>CM077158.1:80837824-82220553 GCA_039583875.1 Platanthera guangdongensis
GCGATCGTCGAATGGAGTTTGACGATCTGTCGAAGTTGAGCTAGACGATCGTCGATCGGAGTTCGACGAATCGTCGTGCTGAGCTCGATGACATGACTTAGTCTCCAAACAGAAAATCTTGGTCTTCAGGGCAGCTTCCAAAACTAGACTTCTAACCCTTAGACTCAATTCTAATGACCTATTGAGCTATACAGGAGGTCAAGCATATATTTCCTAGAGACATAGTGATCCTGACCCAAATTAGTAATAGGGTGTTCCAACAAATTGAATTTTCCTATTGAGGATGATGTTTTGTCTGATTCATTACCTAATGTTAATCAGCAAACACAGATACATACTCAACCACAGGATGTTGTCATGGAGTACACATCTGTTGCTAATAAAGTGGTTGATGAGATCAGAGATTCTCCAGCCCATTCTCAACAGGAATTTACCTTAGAGGAGCTATTCCCTGATCTTGTCCAGACAGATCTTGAGAAAGATATAGCTGCTGTTGAGGGGGAGAAAGCCCATGTTCAGGGGGAGAATATAGAGATTTTAAAGGAAACTGCAAGGAAGGAGGCCGAGGAGCCAAGAGATGCTGAAGGGATACCCAGGACTGAGAAGGATTCACATCCTAGTCCTAAAGATAGAGTGGATATTGCTAGCACTTCTGCATCAGAGGATGAAGAGGCTGCTAGAGCCAAGAAGAGGAAGTTCCAAGTCTTCAAAAGAAGGAGCCAGAACTATAAGAAAGCATTGCAGACAATTGCTCCACAGCCTGCCCCATCTACTGACTATAGTTCCCTGATGGTGGCTTTACAGATTAAGCTGGATGAGCAAAGGTAGGCTTTACAAACCTATATGGATGAAGGCCATAAGTCACTCCAATTTGATCTAGCACAAGACACAAATCTATAAGATTTGAAATGAATCAAATAAAAGAAAATGACTGAATGTTTCCATAAGGAGGAAATACTGGTCTATTTTGCCACTCATCAAGAAAAGATCAAAAACTCAGGTGGATGACATGGCAGTGAAGCAAGGATATGTACTGGAAAATCAGATCAGGATGAATGATAATCTCACTACTTCACACAATGCCATTGTAACTGAAATGAACAAGATAAGTACTGCACAGCCTGCAGAAAGTGCCACTGCCAAAGAAGCTTTTGACAAGAAGTTCCAGGAAAGCCTGACTGATTTTAAAACTGTTCTTGAAAATTCTCAGAAGGCCATTGTAGAACAGCTTCAGAACTTCAAACCCTTCTATAAGGATGGTGTTAACTATCTGAATCATCAAATAAGATTCCAGAAGGATGATCTTAAGGATCACATTGTTAGAGAAGTTTTAAAGGGGGAGAGGGTGTTAGTCAAAGCCAGCTCTGATCATGCTAAATGGATTTCTAATTACATCAGAGCCACCCTTGGATATCCTCCATTATGTGATGATGATAATGTGGTAGAGTCTGGAATTAATCCTGCATACCTTGGAGGAGAGCAAGCTGAAGTAGCTCAAGTGATATACCCTCCACCAGACTTTGACATGATACATCAAGAAATACAGACTATGTACAGTCCTCCTGAGGGAAATCAACATATCATTCTTAAGAAAGTAGTTCAGCCTGTGCCAGAGGCAATACTAAAAGAACAAGAGGCTCAATTATCTAACAAAGATTTAGAGAGCAAGCTGAATTGAGGCCTGATTTTGAACAATGGAGCCCCACTTCCAGGAATATCATTTTGACTGCTTGGAAGGCTGCTAAGGACAATGTCCTGGATAGAGGCAAGTGGTATTCTGATCTGGAGTGGAAAAAACATGAGAATAGGTAAGAGGCCATTGTACAGTATAGGAGAAAGGCTAAGTTGGGAAAGCTACCTCCTAATGCACAGGAGCCTAGCAAGTACTTTCCTAAGCCTTATCATTATTTTGAAAGGCAGAAGATAAAGGCTGAAGAGTTGAAAAAGAAAGATCTTAAAGGGAAGAAGCATGCTGCTGCTGATGACACTGAAGCCCCAGTTCAAGCAAAGATTCAATCTGGAAAGGGGATTGTAATCAAGAAACCTGAGCAGCAATATGATAGCATTTTCTTAAGTTTACAAGTTGTAATTTGTAGTAAACTCTATGTAAACTTTTGATTAATGTAAATGTTGGAATTTGTAAGAATAATGTTATATGTTCATCTATTACATTAATTGTTCTGAGCTAATGGTATATACATGTTCTGTTCATGCATGTTTAAGTATTTTCCCTGTCATATATTACTGTTTTACATCATACTAAGAATTTGTTATGTATGATGTATATCATTGACTAAGGGTTATGACTTCTCCAAATAGGGGGAGATTGTTGGGTATATTGGAATATATGTACCTGATTTGAAGAAGCCTCACCCTACTCAATGATATACATCAAGATGTATTTGATGTGTTTTGAGTTTATGTGTGCAGGTTAAGTAATTGCAGGGAAAGCATAAAAGATTCTAAGTCCATGTGTCGACACCTAGAAGATAAGTGTCGACACTCAAGAAGGCTTGTGTCGACACCTAGAGGAGCTGTGTCGACACTTGGAGTAATTGTGTCGACACCAAGAAGGCAGAGTCGACACCAGAAGCAAAGTGTCGACACATATGGGCAGTGTCGACACAGAGTGAAGAATTGTCTAAAGTATCAGTGTCGATACTTAGAAGCAGTGTCGACACCCAGAGGAACTTTGTCGACATCAAAAGTGTCGACACTAGAAGGCTGTGTCGACACTCAGCAAACTTCAACAAAGTTCAAGTACAAGTGTCGACACAAAGGAGATGTGTCGACACTCAGCAAAGTCTCAACACATGAAGAATGTATCGACACAAAGGAGATGTGTCGACACTCAGCAGAAGTTTCAACACAGAAGGCATGTGTCGACAAAAAGAAGATGTGTCGACACTTAGCAAGTTTCAACATAAGAAGATGTGTCGACACAAAGGAGTTGTGTCGACACTTAGCAGACATCAACTAAGTATTGAAGAAGAAAGACTTGTGTCGACACATTGAATCAGTGTCGATACATTCTGAAGAAGCAGTGTCGAGACGCAGTTTCTACAACATAAGGAGTTGTGTCGACACCATGAAGGCTAGTGTCAACACTTAGTCTACTTGTGTCGACACTTGGTCTGTTTGTGTCGACACATTAAGACTATCTGTCTCGACACTTTCAAACAGTGACAGAGAATTCAAGAAGTGACTGGATGACTTGACAACTGCCAATTCAATCGGTCAACTGCTACTGTCAGAGTTGTCAGAAGATCGTTAGAAACCGGATCAGCCGGTCACCATGAAGAAAGCTTATATAAAGGCTTATTCCTTCAACAGAAGGAAGATGATCAGTGAGACGATTTGCATCAATCAATTGAAGTGATCAGAAGATCTAAGAAGTTGGAGAGAGAGAGCTCATTCTAAGAAGACAGCTGTTGAACCAGGCTGTGAAGAAAGTTTCAGATTGAGATCTGATTCTTAAGTCAGCAGTGATTGAAGATCATCTGCATAGAGAATCAACCCTACTGTGTTCTAATTCAGGAAGCTTTGAAGAAAGCCAAGGGAGGTTGATCTCTGCAAAGTTCCTTCAAGAACTCATCAAGAAGCCAGTCAACTCAACTTTCTCAATCAGAGTTGTGGTTATTAATTCTTGTACTTTTTATTTTCTATAGGATCGTAAGGGATTTGAGTTGTAAGCCTATATTTATAAAGGCTGAGTGGTAGGGCTTGTGTGCCTGAGTGTAGGAGATATATTTCTCTGAGTGTAAGCCTTGTTGGAAGGCTGAGTGTAGGCCTTGTTGAAGGCTGAGTGTAGGTCTTGGTGAAGACTGAGTGGTAGGGCTTTTGTGCCTGAGTTGTAGGAGTGAGATCACTCTGAGTTGTAGGAACCTATTTGGGGTTCTGAGCTGTAAGATCTGTGGATTTGATAAGTAGTGGAGAAGTTGGGCCGAATCTAGTACACTACTAGATAGGCGAAGGGGGAAAGTGGATGTACCCAGACCTTGGGGAACCACTATAAATCCTGTGTGCTCTCTGTGATTGTATACTTGTGTGATTGCTGTGTTATCTGTGCTGTGAATTACAATTACTGCACTGAAGTTCTGCCTTAATAGTTTAAAAAGATTAAGTGCACCTATTCACCCCCCCCTCTAGGTGTTTAGGCACTAGTTCTTTCATTCGCCATGTGGGACCGAAGGCTATGAGATTTACAGTGATGCTTCGGGCAGCGGTTTGGGTTACGTGCTACTGCAACACGGAAGTGTAATAGCTTATGGCTCGAGACAGCTAAAAGTGCATGAAAGGAACTATCCGGTCCATGACTTGGAGTTAGCGGCCATGATTTTTGCCTTAAAGCTGTGGAGACACTATTTGTACGGTGTGAAGATTGATATCTACACCGATCACAAGAGCCTGAAGTATCTGATTGATCAGAAGGATCTGAATATGCGACAGCGTAGATGGATGGAGTTCCTGGGGGACTATACATTCAAGATCCACTACGTTCCTGGTAAGGGGAATGCAGTTGCAGACGCGTTGAGTCGCCGAGCCCCAGCTCAAGCCAATTGGCTATCGGTGCATGATGAGCGGTTGGTGCGGGAGTTGGAGGCATTGGAGTTTGTTTGTGTGGATAGGCAATCAAGTGCTGAAGCAGTTCTGAATTGGATGTTGAAACTTGTGAAGTGAAAGTGGGTGAATGGAAGGCTTGGGAAACCTATCCGCGCAGACTACGCGGACAGGGTTGGCGGACTGCTAGGTCGGCAGGGATGTTGCAGGCGGTTTGCTCTATGGAGGCCTGGGCGGTCTGTTCGCGCGGACTACGCGGACAGCAGCAGCGGTCTGACAGGCCAGTGTATGCTCAGCAGGCGGTTGACTCCCAGGAAGTAACCGGGCGGATAGGAATGCTATCCGCGGAGTCCGGCATAAAGCGGACTGAAGAACTGGAGCTCGGCAGACCGGTTTGGCAGTTGTCTTGGTCTTGCTCTTGTGAAGCGGCAAGTGGAAGTCGCGGAGACCGCCGGTCAGCGCGGACAGAAACTGGAGGTCGCCCGGTATGGCGGGCTAGATCCAGTGTCCGCCAGTAAGTGCGGACTGGCCCTTGCGGCCAGTGGACTGGACTTGGTGGGAACTGAACCAAGTCCAGGTGGCTCAGTCCGGGGAGATCGCGCAGTGGAGCGCGGGCTGGTTTCTCAGTCCGCCAAGCGTAGTAGAAGTGCTGATGCCTTGATTGCTAGCTTGGGGAAATGCGGACTGGAGAATTGCCTGTGCAAGAGCGTGCGGACTGGAGCCAGAGTCCGCTGCGTCCGGTATAGCCTTATGAGGTTATGGACTCAGGGATGCGGACTGAGGCAGTTAGCAGGAATGCGGACTGGAGAAGTCTGCAGTGCATGCGGACTGGAGTCTGCTGTTAGCGGACTGGATTGACGTGTCCGCTAAGTCCGGAGGTGCCTTGGCAATGAGGCAATGGACTTGGGAAATGCGGACGGAAGCCGGGTGTCCGCTGAGTCCGGCAGGTACCTTGATGAGAGGCTGCGGGCTCGGGGTTTGCGGGCTGATGCCTTGTCCGCAGATTGGCGGACACAGCTGTTGTGGAGTCCGGTTGTGGTGGTCCTGGCTTGGCCTCTGGCGGCAAGGCGGACTGGATATCGGAGTCCGGCCTTGGAGAAGCTGGGGCGGACTGGCTATCTGCACAGAAGCGGCGAACTGGAATGTGTGTCCGCGGGTTGGCGGACACACTTGTTCTTGCTGCGGGATGTGGCGGTGATCCTATCGGCTAGGGCGGTGACCATACTCATAATCGAGCCTATAAATAGGACCCATGTCACATCAGGAAACAAGGAACCTGAACCGAAGTAAGTGAACAGTAATTGAGCTCGCGTAAGTTGCTGCGGTCTGGACCTTGGTGTCCGCGCGGATAGAGAGTTGACCCGGTTGTGCTGTGCAGGTTGTGCGGATAGCGCTGGAAAGCTAGGACTTGGCTCTGATTGCGGTCAGGGACAGTGCGGACTCTGCGGTTAAGCAACAGACGGTAAACAGCAGGTCGCAAACAGCGACTAGGCGGTCTCCTCTTTGGCAACTTGGTTCGGAGTTCAGGAAGTCGCTTGCTTCAGGCGGACTGTTCCATTCGGTGACGCAGCTTGTGTTGTCTGGCGGCTAGGCGACCTCGCGGTCAGGCGGCCTGCAGATCGGCGGTGAAGAGCTAAGCATTGGAATAAGGGGTGAGTCCGCGCGGCTTGGGTTGCGGTCTGGCGACCTGGCGGACTGAGCGGACTCCACAGCAGTAGGTCGGCGGCTTGTTGATTGAGTCCGCGCGCTTGTTTTTTGTTCTTGTCTTTGTAACTGTCTCTGCTCTCCCGGTGTTGGGTTTTGATGAAGCATGTCTCGCCATGTATGTCTCGCCTTGTAAAGAAGGTTGCTCTTGATCAATAAAGAAGCTTGTGCTGCATGTGTTGCTGGTTGTTACTGCTTTGTTGAGATAACCCCTGCTAACTCCACGATCCGGGAAAACTTTCAACATTATAAGTGGGCGTATTCTCCTTCGGTTTGCTGAGTTTCAACAGGATATCCAAGGGGGCGTCTGCGGTTTGTTGAATTTTAACATGGTATCAGAGGGAGGTTGTTGGAGTGGTCAAGCAGTGCTCAATGGAAGTAGTTGCTCTTCTGAAGAGGAAACCAGTGGTAGAACCATGGCAGTGGAGGATGCAAGTTGTCTTGGAATTGATCTACTTACAGAGACGAACTGTGAACGGTGGAAGTCCTGTATGAAGAGTTTTCTTCTTGGCGAGGACCTTTGGGAGGTTGTATGCGGAGCAGGAAGACAAGAGGATACTGCTGGCAATGCTGAGGCGATGAGAGCTTGGAAGAAGACAAATGCGAAAGCGGAGTCTATTCTCAAGCATGTGATCTCATCGGAGCTCTTGGACCACATCAGTGGATGTCGGTCAGCTGCGGAGGTCTGGACTTCCCTTGATGGGTTGTTCAGGAAGAAGGTGAAGGTTGCTGCTGAAGATGGTCCCTCTACTTCATATCAGGAAGAAAGGAGTGGTTCTCCTAGGCGTGATAGGAAGAGGAAGGAAGGACCACGGTGCTATAAATGCAAGCAGCATGGTCATCTTCGGAAAGAGTGCAAGGTTGTCTTGCTCTCGGCGAACGTTGCTCAGGTAGGGAGGAAGGAGAAGAACCTTGTTGGGACATAAACTAGTTCTGGATCTGATCGGAGGATTGCCAGTGATAGTGCTGCTATCTGGCATGAAAGACTGGGGCATGTAGGGATGGACAAGCTGAAAGCAATGGCGGAAAGAAGACTCGTAAGAGGCTTGCCTAGATTGTCATCCTATGGCGATGGTCGGGGGTGTGCGGGATGTCAGGAAAGTGAAGCCTATCGCTTCATGGTTGACAAAGCACAATCCAGATGTAAAGCACCATTGGCGGTTGTCCATTGTGCTCCGGTGGGACCGACCGTCACGGCCAGTCTTGGAGGCAGCAGGTTCATGCTGATATTGATTGATGACTATTCTAGGTATACTTGGGTATACTTTATGAAGAAGAAGTCCAACATGGTACGTTTGTTTGTGGAGTTCAAGAAGCTTGTGGAAGGCCAGCTTGGCTGGAGGATCAAGGTGTTGAGGACAAGTATCGGTGGTGAGTTTGGCTCAACCGAGTTTTCACACTTTTGCAGGAAGCAAGGGATCCGGAAGGAGCTTTCTTGTGGACATACTTCGCAACAAGGTAGTATTGCATCTCGGATGATCCGTTGGTTAACGGAGACCTGCAAGTGTTGGCTTCAGAGTAAAGGCGTTCCGAAGGCTCTTTGGGCGGAAGGAATGGCCTGTGCTGCTCATGTCATCAACCGGATGCCTCTTAGTCCGATCATAGTGAAGACTCCTTATGAGCTGATGTTCAGAGTGAAGCCCTCAGTGAAGCACCTTCGGGTGTTTGGATCTACCTGCTATTTACACTCTCCGGGTGCTCTCAAGACAAAGCTAGTCTTTGTTGGGTATGATGAGCAGAGAAGAAGATGGAGGTGTATGGATCCTGCGACGAAGAAACTCATAGTGTCGAGAGACATTGTTTTCGATGAGTTGACGCCGTATTGGGATAGCTCTTATGTAGAGCTAGAGATAATCAGGTCAGATGTTGGGCTGAAAGAGGCTGCTGCTAAGGAAGTGGAGTTACCTGAGTCACCAAGTGCTCCAGGTTGTTCTAGCTCCGGGGCAAAGGCGTCAGAGTCGGGAAGAAGGGGGAGCGATGCTCCAGGTTCTTCTAGCTCGAAGGCGGAGGCTTCCGGTTCAGGAGGCAAGGGGAGCGATGTTCTAGGCAGTTTTTGTTCAAGAGGAGAGTCTTCTGGTTCAGGTAGCAGGGGGAGCGTTGCTCCAGGTGCTTTTGATTCCAGTAAGGAGGCGTCTTGTTCAGGAAGCAAGGGGAGCATTGTTCCGGGTTTGCCCGTGAACGGAGCTGGTTCAGAAGCAGCGGAGGTGGTTAGCCATGATCAAGTTCTTCGGAGATCGAAGAGGATCAGTAAGCCACCAGCTCGATATAGTGAAGGAAACACAGCAGACTTGTTTCCGTGTTTCCTTGTTAGTCCTCAGGTCGAGCAAGGTACTTCTGGCTGTGATGACCCCACTAGAATCAAGGAGGTGGTTGACACCAAGGCTGAAGAGGTGACTTCTCTCAGAGATAATAAGGCTTGGGCTTCTGTGTCCAAGGAAGTTGGTGATACTCCTGTGATGCATGAGTGGAGGTTGAAGCTGAAGAAGGCAGAGGGAAGCATGACTCCTTTTTGGAGATGCTGGAGGGCTCCCTCATGGTCCATGATATGCGGGGCGAGGACTATGTCTTGGACATCTCTTCGTAGATGATATCGGAAGGACCAGGTGCGAGGTTACGGGAGCTGCTGGAGTTATTCACCACTTCTCACTTCAAGGGGGAGTGTTGAAACTTGTGAAGTGAAAGTGGGTGAATGGAAGGCTTGGGAAACCTATCCGCGCGGACTATGCGGACAGGGTTGGCGGACTGCTAGGTCGGCAGGGATGTTGCAGTCAGTTTGCTCTGTGGCGGCCTGGGCGGTCTGTTCGCGCGGACTACGCGGACATCAGCAGCGGTCTGACAGGCCAGTGTATGCTCAGCAGGCGGTTGACTCCCAGGAAGTAACCGGGCGGATAGGAATGCTATCCGCGGAGTTCGGCATAAAGCAGACTGAAGAACTGGAGCTCGGCAGACCGGTTTGGCAGTTGTCTTGGTCTTGCTCTAGTGAAGCAGCAAGTGGAAGTCGCGAAGATCGCCGGTCAGCGCGGACAGAAACTGGAGGTTGCCCGGTATGGCGGGCTAGATCCAGTGTCCGCCAGTAAGTGCGGACTGGCCCTTGCGGCCAGTGGACTGGACTTGGTGGGAACTGAACCAAGTCCAGGTGGCTCAGTCCGGGGAGATCGCGCAGTGGAGCGCGGGCTGGTTTCTCAGTCCGCCAAGCATAGTAGAAGTGCTGATGCCTTGATTGCTAGCTTGGGGAAATGCGGACTGGAGAATTGCGTGTGCAAGAGCGTGCGGACTGGAGCCAGAGTCCGCTGCGTCCGGTATAGCCTTATGAGGTTATGGACTCAGGGATGCGGACTGAGGCAGTCAGTAGGAATGCGGACTGGAGAAGTCTGCAGTGCATGCGGACTGGAGTCTGCTGTTAGCGGACTGGATTGACGTGTCCGCTAAGTCCGGAGGTGCCTTGGCAATGAGGCAATGGACTTGGGAAATGCGGACGGAAGCCGGGTGTCCGCTGAGTCCGGCAGGTACCTTGATGAGAGGCTGCGGGCTCGGGGTTTGCGGGCTGATGCCTTGTCCGCAGATTGGCGGACACAGCTGTTGTGGAGTCTGGCTGTGGTGGTCCTGGCTTGGCCTCTGGCGGCAAGGCAGACTGGATATCGGAGTCCGGCCTTGGAGAAGCTGGGGCGGACTGGCTATCTGCACAGGAGCGGCGAACTGGAATGTGTGTTCGCGGGTTGGCAGACACACTTGTTCTTGCTGCGGGATGTGGCGGTGATCCTATCAGCTAAGGCGGTGACCATACTCATCATCGAGCCTATAAATAGGACCCATGTCACATCAGGAAACAAGGAACCTGAACCGAAGTAAGTGAACAGTAATTGAGCTCGCGTAAGTTGCTGCGGTCTGGACCTTGGTGTCCGCGCGAATAGAGAGTTGACCCGGTTGTGATGTGCAGGTTGTGCGGATAGCGCTGGAAAGCCAGGACTTGGCTCTGATTGCGGTCAGGGACAGTGCGGACTCTGCGGTTAAGCAACAGGCGGTAAACAGCAGGTCGCGAACAGCGACTAGGCGGTCTCCTCTTTGGCAACTTGGTTCGGAGTTCAGGAAGTCGCCTGCTTCAGGCGGACTGTTCCATTCGGTGACGCAGCTTGTGCGGTCTGGCGGCTAGGCGACCTCGCGGTCAGGCGGCCTACAGATCGGCGGTGAAGAGCTAAGCATTGGAATAAGGGGTGAGTCTGCGTGGCTTGGGTTGCGGTCTAGCGACCTGGCGGACTGAGCGGACTCCACAGCAGTAGGTCGGCGGCTTGTTGATTGAGTCCGCGCGGCTTGTTTTTTGTTCTTGTCTTTGTAACTGTCTCTGCTCTCCCGGTGTTGGGTTTTGGTGAAGCATGTCTCGCCATGTATGTCTCACCTTGTAAAGAAGGTTGCTCTTGATCAATAAAGAATCTTGTACTGCATGTGTTGCTGGTTGTTACTGCTTTGTTGAGATAACCCCTGCTAACTCCACGATCCGGGAAAACTTTCAACATTATAAGTGGGCGTATTCTCCTTCAGTTTGTTGAGTTTCAACAGGATATCCAAGGGGGCGTCTGCGGTTTGTTGAATTTTAACATTGGACTGAAGTCCAATATGACCTGGCTGATCGGATTCGGCAGGCTTTGGATATGGATGTTCATATGAAGCAGTTCATGGTAGAGGCTCTGGATGGGTCAAATTCCCAATTCGTTGTGGAGGACGGATATCTTTGGAAAGATGGTCGTCTGTGCGTCCCATGTGTGGGTAATTTGCAGGTGGAAGTTTTGTACGAGGCACACCATACTAAGTACTCAATTCACCCGGGGAGCACGAAGATGTACCGTGATGTCAAGAAACTGTTTTGGTGGCCGGGTTTGAAGAAAGATGTGGCACTCTACGTGGCGAAGTGCCAAACTTGCGCCTTGGTGAAGGCTGAATGCCAAAAGCCGGGAGGATTTCTGAAGTCCTTGCCTATTCCGAAGTGGAAATTTGACGACATCTCTATGGACTTTGTGCACGGTTTGCCAAGGTCGCAAAAGGGGAACGACGCCATTTGGGTGGTTGTTGATCGGCTAACGAAGGTGTCGCATTTTATTCTGCATAGGAAGGATGATCCGGTGGGGAAGTTGGCAAAACTATATGTGGATAATATAGTATGACTTCATGGTGTGCCCCGCAGCATCGTGAGTGATCGAGATGGGCGGTTCATGTCCAATGATTGGAGGCTAGTGCAACAAATGTTGGGGACAAAGTTGAAATTCAGCACAGCCTTCCATCCGCAAACGGATGGGCAGACCGAGAGGGTCAATAGAATCATGGAAGACATGCTCCGCATGTGTGTCTTGGATTTTGGAAAGCAGTGGGAAGACCACCTTTATTTGGTGGAGTTCGCTGTGGGCGACTATGTGTACTTAAAGATCAAGCCGCTCAAGGGTGTCTCGCGGGTGCGGCGATTGAAAAACCTAAGCCCGAGGTACCTTGGGCCGTTTGAAGTTCTGGAGCGAGTTGGTGAAGCGGCCTATCGGTTGAAGCTTTCAGTGGAGCTTAGTGGTTTACATGATGTATTCCATATTTCGGTGCTTCGGAAGGCAGTGCAAGAGCCTACGCAAGTGATCGCGGTTGATCAAGTGCCGGTGGATAGTGGGTTGACGACAAAGGTCAAGCCCGTGCGGATTGAGGACTTGGAGGTCAAGCGGCTACGCAATAAAGAGATCAGGATGGTCAAAGTCCGATGGGACAATTGCGGTCGTGAGGAGCTCTCTTGGGAGCGAGAGCAGACTATGCTTGACGAGTATCCGGAGTTGTTCCGCTCAGGTACAAATTTTGGTTTTGTACATGTCTTTCCGTTATATAATTTCGTGGACGAAATTCTTTTAAGTGGGGGAGAGTTGTAACGCCACGAAACTCAAAGGAGTGACGGGTGACGTTTTGGGCCAGTTTTGGGTTCTGGCAGGAGGCACACGGCCTGGGACACGGGCGTGTCCCAGGGCGTGTCAGGCTTGTGTCGTCGAGTTGGTGGTGAGGTCGATGTTTTTGGAGTTGACGATCGTCGAGCAGAGAACACGGCCTGCGACACGGGCGTGTCGCAGGGCGTGTCAAGGCCGTGTCGACTATCGGCCCGCGAAGTCGACACTGCGCTCGACGAAGTGTCGAGACATGGCACACGACCTGCGACATGGGCGTGTTGCAGGGCGTGTCGACCCGTGTCGACACTCGTCCGGGAGTCGACGAACTTTGCTCGACGAAGTGTCGAGACAAGACACACGGCCTAGGACACGGGCGTGTCCAAGACCGTGTCGTCAGGTCGACGATCTTCGCTCGACAAAGTGTCGAGTGTCGAGACCGTGTATACGGCCTGGAGCCCAGGCGTGTTGAGGTGACACGGGCAAGGACACGGGCGTGTCCTAGAACCCGTGTAGTGCTCGGGTTGTTTTCGGAGAAAATAGATGGGGGTACACGGCCGGCCACACGGCCGTGTCAGGTGGAACACGAGCCTGTCATGTCGAACACGGGCATGTTCGATGCCCGTGTGTTGTTCCAGGCACGTCGATTTTGACGGCGAATGAAGCACACGGCCCTGGACACGGGCGTGTGCCAGGCCGTGTGCGGTCCAGATTGGGCATTTCAGTCCCGAATCAAAGCCGTTCGTTTCTTTAATTGGTGATGCAACGGCTGGGGGTTGTTCCTGATGGGATATACCCGGGATTGGGCCTTAGAAACCCTCACTTTTCATGAGTTGTTATCTTTCTAAAGCTTAGAGAGAGAGAGGAGAGCCAAGGAAGGAAGAAGGAGCTAGATCCGGCCATTGGAGGAGCTTCGAAGCTCCAAATCGCGAGCCGACCTCGGATCCACGGAGGCAAAGCTAGTGCGGTGCTTTTCATCCGCTTACTTTTCCATGGCGCCAAAGAAGAATGCAAGGGTAACGATTCTCTTCTTGAGCATGAGTAGCTCTCCTTCTTTGCATAGGAAGCCCGCTCTCGCGAGTTTGCGGTGAGTTGGAGGCGTTCCTTCGGGTAGATATGTGAAGTCCCCGTTGTATAGAGTCCGTAAGCGAGAACGGACATAGGCATTATG
This sequence comes from Platanthera guangdongensis, assembly GCA_039583875.1. Classification (NCBI taxonomy): domain Eukaryota; kingdom Viridiplantae; phylum Streptophyta; class Magnoliopsida; order Asparagales; family Orchidaceae; genus Platanthera; species Platanthera guangdongensis. The sequence goes on from CM077158.1 coordinate 80,851,160, forward strand.
TGTTAAGCCTATCCGGACATGTTAGTCTGGATCGGTGATGTTGCATTGCATAATGCCGGAGAAGACTCCGTGCTATTGGTTGTTTTTCGGGTTTTCTACACGGTAGATTGCAACAGGGAGCCTTGAGGATTAACCCAAAGGTGCACCCGGAAAACTGGGCGGATGCGTGATCTTGCCAACATGGAGGCCTGAGAGCCAACTTGAACATAATCGGGTTATGTGAAATGTGTGACAAAAATGGGACTCGGGAGAAGTTTGACCCGCGCAAATGGCTTAAATTGTCGTTGCGACGTGAGCACGGGTTAGATGGAACCGTACCCACTTCTATGTCGTTCGGGTTAAAGAGATCTAAAGTTACGTGGCACTTGCCGTTGGCACAGATGAGGGTCTTCGGCGGTCTATGGATTTAATTGACGTGACCCATGCCGGGAAGACAAATTGCTCATAGGTTTGGCCGTCAAAGTGGCGGTGGTGAGTCCGGAATCTCTATGGCTTTAATTGACGTGACATCGACCGGTTCACCGAGAATGTGCCCTGAGAGCACGGGGCGTGTGGCCGTGCGAGCCAACGTCTGTGATGAAATGATTATGGATATATTGTTCGCTTATGCTAATGAAATGCAGGGAAGGAGCATGGCCGCCCCGAGTTGGGGGCGGGATCGTTATAATTTGGTCAGCATTGCTGACCGTTGCCTTGTTTTGCCACCGTGCGGTGGTTTGTTTCTTGCAGGTGCTGCTGGACCAAGCGATCAATAGCGGGCTAAAGCCCAATTTGCGAAGCCGGCCCTCGAAGGCCTAATTGGAAGTGTTTACTGTTTTTATTCATATATGACCGGCCTGCGTGCCGTGGTTTGTAAAACATGTAATATCAAGTGAATCATTTTGTAAGGCCTTAAGGCTTGTACTAGTGTATGTATAACATTCCTATTTTGGTATTAGTGGACATTCATTCTTTAATGCTGGGTTCTTTGTTACAACTTATTAATCTGCTTCCGCTAGAATGCTCTGTGTAGGACGTGTTGATTGGTTGGATGGTTTCCATGAGTAACCACCCGGTCTGTCTGTGGTATATGGCGCCGGGCCCCGGCCGGACCTACTGCTATATGCTATGCGACGGATAGGGGGTGTTACATTTTGAAGGTGATGAAAGGGTTAAATCGAGCTCTGGGGGCCTCTATATAGGAGATCCAAGTTATGGGGGTTATGTTCATGGCCATTAAAGGCCCTCCTTGATGGTGGTCGTCCTATAACTGTTGGAAACCTCCTCATCTTCATCATGCGAGATGAAAGTATGGGTTGGTGAAGGAGGGTGTGTCATTTGTCCTCCCTCCATTATTCCCCCTCGAAATGAAACTTCCCCCTTAATTACCTCATTAAACCCTAATTAAATCACCTAATTCAGATTAAATAAATCTAATAAACTTAGTGGGCCTTAGGGTGGGCGTTGGGCAAGGCCTTAACCCACTTGAATTGGCTTGGGATTTCATTTAGCCTCTAGGGTTAATTTGACCATGGTTGACCTTAGGGTTGACTTTGGTCAACTCGATGAGTTGACTAGTCCAAGGGGTGTGTCTTGAGTCCCTTGACACCACCTAATATTGATTGGATCAAGGTGATGCCCCAACTGGGCTCACTTTGCCAAATAATCCCTTGACACCACCTAAAGTTGACTTTTGTCAATTTAGCCCACTAGATCAACCTAGCCTTGAGTCCATTGCTCGGTTGCCTCTCTCTTAGGGTTAGGGAAGTGTTAGTGAGCTTACCTTGAGGTGATGAGTTCGATCATGTGAGTGTAAATTGGCCTATGCTGACTTGTGCACATTTGGGGTGCACATAGCCGTTTCCCTAAGTTCAAGCTGAACTAGGGTCACACTAGGGCCTCCATGCACCAACCAAGCCCTAACCCTAACTTTAGAGGGCCTATTAGTGTGGGGGATGTTACAGGAGGAGGTATGTAGTGCTGCCGGATTTCGCCGCACTGGCGGCACCTGAGAGAATATTATTCTCTGTTTTTATTTCTATGGCGGAGGCCGGCGGTGCCAGGATGCCAAACTACTTCGAGAGGGAAGCCCGACCCCTGATGTGATGGCTAGGGTGGTTTCGTGGCCAGAGTGCCACTAGAGAGGCGGGGCGGCACAACATTGCAGGGAACAGAGCAGCCACACCACTCCGCTCTCGGGATGGAGATATCCGGCGGTGGTCGACGACGCTATACCAGCGGACCACCGCCAAGAAGTTTGCTGACCCACATCAAGTCGACCAGGGGCGACGCCGGCTTCTGATGATCGCTGATCAGCAATGGCAGAGGCCGACATCTTCCACACCGCTGGGAACAATAGCCGCCTTTCAATCTTCACTCAGTAGATCAGACGACCAAGATTGCATTAAATTATGCGATGCCTTTGTTTTCTGGACCCCCATAGCGAATCTACGCCCAATCCGCTGTGGGGACAGAAGAAGAACTCTCTCTGTCTTGCTCAATCTCAGCCACATGATCAGTTTTATTTTTGTAATTAGCAGACCAAAGTAATACAGAGACTTTGATGATTTTTTGAGAAAAATCTACGCTCCTGGGGAAAAGGTTTTCAATATAAAAGTTGTTTATCTAGATGAGGGTAATCTCCACAAAAATGTGGAAATTTTATGATTTTATTTGATAACTTAAAAAGCATATATAAGAATTATTTTGCCAATTTATTGGCCAAACAATGCTCGAAATTTTTTGGAAAAAATTCTAGGCTCATTTTATGCCCTCTTTAATGTTGTGTTAAAATTTGAGAATCTTGGGGTGAAAATTAATGATTCAATTTTTTGGAGCCCAGGTCGCGCTTTGAAATTGATACGTCCAAATTATTCAAAAATGAAAATCCAAGCGCGCGATCGTGTTTTAATTTGTTGAATGTTGAGTTCAAAGGAATAGTCGACGTTAGATATCGAGGCAAGATTTAAAGCTCTAAGTGTTTTGAGGAGTTTTGCAAAATCACTTAACACCTCATTTTTGAAACAACTCTTGGGTATTGTGGGTAAACTTAGAAGTTGAAATGCTCAATCTCGTTACGGGCGAAGAATTTCCCTCACGTGTTGAAAATGATCTTTTGAGGTTGAAATTCAAGAAAGAATGTGCTCTAAACAAGATGCTCGGTTTTGATCCGGCACGAGCCAATAAGTTAGTGATTATTCATGAATGAATAATAAAGGTGTAACCCATAATAAGCTTCCCTAATCTGATTAAGATGTGATTAAAAGGCTCAATTGAACAAATATTAGACCTTAATAATGAGTGGAACTCAAACAAGCTTTCCAAAAACGACAGAACTGAACTTTTTTCTTATGAACGGAGATGAAACTGAACTTGTCTCCTATGAACGGAGATGGATATGAACTTTCCTCCTGAGAACAGAGATGGAACTGAACTTGCCTCCTATGAGCAGAGATAGAATTGAACTTGCCTCCTATAAATGGAGATAGAACTGAACTTGTCTCGTATGAATGAAGATAGAACTGAAGCCTCCTGAGAACCGAGTGATTGGACTACTAATCCCTTTCTTTATTTCTTTATTCAAATCTTGCACTGTTCTAGTTCCTTTTATTACTTTAAGTTCAATACTTTCCTTTCAGTACTCTAGTCTTGCACTAGTTATGTTTCTTTACATTCAGTTCAGTTCTTTATTTTCAGAACTCCAGTCTTGTACTTGTTGGAGTTACCATGGTTATCTACAAGTGGTCAAACATGTAATCTCACTGACAACGCGATATGAGCCTGCAGGGTCGCACATAAGAGATGTGGAGAAGTTGGATGATTGACTGTGTTGGTAAAGGTTACCAATCACCGACCTGAATGGGGTTATGGGCAAAGTGTTGCCTTAAAGGATCGTCGGGTTGGGAAAATGTTGCCTTGAAGGATTGGTAAGAATAGTCGACCGAGGGTCAACGTGAATCGTCGAGTATTGTACTCTGATTCTCGCCGACTGATACTCGCCGACTAATTCTCGCCGATCCTAGGTGATTCTCGCCGATTGATTCTCACCGAATCTGCTAGGTGATTCTCGCCGATTCTAGAACCCTAATTTTCTGGGTGGTCTGCGGATAACGATATTCCTAAGTCTGTTTATAATTTTGGTATAAATAGATACTTAGGGTTTTCGGGAAGGTGCTCGCTGATCGAATCGGATGCGATTGTTCGTTCCGCCGATCCCGAATTCCGCCGTTCCGCCGATCCCGAATCCTGCCGCTGTGCTAGCTCCGTCGACCTCCTCCTCTCTGGCGATTGTCGCTGGTGTTGCTATCCCTGGCGCGGACCTAGCAGTCCGTGGAAAAGCAAGGTGTGGTCAATCTCCTTCCCGATTATCCGTGCGACGGAAAGGTCGGTGTTCTCCCGCTCGTGTGGATTTCTGTAGAGACGTGGATATCATTTCACGTAGAACTCGCCAACAACAAGAACACGAAGCTTGGAGCATCTCCGTTGAGTTGTGACTCAACGCCACCGAGGTAATTTTTGCCTAGTTGTATGTTAACTTCTTGATTCAACTACCATGGCCCGATCCCATCTCTTTTGGTTTTCTTGATGTTTTATTCTTCCGCTGCGTGCACAAGTGTTGTGCCATCCTCATAGAGAAACCCAACAGTGGTATCAGAGGGAGGTTGCGGCCATGATTGTTGTATTGGAAGTTTTGTTATTCCAGTGCGTGTAAACCTAGGGATTTAGAAGTGTTCTAAATGTCTAGATTTAGTCTTGGTACCCCGCCAAGAACTTCTGGGATTTCGTGGAAATTTCTAATTGTTAGAAATTATATTCTCCTTAGCAGTAACCATCTCTCGAGTTTGTTTTGGATTTTGAATCCAATATAGAGAGATGAGCTTGTCTACTGCTTTAAGTTGAGTTGTCTTTGCTTTTGTCCAATGCATGTAAATCTGAGGATTTGGAAGTTTCCGGATGTTCAGATTTAGCCCTTCCTTCTATCAAATGTTGATGGTGTCAGGTTGTGCACATAAGAGATGCATGTGGTTTTAGAAAAATTGTTTTTCTCTGGATGTGCACATTGATCAAATGTTGATCATGGTTAACTATTAACCTATAATCAAAATCCCTTCATCAAATATTAAGTGTTCGGATGCCTTCCGATGGATGACACTCTTCCTGCCTCGATCGATGAAGTGTGGGCTTGCCAAAGTAAGGTGCATTAATCTATCTTGGTAAGGGTGCGAGCGGATAATTGTGATATCCCACTGTCGACATCGGGTCCAGCTTAACTAGGTGACCTCAAAGGTTGAGTGCCTAGAGGCATAGGGTTGGCATGCACCATATGATGGATGCGAGTAAGGAGTTATTCACCAACCATACAAGAATTGCATGAGGATGCAATTGACAAGCGTTGCCTACCTAAATAACCGCATCGTGAGAGGAAAGCCAAAGCTGACTCATTGTGTTGGTGAAATACGGATCTTGTCCACTAAGAGAGTAGCTCGCATGAACTCTCCGAATTGTTAGTGAGGTCTATCATTTCGAATAAAATAGTGGGAGTGTTTTAATTGAAGTCCAAATTAAAATAAATTGTATTTGAAATTTTGGTACTGATTTTATTCTGCATAAATTCTTGTAGAATTCCATGGCAAGTGTTTCACACTCCACGTTGTCTCTGAGAGCCATCCTTGAGAAGGATAAGCTCAGTGGGACTAATTACATGGACTGGTACAGGAACCTGAGAATTGTTCTCAGGCAAGAGCGAAAGCTCTATGTCTTGGAAGAAGAAGCCCCCGAGGTGCCGACCGTGAACTCTTCCCGTGCTGAGAAGGATGCTTATAAGAAGTATACTGATGATGCTTTAGATGTCGAATGCCTTATGCTTGCCACTATGAACTCTGAGCTTCAGAAGAAACATGAGAACATGGGGTGCAAGGAGATTGACGAGCATCTCAAGAAAATGTTTCAAGGGAAGGCTCATCAAGAGAGGTTCGACATCACAAAAGCGTTGTTTCAGTGCAATATGGGAGTTCGAGACTCAGTAGGGACTTACGTACTCAAGATGATTGGGTATATAGAGAACCTTGAAAGGCTGGGTTTTCCTCTTGGTCAAGAGTTGGCCACAGATCTGATCCTGCAATCGTTGCCGGACAGTTATGAGCAGTTCGTCTTGAACTACAACATGAATGAAATAGACAAGACACTGCCCGAACTCCTAGGCATGTTGAGAACTGCCGAAATCAATATGAAGAAGGCCAAGCCTGCCAGCCCCATACTGATGGTGCATAAGGGCAAGGGCAAGGCCAAGATCTCTAAGAAGACGAAGGTGGGACCTAAGTCATATCTTGAGCCCAAGTCTTCTGCACTGATGAAAAAGAAAAGCACGGTGAAGGAAGGGAAATGCCACCACTGTGGCAAGGCTGGTCATTGGAGGAGGAACTGTCCTTCGTACATTGAAGGTCTGCAGAAAATGAAGGGAGGTATGACTTCCGCTTCAAATGTTCACGTTATAGAGATAAACCTTTCTGCTCCTTCATCTTGGGTATTGGATACCGGATGTGGTTCTCACATTTGTACAAATGTGCAGGAACTGGGAAGGAGAAGATTGCTGAGTAAAGGGGAGGTGGACCTCCGCGTCGGCAATGGAGCAAGAGTTGCTGCTGTAGCCGTAGGGGTTTACCGTCTTTCTTTGCCCAGTGGGCTTGTAATAGAACTAGATAATTATTATTTTGTTCCGGCCATAACTAGAAACATTATATCTATTTCATGTTTGGACATGATTGGATTTTCTTTTATAATTAAGAACAACTGTTGTTCTATATTTAAGAATGATGTTTGTTATGTTATAGCCCAATTGTTTAATGGTCTTTATGTTTTGAACTTGGACCATCTGATCTGTAATGTAGAAAATAATAAAAGACTAAGAACAAATGACTCGAACCCTACATTTCTCTGGCATTGTCGTCTGGGCCATATCAACGAGAAGCGCATATCCAAGCTCCATAGAGACGGACTTTTGGATTCATTTGATTATGAATCATTTGAGCGATGCGAATCTTATTTGTTAGGCAAGATGACTAAAGCGCCTTTCACTGGTTATACTGAGAGGGCTGAGGATCTCTTGGGTGTTATACATAGTGATGTATGCGGACCCATGAGTTCCATGGCTAGAGGTGGGTATTTCTACTTTGTTACATTTACTGATGATTTCAGTAGATACGGATATGTGTATCTTATGAAGTGCAAATCCGAGACCTTTGAAAAGTTCAAAGAGTTCAAGAATGAAGTAGAAAACCAGTTGGGTAAAAGGGTTAAAGCACTCCGATCTGATCGAGGTGGCAAATACCTGAGTCATGAGTTCCGTGATCATCTGAAAGAGTGTGGTATTGTATCACAGCTCACTCCACCTAGAACACCACAACATAATGGTGTGTCTGAGAGGAGAAATCGTACTCTGTTAGACATGGTACGTTCGATGATGAGTCATGCAGACTTGCCTGTTTCCTTTCAAGGTTTTGCTTTAGAGACTGCTGCAATGACATTGAATCGCGCTCCAACGAAAACGGTTTTGAAGACACCATATGAGATATGGACTGGGAAGCGTCCTAGTATGTCGTTCATTAAAATTTGGGGCTGTGAGGCATACATGAGACGTCAAATGCCTGACAAGTTGGAACCCAAATCGGATAAATGTTATTTGGTGGGATATCCTAAGGAAACGAAAGGGTATTACTTTTACCTACCGTCTGAGGGCAAAGTGTTTGTCGCAAGGACTGGTGTCTTCTTGGAGAAAGAGTTCTTATCAAGAAAGACTGAAAAGGTAGAGCTTGAAGAAGTTCAAGAACCACATGTAGTGAATGAACCGGAATTGGATTCTGAGACAGGACTACAAGATGTTGTAGCTAGAGAACCTGCTCAAGGAACACAAGTCCTACGTAGATCTGGTAGACCGAGGTTTGAGCCTGAGAGATATGGATTTCTCGTGTCTCAAATAGGTAATGTGTTGCTTATGGATCATGATGATGAACCAGCAACCTACCAAGAGGCTATGAATGGACCGGACTCCGACAAATGGCTTGAGGCTATGAAATCCGAAATGGACTCCATGTATGCAAACCAAGTTTGGAACTTGGTGGAACCACCTGAAGGGGTACGACCCATAGGGTGCAAGTGGGTCTTCAAGAAGAAGACCGACATGGATGGGAATGTACAGACATTCAAAGGGCGACTAGTGGCTAAGGGTTTCAAGCAAATTCATGGTATTGACTATGATGAGACCTTTTCCCCTGTTGCCATGGTAAAGTCCATAAGGATATTGCTTGCTGTTGCTGCGTATTATGACTACGAGATCTGGCAGATGGATGTCAAAACGGCTTTCCTTAATGGAAACCTCCTTGAGGAAGTGTATATGACACAACCCGAGGGTTTTGTATCCCCAGATGAAGCCACTAAAATATGCAAGCTGAATAAGTCCATCTATGGACTGAAACAGGTCTCTCGAAGTTGGAATCTTCGTTTTGATGAGAAAATCAAAGAGTTTGGTTTCATCAAGAATGAAGATGAGCCTTGTGTTTACAAGCGAATCAGTGGGAGCATTGTTGTCTTCCTGATATTATATGTAGATAACATACTGTTGATTGGGAATGACATTCCTACCCTGAAAGTTGTTAAGAACAACTTAGGGAACTGCTTTTCAATGAAGGATTTGGGTGAAGGGACTTATATACTCGGTATTAAGATCTATAGAGATAGATCGAAGAAGTTGCTGGGTTTGACCCAGAGTACGTACATCGAAAAGGTGTTGAAGCGGTTCAACATGCTTGAGTCCAAGAAAGGATTTTTGCCCAAGTCTCATGGTGTGAATCTCTCTAAGGACCAGTGTCCAAAGTCTTGTGAAGATAAGGACCGCACGAAGTTGATTCCATATGCTTCGACAATTGGATCAATCATGTACGCGATGTTATGTACTCGACCCGACGTCTCCTTTGCTTTGAGCATGACTAGCAGGTATCAGTCAGACCCCAGTGAGTGTCACTGGATTGCAGTCAAGAATGTCCTGAAGTACTTGAGAAGGACTAAGGATGTGTTCTTGGTGTATGGTGGAGAGGAAGAGCTCGTTGTAAGTGGTTACACGGATGCTAGCTTCCAAACTGATAGAGACGACTCCAAGTCTCAGTCAGGTTTTGTGTTTTGCCTGAATTGAGGAGCTGTGAGCTGGAAGAGTTCCAATCAAGAGACAGTTGCTGATTCTACAACAGAGGCCGAGTATATCGCCGCAGCTAATGCGGCGAAGGAGGCTGTATGGATTAGGAAATTCATCGGCGAGCTTGATGTAGTTTCTAGCATTGTTGGTCCCGTAGTTCTCTACTGTGATAACAATGGTGCAATTGCACAATCTTAGGAACCTAGATCCCATCAGCGCTCCAAGCACATACTTCGGCGGTTTCATCTTATTCGTGAGATTGTCGAACGAGGAGATGTGAACATTTGCAGAGTGCCGACTGAGGAGAATATTGCGGATCCACTGACAAAGCCTCTTGCGCAGAGAAAGCATGATGGTCATACTAGATCGATGGGTATACGATACCTAAATGATCAACTCTAGTGAGAATCTTGTGGATTGCATGTAAATATGTATTTTGTTGGCCATTTGTTCATATGATGAACAGTGTACCTAGTTTTTCTCTTACAATCAATGGCAAGTTCTTTTATTATGAGTTTTTTCTTTCTATATGATAGTTAAATGTTAACATAATAGATACCCTTAGAATGTTCGCTTCCATGGGACATCAAGTACGTGACTTGAATGTGAGAGCCTATGATTTATTTAAAGCTTCATTCTTAAAAGGTCCCTGGTCGAGTATCATCATAGAAGCTAAGGGTGATGATGGTACATGAAGGCTAGCACGTACGTTGACTGATGACCGGTTCTCACAGGTCATGATATTGTGATATCAAGTCATCACGTGGGTACTTGTTAGTGAACAAGTTGTACTGGACAGACCCAACCTGAGACTACTCTGTGGATTGTCATCCAATCGTGTCACGAGTAGGTCTCAATTGACAATGGTGTTGTGGTCCTTTTACCTGAAGTCACAACATTCATCAAGTGAGGAAGAGCGTGCTTTGATGCCATCTAAAGTCTTCCTTGAGAAAGGTTGATGATAAGGGTGGTTGTTGGGCATGTTACGAATCATTTGGGTGTTTGTGTGTGAGCAGATATGAGATTTGTCCTCCTGTATGACAGGAGTTGCATCCATGGCCCCCTTGATGGAATAGGACTGAGAAATGCATGGCCATGCTTGGTTGAGTCAATATGTGATATTGGACTCACCATTCTCTGGAAGTCCGTCCTGGATCAAGAAACTTGGATTGAGCTATTACGAGGGTGACACGGTCCATGCCTCTAGTTCTTTCCAGATGTAAGGGACAAAGGGACAAAGACAACGCTGATACATTGGTCATAAAGGCTTATGAGTTATAAACTCTTATTGCTTGGGGAGCAATGATGCATTGCTAGATGCCGCTCATTGTTTGTGAGGTTTTTGGTTTGATACTTTCAAGATCAAGTGGGAGACTGTTGGAGTTACCACGGTGATCTAGAAGTGGTCAAACATGTAATCTCACTGCCAACGCGATATGAGCCTGCAGGGTCGCACATAAGAGATGTGGAGAAGTTGGATGATTGACTGTGTTGGTAAAGGTTACCAATCACCGAGCTTAATGGGGTTATGGGCAAAGTGTTGCCTTAAAGGATCGTCGGGTTGGGCAAATGTTGCCTTGAAGGATTGGTAAGAATAGTCAACCGAGGGTCGACATGAATCGTCGAGTATTGTACTCTGATTCTCGCCGACTGATACTCGCTGATTGATTCTCGCCGATCCTAGGTGATTCTCGCCGATCCTAGGTGATTCTCGCCGATTGATTCTCACCGAATCTGCTAGGTGATTCTCGCCGATTCTGGAACCCTAATTTTCTGGGTGGTCTGCGGATAGCGATATTCCAAAGTCTGTTTATGCCTTTGGTATAAATAGATACTTAGGGTTTTCGGGAAGGTGCTCGCTGATCGAATCGGATGCGATTGTTCGTTCCGCCGATCCCGATCCCGAATTCTGCCGTTCCGCCGATCCCGAATCCCGCCGCCGTGCTCGCTCTGTCGACCTCCTCCTCTCCGGCGATTGTCGCTGGTGTTGCTATCCCTGGCGCGAACCTAGCAGTCCGTGGAAAAGCAAGGTGTGGTCAATCTCCTTCCCGATTATCCGTGCGACGGAAAGGTCGGTGTTCTCCCGCTCGTGTGGATTTCTGCAGAGACGTGGATATCATTTCACGTAGAACTCGCCACCAACAAGAACACGAAGCTTGGAGCATCTCCGTTGAGTTGTGACTCAACGCCACCGATGTAATTTTTGCCTAGTTGTATGTTAACTTCTTGATTCAACTACCATGGCCCGATCCCATCTCTTTTGGTTTTCTTGATGTTTTATTCTTCCGCTGCGTGCACAAGTGTTGTGCCATCCTCATAGAGAAACCCAACAGTACTGGTCATGTTTCTTTATATTCATTTCATGTCTTTCCTTTCAGTATTCCAGTCTTGTACTGGTCCTTTTTCATTATATTCAGTTCATTTCTTTTCTTTCAAGTACTACTCCAGTCTCGTACTGGTCTAGTTTATTTCAGTACTATATTTACAGTTATTTCTATTCAGTACTATTCCAGTTTCGTATTGGTCAAGTTGACTTCAACACATTTTTTCAGTGCATCCAATTCAGTATTTCATTTCTATAGTTTTTTTATCAACATTTAATTACCATATTTAAATTACTGCAATTTACTATTTCAGCATTATTAATACGGGTCTAGCTCTGACAAGTAGTTGGTTTTGATAAAAGCATTAGTTGGGGATAACCGAGAGTCAAGTTATTCCTCCAACAGAATCACGACCGCCTACGCTGGAGGTTGTGCTGGGAGGGTATTACACCACCGAGGATGTTCATCTCCAGCGGTCGAGGTCTGTGGTGTCGCCGTATTTCACCACACCGGCAGCGCCTGAGAGAATATTATTCGCTATTTTTATTTTTGCGCCGGCGGTCGGCGGCGCCAGGCCGCAAAACCACCGTCGGAGAGAAGCCCGACCCTCGGCGTGCCGGTCAGGGATGGTTCCATGACCAGAGTGCCACCAGAGAGGCGAGGCGGTGTGACATCACCGGGAGAAGTGAAGTCGCGCGACCCCGCTCTCGAGATGGAGATATCCGGCGGTGGCTGGCGGTGCTGGGCCCCCGGACCACCGCCAAGTTGTTTGTTGACCCCCAATGAGTCGACCAGGGGCGGCATCGACATGTGTTAGGTGCTGACCAACGGTGGCAGTGGTCGTCATCTTCCACACCATCGGGAACACAACCACCATCTAATCTTCACTCAAAAGATCAGACGGGCAAGATTGCATCAAATTATGTACTGCCTTTATTTTCTGGACCCCCATAGCAGATTCGCGCCTGATCCACTGTGGGGATAGAAGGAGAAATATATCCGTCTGGCTCAATCTCAGCAACATGATTAGTTTGAGTTTTTGTTATTAGTAGACCAAAGTAATGCAGAGACTTTGTTGATTTTTTTAAGAAAAATCTAGGCTCATAGGGAAAAAGTTTTGAACATGAAAGTTGTTCCAATTGTTGAGTGTAATCTCCACAAAAATTATGGAAATTTTATGATTTGTTTTGATATGTAAAAAATCATAGATAAGAATTATTTGGACAATTTATAGGCCCAAAAATGCTCGAAAAATTTTGGAAAAATTTCTAGATCATTTTAGGCCCTAATGTTGTGTTAAAATTTGGGAACCTTACGGTGAAAATTGAAGATTTTCTATTTTTTGGAGCCTAGAGCTGTGTTTTGAAATTTATACGTCCAAATTCTTCAAAAATGAAAATCTGAGCGCGTGATCGTCTTTTAATTTGAACGTTGAGTTCAAATGAATAATCAATGTGAGATATTCACATAAGATTTTAAGCTCTTGAGTGTTTTGAGAAGTTTTGCAAAATTACCGAGCGCCTCATTTTTGAAATAACTCTTGGGTATTTTGGGTAATCTTTGATGATGAAATATCCAACCTCGTTTTAAGTGAATAATTTCTCTCATGTTGGAAATGATTTTGTAAGTTGAAATTCAAGGAAGAATGTGTTCTCTAACAAGATGCTCAGTTTTGATCCGACACGATCCAATAAGTTGGTGATTATTCATGAATGAAAATAAAGTTATAACCCATAATAAGCTTTCCTAATTCGATTAAGATGTGATTAAAAGGCATAATTGAACTATTATTAGACCTTAATAATGAGTGAAACTCAAAACAAGCTTTCTAAAAATGGAGATGCAACTGAGCTTGCCTCCTATGAACGGATATTGAACTGAACTTGCCACCTATGAACAGAGATGGAACTGAACTTTCTTCTTAAGAATGAAGATGGAACTGAACTTGCCACCTATGAATAGAGATGGAACTAAACTTGCCTTCTATGAATGGATATTGAGCTGAACTTGCCTCCTATGAACAAATATGGAACTAAAGTCTCCTGAGAACGGAGCGATTGGACTACTAACCCTTTTCTTTGTTTCTTTATTCCAGTATTAAACTAGTCCAGTTTCTTTTATTACTTTTAGTTTAGTACTCCAATTTTGCACTGGTCCTATTTCTTTACATTCAGTTCAACTCTTTACTTTTAGTACTCCTGTCTTGTACTGGTATTGTTTCTTTAAATATATGTTCGGTTCTTTCCTTTCAGTACTCTAGTCTTGTATTGGGCCTGTTCCTTTACATTTAGTTCAGTTCTTTTCTTTCAAGTACTACTCTTGTCTCGTACTGGTTTAGTTCATTTCAGTACTTTATTTACAGTTCTTTCTGTTCAGCAGTTTTCCAATTTTGTATTAGTCTAGTTTACTTCAGAATTTTATATCAGTGTGTTCAGTTCAGTATTTTATTTCTGTAGCTTATTTTTAGTAGTATTTTATTTCCGCATTTAAATTACTGCAATTTGATGTTTCAACATTATTAACACGGGTCTTGCTCTAACGAGTAGTTGGTTTTGATAAGAGCATTTGTTGGGGATAACCAAGAGTCGAGATATTCCTCCAGGGTTTGCCCCAAATAATATGCTCTCTCGCTCGTAGCGCTCCTTGTCAAATATTCAGCTAAATGTTGTTTTTTAAAAAGGACGCTTGCCTGAATTATTTGATGTAAGAAATGGAAGTTAAAGTCTTTAGTTTCAAGAGTAGTTAAACACCTAGAGGGGGTGAATAGGTTTTTAAGACTTTTTATACTTTTTCTATTCTTTGGTGCGTTGTGGTTTATTTTATTTAGCTTTCAAGATTACACAACCAACACATAGTAAATTTATAGTAGTTCCCCAGATTATAGGTACATCCACTATCCCACCCTCCTTTCTAACAGATTGTTAGATAGGGAAACTTCTCCAAACTCAGCTTAATGAGCTTACAACTCAGATCCCTTAGGATCTCTCAGACTCCTCCAAGTCTTACCTCAGTCCCAAGGCCCTACCACTTAGAGCAAGTAATGCTCCTATAGCTCAGTAATCCACAAATCACCTACCTCAGACTTTTCCAAAGTCCTACAACTCAGGCTAGGAGGATAACCCTACAACTCAGAGAGAATGACTCTCCTACTTCAGATCTGAACAAAATAATATCTTAGGCATGCATACCCTACCACTCAGATTCACTAATGAATCCTACAACTCAGGCACAAAGGCCCTGCCACTCAGCCTTTATGATTCAGGCCTATAACTCAGGTCTGTTAAGATCCCATAGAATGAAAATGGTTGTTGTTGATATAAGACACCAAAGAAATAAACTCTATGACTTTCTCTTCCTGAAATGAGATGACTCAGTCCTCCTTTCTTCACAGCTCCAGGAATGTATCTTCAGGTGTGATTCTGCTTGGGCTGTGAAGACACTACAGTTAGAGTTAGCTTGTGCTACAACTTCTAACTCAGAGAGAAAGCTCTCTAAACTTACTGTTGAAGATCAAAATATCAGCAACAATCTTTCTTGAACTCTCAGATCAGAAGAATGAACAACTTTTCCAAGCTCTACAACTCAGTCGAGAGGAAGAAGATGAAGTTCTACACTTTTCAAAAGTTAATTTCTCTTTCTATGATCTTGTCTTTTCTATCCCGCCGTCCAACGACTCTTTGAGCATTAGGACCACCAGGAGTTGGTAGCGACAACTCTACTTTTGCATTAAATGTTATACAACAGGAAAGAGAAGCCATTTGTTGTTTACTGTACACTTCCCGCAACATTTGAATTTCTGATGACCTCAGCACTCGTGGAATAAGTCAAATTCAAATAATTCACCCTAGGTGTTGAGTGAAGGCTTGCCACCCAATGCCAAAACACTTAGTCAGTTTTCTACAAACACCAGGAGTTGAGTGATCAGTCATCACTCAATGAATATAGACTTTGCGGTCTAACTGATTAGGCATGGAGTGAGCCATCATCACTCAATGCATTTGTACTTAGCTGATTTTATCTGTATTGAGGCGTTGAGTGAGTTGTCTTCACTCAACGCATTCTGCCTTAGCCCGTTTTATTGAAGAGGCATTGAGTGAATGACCTTCACTCAAAGCTTCTGTCCTTAGGCAACTTTTTTGTTGAATAGGCGTTGATTAAGTTGACATCACTCAACACTTATGTCCTTAGATAAAATTATGTATCAACCTATACTGCAGCTCTGACTGAACTATGTTCTGTCGAAGCTTTTTTTGCATGACGTTGAGTGAACTGCCTTCACTCAACGCTTTTGAACTTAGCCAGATTTCTTGACAGATTCTCTATGGCTTTGACTACTTGAGCTTTACTCAATGCTTCTGGCTGTGGGCATTGAGTGAACTGCCTTCACTCAATGCTTCTAGACTTAACCAGATTTCTTCCTTGACAATACTGAGGCTTTAACTTTCTAGTCTTACTCAATGCTTTTGGCCATCTGGCGATGAGTGAACTGTCTTCACTCAATGCCCGTGGACTTAGACAGATTTCTATCTTGTCAGCATTTTTTCCATTATATCCGCATGTCATTGTTACTTAGGCAACCTATCTGATCAGTGTAACAAATAACCACTTGCATACATAGAACTTAGGGTATGCATAAAATACAAACATGCGTATGCCATTGTTCTGTAGGCCTTCTTCAAATCTGGTACATTGTGATCAATGGACCCAACAATCTCCCCTATTTAAAAAAGTCAAAATCTTATGCAATGATATACACTAACATATAAGAAACAAATATAACATTTCAGAAGAAAGTACTGTAAATGTATACAAAACTAAAAATATGATTTTCATTAATAGAAGTCATGTTTTAGTGGTGTGCATAAGTCAAAATACATTTCTTATAGCCCATTAAGAAAGACAAGAAACTTTTCTAAGTTTTAGGTTTTCTTACTACTATGCCCCTTCTTGGCTTCTTGGCTTCTTTCTCTATTTTAGCTTCTGAATTCTTTTCTTTCAGCCTCTAGAAGTAGCTATAAGGCTTTGGAAAATACTTGACTGGTTCCACAGCATCTGGCTGCAGTTTGCCAAACTTCTTTTCCCTTCTGAACTTTCTTCTTTCCTCTTCATTCTTCTCATGCTTGGCCAATTCCAGTGAGATGTAGAGCTTTCGGCTTTCAGTGTTCTTGTTCTTGACCAGATCCCAGGTAGACATAATTATGGTCCTTGATTGAGGACTCCACTGTTCAAAATCAGGCCTTGTTTCCATCTCTTCCCTATATCTCTTATTTTGATCCCAACCTCTTCCTCATTCTCAACAATAGATTTTCCCTTAGCCCTAATCACTTGGTCAACAATAGGGCTGAATGTTGGAATTGTAGGAATGTCAGCTGCTGTAGAAGGATCAGCCCACTGTGTACCATCTCGGAGGTCATACTGAGCATCTGTTAGGTTTATTGATCTCAATATCCCAGATTTGTAAGAAGTCAAACATGTCAATGACATACACACATAATGTATTTGAAGTGTGCATTAGTTCACGCATGCAGGTTGTCCATGATTGGATAAGTAAAGAAATCAGTAAACTCAAATTTTGTTGAACTCAGCTCAGAGTTCGTCGAAATCAGCTTGTTGATCGTCGAGCTCAACTTAGCAGAAGCTCAAGAAATCAGGATACAAAATTTGTCTAACTTAGGTCTAAGTTCATCGAGCTCAGGTTACAGTTCATCGAGCTCAGCCCAACACTTGTCAAGCTGAAGCAAGAGAAAACTTGTCTAAGGCAAAAAGCGCTGAGAGTGCTGAGAAGATCAAAGTTCGTCAAGATCAGTTTGCGGTTCGTCGAGCTCAGCTCAAAGCTTGTCAAGTTAAAGCCGGAAAATCTATCCAAGGCATAAGCGCTGGGTCCACTGAGAAGAAGGCATTGAGACCACTGAGATAGCTGAGACAGCTGGGAAGATAGCGTTGAGACAGCTGAAGACAACTGAGAAGATGGCGTTAAGACAGCTGAGACAGCTAAGAAGATGGCGTTGAGATAGCTGAGACAGCAGAGAAAAAGTTAACTAGAAACTTTCTAAGTCCAAAAGCGTTGAGTGAAGCAAGTTCACTCAACGCTTCTAAATAAAGCAGGAAGCACTGAGACAGTCAAAAGGTAAACAACTGAGAACAAAATTAGCTGGAATTTTTCTAAGTCCAGAAGCATTGAGTGAAGCAGGTTCACTCAACGCTTCTAATAAAGAGGAAAGCGCTGAAATAAAGAATTGTGTCAGCTGATAAATGAAAACCCGCTGAGATCGCTGAGACAAATCCGCTGAGATAGTTAAAGTGGAAAAATCATTGAGACAACATATTAGAGGAAAGCGCTGGGACAAAGGCTTGTCTCAGCTAATAATAGAAAACCACTGAGACCGTTAAGACCACTGAGACAAAACCGCTGAGACAAAGCTAGTAAATTTCTAAGTCTAGAAGTGCTGAGAGCTAAGGCTGATGGCGTTTAGTGTCTCAACATCACTCAACGCTTGATGGGATTCGGGAAAATTTTCTAAGTCCAGATATTGATGACCACTGCTGATGTCATCAAGTCAAAAATGTAGGAAGCCATTGCTGGAAAGCTGCTACAACGCCGAAAGATATTTTGTCCCTTTTTGAGGGAGTTGGCGCTCACCAATCCTTGGTGGGCCCACATACTATAGTGTCGTTGATTCAAATCAATGCATATAAAAACGAGAAAACAGTAAAGGATTAGGGTTAACAAAGCAAAGGAACAAAAAGAGAAACTGAAAGAGGCGGCTGGACATTTACTTCCGATCAAGCTTGAAAGATGAAGTCCAGCAAAGATAGCCTGAAGGCAAGAAAGGATAGCTGAAGTACTTCAAGCTCAGCATGGGTGTTCTCTACAGAATAATTTAGCTGATTCATCTCTCAGCAAAGTGGAAGCTGCTTATCAGTACAACAGTAATAAGTGATAGCTGTAAAAGAAGGCTGATTCGTTCTACAGCAGGTGAGCTGGACTGAAATCTGCTCAGTCCAGCAAAGTTGACTTAGAGTTATTTTTCTGAGTTAGTAATTTTATTTTCTTCAACTCTATATTTATTTCCCGTAGGATTCAGGTTTCCTGAATCTGAGTGTAGGGCACTTTATGCCTGAGCTGTAGGTGACAAATTTGTCACTGAGGTAGGTGCCAAGAGGGGCACTGAGGTAGGATCCAAGTGAGGATCTGAGCTTTAGGGCTTAAGTGCTTGAAGTAGGAGAGTGCTACTCTCTGAGTGTAGGGTCTTTGTGCCTGAGGCATGTGACAAGCTTATCACTGAGCTGTAGGTGCCTGGAGGGGAACTGAGGTAGGTACCTAGAGAGGTACTGAGTTGTAGGAGTGTTGCAGTACTCTGAGAGTAGGGCCTTGTGCCTGAAGTTATAGTGTTGAAAAGCCTGAGCTGTAGGCCTTAGAGATAAGGCTGAGGTAGGTTGCTTGCAGGTCACTGAGTACAAGAGCACTGCAGAGCTCTGATGTAGGATCCTTTGGGATCTAAGGTAGGGCTATACTCCCAGCCTCAGTATAGGGCTTAAATGCCTGAGGTAGGTGGTCTGCTGACCACTAAGTGTAGGCCCTTATGGCTGAGAAGTGAGTCTTGGAGGAGACTTGAAGATCCTGCGGGATCTGAGGTGTAAGCTCTTAGGAGCAGTTTGGAGAAGTTGTGCCGAGTCCAACAAATAAGATTGGAAAGGTGGAAAGGGAAAGTGGATGTACCCAATTGGGGAACCACTATAAATTCTATTATTTGTTGTGTTTGCTTTTTTTTTTCTTTGATTATAGGACTTAAGGACAAGCTCTAGTTATCATAATTTGAAAGCAGCAAAAGAGATATTAAAAGCTCAAAGACATATTCACCCCGTCTAGGTGATTAGCTAACCTAAACCTAAATAACTTTCAAGTGGTATCACAGGGAGGTTACTCAAAAAGGATTTAATAATATGAGTATACCTCCAAGGTTAGCTAAAAGATAAGAAATGGGGTCTGGTGTAAATTACAAGGAATTAGGAGCCATTAAGTTGCCAATCTGTAGAAAGGAAGGGTTTGGGCTTTGGAAGGAAAGGGTTAGGATGTTCATGGAAGCTGCTGTCCCTAGGATCTTCATCACAATTAAAGAGGAACCCTTCATCCCCATGAAGATCTCAGTTCTGGATGCCAACATCCAGACTCCCAAATCATATGAAGAAATGAATAAGGATGAGCTCCTCCTTGCCTCCATGGACAAGAGAGCTCAAAATATCATTGCTAGTGCAGTAGATGATCCTACCTTTCAGAATTTGGTGCACTGGAAGACCTCCAAGGAGATGTAAGACACCCTAGTGTTGTTCATGGAGGGCTCAGAAGAGGTGAGGAATGACTGGAAATCCATGCTCAACCCGGAGTATGAGGCCTTCAGACAAGGAAAGTCTGAGGGCATTGTTGAAAGTTTTGAAAGATTTTTCAGAACCGTTAATGAACTGAGAAATTATGAAAGAGTCTTCAACACCTATGAGCTGAATGAAAAATTTCTCAGGTCCCTCACCAAGGATTGGGATACAAAGATCTGTGTCATCAGGGAGATGGGCAGACTAGCAGACACACCACCTCCAACCCTGTTTGGAAAGCTATTGTCCTATGAGATGTAGCTTGCTGCAAGGAAGGAAGAAGAAGAGAAGACCAGTAAGTCACAGAGCAAGGAGAAATCTGTGGCTTTCAAAGCTGATGCCTCAACCAGGAGCAGAAGGAATATCTCTTCAGTGAGGAGAACTACTGTGTCAGAATCTGAGAGCTCCAGGTCCAGCTCATCTGTCAGCCATACATCTGATGAGGACTTTGCTGCCTTCTCCAGGTAGTTTTAGAAATTCATGAAGAAGGGGCATTTGAAGAACAGAAGGCCTTCTTCCACCTCTCAGCATAAAATGAAATCCTCTAAGGAGGACAGGTATGATCCTAACTCTAATAAACAATCTTCCTATAACATTATTTGTTTTTGCTGTAGCAAACCTGGGCATGTAATTGCTAACTGCCCAGTAAAGAGGAAAGAAGAAAGAGTGAAGAAGAACCACAAGGGAAAGAAGAAAGATAAGTCCCTAGTGGCCAAGAAAGAGAAGACATAGTCTGACTCTTCTTCTGAGTCAGACACTGAAGAAGATGAAGCCTACATTGGGCTTATTGTTGTTGCTGAAGAAGAGTTCCCTGCTTCTATAATAAGGATCAGGGACCCTCTGTCACATCCAGAGAGTGACTCAGAGATGGATGACGATGAAGAAGGAGATGCTCAGTGTCATGGACTAATGGCAATGACAGATGACGAAAGCAGCCAGGATCAACCTGGTCAGTTTCAGGTATATGCTAAACCACATTCTTTTATTTCTAGTCATTAGGCTGACTCAGTCTCTGAAGCTCAATCATCAAGAGATGAAGGGGATTCAGACTCTGAGGATGATGTAAACTCCGTAATTTCCAAGTATGGAGAACTTCTTGAGGCTTTCAAGAAATGCAAGCTACTTGCAAAGATGCAGGAAAAAGAGCTTCTTAGTCTTAAAAGCAAGTGTGAAGACCAAGAAAAAGCCCTTGCTGACATGGCTGCACATGCTGGCCAGCTCAAGGAAATCATTGACAGTGAGTCTGTGGTAAGATTCGCAAATGAGAAACTTATCCAGAAACTTGAAAATGATCTCTTAAATGAGAAGCACAGCCAAATGGAACTGTAAGGATGGCAGCATGCCATGGGGAGTAAGTAATTCTCCACAGGCTGGAGAAATGGTAAAACTTCTACAACTACTGTTAAATTTTATTATGATGAAATGTTGTGTTGTCAATGACATGTATTGTTTTGACTTCTTCAAATAGGGGGAGATTGTTGGGTCCATTGATCCCAATATCCCAAATTTGTAAGAAGTCAAACGGGTCAATGACATACACACAATGTATTTGATGTGTGTTTTAGTTCATGCATGCAGGTTGTCCATGATTGGACAAGTAAAGAAATCAGTAAACTCAAATTTCATCGAACTCAGCTCAGAGTTCGTCGAAATCAGCCTGCTGATCGTCGAGCTCAACTCAGCAGAAGCTCAAGAAATCAGGATACAAAATTCATCGAACTTAGCTCTAAGTTCGTCGAGCTCAGGTTATAGTTCATCGAGCTCAGCCCAATGCTTGTCAAGCTGAAGCAATAGAAAATTTGTCTAAGGCAAAAAGTGCTGAGAGTGCTGAGAAGATCAAAGTTCGTCAAGCTCAGTTTGCAGTTCGTCGAGCTCAGCTCAAAGCTTGTCAAGTTAAAGCCAAAAAATTTGTATAAGGCATAAGCGCTGAGTCCGCTAAGAAGAAGATGTTGAGACCCCTGAGACAACTGAGACAGCTGGGAAGATAGCGTTGAGACAACTGAAGACAACTGAGAAGATGGCGTTGAGAAAGCTGAGACAGCTGAGAAGATGGCGTTGAGATAGCTGAGATAGTAGAGAAAAAGTTAGCTGGAAACTTTCTAAGTCTAGAAGCATTGAGTGAAGCAAGTTCACTCAATGCTTCTAAATAAAGCAGGAAGCGCTGAGAGAGTCAAGAGGTAAACAACTGAGAATAAAATTAGCTGGAATTTTTCTAAGTCCAGAAGCGTTGAGTGAATCAGTTTCACTCAACGCTTCTAATAAAGACTAAAGCGTTGAAACAAAAGAATTATCTCAGCTGATAAATGAAAAACCGCTGAGACCACTAAGACAAATCCGCTGAGACAGTTAAAGTGGAAAAATCATTGATATAGCAGATAAGAGGAAAGCGCTGAGACAAAGGCTTATCTCAGCTAATAATGGAAAACCACTGAGACAGTTGAGACCGCTGAGACAAAAACGCTGAAATAAGGCCGGGAATTTTTCTAAGTCCAGAAGCGCTGAGAGCCAAGGCTGATGGTGTTAAGTTTCTCAACATCACTCAATGCTTGATGGGATTCAGGAAAATTTTCTAAGTCCAGATTTTGATGACCACTGCTGACATCATCAAAGTCAAAACCACAGGAAGACGTTGCGAGAAAGCTGCTACAATGCCGAAAGATGTTTTGTCCCTTTCTGATGGAGTTGGCGCTCACCAATCCTTGGTGGGCCCACATACTATGGCCTGTAGGATTCATGTTTCCTGAATCTGAGTGTAGGGCACTTTGTGCTTGAGCTGTAGGTGACAAATTTGTCACTGAGGTAGCTGCCAGGAGGGGCACTGAGGTAGGATCCAAGTGAGGATCTGAGCTGTAGGGCTTAAGTGTCTGAGGTAGGAGAGTGCTGCTCTCTGAGTGTAGGGCCTTTTTCCTAAGATAGGTGACAAGCTTGTCACTGAGCTTTATGTGCCTGGAGGGGCATTGAGGTAGGTACCTGGAGAGGTACTGAGTTGTAGGAGTGTTGTAGCACTCTGAGAGTTGGGCCTTGTGCTTGAAGTTATCGGGCTGAGGTAGGTGGCACTGCAGAGCTCTGAGGTAGTATCCTTTGGGATCTGAGGTAGGGCTATCCTCCCAGCCTGAGTGCAGGGCTTAATAGCCTGAGGTAGGTGGTCTAATGACCACTGAGTGTAGGCCCTTGTGGCTGAGAAGTGAGTCTTGGAGGAGACTTGAAGATCCTACGGGATCTGAGGTGTAAGCTCTTAGGAGCAGTTTGGAGAAGTTGTGCCGAGTCCAACAAATAAGCTTGGATAGGTGGAGAGGGAAAGTGGATGTACCCAATTAGGGAACCACTATAAATTCTGTTGTTTGTTGTGTTTGCTTGTTTTTCTCTTTGATTGCTGGACTTAAGGAAAAGCTCAAGTTATCATAATATGAAAACAACAAAAGAGATATTAAAAGCTCAAAGACCTATTCACCCCCCCTCTAAGTGATTAGCTAAACTAAACTTAAATAACTTTCAGCATCAACTTGAGTATCATTCTGTTCTGCATTCTGATCATAGTATTGGTCATCATACTGATTAATATATTGACAACCATACAGATTTTTTGGGATAGGAGCAGTTTCAATGTTTTTATATGATAATAGCTCAAGACCCATTGAACCTCTGATTACATTTTTTTTGGTCCAAACTGCATTTTCAGTTTGCCCTTTATCATATCCTTCTCCCCATTTTTGGCTTCTTCACAGATATTCTGAATTAGGGAGGTGCTGGCCTTTGTCAATTGACCATCAGATAGTTAACACCTAGGGTGACATGGTTCTTGACTTTGAGTAAATGATCATCTAGAACTTGAGCACATGCATCCATTCTTCTTTCAAGAATTGTCTTGTGCTTTTCCAACATTTCCTTTTCTGCATTGTGGACTGCCAGCATATTTCCAGAAAGAGTATTATGATTTTCCATAATTGCATTATGAAGAGTGTTGATCTCTTCCAACTTGCTCTGAGTAAAGTCAAATGGAGGAGCTGCTATCAAGAAGAGTTTGACAGTCTGGGCCTTTAGTAGATTAACTTCAAATCTTACGTATTTCATCTCTATGGATAACTCATTCCTGAGATTCTTAATGGAGTCATCCACAAAGTTCTCCAATTGCCTTCTCTGGTCATCCAGTAATCCTTTCAGTTGAGCTAGGAAGACTAGGGACACCTGATCACTCTGATGGGATGTACCTTCAACACAGATGTTGTGTTGCCCTGGCTTGACAACTTCTCTGGCCTCGGAATTAGCCATCTGAAACTCAGAAGAGTGTTGAGTTGCATTTTCATCATCAGCAGCATGCCCTTTATCTGATTCAGAAGAGCCTATTTCATAAACTATTCTTTGAGCAGGGAGTTTAGTGTGAGTCTCCACCTCAACCTCTATAATGTCCACATAGAACATCCATATCTACTACTATGTTGAATTCAGTATCTTTCTCCATAGACTCACCAGGTTGATCAGTATCAAGAGGATTCCGAGTGTTCTCTTGCACAATATATAGATGCTCCAAGTCAGCAAGAACATCTTCCATCACTTACTCAAGGAGTTGCTCCCCCTCACTTTGAGGACTGTATCTACCTTGTTGATCTTGGTCTATGCGAGCAGTTTCTTCTTCAATTGGAGTTGGAGTTTTGACACTCTCCCCCTCAATCTCCTCAGAAATCATGTTCATTATTTCTTCAGCAACCCATTCAGCAACCTCTACTGGAGGTATATTCATGGCATCCTCAACAACAAGTTCTTCAGACAGAGTTCTGCTTACTTGAATCATTGTTGTTGGTTTAGAGGAAAATGATACCTGAGCACTTGTATCTCTCCTGGTCTCTTCTATAGACTGAGAAAGTTGAGTATCATGAGGCTCTTCCTCAGCCTGTTCTAATGAGCTGCTGTCAGTACTTTCTTCTGGAACTAGAACTTCTTTCTTTTTCTTCTTGGCAACAACGTGAGCATGTGGCAAAAGAACTCTAACCCATCTATCAAGAATTTTCAAGTCCATCCTCCTTATGTGATGGATTTTTGTTCCTAACCTTATATTAAGGATCCCTAGAACACTCTTTAGCAGAAATAGAGAAAGAATCATGCCCATGTTTGGCTCTGCTATACAGTCAACTATCCTTTAAAATAGTATCTTTCCCCAATCAATCTTCTTGGATAGGATTATCCTTGCCATTAGTTCAAACATTCTCTTGGAGATCTTGTCATGTGAGCCAGTGTTGCATAATAGGGCTTTCCCAATGACATCAGCCAGGAATTTTCCCTTTAGATTCAACTCTTTTCTCAGAATCGATCTAGTGGTGTGCATAGAGAGTCCACACCACTTCAGTGTAGTTTTGATATCAGTCTGATCCAGTTCATCTTCTTTATCGTACATTGTGAACTTGGGCATTTTCAGTGCCTTGCTCAGTCTCTTTGGGGTTATCTTAATCTTTTTACCACTTATGTAGGACTTGAGTTTAACAGAAGAAGTGTCGACCTTAGCATTTGAGTATAACTCAAGTACTTCTCGCTTCCATATCAAGCTGGGCTCGAACAGAACAAATTCTAGGTCAGTGACCTGAAGTAGGTGGAGAAAAAACTATACTTCCTCAAGCACATCCTGGAATCTATTTAGCACCAGCTCCAAACCCTCGAACAAGAAATCCAACCCTTTCAGTGCCATTTCTTATGTAAATTGCTGAAGATATTCCAAGCTTTCGTCGATTCGTCATAAGGGGCAGACAAGGGCAAGGAATAGTGTATTTTGTTTTACATACACAACCTTCTATTTATAGTGATTTCTATTTTTAGATGGTGGAAAGAAGCATACCTGTTTATGATCAAAAAATGATCAACGACTTTGATTGATTTCGATACTTGGCCGCAAAATAGACTCACTGGGAGCTTGCGTTGAGTGAACTCGACGCTCTCAATGCACTCGACGCTTGCAGTTCATTCAATGCACTCGACGCCTGAGCATTTAGACTCAGCGCACTCGATGTCTAGACACTTAGTCCATTTCCCCTTAATTATCATACAGAGATTAACACTACCTGCCACATGCAAACACGATATGGAGAGCTACTAAAGCTGGGCTAAATTCAATATACCCAATTCACATTTGAAGGTGTTGAATTTTGCTTCCTCTAGTGTCTTAGTGAAGATGTCAACCACTTACTTTCTGTGGGGACAAATTCAAGACTGATGTCTTCACTTTTCACATGCTCTCTAATGAAGTGATACATAATCTCTATATGCTTAGTCTTGCTGTGAGAGACAAGATTCCTTGCAATAGAGATTGCACTAGTTGAATCACAATATTATGGTGTGTTACTTAGCTTTAGGTTGTAATCCTGGAGTTAGTATTGGATCTACAACAACTGAGCACAACAACTTCCTACTGATATTTATTCTGACTCTGGTGTTGATATTGCAACACTAGTTTGTTTCTTGCTACTCCAAGATACAATCCTTCCACCCAAGAATTGACAGGAGCCAGATGTGTTTTTCCTGTCTTATCTACAGCCTGCAAGATCTACATCTGAATACCCAGTTAGCTCAAAATCACTATTCCTAGGGTACCATAGGCCAAGATCTGGTGTGTCCTTAAGATATCTCAGAATTCTTTTAACTGCAGAATAGTGAGACTCATTAAAGCAAGCCTGTTATCTAGCACAAACACATGTAACATACATGATGTCTGGCCTACTAGCAGTAAGATAAAGGAGGGAGCCAACTATACCTCTATATATGGTTTCATCAACAGGTTTCCCCGTCTCATTTTTATCTATTGACATACTTGACTCCATGGGATTTTTCATAATGGAGACACTCTCCATTCCAAATTTTCTAATTAACTCCCCAGTGAACTTAGACTGTGAAATGGACAACCTATCCTCATACTGTCTTACTTCGAGGCCCAAGAAGTACTTGAGCTCACCTATACTGCTCATCTCAAACTCCCTTGCATAAGTTTGACAAACTTCTTGCAGAGGTTATCATCAGTAGGCCCAAAGATTATGTCATCTACATAAATCTGGACTAGGATTATCTTGCCCTTTGATTCCCTTAGGAATGGAGTCTTGTCCATCTTTTCCCTTGAGAATTTATTCTTAGTGAGAAAGCTAGACAGAGTTTCACACCATACCCTAGGGGCTTGCTTCAACCCATACAATGCTTTCCTAAGTCTATATACAAAATAAGAGGAGTTAGGATTAACAAAACCTGATGGCTGCTCAACATAGACTTCTTCTCTTAAGTCACCATTTAGTAAGGCTGACTTCACATCCATCTGGTAGACTGTGAATCCCTTGTGAGTAGCATATGCAAGAAACAGTTTGATGGCTTCTAGTCTAGCAACTATGACAAAGGTTTGATCAAAATAAATACCTTCTTCTTGTTTATAACCCTTGACCACCAGTCTAGCTTTATTCTTAATTATAACACCATTTTCATGCAACTTGTTCATGTAGATCCACTTTGTTCCAATGATGTTATGTCCTTGTGGTCTGAGAACCAGCTTCCAGACCTTACATCTCTTGAACTGGTTCAGTTCCTCTTGCATTGTCATTCCAATATTGGTATATGTTGGCATCTTCAAATCTCTTGGGCTCAACCTGAGACAAAAAGTTGGAGTACATAGATATGTTCATGCTTTTGCTCCTTGTTGTAACCCCTTGGCTGGCATCATCAATAATTAGATGTCTGGGATGATCCTTTAAATGTCTAACTACTGGAGGCAGTCTCTCTTTAGCATTATTGACTTCAATGATTGGATCCTACTTATCGTCATCCACATCATGTGTGCTTTGTCCTCCTTCTGAAATACATACTCCCTCATCTTCATCATCAGCAATAAGAGGAGCATTCTTGATGGTTAGATTGTCCACTACCTCTTATATTCCTATAGATCTAGACGAGGAGCTAGACAGATCACAATTAATAATAAAAGATTCATCAAAAACTACATTTACAGACTCTTCTACAACTTGATTTTTCAAGTTGTAGACCCAATATGCTTTGCTCTGGTTGTTGTACCCAACAAATATTCCTTCATAGGATTTGGCAGCAAACTTAGTCAAATAAGACTTCCTATTATTGAGCACATAACATTTTCTACCTAAGATCATGAAACAGGCAATGTTTGGTTTTCTGCTTTTCATGATCTCATAGGGAGTCTTCTTGTGATATTTGTTGACAGAAGCCCTATTCAGAACATGACATGCAGTAT
The DNA here is from genome assembly GCA_039583875.1 of Platanthera guangdongensis. Classification (NCBI taxonomy): domain Eukaryota; kingdom Viridiplantae; phylum Streptophyta; class Magnoliopsida; order Asparagales; family Orchidaceae; genus Platanthera; species Platanthera guangdongensis. The sequence goes on from CM077158.1 coordinate 80,879,238, forward strand.
TTACTGCCTTAGTCCAAAAGTATTTTGGAAGAGATACATCACTTAGGAGAGTCCTTCCAACTTCTATGAGAGTTCTATTTTTCCTCTCAGCTATCCCATTTTGTCGGGTGTTCTTGGAGAAGAAAATTCTTGGAGAATCCCTTGTGCTTCATAGAATTTTGTCATGCCATCAGACTAAAATTCAGTGTCATGGTCACTTCTGATTTTGAACACAGAACTGTCCAATTTATTCTGTATTTGCTTAACAAAGGTCCTGAATATGTCCAGGGTTTCAGACTTTTTCTTCAAGAAGAAGACCCAAGCAAACATGAAAAAAGTCATCAACTATTACAAGTGTGTAGACTTTTCTGCCTAGACTATGAACTGGCATATGACCAAACAAGTCCATATGCAGGAGGTATAAACACCTCACAGAGTCCTTGGCCCCAATTTTCTTAAAAGAAGATTTGATCTGCTTGCCCTTTTGGCATGCATAGCAAATTCCCTCCTTGGTGCACTTGATTTTGGAACAATTTCTAACTAGCTCTTCACTGAAGAGCTTACTAATGGTCTTATAGTTCAAGTGAGCAAGTCTCTTGTACCATTATACATAGTATGAGACTTTCATTAGCAACTTGACATATAGGAGTGTATTTACTGTTGGGTACATTAGTCATAATGTACTTGATTTAAAGAAGTCCTTTCAGCTCAATGATATACACATAGTTGTATTTGATGAATGTTAAGTTCTTATGTGCAGGCAAATAAAGCGAAGTACAAAAGTGTCAAGACACTAGGCAAGTGTCGACACTTTTGTCAAAGTTGTGCTGAGACAAGAAGAAGTTATGTCAACACTCAGGACTATTATCGACACACTTAAATAAGAATTGCTGAGTCAAGGAGAAAGTTGTGTCGACACCCAGGACTTGGGTCGACACTATGATATAAGAAAGAAACTGTGTCTACACTCAGGACTAATGTAGACACACGCTAAACAAGTTGTGTCAAGACAAAAAACAACTATGTTGACACTAAGGATAAGTGTCGACACACTCTATATAAGCATTATTGAGACTGAAGACAACTGTGTCGACACCCGAAACTAGTGTCGACATATTCTACATCAGTTGTGTCGAGATAAGGTGAAGGCTGTGTCGAAACATTCAGAAGTTTGTCGACATTACTACAAGAGTAGTGTCGACACCCAGGACTGGTGTCGACACATCCAACAGTCAAGTTTCAACACTTCAAAAAGAATTGTTTCCTAAGTGCATAAATCAAGCCAGAGATTCTAACAACTGTCAGATGTCAGTTATTAACCAGATCAGTCAGTTACCTTTGATAGAGTCTATATAAAGGGATAAACTCTACAGAAGGTAGATACAAGAAAAGTAGTAAAAAATTTGGAGAAGCCAGATCTGAAAAAAATATGCTAGAATTCAGAAGGTGGAGAGAAGCCAGATCAAGAATCGACTTCAACATTCTCCAGCCTAGATATACCCTAATTTCAACTTCAAGAAGCTTTGAAAAGCTAAGAATGGTCAGATCAAATTCATTACAACAAGGATCAAGGGAAGCAGACTTCTCAAGATCAGTTCAAGAAGCAGTCACCCTTTTTTCTGTTGTTGGGTGACTAATTCAGAATTCATTTCTTTTGCCATTATTAATCTTGTAAGATCTACTTGTAGATCTAAGTATAAGAGAATTAATTTCTCTGCATTGTAAGCCTGTGTTATAAAGGCTGAGGTAGGACAGGAAGTGCCTGAGGTAGGAGAAGTGGGTATTTCTATGAGTTGTAGGAACTGTATGTTATGAGGTGTAGGGCAGGAATTGTCTGAGGAGTAGGAGTGTGGATTCATTCAGAGGTAGAGTTCTTGGAAAGAACTTGAGGTGTAGGATCTTGGTGATCTGAGTGGTAAGACTTGTAAAGTCTGAGTTGTAGGGGCCAGCTGAGCTCTGAGCTGTAAGATCTGAGGATCTGAGTAAAGAAAGAAGGAGTTTGGACGAATCTAGTTCATTGCTAGATAGGCGAAGGGGAAAAGTGGATGTACCCATAAATCTGGGAACCACAGTAAATCAGTGTGTACTGCGACGTGATTGATGTGCTGTGATGATTTTAATTGCTGAATAGTTTTCTTGTTTTATCTGACTGGGGTAATTAACATAGAAAATTAAATTTCAGAATCCAAAAAATAGCCAAGATTTAAATTGGACCTATTCACCCCCCTCTAGGTCACTCTCAATCCTAAAATAAATATTTACAATTGATATCAGAGGGAGGTTAATAGAAAGGTCATAGCAGACTAGTGAGAATCCAAAGGATTGCAGAGAAAGATAAATCATGGCTCAGAGGGAAAACAATTCCATCAAGCTCCCAGTCTGCTCCAAAAAGAATTTTGGAATTTGGAAGGATAGAGTCAGATTATTCGTGGAGGAAGCATATCCAAGAATATACATCACAGTGGTTGAAGGGTGTTTCATTCCCATGAAAGTGTATGTTCTTGATGGAAACATCAAGACACCAAAGACCTACATGGAGATGGATAAGGATGAAATCATTCTGGCCTCTATGGAGAAGAGGGCTCAGAATATTATAGTCAGTGCAATAGATTATTCCACTTTTCAAAACCTGATTCATATAAAACATCAAAAAAATGTGGGAGTCACTGATTATCTATATGGAAGGAACTGAAGTGGTCAGAGATGATAGAAAATCTCTACTAAACAAACAGTATGAAGCCTTCAGACAGGATTAAAATGACTTAGTGGTTGAATGTTTTGAAAAGTTCTTCAGAATTGTAAACAACCTGAGAACTAGGTCCCTGAGCAAGGAATGAGACAACAAGATATGTGCAATAAGAGAAATGGGTAACCTAGCCAACATAGACCCCCATGCTCTATTTGGCAAGCTGTTGTCCCATGAGTTACAGCCAATCTGAGGAAGACTGAAGAAGATTCAGCTAGAGCACTCAGCAGAGAAAAGTCCTTGGCCCTAATGGCTGAGACTTCCAGGAAGGTTAGAGAAACGTCAACAATCTCAGAGAGACAAGACACGGTCTCTGAGTGTACAGAATCATCCTCATCAGCAGGAGACCTAACTGAGGAGGAACTGTCTCTCTTCTCTCAACAGTTTAAGAAGATGTTGATGAGAAGAAGGCAAGGCAGCTGGAAGGGTCTAGCTGGAGGTTCTTCTCTCAAGAAGACCAATCATCCAGAGAAACCCATGAATAAGAAATCTGGGGTCAGGTATGGATCTTCACCGAACAAATATGTTATGACTGATATTGTGTGTTATTATTACAACAAGTAAGGGCATGTCATAGCTGATTGCCCAACAAAAAGAAAGGAGAAAAAGTCAGAGAACTGGAAGACTGGATAGCACAAGAAGGCTGATAAAAGCCTCTTGACAAAGAAACAGTCTAAACTATCTGATAGTGAGTTTGATTCATCAGAATTAGAAGAGGAGGAGGATCTCATGGGCCTAATGGCTATTGGGGAGACCCAATCAGGAGAAGGAGATTAATACTGTTCAAGTCCTACTAAGGTAAAACCAATCTCTCCTAATTTTGCCTCAGATTCTTTTTCTACACCAGAAGATGATTCATGTTCATACTCCTCTAATAATAGAAAACATGATTCAGACACTGAAGCTGATTTCAACGCCCTTATTAACAGATATCAAAAAATATTAAAGTCCTTGATTGCATGCAAAGAGCTTGCTAAGGATCGGGACAGAGAATTAGAATCTCTGAGAGGAGTATCTTTACAGTTGGAGAGGGCCAACATAAAGTTGGACCTTCAAAAACTGATGCTTATAGATCTAACTAATAAGATTGAGAGACAGGCAGAGGTAATAGAAGAACATGTCAAGACTGTCAAGGACCTGGAAGCAAAGCTTTCCCAGGAAAGACAGCTCTTGACTCATTTCTCAAAACCCAAGTCAGTGCTACCTATCATAGAAACCTTTTCTACACCATTTAGAAGTGGTGTAGGGTATAAAAAAACTAAAAAGGTTATTAAGAAGTCTGAACCTAAGGGTAAAGCCACAATGGGTCCAGTTAAGTTACCACCCAAGCATGTAACTTCTAACAGATGCAAGGGTTCATGTGTTCCTGACACATGAGTTCTGAGTGCACTACCAGAAAAGTCAATAAAGAGCCTTGCTGGAATGGGCAGACATCTAAAGGCAATAAAGACCAAAAACCACCACAAAGGGTGATCACTCCACGAAGCCAAAGAATCCTTGGATCTGGTCTAAATGAACAACAACAAAATCTGAAAGGTAAGGGTGTAAATTTTGCACCACGATCTTGGAAGCTGGATGTCAAATCTAAGTTGCACAAAAGAACAACTTCAAATGTGCAACCAAAGAAAAGATACAACCGACTTGAGTGTTGGTGTTGTAGGAAGGTTGGGCATTTTGCCCTAGATTGTTGGTATAATCCAACAACACCTTCATATAATACTCAACCAGTTTTGTTTACAAAACCTTTTATGTTTCATACAACAAAGCCTAACAGGAACCAAGGCCCCAAAACTATTTGGGTGCCTAAGGTGAATTAATTTTGTGTTTGCAGGTGGAACCAAGTACCACAAGAAGGCTAATATGGTACTTGGATAATGGTCATTCCAGGCACATGATATGGAAAAAGGAGTCTGCTTGGTGATTACACTCCAATTAGGAATAGACCAAAAGTCATCTTTGGAGGGTCATAGAAAGGACTCACCAAGGGATATGGTAACATTTATAATGGCCTTGTTTTCATCACAAAAGTGGCTTATGTGGAAGGATTGAACCACAATCTGATAAGCATAAGTAAGCTTTGTGATATGGGTTATAAAATTATTTTCCACAATGACAAGTGTCTGATAAGGAATCCAAGTGATCAAGAGATCATCTTGGCAGGTACTATGAGTGGGAACATTTATTTTCTAAATTTCTTAAGTATAAATGAAAAATCACTTGTATGCCTAATAGCTAGTGAGAAAGAATCATTATGTGTGTGGCTGGCTCACTTAAACTGTAAAGCTATGAGTAAGCTATTCTCTATGGACTTAATTATAAACAGTCCATAACTCAAATGCTCCAAAGAAGGCTTATGTCAAGCATGTCAAAAATGCAATCAGATAAAAGTCTCCTTTAAAAGCATTCAGTCCAAAGACACTGATAGGTGTCTGTACTTACTTCATATAGATATATTTGGTACTATGCAAGTTCTTAGTTTGGGTAGGAAGTTCTATACCTATGTGATTGTGGATGATCACTCTAGGTTTGCTTCGGAATTCTTCCTAAGGAGAAAGTCTGAAACACTAGACATCCTTGCTGATTTTGTTAGACAAGTTCAGAATGAAATGGGATGTTCTGTGGGCAAGCTTAGAAGTGACCATGGTGCAGAATTTCAATATGAAAAGATGACAAATTTCTGTAAGTAACTAGGGATCTTTCAAGAGTTCTCCTATCCAAGAACACCACAGCAAAATGGAGTTGCTGAGAGGAAGAATAGAACTCTTATTGAGGCAACTAGAATAATGCTGAGTGATACATCTCTCCCAGAATATTTCTGGGCTGAGGCTGTGAACACAACATGCTATGTTCAGAATAGGGCCTTGATCAACAAGAATCACAACAAGACTCCTTATGAACTAGTGAAAGGCAAAAAACTAAATTTGTTCTATTTCCAAATTTTTGGTAGTAAGTGTTATGTTTTGGACAATGAGAAAACTTATCTAAATTCTCAGACAAATCCTATGAAGGAATTTTTGTAGGGTATAGTGTACATAGCAAAGCATACAGGATCTACAACTTGAAACATCAAGTTGTAGAAGAGTCAATTAGTGTAGTTTTTGATGAAACTTCTGTTCTATATAATGAGATTTCTAACAACTCTAGTCTAGGTGATGTAGACTCTAGGATGAAATAGTTAAATATAGGTGATTCACCTGATCTAGAGTTATATACTAGAGATAATGTAGAAATTCCTATAGAAGATACAGTAACTGCCCAGGAGGAGGAAGAGAATCATCCTAATCCTCCTACAGAACTAGGTGATGGTAGGCACCTTCCAGTAGCAGTTAGATACCTTAGAGATCATCCTATTGATCAAATAATAGGTGATGTCAGGCTAGGAGTGACTACTAGGAGTAGACGTCACATTGAGGTACTATACTCTAGCTTTCTCTCTTATGTAGAAACTAAAAGTTTGAAGAAGCCAATTCAAACCCCAACTGGATTATGGTTATGCAAGAAGAGCTCAATCAATTTGAGAGATGTAAAGTCTGTAGTCTAATTCCTAGACATAGTGATCACAATGTCATAGGCACTAAGTGGATTTATAGGAATAAACTAGATGAGTATGGGGTTATAGTTAAGTTCAAAGCTAGATTAGTGGATAAAAGATATAGACAAGAGGAAGGGATAGAATTTGACCAAACCTTTGCTCCTGTAGCTAGGCTAGAAGTCATAAGGTTATTTTTAGCTCATGCAACATACAATGGATACAAGGTCTACTAAATGGATGTAAAGTCAGCATTCCTCAATGGTACACTGAAGGAGGAAGTCTATGTAGAGCAGCCACCAGGTTTTGTTAACCCTAAACTCAACTCCCATGTCTACAGATTGCACAAGGCTTTGTATGGGTTAAAACATGCACCTAGAGCCTGGTATGAGACACTGTCTACCTTTCTTATAGAGAATAAGTTCTCTAGAGGAAAGATAGATAAGTTACTATTCCTTAGGGACAGCAAAGGATCAGTTTCCTAGTCCAGATATATGTAGATGACATAATTTTTGGTTCTATTAATGAGATGTGTAGAAAATTTGCCAGGCTTATGTAAGGAAAGTTTGAAATGAGCAGCATGGGTGAGATAAAGTTTTTTTGGGATTCTGAGTTAGACAATCTAAGGATAGTATATCCATCTCTCAGTCTAAGTTCACTAAGGAGTTGATTAAGAGGTATGGTATGGAGAATTTTTCTACCATGAGAACTCCAATGGGTTCTTTTGTGTCACTACACAAGGATGAATCTGAGAAACCAGTTGATGAAACCTTATATAGAGGTATCATTGGATCACTCCTGTATTTTACTCATAGTAGACCAGATATTATGTTCTCAACATATGTCTGTGCTAGGTACTAAGCATGCCCCAAATAGTCTCATTACACTAATGTAAAGAGAATACTGAGATATCTTAAGGGCACACCAAATCTTGGGCTTTGGCATCCTAGGGATAGTGATTTTGAACTCACGGGGTACACAGATGTAGATTTTGCAGGGTGTAAAGAATACAAAAAGAGTACTTTTGTAACATGCCAGTTTCTAGGGAAAAGACTCATAAGTTGGAGCAACAAAAAGCAAACAAGTGTTGCAATTTCTATAGCAGAATCTGAGTACATATCTTCTGGAAGCCATTGTGCATAGTTATTGTGGATTCAGCATCAACTACTGGACTACAGTGTACAACTAAGTAAATCTGTTATGTTTTGTGATTCTACTAGTGCAATTTCTATTGCTAATAATCTTGTTTCATACAGTAGAACTAAACATATAGAAATTAGATATCAATTTCTTAGAGAGAATATTGAAAAAGAAAATATTAGCTTACAGTATACTCCAACAGAAAGACAAGTTGCTGACATTTTTACAAAATCCTTAGATGAAAGCAAGTTCAATTACTTTAAATTTGAACTAGGTATATTGAACATTAAGTAAACATTTTCAATTAGTAACAACAAAATTTTTGTACAACCTATAAAAGATGACGAACCAGGTCAACAAATCTAAATAACCAAGAAAGACTTCAAATAAGTCAAGAAATTATATTCAGAACACAATTTTGTCTAAGTCATAGAATTGTGTCGAGACACCACAGTGTGTGTTGACACTATAGGTAGTATTGTGTCGAGACACCAGAATGCGTGTCGAGACACCAAACAATGTGTCGACACAGATTTGAGACAGTGCGTCGAGACATAAGATTGTCGAAACCTTGAGGTCTGTGTCGAGAGACATGAACCTTGTGTCGACTTAAGTCGACACATCTCGACGGAGTATGTTTTCCATGTCTACATGGGACATTTTCGAAATATTTAGAAAATTACTAAATGCAGCGCGCCTTCTCGCCTTCAGCAGACAGTTACTATAAATAGGAGGTGTAAGGAGTTGTCGACTAAGCTTACCAGAAAACTTGAGAGATTGTTCACTGTGTGTCGAGAACTAGAAATCCTTAGTCGACACCTCTCAATCTCAAGCACTCTCAACTCAAATGGCACCCAAGATGGACGATAACATCAACGAGGGTTATGAACTGGTGTGAAATGAATTCGTCTCCGCACACAAAGAGATCAAGAATGTAATAGACCTTATCAATGAGGTAGGTCTTCAGTATCTGCTTTCTGGACCAACCAAGATATGGAAGAGAGAGGTATCTGAGTTCTATTTCAATGTCTCACTAAACCCTAAGACACCTAAGATAAAATCCAGTGTAAATGGGGCAAGAGTTAAGGTAACAATCAAAAGGCTGGCAAAAGTCTTTCAGATTCCTATAATGACATAGGAAGATGAACTGGATTCCAACAAGTCTACAGAGACCTTAGATTGGTGTGGACTGGCTCCAACCACTAGATTTGGAAGTTGACTAAGCAGGAAGGGAGTGAATTCCCAGGGCAAGTTTATGTCTTAAGTGGTAGGAAAGGTGCTCCTCTGCAAGGCTGAAGCACATGATAGGATTTCAACTTCCATGTTTAGCCTGATGACAAGAATTATTTTTAGGATCAAGATTAATTGGAACAGGGTTGTGTTTGATAAGATAGCAAAAGGGATTTAGAAGCCCAATATGGGTAGAATTGTTAGTTTATATCTTGTTAAGACAATTCCAGATAATATTAACCAGAAAGTTGGAACAAAGATCAATCATATGAGGAGAATGGACCTAAGAATTTTGTCAAGATGGGAAAGGATTTTGTCTAAGGAGACTCCAGAACCCAAAAAGACAAAGGAGGTAAAATGCAAGACAGTAGTGGTAGAGGAAGTTGAGTCCTCAAGTGATTTTGAGGAACAAGTGGAGTTTAGTTCAAAAAAGGATGTTGAGGAAGAACAAAGAAGATCTCCAAGACTTTCACCTGGAAAAAGTGATCAGGTGCATGGGGAGAACATTCCAGAAAAAGAACCACTTGAGGGGGAGAACCTCACTGAATTGCCAATGGATATAGCTAATATTATAATTATGGATGTTATTCAGGAACTGGAACAATCAAAGGTTCCTGAATAGGAAATGTCTGAGAGAGAGATGGAGAATGAAATTCTAAAAGAGATTGAAGAAGAAATACTTAAGAATACAGTTGGGGGAGAAGCTGAAACACTTGCACAAGATGTGCAGATTCTTGAAAAAGGGAATGAAGATCCTGCCTCTAGTGAGGTAGTGGAAGAAATTCTTCTATTCAAAGAAACTAACATTTAGGGAGAGATAACTGAAATTCCCTAGATTGAAGTTCCTGATGCTGAAATTCAGCATGCAGATGTTAACTTAGAAAGTATCAACATTAATGAGAAATGTACAAGAGTTGAGGGGGAGTTGGCCCCAGATACTGACAAACCCAAGGAGACACCAATAGTTGAAGAGATAAATTCTTCTAAATCTGAAAAGAAGAAGAGTCTCAACTGAAGAAAATTAAGTTATCTGAAATGAAAAAGAAAAGTAGGAGTTATAAAAGGCTTATTCAGTCTGAACCAACCTCAGCTCCTCCAATGGACTCAAACTCACTCCTTGTACAACTACAAATTATGCTTGATCAACATAGACAACAACTTGAAAAGTATGTTGATGAAAGAAATAAAGAGCTGCAGTTTCAACTGGCTCAGGACATAAAGTCAATAAGATTTAAAGTAAATCTCCTAAAACAAGACATGACTAATTTCATTGAGAAGGGAGCTAATGATGTAGTTTATATTGCTAAACAACAGCAGGAGGCCAAAAAGACTGTAGATCAAATGATTGTCAAACAAGGCTATGTCCATGAAAATCAGAGAATTTTGGATGCAAACATGACTATCATGCATACAGAAGCAATGGTTAAGCTGACTGAGCAAACCACTGAGTTAAAAAACAAAATTGTTGCTGCTACTCAAAGCACGGACACTCAGCCGCAAACCTATTCAGCCTCATTAATTACAGATATAAAAGAATCTGACAAATCGTTAGTTGAACATTTTCTTAAAATCAAGAACTCTTTAACATCAGGAATTAATTATCTAGATGAACAGGTATGGTTTCATAAGAATGATCTAAGAGAACATGTTGGCAGAGAAGTTATAAAGGGGGAGAGGGTAATGATAAGGGATAGTTCTGAACATGCTACCTGAATATCCAACAATATCAGGGACACTTTAGGCTATCCTCCCCTATGGTATGATGGAGATGAAACTACTTAGTCTGGTGGTCAACTAGCTTAACTTGAAGCACCTCATGCTACTGGAACTCATGCTCCTAGACAACTATACAATCCTGCAGCACAAGTTCCATTTGAGGCTATCCAAGCTACTGTCCAACACATGTATAGTCCTTCAACATCAGTTCAAAATGTTATATGTGAAGAGGTGGAGATGTCTGAGTCTGCAAAGATTAAATAAAAAGAAGCTCAGCTATCAAAGAGAAGGTTTTGAAAGTAAGGGTTAGATCTGAAATACTCTAGAGGGGGGTGAATAGAGTATCTTGAAAACTTAAAAACTTTTTGCTTTAAATAAAAAAAACATACCTAAGATAAATTAATCTAGCACTATCACATGCACAACAAAACCTAACTATCACAACCACAGCAAGAACAAAAGAAAAAGTGAAACCAGACAACACAAGAATTTTATAGTGGTTCCCCAACCTGGGTACATCCACTCTTCTACCACCCTGGTAGGAATCTACTCAGGTTTTTGATCAGGTGACTGCCACCAATGAGCTTTTGATCAGGTGCTCAAAAACCAACCCCAAGTCTTTTGATCAGGAGACTTGCTACCAAGAATAACTTTTGAAGGAAGTTAAAGAACCCTTTTTACAGTGGGGGATGAGAGAGCTGGCATGCCCTTATAAGGTGTGATTTTCTGCAGTATATAATATGAAGTTTCATTTGCTGGATTTGGTTTTGGGGCAGTAGGTGGAGGGGCCTTTCTTTTCTTAGATACTTCCTTTTTCTTAGGCTCATCATCAGAGTCCTTTTCATCATCATCCTCATCATCAAAGTCTTGAGGAGCATCATACAAAGCATCAATAGCTTTTAGTACAGATTTATCAATGTGGTTTTCAGCCTGAGAAGAAGCTGGAGAAGGAACTGGAGGAGGAGCTAGAGATGGACTAGGAGAGCTGCATATATCAGTGCTTTCAGCAACTGATCTACTCTCTTCTTCTATATCAGCCATGATCAATTCATCAAGATCAGGCATTGGAGTGTCATCCATTATGAAGGTTGGAGCAGAAATAACTTTTGGAGGGGATACAATAATGAGAGGAGCAGCTTTTGGTGGAGATGAGATAACAGGGACTTCTATAATGGCAAGACTATACTTCAGTTGCTTGGCAACCTTGGGGCTTATTGGTGAGGTGTAGGGGACTATAGCCAAAGATGGCTTTATGCAGTCTTCTGGCAGAAAGTTCAAATGAGTTGTATTAAACATGCTCAATAATTTCAAAAGATCAACTGTGGGATTTATAATATAATCACCAACAGTGTCTATCTCAGCCATAACAGGAACATCCATATTAGTATCTGATTCTATTAAGTATATTATGTCAGAAGGATCTGCATCTTCTAAAGAATCAGTCATGAAGGATTCAAGTTCTGCTGCTGCTGCTGCTTCTACTGCTGTTTTTTCTGCTACTGCATCTTCTTCTACTGTTGTTGCAGCTTCTGGTGTTTTTGCTGCTACATGCACTAGAGCTTCTTCATCATGAAGAATCTCCCCCTGACTGGCTGTAGAAGGGCCTGGAGCCAATCCCCCCAGAAGAAGAAGGGATAGGGGATAGATCAGCAATTGTGGCAGAGAGATTTGTAATGGAAGCAGTGAGAGGTACTAGAGCAGTAGTGAGAAGATTTTGGAGAGTGGGAGAGATGTAAGCAAGCAAGTCCTTAGCAATATCAGAGAAATTTAAATAAAGAGATTCTGGAGCAGTGGAGGAGTAGGGATTGTGGTGACCACAATTTGAGCTAACAGAGAAGGTACTAGACATGTCTTGGTGTGTGTTGTCAGGTGCAGAAGATGGAATTTCAGTTGTGGGGATGGATTGTTGATGTGGAGATGATGGGGGAATCACAATATTGAATGTGTGGGAGGAGATAAAGGTGCCAGGATCTATGGTAGTAAAATTTGTTGGAAGAGGGGATTGAAGTGGGGATTGTTGTGATGATTGTGAAGGAGATGGTGTATGGAGTCCAGAGTGGGGGAAGATGGGATGTGAAGGGATTGGATTTCAGTGATATTTATTTGAGGAGAGGATGGAGGTGGAGTGCGTGCAGGAGAGGAGGGAGGTGTAAAAATGTGGAGTGGTTGTTGTTGTTGATGTTGAGGAGAAGAAGGAATTGTGGAGGTGGAGGGCGCTTCAGTTGGGGTTAGAGGACCGGCTGTGAAGCCCTAGTGCTTTCAGAAGGCCTGGTTGAGGAGGCAGCTTTGGTGGGCTTGTGATCCTCCTTTCCCATCTACCAAAGAGAGCAGAGGTGAGCCTTTTGGAGGCATTAATGAACACTGTTGTTGAGACCAAGTGTTCAGAGGCCTTTTCCTGTAGAAAAATGCCCAGTATCCGGCTGAAACAAACTTCTTTCTTGTTGTTTTTCTTCTTAATCAAATTAAACAGTAATTGGCCCCAGTTAATTCTTTTCTTTTCTACTAACGCAGCCATTACTAAGAACTGCTGCCTTGTTATATAATCATGTGTTGTGTGTTTGCCGAACAACACTTTACCGACCACATCAGCTAGGAACTTATATTCTGTCGATAAGTTCTTCTTGAGTAGTTTGTTGGGGTTATAGCCACAGTGACCCATTTTGTTCAACATATCATTATATTCTTCAGTATCCAGTTCAATGTCTTCCTCACCATTTAGCAGATCGAAAATGTCGGTTAGTATATTAGGGGAGAGAGATACTGAGGTACCCGAAATCGTTCCTGTCATTGAATCGTCTGTTGTGGTAGAAGTGAAAACTCATTCTTTAACCTCTGTCTTGGCAATCTTAATTCTGGCTGTCATGAACTATTTCAGTTGTTTCTCTTCAGATAACTTCAATATTTCCACGAAAATTTGATCAGAAAACTGGAAGGAATCAAAATCAATATCAAATCCCATGTCGAATTTCATTGTAGAGGAAGCAGTAGCCGGAATCGCCACGATGCACCTGCAAGAGAGAAAATGACGATCAAGTGCAAGGGAACTAAAATGCGGGACGGAGGTCGAAGAAAAACCTAGATATAGGATTTTTCGGAATATGAATCGACAAACTCCGTTCCACGAAAAATAAATAATTCTTCGATCTGAGATTGACGAAATAATTTATAGTTGAATAACTCGTCGATCTCAGTCCGAAGATTTGAAAACATTTCGTCGAGCTCCGTTCGACGAAAGTTTTCTGAAGCAGATTCATCGATCTCTGTTCGACAAAAACAACTTCACTCACAGAGAGTTCGTCGATCTCCGTTCGACAAATATCTCGAGAACTTTTCCCAGTTCGTCGAGCTCCGTTCGACGAACTTTGAAAAATTCATCGAGTGCAGACATAAATTAAATCAAAGCTTCTCCATTGATCATGCCCAGCTGGTTTATAAAGAACAAGTGATTTCTTTTATCCAAGGGTTTGGTGAAAATATCTGCTCTCTGTAGATCAGTGTAGATATAGACAAGTTTGATTTTTTTTTGTCTACACGCTCTCTAATGAAATGATGCCTAATGTCTATATGCTTAGTCCTACTGTGATGGACTGGATTCTGTGCTATGGATATAACACTTGTGTTATCACATAAGAGAGTTGAATTATTTAAGTTGAACCCATAGTCTAGGAGTTGGTTTTGAATCCACAACATCTGGGAACAACAACTGCCAGCTGCAATGTATTCTGCTTCAGCAGTTGATGTGGATACAGATGATTGTTTCTTGCAGAACCAAGACACTAGTCTCATACCAAGGAACTGACAAGTTCCTGAGGTACTTTTCATGTCTACACTGCATCCAGCAAAGTCAGCATCTGATTATCCATTTAAATCAAATTCTGACTCAGTAGGATACTAGAGACGTAGACAAGGACAACTCTTTATATATCTCAAAATTCTTTTTAGAAAAACTAGATGAGATTCTTTAGGGTTCACTTAGAACCTAGCACAAAGACACGTGACAAACATTATATCAGGTCTGCTAGCTGTAAGATATAAGAGGGACCCAACAATGCCCCTATATAGTTTCTAGTCAACTGGTTTCCCATGTTCATCAGTGTCTATTACAGTATTAGTAGCCATAGGTTTTTTCATTGCTGAGGCATCAGCCATCCCAAACTTTTTAACAAGCTCTTTAGCATATTTAGCCTGGGAGATGAAAATGCCATCAGGTAGCTGCTTCACTTGGAGACCAAGGAAGTAGGAGAGCTCACCCATGCTACTCATTTCAAACTTAGAATGCATGAGGTCAGAAAATCTCTTACATAGTTTGGAATCAGTAGACCCAAATATAATGTCATCTACATATATTTGTACTAACAAAGTTTGATCCTTACGGTGCCTAGTGAATAATGTTTTATCTACTATGCCTCTAGTGAATTTAAGCTCTATCAAAAATCTAGCTAAGGTCTCATACCAAGCTCTTAGAGCTTGCTTTAGACCATAGAGGGCTTTATGCAATCTAAATACATAAGAAGGATGGGTTGGAGAGATAAAACCTGGAGTTTGTTCAACATAAACCTCTTCTTTTAGTACTCCATTTAGAAAGGCACTTTTCACATCCATCTGGTAGACTTTAAACTTCTTGTAGGCAGCATAGGCAAGGAAGATTCTGATTGCTTCTAACCTTACAACTGGTGCAAATGTTTGGTCATAGTTTATACCCTCTTCTTGCGTGTAACCTTGAGCAACAAGCCTAGCCTTGTTCCTCACAATTACACCATGGGCATCTAGTTTGTTTTTGTATACCCATTTAGTTCCAAAGACTGGATAGTATTTGGGTCTTAGAACTAAATCCCAAACTCTACATCTCTCAAATTGGTTGAGTTCCTCTTGCATTGCAATGATCCAGAGGGAATCTTGCTCAGCATCATTTATGGATTGAGGTTCAACTTGAGAGAGGAAATAGGCATGCATCACATCTTGGTTGAGTTGATGCCTTGTTTGTACACCTACTGTTATGTCTCCAATCACTTGGGATCTAGGGTGATCCCTTAGTGTGACAAGATCAGTGGGTGGAGTTGGTTCAGCAACAGCATTTGGAATTAATTCCTCTTGTGGAATTATGTCTGCTGTTGAATGAGGTTCAGCCTCTTCCAAAGATTCATCTTCACTGTCTTCAACAACTTGTGGAGGAGAGGGTGTTATAGCTTCTTGTGGAAGGTTTAATTCACCCATTTTCTCATACAAGTGAGGTACCTGCAAGGTGCTATTGGTAGAAATCTCTTTCTCCTTATAAGACATGTTAGTTTCATCAAAAGTAACATGAATTGATTCTTCAATTTTTAAAGAGGATTTGTTAAACACCCTATAAGTTTTGCTTACTTGAGAATATCCTATAAAAAGTTCATCTTCAGCTTTAGCTTCAAAATTTATAATATATTTCTTGTTGTTATTATGTATATAACATATGCAACCAAATACTTTAAAATAGGTGATTTTAGGTTTCTTCCCATTAACTAATTCATAGGGAGTCCTATTCTTACGTTTATGTATGAGGCTTCTATTCAGTACATAGTTTGCTGTGCTTACAGCCTCTGCCCAAAAGGATAGGGGCATGTAAGAATCTGCAAGTAATGTGCCTGCAGCTTCAATTAAGATTTTGTTCTACCTTTCAGCTATCCCATTTTGTTGGGGAGTTCTAGGGGCTGAGAAGCAGTACCTGATACCTTCCTTCTCACAGAACTTATGCATAATAAGAGACTCAAATCTGTACCATGATCACTTCTGATCAATGCAACATGATTAGAGTACTCAATCTGTATGGTCCTGAGAAAATCTATAAGAACTTTGAATGTATCTGACTTAGATCTCAGAAAGAACACTCAAGTAAATCTTGAGAAGTCATCTACAATGACTAGAGTATAGGATTTCCCTCCTAGGCTTTGTACAACAATAGGTCCAAATAGGTCAATGTGTAGCAAGTACAAAATCCTTGGTGAATCACTTTTATTAACTGATTTAAAACTAGATTTAGTTTGCTTGCCTAGTTGACAAGCCTTGCAAAGGCCTTCCTTCTTGTAGGGACCAAAAGGTAAGCCTCTTACAAGGCTGTCTTTAGATAGCCTAGCAATATTTTTCATGTTTACATGTCCTAATCTTTTATGTCATAATCCATTTTGATTGCTAACTAAATTAAGTAGACAAATGTCTGAAGGTGCAGAATGAAAATCAACTAAGTATATGTTTCCTTGTCTATTTCCAATTAAAACGTTTTGTTTTTCTTTATTAGAAATAATACAGGATTTTGAGTTGAAGTGTCCCTGATAACCTTCATCACATAGTTGGCTTATTGAGATGAGGTTATGCTTGAGTCCACTTACATATGTCACTTTCTTGAAAGTGACTGCTCCAATCTTTACTTCTCCAAACCGTTATGACTTGCCCCAATTTGAATCACCAAAGATAACCTTTGCTCCCAGCTTGGACTTGTAGTTGTTTAAGTTGACCTTGCTGCCACTCATGTGCTTGGAACAACCACTGGCCAGATACCATTGTTGATTAACAGCTGGACAGTTCTGTTCCTGCAATGAAAACAGTTAGTTGTTCTTGACCCAGGTTACCTTGGGTCCTTTATATTGTTTATAAAAAAGCTTGATATCACAGAAAATTCAGGTTGTGATTTATAGCCTAAGGGGTAATATCTTCTAGGAAGAATTATCCAATCAGCCACTGGATTAAAAGGTTTTCAAGATTTATTAGAGTTGTTGTTAAAGTTATGACTTTTATTAAGTCTTTCTGGGTTCGACGACATGTTGTGAGTTCGTCGACCAGAGTTCGACGAAACGGGATGAGATCGTCGATCTCTACTCAGAGAGTGAACATGTTCATTTTCTGTGCCCCAAGTTCATCGATCTCTGCTCGACGAACCATACACAGTTCGTCGATCGCAGTAAGACGAATGATTATTATATAGATTTGCATTCAGCGTTCGTCGACTTGAGTTCGACGAACTGGCCACATTTCGTCGATCTGAGTTCGACGAAATCTGCTGAACTTTGTTTTTATCTATGGTTTTCTAGTTTCTGTTATTATGATTTTTAATGTTAGTTACTTATTCTGTTGTTTGGTTGTTGTTCATTACTTCTTTACCCTTAGCTCTAACAAATCTGACGGGGGTTGATAATATGTTCTTCTTGAGAATGGGAGGCAAACTTGATGATGCACCCAAGCCTAGTTTGCCATTCAGTCTGGAATTGACTGTGCTTGTGATGTCCATCAGCTTAAGGCTTCTCCCATTGAGAGATTCCCCATGTTGTTTGGCCTCACATAGTTCTGTTTTTAGAGAGCTTATTTGTTTATTTGTTAGAGTTAGTTCTTTTTTTAGTTTAGTGTTTTCAGAAATCAAGTTTTCTTAGTTAGACAATTTTTCTCTAAGGGTCCATTCGTTTCGCAGGAATTGAGCTGCAGGAATTGGAATTGAATTCAATTCCCATTCCCACAGGAATTGGAATTGAATTCAATTCTAATTTTGTTGTTCGGCTGAATGCAGGAATTCTGTCACAGGAATTGGAATTAGCAATTCCGATGTTCGGTTGTAGCCTGGAATTCAAAGTACAGAATTCAAATTTATAATTTTTATTATAAACTGAATTGAAATTGCTAAACAAAAATCATACTTCAACAGACTTAAAATTAATAGTCCACGAACCGAACATTAAAAAAATTCAAATAGTCTACAACATTATAATAGTCCTCACATGATGCCAAAAATCATTAACATAATCTAATCAATCGCGTAGATGTAAGCGGAGCCAGGTCCTTCTAATTGGCATCGGTAAAGCCATGAACACGTCGGCCTTCTTGTCGTCATCACTCAGCATATCGATAGCCTGTATAATCTAATCAATTCACAAGAAATCTGGACTGAAATCAGTCCATATTTCTTGTGAAATCTGGAGTGATTTCACAAACAATTAGACTGAAATAATCTGGAGATAATCTGGACTGATTTCAGTCCAGATTTCACAAGAAATCTGGGCTGAAATCAGTCCAGAATTCTTGTGAAAACTGGACTGAAATCAGTCCAGAATTCTTGTGAAAATAGGACTGAAATCAGTCCAGAATTCACAAGAAATCTGCACTGATTTCAGTCCAGATTTCACAAGAAATCTGGACTGAAATCAGTCCAGATTTCTTGTGAAATCTGGAGTGATTTCACAAACAATTAAACTGAAATAATTTGGAGATAATCTCGACTGATTTCAGTCCAGATTTCACAAGAAATCTGGACTGAAATCAGTCCAGAATTCTTGTGAAATCTGGACTGAAATCAGTCCAGAATTCACCAGAAATCTGGACTAATTTCAGTTCAGATTTCACAAGAAATCTGGACTGAAATCTGTCCAGATTTCTTGTGAAATCTGGAGTGATTTCACAAACAATTACACTGAAATAATTTGGAGATAATCTAGAGTGATTGTAGAAGTAAACAGAACAAGTGATTGCAGAAGTAAACAAGTGATTGCAGAAGTAAACAAGTGATTGCAGAAGTAAACAGTACATTGCAGAAGTAAACATTACAAGTGATTGCAGAGGTAAACAGGTGATTGCAGAAGAAGAAGATACCGCGACGCGACGGGAGCAGGAGCGGCATGACGGGAGATGGAGCAGCGCGTGACGGGAGCAGGAAGAGGAGTGGCGCGACGGGAGCAGGAATCGCGAAATCTGACCTAGCGAGGTCGGAAATAAACGTCGCTTGTTTACCTTATACCCAATTCCGACGGATTCCGATTCATTTCCGATTCCCACGGTTTTTTTTGGCATACCGAACGGCCCTAATTGGAATTGGTAAATGAATACCAATTCCAACGGCCCAATTCCAGCGTAACGAACGTGGCCTAAGTGTTTTAATTTCCTTTTCAGAGTTTATTAGATCAATACACATAGTCTTAAATTCAATTTTAAAGCTATCAGAATTATAGTCAAAAGATAAGAGTACCTGATCAGCTTCTGACTCTGAAGTTCCTTCATTGTCAAATTCTTCTTCATTTGATTGACTTCTGGAAGCATCAATGACCATGAGGCAGACTTCCTTGGCCCTTGCCTCTTCTTCTTCTTCACTAGAGCTGGAAGATGTGGATTAATCTTCAGTTTCACTCCATCTTTCTGCTACAAAGCCCTTCTCCTTCTTCTTGTATTTGCTGGAGGAAGGCCTTGAGCTTTGCTATTTTCTGGTGTCCTTTTCTCTTCTCCTTTCTTTCTTTTGATTCTCTGGACACTCTAAGATGAAGTGTCTAGGTTTCCTGCAGCCAAAGCAAACCACTTCTTTAGTGGGGGTTTTGTCATACCTTGGCTTATCATCCTGCCTGTATGATTTCTTCCTGAAGTTTTTCCTTTCCATTTTATAAAATCTTTTGGCAAGCAGACTCATTAACTCTTCAATCACTGTTGAAGTTTATGTCTCTTTAGCAGCCTTGAATGCCAGGTTGTGCTCTTTCCTGGCTGGTGGAGGAGTCCTTTGTTCAGCTACTTCTCTGGACTTGATTAGCTGCTCATAGAACTTGAGCTTTCCCAAAAGAGATTCTGTGGAAATCTCATTTAAGCTTCTGGCCTCCTTGATTGGCCAGATCCTTGAATCCCATGAGCTTAGGAAGCTCATGAGGATTTTATCATTCACCTTAGTGAGGGTGATGTCTTTATCCAAGGTCTTCAGCTCATTGATAATTGAGCTCAGTCTGTTGTACATGTCTGCAACAGATTCCGCTTCATCTTTCTTGAAGTTCTCATATTGGGATATGAGGTGTGATCTTCTATCCTTCCTTTCATCATCATAGCCAGCCACAATTTGGTTGAGAGAGTTCCAAATGGCCTTCACTGATGTGCATTCAGACACTTTCTGGAATATGTCATTAGACATTGTTTGGACCAGAATATTCATGGCCTTAGCATCAGAACCTTGTCTTTATTTTGGGCATCAGTCCACTCAGGTGTTGTAACTGCATGAGTGCTGGAAGTTAATGTGGATGCAGCTGGTTGATGAGGACTTGTCAAGATGGAATTGTAGATATCCTCATCAATAGAGTTCATATAGAGTTTTATTCTTGCCTTCCTGATGGCAAACCTATTTAGGTTGCACACTTGAGGTCTGGTGCTTGCATAGTCTTTGTTCTGTGTCATGCTGTGAATATAATCCTAATAGAAATAAAATCAAAATCAGATCTAATAAAGGATCTTTTGGTTCAAGGGTTAGCTTGTACAACTAAAGGAAACTTGCTCTGATACGAATTGAAAGTAAGGGTTAGATCTGAAATACTCTAGAGGGGGGTGAATAGAGTATCTTGAAAACTTAAAAACTTTTTGCTGTAAATAAAAAAACTGACCTAAGATAAATTAATCTAGCACTATCACATGTATAGTAAAACCTAACTATCATAACCACAGTAAGAACAAAAGAAAAAGTACAACCAGATAACACAAGAATTTTATAGTGGTTCCCCAACCTGGGTACATCCACTCTTCTACCACCTTGGTAGGAATCCACTCAAGTTTTTGATCAGGTGACTGCCACTAGTGAGCTTTTGATCAGGTGCTCAAAAACCAACCCCAAGTATTTTGATCCGGAGACTTGCAACCAAGAATAACTTTTGAAGGGAGTTAAAGAACCCTTTTTACAGTGGGGGATGAGAGAGTGATGGTGTCTTCTCTTTCTCAAATACAACTGAGAAGACTTAGTGAATATATGATGTTAGCAAAAGCTCCCCCTGAGATATTGAACTCAGGAAGATTTGAGCCTTGCTGCAGGGTGAGTAGGCCTTCAATATTTCTGCCTTGACCAGCAGGTATCCATGAGCTTCTTGACAGATAAAGTGTTTGTTGTCTTTTAAAGAATCCTGAGATGAAGAAGGAAGAAGACTCTTGATTTGAATGTATGTTCTTCTTCTTCTTCAGCTTGCTGTAATTTCTCGGGACAAGGGCTAGGGCTTCTTGTATCTTTACTGTGTTATTGCCCTATGTATGTTGTTCTCTGTGTTCAGACGAGAAGGAAGAAGAAAAGCCCTATGCACTGTCTTGTGGACGAAAGAGGAAAAATCCTTTTTATATTTTCCATGAAATCTTCCTTCTGAATTTTGAATTTCTTCCTTCATTCAATGCTGACGGCCTAGAGAATATTTGCATTGATTGATTTCCCCAACTGTCCCATTGAAAAACGGCAAGCAATAATCCTGAAGAAGTTCATAATCAATGCTGCGTCTAACGGTAATATTCAGAGAATGTTAAGCATTGATTACTCAGCAATTATCGCAATAAACTAAGGGACAGAGGAGTGGAAAAGTCCATGTCTGGAACAAGACAGAATTCGTCGAATAAAGAACATAATTCATCGACCTGGGTCTAGAGTTCGTCGAGCAGAGAAATCACGTTCGTCGACCTGATAATAGTTGTTCGTCGAACTGTGATCCAAGATCGTCGACCTGAGAATAGATAACTGCTTTCTCTAGAACCTTGCCAACTCTGTGCATCAAGATCGTCGAGCTGAGATTCTGACTTTGTCGACTAGTGTTTAGAGAAATGATTCTTGGACTTTCGAATGTTGAAGTGAAGTATCCAGAAATCATCGACCTGAGAATTAATTTCGTCGAGCTGAGAACTGCTAACTGCTACGTGATAAAAACTTGTCAGGATTGTGGTCTAAGTTAGTCGAACTGAGAACATGAATTCGTAAACTGAATTATGATTCTGGACTTAGAATATTTAAGTGTTTCTGGTCTTAAAATGTTGAAGTAGATGATCCAGAAATCGTCGACCTAAGATCCAAGTTCGTCGAGCTGATATTTTAACTTTGTCGACTGGAGTTCAGTGAGAAGAATTCTGGACTTAGAATGTTGAAGTATAGTGTCCAGAGATCGTCGACCTGATAACCAAGTTCGTCGAGCTCAGCTCAGAGAATTTTCTCTCAGTTCATTGAGCTGAGCACGACTTTCGTCGACCTAAGTTCGACGAATGTCGAACTTATTTTCTGAGTCTTTGAAATTTCTCTAATTCTTGAGTCTTCTGCAGTCTGTTGATGGCTGGTCCATGTAGTGTTGATTCTAAGGACATGGCCTAGACTCTAAGATACAACATGACCCTAGCTATACATGTTGGGTCAAACATCCTAATTTAGTGAACCTAGCCCAAATACAACTAGGGATCCAACGGGTTTAGAGAACAAGCTGAGTTCAGACCTGATTTTGAGCAGTGGAGTCCAACCTCTAGTTCATTAATCCTCACTGCATGGAAGGCAGTGAATGCAAATGTGATAGACAGAGTTAAATGGTATTCAGAACAGGAATGAGCCAAACATTTCAAGCAATAAGAGGTTATCCAGAAGTTTAGACAAGATCTGAAGAAAAGAAAGATTCCTACTAAGTCAGTTGAGCCTAGCAAATATTTCCCAAAGCCTTACCATTATTTTGAAAGACAAAGGCTGAAAGAGGAAGGAAATGCAAAAGCTAAGGATGGCAAAGGAAAGAAGCTTGATGATGAAAAGGTGACTGAGGTGAAAGCAAAGATACAATCTGGAAAAGGCATAGTCATCAAAGAACCAGAGCTGCCATAGGATATTCTTAGTTTTAAATCTTATGTAAAATTTGTTCAGTAAATATTGAATAACTAAAATTCATAGCTATAAACCTTTGACAAACAATTAATGAACATTTTGCTTTGCACAACATTTTTTGTGCTATTATTTAAGATTGTAATTGTTTGTTTTATTTTCTGTTCAACATTATTGTTGTTAATGTCTAATGAAATATGTGTTTTTATCTGTGTTATTTCACATATTGTACAAAAATGTAATCTTAATGTCTTAATCATAATATTTTTGCTATCATGTTGTATATCATTGAATTGAGGTTATGACTTCTCCAAATAGGGGAGATTGTTGGGTACATTGGTCACAATGTACTTGATTTGAAGAAGTCCTTTCAGCTCAATGATATACACATAGTTGTATTTGATGAATGTTAAGTTCTTGTGTGCAGGAAAATAAAGATAAGTACAAAAGTGTCGATACACTAGGCAAGTGTCCACACTTTTGTCAAAGTTGTGTTGAGACAAGAAGTAGTTGTGTCGACACTCAAGAATAGTGTCGACACACTTAAAAAAGAAGTGTTGAGTCAAGGAGAAAGTTGTGTCGACACTGAGGACTTGGGTCGACACTATGATACAAGAAAGTAACTATATCTACACTCAGGACTAGTGTCGACATACGATACACAAGTTGTGTCAAGACAAAAAACAATTGTGTCGACACTAAGAATAAGTGTTGACACACTATATACAAGCATTGTCGAGAGTGAAGACAACTGTGTCGACACCCAGGACTAGTGTCGACACATTCTACATTAGCTGTGTTGAGACAAGGTGAAGGATGTGTTGAAACATTCAAAAGTATGTCGACATTACTATAAGAGTAGTGTCGACACCTAGGACTGGTGTTGACACATCCAACAGTCAAGTTTCAACACTTCAAGAAGAATTGTTTCTTAAGTGCAGAAATCAACCCAGATGTTCTGACAACTGTTCGATGTCAGTTATTAACTGGATCAGACAGTTACCTTTGACAGAGCCTATATAAAGGGATCAACTCTACAGAAGGTAGACATAAGAAGAGTAGTAAAAAATTTGAAGAAGCTAGATCTGAAAAGAAATCTGCTAGAATTTAGAAGGTGGAGAGAAGCCAAATCAAGAATCGACTTCAATACTCTTCAGCCTAGATCTACCCTAATTTCAACTTCAAGAAGTTTTGAAAAGCTAAGAAGGGTCGAATCAAATTCATTACAAAAAGGATCAAGGGAAGCTGACTTATCAAGATCAGTTCAAGAAGCAGTCATCCTTTTCTCTCTTGCTGGGTGACTAATTCAGAATTCATTTCTTTTGCCATTATTAATCTTATAAGATCTACTTGTTGATCTGAGTGCAGGATAATCAATTTCTCCGAGTTGTAATCCTATGTTATAAAGGCTGAGGTAGGGCAGGAAGTGCCTGAGGCATGAGAAGTTGGTATTTCTCTGAGTTGTAGGAACTGTATATTCTGAGGTGTAAGGTAGGATTTGTTTGAGGAGTAGGTGTGTGGATTCATTCTGAGGTAGAGTTCTTGGAAATAACTTAAGGTGTAGGATCTTAGAGATCTGAGTGGTAAGACTTGTAAAATCTGAGTTGTAGGGGTCAGCTGGGCTCTGAGCTGTAAGATCTGAGGATCTGAGTAAAGAAAGAAGAAGGGAGTTTGGCCAAATCTAGTTCATTGCTAGATAGGCGTAGGGGGAAAGTGGATGTACCCATAAATTATGGAACCACTATAAATCAATGTGTACTGTGCTGTGATTGATGTGCTATGATGATTTTAATTGCTGAATAGTTTTCTTATTTTATCTGACTGGGGTAATTAACATAGAAAAGTAAATTTCAGAATCCAAAAAATAGCCAAGATTTAAATTAGGCCTATTAAGCCCCCTCCTCTTGGTCACTCTCAATCCTAAAACAAATATTTACATTTACTTAAACATAGAAAGTTTAAACAATAAACATTTCCACTCCTAGTGCCTATCACGATGACCTCTTGGTCACTTGACCTCTTAATTTGACACTCATCCTTGTGGAATACAATGACACAGTCAAGATCACATAGTTGACTTATACTAATCAGGTTGTGTTGCAACCCTTCCATATAAGCCACTTTTGAGATTGAGACTATGCCATTGGTAATCATACCATATCCGTCAGTGACTCCTCTGTCTGAACCTCCAAAGATAACTTTAGGTCCATTCTTCACAAGAGTGTAGTCCTTCAAGTGACATCTTGTTCTAGTTATGTGCCTGGAACATCCACTGTCTAAGTACCATATAGGAGTATGGGTACTTGGACTATCCTGCAAAATATAATTTAGGTAACCTTAGGAACACAAGAGGGTTTGGGTCCTTGGTGCATGTTAGTCTGAAATTGAACATGTCTACCTGCAACTTTTCTAACAGGGAGACTAACTCTTACCTTAGGCACATTTGGATTGTGACAGCAATCTATGGAAAAGTTGCCCACTATACCACAGCACCAACACTCATGAATATTGTATCTCCTCTTCTGAACTGCACTTGTGGACTTGCCAACATCAATTTATTCAGAAGGGAGAGCAGCAGTCCTCTTCAATTTTCTCTCAACAAGGATCTAACTGAAAGTAAGTCAGTCAGTAGATGTACTTGGCTTACTTTGAATACCACTACCCGCAGTTTTCTTTGCAGTAGACAAGCTATTGATGGCATCAGATAGTTAAGTTAGGCTTTTTGACTGACTTACATATGGTCTGAGAGTTCTCTGAAAGAGCTTGATCATAGACCCACTATCTTATTTTTGAGTGAGGGGCTGGGGTACCAAAGACAAATGGTCCATGATTGGCCATCTAAATTTCTTTATATGGGGACTTAAAAGAACTCATCCCCTTGCCATACCTACCACCATAGTTGTGAACATTTATGTTCACACTTGTGGATCTGATGAGTGCAATTATGATAAGCTTTTTACTATTATAATTGTAATCATGTCCACTATTTTCTACCTCTTTGTGTAGTAATTTCGCAAGATTAGTTGAGAAATTGTCTTATCATGAATAGGAGAGCACAGTTAGGATTTTTGGTTACTCCTTGTATTAAGCTATATATTTATTCTTTCATTTTTCTAATGCAGGTAATGCCAACCAATGGAACTAAAAGTCTTGGAGCAAACAGAGGAGTTCATGGTGTCAACATGGCTGATGATAGGACAAAAATCTGGCG
The DNA here is from genome assembly GCA_039583875.1 of Platanthera guangdongensis. Taxonomy (NCBI): domain Eukaryota; kingdom Viridiplantae; phylum Streptophyta; class Magnoliopsida; order Asparagales; family Orchidaceae; genus Platanthera; species Platanthera guangdongensis. The sequence goes on from CM077158.1 coordinate 80,905,363, forward strand.
CACACGGGTAGACACACGGCCATGTCAATACCTGTGTTGTATGTGCCATGGAACTGAAGAAATTGGACGCATGAGACAGAGACTCACACGGGTAGGTACACGCCTACCTGTGTCCAATTTGAACACGACTTCCGACCAACCCGTGTATGGAGAACATGAAGAACAATACGGCCGTGTCAGTACCCGTGTCATTTGACACGACCCACTACCAGACACGCCTGTTCGTAGGGAACTGCTCTAGAACCGTCAACACGGCCTGACACACGGCCGTGTTGGTACCAGTGTTCGACTTTCTTTGCTAGGAGACTATAAAATTCCTGTAGAAAAATGAGAGGGGACTTTTGGATCAGTTTTCGTTGGGGAGAACTTCTGGAGCACGAAGTGGAGTATCCAAGAGAAAGAGGATTTGAAGGGTATTTTTGTATGCATTTAATCTTTCATTAATCCCTTTTGATCTTCCCTATCTCTTGGTGATTCAACTTTAGTTATCTTTTATTTTGCATGAACTTTAATTTGGAACAATTTGTTAATCATGTATCGCCTTGTTTTCATCGAATTTGTGGTAATTTGTTCGTATGTAGGCTTGCAACCAAAGAGATTTCTCCTAATTATGAATTGCTTATTTGTTTTACATGAATTGCAAATCTCTAGATTGAGAAATTGGAAGTTTGTAATGATAGTTACATGTTCATATTTTGGTGTTAAATCTTTTTGTAATTCAAATTTCATGATCGAGAGATATGTTGTTTGGATACTTGGAATACGAATAAATAGATTCATGGTATTTTAGAGATAAGATTTCATGAATGTATGTAGTAGATAGGGTGTTTCCACTAATGTAGACTTGAGTATTGTAAATTGTTCGAGAGAAAGTTTACTAACTTAGGTTTAGACCTTGAATTGCTCGAGAGAGAATTCAATAGATGTTTACCCTTTACATTACAATAAATTTGATAGTCTTATTATTTCATGATTACGTAAAATCGAGTTAATGAATGAGTATTTCATGTAATTGCTCATAAACTTTCGGCTTTTTATCATCTTGAATTCCCCAATGTTTAATTATCCAAATTGTCATAGTTAGGTTAATTTAGATCTAAAATCAATTTTAATTGTTGGTACGATAATAGAGTGAGGGTGAGTACGAGTATTTGAAATGGTCCTGTGGAATACGACACGAGATGTAGATTTCTCCTATACTATTATTGATAGGTGCACTTGCCTGAAAGTTAATTCAATCTAGCTTATGCTTATCTACATAGTTTATACTAGAGTGTAGAATGAATCCGCATCGAGTTATTACTTGTTAGCAAAGGAAATCATCAGGTTTTTGACGCCATTGCCGGGGAATCGATTTCATTATTTTGAAAGCCTAAACTTTATTAATCTACCAATTTTTGTTTATTAATGTATAATTGTAAATTAGTTATGGAATAATTATATCGCTTAATCTCTGTTTTGTAGTCTGTTAGTCTATGACCAGGGGAAGAAATTCTGGGCTAACACCATTTTATCCTGACCCAGAGCGAATTATCCATAACACCAACCAAAGGGACGTGAGAGCTAATACCACAGATATTTCAAACGAACTAGTAGAGGAAGAAATAGTTAACCAAGGAGAGAATCATCCGAAAAATTTGGATACCATGGCCAACCATAATGAGCAAAATATGTCTGACTTTGCTAGACCTAACCTCCAAGGAACTGGGTCAAGCATCGTTAGACCGCCAATAGTCACCAATAACTTCGAATTGAAGTCTAGTGTCATACAGATTGTTCAACAGTATGTCCAGTATGATGGCCTGCAAGATGAAGATCCTAACACCCACTTGGCTAGATTCCTGGAGATATGTGATACATTCAAGATCAATGGTGTTTCCAATGATGCCATTCGATTGCGATTGTTTCCATTCTCGTTAAGGCATAAGGCGAAGCAGTGGTTGAACTCATTACCTAGAGGGTCGATTACTACTTAGGATATGATGGTTGAGAAGTTTTTGATGAAGTATTTCCCACCGGCAAAGACTGCAAAGCTAAGGAATGACATCTCTACGTTCATGCAATTGTAATCTGAATCGTTGTACGACACATGGGAACGATTCAAGGACCTTTTGAGGAGATTTCCCCACCATGCTCTACCTTCATGGCTTCAGATTCAGACCTTCTACAATGGTCTAAATCCGGCTACTAAATAGATGATTGATGCGGCTAGTGGAGGCACTTTGAATAACAAGACACCTGAAGCAGCTCAACAGTTGATACAAGAAATGGCGATGAACAAATATCAATGGACTATCATAAGGCAAAATCCTAGCAAGCACACAGGAATTTATGAAGTGGATGTTGTCACCACCTTAGCCATTCAAGTGGAGAAGCTTCACCAAAAGATGGACAACCTTGCCTTAGCATCACCCTCCATGGCACCTCAACAATGTGACCCTTTATATAGTGGAATTCCTAGTTGTGAACCTTCTATACAAGAGCATGTTGATTATATGGGTAACAATATGAGACCTCCTTTCAATCAAGCGAACAACCCATATAGTTCGACATACAATCCTGGATGGAGGAACCACCCCAATTTCTCTTGGGGAGGACAAGGCAATCAAGGGAAGAAACCCATGTTTGGACAACAACAACAACCGGAACCAAGGAAGCCTACATTGGAAGATGTTCTCACCAAGTTCATGCAAACTACTGATGTAGCCTTCCGGAATCAAGAGGACTCGATTCGGAATTTGGAGAATCAGATTGGATAACTTGCAAGGATGGTTTCTGAAAGACAACAAGGAACGCTTCCGGGAAATACTGAGACAAATCCTAGCGAGCATGCAAAAGCCATTCAATTGAGGAGCGGAAAGGAGTTACAAGACCCAAGGATTATGAAGGAAGCGCCCCAAGTGGAGTCTAGTGGCGAAGGACCAAGCGAGATGAACGTGCAACCGATGGAGTATCAACCAGCAGTACCATACCTAGCAAAGCTTAACAAGGAGCGCATGGATACGCAGTATGGTAAATTTCTATCTATGTTTAAATAATTACATGTCGATTTACCTTTTTCTGAAATTATTCAAATGCCTAAGTATGTGAAATTTCTTAAGGATTTAATTTCTAATAAAAGGAAAATAGAGGAATTATCTTTAGTAACACTTAGTGAAGAATGTTCTGCTATTTTGCAAAATAAATTACCACAAAAAATTAAGGATCCCGGTTCATTTTCAATTCCATGTTTAATCGGAGATTTGCAAGTAAATAAAGCTTTAGAAGATTTAGGAGCAAGTATAAATTTAATGCCTTATAAACTATATTTGAAACTAGGTCTATGAGAACTTAGCCCAACTAGAATGAGTATTCAACTAGCAGATCGATCGGTTAAGTATCCTAGAGGAATAGTGGAGGATGTATTGGTTAAGGTAGATAAGTTTATATTTACTGCTGATTTTGTTATTCTAGATATGGATGAAAATATTGAAGTACTACTTATATTAGGTCGTCCATTTTTAGCCACTTCTAGAGTGCTTATTGATGTTTTTGATTTTAAATTAGTTTTGCGAGTAGAAGAAGATGAAATCACTTTTCAAATTGGCAATACTATGAAACAATCTTTAGTTAATGATGATTATTGCTATTTTTCTCATGGTATTGATAATGTTATGCCTTCTATAATTTCTAATTTTTATTGTAAAGATCCTTTAGAAATTTGCATTACAAACTGCTATCTAGAAGAAGAAAAAAATAAAGATATTGTTGAATATTTATTTTTTCTAGATAATAGTGTGTCGATGAATAGAACGACTGAATATAGTTTGATTACTCAAGGAGATCATGAAGCTCTTAAGAATAATACTAAGAATCCACCAATAGTAGAACTTAAAAATTATTGGATCATCTTGAGTATGCATTCTTAGGAACTAATTCTTCTTATCCAGTTATTATTTCCTCTAATCTGTCTAATACTGAAAAAGATAAGTTAATAACTATCTTAAAGAAATGTAAAGGTGCAATAACATGGTAAATATCTAATATAAAGGGTATTAATCCAAATTTTTGCACTCATAAAATCATTTTGGAAGAAAACTATAAATCTTCTATTCAACCGCAACGTAGGCTAAACCCGAATATGAAAGAGGTAGTCAAGGCGGAGATTGTTAAGTTGTTAGATGCTGGTATTATATACCCTATTTCGGATAGTTCATGGGTTAGTCCTGTCCAAGTCATTCCTAAGAAGGGTGTTCTAACAGTGGTAGCTAACGATAAGAATGAGTTAATTCCTATGCGAACGGTAACAGGTTGGCGTGTCTGTATTGACTATAGGAAATTAAATGATGCCACTAGGAAAGACCATTTCCCTCTGCCTTTCATTGACCAAATATTAGAACGTTTGTCAGGACATTCCTATTATTGTTTTCTAGATGTACTTTCTGGATACTTCCAAATTCCTATAGCACCAGAAGACCCGGAGAAAACAACATTTACTTGCCCATTCGGTACATTTGCCTATAGACGTATGCCCTTCGGGTTATGTAATGCACCCGCAACTTTTCAAAGGTACATACATGCTAGCCATATTTAACGAATATGTTGAGGATATCATGGATGTATTTATGGATGATTTTTCTGTTTTTTGGCGACTCGTTTAATCTATGTTTAGATAATTTAGAGAAAGTTCTTAGGAGGTATGAGGAGACTAACCTAGCACTTAGTTTGGAGAAGTGCCATTTCATGGTCAAGGAAGGGTTAGTGCTTGGCCATAAAATCTCAAGTCAAGGAATCCAAGTAGATAGAGCGAAAATTGAGACCATCGAAAAGTTACCACCGCCAACCTCCGTCAAGGCAGTGAGAAGTTTCTTAGAACATGCAGGATTTTACCGCCGGTTTATTAAGGACTTCTCTAAAATATCTAAACCACTTACCAGGCTGTTAGAAAAAGTCACACCTTTCATTTTTGAACAAGAGTGTCTACATGCCTTTGAGTTTTTAAAAGAGAGATTAATTAATTCTCCTATTATGATCACGCCCGATTTTAATCAACCATTTGAGATCATGTGTGACGCTAGTAGTTTTGCAGTAGGGGCTGTTTTAGGACAACGCCAAAACAAACACTTTCATCCTATATACTACGCTAGCAAAACACTTAATAATGCACAGGAGAATTATGCAACTACAAAAAAAGAACTCCTAGTAGTGGTATTCGCCTTCGATAAATTTAGATCTTTTTTAACATTATCTAAAGTGGTAGTATATACCGATCACTTTGCACTAAGATATTTATTAGCCAAGGTGGAAGCCAAGCCTCGTTTAATCCTTTGGGTTCTCTTATTACAAGAATTTGATTTAGAAATTAGGGATAAACGAGGAGCAGAAAACTTAGCGGCAGACCATCTTTCACGTTTAGAAAATCCACTACAATCAATGTTAGATGAATCTGAAATTTCTGATACATTTCCTGAGGAATCACTATTTGTCATATCTATAAATATACATCTTGATTATCCATGGTTTGTGGATTATGCAAACTATCTTGTAGCTAAGGTTCTTCCAAAATAATTTTCATACCAGCAGAAAAAGAAATTTTTCTCTGATTTGAAATATTACTTTTGGGAGGACCCCTTTATTTTTCAGATATGTGCAGATTCTGTTATACAAAGGTGTGTATTAGTGGAGGAAGGTTGGAAAATTTTGGAGCAGTGTCATTCAGGCCCTGCTGGTGGTAACTATGGAGCAAATCGCTCGGCAAAAAAGGTTCTTGATTCTAGTTTTTATTGGCCCCTTCTATTCAGGGATGCCCAAAGGTATGTGCTTTCATGTGATTCTTGTCAGAAAGCAGGTAATATTTCTAAATTACATGAAATGCCACAAACATATATTCTTGAATGTGAAGTATTCGATGTGTGGGGGATTGATTTTATGGGACCATTTCCAGTTTCTTTTGGGAATAAATATATATTAGTAGATGTGGATTATGTATCGAAGTGGGTTGAAGCACAAGCTTTACCTACTAATGATAGTAGGGTAGTAGTCCGATTTTTAAAATCCTTATTTGCACGATTTGGCGCACAACGTACACTTATTAGCGATAGGGGTTCACATTTCTATAATTTGCAGCTAGATAAAGTATTGTAAAAGTATGAAGTTACACATAGGATAGCCACTCCTTATCATCCGCAATCTAGTGGTCAAGTTGAAGTTTCCAATATAGAGTTTAAGAGGATCCTAGAAAAATCTATAGAAGGGAATAGGAAGCAGTGGTCTAGAAAACTTAACAATTGTTTGTGGGCATATAGGACCGCCTTCAAAACACCTATAGGGACCACCCCCTTTAGATTAGTCTATGGCAAATCCTATCACCTGCCTATAGAATTAGAACACAAGTCGTATTGGGTGATATGCTCTTTGAATTTTGATACTAATTCTATAGGGGAGAAACATAACCTTCAACTTAACGAGTTAGATGAGTGGAGAACCATGGCCTATAAGAACTCCCAGATTTATAAGGAGAAGACCAAGCTATTTTATGACCGTCACCTTCGCAAACCCAAGACATTTCAGAAAGGTGACCAAATCCTCCTTTTTAATTCCCGTCTTCGTTTATTCCCAGGGAAGTTAAGGTCTAAGTGGTCCGGACCCTTCAAGGTTAAAAAAGTCTTCCCCTACGGCACCGTCGAACTTACCCACCCTGAGAAGGGAGATTTTAAGGTTAATGCACATCGACTGAAGCCTTATTATGGTGAGATCCCTAAAGACTTCGCTCATCAAGAGACCTGCCTTCGTCTAGATTAGGATTATGAAAAATATAGTAATGTTCATAAGTTTTAAATTTTTTAGTATAAGTATAGTTATAAGAAAAAAATTTAAGTTATAAGAACTAAAAATTTCTGTAATTAATTTTCACCTAAGGAAGAATTCGAGTTTTAGAAGCGCACACGGGTCACGACACGCCCGTGTGGGTGGACGTGTGCTCAACACAGCCTCAGGCCCAGTTGTGTCGTTTAAATCTGGAGTAGGACAATTTCATCCCGAGAACCCCACGGGTTCACATCAACCCGTGTGTCTGGCCATGTCATATGGCGTCTCTTCGCTCGACGATCGTCGAGACCATTGTGTCGACACATCCGACACGCCCATGTCGGATGGTACACGCCCGTGTCTCTTCGCTCGACGATCGCCGAGACCACTGTGTCGACACATCTGACACACCCGTGTCGGATGGTACACACCCGTGTTGCGTGTCACCCACCAACCCGTGTGCTTTTAATGTGCTGTGCTATATCATACACGGGTCCACACACTACCGTGTGGTGGACCGTGTCCTCCTGGCACACTATTTTTTGTCAGTTTGACCGCACGGCCCCCCACAACCCGTGTTTCACGAGGCTGAGATTCTGCAACACGGGTACGCACACGCCCGTGTGCGCACCCGTGCTCGTCCCCTATAAATGAGGGTCGTGTGCTGTTCTTCTCCCCCACTTCCTGATTCCAGCAGTTCCTCCCAGCATCTATCTTCTCCATGGACTGAGCTCAAAGTTGAAGTTTTCGCCTTCAACGTGCGCGGTTTCGCCCCCTCTACTCGTCTTTTTTCCTCCTAGGTAACATTTTGTTTCCATTTTATGCATCTTTTCCTTCATCTCCACTTTTCTCTCCGAATTTTCCTCCACCAATTTTTTTAAAAAGGAATTCTTTTTTCTTTTTTTCTATTTCTCCGCCGATAATGTCTTCCGGAAGAGCCCAAGGCTGTCGACGCCGTCGACCGGAGCTCCAGGCTCTATCTACGGTGCGGTGCGACGCTGCTGTGCCGCGAGTGTTCACCGATCCTACGCATTCCGCCCGTTACAACCGCCTCCAATCAAAGAAATTTCAAGACATCTGCACTATTGATTGGAGTGTATTAGAAGAAATAAACTTAGCGGGGGAAGTCCGGGAATTAATTTCTGTATTGGGTTGGGAGCAATTCTTTGCAACAGAAGAGTTAGGCTTTAAGGAACTCACACTCGAGTTCCTGTCCTCATTTTACTTAAATATTAGGCCTAATCTGATTGATTCTGATTGCGAGCACAAGGGGGTCATCTCCTTTCGAGTATGGGGCACTTTTTACACACTTACCCTGCTCCAGTTAACCCAATACCTAAAGGTGTATGAGGCATCTTTCCTCTTTAGTTCCGCTTACTCCGACCTTCATTTCAACCTTCCCTCTCGCAATCTTGCCGGCGGTATCTGGGCTTGGCTCGCTTTTGACCTTAATCCATATGATTCCAAGAGGTCAAAGGCATCCCATTTGTATTCCCCCTCCCTCCATTACATTCACCACCTCCTGAGCCATACTTCGAGCGGCCGGGGCAAAAGCTCCGGTGTTGTCAGTCGGTAGGACTTGTTGTACCTCTATAGCATGTTGTCACGTTATCCTCTCCACCTAGGCTTCATGCTCGCCCAGTTCATCCTTCACCAGGCCGACACCCCCCACATAGGGTTTATTTGTGTAACACCCTACATCACTTGCCTGGTGAAGAACATGGGCATCTTATCAGCCCTCCCCCCGATGACAGTGGTCGCGAAGATCGTGCCCATCACGATGGCCAGCCTTTGATCCCTCCGTCTCGTCACCGCCCGTCAGGGTCGGGGAGGCATCACATATTCTATTGCGAGGTGTGGACCACACGCGCAGGACGACACTGATGATGAGGTGGATCCTGACCTCGATGTGCCTCTTGTGCCTCCGACCCATTCCACTTATGATCAGGGAGAGTCTTCTACTGCTCCCCCTCCACCTCGTTCGCGGTATTCGCGGGAGTTCCCGCATTTCTTCTACACCGAGCTCTCGCCGCGCTTACAGCATATCGAGGCGGCGCAGACGTGGATGGAGGACCTCCTCATCCAAATCAGGGACCACTTGGGGATCGCCCCTAGAGAGCCGGCAGCTCCTGGCCAGCCATACTTCCCCGATGACCAGACCGACCAGCCGCCTTACTTTTTACATATATCTATGTATTATAGTATTTCTTTATTTCTATTAATGTATTCAATATATTATATATGATTTCATGTCCGCTCATGGTTCCTTCATGTACTCTTCTATTTTGATGATATCAGTTTTTTTTATTATTCTTAGTGAAATTACTTTTTCAGCACTTTACATTGCAATGAGGACATTGCAAATTCTCAGTCTAGGGGTGGATGTTCTTTCTTCCATTTTATAATTATTGTGATGGACATGGTTACAATGTATAATAATTTTGCTATCATAACACTCAAGTTAGTTATACCCCCTAAAAAACAAAAATTTTTATTGACTTTTGTTACTCTTTTAAGCTCTAATTATTCATTCAGTTGGGATTATCAATATTTAATTTAACTTCGCACGCTGATTAAAATGAATTAATGTAGACTCATAGGGGTTTCGACTTTGTTGATTCGTAATTAAGTATAGAAATACATTAGCTTAATTTTCTCTATATAATTTATTGTTAAGATTTGTCCTCTATATTATTAACTATCAATCACTAATTTTAGAAAATATAATTATCTATAGTAATGAGAGTCGATGAGTGTAACATTTCTATAATTTTGTATTAGGGAATTAAAATGAAAGATACTCTCTATTGATGTCTAGCACTTACCCTCTAGCGATCCTCAAAAATGTTGCATAAGTTAACTAGTGAGGGCGAAAATGACTTAGGCCTCCTTTTGGATAGCTTGAGCCTTGCAAACCCAAAATCTTAAATATTATACCCTTGCACACCCAATTTGGACCTAATCCCTATCCTTTTGAAACTCTACCACTAAAAGTCACTAAGGCCAAATCCTTACCTATTAGCACACCTATCATTGAGCTCTTCATGTAATGAGTTTGTTCGTAGTGATATGTGGCCTGAGTGCGTGTATACTTGCACCCACTCGAAATTATCCCTACTATGAACCCCAAAAAAAGAAGAGAAAAAAAAGACATAGTGATATATGGCCTGAGTGCGTGTATACTTGCACCCACTCCGAATGATCCCTACTATGACCTCTTGGTTAAGAAGAATAAATATTTAGAGTATCCTTCAAAAATGTGAGAAGTATACTAATTGCAAAGTCTGGGGGTGTTTTTATAACACTAACGTATGTTAAGGTATTTTCCAACAAAAGGCTCATTCGAGATTTAGGTGTGAAAGAAAAGAAAACAAAATCCATTAAATTTATCTTTGATTAGCTCACCTATAATCTTCTATCCTAAGCCAAAACGTCTACACCATAATACAAGTCCTAAGGATCCGACCTCACTAAGTCTAACTAGTGCCGTGGAGAGGTTGTGAAAAGGGTAAGCTCATGACCATCAATATGTGTACTTATAAGTTTTGAAATACTAATACGTATTTTATTGAGATTGTTATTTTCTCCTCACATTTGTCATAGATGACTATACCTTTATTTCTAGGAAAGAGTGAAAGATAGTTAAAAGATATATTGGAGGAATTTTAAGATAAATTTATACTTAGAAACGTCTGATAAACTATTTCCTATATGATTACATCATCAAAGTCCCATTTACATTCATAGCAACCAGTGTGCGGAGATAAAAGTTTTTATTGGTAACCCTAGTGTTCGAATTAGTTTGCTTAGGGACAAGCAAACATCTAAGTCTGGGGGTATTTGATGAGTGCGATTATGATAGGCTTTTTACTATCATAATTGTAATCATGTCCATTATTTTCTGCCTCTTTGTGTAGTAATTTCGCAAGATTAGTTGAGAAATTGTCTTATCATGAATAGGAGAGCACAGTTAAGATTTTTGGTTACTCCTTGTATTAAGCTATATATTTATTCTTTAATTTTTCTAATGCAGGTAATGCCAACCAATGGAACTAAATGTCTTGGAGCAAACAGAGGAGTTCACGGAGTCAACATGGCTGATAATAGGACAAAACTCTGGCGCACACGGGTAGATACACGGCCATGTCAATACTCGTGTCCTATGTGCCCTGGAACTAAAGAAATTGGACACAGGAGATAGAGGCTCACACGGGTAGGCACACGCCCGTGTGCCTACCCGTGTTCAATTTGAACACGACTGCCGACCAACCCATGTCTGGAGAACATGAAGAACAACACGGTCGTGTCAGTACCCGTGTCATCTGACACGGCCCACTACCAGACATGCCTGTTCGTGGGGAACTGCTCTAGAACCGTCAACACGGCCTGGCACACGGCCGTGTTGATACATGTGTTCGACTTTGTTTGCTAGGAGACTATGAAATTCCTGTAGAAAAATGAGAGGGGACTTTTGGATCAGTTTTTGTTGGGGAGAACTTCTGGAGCACGAAGTGGATCATCCAAGAGAAGGAGGTTTTGAAGGGTATTTTTGTATGCATTTAATCTTTCATTAATCCCTTTTGATCTTCCCTATCTCTTGGTGATTCAACTTTAGTTATCTTTTATTTTGCATGAACTTTAATTTGGAACAATTTGTTAATCATATATCGCCTTGTTTTCATCGAATTTGAGGTAATTTGTTCGTATGTAGGCTTGCAACCAAAGAGATTTCTCCTAATTATGAATTGCTTATTTGTTTTACATGAATTGCAAATCTCTAGATTGAGAAATTGGAAGTTTGTAATGATAGTTACATGTTCATAATTTGGTGTTGAATCTTTTTGTAATTCAAATTTCATGATCGAGAGATATGTTGTTTGGATACTTGGAATACGAATAAATAGATTCATGGTATTTTAGAGATAAGATTTCATGAATGTATGTAGTAGATAGGGTGTTTCCACTAATGCAGACTTGAGTATTGTAAATTGTTCGAGAGAAAGTTTACTGACTTAGGTTTAGATCTTGAATTGCTCGAGAGAGAATTCGATAGATGTTTACCCTTTACATTACAACAAATTTGATAGTCTTATTATTTCATGATTACGTAAAATCGAGTTAATGAATGAGTATTTCATGTAATTGCTCATAAACTTTCGGCTTTTTATCGTCTTGAATTCCCCAATGTTTAATTATCCAAATAGTCATAGTTAGGTTAATTTAGATCTAAAATCAATTTTAATTGTTGGTAGGATAATAGAGTGAGGGTGAGTACGAGTATTTGAAATGGCCCTGTGGAATACGACACGAGATGTAGATTTCTCCTATACTATGATTGATAGGTGCACTTGCCTGAAAGTTAATTAAATCTAGCTTATGCCCATCTACATAGTTTATACTAGAGTATAGAATGAATCCGCATCGAGTTATTACTTGTTAGCAAAGGAAATCATCAGGATCTTCCATTCAACCAGTGATCATAGATACTTTCTTAGTCATACCTGTTTGATGGTAACACTACTTTCTCAAAAGTGATGGGTGGTTGAATTGGAGCTTTGTCTTTCACTTTAGAATGGCCAACTCTAGGGTTCCCCTTGAATCCCAAACCCCTCTTATCCATTTGAGAGGTGAAGGAGTATATCAGGGACAACATTGTATTGGGCTTTGAATATTTAGCCATAATCCTTTTCTCACATTGGATCTTCTACTCAAGATCCATAATGATTGTGTTCTTATGCCTGATGGTCCCAATCTGGATGATTGTGATGGCCTTCAGTTGGCTAACTTACCTCAACTTCTGATCCAGCAAAGATGCTGAGTCAGACTGTAGGGAAGCTGCTAGCTGTACGAAGATAATATCCTCAGCTTGTTTCTTGGCCAACATCTTGCTTCTCTTTAAAGCATCCATAAGGGCACCATAATTATCAATCAATTAAGTAACATCTTACTCTGATTCTAACCCATCTTCATCACAGGATGGAGATGCATCAGAATTGGGACTAGTCTCATGGTCTGAACTAGAAGAGGAGCTGGACAATGAATATACCTTATCTGGACCAGGTTGATCGTGGCTAGATACTTCATCTATCATGGCCATGAGACCATAACTGTTGTCATTTTCTTTTCCTCCTCATTGTCACTATATGAGTGTGACAGAGGGGCCCTGATGCCAATCCTTACAGCAGGATAGTCTTGTTCCTCTTCATTAGTAATAGCAGCAAGCATCCAAATATAAGCTTCTTCATCTATTTCTTAAGAATCTGAAGAGGCTGAGTTACTATGACTCTGGCTCTTCTCCTTTTTGGCAATACAGGACCTTTCCTTCTTGCCCTTGTGTTGGTGGTGGCACGTATTCTCCTCATATTTCTTCTGCTCGTTCCTCTTGACTGGGCAATCAGCAATGACATGCCCAGTCTTGCTACAACAGTAACAAACAACATTAGAGGAAAACTGTTTACTAGGTTTCGTGTCATACCTGTCTCCCTTGGAGAATTTCTCTTCAAACTTGTTGTGGTCATTCTTGTGATGAGAGGAGGAGAAAGGTCTGTTCTTCCACAGCCTTCTCTTCATCATCATGTTGAATTGCCTAGAGAAGGCAGTAAAATCCCCATCTAACATGTTGTTGTCAGATGAACTTGACTCAGAACTGTCTGAATCAGTAGTATTTCTTGGGGGAGAGGGAATCCTCTCCTTGATTTTCTTAGATCAATCAACCTTGAAGACTACAGTCTTCTCCTTGGCTTGATGTCTGTTGGTGGTCTCCTCCTTTCTAGTAGATAGCTGCATCTCATAAGAGAGCAGCTTTCTAAATAAAGTATATGGAGGAGTTTCAGCAAGCTTGGCCACCTCTATGATGGAATATATCTTGGTGTCCCAGTTTCTGGTTAGATATCTGAGGAACTTGTCATTTAGTTCATAGTTGCTTAAGACCCTCCCAAAGATCCTTAGCCCATTCACCACTATAAAGAATTTTTCATAGCATTCAGCTATATTGTCTTTCTTGGTCTGCCTGAAGGCTTCATACTCTTGATTAAGTAGGGATTTCTTGTCCTCCCTGACTTCTTCAATGCCTTCCATATACACCACCAAAATGTCCCATATTTCCCTGAAAGTCTTGCAGTGTACAAGATTCTGGAATATAGAATCATCAATTGCACTGACATTTATGTTCTGTGCCCTTTTATCCTTAGTAGATAGAATGACCTCATCTTTGGTCATTTTAGAATATTTCTTAGGTGTCTGGGCAGTGGCATCCAGAACTGAAACCTTCATGGGGATGAAGGGTCCCTTTTGTACTGTAATGAAAATCACGGGGTCAAATGCCTCCATAAACAATCTGACCAATTCCTTCCAGATATTAAAGTTCTCCTTCCTTCATATTAGATGCTTCATGGAGCCCAACTCCTTATGGTTCTCTCCTGAACCCATAAGGATATTCTTAGCGACTCTTGGAGATCAACTCAGACGGTTAAGTCCTTTTTGAGCAACCACCCTCTAATACCACTTGAAAGTCTTTAGTTTCAAGAGTAGCTAAAAACCTAGTGTTACAACCCACATTTTCTCCGCATTTAATTAATATATCAGAGTAAGATAAAATACGTGTCGTGATGCCATGTCGTGCAGGGGATAACTACAGACGCTCAGGCAAGAACTCGAACCTAACACTTAATAAGAAATCATCAAGTCTATTATGAAGAAAACTGTAATTTAAGTTAAATTTTAATGGTTGTATCCCTCGGCTCAGTGGATCAACTAGTCCACAAGTAGAAATATGAATATACATTGCACAAAATACTTTTTATATAGTTTAACATCCTATATGAGCATAAACATCCAAACAGGATAACTCATGATATGAATACCTCTAGATATAATATAAGTATAAAAAAAAGCTTTTACGTTGGTTAAAATATAGTGACTTTGGTTTAAAGCAATGTTATGTATAAGGTAGTTAAATGATACTTTTAAAATAACTAACATGCAACCTAGCATAAAACCTTCTCAGAGAGTAATTAAACCAACCGGTCATCAACAAAGACTAAACAGCTAGCAAGTATCTTAACAATATAAAAACTCTGGTGGGCATCAACAACCTGACACGAACCCACCAATAAGAAAAACAAGTATTTCTGAACGAAACAACAAAGTAACAACACTACCTCACACTAGTGAGGAAAAGACGTCCTGCAACAACAGCAGGAAACCAACAACCACCAAACCTAGCCGCTTAATCGGCTACTGTTCCAAACCTGAGGCATTCCAAAGAAAAGAATACCTCAGCAAGAATATACAAGAGGTAAAAGATCATCAGTAGACAATAATCAGAAGAAAATCAAAAGAGGTTACCAACCCCAACCACAGGAAAGCTTGCAAACCACAACAAATAAGAAATAAAACAGTTATGAGTTATTAACTTAAGAAGTCCAAGAGTAAGGAAATTGCACCAAGTGCGAAACGAAGCCATGCTTCGAGAATATTTTCAAGAGTAAGCATCCAACATATGTCTATATAATAGGAATAAAAGAGACTGAACATCTCTAAACTTGTGAATCATTAACACTGGCAACAACAGTTCTGAGTCAGTGGCCACAATGTCCAACACGAACTAATAGACCCCAAACATCTTGAGAAGGCACTACGATGGTGGCAACAAGGTCCAACACAACCCAACAGCCCAAACATCTCAAAAAGGCACTGCGGTGGTGGCAACAAGGTCCAACACAACCTAATAGTCCATGAAAAAACATCAACAACCACCAAGTATAATGACTCACGAGCCGACACCAGTTTGGTGGTCCTTTATCCACTGCCAACCATGGGCCACACCTAAACATCCATAAATACCCATAAACCCCCAAATCAAAACATCGGGCTTCTCTAAGGACAAGAAGGAAGAAAGTCCTGAAATGCACTCTACGGCCCAAACTCGACGAATTAAACTTAATCCGGCGAAAAAAACTAAGTCCATATTGATTCGTTGTGTATACTCGATGAATGTAGTAGATATACGATGAACTATACTTGGCAAAAATCTACTTCCTTAACGATACTCAACAATTCAACGTAATTACCTTGATACTCGATGAATCGACGAAAATAATGTAAGTCCACAGAAAATTCGTTGAGTATACTCGACGAATCTGAATTCTCTCAATGCTCTCAACGCCAAAGCAGTCTCACTCGATGCCTGTACTTTAACTCAGTGAAGTTTACTTCATTCAATTCCTTCACTCGACGCTCTTAACACCAAGCCAACTATACTCGATGAATTCATCGAGTTAACATGACGCTTTTGACTTAGCCTCGCCTGTACTCGATGCTATGGAGACCAAAACCATAACACTCAATGCCAAGCCTACAACTCGACGAACTCAATGCCTAATACTCAACTAATGCAGAATCACTCAACGACGAGACTAATACTCGACGAATTCGTCGAGATTACTTGACAAATCAGACTTAGACTCACAGATCACTCGACGCTCCCAACGCTAAGTCTAATTCACTCAACGCCAAGATTGGCATTCGACGAATTCGTCGTGAATACTCGACGAATTTGCCTTAGTCTCAAGAATCACTCAATGCAAAGACTACAATCAATGCCAAAGGCTAATACTCTGCGAATTCGTCGAGATTACTCGATGAATCAGACTTCACTCAACGCCTACACTATTCGACGAATTAGACTTCAAGACACAATACTCGACAAATTCCAATCAGACTAACCCCACCATACTCGACGAATCTTTATACCTAAACTAAAGGTCATATTAAATGAATTTGTCTATACTTAGCCTATCATACACAAAAACATTTCCTTAGATTAATTATCAGACACCTGATGATTCCTACTTAAACAAATTGTCATAAACTCGGCGGGTTGACCTAGACTAGCAGGTATATACGGCGAATTTCTACCTTTACTTGATTGGGAATTTCTCACTATATTATAGATTGAACTTGACTGATCCCTATACTACTCCTAATTCTAAGGAAGGAAGAAGAAAATCAACTAGAAAACACACGAAAAACTCTTAGCAAGGGGAAGAAATCACCACTTGCCTCTGTCTCTAGAAATCTGACCACATAAGCGCCCTTTCTCACGGATCTGGCGACAAGAACACCTTGGCTACACTTCCTGAAAATTTTCATGGAAAAATAGGGTCAAAACCGCATAACCTAAAGTCCAAAAGCTCAAGAAATAGGAAAAACGCACCGCACACACGTAGATCTCGGCGAAAGCAGTCCGAATCTACTCTCCAATGACGATTTCGTGCACCAAAGATCCTGCAATCGGCGGCCGAAAGCCTAGAAACGTCTGACGTTCTTCTCTTTCGCAAAACAGCACGACGGCTTTGGAGGAAGGTGATGAATAGGGTTTTCGTAAAATCATAAGACTATTTATACTTTTACAAGTACTATAATATTATATTATAATTAATTACCAAATAAACGTCCAAACGACCCGAAACACTCAAAGCCAAAGTCTAATACTCGGCGAATTCGTCGAGATTACTCGACAAATTTGACTTCACTTAACGTCTATACTATTCGACGAATTAGACTTACTCTAAGACCCATAGTCGACGAATTCCAATCAGGCTAACCCCACCATACTCGACGAATCTTTATACCTAAAATAAAGGTCATGTTCAACAAATTTGTCTATACTTTGACTACCATACACGAAAAATTTCCTTAGATTAATTGTCAAATACCCAACGATTCCTACTTAAAAAAATTGTCATAAACTCGGCGGGTTTACTTAGACTAGCAGGTATATACGACAAATTTCTACCTTTACTTGACTGGGAATTTCTCACTATATTGTAGATCAAACTTGGCTGATCCCTACACTACTCCTAATTCTAAGGTGGGAAGAAGAAAATCAACTAGAAAACACACGAAAAACTGTTGGCAAGGGAAGAAAGCACCACTTTCCTCTATCTCCAGAAATCCGGCCATACAAGCGCCCTTTCTCACGGATCCGGCAGCAAGAACACCTTGGCTACACTTCTTGAAATTTTTTAAGGAAAAAGAGGGTCAAAACCGCATAACCTAACGTCCAAAAACTGAAGAAATGGGAAAAACTCATCGCACACACGTAGATCTCGGCGAAAGCAGTCTGAATCTACTCTCCAATGACAATTTCGAGGACCAAAGCTCCTGCAATCGACGGCCGAAAGCATAAAAACGTCCGTCGTTCTTCTCTTTCGCAAAACAGAGCAAAGGCTCGGGAGGAAGATGATGAATAGGGTTTCCATCAAATCGTAAGGCTATTCATACTTTTACAAGTAATATAATATTGTATTATAATTAATTACCAAATAAACATCTAAATGACTTGAAGCTCAAACTAACTCGAAATCCTACGAAAATCTCACCATAGCTAAATATCGACGCTACGAATCCAACGCCAAAGTCGAAATCGAAATCCGACAACCCAAACTCGGGTAAAAAGTCCATGATGCCCAAAAAATCAACTATCCCAAAAGGCTCCACCGAGTTCCAAAAAAAACCCAGCTCGCAAGGGATATCTCAAAAACACACTAGAAATTAGCCATGCTAATATTCTAAGTCAAAACATTGAATACCAATGAGCAAAATTTGCTCTCCAGCAATGGTACCCATCAACCACGTGCCAACGTAACCCCCTGATGTTAAAATACGTCACTAAAGGAATTAAAATAAACATCGAAAAATCAGGGGTGTTACACCTAGAGGGGGATGAATAGATATTTAAGACTTTTTAAACTTTTTCTGTTCTTTGGTGTGTTGTCGTTTATTTTACTTAGCTTTCAAGAATACACAACCAACACACCGAAAATTTATAGTAGCTTCCCAGATTATGGGTACATCCACTGCCCCTCCCTTGTTTCTAATATATTGTTAGATAAGGCAACTTCTCCAAACTCGGCACAATTATCTTACAACTCAAATCCCTCTGGATCTCTTAAACTTCTCCGAGTCCTACCTCAGTCCAAAGGCCCTGTCACTCAGAGCAAGCAATGCTCATACAGCTCAATAATCCACAGATCACAAATGTCAGACTTTCAAAAAGTCCTACAACCCAGGCTATGAGGATAGCCTATAACTCAGAGAGAATGACTCTCCTACCTTAGATCTGAACTAGATCCTACCTCAGGCACACAGGACCTACCACTCAGATTCACTATTGAATCCTAAAACTCAGGCATAAAGGCCCTACCACTCAGCCTTTATGATTCGGTCTTACAACTCAGATCTATTAAGATCTTATAGAATGAAAATGGTTTTTGTTAATATAAGACACTAGAGAAATAAACTTTGTATCTTTTTCTTCCTGAACTGAGGTGAATCAGTCCTCCTTTCTTCATTTCTGTAGGAATGTATCTTTGGGAGTGGTTCTGCTTGGGCTGTGAAGACATTGCAGCTAGGGTTAGCTTGTGCTATAACTTCTAACTCAGAGAGAAATCACTCTGAACTTGTTGTCGAAGATCAGAATATCAGCAACAATCTTTCTTGAACTTTTAGATCAGAAAAATTAACTACTTCTCCAAGCTCTGCAACTCGGTCGAGAGGAAGAAGATGAAGTTCTGCACTTTTCAAAAGTTAATTTCTTCTTCTATGATCTCGTCTTTTTTATCCCGTTGTCCAACGACTCTTTGAGCATTGGGACCACCAGGATTTGGTAGCTGCAGCTCTACTTTTGCATTAAATCTTGTACAACAGGAAAGCGATTCAATTTGTTGTGTATTGTACACTTCCCGCAACATTTGAATTTCTGCTGATGACAGCACTTGTGGACTTAGTCAAATTCAAACAATTCACCATAGACATTGAGTGAAGGCTTGTCACTTAACGCCAAAACACTTAATCAGTTTTCTGCAAACACCATGTGTTGAGTGATCAGTCATCATTCAACAAATATAGACTTTTGCGATCTAACTGATTAGACATTGAGTGAGCCTTCATCACTCAATGCATTTGGAATTAGATGATTTTCTATGTATTGAGGCGTTGAGTGAGTTGCCTTCACTCAATGCATTCTGCCTTAGCTTGTTTGTTGAAGAAGCATTGAGTGACTAACGTTCACTCAATGCTTCTGTCCTTAGGCAGTTTTTTTTGTTGAATAGGCATTGAGTGAGTTGGCATTACTCAACGCTTCTATCCTTAGATAGAATTCTGTATCAACCTATACTGCAGCTCTGATTGAACTATATTCTGTCGATAATTTTTCTGCATAGCATTGAGTGAACTGACTTCACTCAACGCTTCTGAACTTAGCCAGATTTCTTGACATATTCTCTGTGGCTTTAACTGCTTGAGCTTTACTCAATGCTTCTGGCTCTATGCGTTGAGTGAACTGCCTTCACTCAATGCTTCTGGACTTTACCAGATTTCTACCTTGGCAATGTTGAGGCTTTGATTGTCTTGTCTTTACTCAATGCTTCTGGCCATCTGGCATTGAGTGAACTATCTTCACTCAACGCCTGTTGACCTAGATAAATTTTTGTCTTATTAGCATTTTTCCATTATGTCCACATGTCATTGTTACTTAGGCAACCTGTCTGATCAGTGTAACAAATAACCACCTATATATATATAACTTAGGGTATGCATCAAATACAAACATATGTATTCCATTGTCTTGTAGGTCTTCTTCAAATCTGGGACAATGTGATCAATGGACCCAATAGGAAGGTCATCGCAGTCCCGGTCTGTACCAACAAATTATATAAATTAAAATACCTATAAATTACTTGCAGTGAAAAGTGGCGGGTCAGTCACTTCCGCAAAACGTTTGTGCCAGTACGAAAGATCAACGACTTATGTAAACAGTGGGATACGCACCACGGGTGACTGGCCATTTTATTTTCCCCGTTGGGTTCCCTCCATTGTCACCCTAAATTTTCGGAGTTCACCAAATGTTGCTCACATCCAAAAGTACACTTGGTTGCATGCTAGGGCATGGGTAGTGCAGTACGACCACACCCAGAAGTGGCAGGACTGGCCACTATCACCGATGACCACATCGGTGAGGCCCCGGGGGTTTGCTACCCTACTTGAAGAGAAGCAGTCCAGTCTTGGTCGACATAGTGAGTGTGCGCGGGTTTAATACCTGCAGTATGTGGGTTTAAATATCTGCGGTGTGGGCGATTTGAATACTAGTGGTGTTCACGTGTTTGATACCTGTGGTGTGCGCGGGTTTGAACACCTGTGGTGTGTTGGCTGGTTTTGAATGCATGCGGTGTGAATATAGGTTGTGAGTACTTGTTGGTTGTGATGGCTAGTTGAGTGCCTTTTTAAATAACTGGTGATTATGCTGCTACTTTCCAGTTATTTTATGCTGCACTTTTTCAGATATTTACTCCTAGCTTAAGAATTGATAATGCACTATATTGAAATGTTGATACTAACTTTCTTGTGATTCAACTATTTACTTATTGTTGGGTGTGTAGGCTTATCCCCAGGATATGGATCCGGGGAGGAGATGTGTTTCCACTTTAGATCTATGACTAACGGTTATTTTAATAACTATTCACAGGAGAAGGAGCATCATGAAGTCCAAGTGCTACAGGGAGGAACACTAGCTGACATCACTACCCGTGCAGAGGCACCCCTACCATCTCCAAACTTCCAAGATGTGAGTTTATGACACACAGGCTTGAGAGAGTGTGTGTGTTGGTATTAGACTTTTGAAACCTACCGGCTAGTGTGTATATATATATATATATATATATATATATATATATATATATATATATATATATATATATATATATATATATATATAATTTTGTGGCTTTCTGTTATTGTTTCTACAACTATGTGATGTGATATGAATGTTGTGATTCAAGATAGGCAAGACGGTCAACTAGTACTTAGTAGAGTAAGTTGTTTCCTCTTTAGAGGCACTGAGTTGACGTCTTGGGCAGTATGGACTATCTCCGACCCGACCCAAGCAAGGGGTAGGGGAGTGGGTCATACAAACTATACTCGAATGTTCCCTGAAAGCCACTAGTTTCTCTCAAGGCACGACAATGTGCTTGGCCTTTCACGCAATGGGGCATCGACCTCCTCGGTCCCCTCCCCCAGACATCAGGTCAAAGGAAGTTTATCATCTGGGCATTGATTATTTCACCAAATGGGTAGAAGTTGAGCCCTTCGCCAATATAACTGAAGAAAATGCCAAACAATTTGTCTTGAAAAATATCATATGCCGCTTTAGTATTCCAGCAACCATCATTGCCAATAACGACACCCAATTCACTAGAAAGTCATTCACCAAGATGTGCGAAGATTTGAAGATCAACCTGCGCCACACCACTGTATCAGACCCACAGACAAACAGGCAGGTCAAGGTGACAAATAACACCATCCTTAAGGGATTGAAGACCCAACTACATGAAGCAAGGGGCAGTGGGTTGACACACTCCCAATGTATTATGGTCCTACCATACTACAGAGCGGATTCCTACCAGATAAATGTTGTATAATATCTGTTTAGAAACTGAGGCTGTCATCCCTGTCAACATCGGTGTCCCGAGTACTCGCATTCTGAATTTCGACACAGAAAAGAATAGAGAGTGACTGCGAGAAAACCTTGACTTAACCTCATAATTCAAGGATACAGCTGCTCTACGCATCACCTCCTATCAAGGACTATTGCACTACTCTATAATCGAAGAGTGAAGCCCAAACCAATCAATGTAGGAGATTTGGTTCTACAAAGCATTGAAGAAGCTGGCAAAGAATGTAAGGGGACAAGCTTTCACCATCATGTGAGGACCATTCTTCGTCACTATAGTAATCAAGCCAGGAACTTTTAAAATCAGAACTACAGAAGGGAAAATTCTTCCATGCACTTAGAACACGCAGAATTTGTGCTGATTCTACCAATGATATCATGTTTTCCATTTTCTTATTTCATGTTTTATTGTAAAAGTCATGAGTTATGAATTGCGCAAACTATCTTTAAGTAATATTTCATTATGTTTTCCTTCAATCTTCTCCAAAGGGATCTCAATCAGGTAAGACTGTCCATGCTGTACAACCCCGTATCTGGCGAGCAAGGTCACCAGGGGCCAGGCAAACCGGGCTGAGGACAATAGGCGAGCTCGGCAGAAAAGAGGGCGAGCCCGAGCTCGGCATCCGTCGACCAGAGATCGACGGTCGGCGACCCCGAGCTCGGCATTCGCCGAGCGACACACAACTCGCGTCCTCGCAGTGGAGCTCGGCAGCGGTAGGCGAGCAGCACATGCCGAGGTGGCCAGAACTCCCCAGCTCGCCCGGATATGTGAGGTACTTTTTACTGTTTTTCCCCTGCTGGTCTGCCCATAGCCCTTCAAAATAGCGGAGTTTGGCTGTTGGCAGACCCAACCAAGGGTTTTCTGGTAATTTCAGGTCAGTTCTTTTGGTTATTAGCAGTCCGGATTTCAAAAGCTATAAATAGGACCCAAGGGGTACCCCAGAGAGCATGCTTCCTGTGCCTCCCAGCTCCAGTTTTCAAGTGCTTTCTGAGGGTACCTTAGCTCGGCCTCTGGCTAAGGAGGGGAAGCGCTCTGAGATCTTCCGGGTTTGTGGTGGGACCTCCCTGCCGAGCCCTTGGGTCTGTTTCTCCTTGTCCCCTTTGTTGTTTTTCTTGCAGGAGCAAAGTAGGCGCGAGATCACCCCTTCCCCAAGGGTCAAACTCCACAGGAGACCGAATTCCGGTTTCAACATTTTGGTGCGGTGAGCGTGGAAAGTGGTCAGCGCAGAAACTCTTCCGCGAGCTCAATGACGGGACAAGGATCCGACAGGCCGAGCTCGCCGCCCCCCCCCCGCCTCTCGCAACGGTGGGGATGTTTGAAGATTTCAGAAACGATGTGCTGACTCTTGTCAAGTTCGCACTCAGCACGCGGGCCGAGTGCTCGACTCCGGCAGTTCAGATCGCGGTTGTCTCGTCTTTGGGCGAGGACGCCCCCGGCTGGCGAGCTAGGAAAGAAGTGGCCGAGGAGGGCCGAGGGTGCGAGCTCCCAGGGCGCGAGCTCTTCTCCGGCTCGGCGGGCCGAGGCCGGTTCGGCGAGCTGGGTTCGCGAGACTCGCCAGCTTGCCCAGTGGGGGGAGGAAGTCCTTTCAGCGAGCTGGTCTCTTCAGCTCCAGTTCCAGATGGGTTCAGGGAACCCGAGATGTCCTATTACACCGGAAAGGGGGATCCGGTCCAGCATGTCCAATGGTTTGAGGACGTGGTCTCCATCCGTCAGATGTTGGACGGATTCAAGTGCCGACTCTTCGCCATCACCCTCCGGGAGAAGGCAAGGGAGTGGTTCCACCAGCTGCCGGCCAGCTCCATCTACTGCTTCGAGGACCTGCGCCGAGGGTTCATGCTGAGGTTCACTACCTCCAAGAAGAGGAAGAAGGAGTCCGAGTCTTTGTTCCACATAAAGCAGGGGGTAAACGAGACGTTGGGGAGCTATGTGGACTGTTTCCAGGAGGAAGTTACTCAAGTCCAGGAAATGCCGGGCCATAGTCTGATGATGGCTTTTACCCTGGGCCTACAACATGGTTTCTTCCGGATGGAGCTGAAGAGAGTTCACCCCCTCTCCTACGAAGAGTTGATGGAGAGGGCGGCGAGAGAGGTCGACGGGGAGGCGTCGAACCCAGAATTTGCAAGGAAGCTGGCAAGGTGGGCCACAGAGGAAGAGAAAGAGTCGAGAGGAGGAAAGGCACAGGAGGAGAGAAGAGGGGAGCCCAGGCAGAGGGAGCAGAGGCAGCTCCAAGGGCAGCAGCAGCCGAGGTGGGGGCGTCAGGAGCCCGACCGGCGGCTGGGATGGAGGCCTGAGTGGCAAGGCCAGGGGCCGCAGAGGGGGTACCACGGAAGGGACCACTACCAGGGGAGGCAAGACCAGTTCCACCCCCCGGGCTGGAGGCAGGGCCAGAGGCCCCGACTCCCCGATCAAGAAGAGGCCATGACCATAGCCCTGGGAGCAAGGAGGGGAGCATGGAGGAGGAGAAGAAGAGAGGTCAGGGTGGAGCTGCCCTATTGCGACTTCCACCAGGAAGAGGGGCACGCCACGACCACCTGCCCGGAGTTCCTCGAAATGAGAGGGAATAGGGAGCAGCAGCAGCAGCAGCAGGGGCGGCAGGAAGTAAGAATTGAGGAGGTCCTGCCTCGGGAGGAGGAGGATCGGTGCGAAGACCGGGTGGATGTGGGGACCCGAGGAGGGATCAGAGTGATCCACGGGGGAGTGGGGATCGAGGCTTCCCGCAAGGCAAGTCTCCACACCATGTACCGGCGAAGCGTCGCCTCAACGTCCCAAACCCCACCCCCGGAGGAGAGGATCACCTTCTCCAGAAGTGATATGCCAGACCACGAGGATCCGTTCTGTGATGCGCTAGTCATCAGGGCGGCCATCGAGAATTTCACCGTCTCTCGGATCCTCGTGGACAACCGGAGTTCCGTCAACGTCGTCTTCAAAAAGGCGTTCGACGCGATGAGGGTGGAGGCAAAGAGGGTGCTGGCCTCGGATGGCCCCTTGTTTGGGTTTTCAGGAGAAAGGAAGGAGGTAGAGGGAGGAGTTGGCCTCCATGTCACTTTGGGGGGGCAGTCCCGAAACTGTAAGTTCGTCATTGTGGACACCCCCAGCAGCTACAACGCCATCTTCGGGAGGCCCCTGATCAGTGCCTTCCGCCGCGTCCCCTCATCTTTTCATCAGTGCTTGAAGTTCAACGCTGAGGGGGTACAGGTCAGGGTCAGGGGGGACCCAAAGGTGGTGCGGGAGTGTTATGTTACCGCGGTGAACACCATCTCCTGGCAGGAGGGAGCCAAGGAGATGGGGCGAAGGATGGAGGAGGTCGAGCAGGAAGTAGGAGGTGAGGAGCTGGGAGAGAAGGGCTGCGCAGAGAAGGCAGCAGGAGTAGATCTGGAGGGGTGGTTGAAGTGAGGACTGAGGGAGGAGAGATGGAGGTAGAGGTCCCCGTTCCGGAGGAAGGGGATGCCGAGGGATGGGGGGAGCGATCCAGGCTGGAGTCAGCGGAGGAAGTGGTGGAGCTGGAGGTGCTCACCCGAGGAGGAAGGATGGAAAAGATCCGCGTCAGCGGGGGGCTGACCCCGGAGGACCAGGGCAGGATGCTAGAGTGCATCCAGAAGAACGAGGACATCTTCGCCTGGAACGCCGCGGAGATGCCGGGGGTCGACGCAGATGTAGCTTGCCACCGCCTCAACCTGGACCCGGGAACACGCCCCGTTCAACAGAAGAAGAGGTCCACTGCGGACAAGCTGGCGGAGCCCATCAGGGAGGAGGTGGCGAAACTCCTCAAGGCCGGCTTCATGTCTGAGATTCAGTACCCCGGCTGGGTCTCCAACGTGGTTATGGTTAAAAAAGGGGATGGCCAATGAAGGATGTGTATCGACTTTTCCTTACTTAATAAAGCTTGTCCTAAGGACTGTTATCCTTTGCCTCGGATCGACGCGCTGGTTGACTCAGCCGTCGGTTTTTCTGTAATGAGTTTTTTAGATGCTTTTTCAGGTTATCATCAGATCAGGATGCACCCCCCAGACATCAAGGATGTCTCATTCATCACAGGGGATGGATGCTACTGCTACAGGATGATGCCGTTCGGGCTGAAGAATGCCGGGGCAACCTACCAGAAAATGATGGATAGGGTCTTTAAGGAGCAAAGGGGAAGGAACTTGGAGGTATATGTAGATGACCTCATGATCAAAAGCCGGGATATGGACTCCCACCTCAGGGACCTGGAGGAGACCTTCGCCACCCTGCGCAAGTACAAGATGCGATTGAATCCCCTAAAATGTGTCTTTGGGGCCAGCAGGGGAAAGTTCTTGGGCCACCTCCTCACCCCCGCAGGGGTCGAGCCAAATCCAGATAAGGTCAAGGCTATCTTGGAGCTGGGGTCCCGCAGAATGCAAAGGAGGTCCAACGGCTGACGGGAAAGCTAGCAGGGCTGAGTCGTTTCCTTTCACGGGCAGGGAGAAGTGCTCCCCCTTTTTTAAGATGTTGAGGGGTGGTCAGAGATTTGAATGGACTAAGGAGTACGAGGAGGCGTTTCAGGCCCTCAAAGTACAATTGACGCAGGCCCCACTGCTCCAAGGGCCGAAGGAAGGGGAGGACCTACTTTTATATCTCGGAGTCTGGGAGGAGGCCTTGAGCTCCGTCTTGGTTCGCGAAGAAGGGAAGAGGAAGCTCCCTATTTATTATGTGAGTCGGGTCCTGAGGAAGGCCGAGCTCAGGTATCCGATTTTGGAGAAGCTCGCTTTCGCCCTAATCATCACAGCCAGGAGGCTGCGACCTTACTTCCAAGCACACTCCATCCGGGTGGTGACCGACCATCCCCTCCGGAACATCTTCGAGGGGGTGGAGCATTCAGGCAGGTTGGATAAGTGGTCGGTGGAGCTGAGCGAGTTCGACGTCTCCTTCGTTCCGCGGATCTCAATCAAGGCTCAAGCTATGGCCGACTTCTTGGCCGACTACGTGGTTGAAGTAGCGGAGGAAGAGCTCACCCGCCCAACTCCTTGGAGAGTGAGGGTGGACGGAGCCTCAGGAAGGCATTCCCTTGGAGTGGGGGTGATCCTAGAAAGCCCTCAAGGAACCCGGATCGAGCAGAATGTGGTGGTGCACTTTCCCATCACCAACAACCAGGCCGAGTACGAGGCCGTGGTAGCGGGCTGCGCCTGGCCAGGGAGCTGGGGGTATCAGATGTGGAGGTCCTTACTGACTCCATGGCAGTGGCTTCTCAGATTAACGGGGAGTTCGAGGCGAAGGAACCCACCCTGCGATCGTACTTGGCCAAGGTAAAGGGGGTCATTGGCACTTTTCAAACCTTCTCCATCCGACACGTACCAAGGGAAGAGAATGAACAAGTAGATCAGCTGACAAAGCATGGTCCCCAGGTGGGGGTACCATCACCGACCTGTTCCACCCCTCCATCGAGGAAGGAGAGCTCATGGAAATCGATCAACAAGCTTCGTGGATGGACCCAGTGGTGGTTTTCCTCTCCACAGGAGAGTATCCGGAGGGGGTAGATAAGAAGAAAATGAGGCACAAGTCAGCCTATTACCTCCTCCGGGACGGGCAGCTATACCGGAAGACCCTCTCAGGGATGCTAGCCCGCTGCGTGACCGAGGGGGAAGCACGAAGGATCTTGGAGGAAGTCCACTCCGGAGAATGTGGGAGTCACTCCGAGAGTCGGACCCTGGAAGGAAGGGTAGTCAGGCAAGGGTATTTCTGGCCCACCCTGGGCCGGGACGCCGCTGAGTTCGCAAGGAGATGTCATAAGTGCCAGCTGTTTTCCCCTCTCCAGCTACAACCAGCCCAGCGACTCAGAAGCATCACGGCCCCATGGCCCTTCGCAATTTGGGGAATGGATTTGGTTGGGCCGTTCCCCCAAGCCAGCGGCCAGATAAGGTTCCTCCTAGTGATGATTGACTACTTCTCAAAGTGGATGGAGGTGAAGGCATTGGCCAAGGTGACCTCCCAGGTGATCAGGAATTTTGTTTGGGGGAGATCATCTGTCGCCATGGGCTGCCCCAGGCCATAGTCACGGACAACGGGCCCCACTTCGCCAGTGCAGAGTTCACCAGCTTCTGCGAGCAGCTTGGAATCGATCTCAGGTTCGCCTCGGTCCATCACCCCAGGAGTAACGGGCAGGTGGAGGCCGCAAACAAGATCATCGTCAACCTCCTCAAGAAGAAGGTGGAGAATTTGAAAGGGAGCTGGGTGGAGCAGCTTCCTGCGGTTCTTTGGGCCCTAAGAACCACCCCCAACACAGCTACGGGAGAGACCCCCTTCAAACTCTCCCACGGGTGCGAGGCAGTGCTCCCCATAGAATTCGAAGTCCAAACACCGCGAGTCGTGGCAGCAAAAGAAGGCCGCGAGGAATGGCAAGCAGAGAATGAGGAGGAACTGAGGCTCTCCCTTGACATGGTGGAAGAGGTGAGAGACCTTTCCGCTATCCGGCAGGAGGAGGTGAAAAGAAGAATGACCAAGTACTTTGACAAACATGTCAGAGTCAAGCAGTTCGTGGAAGGGGACTTGGTGCTGAAGAAAGTAGATGCAGCAGGGAGGTCAGCATCCGTAGGGAAGCTCAATCCCAGCTGGGAGGGACCATTCATTGTAAAGGTAGCCTTGGGGTCAGGGGGCTATCGACTCCAAAATGTAGAGGGCGAGACCCTGAGTCTCACCTGGAGTGGTGACGACCTAAAACGATTTTTCCCCTGAAACATGTAAGCAGCACTTTGATTATAATAAATTCCTTCAACTCTCTGATATTATCGTAACTAGCCTGCATAGTGGAATGTAATGTATTTTGGACCCCGAGCAGATCCCGCTGCCAGGCTCTCACCTAGCTGGCAGGGCTGGAAGTCACTCGGTGTCATCCTTGGCCTCGAGCAGATCCCGCTGTCAGGCTCTCACCTAGCTTACAGGGCTGGAAGTCACTCAATGGTGTTAGTAGTGGACCCCGAGCAGATCCCGCTGCCAGGCTCTCACCTAGCTGGCAGGGCTGGAAGTCACTCAGTGTCATCCTTGGCCTCGAGCAGATCCCGCTGTCAGGCTCTCACCTAGCTGACAGGGCTGGAAGTCACTCGATGGTGTTAATAGTGGACCCCGAGCAGATCCCGTTGCTAGGCTCTCACCTAGCTGGCAGGGCTGGAAGTCACTCGATGTCATCCTTGGCCTCGAGCAGATCCCGCTGTCAGGCTCTCACCTAGCTGATAGGGCTAGAAGTCACTCGATGGTGTTAATAGTGGACCCCGAGCAGATCCCGCTGCCAGGCTCTCACCTAACTGGCAGGGCTGGAAGTCACTCGGTGTCGTCCTTGGCCTCGAGCAGATCCCGATGTCAGGCTCTCACCTAGCTGACAGGGCTGGAAGTCACTCGATGGTGTTAGTAGTGGACCCCGAGCAGATCCCGCTGCCAGGCTCTCACCTAGCTGGCAGGGCTGGAAGTCACTCGGTGTCATCCTTGGCCTCGAGCAGATCCCGCTGTCAGGCTCTCACCTAGCTGACAGGGCTGGAAGTCACTCGATGGTGTTAATAGTGGACCCCGAGCAGATCCCGCTGCCAGGCTCTCACCTAGCTGGCAGGGCTGGAAGTCACTCGGTGTCATCCTTGGCCTCGAGCAGATCCCGCTGTCAGGCTCTCACCTAGCTGACAGGGCTGGAAGTCACTCGATGGTGTTAATAGTGGACCCCGAGCAGATCCCGCTGCCAGGCTCTCACCTAGCTGGCAGGGCTGGAAGTCACTCGGTGTCATCCTTGGCCTCGAGCAGATCCCGCTGTCAGGCTCTCACCTAGCTGACAGGGCTGGAAGTCACTCGATGGTGTTAGTAGTGGACCCCGAGCAGATCCCGCTGCCAGGCTCTCACCTAGCTGGCAGGGCTGGAAGTCACTCGGAGTCATCCTTAGCCTTGAGCAGACCCCGCTGTCAGGCTCTCACCTAGCTGACAGGGCTGGAAGTCACTTGGTGGCATTAGTAATGGACCCCGAGCAGATCCCGCTGCTAGGCACTCACTTAAGCTGGCAGGGATGGAAGTCACTCGGTGTCCCCCTTAGCCTCGAGTGGATCTCGCTGTCAGGCTCTCACTTAGTTGACGGGGCCAGAGGTCACTCGATGGTGTCGGCCTCGAAGTCATCAGGTATGGGTCAAGGCCCCAGTGCCGGGGAGCAAAGGGAGAGAAAGGTTCTGCCAGGGGCGAGCTCGGGCTCGACAAGCCCATCTCGACAGGATCTAGCAGGCAAGCCAGGCTTGGGGACTCGGCATGAGCGAGTGTGCACCCGCCAACCCCGGCTCGGCATCAGCGACCGGGATGCGAGCCAGGGGCTCGCCAAAGGAGAACAAACAGAACCGGGGCATCTCGCCCCCTTTGGCCATTGGACTTGGAGAAATTTCCTCTTGTTTTTCGGGCTCAACCTGGATGGCTCGCGTGCGAGTTGTGGTAGCGTGACAGGGGCGGGGAGCAACTCGCCCCCGAATCGTTTGGGGCTCGACGAACACTCAAAACGCGTCCACTCGCAGGCGCGCTCTCATAAACACTCTACTCGCGAAACCTGTCTCGGCGAAGTCGCGGGGAGAAGCACTCGCATAAATTCAGAGCACAACAAGCATAGTAAAGAAAGGAAAATGAAACGGTACGATCAAAAAACTTTCATTATATGCAAAAAGTAGTTACACGGGGGGCTCGCCTCGGCGAGCGAACAAAGAAAAAGAAAACAAAAGTGCTAGCTGCCCTTAGGCCTCGCCCCCTCCGCCGGACTGATCCCTGCCGTCACCCGAAGGATTCTGGAAGCTCTTCCCGAACATAGCGTCCAGGCTGTCCTCCTTCTCGCTGGGTGGCGTAGCCAGAAACAAGCTCGGCATCAGGTCCCGAGCCAAGATCCCCTCGCACCCCTCCACCAGCACCGCATAATCTTTCATCATCTGGAGGGTGCACTCGGCGGCTTGGATGGAGTTGATCCGCAGCCTCTCGGCGAGGTCGGCCTCGCCAAAGATCCACGGGCTTTTGTAGGGGAGGGTAGGATCGATGTCGTGAGGCGGAAAGAAGATCTCGGCCTGGCGGCGCACCTCGCCAAGGAGGTGCTGGTTCTCCCCCTTCAGCTTTGTGTTCGCGCCCTCCAGCTCAGCAAGGCGTGCACGCAGCCGGCCGATCTCCTCCCCCTGCTCAGCGTTGCGAGCCTGGAGCTCCCCTGCAGCGTCGGCATCCGCGGCCAGTAGTGCGCGCAGCTGACTGACCTCCTCCCCCAGCTCAGTGTTGCGAGCCTGAAGCTCGCCCGCCGCCTTGGCATTCTGGAAAAGAGTCCATTTAGCAGCAGCACAAAATTGTTTCTAAGTAAAAGAGAGGAGCAACGCTTGGCTCTTACCAACCCGCCGACGGTTTGGGCGAGTAGACCCTCGGATATGCCGAGCCGCCTCGCCTGGTCGGTGACCTTGTCCTTGGCGAGGTCGCGAGCCTGCTCAGCCCTTTCGAGTTGGTGGCTGAGGGCGAAGCTGCGGCGCGCCAGCATGTGATGCAACTCCAGGGTCTGCAGGTGGGACTGCAGACCCTCATGGCCGAGCTGCCGGAGGGTCGTCTTCTTGTAGGCCTCGACATCCTCCCGGCCATATAGGCCAAAGCCGAGGGCTTAGGCGTGACCAGTGGCAGGCTCGCGGTCGTGCCAGGAGGGATGAAGAGTGGAGACGGAGACTCGATGAGCGAGCTCGTCCCACTGCAGCATAGGCTCGCCCGCCGAATCCTTCCAGCGCGCGCCGAAGTTGAAGAGGGGATGTTGCTTCGGCGGCGCGCGCTCGCGGGCAGTCCGCTTCGCCGCTGGAGGAGGAGAGATCGCCGCCATGGAGGAGGGGCCCTCGCCACTTTTCCGCCCCTTGCTGGTTATCTCCTTCAGCGGGCTCTCCGGCGACGCGCCGGGAGGGGTCGCCGACGAACTGATGTACTTGGGGCTGGGCTGTTGTTGTTGCCCCCGCAGAGCCAGCAGGGCCCTCCGCATCTTCTTTATTTGACGATGGCCGGATGGCGGATTCGATCCCGCGCCCTCAGGATGCCTCTTGCTAGAAGAGGGCTGCGAGAGGGCCGCCTCATCTCGACAAGCCAGCGCTGCCGCCCTCTCGCGAGCAAGAAGGTCGGTGTGGAGCCCCGGATCCGTGAATGGCGGGTTCGCGGGGATTATTCGCTCCCCTGCAGGAAAACACTTGGAAAGATTAGGAATTCAGATATGATGATGTGCCGAGTTCGGCGAGTAGGTGAGCTCGACAAGATGAGGAGAGTATACCTTCGCCGGGCAGAACCGGGGGGAGCGCGTCGAGGCCCCTCCGCAGGAAGGCGACCTCGAAATCTTTGTGAAGGAAGAATTTGTGGAGCTTGGCGTCGTTGCCGGACACGGCCGGCGGGCGGTACACCTCCTCGCCTTTTTGTTGCGGCGAGTAGGGGATGTTGCCGAGATCGCCCTTGACGAAGGCGATCTTGGTCATCCAGGTATGATGCTTGTTCGCGATCTCGCGAACTTTGATCAAGGAGCCGCCGAAGTAGGCGACCCCGTCCATCGTCGCCTTGTAAGAGAAGAGCTTCCTGAACACCGTCAGGTTGAACTCGATCCTCTCCCGCCGGAGGTAGCTCGCGAACGCCACCATCATTGCGATGGCGTTGGAGTTCAGCTGCGCGGGGACGGCCCCGTAGTACTTCAGGATCTGCCGGATCTCCGGCCACAAGGGAAGTCGCAGCCCCACCTCGAAGTGCGAGATGGGGAAGGCGAGCTCGTTCTCGTAGAACGTGTTGATGGCCTCGCCCGGCCCCGGCCTGCGTGCCTCAAAGCCCGGCGACACATATGCGGCCTTGAATTCCGCGAGCTCCTCCTCGCTGGTGTGGCCGTCGAAGAAGCAATAGTCTACGAAGTGCTGCGCGCACTTGGAGCGGCCGTCGGCATCCGAGTTGGTCTTGCCCATGATCGCAGAGAAAAAGCACGACGCAAGCAGGGAAAGAAGAAAGTAAACAAAGGAAAGCAAAGCAATAAAGGCAGTACGGGGGTAGGTGAGGGGGGGGGGGGGATATTTATAGGAAAAGGAATCTGGGGCGGGCCGTCAAATCAACTCAGCTCGCCGCCCCAGCTCGCCACCCCCAACTCGCTACCCCAGCTCGTCGACTTCCGGCACATCCCGACCGAGGCTAAGTCGAACATCGCGGCATTTTATTCAGTAATATGATTGAAAATATTCTAAGATTTATTCATTACAGACATAAAGTTCGGGATTCAAAGAAGCAGGGCACGCAAGTAGGGAGGGCATCGGGATGCGAGTGCCGGTCGGCTCGGCAAAGGAGCCCGCTGACTTACCTACCCTGGCCTCGCGACCCCCGCCCCCCAGGCTGCCGCGCGCGGAGCAACTCGCGGATCCTTCCGGAATTCCTTTGCGCCACCGAGAGACCGTCGTCTATCTCGTCCAGGAGCCTAGAGGGGGACATCAGCTCGCCAGCTTGGCCGCGGCGCACCTCGTCGGCGAGACGCGCGTAGTCGCGCTGAAGCGTCTCGTTGACCCCCTGCACCTCGCGCAGCCCGCACACCAGCTTCTTGAGGATCTTGACCTCCCTCCTCGTCAGCTCGCCTTGATCCACCTCAGGACCCAGGTAAGAGTCTAGCGAGCTCGGGGAGGGGAGGGGAGAATAGTGGGCTGCCCGCGAGGATTCCTCGGCAGCCGATTGACTGGGAAGAGCTGTAAAGACAGGTATCAGCAAAAAGAGCAAAAACTTATGGAGCAAGGTGTCAAGCGAGGTTTACCTGAAGAGCTTGGCGGTTCGAAAGAGATGCAGGGAGGGATGAACCTCAGATCCTTCCCGCGACCAGGGTCGCGAGCCCCCGGCGAGATGAGCTCGAACCCCGGGGTGGGAATGTTCCCCAGACCCTCCCCCGCGGCCGCGTCAATTTGACGAGGAGGGGGGGAACCCCCAGGCGAATTCGGCCTCTGCGAGCTCACAGGCAGGATCCTGAAGAGAAGCGGCGGATCCCGGGGATGGCTGTCCGGTGCCGATAATCGCGAGGAGGCGAGCGTGACCTCGCCTCGCGGCGCGGGGCCCCGCGGCGCGTCTCCCTCGCCATCTGGTTGGCCGTCCAGGTCGTCGCCGACCATGACGATCTCCCTATCCTTCTCCAGAATGGTTCGGGTGGAAGAGCCAGTCTCGCAAGCCAGGGTGGCCCTCAGGTCATGGAAAATGGGCTCGGCCGCGTCAGGGAACGGCTTTGACTTCTTGGAACTGGGCTCGGCAGGATCGGTTTGGGGAGCTTTCGCGGGTACCGCTGTCAGAGCTGCAACGCGAGCCGCGGAGGCCTGGCGAGCTCGGTCTATGCGCTCTTGGATCTCCTTAGGAAGAGGCATCTTGGCAAAGCAGCAGGAATGGCAAGAGCCAGACAGCTGGGCAGGTGCACATATATATAGCCGCAGGTGGCCCCCACCAGAAGATTCCCTCCAACTCGCCAACCAGTGCTCGCCGCACACTTGGGGTTGGATGTTTCTTTTCGAGCTTTTACAAGATCGAAAAGAGCGGGGATTATGTACAACCCCGTGTCCGACGAGCAAGGTCACCAGCGGCCAGGCAAACCGGGCTGAGGACAATAGGCGAGCTCGGCAGAAAATAGGGCGAGCCCGAGCTCGGCATCCGTCGACCAGAGATCGACGGTCGGCGACCCCGAGCTCGGCATTCGCCGAGCGACACGCAACTCGCGTCCTCGCAGTGGAGCTCGGCAGCGGTAGGCAAGCAGCACATGCCGAGGTGGCCAGAACTCCCCAGCTTGCCCGGATATGTGAGGTACTTTTTACTGTTTTGCCCCTGCTGGTCTGCCCATAGCCTTCAAAACAACGGTGTTTGGCTGTTGGCAGACCCAACCAAGGGTTTTCTGGTAATTTCAGGTCAGTTCTTTTGGTTATTGGCAGTCCGGATTTCAAAAGCTATAAATAGGACCCAAGGGGTACCCCAGAGAGCATGCTTCCTGTGCCTCCCAGCTCCAGTTTTCAAGTGCTTTCTGAGGGTACCTTAGCTCGGCCTCTGGCTAAGGAGGGGAAGCGCTCTGAGATCTTCCGGGTTTGTGGTGGGACCTCCCTGCCGAGCCCTTGGGTCTGTTTCTCCTTGTCCCCTTTGTTGTTTTTCTTGCAGGAGCAAAGTAGGCGCGAGATCACCCCTTCCCCAAGGGTCGAACTCCACAGGAGACTGGATTTCGGTTTCAACACATGCGGTTTGAACGAACAAGCTCTTCACTGACCCTGCCTTTCTATGCCCCATCATCGCTCGGGCCTACCCGCTCACGATCGAAACTAATCGAAACTCAATCAGGTAAGACTACGCATGCAGTTTGAATGAGGAAGATCTTCACCGACCTTGCCTTTTTATACCCGTCATCGCCCAGGCCTGCCTCCCTCGCGATCAACGCCAACCGAAACTCATTCGGGTAAGAATGAGCATGTGGTTTAAATGAGAAAACTCTTCACCGACCATGCCTTTCTACGTCCCATCAACGCCCGGAGCTGCCCCCTCACGATCGACACCAACTGAAACTCAATCCGTAAGATCGTGCAAGCAGTTGAACGAACAAGCTCTTCATAGATCCTGCCTGTCTATGCCCCGTTATTGCCCGGGCCTCCCCCTTACGATCGACACCGACCAAAACTCAATCTGGTAAGACTGCACATGAGGTTTGAATGAGCAAGCTCTTCACCGACCCTGCCTTTCTATGCCCCATCATCGTTCGGGCCTGCCCCCTCGCAATCGACACCAATCAGAACTCAATCGAGTAAGATCATGCATGGGGTTTGAACGAACAAGCACTTCATTGACCCTACCTTTCTACGCCCCGTCATCGCTCAGGCCAGCCCTCCTCGCAATCGACACCAATCAAAATTAATCGGGTAAAATCGCACATGCGGTTAGAATGAACAAGCTCTTCACTGACCCTGGCTTTCTACCCCATGTCATCGTTCGGGCATGCCCTCTTGCGATTAACACCAATCAAAAAGGGCACACAACTGGATTGAGCGTATATGCTCTCCATCGTCAATGCAAGCCTACATTTCGCCAGCTACCAAAATCTGTACAACAAAGGTGAGAAGAACAGAACCAACAATATCATATAAATATAAGAGCAAACGTGCCACCAATAAACACCAAAGAGTGATGACAAACATACACCAGACTCGACTAAAGAAAGTAAACATGTATTAACATATAAAATTAAAAAAGAGGAAACAACTACTCTCCGGCTGCATCAACATCAAAATCAGGACTCGAGCCATCATCATGACATATATCATCAAATTTAAGACCATACAAGTCACCCTTCGGGATTTTGGCTACCAGGAGAAAAGCCTTCAATACTTTTCACCTAAGTGAAACTTCATGAACATCTTCCATCTAGGGCTCAACCTCTCTGATCCAGACCTCCTCACAGATATCCTTGCCAATCAAGCAGTGATCGCACATGTAGTCCAGATAATTCTTCTACTCGGCAAGCCCAACGACATTTAACTCTGATACCCAATCATCGCAAGAAATACGCTCCACCCGAGCTTTTGAATCCCCAAGCTCTTTCTCTAAGAGAGAAGCCTCCTCCTGAGTAGCCTTCAGAAACTGCACAGTCTTCTCCACTAGAAACTTCTCCATCTATAATGCCGCTCGAGCCTCCTCAAGTTCTTCCTTTAGTTCCGACCCGATATGCCGAAATGG
This sequence comes from Platanthera guangdongensis, assembly GCA_039583875.1. NCBI lineage: Eukaryota > Viridiplantae > Streptophyta > Magnoliopsida > Asparagales > Orchidaceae > Platanthera > Platanthera guangdongensis. The sequence continues at coordinate 80,942,322 of CM077158.1, forward strand.
AGATACATCGTGATCATTCTCCTCTTTGGATACAACAAGGGGGCCCTCCGTCACCCAATGCCTCTCCTGAAGAGATAAGTATTCATCCTTAAAGCTCATATAATGGTCATTATATATGAATGCATTGTAAGTCTAAGCTTCAATTTGTACCAAAAGAAGGAAAAAAAGTCAGAATTATGCCGGGAATCCAAACCACGTATCAAAGCAAAAAATATAGTCACCATATCATTCATTGCCCTGAGTGAGGAAGATGCACGAGGGGCAGTAGAACCCAACACCTCCACGTCAGCATCTACAAAGACAACCTCATCTCGGGAGTCGAAAGGAACCTCCTCAATCTGAGAATCCTTCTACTTTGAAGAATACCAGGCGTCCACATCTGCATCCTTATCGCCTGATAAAATACGTTTCGTCTTCTGGTCATGCACCAGAGGCACCTCAACGGCGCGCTCGGGGTGGAAGAAATCCCACACGGCAATAGGCATTTCTCCTCCAAAAATAAGAAAATGGTGAACAAACCATTTACTAACTCTCGAGGCTCTGTAAATCCCAATACGGGAGAAAAGTCCCGTTCTCGCCCCTCTAACGTCGACAACGATCATGTACAAAATTCCAAAGCTCTGGCAGACCCCAGGAATTTCAAGAATATCTAAACAAGGTGATCCCATGGCAGCGATCCATCCGACTCTCAAAGTCAAGCAAACTCTCGTTGTTATAAATCTCAACATGATCGTCATCATCGACACGAACATCGCACCAGTCTCTGAATAAGTCCAAGGAGAACTGTTGGGTCCATTGCCCACAATGTCCTAGATTTGAGGAAGTAAATTTTGTCAATGATATATCAGTAGATTTCAATGATGGGACAGATAGCCTAAGTGGCTAAGTTAGGAAAACTCTTACCTAAGATATGGTTTGAGAAATTTGGCTAAGTCCAAATTCGTCAAACTAAGTTCAGAGTTCGTCGAGCTGAGCAAATTGTTTGTCAAACTAAGCTCAGAGTTTGAGAATTTTGGCCAAGTCTATATTCATCAAAATGAGTTCATAGTTCGTCAAGCTGAGCTCATTTTTTGTCGAACTCAGTTCAACATTCGTCGAACTCAATTCAGAGTTGAGTGAGGCTAGTTGAGACAGTCAATGCCTAAGGTTTAAGAGGCAGAAATGTGGCTAAGTCCACAGGCGTTGAGTGGAGGTCATTCACTCTGCGTCATACCCTCTTAAGTGTTGAGTAACACTCAGTCAGTCAAAGCCAATGTTTATAAACATGAAAATTTGGCCAAGGCAAAAGCCATTGAGTGAGGCATGGTCACTCAACGCTCTCAACTCCATAACGCAGAAATTGTTAAATAAAAAAACATTGAGTGAGGCATGCTCACTCAACGCTGTCAATGCTTAAGATGCTGAAGTAACATAAATGGCTAAGGTAGAAAGCATTGAGTGAGGCATGCTCACTCAATGGTCTCAACATCTTACATGCAAAATAGCCTGTTGATGAGGAATTTTATAGTTTTAAAAATATATCCAAACTATAATCCCGAAATAAGCAAGCGTACCTTTTGAAATATAGTATAGGAAATTGTCGTATTAGACTTGGGGCCTGTTGAGTACTCCTACTCACGCAAATTAATATTATTTTATCGGATAATAAAATGAGTGAAATTAAAGTATAGCTACAAAAATAAAATAAAATATAACACTTGATCTAAACTCACTTCCAAATAAAATAAACTTATCATAAAAGCAAACTTCTAAATTACATATTTTGATCGTGAAGGTTCCTAAATTACGAAAATGCCTCTCTCAAGAATATGCTCTCGACTAAACTTAGGTTGATCGATTAAGACCACTCGGTCAGTAGAAACCCCTAAGCTTACTTTAGGATGTGAACCCCTCTATTGGATTTGACTCCAATCCGGAAGAGTTTTGTCATCCTCTCTAGAGGAGTGCAGTCAACTCCTTTTATCTTTGAGTGATCTCTCCGTATCCGCAACCTCTCGGTCATTTAGGATACGGATCTTAGATCGAAATTGAAGCAAATAAATCAAAGATAAATAGAAAAGATAACAATAGTGTTTGACAAAAAGAAGGACTTTATTATATTAAAAAACAAGTCATGATCAAGTGGTAATGAAAAGGGGAATACATGTAAAGATAAACAACTGCAACCTTGAAATAAAAGTGATAGAATTAAAGCCTACAAACTATGGAATTGAAAAGTACATAAAGGAAATGCATAAAAATAAGAAAAGAAACTACTAAAACTACTCCTAGATTGGCTCCTTCCATCCCCCTAAGCTTTTAACTTTCTCAGGAATTTATAGTAAAATTTTTTGTAAGGTCACGCCCTAGGTCTCCCCCGTGACGTAGGGCGTGTAAGGCTCGGAAACTGCTGTCTTAAAAGCCCGGGAACGTTGGAGAAAAATCGTCAAAAGTCGTCGTTATTCGGGTCATGCCTCTAGGTCACTCCCGTGACCTAGGGCGTGTCAAAGTCTGTTACTGGAAACGACAGAAGGAGAAATGGTGGGAATAAATTTTGGCTGTTGCGGGAATTCACGCACCTAGGTTACGCCCGTGACCTAGGGCATGTAACCTGAAAATGTCTGGATCCGAAACTGTCTTCATAACGCACGACACGCCTGGATGTCATATCGGGTAGTCACGCCAGTGACCTTATGGTCACGCTCGTGACTTGGGCGTGTAACTTGAAAACTGCATGGAATCGAAACTACCGCCCGTCTGCTGGTCACGCCTGTGGGTCATACCCATGACCGGGGCATGTAACTTTTATCTGACGTGGAATGTACTCTGGAGCTCCTTCATGGGGTCAGGGCCACATGTCACACCAGTGACCAATAGGTCACGCCTGTGACAGGGGCGTGTAAAAGTAATTTTTAAGGGAATTCTCTGTTTGTTCTTCTGATTAGCCTAGCATGCTCCAATTTGTTATCTGCATCCCAAATAGACCTAAAATAAGAAAACAAAGAAATTACTACAAAAATTAATAAAACTAAATAGAAACCTAACAATTTATTAAATAAAAACTATATAAAAACTACTATAAATAATTACTTACCAAATACCATCATACTTAAGCTTTTGCTATTCCAGAGCAAAACTATGAGAAGTACTTATAAGAAATTAATATAATTTTTCAATCAAACTAAAAATTTATCAAATCAAAAGAAAGTTAAAAATTAACTTTAGGGATTCAAATTTTTAAGTCCTAAAATATGAAAGTAAAATGTGAAGAGCTAAATATTTAGGAAAGTTTTCTCTAATAAAATAATTAGAACTCAAAATTAAGTATTTAGCAAGCAGAGTTAGATTAAAAATTATAAACACTTTTTCACTAAAAAGAAATTTCAAGAAAAATTCAAACTACTACTTATGCTCTCTTAGTGCTTTAATTTAATTCTAAATCAATAATATTGGTTATTGGGATTGGAAAAAGGAAATTGAAAAGATCTTAGATTGGGGTTGATGAATTTTATCCTCTCACCCCACACAATTTTTTTTCTTTTTGATAAATTTATTTTTTTCTCTTCAAATAAAAATCAAATTGCTTAGGAGTAATGAATTTTATCCTCTTACTCCTTTTTAGGGGGTTGCATATGTGTATCAATGAATACTTGATTCCCATGACATATGATCTAACCAAAAAATAAAAATTGCATATGTGTACCAGGGGATAATGAATTTTATCCTCTTATCAACATGACATATGATCTAACAAGAAAGTTAAAAACAAGGCAAAGGCTTAACAAAAATTAGATTAAATTAAAAAACAGAGAGAGCAACTATAGTAAATTAAGCTTTCCTAAGAATCTTAAAGCAAAAATGAAGATAATTAAAATCTAAAAATTGTTAATCAAAGTACTACAATATTGAAACTAATTAGGATAAAAGAGAAAAATGGCTAAATAGTCTACTCTAAACAATTTTAATTCATAAAATATTTCTTAAAATTAAATCACCTAAAAATTAAATTAAACTAACTATGATAAAATAAAAGATTAGAAAATAAAAATTATAGAAATTCTTATAAATTAACTAAAAATAAATTTCTAAAAAGACACAAAAATTTAAGCAGGGTTTATTATTTTTGTATTTTCTTTTCTAATATTTGTTTTGAATTTTTGATAATAAAAAGAAAACAAAATTTTTAAATTTTTAAAGTTTTTAATATTTTTTTAAGATTTTTAAAGATTTTCCATTTCTTTTTGGATTTTTAAATAAAAACAATAAATAAGAATCCACCCCCATACTTAAAAATAAACATTATCCTCAATATTTATAAGTCAAGTAGGAGGGGGAAAGAAAAACAATTTGTGAAAATTTAGAAAAAAAAATTCATAAAAATTAAAAGATAAGCAAGGGGTGTCTCCCAAGAGCGCTTTTCCTTTTCCCGTCTTTAAGCTAGACGGTTTTTGTTAAGAAAACAAAAAATAAAAATGTAAATGAATGGGCAACTCCCTTAATTCACGCTTGGGTGAATACGCCAAACACCCTCGTCCAGCTACTCCTCCGCTTGCTTCTTGATTTTTCTTCTTTAAATTATTGACTTGAGAATGTAGATTCAAATCACCTATCCATACCTGAGGTAATTTGAATATTTGTAGATGAGCGGCAAATGGATCGGGGACAAAATTTGAGTGCAATGACTCATCTTCTTCCTGAAATTTGTTAGTTAAAGAGAAATCAAAAAGAAGCGCGTCAGAAAAAGCTTCGCATGGAGGAGGTTCTTGTGAAGTTATATGATTATGTATAGGTTTTTATTTTCTTAAATTAATTTTTCTTCTGAAATTTTATTTAAAATAAAATCATCGGACGCATCTTGTTCGTAAATTTTCGCTCCTAAAAAGTCATAAATTGTGCATGGAGATTCATTAATAGGAGAGAAATTAGGAGAAGTAGGAGGAAAAACATGCTCATCTTCCACTCCTCCCAGCGCATCTATACACCTAACAAACTCTTGAAATAAAAGTTTTTCTTCTTCTTCGGTATAAATAACTATTGGGGTACATGAAGAGTCATGTTCCTTATTAGCGACATTATCCGAAGAAGGAGAAAAATCACTAAAAGTAAAAAAATTCTCATCCAAATTTTGGGGTGACGAATCAAATTGAAATTGAGAAGATTCCCCAAAATTGAGAGAGAAAACTTGCGGAGCGGAAGAAAAAGAACAAAAATTCGGATACTAATAATTATTCCCATAACTCGGGAAACCTTTCAGTTGATCTTGCGACCAAGAGAAGTTTTCATCAGAGTTGGAAGAATAATTATTTACATCAAAAATAATTATTCGCATTACAATTTGAAAAATTATTTTCATAAAAAATTGAATTATCATAAAAGTGAGAAGAATTATTATCATAATTACTATCAAAATTATTTTCATAAGAAAGATTTTTATAATAATTGTAATGATAACAATACTCACTTCAATGAGAACCGCCACAATAATAAAAAAAACTTTGGCGCTTTTTTGCGGCTTCCAAAATATCTAGTTGATTTTGAAGCTTGGCAATTTTGGCGGCCAATTGAGATAACATTTTTTGTAATAAAAGAAAATAAACACAACCCTTACCTAATAGAAAGGAATTTGAAAAAGAAAATGAAAAAGAGAATTGGGGAAAGAGAAAGAGAGTGATAAAAGTAATACAATTTTCGCTTTCAAAATATCAACAAAAATGTCCCCGGCAACGGCGCCAAAAACTTGATGAAGAATTTAAATAATTTTAAAAATATATCTGAACTATAATCTCGAAATACGCAAGCGTACCTATCGAAATATAGTATAGGAAATTATCGTATTAGACTCTGGGCCTGTTGAGTACTCCTACTCACGCAAATTAATATTATTTTATTGGATAATAAAATGAGTGAAATTAAAGTATAGATAGAAAAATAAAATAAAAAATAACACTTGATCTAAACTCACTTCCAAATAAAATAAACTTATCATAAAAGCAAACTTCTAAATTACCTACTTCGGCCGTGGAGGTTCCTAAATCACAAAAATGCCTCTCTCGAGAATACGCTTTCGACTAAAATTAGGTTGATCGATTAAGACCTCTCGGCCAGTCGAAACTCCTAAGCTTGCTTTAGGAGGTGAACCCCTCTATTAGATTTGACTCCAATATGGAAGAGTTATGTCGTCCTCTCTCGAGGAGTGTAATCAACTCCTTTTATCTTTGAGTGATCTCCCCGTATCTGCAACCTCTCGATCATTAGGATACGGATCTTAGATCGAAATTGAAGTAAATAAATTAAAGATAAATCGAAACGATAACAATAAAGTTTGACAAAAAGAAGGACTTTATTATATTAAAAATTTTATCATGATCAAGTGGTAATGAAAAGGAAAATACATGTAAAGATAAACAACTACAACCTTGAAATAAAAAGTGCTAGAATTAAAGCCTACAAACTATGAAATTGAAAAGTACATAAAAGAAATGCATAAAAGTAGGAAAGAAACTACTAAAACTACTCCTAGATTGGCTCCTTTCATCCTCCTAAGCTTCTGGCTTTCTCTAGAATTTATAGTAAAAATTTTTGTAAGGTCATGCCCTAGGTCACGCCTGTGACCTAGGGAGTGTAAGGCTCAGAAACTGCTGTCTTGAAAGCCCATGAACGTTAGAGAAAAACCGCCAAAAGTCGTCGTTATTCGGGTCACGCCCCTAGGTCATGCCCGTGACCTAGGGCGTGTCATGTCTGTTACTGGAAACGGCAGGAAAGAGAAACGACGGGAATAAATTTTGGCTGTTGCGGGAAGTCACGCCCCTAGGTTATGCCTGTGACCTAGGGCGTGTAACCTGAAAACGTCTGGATCCGAAACTGCCTTCATAATGCACAACATTCCTGGTGGTCAAACCAGGTAGTCACGCCCGTGACCTTAAGGTCACGCCCGTGACCTTAAGGTCACGCCCGTGACTTGGGCATGCAACTTGAAAAATGCCTGGAATCGGAACTGCCTCCCGTCAGGTGGTCACGCATGCGGGTCACGCCCGTGACCAATAGGTCACGCCCGTGACCGGGGCGTGTAACTTTTATCTGACATGGCATGTACTCTCGTGCTACTTCATGGGTCACGGCCACATGTCACGCCCATGACCAATAGGTCACGCCTGTGATAGGGGCGTGTAAAAGTAATTTTTAGGAATTCTCTGTTTGTTCTTCTGATTAGCTTAGCATGCTCCAATTTGTTATCTGCATCCCAAATAGACCTGAATAATGAAAACAAAGAAATTACTACAAAAACTAATAAAAACTAAATATAAACCTAACTATTTATTAAATAAAAACAAAATAAAAACTACTATAAATAATTACTTATCAAATACCTCCATACTTAAGTTTTTGTTATTCCAGAGCAAAACTAAGAGAAGTACTTATAAGAAATTAATATAATTTTTCAATCAAACTAAAAATTTATCAAATCAAAAGAAAGTTAAAAATTAACTTTAGGAATTCAGATTTTTAAGTACTAAAATATGAAAGTAAAATGTGAAGAGATAAATATTTAGGAAAGTTTTCTCTAATAAAATAATTAGAACTAAAAATTAAGTATTTAGCAAACAAAGTTATATTAAAAATTATAAACACTTTTTTCATTAAAAAGAAACTTCAAGGAAAATTCAAACTACGACTTATGCTCTCTTAGTACTTTAATTTAATTCTAAAACAATAATATCGGCTATTGGATTTGAAAAATGAAAATTGAAGAGATCTAGCTTAGATTGGGGGTGTTGAATTTTGTCCTCTCACCCCACATAATTTTTTTCTTTTTGATAAATTTATTTTTTTTCTTCAAATAAAAATCAAATTGCTTATGAGTAATGAATTTTATCCTCTTACTTCTTTTTTGGGGGGTTGCATATGTGTACCAAGGAATACTTGATTCCCATGATATATGATCTAACCAAAAAAAATTGCATATGTATACCAGGGGATAATGAATTTTATTCTCTTATTCTCATGACATATGATCTAACAAGAAAGTTAAAAATAAGGGAAAGACTTAACAAAATTTAAATTAAATTAAAAAACTGAGAGAGCAACTATAGTGAATTAAACTTTTCTAAGAATCTTAAAGCATAAAGTGAAGATATTAAAATCTAAAAATTATTAATCTAAGTACTACAGAATTGAAACTAATTAGAATAAAAGAGAAAAATGGCTAAATAGTTTAATCTAAACAATTTTAATTCATAAAATATTTCTTAAAATTAAATCACCTAAAAATTAAATTAAACTAACTATGATAAAATAAAAGATTAGAAAATAAAAAATTATAGAAATTCTTATAAATTAACTCAAAATAAATTTCTAAAAAGTCACAAAAATCTAAGCAGGGGTTTATTATTTTTGTATTTTCTTTTTATATATATTTTTTGGATTTTTGATAATAAAAACAAAACAAAAAATTTTTATTTTTAAAGATTTTTATATTTTTAAAAGATTTTTAAAACTTTTCATTTTTTTGGATTTTTAAATAAAAATAATAAATAAAATTCACCCCCATACTTAAAAATAAATATTGTCTCCAATGTTTATAAGTCAAGTAGGAGGGGGAAAGAAAAACAATTTGTGAAAATTTAGAAAAAAAGTTCATAAAAATTAAAAGATAAGCAAGGGGTGTCTCCCAAGAGCGCTTTTCTTTTTCTCGTCTTTAAGCTAGATGGTTTTGGTTAAGAAAATGGAAAATAAAAATGTAAATGAATGGGCAACTCCCTTAATTCGTGCTTGGGTGAATACGCAGAAGACGCTCGCCCAGCTACTCCTCCGCTTGCTTCTTGATTTTTCTTCCTTGAAGTGTTGACTTGAGAATGTAGATTCAAATCACCTATCCATACCTGAGGTGATTTGAATCTTTATAGATGAGCAAAAAATGAATCGGGGACAACATTTGATTGCAACGGCTCATCTTCTTCCTGAAATTTGTTAGTTAAAGAGAAATAAAAAAGAAGCGCGTCAGAAAAATCTTCGCAAGGAGGAGGTTCTTGCGAAGTTATATGATTAGGTATATGTTGTTTATTTTCTAAAATTAATTTATCTTCCGAAATTGTATTTAAAATAAAATCATCGGACGCATCATGTTCGTAAATTTTCACTCCTAAAAAGTCATAAATTGTGCATGGAGATTCATTAATAGGAGAGAAATTGGGAGTAGTAGGAGGAGAAACATGCTCTTCTTCCACTCCTCCCAGTGCATCTATACACTTAACAAACTCTTGAAATAAAATGTTTTCTTCTTCTTCGGTATAAATAATAATTAGGGTATATGAAGAGTCACGTTCCTTATTAGCGACATTATCCGAAGAAGGAGAAAAATCACTAAAAGTAAGAAAATTCTCATCCAAATTTTGGGGTGAAGAATCAAATTGAAATTGAGAAGATTCCCCAAAATTAAGAGAGAAAACTTGTGGCGCGGAAGAAAAAGATCAAAAAATCGGATCCAAATAATTATTCTCATAACTCTGGAAACCTTCCAATTGATCTTGGGACAAAGAGAAGTTTTCATCCGAGTTGGAAGAATAATTATTTACATCAAAATAATTATTCGCATTACAATTTGTAAAATTATTTTCATGAATTTTGGAAAAATTAGAAAAATCATTTTCATAAAAATTTGAATTATCATAAAAGTGAGAAGAATTATTATCATAATTACTATCAAAATTATTTTCATAAGAAAGATTTTTATAATAATTATAATGATAACAATACTCACTTAGATGAGAACCGCCAGAATAATAACAAAAACTTTGGCGCTTTTTTGCAGCTTCCAAAATATCTAGTTGACTTTGAAGCTTGGCAATTTTGGCGGCCAATTGGGATAACATTTTTTTAATAAAAGAAAATAAACACAACCCTTATCTAATAGAAATGAATTTGAAAAATAAAATGAAAAAGAGAATTGGGGATGGAGAAAGTGAGTGGTAAAAGTAATACAATTTTCGCTTTCAAAATATCAACAAAAATGTCCTCCGCAACGGCGCCAAAAACTTGATGAAGAATTTATATAATTTTAAAAATATATCCAAACTATAATACCAAAATAGGCAAGCGTACCTATCAAAATATAATATAGGAAATTGTCGTATTAGACTCGGGGCCTGTTGAGTACTCCTACTCATGCAAATTAATATTATTTTATCGGATAATAAAATGGTGAAATTAAAGTATAGCTAGAACAATAAAATAAAAGATAACACCTGATCTAAACTCACTTCCAAATAAAATAAACTTATCATAAAAGCAAACTTCTAAATTACCTACTTCAACCTTGGAGGTTCCTAAATTACGAAAACGCCTCTCTCGAGAATACGCTCTCGACTAAACTTAGGTTGATTGATTAAGACCTCTCGGCAAGTCGAAACCCCTAAGCTTGCTTTAGGAGGTGAACTCCTCTATTGGATTTGACTCCAATCCGGAAGAGTTATGTCATCCTCTCTCAAGGAGTGTAATCAACTCCTTTTATCTTTAAGTGATCTCCGCGTATCCGCAACCTCTCGGTCATTTAGGATACGGATCTTAGATCAAAATTGAAGGAAATAAATCAAAGATAAATCGAAACAATAACAATAGAGTTTGACAAAAAGAAGGACTTTATTATATTAAAAAGCTTGTCATGATCAAGTGGTAATGAAAAGGGGAATACATGTAAAGATAAATAACTACAACCTTAAAATAAAAAGTGCTAGAATTAAAGCCTACAAACTATGAAATTGAAAATTACATAACGGAAATGCATAAAAACAGGAAAAGAAAATACTAAAACTACTCCTAGATCGGCTCCTTCCATCCCCCTATGCTTATGGCTTTCTCTGGAATTTATAGTAAAATTTTTTGTAAGGTCACGCCCTAGGTCATGCCCGTGACCTAGGGCGTGTAAGGCTCGAAAACTGCTGTCTTGAAAGCCCGGGAACGTTAGAGAAAAACCGCCAAAAGTCATCGTTATTCGGGTCACGCCCCTAGGTCACGCCCGTGACCTATGGCGTGTCAAGTTTGTTACTGGAAATGGCGGGAAGGAGAAATGACGGAAATAAATTTTGGCTATTGTGGGAAGTCACGTCCCTAGGTCACGCCCATGACCTAGGGCGTGTAACCTGAAAACGTCTGGATCCGAAACTGCCTTCATAACGCACAACACGCCTGGATGTCACGCGGGGTAGTCACGCCTGTGACTTGGGCGTGTAACTTGAAAACTTCCTAGAATTGGAACTGCCCCCCCGTCTACTGGTCATGCCTGCTGGTCACGCCCGTGACCAATAGGTCACGCCCGTGACCGGGGCGTGTAACTTTTATCTGACCTGAAATAAGAAAACAAAGAAATTAATACAAAAATTAATAAAAACTAAATAGAAACCTAACTATTTATTAAATAAAAACTATATAAAAACTACTATAAATAATTACTTATCAGCTGCAGAAACTGTTAAGGCAAAAAGCGTTGAGTGTGCATTACTCACTCAACGCTGTCAACACCTAGTGAAGACAGAATTTTGTCTAAGGTGTTTGGCATTGAGTGATGCTCACTCACTCAATGCCAAGTAGCAGAAAGCTGAGAAAACAAGTTGGCGTTGAGTGAAGCTGAATCACTCAACACTAGAAATAGATTTATATCCTAAGTAGTTTATCATTGAGAGAAGATAACTCACTTAACGCTAAGAGACAGTAAATCTATCTAAGTACTTTGGCATTGAGTGAAGCTCACTCACTCAATGCCTATACTACTGATGCTTGAATTTTGACTAAGTCTTCAGGTGTTGATGTCAGTAGGTCAAAAAGTCAACCATATTCAAATTGTTAGCGACAAAGCCACAATACACGACAAAAGTCATCGCAAGCATACTGTATGACAGATAGGCGTTAAAGCAAGATGTAGCTGGAAGCTGCAGGTGGGACCCACTAATCTCTAAGAGTCGTTGATCAGCGAACTACAAAAGGATGAGATGGGCCAAGACACAAGATAACTTTGTAGGGCTTCATCAACATCAAAAGTTAGCAGCCGACTTCATCTTCCTCGTCATTGCTGCATGTAAAAAGCTTGAAGCACTCTAGAAAGAAAAGTTCAAATAGTTATGTCGTCTCCATCTGGCACAGCAGGATCAGATATAGTTCTGAAGAAAGAAAAACCTTCAACCTGAGGTAAGTTCAGTTAGTTGCTTGAAGACTCAAAATCAACAGATCTTTAGTCTTCTACAACAAGTTCAGGAGTAAGCTTCTGAGTTCCTCCAGCAAATCTTTCTCTGCTGTGGAGAGCTATAGAGCAGAAATTCTCATCTCTAGTTGTTGATATGGAGAAATTTCTTTGTGTCAAAGTTAATTAAATTATTTCTTATTGTATGATCCTTCTGGATTTGAGCTGTAGGGCCTTGGGCCTGAGGTAGGGCAAATTTTCCTGAACTATAGGAGAGGGCTCTTCTCTGAGTGTAGGATCCTGATGGGATCTGAGGTAGCTGAGTTTTACTCACTGAGAAGTATGGCTTAATTACCTGAGGTAGGTAATACTTGTATCTCTGAGTGTAGGCCTTTGTGGCTGAGGTGTTAGTCTTGGAGGAGACTAGGAGATCCTGAGGGATCTGAGGTGTAAGCTCTTTGGAGCATTGATTTGAAAAAATGCCTTGACTAACAGGAAGTTAGCAAGGTTGGAGGAGAGTAAATATACCCATAATTTTGGGGAACTGTTATAAATACTTGTTTGCTTTTCTGTGTTTGTTTTCTGTTTACAGGATCATAAAAACCTCTCAATCACATAGTAACTAAAGAAGAAACAAAAATAAATCAAAAGACCTCGATAAACCTATTCACCCCCCCCCCCCCCTCTAGGTTGATAGCTACCTTGAAAACAAGAACATTCAAGTGATATCAGAGGGAGGTTACTTAAAAAAGATTTAATAATCTGAGTGATCTCCAAAGGTAGCTACATTTAAGTGATCATGGGCTCTGGAGAGTGTTGGATCCCTAGTTTGGATTTATTCTAGGTTCACTATTAGGTTGTTGACCCTTCATGTATAGCCTAGGGTCATTTTGTTAGGTGTAGGTCAGTCTGACTAGGTTGGTCAATCTTTGATCCAGCCCTCAGAAGAAATCAGAGATCCAGACATAGAAGAATGACAATCATTAAGAGTTCAGAAAATCAGTTCAAATTTCTTCGAACTCAGCTCGATGATCGTCGATCTCAGATCGACGAACTCAGAGTCCCTACTCTGAGTTGAGCTCGATGAACATAGAGCTCAGGTCGACAATCTTCTCTCTTCTCTCAAGTTCTCAGCTCGACGAACTTCCATCTCTGGTGGACAAACTTGGAGCCCAGCTTTGATAGTTTATTCTTCCAGATCAACTTTCTCTGATCTCAGCTCGATGAAGACGATTTCTGAGCTCGACGAACTTGGAGTTCAGGTCGACAAAATCTGTTCTGAGCTCGATGATTTCTATCAGTTTGGCATTTTCTCTCAGTTTATTTTCAGTTTGGATTATTATAAGGCAGTAATTCTCTGATAATTAATGCACATATTCTCATTAATATAGTCATTGTTTGGCAGCATTAATTATGGATTTCATAGAGTAATTACTTGACTTATTTACTGAGACAGTTGAGGAAATGCATTTAAGACGATTTCCAGCCGTTCAAGTTCCAGGATTCCAGCATTAATTCAAGGATAGAATTCAAATTCAAATGCTATTTTTTTTCTAGAAGTAATATAAAAGGATTGTTTTTAGAAGAACACAAAAATAAGGAAGAGAATAGACATAGAGATTTCACTGAGACACAATAGTTGATACAAGTCTTACAGAGAATCTCACAGAGCTCTTCATCATCAGCTTTAGAGCTTTTCAAGGGACAACTATTCAATATCAGTCAAAAAGCTTTTGAAGATCTTCTAAAGATTGAAGGCTACACCCTGTGCAAAGCTCTCATCTTCCTGAACCATTCAACTTCTCAGGGGGAGCTTTGACAAGATCAAATCCACTAGTCTTCTCAGTTGTTTTTGAGAAAGAGAAGACAACATAAATTTTCTTTTTTCCACTATGTACACGGTTTTAACTCCCTTCAAAAGTTAACCACCTGGTTCTTAAGTCTCCTTGACAAAAGAATTAGCTTGGTTTTTGGGCATCTGATCAAAAGCCTAAAGGGTTGTGAGATCTCCCTTCAAATAGATCTTGTGGTGACAGGGCACCTGAGCAAAACCCTGTTGGTGACATGGCACCTGATAAAAACCTATAGTGGATTTCTACCAGGGTGGTAAAAGAGTGGATGTACCCAAGTTTAGGGGAACCACTATAAATTTCTTGTATCGTCTGGTTGCTTGTTGTTTTTTTATTGTTGTGTGTTGTGTGATGTGTTAGTTAGCTTTTCTTTCCTGCACTTTCTTAAGATATATATTACTATTTTTTTAATTCCGCTATAAAAACCAATTAAGTTTTTAAAATACTCTATTCACCCCCTCTAGAGTTAAATAGTTCTATCCCTCAATTGGTATCAGAGCATATCTGATATCTCGTTCAATTGGTATCAGAGCATATCTGATATCTCTTTCAATTGATATCAGAGGGTTAAGGTTGCTTTGGTTTCATAGACTTACATCTGAACCAAGATCCTTTGATAGATCTTTTCTCTCTAGTCTCTTGTTTACAATATGGTGCAGAATAAGGAATATTCTAGCACCAGACCTCATGTGTGCAACTTGAATAAATTTGCACTCTGGAATGCAAGAATCAAACTCTATATGAATTCTATTGATGAGGACATTTTCATCTCTATTTTGACAGGTTACCCTCAACCTACCGCTGCTACTACAACTACCAATACACATGAAGTTCCACCACCTGAGTGGACTGATGCACAAAAGAAAACCAAGATATCTGATGCTAAAGCAATGAATTTTCTGACACAGACAATGTCAGATGATATCTTTCAGAAGGTGGCTGAGTGCACCTCTACAAAGGCCATTTGGGACTCACTGAACCAAATAGTTGCTGGCTCATCAGATGAAAGAAAAGACAGGAAATCCCTCCTCATATCACAGTATGAGAATTTCAAGAAGGAGGAATCAGAGACTGTTATTGAGATGTATAACAGACTCAGTGTTATCATAAATGAACTGAGAACCCTGGACAAGGACATCTCATTAACTGAGATAAATTATAAAATCCTAATGTACTTTCCCAGCACTTGGGATTCCAGGATATGGCCAATTACGGAGGCCAGGAGTTTAAATGAGATTTCTACAGAATCTCTCCTTGGCAAGCTCAAGTCTTATGAGCAGTTGATCAAGATAAGGGAGGCTGCTGAACAGAAGGCTTCCACATCTTCAAGGAAGGAGCACAATATTGCTTTCAAAGTAACAGAAGAATTAGAAGCTCTTCCAGATAATGAAGAACTACTGAGCTTGTTGGCTAAAAGATTCTATAAAATGTCCAAGAAAGACTTTAGAAGAAGATCATCCAAGAATGATGACAAGCCAAGATATGACAAGACTCCTACCAAGGAGATTGTTTGTTTTTTATGCAGAAAACCTGGGCACATTCTACCTAAAAGCCCAGAGGCACAGAAGAAAGATAGAAGAAAAGAAAAGGATAATAAGAGGCATTCAAGCAAGCACTATAGCAAGCACTACTCCAACAAACACAAGAGAAAGGAGAAAGGCTTCATTGCTGAGACCTGGAGTGACACAGATGAAGAATCCTCATCTTCCAGCTCTAGTGAAGATGAAGAGGAGGCAAAGGCAAGGGAAGTTTGCCTTATGGCTATTAATGCCTCCAACAGCAAACCTGATGCTGAGGAATAAGCTGAAGAATTAGAAGAGGAATCTGAATCTGAAGAAGATCAGGTAATTTCTTCATTTGATTTCAATTCAGAAGATTTTAAAATTGAATTTAAATCCTTGTGCAATGATTTAATCAAGTCAGAGAAGGAAATAAAAATTCTTAGAGATAGACAATTTGAATTTGATAAATTATTTGCTAAAAATATCAAACTGAAAAATGATTTAGACTTAGCTAATTAACAAATCATTTCACTAAAAACTGAATTATGTAAGGAAAAACAACTTGAGGAATCTATCAATGGGAGAAGCCTTAAGTTGATGGACATCACAAGCACAGTCAATGCCAGATTAAATGGCAAGCTGGGCTTAGGTGCTTCATCAAACTTACCCCTCATATTAAAGAAAAATATTCTTCCAATACCAATTAAATTTATCTCTAAAAAAGGCAAAGAGAAAATAGGAGAGACTACTCAACCAAATGTATCTCAAAAATCTGTAAATAAGAGGAAAAAGAATAAGAATCTGAATAAAAACTATATTTAATAGATTTCATCGAACTCAGATCGACGAAATGTGTATAGTTCATCGAACCCAGATCGACAATCTATGAACGCTAATTATTACTATAATAATTCATCTTACTGCAATCGACGAACTATATTTGGTTCCTCGAGCAGCGATCGACGAACTTGGGGTACAAAAAATTACTATGTTCATTCCCTAAGTAGAGTTCAACGAACTCATCCCTATTCGTCGAATGCAGATCGACGATCTTATAATAATTCGTCAAACCCCGTCAGGTTTAATAAAAACAATAACTCTGTTAGAAACTTCAATCAATTCAGAGAATCTACTAATCCTTTTACTCAATGGAAAATACCACCTAGAAGATATCATCCCTTAGGATATAAAAATCAACCAGAATTTTCTGTTATTTCCAGTTTCTCCTATCAAAAAAACAAGGACCCAAGATAACCTGGGTCAAGAATACCTAATCCCTTTCTATGCAGGTGAGTGACTGTCCAGTCTTTAATCAACAATGGTATCTGGACAGTGTATGCTCAAAGCATATGACTTGCTGTAAGGACAATCTAATAAACTACAAGTCCAAGCTAGGTCCAAAGGTGATCTTTGGTGACTCCAACTGTGGACAAACTAAAGGCTATGGAGATGTTAAAGTTGGAGTTATCACCTTCAGGAAAGTTGCCTATGTGAGTGGCTTAAAGCATGACCTAATATCCATAAGTCAATTATGTTATGAAGGTTATCAGGTTTCATTTAAATCATCTTCCTGTATTATTTCTTGTAAAGAAAATAAACCTGTTTTAACTGGATTTAGATAAGGTAACATATATGTAATAAATTTTCAATCAGCTAGTTTAGAATTTTGTTTATTTAATCATGTTAGCAGTCAAAATGAACTTTGGCATAAGAGATTAGGACATGTAAATCTTAAAAATATTGCTAAGTTATTTAGGGACAGCCTTGTTAGAGGATTGCCTTCTGGCCCCAACAAGAAGGAAGGTATTTGCAGGGCTTGTCAGTTAGGCAAGCAAATTAAAATTAGCTTTAAATCTTTAAATAAAAGTGACTCGCCTAGGATATTGTACTTGCTATATATGGACCTTTTGGCCCTATTGTTGTACAAAGTTTAGGAGGGAAATCTTACACTTTGGTGATGGTAGGTGACTTCTCAAGATTCACTTGGGTGTTCTTTCTGAGATCTAAGTCAGATAACTTCAAGGTTCTTACAGATTTTCTCAAGAACATATAGATTGAGTACTCTACTCTAGTTGTAATGATCAGAAGTGATCATGGTACTGAGTTTGAGTCTCTTCTTATGCAAGAGTTCTATGAGAAGGAAGGTATCAGGCACTGTTTCTCAGCTCCTAGAACTCCTAAACAAAATAGGGTTGCTGAAAGGAAAAATCGAACCCTAATTGAATCTGTAGGCATATTACTTACAGATGTTTACATGCCCCTATCTTTTTGGGTAGAGGCTGTGAGCATAACAAACTATGTACTGAACAAAAGTCTAATACATAAGCTTAAGAATAAATCTCCGTATGAGTTACTTAAAGGGAAGAAACCTAAAATCACCCATTTTAAAGTATTTGAATGCCTATGTTATATTCACAATAATGACAAGAAATGCACTAGAAAATTTGAAGCAAACGCTGTGGAGGGAATTTTTCTATGATATTTTCAAGTCAGCAAAGCTTATAGGGTGTTTAATAAATCCACTTTAAAAATTGAGGAATCTTTCCATGTTACATTTGATGAGGCTAACATGTCTTATAAGGAGAAAGAAGTTTCTATCAATAATATTTTGCAGGTACCTCACTTGTGTGAGAGATTGATGATCTAAACCTCACCCAAGAGGTCCCATCACATCCTTCTCCACAAGTTGAAGAAGAAAGTGAAAAAGAAAGTTTGGAAGTGGTTGAACTTCCTCCAACAGCTAATATAATTCTACAAGAGGAATTAATTTCACAAGTTGTTGCTCAACCAACTCCTCCCATTGATCATGTCACACTTAGAGATCACCTTATATCTCAAGTGATTGGAGACATTTCAGTTTGTGTGCAAACAAGGCATCAACTCAACAATGATGTGGTGCATGCTTGTTTCATTTCTCAATTTGAACCCCACTCCATCAAAGATGCAGAGCAAGATCTCCACTGGATCATTGCAATGCAAGAGTAGCTCAATCAGTTTGAGAGGTGCAAAATTTGGGATTTGGTTCCTAAACCCAAAGACTATCCAGTCATTGGAACCAAATGGGTCTTCAGAAACAAACTGAATGCTGAAGGAAATATTATAAGGAACAAAGTAACGCTAGTAGCTCAAGGCTATTCATAGGAGGAAGGAATAGACTATGATCAGACCTTTGCTCCAGTGGCAAGGCTTGAGGCTATAAGGATTTTCTTAGCCTTTGCAGCCTATAAAAGATTCAAAGTCTACCAGATGGATGTAAAGAGTGTTTTCCTAAATGGAGAATAAAAAGAGGAAGTGCATGTGGAACAACCACCAGGTTTTATCTCTCCAACTCATCCTTCTTATGTCTTTAGATTGCATAAAGCTCTCTATGGTTTAAATCAAGCTCCAAGAGCTTGGTATGAGACCTTAGCTAGCTTTCTTTTAGAGCATAAGTTTTTAGGGGTATAGTAGATAGGACTCGTTTTATTAGGCATCATAAAAATAAAATTTTGTTAGTTCAAATATATGTAGATGATATTATTTTTGGCTCTACTGATCCCAAACTATGCAAAAGATTTTCTGATCAAA
The DNA here is from genome assembly GCA_039583875.1 of Platanthera guangdongensis. Taxonomy (NCBI): domain Eukaryota; kingdom Viridiplantae; phylum Streptophyta; class Magnoliopsida; order Asparagales; family Orchidaceae; genus Platanthera; species Platanthera guangdongensis. The sequence continues at coordinate 80,961,389 of CM077158.1, forward strand.
TGCATTTAGCAATGTGGGAATAAAACAGCCGGGTGAACAGTGTTCATGCCACTGTTCACCCGTCTGTCATATTATATATAAGTTTGAGATGAGTAGCATGGGTGAACTTTTATACTTCATTGGTATCCAAGTGAAGCAATCACCTGATGGTATCTTCATCTCCCAATCCAAGTATGCTAAGGAGCTTATTAAAAGGTTTGGGATGTATGATGCCTCAGCAATGAAAACACCTATGGCTGCTAATACTGTGATTGATTCTGATGACCATGGCAAGCCTGTTGATCAGAAAACTTATAGGGCTATTGTTGGGTCTCTATTATATCTCACAACAAGTAGGTATGACATAGTGTTTGCCACATGCATTTGTACTAAGTTCCAGGTGAACCCTAAAGAATCTCACTATATTTTATTAAAAAGGATTCTGAGATATATAAAGGGTTGTCCAAATCTAGGACTCTTATATCCATCAGAGTCATAATTTGATTTAACTGGATTTTCTAATGCTGAATATGCTCGATGTAGGGTGGACAGGAAGAGCATATCAGGAACTTGTCAGTTTCTTGGTGATAGGCTTGTGTCCTGGTTTTGTAAGAAGCAAACCTCTGTGTACACATCAATTGCTGAAGCTGAATACATAGCTGCAGACAGCTGCCGTTCACAGATTTTGTGGATACAAAATCAATTGCTGGATTATGGTCTCAACTTAAATAATTCAAATATATTTTGTGATAGTACAAGTGCAATATCTATTGCACAAAATCCAGTGTGCATCATAGAAGGACTAAGCATATTGATATTAGACATCATTTCCTTAGAGATTGTGTGGAAAAAAAGAAAATTAATCTTGTTTTTATCTCTACTGATTTGCAAAGAGCAGATATCTTCACTAAACCTTTAGATAAGAAGAAACATCTGTTCTTTCTTAATCAGCTAGGTATGATTAATGGAGAAGTTTAATTTGATTTTGGTCCAAGGTCGAAGAATTGATCACATTTCGTCGAGCGGAGATCGACGATCTGAAACTGTTCTTGAGATTTTTCGTCGACTTGAGATCGACAAACTCTCTGTGTGAAGTTATTTTCGTTGAGCGGAGATCGATGATTTTACTTCAGAAAAATTTTCGTCGACCTGAGAATGATGAAAAGTTTTCCCCTCTTCTGACTGAGATCGACGATATTATTTCTTCATGAAATTTTTTTCGTCGACCTGAGAACGAAGATTGTTTATTTTTCACAGGACAGAGCCCGACGCTTCATATTCTGAAAACCTTATAACTAGGTTTTTGTCGTACTCTATCCCGTGCTTTCTGTTCTCTTGCTCTCTATCTTTTGCTTTTTCATGAAAACCTATGGCGATTCTGGCGCTCTCCCACTTAAGCATGAAGTTCGATACTGGCTTCGACATCGATTTTGATTCCTTCTCCCACACTGATCAAATCTTCATAGACATTCTCAAGTTGTGAAAAGAACAGCGTTTGAAGAAATTCATGGTAACAAGGATCAAGATACCGGCAAATGAAATCAGAGAATGGGTTTTTACTTCAACGGCTCCTGACGCAAATACTATGATTGGCACCATCGGCGGAAATCAGGTCACTCTAACTCATGAAGTTTTAACTGAGATTTTTGATTTGGCTACTGGAGAAGAAGAAATTGAATTAAATAATGCTGAATATGAGAATATGCTGAGTATAATGGGTCACTCTAAAGGAAACCCCAATAAACTTCTGAAAAAGAATTTATCTGTTCAATATACGTTTCTGGCAGATATTGTTGTCAAGGTTTTGCTGGGCAAACATACAGCCCATGATTATATAACAAGGCACCAGTTTCTAGTGATGTGTGCTCTGGTAGATAAGAAATTAGTAAACTGGGGAAAAATTTTGTTTGTGTTAATAAAGAAGAAAAATACTAAGAAAGAGGTGTTCTTTGGGAGGATTCTAGAAATCTTCCTCCAGGAAAAGGCACCAGAATTATTGGTTTCCCAGCCAATAGTCATAAATGCCTCAAAGAGGATCACCTCTTCCTTATTTGGCAGATGGGAGAGGACCATTCCAAAGTCCTCCAGGGCCTCCTCTTCCTCTAGGACTTCTGAGGACACAAGGGCAGTTATAGCCTCTCCACGACCTCTATAATAAATTCCTCCATCCACCAGCATTCCTTCACCTCCCCAACAACAACAACAACAACCACTTTCACCTCTTCCTAAACCATCACCTCCACATTCTCCCACCATCATTCATGAGGATATTCCATGCCCACCTCCTCAAACTCATGTATCTGACATTCCATCTACCTCCTCACAACCTACTTTCAATCTACTGTCTCCTCCTTAACCATCTCCACATCACTATCCAGTTCAGGAACCCACCTCCAGACCCACTACCACAGTTCCTACTTCTACCATTGAAATTCCATCCAACCCTCCTTCCACATTTCCAAAATACACCCACACAGATCTCTCAAGCCTTCTCTGTGTGTTCAAACAATGGACATCACACCCCTTACACCACCTCTGCTCCTGAACCTCTCTACCTCAATTTCTCTGACATTACCCATGATCTTCTTGCTTTCATCTCTCCCACTCTTGAGCAACTAATAGAAAATGTTATTGCTCCTCTCTCTACTTCCATCATTTCTCTCTCTATCAGAATTGTTGTTCTCTCTTCTGTTCCTTCTTCTGGAGGACTGGCTTCAGGACCCTCTGAACTCAGCCAGGGGGAGATGTTCTATGAAGAAGCTGGAGTTCCTCCTCCTGTAGTAGCAGCAGCAGCAGTAGATTCTAAAATATTTGATGATTAAGTAGAGGCAGCCCCTCCAACTGAAATAATAAATATAATTGATTCTGATACTGACATGGCTAATACAGTTGCAGTAATAACCACTATTGGTGATTTCATTATAAATCCCATAGTAGATCTAGATTCTTTATTGAATTCTTTTAATTCTGCTTACAGAAATATTTTACCAAGTTTTGATGTACAGAACTCTAAAGCTATTGTAGTTTATACTGCTCCAATAAGTCCTGAAGTTGTGGATCAACTCAAGGTATGTTTTGTAGTTTCTGAGATTTTAGAAAGTTTTGTTGTTAGTGAACCAGCTCCTCGGCACATGGTATTCTCTCCACCAACTTTTGGCTGGTGTGAATCTCCTATGCCAGATTTGGATGCTATGTTGTTTGTTGATATGGAGAAGAAGAAAATGTTCATGTTTCTACAGATAGTTCTGCAGAGCCATCATGCCAAGCACAACAATAGATTCCTGTAATCTTAGCTGATTTGCTAAAGCAATTGGATGCTCTTTATGACAATCCAGAACATTCTTCTCAAGATGATGATAATGAGTCAGATGACTCTGATAATACCAGTTCAAGGAAAAGAAAGGCAAAGTAGAAGGCTGCTCTTGCCAAGGCTGTTCCTAAGCCAAATCCATATGCTGATGTTCCATACTACATTCTGCATAACATAACCCTCACTCCAGATACCCCAAACTGGATGAGATATTCTAAGAATGAACAAAAAGCTAGGAAGAAGAGTAGGAGATACTCTCCTCCTCCTAAATTCTGGAGAGGTCCTCCTCCTCCTGCAGCAGGATCTTCTGGAAGTATTTCTCAGGTTTAAAAAGCTACATCTTCTCATCAGCCTAAATCTTCCAGCAGCAAACAGCAGCAGTATTCTTCAAGCAGCAGCAAGCAACAATAATACCAGAAGCACAGCAGGCAATAGAAAATATCTGAAGATGATCAACCTAATAAAGTGTCACGACCCGTCTCGAATAAGTCAGAGAGCGCTTTGAGACGAGTCGTGATGCCACAGACATGAGCAAAAAGAAAACCATGTCTGCTAAGGCGAAAACTGAGAAGCTGATAATAGTTATTATTGAGCAAAATAGCTTGATTTTTATGCGGAAGCTTTTAAATTCATCACTGAAAAGAGTTTTGATGCACATGTACTTGGTAAAATTCATGTTTTACAGGCTACTACAATAGTTCTCATGCAGTTATGATTCAACAGAGGGTGCACATGCGTTAATTTCATATTCTAGTACATAAATATTTAAATAGCCTAGCAGTTGTCCATGATACCAGAGAAAATGGCTGATTGCAATTATTACATAAAAGAATTAATTGACAGTAAAAGAAATGTAATCATAGAACCTGGAGCTTGATGCTGATCGGGGCCGAGGACCTGGCGGCGCTACACGAATTCTAAGGCAATTTCAAAACATAAAGGAAATGCCTCAGAACATTGAAATAAACAGGAGCACAGTAAGAGTAAAGTGCAGAAAGAGAAGCAGAAATATATGAGTGTATCAGTTTCTCATAAATCTATGTTATTCGAGACAAGCAAATAGAAATGCTAAACAGAACAAGTTAGTTTATTATACTACTCTGTAGTATAACATTTAGACGGACCAAAAGATGTCATTAGCGGTAATCTGTGGAAAGTGGAAGTGTTTTATTTGATGCACGTGATTCTGATGCAAGTCTGAACGCAAGGCTTATCAAAATAATTGAGCTTGCTATGGCTATTTGTTGGTTTCCGTTGTCAGTCAAGCGGAAACTCGAGTCAAAGCGTCACATCAATTGAACACTACCCTTCACTGATTGTGTATGACATTAATGACTTCAAACACTCATGATTTAGGAGATTCGTAACATGTCGAGACTGGATGCAAATTTAGCGATACAACTGTACAAGATTATAGTTCATGATCGCGTCAAGAGAGGACTTGAGTTATGGAGCCACATTCGCTCAATTCTTAGAAAAGACCTAAGAAAATAGGCAGACATCAGAAACCAGACAGACATCAGAAACCAGAAATTTTTCGAGTAAAAAGCAAAGTTAAGTGGAAGTGTATTGGATCGGAGATGTCAAAAAATCGCCTAGGTTAACAATTTCTAGGGCACAGTTATCTTCCAAGAAAAACATGCGTTCACTACCGAGCATGATATCGAATCACCAAGCATATATTTGTTATCCGTAATTCGTTATAAATGTGATTTTCCAATTCAAAAGTGTGTACGGTACGAGCGTGACATAACTCAACCATCTTTAAATCCCTAACCAGGAGCCTTAACAATGATCATTCAAATCTATTAATGCTCGTACTCAAGCTTACTGTCCTCATTTTATTCATCAAATAAAAATACAAATCCTCAATTTGAATATCCAATTAACTATCATTCACTAACTCGTCTCCCAATTACTCAAATATCATTATTTATATTCACGACTCGTGCTAATTCTATCGCGTGAACCTCAAACTAGGAACAAGTCCTAATAAATAATTCAAATGCCAAAATTTAACTGACAAAACCGGCTATCAAAGATTATTTCATATAAATATAAGGTCAGACAAAACAATTAAGTTCAATATTTGCAAGAGAGAAGTGATATCTACTTGCCTGAAAGAGGCTGAATCTGACGGAGACGGCTAACCGACGGTAGCAAAAACAAGAACCCTACTTAAAACTTGTACAAGAACGATGACAGAGACAAAACAAATCAACATCACACTAACATAGGCATGAATCGATATATAACTAGATCAAGAGAGGGCTAAGAAATTTACCTCCATCATGAGTGAGGAGACGAGAGATACCACACAGAAGCGGAGACTTGGCGATGTTTGGGTTAGGGGAAACCCTAATTCGGAGAGAATTTGGAGTGATTCCACCACTAGGAATGAGGAGGGGCACTGGAAAACACACATACACAAGGGTTAGACGACTACGATAGGGGCAAAAATCATGGATCACAAAATATATGAAATCGGAGCATAATCTTTACAAGAAAACTCATGAAAATCTGGATAGAGATGAACAAGAGGGGAATCTTACCAATAGGAATCAAAATCGGGCCCAAAGAAGAGAGGGAAGGAAACCCTAGACGCTCTTCTTGCAAAATTGGACCAATCGGAGAGGAAGAGGGCTGCCGAGGGAAGGGGAGGCGGCTGCCTTCGCTGATCGACGAAGACGAGGCCTTGCCGACCCTAGGAGAAAGAGGGAAGGGAGCAGTCGGCCTCTAGAGGAGCAGGAGGCCGCCAGCCCTAGCATCGGAGGTGGGGGGAAGCTGTCGACCGAAGCAAGAGGAGGAGAAGCCGGAGGAGTCGGCGCCTGGAGAAGGAGGAGGCGGCGACCTGTGCACGGCTGGCTGGAGACGGGAATGGGGGAGTCGCGGCTTTGCGGCAGACGGGATCGGCACGGGAGACGGGCTTTCCTGCGGTTTTGCGGGATGCGGGAAAATAAAGAACGGGGAGGCTCTGGTAGGTGGGAATTAGGTTTAATAAGAGGGGGATATATTAGGTTTATATTAATATAATTATTATTATAAACCTTATTATCATTTAATCAAGAATCGGGTTGTTACATTCTCCCCCACTTAGGAAGTTTCGTCCCGAAACTTCCCTGAGAAACTCTGAATGGGGGTCAAAAACAACGAAGATTCAGACGATATTCATTCCAAAAAGGTTTGCAGATCAAGACACTTATTGTAACGACCTAGGGAGGACCCCTAGCGCCGCCCGGCCCACCAGCAGCCCATGGAGGACCCATGGCACCACGGTGGTACAGCCGGAATCCACAAGGCATAGAAGTTAACTATGAATACAGATAAAAGAACAAGCATGAAGACTTACTATGATCAAGAGAAAAGTTGCGGATACTTGCAACGCAGGTCAGATTCAAGTTCATAGGAGAACTTTTAAGCTTAGCGGTTCAGACATACGCGAAAGATCGACTTCGGGGAGCACGAAAATTGCTTCAGTTAGCTCAAAATTGAAAGTTAAGACTCGAGTATCCGAGAGCGAGAAAAGTCCTTGCACGAAGCGACGATAGAACATCGAAGAGGATAAGGAACTGAATGACAATTGATTGTCTGCAGAAGCGAGTAATCGCAGAGATGGAAGAACACAAATCAACGCTAAAGAAATACAGCGGAGCAATTCACAAAAAGAAACTCATTTCTTACTGACACTCAGAAGCTAACTAAGAAGGGGATACAGGATGACCATATAAGATTGACAGACTCGCGAAACAGGAAAGACTAATTACGAATATCGGGGAGTTGAATTTAGATATTTTAACACATTTTCTACTGTCAAGTACATAACTTATGCAATAATTACAGCATTTTCATCGAACAACTCTAGGCAATAATCAAGAAAGTGCAACAATGTGAATATGTGCGATGTCAAGCAGATAGTAAATCCATGTGTGTACAATCATTATTGTTGTTTTTGGCTTAACACTTGTGCAATGATTTATGATATGCATGCAAATGAATGGATACACATGTCATGTTAAGGCCCATATCACTTAACATGTCATGCATATTAGGACTCTAGTGACAGCGCACTTGAAAATATTAAACCGCCCATACAATTTAATATACGCAAGAGGTGTATATCCTAGTGGAAATTCATATGCACAAAAATGTTAAGTTTGCCCATAACCCCTTAACATTCGTGTGCATACTACTCATGCTTATGAGTGAGTGTGTGCGTGTTTCAGCCGCGAACAACAAATAATGACAAGCTGAGTGAGGAAATGATGCATGCTTATACATTTATAAAATAAGTTTCAAAATAAGTGATATTTAAAAAATATTTTATCCTTAGAACAAACCTCCCTCTGATACCAACTGTCACGACCCGTCTCGAATAAGTCAGAGAGCGCTTTGAGACAAGTCGTGATGCCACAGGCATGAGCAAAAAGAAAATCATGTCTGCTAAGGCGAAAACAGAGAAGCTGATAATAGTTATTATTGAGCAAAATAGCTTGATTTTTATGCGGAAGCTTTTAAATTCATCACTTAAAAGAGTTTTGATGCACATGTACTTGGTAAAATTCATGTTTTACAGGCTACTACAATAGTTCTCATGCAGTTACGATTCAACAGAGGGTGCACATGCGTTAATTTCAGATTCTAGTACATAAATATTTAAATAGCCTAGCAGTTGTCCATGATACCAGAGAAAATGGCTGATTGCAATTATTACATAAAAGAATTAATTGACAGTAAAAGAAATGTAATCATAGAACCTGGAGCTTGATGCTGATCGGGGTCGAGGACCTGGCGGCGCTGCACGAATTCTAAGGCAATTCCAAAACATAAAGGAAATGCCTCAGAACATTGAAATAAACAGGAGCACAGTAAGAGTAAAGTGCAGTAAGAGAAACAGAAATATATGAGTGTATCAGTTTCTCATAAAGCTATGTTATTCGAGAAAAGCAAATAGAAATGCTAAACAGAACAAGTTAGTTTATTATACTACTCTGGAGTATAACATTTAGACGGACCAAAAGATGTCATTAGCAGTAATCAGTGGAAAGTGAAAGTGTTTTATTTGATGCACGTGATTCTGATGCAAGTCTGAACGCAAGGCTTATCAAAATAATTGAGCTTGCTATGGCCATTTGTTGGTTTCTATTGTCAGTCAAGTGGAAACTCGAGTCAAAGCGTCACATCAATTGAACACTACCCTTCACTAATTGTGTATGACATTAATGACTTCAAACACTCATGATTTAGGAGATTCGTAACATGTCGAGACCGGATGCAAATTTAGCGATACAACTGTACAAGATTATAGTTCATGATCGCGTCAAGAGAGGACTTGAGTTATGGATCCACATTCGCTCAATTCTTAGAACAGACCTAAGAAGCCAGGCAGACATCAGAAACCAGACAGACATCAGAAACCGGAAAATTTTTCGAGTAAAAAGCAAAGTTAAGTGGAAGTGTATTGGATCGGAGATGTCAAAAAATCGCCTAGGTTAACAATTTCTAGGGCACAGTTATCTTCCAAGAAAAACATGCGTTCACTACCGAGCATGATATCGAATCACCAAGCATATATTTGTTATCCGTAATTCGTTATAAATGTGATTTTCCAATTCAAAAGTGTGTACGGCACGAGCGTGACATAACTCAACCATCTTTAAATCCCTAACCAGGAGCCTTAACAATGATCATTCAAATCTATTAATGCTCGTACTCAAGCTTACTGTCCTCATTTTATTCATCAAATAAAAATACAAATCCTCAATTTGAATATCCAATTAACTATCATTCACTAACTCGTCTCCCAATTACTCAAATATCATTATTTATATTCACGACTCGTGCTAATTCTATCGCGTGAACCTCAAACTAGGAACAAGTCTAATAAATAATTCAAATGTCAAAATTTAACTGACAAAACCGGCTATCAAAGATTAATTCATATAAATATAAGGTCAGACAAAACAATTAAGTTCAATATTTGCAAGAGAGAAGTGATATCTACTTGCCTGAAAGAGGCTGAATCTGACGGAGACGGCTAACTGACGGTAACAAAAACAAGAACCCTACTTAAAACCTGTACAAGAACGATGACAGAGACAAAGCAAATCAACATCATACTAACATAGGCATGAATCGATATATAACTAGATCAAGAGAGGGCTAAGAAATTTACCTCCATCATGAGTGAGGAGACGAGAGATACCACACAGAAGCGGAGACTTGGCGATGTTTGGGTTAGGGGAAACCCTAATTCGGAGAGAATTTGGAGTGATTCCACCACTAGGAATGAGGAGGGGCACTGGAAAACACACATACACAAGGGTTAGATGACACGATAGGGGCAAAAATCATGGATCACAAAATATATGAAATCGGAGCATAATCTTTACAAGAAAACTCATGAAAATCTGGATAGAGATGAACAAGAGGGGAATCTTACCAATAGGAATCAAAATCGGGCCCAAAGAAGAGAGGGAAGGAAACCCTAGACGCTCTTCTTGCAAAATTGGACCAATCGGAGAGGAAGAGGGCTGCCGAGGGAAGGGGAGGCGGCTGCCTTCGCTGATCGACGAAGAGGAGGCCTTGTCGACCCTAGGAGAAAGAGGGAAGGGAGCAGTCGACCTCTGGAGGAGCAGGAGGCCGCCAACCCTAGCATCGGAGGGGGGGGGGGAAGCTGTCGACCGAAGCAAGAGGAGGAGAAGCTGGAGGAGTCGGCGCCTGGAGCAGGAGGAGGCGGCGACCTGCGCGCGGATGGATGGAGACGGGAATGGGGGAGTCGCGGCTTTGCGGCAGACGGGATCGGCACGAGAGACGGGCTTTCCCGCGGTTTTGCGGGATGCGGGAAAATAAAGAACGGGGGGGGGGGGGGGGCTCGGGTAGGTAGGAATTAGGTTTAATAAGAGGGGGATATATTAGGTTTATATTAATATAATTATTATTATAAACCTTTTTATCATTTAATCAAGAATCTGGTTGTTACATAAAGCATCTCCTGAAAGGCCTATTTCTTCAGTTTGTGATCCAGAAATGGACCCAACTTCAGAATGGCCAGATTTCAAGAATTGGTAGTTCTTTCCCATATCAGAAAAGCAAAGGAAGAAGGACAGGACACCTCACAGTATATCATTATGTCCTCCTACAGAAAGAAGGAGCTAGAAAAGTACCAGGTACATAATCCCTTTAATGCTGATGCTTATATATCTTTACATCCAGAAGTTCTTGTTCCAAGAGCTGCATCTGTGACAATCCTTGGAGCCAGTGATATAAAGATAACCAAACAGGAAGCTGCAGATCCCAAAAGGGAAATTATCTTCACCAGACCTGCCTCAGATGAGCAGAAGAAGAACTCCAAGAAAGGCTGAACAATTCCCTTTATATATTTTGATTAGAATTGTTATTTATTTATTATTTGTTCCTGGCAAGGCACTGTATTAATATCTGTTGAACAATTTTAAATTCTGCCAGATTTCTTTTATGCTTTGTCATTTTCTCTTTTTTGTAGTTCATAGTTACCTCACCCAAATAGGGGGAGATTGTTGGATCCCTAGTTTGAATTTGGTCTAGGTTCACTATTAGGTTGTTGACACTTCATGTATAGCCTAGGGTCATTTTGTTAGGTATAGGTCAGTCTGACTAGGTTAGTCAATCTTTGATCCAGCCCTCAGAAGAAATCAAAGATCCAGACTTAGAAGAATGGCAGTCATTAATAGTTCAGAAAATCAGTTCGAAGTTCTTCGAACTCAGCTCGATGATCGTTGATCTCAGATCGACGAACTCAGAGTCCCTACTTTGAGTTGAGCTCGACGAACTTAGAGCTCAGGTCGACGATCTTCTCTCTTCTCTCAAGTTCTCAGCTCGATGAACTTCTATCTCTGGTCAACGAACTTGGAGCCCAACTTTGACAGTTTATTCTTCTAGATCAACTTTATCTGATCTCAGCTCGACGAAAACTATTTCTCAGCGCGACAAACTTGGAGTTCAGGTCGACGAAATATGTTCTGAGCTCGACGATATCTATCAGTTTGGCATTTTATCTCAGTTTGTTTTCAGTTTGGATTATTCTAAGGCAGTAATTCTCTAATAATTAATGCTCATATTCTCATAAATATATTCGTTGCTTGGCAGCATTAATTATGGATTTCACAAAGTAATTACTTGACTTATTTACTGAGACAGTTGAGGAAATGCATTTAAGACTATTTCCAGCCGTTCAAGTTCCAGGATTCCAACATTAATTCAAGGATAGAATTCAAATTCAAATGCTATTTTTTTCTAGAAGGAATATAAAAGGACTGTTTTCAGAAGAACACAAAAATAAGGAAGAGAATAGACATAGAGATTTCACTGAGATACAATAGCTGATACAAGTCTTACAGATAATCTCACGGAGCTCTTCATCATCAGCTTCAGAGCTTTTCAAGGGATAACTATTCAATATCAGTGCAAAAGGATTCTGAAGATCTTCTAAAGATTGAAGGCCTACACCCTGTGCAAAGCTCTCATCTTCCTAAACCATTCAACTTCTCAGAGAAAGCTTTGACAAGATCAAATCCACTAGTCTTCTCAGTTGTTTTTGAGAAAGAGAAGACAATATCAATTTTCTTTTTCCACTGTGTACAGGATGAAAGATATTGTACCTAATCACCTAGAGGGGGGGGGGGTGAATAGGTGACTTAAATCTTTTTAACTTTTTAGGCAGAATTCAGAGTTTATCACAGATTTATATCTACTTTTGCACAGCAATTAAACAGCAATCACAGCAAACCACATACACATAGAGAACACACAGGTTTATAGTGGTTCCCCAATGTTTGGGTACATCCACTTTCCCCCTTTGCCTATCTAGTAGTGTACTAGATTCGGCCAAACTCCTCCATTATCTCAGATCCTCAGATCTTACACTCAGAACCCCAAAACAAGGTTCCTACGGCTCAGGCCGAAGGCCCTACAACTCAGCTTCTTCACAAAGCCTACACTCAGCCACCAAGGCCTACACTCAGCCACCAAGGCCTACACTCAGCCACAACTGGCCTACACTCAGAGATTCCAATCTCCTACACTCAGGCACTCAAGCCCTACACTCAGCCTTTATAATTACAGGCTTACAACACTCAGATACCTAAGGATCCTACAAGATAATATGAATACACAATGTTAACTCTACAACTCAGAGAAAAGAGAGAAGAGTTGTGAGTTTCTTGATGAGTTCTTGGAAGAACTCAGCTGAAATCAATCTGACTTGGCTTTCTTCAAAGCTTCTTGAATGTAGAACACAATAAGATTGACCTCTTCTACAGTTGATCCTTGATCTCTGCTACTTAAGATTCAGAACAAATCTGAACCCTTCTTCTCAGCCTGGTTCAAATGGCTGACTTCTTGGATGGAGCTCTCTCTCTCCAACTTCTTAGATCTTCACTAGATTCTTCAAGGAATAGCTAGATCTACTTTGTATATCTTGATGTGTTGATCATCAGTTTTTGTAGACAGTGTAAGCCTATTTATAGGCCTTCTTCATGGTAACCGGCTGGTCCGGTTCATAACTGATTTCTGACAACTCTGACAGGTGCAGTAGACCGGCTGGAATGGCAGCTGTCAAGTCATCCAGTCAGTTCTTGAAAATTCTGTAACTGTCTGAAAGTGTCGAGACTGTCTGTCTTTAAGTGTCGACACTTATAGGCCAAGTGTCGACACAAGTTGTCGAAGTGTCGACACTAGCCTACAAGGTGTCGACACAACTCCTTGTGTTGTAGATTTTATATCTCGACACTGCTTCTTCTTCATGTGTCGACACTGATATTGAGTGTCGACACAACACTTTGTTCTTCAGCACTTTGTTGACTTCTTGTAAGTGTCGATACAACTCCTTTATGTCGGCACATCTTCATGTGTTGAATCTGTTAAGTGTCGACACTTCTTCTTGGTGTCGACACATGTCTTCAGTGTTGATACTTGCTGAGTGTCGACACAGCTCCTTGTGTCGACACATACTTCTTGTGTTGAGACTCTGGCTGAGTGTCGACACATCTCCTTAGTGTCGACACTTGTACTTAGAATATTCTTGAACTTTGCTAAGTGTCGACACAGCTCCTTGTGTCGACACTTTCTTCTAGTGTTGAGTCTTCAGCTGAGTGTCGACACATTCTTTCTTGTGTCGACACATTCTTCAAGTGTTGAGTGTTCAGCTGAGTGTCGACATATTCTTTCTTGTGTCAACACTTATACTTAGTCTCTGCTGACTTTTGCTGAGTGTCGACACAGCCTCCAAGTGTCGACACTTTCTGATGTAGACACAGTTTCTCTGGGTGTCGACACAACTGCTAAGTGTCGACACTGCTTCACTGCACTTTTCTTCATTGAGTGTCGACACAGCTCCTTGTGTCGACACTTTTTGTCTGGTATCGACTCTGCATCCCTGGTGTCGACACAAATACTCCAAGTGTCGACACTGCTTGCCTGGGTGTCGACATAAGTCTTCTTAAGTGTCGACACTTTCCCTCTGGGTGTCGACACATGGACTTAGAAACTTTTTTATCTTTCCTGCAAATACTTAACCTGCACAAGTAAACTCAAAACACATCAAATATATTTTGATGTATATCATTGAGTTGGGTGAGGCTTCTTCAAATCAGTTACATTTAAACCAATGTACCCAACAATCTCCCCCTATTTGGAGAAGTCATAACCCTTAGTCAATGATATACACCATTCATAATAAAATTACAAAATGATGTAAAGCAGGATTATATATCAGGGAAAACATAAACATGTATCAATCAAACATGTATACATAGACATTATCTCAGAACAATTATGAAATAAATTCATCACACAGCAAATTTATCACACGGCACATTGTTCTAACACTTTGTCATATACATAATTCTAAAGTTTACAGAATGTTTTACATCAAAAGATTACATAGTAAACTTAAGAAAATTCTATTCTATTTTTGTTCAGCCTCCTTGATCACTATTCCTTTTCCAGATTGTACTTTGGCTTGAACAGGAGCTTCAGCATCAGCAGGCTTCTTGCCTTTCAGATCCTTTTTCTTTAGCTCTTCAGCTTTAATCTTTTGCCTCTCAAAATAATGATAAAGCTTGGGAAAGTACTTGCTAGGCTCCTGGGCAGTAGGAGGTAGCTTTCCCATCTTGGCCTTTCTTCTATATTGGACTATGGCTTCTTGCCTTGTCTCATGCTTTCTCCATTCCAATTCAGAAAACCATTTATTTCTGTCTTGAATGTTATCTTTTGTAGCTTTCCATGCAGTTAAGATTATGTTTCTTGAAGTGGGGCTCCACTGCTCAAAGTCTGGTCTTTGTTCAGCTTGCTCCCTGAACCTCTTCTTAGACAATCTGGTTTCTTCTTCTTTCTGCAGAGCTTCTTGCATAGCTTCAGATATTGGCTGAACCACCTTTTCTATGATAACATTTTTCTGCAGAGCTTCTTGCATAGCTTCAGATATTGGCTGAACCACCTTTTCTATGATAACATTTTTCTTATCCTCAGGTGGGCTATACATTGTCTGAATATCAGCATGTATCATATCAAAATCTGGAGGAAGGTAGATGACTTGAGCCACTTCAGGTTGCTCCCCTCCTAGATATGCAGGATTAATCCCAGATTCTGCAACATTATCATCATCACATAAAGGAGGATAACCAAGAGTTGCTCTGATAGAATTAGATATCCACTTGGCATGATCAGAGCTGGCTTTGACTAACACCCTCTCCCCCTTTATGACTTCTCTAACCATGTGATCCCTCAAATCATCCTTTTGAAATCTTATTTGGGCATCCAAATAGTTGACTCCATCTTTAAAATAAGGTTTCAACCTTTGGAGTTTGTCAGTGATGATCTTCTGAGAGTCTTGTATGGCAGTCTTAACAGCAGTTATTTCTTCTTGGAATGCTTTGTCAAATTCTGCTTTAGCAGTAGCAGTAGAAGTAGTCAGTCCAGCAGCTATGTTCTGCATCTCAGTGATAATGGCATTGTGAGATTCTGTTAAGTTGTCATTCATTCTGATCTGATTATCTAGTACATAGTCTTGCTTGACTTCAAGTTCATCTACTTGAGCTTTTATCTTTTCTTGATGAGTTGCAAGATAGACTACTGCATTCCCTCCCTTGTGGAGGCAGTCAGTCATCTCCTTCTTATTGAGATTCATCTCAAATCTTATGGACTTAATATCCTGGGTCAAATCAAACTGTAACGATTTTTGCCCTTCATCCACATACTTCTCAATGGCTTGCCTGTGCTCATCAAGCTTTATCTGCATAGCAACCATAAGAGCACTGTAATCTATTGATGGTGCTGGCTGTACTGTAGGCTGTGGTGCTATGGTTTGCAATGCCTTCTTATAAATCTGGCTCCTTCTTTTGAATACTTGAAATTTCTTTTTCTTTGCCCTTGTAGCCTCCTTATCTTCAGAAGCTGAGGTGCTGGCTATATCTACCCTCTCCTTAGGTAGCTCTTCAACAGCTTTTTGCTTCTCTGGCTCTTGCCTTGCTGTTTCTTCTTGAATTTGCACTTGCTCCCCCTCAACTAGAGCATTCTCCCCCTCAGCAGCAGCACAATCCTTGTCAAAATCTGTTTGATCCAGATTTAGAAAAAGATCTTCCATGGTATATTCTTGTGGAGAATGAGCTGGAGAAATTCTTGGCTCATCTACCACAGGATCAGATACAACTTGAACTGTAACAGATGTGTCTTCCATGACAACATCTGGGACTTGACTATCAATCTGAGTTTGCTGATTAATATTATTTAAGGAATCAGACAATACATTATCCTCTATAGAGAAATCTAAAGCATTAAGCTCAGTGATTACCTCAAGGATGATGTTTGTAGCTTGCTCACTTTCCAGTGTAGTTGGCTCTTCCACTATTAGTGGCTCCCCCTAGACTGAATCCTGGTGTAAGGGGCTAGCTGGTGGTAGCTCCCCCTGCCTCTCTGCAGCATCTTGTTGAACAGGAGACTTCCCAATAGTTCCAGTGTCTTCCTCATCAGGTGTGAAGACCACTTGTTCCTCAGAGCTGCTAGTTGACTCTTGAGCCACTGGGGCTATCTTCTTCTTCTTCTTCAGTGGAGTTTCCTTCTCAGAAGTTATTTTCTCAGGGGTTGGCATCTCCTTTGACAAAACCCTGTCTCATCTGAAAAAGATCCTCAAGTCCATTTTCCTCATATGATTGATTTTAGTACCTGCAGCTTGACCCATAACCTCTAGTAAGCTACCAGCTAGGTATAAACTTAAGATCCTACCCAAGTTGGGTTTATTCAGACTTTCCTTGATCTTTTCAAAGACTACTACAGACCAATCAGTTAATAGGCTGAAGATTATCCTGGTCATGAGATTGAACATATGGGCAGATATCCTGTCATGCCCTCCAGGCTTACTTAAGATCACTTTGCCAACAATTTCTGATAGAAATTTACCCTGGCTGTTCATGCCCTTTCTATTGAAGACAGATCCTATTTTCATCTTTGAATCCAGACCACACCATGTCAATGCTTCTCTGGTCTTAGAAGCAGTTACTTCTTCTTCTTTCTTGGTTCTAGGCAGGTTTAGAACCTTTCTTAAACTTTTTGGTGATACCTTCACCTCTTCTCCATGGACCCTAGACTTGATCTTGAGTCCAGATTCGTCTACCTTAGCTCCATTTAGAAACTCTAGAACTTCCTTCTTCCAGATCTTTGTAGGCTCTGAAACAAGAAATTCTAACCCCGAGTCTGCAACTAGGGTTATCACATTCTTGATTTCTGGGTATGCATCCTCAAACGCGTCTCGCACCAGTTCATAGCCTTCATTGACGTTCTCCTCGAGCTTTGGCGCCATTAGGGTTTGAAGAATTTTATTTGAGAGAAGAGAGGTGTCGACACACAAATTTGGTCTCGAAACTTTTGAAAGCGTGTCGACAGACTAAGGCAAAATCCTATTTATACCTTTCTAGGTTTGAAGACGAAAGGGCGGGCAGCTAACTTAAATTGTGTCGACACTGTGGATAAGTGTCGACACTGTGGATAAGTGTCGACAATGACTTATAATGTCTCGACACCTATGCGTCGACACAAGTTTAGTTAACAGATTATATGTGTCGACACTTGTTTATGTGTCAACACCACTCAGCTTGACATTCAGTCGAGACTTTACTTAGATAATTCTGAGTAAAGCCTAAGTGTCGACACCACCTTGGATGTGTCGACACCTACTTGTCATGTGTCGACACTAATTTTCTGAAGTGTCGACACCAACTTTCTAGATGTGTCGACACCTTTTCACTGAAGTGTCGACGCCAATTTTCTGTGTCGACACAGATATCTCTGTGTGTCGACACATTTTTACTTAGCCATTTCTATAAACTTATTCTAAGTTTATCATACCTAGTTCAATTTTAAACCTATTGAACTTAGTTTCTTCTAAGGGCTTAGTATACATATCAGCTAGTTGATTATCTGTTTTAACATATTCCAGTAAAATATCTTCTTTTTCTACATGTTCCCTAAGAAAATGATATTTTATTTCAATATGTTTAGTTCTACTATGGGAAACAGAATTATGTGCAATTGATATAGCACTAGTAGAATCACAAAATAGTGGAGTTCTACTTACCTGAAATCCATAATCCTCAAGCTGATGTTGTATCCACAGAAGTTGAGCACAGCAACTTCCTACAGCCACATATTCTGACTCTGCAGTGGAGATAGCCACACTTGTTTGCTTCTTGCTACTCCATGAAATCAGTCTTCCACCTAGGAATTGACAGGTTCCAGTTGTGCTTTTTCTGTCTTCTTTGCATCCTGCAAGTCTGCATCTAAATAACCTGTTAGTTCAAAATCCCCATTCCTAGGGTACCAGAGGCCTAGATAAGGAGTGCCCTTTAGATATCTCAATATCCTTTTGACTGCTGTCAAATGAGACTCTTTAGGGCATGCTTGATACCTTGCACAGACACATGTAGCATACATGATATCTGGTCTACTTGCAGTCAAATATAATAGGGAGCCAACTATCCCTCTATACAAAGACTCATCTACAGGTTTCCCTGCATCATCC
Source organism: Platanthera guangdongensis (assembly GCA_039583875.1). NCBI lineage: Eukaryota > Viridiplantae > Streptophyta > Magnoliopsida > Asparagales > Orchidaceae > Platanthera > Platanthera guangdongensis. The sequence goes on from CM077158.1 coordinate 80,979,727, forward strand.
TTGCTAAAAGACATACTTGACCCCATAGGAGTCTTCATGGTACTGGATGAATCCATACCATACTTCCTTATGAGTTCTAGGGTGAACTTAGACTGGCATATGGATAAACCATTCTCAGTCTGTCTTACTTGGAGACCCAAGAAGAACTTAAGCTCCCCCATACTACTCATCTCAAATTGCCCTTGCATTAGTTTTGCAAACTTTTTGCAAAGACTACTTTCAGTAGACCCAAATATTATGTCATCTACATATATTGGGACTAGTATTACTTTGCCTCTGGATTCCCTAAGGAATAGAGTCTTGTCTATTTTCCCCCTTGTGAACTTATTCTCAATGAGGAAATTAGACAGGGTTTCATACCAAGCCCTAGGGGCTTGCTTTAACCCATACAATGCTTTCCTAAGTCTATAGACATGATTAGGTAGAGTTGAATCAACAAAACCTGATGGATGTTCCACATAGACTTCCTCTTTTAGATTACCATTCAAAAATGCTGACTTGACATCCATTTGGTAAACTTTAAATCCTTGAAAGGTTGCATAGGCCAGGAACATTCTTATGGCTTCCAGTCTGGCTACTAGAGCAAAGGTTTGATCAAAGTCAATACCTTCTTCCTGCCTATATCCTTTAGCAACCAATCTTACTTTGTCCTTAATGATGACTCCATGTTCATCCATTTTGTTCCTAAAGATCCACTTGCTTCCAATTATGTTGTGGTCTTTTGGTTTAGGAACAAGCTCCCAGACCTTGCACCTCTTGAACTGATTCAGCTCTTCTTGCATTGTCTCAATCCAATGAGAGTCTAGGATGGCTTCTTCAAACTTCTTTGGTTCAACTTGGGATAGAAAACCGGATAAGAGCACTGCATTCAGATTTCTGCTCCTTGTTTGTACCCCTTGTCTTGGATCACTGATGATTTGTTCTGCTGGATGATCTCTTAGATGCCTATTGACTGGAGGCATCCTGGCTTCAGGTTGAACTTCTTCAGTTTCTTCATCTTGCTGTACTCCTTGAACTTCATCTGCATTAGGTACATGTAGTACTCCCCCTGGACAGCAGCCACTATCTTCTACTTGATGTCTTGCAGTAGGTTCTTCTTCTATAGTGAGCTTGTCCATCTTCTTGGTTATACCTGTGGAGCTGCATATACTACTAGACAACTCATTGTTAATAAGTCTAGTTTCATCAAATACTACATGTACAGACTCTTCTACAACTTGTGTAGACAAGTTGTAGACTCTATAAGCCTTACTGTTGTTGTTGTACCCAATAAAAATTCCCTCTTGGGACTTGGCAGCAAACTTAGTCAAGTAAGACTTTCCATTGTTAAGTATAAAGCACTTACAACCAAAGATCCTGAAGTAGGATAGGTTTGGTTTCCTGCCTTTCACAACCTCATAGGGGGTCTTGTTGAGGCTTTTAGTTATGGTAGCCCTATTAATAACATGGCATGCAGTATTCACTGCCTCAGCCCAGAAGTATTTTGGTAGTGATGTATCACTTAATAGGGTCCTACCAGCCTCAATCAAGGTTCTATTCTTCCTCTCAGCAATGCCATTTTGCTGAGGTGTCCTTGGTGAAGAAAACTCTTGAAATATCCCAAATTCTTCACATAGTTTTGCCATACTATCAGACTAAAATTCAGTACCATGGTCACTTCTTATTTTGACCACTGTACTAGCTAGTTCATTCTGAATTTGTTTGACAAAGCTATAGAAGACACTAGGTGTTTCAGATTTCTGTCTAAGGAAGAACACCCAGGAAAACCATGAGTAGTCATCTACAACTACAAAGGTATAGACCTTCCTACCTAGGCTGTGAAATGACATTGGACCAAAGAGATCCATATGCAAGAGGTATAAACACCTCACAGCATCTTTGTTTTCAATGCTTCTAAAGGTGGATCTAGTCTGCTTGCCCTTTTGACAAGCTGAGCAAATACCATCTTTAATACACTTAACTTGAGGACCATTCCTCACTAGATCTTTACTAAAGAGTTTGCCAATTGTCTTGTAGTTGAGATGGGCTAGTCTCTTGTGCCATTTGACACAATGAGAGACTGTCTCATCAGCTACAAGACATACTGGAGAACCATTGTTCTCAACCATAATGTCTAGGCAGTAGACATTCCTTTTTCTATAACCAGTCAAAATGATCTCTTGATCATTTGACCTCCTGATATGACAACCATCTTTGACAAATGAGATGTCATATCCTACATCACTCAATTGACTAATACTAATAAGGTTATGTTTCAAACCTTTAACATAGGCCACTTGAGTAATTGTAATATAGGAGTTAGATATGTTACCAAAACCCTTGATGATCCCTTTTTCAGAACCACCAAAGGTGACTTTTGGACCATCTTTGATGGGTGTGTAGTCCTTTAGTAAACCCCTTGTTCCAGTCATATGTCTGGAACATCCACTGTCCAAGTACCATATTGGGGCATGGCCACTTGGACTCACCTGCAAAACAGATTAGTGAACCTTAGAACCCAAAGAATTCTTGGGTCCTTGGTACTGGTTAGTTTGCTTCCTAACAAAGCTACCTGTAGGTTTTCCAACAGGCAGTTTGCTACTCACTTTGACACTTGCATTGTGCCAACAGTCCATGGCAAAATGGCCTACCTTGCCACAGCACCAACACTCAAACTTATTGTACCTTTGCTTAGGTACAGTCTTGGTTGTTTTATCTACAGCTGGCTTGTTGAGAGTTGGGGCTTTGCCCTTGGACTTGGACTTGACAGTCCTAGCTGGTTTAGTAAATCCCAGTCCAGCTCTACCTTTGTGATGAACAAATTCATCAATTAAGGGTAGAACTGACTTAGGTTTAGAAAACCTAGCAACTAAGTCTTTCTCCTTCTGAAGATTAATCTCCAGACTCTTGATTTGATCATTCTTAAATGATATAGTCCCCATCTGAATCACAGTTATGTGCTTCAGTCTGGCTACCTCATTTAGCTTTTGATCAAACAACCTCTCATAATCAGTTGCAGCCATTTTGAGACTTGCAATCTCCTTAGCTTGACTCTTGGCCAAGGATTTGCATTTCTTAAATGCTTGCAACAAAACTTTATATTCATCTATCAACTGATGAATATCCTCTTCAGACTCAGATGCACTCTCATCATTTGATGATGATGAATCTGTTTCTGAACTAGCACAAGAAATTGAACTCAAAGAGCAATGTTGTACCTTACTAGGTCCTGGCTGCTCCAGGATTTTGTCACTTTCTGTCAATGCCATTAGCCCTTAGCACTGACTGTCTTTTTGTTCATATATAGAGTTCATGATCTGAATGAACTCTTCTTCTTCTTCCTCAGCAAACAGTCCTATATATGCTTCTGCATCTGACCTAGTTTCTGATGAAGATAAGTCTGACAGGCTCTTATCCTTTTTGGCAACAAAAGACTTTTCCTTCTTGCCCTTGTATTGAGTCTTTTTCTTGTCATTAGACTCCTTCCTTTTCTCTGGACAGTCTGCAACAACATGTCCTTGTCTATTACAGCAATAGCATACTATTTTTGAAAGAGTTGCTTTGCTAGACTTAGTCTTTTTCCTGTCTTTCTTTGAAGACTTTTTATTCTGATAATAGTCTTCTTTACCCTGTGAAGTAGATGGTCTTGTCCTCCACTGTTTCTTCTTTAAGAACTTCTGAAAATGTCTTGTGAAGGCAGCAAAGTCCTCATCACTTTCACTGCTTTCAGACTTTCTGCTGGCTGACTCATCTGACTCAGTTTCAGCTGCTTTTGGTGGTGTAGTTGGTGACTTACTTCTGTACTTTCTGGGGGCTTCTGTTTTAAAGGCCACTGTCCTTTCTTTATGTTCACTTCTTGTAGATTTCTCCTCTTCTTTCCTCACCATTAACTGCATTTCATAGGACAGCAGTTTGCTAAACAGTGTTGGTGGAGGAATTTCTGCCAACTTTGTCATTTCCCTAATGGCACAGATCTTGGTGTCCCAATCTTTTGTTAGAGACCTTAGAAACTTATCATTGAGCTCATAATTACTGAACTTTCTGCCATAGGACATAAGCTCATTCACCATCCTATAGAACTTTTTATAGCATTCAGTTATGCTATCAGCTCTACCTTGTCTAAAACATTCATATTCTTGGTTGAGCAAAGATTTTCTGTCTTGCCTCACTTCTTCAGAACCCTCCATATACACAATAAGAGTATCCCACATTTCTTTAGCTGTCTTACAGTGTATCAAATTCTGAAAAGTAGCATCATCTATAGCACTCACAATGATGTTCTGAGCCCTTTTGTCCATTGTGGCAAGAACAATCTGATCCTTTGTCATTTCAGAGAAATCCTTTAGTGTTCTCTGATTTGCATCTAAGACTGAAACCTTCATGGGCACATAAGGCCCTTCTTTCACTGTGATATATATCCTAGGGTCTGAGGCTTCCATAAACAGTCTCACCCTTTCCTTCCAGATACCAAAGATCTCTTTTCTACATATGGGTAGCTTCATGGATCCCAATTCCTTATGATTCTCAGTGGAACCCATGGTTCTTGAGTTTCTTGATTCTGTAATTTGACTTAGACTGAATCTGCCAACAGGATCTACTCAGACAGTTATGTCCCTTTTTGAGTAACCTCGCTTTGATACCACTTGAAAGATATTGTACCTAATCACCTAGAGGGGGGGGGGGTGAATAGGTGACTTAAATCTTTTTAACTTTTTAGGCAAAATTCAGAGTTTATCATAGATTTGTATCTACTTTTGCACAGCAATTAAACAGCAATCACAGCAAACCACATACACACAGAGAACACACAGGTTTATAGTGGTTCCCCAATGTTTGGGTACATCCACTTTCCCCCTTCGCCTATCTAGTAGTGTACTAGATTCGGCCAAACTCCTCCACTATCTCAGATCCTCAGATCTTACACTCAGAACCCCAAAACAAGGTTCCTACAGCTCAGGCCCAAGGCCCTACAACTCAGCTTCTTCACAAAGCCTACACTCAGCCACCAAGGCCTACACTCAGCCACCAAGGCCTACACTCAGCCACAACTGGCCTACACTCAGAGATTCCAATCTCCTACACTCAGGCACTCAATCCCTACAATCAGCCTTTATAATTACAGGCTTACAACACTCAGATCCCTAAGGATCCTACAAGATAATATGAATACACAATGTTAACTCTACAACTCAGAGAAAAGAGAGAAGAGTTGTGAGTTTCTTGATGAGTTCTTGGAAGAACTCAGCTGAAATCAATCTGACTTGGCTTTCTTCAAAGCTTCTTGAATGTAGAACATAATAAGATTGACCTCTTCTGCAGTTGATCCTTGATCTCTGCTACTTAAGATTCAGAACAAATCTGAACCCTTCTTCTCAGCCTGGTTCCAATGGCTGACTTCTTGGATGGAGCTCTCTCTCTCTCCAACTTCTTAGATCTTCACTAGATTCTTCAAGGAATAGCTAGATCTACTTTGTATATCTTGATGTGTTGATCATCAGTTTCTGTAGACATTGTAAGCCTATTTATAGGCCTTCTTCATGGTAACCGGCTGGTCCGGTTCATAACTGATTTCTGACAACTCTGACAGGTGCAGTAGACCGGCTGGAATGGCAGCTGTCAAGTCATCCAGTCAGTTCTTGAAAATTTCGTAAACTGTCTGTCTTTAAGTGTCGACACTTATAGGCCAAGTGTCGACACAAGTTGTTTAAGTGTCGACACTAGCCTACAAGGTATCGACATAATTCCTTGTGTTGTAGATTTTATATCTCGACATTGCTTCTTCTTCATGTATCGACACTGATATTGAGTGTCGACACAACACTTTGTTCTTCAGCACTTTGTTGACTTCTTGTAAGTGTCGACACAACTCCTTTATGTCGACACATCTTCATGTGTTGAATCTGTTAAGTGTCGACACTTCTTCTTTGTGTCGACACATGTCTTCAGTGTTGATACTTGCTAAGTGTCGACACAGCTCCTTGTGTCGACACATACTTCTTCTGTTGAGACTCTGGCTGAGTGTCGACACATCTCCTTAGTGTCGACACTTACACTTAGAATATTCTTGAACTTTGCTAAGTGTCAACACAGCTCCTTGTGTCGACACTTTCTTCAAGTGTTGAGTCTTCAGCTGAGTGTCGACACATTCTTTCTTGTGTCGACACTTTCTTCAAGTGTTGAGTCTTCAGCTGAGTGTCGACACATTCTTTCTTGTGTCGACACTTATACTTAGTCTTTGCTGACTTTTGCTGAGTGTCGACACAGCCTCCAAGTGTCGACACTTTCTGATGTAGACACAGTTTCTCTGGGTGTCGACACAACTGCTAAGTGTCGACACTGCTTCACTGCACTTTTCTTCATTGAGTGTCGACACAGCTCCTTGTGTCGACACTTTCTGTCTGGTGTCGACTCTGCATCCCTGGTGTCGACACAAATACTCCAAGTGTCGACACTGCTTGCCTGGGTGTCGACATAAGTCTTCTTAAGTGTCGACACTTTCCCTCTGGGTGTCGACACATGGACTTAGAAACTTTTTTATCTTTCCTGCAAATACTTAACCTGCACAAGTAAACTCAAAACACATCAAATACATTTTGAGGTATATCATTGAGTTGGGTGAGGCTTCTTCAAATCAGTTACATTTAAACCAATGTACCCAACACAGGATTTTAACTCCCTTAAAAATTTAACCACCTGGTTCTTAAGTCTCCTTAACAAAAGACTTAGCTTGGTTTTTGGACACCTGATCAAAAGCCTAAAGGGTTGTAGAATCTCCCTTCAAATAGATCTTGTGGTGACAGGGCACTAGAACAAAAACCAGTAGGTGACAGGGCACCTGATCAAAACCCTATAGTGAATTCCTACTAGGGTGGTAGAAGAGTGGATGTACCCAAGTTTAGGGGAACCACTATAAATTTCTTGTGTCGTCTATTTGCTTGTTGTTTTCTTATTGATGTGTGATGTGTGCTGTGTTAGTTAGCTTTCTTTCCTGCACTTTCTTAAGATATATATTACTAGTTTTTTAATTCTGCTATAAAAACCAATTAAGTTTTTAAAATACTATATTCACCCCCCTAGAGTTAAATAGTTCTATCCCTCAATTGGTATCAGAGCATATCTGATATCTCTTTCAATTGGTATCAGAGCATATCTGATAACTCTTTCAGAGAGACAAAGAGAGCTGAGTTCCATGAAACTTCTCATCTGCAGGAAGGAGTATTTTGGAATATGGAAAGAGAGGGCGAGGCTATTCATGGAAGCCTATGATCCAAGGATTTTTGTAACAGTCATGGAGGGACCTTACATCCCTATGAAGGTCTCTGTTTTGAATGCTAATGACCAGACTCCTAAGAAATACTCTGAGATGACCAAGGATGAAATCATCCTTGCTGGACTGGACAAAGAGCGCAGAATATTATTACCAGTACTATTGATGACTCAACCTTTCAGAATCTAGTTCACTGCAGGACCTCCAAAGAGATGTGGGACACTCTTGTTGTCTACATGGAGGGGACTGAAGAGGTAAGGGATGATAGGAAGTCTCTGCTCAACCAAGAGTTTGTGGCTTTCAGGCAAAACCTGAAGGAGAACATAACTGCTTATTATGAAAGATTCTTCAGTATCATAAATGAGTTGAAGACCTATGGGAGGGTCTTCAATAATTATGAAATAAATGATAAGTTTCTCAGATCTCTCACTAGAGACTGGGATACTAAGATCTGTGTCATAAGGGAGGTGGATAAGCTTGCTGATACTCCTCCCCAAATATTATTTGGAAAGCTGCTCTCGTATGACATGCAACTAGCTGCCAGGAAGGAGGAGGAGGCCACCAGCAAATCCCTATCCAAGGAAAATGTTGGGTCTATTGATCCCAATATCCCAAATTTATAAGAAGTCAAATGGGTCAATGACATACACATATAATGTATTTGATGTGTGCTCTAGTTCTTGCATAAAGGTAGTCCATGATTGGACAAGTGAAGAAAAATGAGTTGGGTAGTAAACTTAAATTTCGTCGAACTCAGCTCGGAGTTCGTCGAACTCAGCTTATTGATCATCGAGCTTGTTGGGTATTGTATCCACAATTACCTGGATTTGAGGAAGCCACCTGTCAAGCTAAGATGAATTCACAATGTATTTGATGAAACCTCTTAAGTTGTGCTTGCAGTTATTCCACGCTAAGTGCACACCAATGTCAGGGTGCAGTAGGTCAATATACACGGGTCTGCACGACGTAATCCCTCGTTGAGCAGATCAGTGTGTTGGCCTACGTGTACTCTCTCTATTGGAGTGCACTTACTTTCAAGTACAGGGCCGTGTTTATACAAGAGCAGACAAGGAGCAAGGATGGGTCAAGGAGCAGCTCTTGGGTGGAAAGACGAAAATTCGTCTAAGTATAATTCGACGAGAATCACTAGTGATTCTCGCCGAATCGTCGAGAATCATTAGTGATTCTCGCCGACTCTATCCGGCTACCTCAAAACGGTGCCAAGTAAGATTCGGCGAGAATCACTAGTGATTCTCGCCGAACCCATCATCGAGCAGATCATGGCCAAGTAATATTCGTTAAGAATCAACAAGTGATTCGGCGAGAATCACTAGTGATTCTCGACGAATCGTCGAGAATCACTAACTGATTCTCGCCGATTCGTCGAGAATCACCTGCGATTCTCGCCGATTTTGACTTAGCAATTTCTCTGGAAGCTGCTGGACCGGAATCTGCCGCTGGGACTATGTTGAACCGGAACTAGGGTTTCCTTCAGGTGGGACCCACAACGGTCATTTAGGAGTATACGTGTGTATAAATACACGGGTATTTTTGAACAGAAAAAGTAGCGAAGAAGAAAAGAAATACACGAGCCGCGACGTGACCTAGATCGCTGGTTCCGCTCCGCCGCCGCCGCCGTCGCCGCTCGCGCCGAGTAGTTCGCCGTTTGATCGTGGTTTCGCCCAAATCCTCCTGCGACAGAAGCCTAGCCAAGCTTAGAGTCTCACGTGTCTAACCGGAGATCTCTTGTCTCTCGATTTGTAGATCGGGAAAATCTTCCCCATCCGAATCGATCGAGACGATTGATCCTAGTGTGACCATTGGTAGACCTAGCTAGCTTCGCTACGAAGTTTGGATCTCTAAAGAACAGCAGCCGCACATCGTTGTTGCCGCCGATCCCGTGAACCTAGCCGCCGCCCATCTTGCCGCCGCCGGTTCCGGGGAGATTCTCTCCAAGTGAGATCTTGGGTAGTGGACTCTTCGTGGACTTCAAAAACACGTCGTCAATGAAGAGGGACACCTTAGTCTCCAAACGTAGTTTGTATCTCTTGTACATTCTAGTTTTACTTTTATTGTAAAGGAACATTTGTTCTGTGTTGTAAGGGTTGGGTGCAACCCGTGTTGTGGGAGTGTTGACTCCTACGTATGGAAGGGTTCCTTCCGATAAGTGCAAGGATTGGATTTCAATCCTGTTGGTGAAGATACCGAGTCGTCCCTTGTTGGGAGATAGGTCGAAGGGGGAAAGTGGATGTACCCAAATCGGGGAACCACTATAAATAGCTTGTGTATTCTGTGTGCTGTGCTGTTTATTTTTATTGTGCAGGTACAATCTTAAATTCCGCAAAAATGCTGCACGTCACCTATTCCCCCCCATAGGTGAAGATAGTTGACACTAGGTGGACTTTCAAGTGGTATCAAAGCCAGGTTATTCATCAAAAAGGTTTACACCTTGAGTAGAATCCTGCCACCAGTGTCAGAAGCATGGAGCTGGATCATGAGATATCGCCACTAAGACTCCCCACATGCACAAAGGAGTTTTATCCAGTCTGGAGGATGAGAGTGTCGTATCACTTGGATGCAATCGATCCTCGAGCATCTTTCATCCTGGAAGAGGGTCCTTTTATTCCTATGAAGACCTCCGACTATGGAAAGAATATCCAAGTGCCCAAGTGCATTGCTGAGATGTCGGAAATGGAACTTTCATTATTTAATTTGGACAAGAGGATTCGTCAAATTATCATGGATATCTGGTCTGGAGCTTCTCGCTCTAGATTGGAAAAATGTGGGTCGGCTAAATCTATGTGGGTGATGATCTCAGAGCTGATGGGGGGGTCAGAGAAAGCTGGAATCTGCTGCCAACCAGAGGATGAAGCCTATGTGGGGGTCCTCGCCTCTGAAGATGAAGGCAAGGATCTATCGGACAGCATCAGAGCTCCAGTGTCCGTGTCAGATACTGAAGAGGCCGGTGAGGAAAGCAGCTCTGATGAGGATGACACAACGGTCACTGGCTCTAATGACAATAACACTGAAGAGCAGGTAACTTCTTCATCCTGCCCTGTCTCTCTTGAAATTTCTGAAGACAGGAACTACTTTCCTTCAGAAAATTCTGATTCTCTGAAGAGAGCCCTTCAGAAGAGCAACCTACTTGTTGAAGAACAAGCTCAGGAGATTGCTCGGCTGAAGATCTTGTTGGTTCTCCAATTGGCATCCAACAAGGTCAAGGACTCTAAAATCTCTGATCTAGAGAGTAGTCTAGAGACTGAGAAAAGGATAGTATCAAACTTTTCCAAGGTTGATGCTATAAAGAGAAAGCAAGAAAATGGGTGGATCTCCCGGATTATCAATTCGTGGAGAAATGGGGAAACGGTATTCCGACCCCCCACTCCAAGCAGGAAGGCAACTCATCATGCCTTCAGGTATGATCACAGAAATAATCGTGGTCACTGCAAGGGTGATCTGTCCTCATGGGGAGACACCCATAGTGCAAGGGCCGTCGTGGCCACCCATGAGAGAATACCTAAGGCTCATTCTGAGCCCTTTGTATTCACTGCCACTGACTCAACTCGGGGTGAATCTGCATGTACCAGCTCACAGAACACTTCTCACTACCCGAGGACACAGGACAGGGAGGTTAGAAGTCATGGTGTAAGTTTTCATGGGGCCTCAGGAAGGGGGATGCTTGAAAGGAAGGCACCACCTCCCCGGCCTCATGACGCTCGCAACATGCATTCCTTCCATCCTTCCACGTGTCACGGTGGAAGAGGAAATTTTGTGAGGAGATCATGCCCTATCCCGTTTAGACCTAGGACCGTGACTACCTCAGTCACTAGATCAGGTCAGAAACGGCGATACAATATTCACCCGTGTTGGTGCTGTAGCAAAGTGGGACACTTTGCCATCGACTGTTGGCACAACCCCTCTGTGTCAAGGGCAAGGGCCTATCCACATTTTCTGGGCAGAGGTAGTCTTCCTGACAGGTTTTCTGAAGGAAGGCAGTCGAGTGCTTATGCTAACAGGAACCTAGGACCCAATATGATTTGGGTTCCTAAGGTAAAGTAATTCTTTCTTGCAGGGTAGTCTAGGTTCCCATAACTATGATGGGAACTAGACAGTAGGTGTTTCAAGACTGAATTGGAACATGCATCTGGAATAACAGCAGTGATATCTATATGAGCAAACTCACATCGAGCACCTGGTATGTTATAGTCAGAGAGACTAAATGATAATACTCATGTTCCCAGGTATTTTTCATCAGCTCCAAGACTTGAGTCGTTTTCCATTGACAGTTACATATATATATATATCTTTATATATATATATATATACATATATATATATATATACGTGTATGTGTGCGCATCCAAGGATAGGGTAACACGATGAATATAAACCTTAGATACACCATTAAAGAGTTATCGGAAATTCCACTGGTAGACTCGAAATCTAACATCTACAGGCTTAAATTAGTTCACTAAAAACTAGCGAAGATTGCCATCAAGAAATGTATGGAAAAGCTGGTTCAACCCCCAAATAGTGGCTTTAAGAAGTATTCACATATTTGGAAGATTTTTAAATTAACTTATATGGAAAAGCCGGAAACCCATTAAAATCCCTTCTAAATCCCGTCGATCTCACGCAGTCTCCCGCCGAACTCACCTTTATATATTTAGAATCCCGCCGACCCTTCACCTTCCGTAGGAATCCCGCCGAAGGACCTTCTCCGCAGGAAACTCACCAGGAATCGTGCAGGCTTCCGTCGAATCCCGCCTAATCCCGCCGAACTCCGCAGGAAACTCACTGAATCAGCAAGTTTCTCACCGAAGGTTTCCCGCAAGAATCCCACCGAAGTTTCTCACCGAAGGTCTCCATCGTCTTCCTGCAAGTATCTCGCCGAATCGTGCAGGCTTCCGTCGACATCCCGCAAGAAGCTCACCGACGATCTCTCCCGGTTTCGATTCTTCCTTCCAGGAATTTCTCCGCGTGCACTCATCCGGTGTCCCTCATCTTCAACCATCTAACTCCCGTCTACGCTTTTAGGTAACCTCTTCCTCACCCATACTTGGACGTTATCACTAGTGTCGCTTCTCCTTTGACTGTTAATTAAGCGTAGAGTAGGGATTCTCTCCCTAGGTGTGCAATGGCTCCATGGACAACCGCTGGGCTGGTCACTAGATGCGAGCTAGTTCGAACAGGGTTCTCTCACGCCTCTGACGAATTCAGAAACATCATTCTTATGCTGGAAGAGGCTGGGCTCTCATTCGTACTGGAGCACCCGTGTAAAATCTTGGACAAAGAGGTGCTGGAGTTCTTCGCTACCGCCAGACTCCGAAATGAAGACTCTCTTATCAAGAGCAAGGTGGCAGGGACAACGATCAAGATGTCTGCAAACAAGCTAACCCACTTCCTGCAGCTCTCTAGCTCGAAGCACGAGGATTATCTTGAGGAAGAAGACAAAACCAGGACTCTATTGTTCTGTGGTCTCGCTCGAGGAACTCGGTCAATAAAGCGAAAGGATATGAATGAAGAAGAGAAACTTCTGTCAGACATAATCGAAAAAGTACTCATATGCAAGCCAAGCTCTCATGACCATATCTCTGGGGACATGTTCAAGATCCTGGTGGCAATTGTCTGTCGAAAAAGTTTCAACTGAGGGGCATTGCTGTTTGAGAAGATAAAGGACACCCTGAGATCTCCGAGTTTTGGCCGAATCATTAGTCTGTATCTCAATCAGCTGAATGGAGATAAATATGACATGAGTAAAGGTGTTCCTATACATTACTTAAAGAAAATGGACTCGAGTGTTTTTGACTGATGGGAGAGGCGAATTGGGCAGGCTGCCGTGGAAGAACAACAGGACGTATCTCCAGCAGTAATCCCCAGTGAAATTCCTGATGCTTTGACTGCAGGAATTGAGGGGGAGCCTCTACCCACTCATGCTGATATAGTATCTGACATCTCCCAGATGGCCAGAGATGCTGTGGAAGATATACAAGATGAAAGTGAAACTGTGCTGGAGCATGAGGAGGCCCTGAACCGGAACAATCGAGGAGCTGAAGCTACTGTACAGGAGACTGCTGACAAAGAGTTGGAAGAGGATGCTGATGAAGATGATCTCATGGATGATGAAGGAGAGGAAGACGACAATGAGGGACAGGAAGCCTTGGAGACTCAGGATATCACTGAAGCTCCACTTGACAAGCACGCTCCTGAGATTGCTCCTAAGATCATCGGTGCACGAGTGGAGGGGGAGTCCGAGAAATCTACAGAGGCCGCAAGCATTCCCCCCTTAGAGACTGTGCTCGTGTCCAGCTCTACAGGTGCATCAGCTGAACCACAAGGCCAAGGAGTGCCTCAGAATCTTCCACTACGAGATGATATAGCCACTCACACCGTGAATGTCATTCAGGGTATAGTGGATGAGCTTAAGGCATCTTTTGAGGAAGCTCAAAATACAATGTTGAAAAGGATTAAGAACTCTGAAAATCTCATGCTCAAGAACATGGTGGAGATAAATCACAAACTGGACGTGATGGAAAAGAAGTTTGAAGATAAGTATACTGCGGCCGGCCAAGCTATCACTCTTCTTATGGAGGGATTAAAAAGGAACACTGATACTCTCACAATCGTAAATCAGAATGCTCATGTCGTAGCAAACAACATTCAAAAGTTTGATGGCAATATGGTAACTCTCAACACCAATCAACAAGCCTTAGTCACTGAATTCTCCAGGACTTCAAAGCATATTGATGAGTCACTGCATTCTTATGCAAACTCCATCGCAGTCGAAGCCAAAAAGGGGAGAAGGAATATATAGCTAAGATGGCTGAGCTTCGGGAAGTCATGATCAACAACTTTGAGCAGTCAAACAAATATGTGTATGACAGCTGCTGGTGGATGCTCCGACAAGCGTTAGGCGTTAATATCCCTGAAAATCCCCAGGGTGCTCCTGCTCCTGAAGATAATACTGTGGCTGATGAGGGCGCCAGTGTTGAAGCTGATGTAAGTGAAGCTGATGTGCATAGGGCTGCTAGGGCCTCCTCCAAGGAAAAACTGATGGCAATGTTTGATCAAGGAGCCCTAGCTAAAGCCAGGGACAAGAGGAAATCGCAAGAAGGGACATCAAAGGAAACACAAGCTGACAAGGGGATCAGATTGAAGGAGGAGGAAGTAAGAAACGAAAAGTGGAGTGCAGTATCCAAGAGTATCATATTGGACACATTCTGGCTACAGGAACAAGGGGAAATCAATCGAAACGATGTATACAGCCAGTATGAGTGGGAGATGCATAAGACGTATGAAGCCAAACAGAACATCTTTTTCAGGACCAATACTGCGGCAGATAAAGCTCCTCCTCCTAGATATTATCCGAAGCCCAAAGAGTATATGGAGAGGCAAAGAAAGAAGTATTTGGCGCAAAACTCAAGGATGACTTAGCCAATGAAAAATAGTCAAAAATTGATAGCTTGTCATTCTCTCTTAAGAACAATTAATGGTTAGTGTTATTATATGAACAATCTTGAGATTATGTAAATATACATATATATATATATATATATATATATATATATATGCATTTGAATTTATGAATGACTCAAGTCTTGATTTGTCTGCCTATATTCTCTTGTGCTGCATATTTAAATTCTGAATGTTGTTTATATTATCTGGTTGGTGTTATTCATCTTAGCTAGTAGGGTTTTGGCTTCGTCAAATAGGGAGAGATTGTTGGGTATTGTATCCACAATTACCTGGATTTGAGGAAGCCACCTGTCAAGCTAAGATGAATTCACAATGTATTTGATGAAACCTCTTAAGTTGTGCTTGCAGTTATTCCACGCTAAGTGCACACTAATGTCAGGGTGCAGTAGGTCAATATACACGGGTCTGCACGACGTAATCCCTCGTTGAGCAGATCAGTGTGTTGGCCTACGTGTACTCTCTCTATTGGAGTGCACTTACTTTCAAGTACAGGGCCATGTTTATACAAGAGCAGACAAGGAGCAAGGATGGGTCAAGGAGCAGCTCTTGGGTGGAAAGACGAAAATTCGTCTAAGTATAATTCGACGAGAATCACTAGTGATTCTCGCCGAATCGTCGAGAATCATTAGTGATTCTCGCCGACTCTATCCGGCTACCTCAAAACGGTGCCAAGTAAGATTCGGCGAGAATCACTAGTGATTCTCGCCGAACCCATCGTCGAGCAGATCATGGCCAAGTAATATTCGTTGAGAATCAACAAGTGATTCGGCGAGAATCACTAGTGATTCTCGACGAATCGTCGAGAATCACTAACTGATTCTCGCCGATTCATCGAGAATCAACTGCGATTCTCGCCGATTTTGACTTAGCAATTTCTCTGGAAGCTGCTGGACCGGAATCTGCCGCTGGGACTATGTTGAACCGGAACTAGGGTTTCCTTCAGGTGGGACCCACAACGGTCATTTAGGAGTATACGTGTGTATAAATACACGGGTATTTTTGAACAGAAAAAGTAGCGAAGAAGAAAAGAAATACACGAGCCGCGACGTGACCTAGATCGTTGGTTCCGCTCCACCGCCGCCGCCGTCGCCGCTCGCGCCGAGTAGTTCTCCGTTTGATCGTGGTTTCGCCCAGATCCTCCTGCGACAGAAGCCTAACCAAGCTTAGAGTCTCACGTGTCTAACCGGAGATCTCTTGTCTCTCGATTTGTAGATCGGGAAAATCTTCCACATCCGAATCGATCGAGACGATTGATCCTAGTGTGACCGTTGGTAGATCTAGCTAGCTTCGCTACGAAGTTTGGATCTCTAAAGAACAGCAGCCACACATCGTTGTTGCCGCCGATCCCGTGAACCTAGCCGCCGCCCATCTTGCAGCCGCCGGTTCCGGGGAGATTCTCTCCAAGTGAGATCTTGGGTAGTGGACTCTTCGTGGACTTCAAAAACACGTCGTCAACGAAGAGGGACACCTTAGTCTCCAAACGTAGTTTGTATCTCTTGTACATTCTAGTTTTACTTTTATTGTAAAGGAACGTTTGTTCCGTGTTGTAAGGGTTGGGTGCAACCCGTGTTGTGGGAGTGTTGACTCCTACGTGTGGAAGGGTTCCTTCCGATAAGTGCAAGGATTGGATTTCAATCCTGTTGGTGAAGAGACCGAGTCGTCCCTTGTTGGGAGATAGGTCGAAGGGGGAAAGTGGATGTACCCAAATCGGGGAACCACTATAAATAGCTTGTGTATTCTGTGTGTTGTGCTGTTTATTTTTATTGTGCAGGTACAATCTTAAATTCCGCAAAAACGCTGCACGTCACCTATTCCCCCCCCCCCCATAGGTGAAGATAGTTGACACTGGGTGGACTTTCAGAGCTCAACTCAACATTCCTTGGGTTAAGCTTAAGAGATCGGGAATTAAAATTTTTTGAGCTTAGTTTACAGTTCGTCGAGCTCAGGTTACAGTTCGTCGAGCTCAGCTCAACACTCGTCAAGCTGAAGCCAAAGTAAAATTGACTAAGGCAAAAAGCATTGAGACCGCTGAGAAGATTAGAGTACGTCGAGCTCAACACACAAATCGTCGAACGTAGCTAAAGCCAGAAAATCTGTCTAAGGGAAAAAGCGCTGAGACCGCTGAGAAGAAGGCGTTGATACTGCTGAGACAACTAAGAAGAAAGCGTTGAAACCACTGAGACAGCTGAGAAAACTGGCTGAATTTCTCTAAGTCTAGAAGCGTTGAGTGAAGCAGATTCACTCAATGCTTCTAATGAAGAAGGAAGTGCTGAGACTATTAAGAGGAAAACCGCTGAGAAAGTAAAGTACAAAAACCGCTGAGACAGCAGATAAGGAGAAAGCGCTGAGACAAAGGCTTCTCTCAGTTGATAATGAAAAACCACTGAAACTGCTGAGACAAAGCCAGGAAAATTTCTAAGTCTAGAAGCACTGAGAGCCAAGGCTGATGACATTGAGTGTCTCAACATTACTCAATGCTTGATGGGATTCTGGAGTATTTTCTAAGTCCAGATGTTGATGACCACTACTGGCGTCATCAAAGTCAAAATTGCAGGAAGCCGTTGCGGGAAAGTTGCTACAGCACCGAAAGATGGTTTGTCCCTTTCTGATGGAGTTGGCGCTCACCAATCCTTGGTGGGCCCACATACTATTGTGTCGTTGATTCAAATCAATGCATATAAAAGGGGAAATAGAAAAGGGATTAGGGTTAACGAATCAAACGAACACACGGAGAACAAAATAAAAAGAAAGAGGCAGCTGGACAATCTTCCATCAAGCTTGAAAGACAAAGTCCAGCCAAGATAGCCTGAAGGCAAAGAGAGATAGCTGAAGCACTCAAAAGTTTAGCAATTTTGTTCACTTCAGAATAGTGTAGCTGATTCATCTCATCAGCAAGGTGGAAGCTGCTTATCTGTGCAGTAGTAAAAAGTATAGTTGTAGAAGAAGGCTGATTCCTTCTACAACAAGTGTGTTGGACTAAAATCTGTTCAGTCCCGCAAAGTTGACTCGGAGTTATTTCTCTGAGCCAGTTATTTTATTTTCTTCACTTACTGTATAAACTTCTTGTAGGATTCAGTAGATCTGAATCTAAGTGTAAGGCACTTTGTGCCTGAGGTAGGTGACAAATTTGTCACTGAGGTAGGATCCGAGTGAGGATCTGAGCTTTTAGGGCTTAAGTTCCTGAGGTAGGAGAGTGTTGCTCTCTAAGGTAGGATCCAAGTGTAGATCTGAGGTAGGGCTGTCCTTCCAGATTGAGTGTAGGGTCTTGTGCCTGAGATAGGTGACTGAAGAGTCACCGAGTTGTAGGTGACAAGCTTGTCACTGAGTTATAGGCCTTAAAGGAGGCTGAGCTGTAGGTACCTGTAAGGGTACTGAGTTGTAGGAGTGATGCAGCACTCTGACAGTAGGGTTGTGTGGCTGAAGCTGTAGGGCTGAAGAGCCTGAGTATAGGACTTAGAAATAAGGCTGAGTAAGGTGATCAGTTGATCACTGAGGTGTAGGAGTTCTGCAGAGCTCTGAGGTAGGAACCCTTGTGGTTCTGAGTTGGATTCTAAGAAGAATCTGTGTGTAAGGCTGAGGGCCTAAGGTCTAAGCTCTGAGGAGCATTAGTGGAAGAGTTTGTGTCGAGTCCAACAAATACGTTGGATAGGTGGGAGGGAAAGTGGATGTACCTAATTAGGGAATCACTATAAATTCTGGTGTTTGCTGTATGTGCTTGTTTTTCTTTGTGATTGCAGGAATTAAGGACAAGCTCTAGATAGAACAACTTGAAAATAGCAAAAGATTTATTAAAAGCTCAAAGACCTATTCACCCCCCCCCCCTAGGTGATTAGCTAACTTAAAGTTAAATAACTTTCAAGTGGTATCAGAGGGAGGTTACTCAAAAAGGATTTAACAATCTGAGTATACCTCTAAGGTTAGCTATAAGATAAAGAATGGGGTCTGGTGTAAACTACAAGGAATTGGGAGCCATGAAGTTGCTCATCTGCAGAAAGGAAGGGTTTGGGCTTTGGAAGGAAAGGGTCAGGCTATTCATGGAAGCTTCTGACCCTAGGATCTACATCACAGCCCAAGATGGACCCTTCATCCCCATGAAGATCTCTATTCTGGAAGCCAACATCTAGACTCCTAAATCATATGAAGAAATGAACAAGGATGAGCTCCTCCTTGCCTCCATGGACAAGATAGCTCAGAATATCATTGTCTGTGCAATAGATGATTCTACATTCCAGAATCTGGTGCACTGCAAGACCTCCAAGGAGATGTGTGACACCCTAGTGGTGTTCATGGAGGTTCAGAAGAGGTGAGGGATGACAGAAAATCCATGCTCAACTAGGAATATGAGGCCTTCAAACAAGAAAAGTCTGAGGGCATTGCTGAAAGTTTTGAAAGATTTTTCAAAACTGTCAATGAACTGAGAACATATGGAAGGGTCTTCAACACCTATGAGCTGAATGACAAATTTCTCAGGTCCCTCACCAAGGATTGGGACACAAAGATTTGTGCCATCAGGGAGATGGGCAAGCTAGCAGACACACCACCTCCAACAATGTTTGGAAAGCTACTGTCCTATGAGATGCAGCTTATTATAAGAAAGGAAGAAGAAGAGAAGAGTAGCAAGTCACAGAGCACGGAGAAATCTGTGGCTTTCAAAGCGGATGCTTCAACCAGGAGCAGAAGGAAGATCTCTCTAGTAAGGAGAACTACTGTGTCAGAATCTGAGAGCTCCAGGTCCAGCTCATCTGATAGCCATACATCTGATGAGGACCTTGCTGCCTTCTCCAGGCAGTTTCAGAAATTCATGAAGAAAGGGCATTGGAAGAACAGAAGGTCATCTTCCTCCTCTCTGTATAGAAGGAAATCCTCTAAGGAGGACAGGTATGCTCCTAACTCTAATAAACAATCTTCCTCTAACATTATTTGTTTTTGCTGCAGCAAACCTGGGCATGTAGTTTTTGACTGCCCAGTGAAGAGGAAAGAAGAAAGAGTGAAGAAGCACCATAAGGGAAAGAAGAAATAGAAGTCCCTTGTGGCCTAGAAGGAGAAGACCTGGTCTGACTCTTCCTCTGAGTCAGACAGTGAAGAAGATGAAGCCTACATTGGGCTTATTGTTGTTGCTGGAGAGGAACTAGAAGAGTTCTCTACTACTAGAATAGGGATCAGGGCCCCTCTATCGCACTCAGATAGTGACTCGGAGGTGGATGAAGATGAAGAAGGAGATGCACAGTGCCATGGACTTATGATAATGACAAATGAAGAAAGCAGTCAGGATCTGCCTGGTCAGACTCAGGTACATGCTAAAACACATTTTTTATTTCTAGTCATGAGACTGGCTCAGACTCTGAACCTCAATCATCAAGAGATGAAGGAGATTCAGACTCTGAGGATGTTGTCATCTCCATAATTGCCAAGTATGGAGAACTTCTTGAGGCATTCAAGAAATGCAAGCTACTTGCCAAGAGACAGGCAAAAGAGCTTCTAAGTATTAAAAGCAAGCGTGAAGACCAAGAAAAGGTCCTCACTGACATGGCTGCTCAAGCAGCTCAGCTCAAGGAGATCATTGACAGTGAGTCTGTGATAAGAGTCTCAAATGAGAAACTTATCCAGAAACTTGAAAATGATCTCTTAAATGAGAAATTGTCTGTGAGCAAATTTTCTAAGCCAAACACTGTGTTGCCCTAAATTGATACCCACCTTACCCAAGCTGGTAAGAAAGGGTTGGGATTTAAGGGACCTGCTAGACCTTCCAATCCAAGAGGAAAGGGAAAAGGGAAGGCACCAGCTGTGCCTCTAGCCTCACTGCCTCAAATTCTTTTTCAGAGAGTGTTTTTGCCTTCTAATAGGTATGATCATGACAGCTGTTATGGTCACTGGGAGAATGGTAGATCCATTAGTATGGACCAATGTGTCCCCAGCCATGGTGGAAGGTACAACCATGTGAAAGCTTTTAAGGCTGCCCATGAGGAAATCCAAATGGCTCATCCTGGACCATTTGTTTTTGGTTCCCCAGCCCAAAAACTCAAAGATATTGCTACTACTAAAATCTAAGTCATCCAGCAAAAGTAGTGACTCAAGGTGAGTCTTCTGGCAGGGCTAGAATGACAATCTTGGATGCTATCAGATGCATGTTAGCTGAAAAGAGACATGCAGCTGGTGGTTCTCAGAGAAGACGAACACAGCCAGCTGAAAGACTTTCCTTCAGTCAAATGGCTGCTAAAAGAAGGCAGAAGTATAGAGAAGCACATCTCCCAACTGTTCAGGAAGCAATACACCCAAATACTGGTCCCAAATAAAAAAAGAGATATAATATCTATGAGTGTTGGTGTTGTGGCAAAGTGGGCCACTATACTGTAGATTGCTGGCACAATCCCTCAGTGTCCAACCTATTAGGAATTCTGCAGGAAGGTATGATTATTTCAAGACTAATGTGAACCTAGGACCCAACAAAAATTGGGGTCCTAAGGTAAGGTGACTTGTATTCTTTTCAGGATATTTTAAGTACCAAATCCCCTAAATGGTACTTGGATAGTGGATGTTCCAGGCACATGACTGGTACAAAGGAGCTATTGAAGGAGTACACTCCAGTAAAGAATGGACCAAAGTTCATTTTTGGAGGCTCAGACAAGGGGATAACCAGAGGCTCTGGTAATATCTCAAATGACATGATCACCATCACAAAGGTGGCTTATGTAGAGGGGTTGCAGCACAACCTCATAAGCATAAGTCAACTATGTGATCTTGGTTATGACATTTCCTTACACAAGGATAAGTGCCACATCAAGAGGTTAAGTGACCAAAGTGTCATCTTAACAGGAACTAGGAGTGGGAATGTTTATTGCTTAAATTTTTTTTGCTTAGAAAATAGTTCCCTTATATGCCTAGTTACAGATGATAAAGTCTCATATTGTGTTCAGTGGCACAAGACACTGACTCATTTGAATTATAAGACCATTGGTCAGCTCTTCAGTGATGAGCTTGTTAGGAATGGTCCCAAAATAAAATGCTCCAAGGAGGGTATCTGTGCTGCTTGTCAAAAGGGCAAGCAGACTAAGAGCTCTTTCAAGAGCATTGGGGCAAAGGACTCTGTGAGATACTTATATCTCCTGTATATGGATTTGTTTGGTCCTATGCCTGCTCATAGTCTAGGTAGGAAGGTCGACACCCTTGTGGTGGTTGATGACTATTCCAGGTATACTTGAGTGTTCTTCCTTAGAAGAAAGAATGAAACCCTTGAAATCTTCAAAAATTTTGTCAGGCAAATTCAAAATGAGCTTGCATGCTCTATTGTCAGAATGAGAAGTGACCATGGAACTGAGTTTCAGTCTGCTGCTATACTACATTCTGTAAAGAGCAAGGGATTCATCAAGAGTTCTCCTCTCCAAGAACACCCCAGCAAAATGGGTTAGCTGAGAGGAAAATAGGACTCTCATAGAAGCTGGGAGAACACTATTGAGTGTCACTTCTCTCCCTGAATATTTCTGGGCTGATAAAGTTAAAACTGCATGACATATGCTTAATAGGGCTTCTATCACCAAAGGCCACAAGAAGACTCCCTATGAGATCTTGAAGGGCAGAAAACCAAACATATCCTACTTTAGGATCTTTGGTTGCAAGTGTTTCATCCTGGACAATGGTAAGTCAAAATTGACTAAGTTTACTGCCAAATCCCATGAGGGGATATTTGTTGGGTACAACAATAATAGTAGGGCATATAGAGTCTATAACTTGACAAATCAAGTTGTAGAACAGTCTGTCCATGTAGTGTTTGACGAGTCATGCATGATTGACAGTGAGCTGTCAAGATTTTTGCCTAGCTCTACAGGAACAGAAGTCTTGATGCAAAAGCTCTCCATCAAAGATAAAGACCCAGTTTTGCAATAAGATTGTGGAGAGGGATGTTGTCTAGAGGAAGCATAAGGCAGTCAAGCTGAAAATGAAGACCAACCTACTGAAGAAAATGATAATCAGCAGGAAGAAGTCAGACTGCCCCCAGTAGTCAAATATCTTAGAGATCATCCTCCAGAGTAGATAATAGGTGAGGCTAGCCAAGGTATACAGACCAGAAGCAGGAGCCTCAACACAGAAATCTACTTCAGCTTCCTGTCACAAGAAGAGCCCAAGAAATTTGAAGAAGCAAATCAAGACCAATTCTGGATTGGTGTAATGCAGGAAGAACTGAACCAGTTCAAAAGGTGCAAGGTCTAGAAGCTGGTTTTCAGACCAGATTGACACAATGTCATTGGAGTCAAGTGGATTTTCAGAAATAAACTTGATGAAAATGGCATTGTAATCAAGAACAAAGCAAGACTGGCGGCCAAAGGGTATAGACAGGAAGAAGGGATTGATTATGATCAAACCATTGCCCCAGTTGTAAGGTTGGAAGCAATCAGACTGTTCCTTATATTTGCAGCCTTCCAGGGATTCAAGGTATTCTAGATGGATGTCAAGTCAGCTTTCCTGAATGGAGACTTGAAGGAAGAGGTTTATGTAGAGCAGCCTCCAGATTTTATTGATTATAACTCTCCTACTGTTGTGTATAGACTTAGGAAAGCTCTTTATGGGACCAAGCAAGCCCCAAGAGCATGGTATGAGACATTGTCTATCCTCCTCATTGAGAACAAATTCTCAAGGTGGAAGATAAACAAGACCCTATTCCTAAGGGAATCTAAGGGCAAGATCAATCTAGTCTAGATTTATGTTGATGACATAATATTTGGCTCTACTGATGACAACCTCTGCATGAAGTTTGCAAAACTTATGCAGGGAAGTTTGAGATGAGTAGTATGGGTGAATTGAAGTTTTTCTTGGAACTCCAAGTAAAACAGACTGATGATGGTCTATCCATATACCAGTCAAAATTCACCAGGGAGATAATCAAGAAATATGACATGGATAATGCTTCTACCATAAGAACTCTCATGAGCTCAAGTATGCATATAGGCAAAGATGATCAAAGGAAGCTTGTTGATCAAACTCTGTATAGAGGTATAGTTGTCTCCCTTCTCTACCTCACAGCAAGTAGGTCTGACATTATGTATGCAACATGTGTCTGTGCTAGGTATCAGGCCTGCCCTAAAGAGTCTCAATATAGTGCTGTGAAAAGAATCTTGAGATATCTTAAGGGCACCCCAAATCTTAGCCTATGGTACCCCAGGAATGGGGAATTTGAACTAACTGGCTATTCAAATGCATATTTTACTGGATGCAAGGAGGACAGGAAGAGCACTTCAGGCTCCTATCAATTTCTAGGTGGAAGGCTTATCTCTTGGAGTAGCAAAAACAGACAAATGTTTCAATCTCAATAGCAGAGTCAAAGTATATTTCAGCTGGAAGCTACTATGCTCAGGTGTTGTGGATTCATCATCAACTTCAGGACTACAATGTTTAGATAAGTAGAACTCCACTCTTTTGTAATTCTAGTAGTGTAATTTTTATAGTTAGGAATCATGTCTCCCATAGAGTACT
The DNA here is from genome assembly GCA_039583875.1 of Platanthera guangdongensis. Lineage (NCBI taxonomy): Eukaryota > Viridiplantae > Streptophyta > Magnoliopsida > Asparagales > Orchidaceae > Platanthera > Platanthera guangdongensis. The sequence goes on from CM077158.1 coordinate 81,003,914, forward strand.
AAACATATAGAAATTAGGTATCATTTTATTAGAGAACATGTGGAAAGGGAAGACATCTCCCTTGAGTTTGTCTCCACAGACAAGCAAGTGGAAGATATCTTCACAAAGCTACTAGATGAAGCCAAGTTCAACACCTTCAAATTTGAATTGGGCATATTGAATCTTGTGTAGCTTCAATTCTCTCCTCTACCATATGTTGCACTGTTCATTTTGCAGGTACTAAAGATAGTGTGCAACTGTTGAGGGGAGCTAGCCCAATAGCTGAACTAGTCTCAGTCATAGTGAGATAGATAAGAGGAGAAAAACCTATCAGTATGCTCCCTATTTCAGAAGTCAAAAATGGAGAGGAGAGAAGTCAAGGACTGAGAAGTACAAACAAGTGGAACAGTAAAGATGGCAGCATGTCAGGGGGAGTAAGTTATTCTCCACAGGCTGGAGAAATGGTAACACTTCCACACTCTACTAATGTTAAATTTTGTTATGATGAAATGTTGTGTTGTCAATGATCTATATTGTTTTGACTTCTTCTAATAGGGGGAGATTGTTGGGTCTATTGATCCCAATATCCCAGATTTGTAAGTCAAACGGGTGAATGACATACACACATAATGTATTTGATGTGTGCTCTAGTTCTTGCATGCATGTAGTCCATGATTAGACAAGTGAAGAAAAATAAGTTGGGCAGTAAACTTAAATTTCGTCGAACTCAACTCAGAGTTCGTCGAACTCAGCTCGCTGATCTTCGAGCTCAACTCAACATTCCTTGGGTTAAGCTTAAGAGTTTAGGAATTTAAATTCATCGAGCTCAGTTTACAGTTCGTCGAGCTTAGGTTGCAGTTCGTCGAGCTTAGCTCAACACTCGTCAAGCTGAAGCCAAAGTAAAATTGACTAATGCAAAAAGTGCTGAGACCGCTGAGAAGATTAGAGTACATCGAGCTCAGCACACAAATCGTCGAACGCAACTAAAACCAGAAAAAAATTCTAAGGGAAAAGCACTGAGACCGCTGAGAAGAAGGCATTGAGACCGCTGATACAGCTGAGACAACTAAGAAGAAAGTGTTGAGACCGCTGAGACAACTGAGAAAATTGGCTGGATTTCTCTAAGTCCAGAAGCATTGAGTGAAGCAGATTCACTCAACGCTTATAATGAAGAATAAAGCGCTGAGACTGTTAAGAGGAAAACCGCTGAGGTAGTAAAGTACAAAAACCGCTGAGATAGCAGATAAGAAGAAAGCGCTGAGACAAAGGATTGTCTCAGTTGATAATGAAAAATCGCTGAAACCGCTGAGACAAAACTGCTGAGACAAAGCCAGGAAAATTTCTAAGTCTAGAAGCGCTGAGAGCCAAGGCTGATGGCATTGAGTGTCTCAACATTACTCAATGCTTGATGGGATTCTGGAATATTTTCTAAGTCCAGATGTTGATGACCACTGCTGATGTCATCAAAGTAAAAATTGCAGGAAGCCATTGCAGGAAAGTTGCTACAGCGCCAAAAGATGTTTAGTCCCTTTCTGATGGAGTTGGCGCTCACCAATACTTGGTGGGCCCACATACTATTGTATCATTGATTCAAATCAACGCATATAAAAGGGGAAACAGAAAAGGGATTAGGGTTAACTAATCAAACGAACATACGGAGAACAAAACAAAAAGAAAGAGGCGGCTGGACAATCTTCCATCACGCTTGAAAGCCAAAGTCCAGCCAAGATAGCATGAAGGCAAAGAGAGATAGCTGAAGTACTCAAAAGTTCAGCAAGTTTGTTCAATTCAGAATAGTGTAGCTGATTCATCTTATTAGCATGGTGGAAGCTGCTCATCTGTGCAGCAACATAAAGTGATAGCTATAGAAGAAGGTTGATTCCTTCTACATCAAGTGTGTTGGACTAAAATCTGCTCAGTCCAGCAAAGTTGACTCAGAGTTATTTCTCTGAGTCAATTATTTTATTTTCTTCACTTACTGTATAAACTTCCTGTAGGATTCAGTAGATTTGAATCTGAGTGTAGGGCACTTTATGCCTGAGGTAGTTGACAAATTTGTCACTGAGGTAGGATTCGAGTGAGGATCTAAGTTGCAGGGCTTAAGTTCTTGAGGTAGGAGAGTGTTGCTCTCTGAGGTAGGATTCAAGTGTGGATCTGAGGTAGGGCTGTCCTCCCAGCCTGAGTGTAGGGCATTATGCCTGAGGTAGGTGACTGAAGAGTCACTGAGTTATAGGTGACAAGCTTATCACTGAGTTGTAGGCCTTGGAGGAGGCTGAGCTGTAGGTACCTGTAAGGGTACTGAATTTTAGGAGTACTGCAGCACTGTGAGAGTATGGTTGTGTGCCTGAAGTTGTAGGGTTGAAGAACTTGAGTATAGGCCTTAGAAATAAGGCTGAGGTTGGTAATCAGTGTATCACTGAGGTATAGGACTTCTACAGAGCTCTAAGGTAGGAACCCTTATGGTTCTGAGTTGGATTCTGAGAAGAATCTATTTGTAAGGCTGAGGGCCTGAGGTGTAAGCTCTGAGGAACATAAGTGGAAGAGTTTGTGTCGAGTCCAACAAATAAGTTGGATAGGTGGGAGGGAAAGTGGATGTACTCATTTGGGGAACTACTATAAATTCTGGTGTTTGCTATGTGTGCTTATTTTTCTTTGTGATTGCAGGAATTAATGACAAGCTCTAGATAGAACAACTTGAAAATAGCAAAAATTTATTAAAAGCTCAAAGAACTATTCACACCCCCCCCTCTAGGTGATTTGCTACCTAAGGTTATATAACTTTCAGAAAAGTCCTTGGCCTTCAAAGCAGAAAGCACAAGGAAGGGCAAGGAGAGGAGTCCTTCTCCACCAAGAAGACCAACTGAGTCAGATAGCTCGGACTTAGAGGCATCAGACAATAGCATGTCTGATGAAGACTTTGCAGCATTCTCCAGGCAACTCCAGAGGCTGATGAAGAAGAAGCATTAGAAGAAGAGGTCTTCCAACTCCACTCATCACCAACCCCTCTCCAGGATACTGGCGGGTTGTTGGTGGCCACAACCTCCCTTTGATGAGCGAACTCAACAGTTAAGCTGGGCCGTATGGGGACTTCCCAGGAGGTCACCCATCCCAGTACTACTGTCGCCCAAGCACGCTTAACTATGGAGTTCCTTCACATCTCATCACCAATTGAGCTGCAGCTCAACTGGTGATGAGAAGTGAAGGAACTCCATAGTTAAGCGTGTTTGGGCGAGAGTAGTACTTGGATGGGTGACCTCCGGGGAAGTCCCCGTACGGCCCAGCTTAACTGTCGAGTTCGCTCATCAAAGGGAGGTTGTGGCCACCAACAACCCGCCAGTGGGCTGGAGAGGGGTTAGGGTGCTTGGGCTGCAGCCCGGTAACGGTCCTCCTAAGGCCTAGTGGTGTTGATCCACGAAAGATGGAAGGGGACGTTACAATAAAAAGTGCACTTTTATTGTAACGCCCCTAGTCGATACAACATGACAACGTCACGACTCCGCTCTAGGCGATGCTACCGGGCTGCAGCCCAAGCACCCCAACCCCTCTCCCTCCACAGGCGGATTGTTGGTAGCCGCAACCTCCCTTTGATGAGCGAATTCGGCAGTTAAGCTGGGTCGTACGGGGACTTCCCAGGAGGTCACCCATCTCAGTACTACTCTCGCCCAAGCACGCTTAAATATGGAGTTCCTTCACTTCTCATCACCAATTGAGTTGCAAGCTCAACTAGTGATGAGAAGTGAAGGAACTCCATAGTTAAGCGTGCTTGGGCGAGAGTAGTACTGGGATGGGTGACCTCATTGGAAGTCCCCATACGGCCCGGCTTAACTGTCGAGTTCGCTCATCAAAGGGAGGTTGTGGCCACCAACAACCCGCCGGTGGGCTGGAGAGGGGTTGGGGTGCTTGGGCAGTAGCCCGGTAGCATCGCCTATAGTGGAGCCGTGACGTTGTCACGTTGTATCAGCTAGGGGCGTTACAACAAAACGTGGACTTTTATTGTAACATCCCCTTCCACCTTTCGTGGATCAACCCCATTAGGCCTTAGGCGGACCGTTACCGGGCTGCAGCCCAAGCACCCCAAACCCTCTCCAGCCCACTGGAGGGTTGTTGGTGGCCACAACCTCCCTTTGATGAGAGAACTCGACAGTTAAGCTGGGCCGTACGGGGAGTTCCCAGGAGGTCACCCATCCCAGTACTACTCTCGCCCAAGCACGCTTAATTATGGAGTTCCTTCACTTCTCATCACCAGTTGAGCGTGCTTGGGCGAGAGTAGTACTGGGATGGGTGACCTCCTGGGAATTCCCCGTACGGCCCAGCTTAACTATCGAGTTCGCTCATCAATGGGAGTCTGTGGCCACCAACAACCCGCCAGTGGGCTGGAGAGGGGTTGAGGTGCTTGGGCTGCAGCCCGGTAACGGTCTGCCTAAGGCCTAGTAGTGTTGATCCACGAAAGGTGGAAGGGGACGTTACAGAATCAGTCCAAGACTAACAGGTATGGTTCCAAACCTAATAAATATAACTCTTCTAAAGTAGTTTGCTACTGTTGCAGCAAGCTTGGACATATGATATCTGACTGCCCAGAGAAGAGTAAGGAGGTTGAGGAGAAGAAGAAGAACCAGCACAAAGGAAAGAAGGAGAAGTCCTTCATTGCCAAGAAGGAAAAGAGCTGTACAGACACATCATCATCTGAGTCTGAAGAAGAGTAAGCCTACATTGGGCTAGTTGTTGTTGCTGCTAATGATAAAGCTGTTGCAGCAGAAGAAGTTAATCCTCCAGTGAGGATAGGAATCAGGGCCCCTCTGACACTATCAGATAGTGACTCAGATGAGGATGAAGATGCCCACAACTATAGAGGGTTGATGGCAATTACAGATGAAGAGGGCAGCCAGGATTAGCCTGGTCAAAGCTAGGTACATTCTTTACCTAATTCTACTTCTCTGGCTGAGTATGAGACCAGTCCTTGCCCAAAAGCCTCTTCATCCAGTGGTGAAGAAGATTCTGAATCTGAAAGAGATGTTAATCAACTGATTGATAAGTATCAAGAACTTTGAATGCCTTCAAGAAGGTCAAGAAGTTGTTTAAGAAGCAAGCTAAAGAGATCACATCTCTTAAGCTTGCAGTTGCCCAACAGACTATAACAGCTAATCTGCTGGACCAGAAAGCGAGTGAAATAAGCCAACTAAAGTCCCTCTTGGACATCCAGATAGCCTCCATCAAGAGAAAGAACTGTCTCATCAGGGAGCTTGAAGATAAGCTTGAGAAGGAGAAAAGAATAGTGGATAGCTATTCTAAGCCAAGTACAGTACTACCCTTGTTAGACACCTTCTCCTCTAAAAAAAGGTAAGAAGGGGTTGAGATTCAAGGGAAACACAAGAGTTGCTCCTTCCAAAGGAAGGTCAAAGCTCCAGCTACACCTCAGCCTATTGCTTACAATCCTCTCATTCTTTTTAAAAAAGTTTTGTTACCTTCTAACAGGTATGACCAGGAATGCTCCTGTGGTCACTGGAAGAAGGGTTGTTCATTAGGGGTGAACAAAGATGTTTACTGCCATAGTGAAAGCTCTAGTCAGGTGAGAGCCTTTGAGGTTACCCATGAGAAATTTCAGATGGCCCAACCAGGACCATTTGTTTTTGGTGCTTCAGCACCTACACTCAAGAATATTGCTGCAGACAAGGCTCTGAATCTGACAACTAAGGGCCAGACTAAGGACAAGTCTAACAGTCAGGCTGAATTGGGCATTTCTGATGCCATCAAAAGCATGGTCTCTAAAAAGAAGCTTGATGCTGATAGCACTCAGAGCAGAATATAACATACATGACTGTTGGTGTTGTGGTAAGATAGGGCATTTTGCCATTGATTGCTGGCATAATCCCAATATGGCCAGAGCTAGGGTCAGTCCACCAGTTAGAAATTCTGTTGGTAGACATGTTCAATTTGATACTAATGTGCACCTAGGACCCAATAGATATTGGGGTCCTAAGGTAAATTAAATTGTGTATTGCAGGTTAGTCCAAGTTGTCATACCCCTATATGGTACTTGTACAGTGGTTGTTCCAGACATATGACTGGAATAAGGAGCAACTTAAAGGAGTTTACTACAGTAAAAGAGGGACCCAAAGTCATCTTTGGTGGTTCAGATAGAGGTATAACCAAGGGATATGGTAAGATCACCAATGGTATAGTCACCATCACCATGGTGGCTTATGTTGAAGGGTTGCAACACAACCTTATAAGAATAAGCCAGCTTTCTAATCTTGGCCATGTTATTGTCTTCCACAAGGATGAGTGCCTAATTAGGAGGTCAAGTGACCAAGTGGTCATCTTGACAGGCACTAGGAGTGGGAATGTTTATTGCTTAAACTTTCTATGTCTAGATACAAATTCTCTTACCTGTCTAGTGGCAAATGAGAAAGACTCATACTGTGTCCAGTGGCACAAGAGGCTAGCACATTTGAATTACAAGACTATTGGTAAGCTCTTTAGTCAAGTGCTAGATAGGAATGGTACCAATATGAAGTGCTCCAAAGAGGGCATTTGCTCAGCTTGCCAAAAGGGCGAGCAGACAAAAGCCTCCTTCAAGAGCATTGGGCCAAAGATCCTGTGAGGTGCCTATACCTCCTGCATATGGACTTGTTTGGTCATATGCCAGTTCATAGTCTTGGTAGGAAGGTCTAAACCCTTGTGGTGGTTAATGAATTTTCCAGGTTTGTTTGGGTATTCTTCCTAAAGAGAACAAATGAAACCCTTGATATCTTCACTAAGTTTGTCAAGAAAATTCAAAATGAGTTAAACAGCTCTGTGGTCAAAATTAGAAGTGACCATGAGATTGAATTTCAGTCTGATAACATGACAAGATTCTGTGAAGAACATGGGATTCATCAAGAATTCTCTTCACCAAGGACACCCAAGAAAAATGGGATTGTTGCGAGGAAAATAGGACTCTTATAGAGGCTGGTAGAACATTGTTGAGTGACACATCTCTCCCAGAATATTTCTGGGCTGAGGCAGTAAATACTGCATGTCATGTCCTCAATAGGGCCTCTATCACCAAAAGCCACAAGAAGACTCCCTATGAGATATTGAAAGGCAAAAAATCAAACTTGTGCTATCTCAGAATCTTTGGTAGTAAGTGTTATGTGCTTTATAATGGAAAGTCCTATATGACTAAGTTTGTTGTCAAATCCTTTGATGGAATATTTGTTGGGTACAGCAATCATAGCAAATCTTATAAGATCTACAGCTTGAAAAGCCAAGTTGTTGAAGAATCAGTTCATGTACTCTTTGATGAGCCTACTATGATTAACAAGGAGTTGTCAAGCTCCTCTTATAGTACTGCATGTACATATCAGATGATGGACAAACTGACCATCAAGGAAGCATCACCAGTTATAGAAGATGAAGTGGATACTCTAGAAGATCTACCAGGTACATTGGGAGTGGATGAAGATCAACAAGAGGCTGCACCTGAAGCTGAACCTGTTGCTGAAAGAAGACTGCCACCAGCAGTCAGACACATAAGAGATCATCCAGCTCACCAGATAATTGGTGAGGCAAGTCAAGGATTAACAACAAGGAGCAGAAGTCAGAATACTGCCATGTATTCAAGCTTTCTATCACAAGTAGAGCCTAAGAAGTTTGAGGAGGCCAACACAAATCAGCATTGGATTGGAGCTATGCAGGAGGAACTAAACCAGTTCAAAAGGTGCAATGTCTGGAATCTGGTTCCTAGACCACAAGGACATAATGTCATTGGAGTCAAGTGGATCTACAGAAACAAGCTTGATGAAAATGGCATTATAATAAAGAACAAAGCCAAACTAGTGGCTAAGGGGTATAGGCAAGAAGAAGTTATTGACTTTTATCAAACCTTTGCCCCTGTAGCAAGATTGGAGGCCATAAGATTGTTCCTTGTGTATGCTGCACACAAGGGATTCAAGGTCTACCAGATGGATGTGAAGTCAGCCTTCCTAAATGGTGACTTAAAAGAAGAAGTCTATGTTGAGCAGCCTCCAGGTTTTGAAGTTCCTAACTCACCTGATTATGTTTATATACTTAGGAAAGCTCTATATGGGCTGAAGCAAGCCCCAAGAGCATGGTATGAGACTTTATCTATCTTCCTCATTGAGAACAAATTCTCAAGGGAGAAGATAGATAAGACCTTATTCCTAAGAGAATCTAAGGGTAAGATCATCCTAATACAAATCTATGTAGATGATATCATCTTTGAATCTACTGATGACAACCTCTGCAAAAAGTTTGCTAAACTTATGCAGGGGAAGTTTGATATGAGCAACATGGGTGAACTTAAGTTCTTCTTGGGCCTCCAAGTAAGACAGACTGATGATGGCTTGTCCATATCCCAGTCTAAGTTTACTAAGGAGTTGATAAAGAAATTTGGCATGGATAACTCCTCCACCATGAGAACTCCCATGGGGTCAAGTATGCATGTAGGCAAAGATGAGGCAGGGAAACCTGTTAATGAAACTTTATATAGAGGGATAATTGACTCCCTTCTATATCTGACTGCAAGTAGGCCAGACATCATGTATGCTACATGTGTTTGTGCTAGGTATCAGGCTTGCCCTAAAGAATCTCACTACTATGTAGTTAAAAGAATCTTGAGGTATCTTAAGAGCACTCCAGATCTTAGCCTATGGTACCCTAGGAATGCGGAGTTTGAACTAACAGGCTATTCAGATGTAGATTTTGCAGGCTGCAAAGAGGACAGGAAGAGCACATCTGACACCTGTCAGTTTTTAGGAGGGAGACTGGTATCTTGGAGCTACAAGAAACAAACCAGTGTTGCAATATCAACTGCAGAGTCAGAGTACATCTCAGCAGGTAGCTGCTGTGCTCAGTTGTTGTGGATCCAGCACCAACTTCAAGACTACAACCTCTAGATAAGTAGAACTCCTCTATTCTGTGATTCTACTAGTGCAATCTCAATTGTTAGGAATCCTGTCTCCCATAGCAGGACTAAGCACATAGAGATTAGATATCATTTCATTAGGGAGCATGTGGAATGTGAAGACATCACCCTTGAGTTTGTTCCAATTGACAAGCAAGTGGCTGACATATTCACTAAGCCACTAGATAAAGCTAAGTTTAACACCTTCAAATTTGAGTTGGGTATGTTAAACTTGGCATAGCTTTAGTTGCTCCTCATCTGGTTGCAAGATATTTGGTATTTTGTAGATGGAATTGTTCTTTAAAGAATTGAAGATTCTCCAATTGAGCGGGAGCATGTTCAGCACAATTCCAACAATTCACTGCTGCTTAATTGAGTGGGAGCAGATGACAAGATGATCAGATGAATCCTACCAGCTATTTGTTGAAGTCAAAATGGGGAGGAAAAGATGATCAGATGATCAGTTTAATGCTCTAGCATGGTAGCAGCAATTCAGGAGAAGCAGGTGCATAAATGCAATTCAGGGGAAGCAGGTGCAGAAATGTTCCACTCTGCATGCTGGGAAGTGGGGTAACTATAGATCACTTCTCAATTATATAGTTTTTGCATTTATTGTTGCATGGTTCTATGTATGTCATTGACTCACTTGCTTAAGGGTTTTGACTTTCTCAAATAGGGGGAAATTGTTGGGTCCATTGCCCACAATGTCCTAGATTTGAGGAAGTCAATCTTGTCAATGATATACATATATCAGTAGATGACAATGATGAGTCAGGTAGCCTAAGTGGCTAAGTCAGGAAAAATCTTACGTAAGATATGGTTTGAGAAATTTGGCTAAGTCCAAATTCGTCGAACTAAGTTCAGAGTTCGTTGAGTTGAGAAAATTGTTCGTCGAACTAAGCCCAGAGTTTGAGAATTTTGGCCAAGTCTAAATTCGTCGAACTGAGTTCAGAGTTCGTCAAGCCAAGCTCACTGTTTGTCGAACTCAGTTCGGCATTCATCAAACTCAGTTCAGAGTTGAGTGAGGCTGGCTGAGACAGTCAATGCCTAAGGTTTAAGAGACAGAAATGTGGCTAAGTCCACAAGCGTTGAGTGAAGGTCATTCACTCTATGCCATAGCCTCTTAAGTGTTGAGTAACACTCGGTCAGTCAAATCTAGTGTTTCTAAATACGAAAATTTAGCTAAGGCAAAATGCGTTGAGTGAGCCATGGTCACTCAACGCTCTCAACGCCATAACGCAGAAATTATTAAAGCAAAAAAGCATTGAGTGAGGCATGCTCACTCAACGCTGTCAACGCTTCAGATGCTGAAGTAGCAGAAATGGCTAAGGGAGAAAGCGTTGAGTGAGGCATTCTCACTCAATGCTCTCAACGCCTTACATGCAGAATAGGCTGCAGAAATTATTAAGGCAAAAAGCATTGAGTGTGCATTACTCACTCAACGCTGTCAAAGCCTAGTGAAGACAGAATTTTGTCTAAGGTGTTTGGCGTTGAGTGATGCTCACTCACTCAACGCCAAGCAGCAGAAAGCTAAGAAAACAAGTTGGCGTTGAGTGAAGCTAAATCACTCAATGCTTAGAAACAGATTTATATCATACGTAGTTTGGCGTTGTGAGAAGGTAACTCACTCAACGCCAAGAGACGGTAAATTTGTCTAAGTACTTTGGCGTTGAGTGAAGCTCACTCACTCAACACCTATACTACTCATGTTTGAATTTTGACTAAGTCTTCAGGTGCTGATGTCAGCAAGTCAAAAAGTCAACCATATTCAAATTATTAGCGGCAAAGCCACAGTACACAACAAAAGGTGTTGCAAGCCTACTGTACGACAGATAGGCGTTAAAGCAAGATGTAGCTGGAAGCTGCAGGTGGGACCCACTGATCTCTAAGAGCTGTTGATCAGCGAACTACAAAAGGATGAGATGGGCCAAGCCACAAGATAACTTTTTAGGGCTTCATCAACATCAAAAGTTAGCAGCCGACTTCATCTTCCTCGCCATTGCTGCATGTAAAAAGCTTAAAGCACTCCAGAAATAAAAGTTCAGATAGTTGTGCCATCTCCATCTGGCACAGTAGGATCAGATATAGTTTTGAAGAAAGAAGAACCTTCAGCCAGAAGCAGGTTCAGTTAGCTGCTTGAAGACTCAAGATCAATAGATCTTTAGTCTTCTACAACAAGTTCAGAAGTAAGCTTCTGAGTTCCTCCAGGAAAATTTTCTCTACTACGGGGAGAGATATAGCAGAAATTCTCAGCTCTAGTTGTTGACACAGAGAAATTTCTCTGTGTCAAAGTTAATTAAATTATTTTTTATTGTAGGATCCTTCTGGATCTGAGCTGTAGGGCCTTGGCCTGAGGTAGGGCCTTGGCCTGAGGTGGGGCAAATTTGCCTAAGATGTAGGAGAGGGCTCCTCTCTGAGTGTAGGATCCTGCTGGGATCTGAGGTAGGTGAGTTTTATTTACTGAGAAGTAGAGCTTAATTGCCTGAGGTAGGTGATACTTGTATCGCTGAGTGTAGGCCTTTGTGGCTGAGGTGTTAGTCTTGGAGGAGACTAGAGATCCTGAGGGATCTGAGGTGTAAGCTCCTTGGAGCATTGATTTGGAGAAGTGCCTTGACTAACAGGAAGTTAGCAAGGTGGGAGGAGAGTAGATGTACCCATAATTTTTGGGAACCACTATAAAATACATGTGTGCTTTTTTGTGTTTGTTTTCTGTTTGTAGGATCATAAAAAACTCTCAATCACATAGTAACTAAAGAAGAAACAAAAAAAAATCAAAAGTCCTAGATAAACCTATTCACCCCCTCCCCCCTCTAGGTTGCTAGCTACCTTGAAAACAAGAACTTTCAAGAACTTCGAGCCATGCTCTCAAAAAAACACAACTAACCCCATGTGGTGCGTCACCCCAAGAGGAGTGAATTGCAACATAGGGACTCCGCAAAACTTCAAGATGTCAACCACCTCTTCGCAAGATGGAAATCAGAATTCGGACCACAATGTCATCTTGCATACCGTCAACTAACCCTTCAGTGGATTTTGAACTTTTTCCTCGGCATGGGGAATCCTTATTTCAAGATCAGAAGGTATCCCGTATCGTTTTCTCCAGAACGCAACATGCTTAGAAGTAAGTGTGGAGCTCAAACACATCGGATTACCTTGCGCATTGCTCTACAAGACCTGAAAATAAGGGTATTACAAAAATTACGAAAATTTACACCAAAAAAGAGCACTCATATCAATGATAGCGCCATCTTGACAGCGTGACAATCGCACCTTGGGCACTCAAAATAGCCCCCGCACGTGAGCATCTGCAGCCTAGTCATAAGCACAAAAACACACGCATAAAAGACGCGACAACATACAGGAGCACGCACCCAAAAGAGCCAAGGCATGCACCCGGATGCTCGCGCGCCTAGGTGCTCGTGTGCCCGTGTAACATCCCATGTTACTTCTAGACCCCTTAACTTATATTGGGTTGGTCATGGGGTGGGTGATAGGGAAATTAGCTAGGTTTGACCATAGGTAGTGGGTTGTAGCCATGTGGGGCCCACTAAGGGGCCAAAGTCAAACTAGGTCAAACTAGCTTAAATATGAACCCTAGCCACACCATGACCCCACCACATTTCCCTAATCCTAAAATAATCTAAGTGGACCCTAGGGCATGTCACTAGGTCAAACCTTTGACCCTAGTTGACCAAAGTCAATTATGTCCCTAATTTGGTCAAACCTATACTTATAGGCCCAATTAGTCCAAGTAGGGCACCACATTGACCCAACCTAAGTTGGGTGGTGCCATTAGACCCATGACCACCAAGTGGGGTCAGCCCACTCATCATGGTTGACCAAGTCAACTCAAGTCAACCTAGTCAACATGTAACGCCCCGAAACTCAAAAGAGCGACGGGGGACGTTTTGGGCCAGTTTTGGGTTCTAGCAGGAGGCACATGGCCTGGGACACGGGCGTGTCCCAGGGCATGTCAGTCTTGTGTCGACACTCAGCCGGCGAAGTCTACATTTTGCGCTCGACGTTGTGTCGAGATAGGGCACACGGCCTGAGATACGGGCGTGTCTCAGGGCGTGTCGAGTCCGTATCGACACTCAGCCTGCGAAGTCGACATTTTATGCTCGACGAAGTGTCGAGACATGGCACACGCCCTGAGACACGGGCATGTCTCAGGGCGTGTCGAGCCCGTGTCGACACTCATCCCAGGGAGTCGACGAATTTTGCTCGACGAAGTGTCGAGACAAGGCACACGGCCTAGGACACGGTCGTGTCCAAGGCCGTGTCGTGAGGTCGATGAACTTTGCTCGACGAAGTGTCGAGACCGTGTACACGGCCTGGAGCCCAGGCGTGTTGAGGTGTACACGGGTTAGGACACGGGTGTGTCCAAGAACCCGTGTAGTTCTCGGGTTGTTTTCGGAATAAATCGATGGGGGAACACGGCCAAACACACGGCCGGGTCAGTTGGAACACGGGCGTGTCAGGTCGAACACGGGTGTGTTCGATGCCCGTGTGTTATTCCAGGCACGTCGATTTTGACGGCGAATGAGGCACACGGCCCTTGACACGGGCGTGTGCCAGGCCGTGTTTGGTCCAGATTGTACATTTCAGTCCCGAATCAAGGCCGTTCGTTTCTTTATTTTGGGATCCGACGGTTGGGGGTTGTTCATACTGGGATATACCCGGGATTGGGCCTTTGAAACCCTCACTTTTACTTGAGTGGTTATCTTTCTAAAGTATAGAGAGAGAGGAGAGCCAAGGAAGGAATAAGAAGCTAGATCCGGCCATTGGAGGAGCTTCGAAGCTCCAAATCGCGAGCCGACTCCGGATCCACGGAGGCGAAGAGAGTGCGGTGCTTTTCATCCGCTTACTTTTCCATGCCGCCAAAGAAGAACACTAGGGTAATGATTCTCTTCTTGAGCAAGTGAAGCTCTCCTTCTTTGCATAGGAAGCCCGCTCTCGCGAGTTTGCGGTGAGTTGGAGGCATTCCTTCGGGTAGATATATAAAGTCCCCGTTGTGTAGAGTCCATAAGCGAGAACGGACATAGGCATGATGTGTGAAGCCTATCCGGACATGTTAGTCTGGATCGGTGATGTTGCATTGCATAAATGCCGGAGAAGACTCCGTGCGATTGATTGTTTTTCGGGTTTTCTACGTGGTAGATTGCAACAGGGAGCCTTGGGGATTAACCCAAAGGTGCACCCGAAAAACTGGGCGGATGCGTGATATTGCCAACTTGGAGACCTGAGAGCCAACTTGAACATAACCGGGTTATGTGAAATGTGTGACAGAAACGGGACTCGGGAGAAGTTTGACCCGCACAAATGGCTTAATTTGTCATTGCGATGTGAGCACGGGTTAGATGGAAACGTACCCGTTCTATGTCGTTCGGTTAAAGAGACCTAAGGGTACGTGACACTTGCCGTTGGCATAGATTAGGGTCTTCGGTGGTCTATGGCTTAAATTGTCGTGACCCAGGCCAAGAAGACAAAATGCTTATAGGTTTGGCCGTCAAAGTGGCGGTGGTGAGATCAGAATGTCTATGGCTTTAATTGAGGTGACATCGACCGGTTCACCGAGAATGTGCCCTGAGAGCACGGGGCGTGTGGTCGTGCGAGCCAACGTCTGTGATGAACTAAATATTGTTAAATTGCTCGCTTATGCTAATGAAATGCAGGGAAGGAGCATCGCCGCCCCGAGTTGGGGGCGGGATCGTTATAATTTGGTCAGCATTGCTGACCATTGCCTTGTTTTGCCATCGTACGGTGGTTTGTTGCTTGCAGGTGCTGCTGGACCAAGCGGTCAATAGCGGGCTAAAGTCCAAATTGCGAAGCCGGCCCTCGAAGGCCTAATTGGAGTGTTTACTGCTTTTATTCATGTATGACCTGCCTGCGTGCCGTGGTTTGTAAATCATGTAATATGAAGTGAACAATTTTGTAAGGCCTTAAGGCCTGTACTTGTGTATGTGCAACATTCCTATTTGGTATTAGTGGATATTCATGCTTTAGTGTTGGGTTCTTTATTGCAACTTATATAAACTGCTTTCGCTAAAATGCTCTGTGTAGGACGTTATGATTGGTTGGAAGGTTTCCATTAAGTAACCACCCAGTCTGTCTGTAGTATATGGCGTCGGGCCCCGGCCGGACCTACTGTTATATGCTATGTGACGGATAGGGGGTGTTACAATTTGGTATCAGACTACTGGTTTTGGTCGGGCTTAAAATGAATTCGTGGACGAATTGTTTTTAAGGGTTGGTGAGCACATGTGTGTGCGTCATCGTTATAACAGTAAAAGAACCCATGAATGTCCACTTAGGAATGAAATACACGTGTTTGAGGAACCTGCGTGTTCCTATAATTGTTGTTTGTAATTTTATTTGGTCGCTTAACGGTGTTTTGTACCACTATAGGTGACCAGAAGTGGTGTTGGGCCGTCAGAACGTCGAGTTTCTGAGGCTAGTAGTGCACCTAATGAAGCTCCTGCAACACCTCTATCGGCTGAGACCATACGATTGGTGGCCGAAGCAATGTTGGCTATGATTAATGTGCAGCCTGCAAGGCAAACGCAGCAGCCCGCTCCTGCGATGGAGCAGGTACCGCTGCAAGAGGCTGAGCCGAGGAGAGTGGATCATATGGTAGTGGAGCCGGTGGTGCCAAGGAGGGCAACCGAGAGACAGCTCAAGCATGTCATGAGCTTTAGTCCTCCGGTATTATCGGGGTTGGGAACCCCATCTCAAGCTGAAGACTGGCTCTCCAGGGTGAAGAGAGTCATGACAGCAACGGAGACGGAGGAGTGGCAAATGACCACCATCGCTACATTCCTTCTGGACGGTGAAGCGAGAATGTGGTGGGAAGGATTGGAGCTACACCTATTTAGAGGTAGTCAACTTGTTGATGTATCGATGGAGGAGTTCTCGAGATTGTTCTTGGCTAGATACCTCCCTTCGGCGCAGAGTATAGCGTTGGAGAACGAGTTCCTGAAGTTGGTTCAGGGTGAGAGGAGTGTGGATGAATATCTCCACGAGTTTACTCGATTGAGTCGATATGCTAGCTCCACCATTGTGGATGAGGAGCGCAAGACGAATCGATTCTACGAAGGGCTGAGAGATGAGTTGAGGTTACTACTCTCAGGGCCGATGACGCAGGGTTTCTTGACCTTGGTCAACACGGCCCGGTCCTTGGAGAAGGACATGAAGAATGTACAAGCAAAGAAAAGCTTGGGTGATAAGAAATCTGAATTCAAAGTGCCGACTACTTCAAAGTCCGGCTATCGGAGGTCCATCAAGAAGCTTAGGAATTCGGGTCTAGCTCCTTCTGGTGCTTTTGGGGCGACTACGGGTCGGACCCCGGGAAAATGTTTTACTTGTGGAAAGACGGGGCACTTTGCCCGTGATTGTTGGAGCGGACGTCCCAAGTCCGAAAGGAAGTTGGGAGCTACTTACGAAGAGAAGGGCAAGGCGGTGGAGTCGACCGCGTCCCACTATGCTCCGGCCCAACCAAGGGTGTATAATCTTGGCCAACAGGAGGCCATCAAACAGGCGGATGTGGTGACAGGTACGGTTTAATTTATAGCAAGTCAATTTCTTTAAATACTTGTTATGCACATGTTACCTTACCACTGCTTGTTTGGGATTTGTTTTGATTTGTGAAAATCCGGCAAGAGCACTCTTCGATACGGGAGCTTCACACTCCTTCTTATCCGAAGGATTTATATCACGCATCGAAGTCCCTTCTTCGATGGCGAAGGATAAGTTGGATGTGTTGTTGCCCAATGAGTGTTCGATGCGCGCGGATAGGATCTGTGATGTTAAGATTCGTATTAGGAATCAGGAGTTCTATCTGCAAGCGTCGTTACTTCCGTTGGTGGAGTTCGACGTTATATTTGGCATGGACTGGCTCTCGGAGCAGCATGCCTATATTGATTGCGATCGCAAGGAAGTCAAGCTGGGAGCAAGTCGTGAGACGACTTTTACGGGCTTAAAGGGGTCGAGCAAGACGTTGATGTCTGCTCTTCAGGTGGTGAAGGCGGTTCGTGACGGTGCAGAACTGTTCTTTACACTAGTGGAGGTTGCGAAGCCGAAGCCTGCGTTGGATTGTATTTCAGTGGTATCGGAATACCCTGATGTGTTCCCCGCAGATCTTCCTGGAGCCCCGCCTCAGCGGGAGATAGATTTCACGATTGAGCTAGTGTCAGGTGCCAAGCCTGTGTCACGATCTCCATATCGGCTAGCGCCTAAGGAAATGGCGGAGCTGAAAGTGCAACTACAAGAGTTGTTGGAGCAAGGGTATGTGCGCCCAAGTTCTTCGCCTTGGAGCGCGCCGGTCCTCTTTGTTACGAAGATGGACGGAAGCTTGAGGTTATGTATTGATTATCGGGAGCTCAACAAGTTGACGGAGAAGAACAAATACCCGATCCCCCGGATTGATGATCTTTTTGATCAGTTGGTCGGGTCGACGGTGTACTCGAAGTTGGATCTCAAGTCTGGGTACTATCAACTGCGAATAAGGGAGAGTGATATCCCGAAGACAGCGTTTAGTACGAGATACGGACATTATGAGTTTACGGTCATGCTGTTTGGGCTGACTAATGCGTCATTAGTGTTCATGGATTTGATGAACAGGACTTTTAGGGAGTACTTGGACCATTTTGTGATCGTCTTCATCGACGATATTTTGTTGTACTCGCAAAGTGAGGAAGATCACTTCAAGCATCTTCATTTGGTTTTGGAGATGCTAAGGAGGAATCAACTGTATGCCAAGTTCTCGAAGTGCGAGTTTTAGTTATCCTCAGTGGCGTTCCTTGGTCATAGAGTGAGTGGAGAGGGTATTGCTGTGGATCCGGCGAAGATTGTTGCGATACGGGAGTGGCCTGAGCTTGCTATGGTAGCGGAAGTCCGGAGCTTTCTGGGGCTTGCCGGCTATTATAGGCGCTTCGTAGAGAACTTCTCGCGGATAGCGTTACCTCTCACTACTTTGACGAGGAAGGAGCGGAAGTTCGTTTGGACGCCGGAGTGCGCGCGAGCTTTTGAGGAGTTGAAATGTCGGTTGACCACGGCACCTGTGCTGAGTTCGCCATGTGGGACCGAAGGCTATGAGATTTATAGTGATGCTTCGGGCAACGGTTTGGGTTGCGTGTTACTGCAACACGGAAGTGTGATAGCTTATGGCTCGAGACAGCTAAAAGTGCACGAGAGGAATTATCCGGTCCATGACTTGGAGTAAGTGGCTGTGATTTTTGCCTTGAAGCTGTGGAGACACTATTTGTACGGTGTGAAGATTGATATCTACACCGATCACAAGAGCCTGAAGTATCTGATTGATCAGAAGGATCTGAATATGCGGCAGCGTAGATGGATGGAGTTCCTGGGGGACTATACATTCAAGATCCACTACGTTCCTGGTAAAGGGAATGCAGTTGCGGATGCGTTGAGTCGTTCGGGCCCCAGCTCAAGCCAATTGGCTATCGATGAATGATGAGCGGTTGGTGCGGGAGTTGGAGGCGTTGGAGATTATTTGTGAAGATAAGCAATCAACTGCTGAAGCAGTACTGAATTGGACTAAAGTACAATATGACCTGGCTGATCGGATTCGGCAGGCTTTGGATTTGGATGACCACTTGAAGCAGTTCAAGGAAGAGGCTCTGGATGGGTCAAATTCCCAATTCGTCGTGGAGGACGGATTACTTTGGAAAGACGGTCGTCTGTGCGTCCCAAGTGTGGGCAATTTGCGGGTGGAATTGTTGTACGAGGCACACCATACTAAGTACTCGATTCACCCGGGGAGCACGAAAATGTACCGTGATGTGAAGAAACTGTTTTGGTGGCCGGGCTTGAAGAAAGATGTGGCGCTCTACGTGGCGAAGTGCCAAACTTGCGCTTTGGTGAAGGCGGAATGCCAAAAGCCGGGAGGATTTCTTAAGTTCTTGCCTATTCCGGAGTGGAAATTCGACGACATCTCTATGGACTTTGTGCACGGTTTGCCAAGGTCGCAAAAGGGGAACGATGCCATTTGGGTGGTCGTAGATCGGTTAACGAAGGTGTCGCATTTCATTCTGCATAGGAAGTATGATCCGGTGGAGAAGTTGGCAAAACTTTATGTAGATAACATTGTACGGCTTCACGGTGTGCCCCGCAGCATCGTGAGTGACCGAGATGGGCGGTTCACGTCCAATGATTGGAGGCTTGTGCAGCAAATGTTGGGAACAAAATTAAAATTCAGCACAGCCTTTCATCCGCAAACGGATGGGCAGACCGAGAGGGTCAATAGAACCAGGGAAGACATGCTCCGCATGTGTATCTTGGACTTTGGAAAGCAATGGGAAGACCACCTTTATTTGGTGGAGTTTGCATACAACAATAGCTACCAGACGAGTATTCAGATGGCGCCCTTCGAGGCCCTATATGGTAGAAAATGTCGCACGTTGTTGTCTTGGCTAGAAATGGGTGAGTCAAAGTTGTATAAGCGATTAGAAGTGGAGGATGCTACTTCTTTGGTGGGAACCATTCGGGAGAGGTTGCTTATCACTCAGGACCGGCAAGCGAAGTACTATAATGCCAAGCACAAGAACATGGAGTTCGCTGTGGGCAATTGGGTGTACTTAAAGATCAAGCCGTTCAAGCGTGTCTCGCGGGTGCGGCGATTGAAAAAGTTAAGCCTGAGGTACCTTGGGCCGTTTGAGGTTCTAGAGCGAGTGGGTGAAGCAGCATATTGGTTGAAGCTTTCAGGGGAGCTTGGTGGATTACATGATGTATTCCATATTTCGGTGCTTCGGAAGGCGGTGCAAGAGCCTACGCAAGTGATCGCGGTTGATCAAGTGCCGGTGGATAGTGGGCTGATGACAAAAGTCAAGCCCGTGCGGATTGAAGACTCGGAGGTCAAGCGGCTACGCAATAAAGAGATCAGGATGGTCAAGGTCCGATGGGACAATTGCGGTCGTGAGGAGCTCTCTTGGGAACAAGAGCAGACTATACTTGACGAGTATCCGAAGTTGTTCCGCTCAGGTACAATTTAGTTTTGGTACATGTCTTTCCTTTATATAATTTCGTGGACGGAATTCTTTTAAGAGGGGGAGAGTTGTAACGCCCTGAAACTCAAAAGAGCGACGGGGGACATTTTGGGCCAGTTTTGGGTTCTGGCAGGAGGCACACGGCCTGTGACACGGGCGTGTCCCAGGGCGTGTCAGGCTTGTGTCGACACTCAGCCGGCGAAGTCGACATTTTGCGCTTGACGTTGTGTCGAGACAGGGCACATGGCATGAGACACGGGCGTGTCGAGCCCGTGTTGACACTCAGCCCGCGTAGTCGACATTTTGTGCTCGACGAAGTGTTGAGACATAGCACACGGCCTGAGACACGGGCATGTCTCAGGGCGTGTCGAGCCCGTGTCGACACTCGTCCCGGGGAGTCGACGAATTTTGCTCGACAAAGTGTCGAGACAAGGCACACGGCCTAGGACACGGGCGTGTCCAAGGCCGTGTCGTGAGGTCAACGAACTTCGCTCGACGAAGTGTCGAGACCGTGTACACGGCCTGGAGCCCAGGCGTGTTGAGGTGGACACGGATTAGGACATGGGCGTGTCCAAGAACCCGTGTAGTTCTCGGGTTGTTTTCGGAATAAATCGATGGGGGCACACGGCCGACCACACGGCCGTGTCAATTGGAACACGGGCGTGTCAGGTCGAACACGGACGTGTTTGATGCCCGTGTGTTGTTCCAGGCATGTCGATTTTTACGGCGAATGAGGCACACGGCCCTGGACACGGGCGTGTGCCAGGCCGTGTTCGGTCCAGATTGTATATTTCAGTCCCGAATCAAGGCCATTCGTTTCTTTATTTTGGGATCTGACGGTTGGGGGTTGTCCCTACTGGGATATACCCGGGATTGGGCCTTTGAAACCCTCACTTTTACTTGAGTGGTTATCTTTCTAAAGTATAGAGAGAGAGGAGAGCCAAGGAAGGAAGAAGAAGCTAGATCCGGCCATTGGAGGAGCTTCGAAGCTCCAAATTGCAAGCCGACTTCGGATCCACGGAGGCGAAGAGAGTGCGGTGTTTTTCATCCGCTTACTTTTCCATGGCGCCAAAGAAGAACGCTAGGGTAACGATTCTCTTCTTGAGCAAGTGAAGCTCTCCTTCTTTGCATAGGAAGCCCGCTCTCGCGAGTTTGCGGTGAGTTGGAGGTGTTCCTTCGGGTAGATATGTAAAGTCCTCATTGTGTAGAGTCCGTAAGTGAGAACGGACATAGGCATGATGTGTGAAGCCTATCCGGACATGTTGGTCTGGATCGGTGATGTTGCATTGCATAAATGCCAGAGAAGACTCCGTGCGATTGATTGTTTTTCGGGTTTTCTACGTGGTAGATTGCAATAGGGAGCCTTGGGGATTAACCCAAAGGTGCACCCGGAAAACTAGGCGGATGCGTGATCTTGCCAACTTGGAGGCCTGAGAGCCAACTTGAACATAACCGGGTTATGTGAAATGTGTGACGGAAACGGGACTCGGGAGAAATTTGACCCACGCAAATGGCTTAAATTGTCATTGCGATGTAAGCACGGGTTAGATGGAAACGTACCCGTTCTATGTCGTTCGGTTAAAGAGACCTAAGGGTACGTGACACTTGCCGTTGGCATAGATTAGGGTCTTGGCAGTCTATGGCTTAAATTGTCGTGACCCAGGCCAAGAAGACAAAATGCTCACCGAGAATGTGCCATGAGAGCACGGGGCGTGTGGCCGTGCGAGCCAACGTCTGTGATGAACTGAATATTGTTAAATTGCTCGCTTATGCTAATGAAATGTAGGGAAGGAGCATCGCCGCCCCGAGTTGGGGGCGGGATCGTTACAATTTGGTCAGCATTGCTGGCCGTTGCCTTGTTTTGCCACCGTGCGGTGGTTTGTTGCTTGCAGGTGCTGCTAGACCAAGCGGTCAATAGCAGGCTAAAGCCCAAATTGCGAAGCCGGCCCTCGAAGGCCTAATTGGAGTGTTTACTGCTTTTATTCATGTATGACCGGCCTGCGTGCCGTGGTTTGTAAATCATGTAATATGAAGTGAACAATTTTGTAAGGCCTTAAGGCCTATACTTGTGTATGTGCAACATTCCTATTTGGTATTAGTGGACATTCTGCTTTAGTGCTGGGTTCTTTATTGCAACTTATATAAACTGCTTCCGCTAGAATGCTCTGTGTAGGACGTTATGATTGGTTGGATGGTTTCCATTGAGTAACCACCTGGTCTGTCTGTAGTATATGGCGTCAGGCCCCGGCCGGACCTACTGCTATATGCTATGTGACGGATAGGGGGTGTTACAATTTGGTATCAGACTACTGGTTTTGGTCGGGCTTAAAATGAATTCGTGGACGAATTCTTTTTAAGGGGTGGTGAGCACATGTGTGTGCGTCATCGTTATAACAGTAAAAGAACCCATGAATGTCCACTTAGGAATGAAATACACGTGTTTGAGGAACGTGCATGTTCCTATAATTGCTATTTGCAATTTTATTTGGTCGCTTAACGGTGTTTTGTACCACTATAGGTGACCAGAAGTGGTGTTGGGCCGTCGGAACGTCGAGTTTCTGAGGCTAGCAATGCACCTAATGAAGCTCCTGCAACACCTCTATCGGCTGAGACCATACGATTGGTTGCCGAAGCAGTGTTGGCTATGATTAATGCGCAGCCTGCAAGGCAAACGCAGCAGCCCGCTCCTGCGATGGAGAAGGTACCGCTGTAAGAGGCTGAGGCGAGGAGAGTGGATCATGTGGTAGTGGAGCCGGTGGTGCCAAGGAGGGCAACCGAGAGACAGCTCAAGCATGTCATGAGCTTCAGTCCTCCGGTATTCTCGGGGTTGGGAACCCCATCTCAAGCTGAAGACTGGCTCTCCAGGGTGAAGAGAGTCATGACAGCAACGGAGACGGAGGAGTGGCAAATGACCACCATCGCTACGTTCCTTCTAGACGGTGAAGCGAGAATGTGGTGGGAAGGATTGGAGCTGCACCTATTGAGAGGTAGGCAACTTGTTGATGTCTCGATGGAGGAGTGCACGAGATTGTTCTTGGCTAGATACCTCCCTTCGGCGCAGTGGATAGCGTTGGAGAATGAGTTCCTGAAGTTGGTTTAGGGTGAGAGGAGCGTGGATGAATATCTCCACGAGTTTACTTGATTGAGTCGATATGCTAGCTCCACCATTGTGGATGAGGAGCGCAAGACGAATCGATTCTACGAAGGGCTGAGAGATGAGTTGAGGTTACTACTCTCGGGGCCGATGACGCAGGGTTTCTTGACCTTGGTCAACACGGCCCGGTCCTTGGAGAAGGACATGAAGAATGTACAAGCAAAGAAAAGCTTGGGTGATAAGAAATCTGAATTCAAAGTGTCGACTACTTCAAAGTCCGGCTATTCGGAGGTCCTTCAAGAAGCATAGGACTTCGGGTCCATCTCCTTCTGGTGCTTCTGGGGCGACTACGGGTCGGACCCCGGGCGTATGTTTTACTTGTGGAAAGACAGGGCACTTTGCCCGTGATTGTTGGAGCGGACGTACCAAGTCCGAAAGGAAGCCGGGAGGTACTTTCGAAGAGAAGGGCAAGGCGGTGGAGTCGACCGCGTCTCACTATGCTCCCGCCCAACCAAGGGTGTATAATCTTGGCCAATAGGAGGGCATCAAACAGGCGGATGTGGTGACAGGTACGGTTTAATTTATAGCAAGTCAATTTCTTTAAATACTTGTTATGCACATGTTACCTTACCACTGCTTGTTTAGGATTTGTTTTGATTTGTGAAAATCCAGCAAGAGCACTCTTCGATACGGGAGCTTCACACTCCTTCTTGTCCGAAGGATTTATATCACGCATCGGAGTCCCTTCTTCGATGGTGAAGGATAATTTGGATGTGTTGTTGCCCAATGGGTGTTCGATGCGCGCGGATAGGATCTGTGATGTTAAGATTCGTATTGGGAATCAGGAGTTCGATCTGCAAGCGTCGTTACTTCCGTTGGTGGAGTTCGACGTCATATTTGACATGGACTGGCTCTCGGAGCAGCAGGCCTATATTGATTGCGGTCGCAAGGAAGTCAAGCTGAGAGCAAGTCGTGAGACGACTTTTACGGGCTTAAAGGGGTCGAGTAAGACGTTGATGTCTGCTCTTCAGGTGGTGAAGGCGGTTCGTGCCGGTGCAGAATTGTTCTTTACACTAGTGGAGGTTGCGAAGACGAATCCCGCGTTGGATTGTATTTCAGTGGTATCGGAATACCCTGATGTGTTCCCCGCAGATCTTCCTGGATCCCCGCCTCAGTGGGAGATAGATTTCATGATTGAGCTAGTGCCAGGTGCCAAGCTTGTGTCACGATCTCCTTATCGGCTAGCGCCTAAGGAAATGGCGGAGCTGAAAGTTCAACTGCAAGAGTTGTTGGAGCAAGGGTATGTGCGCCCAAGTTTTTCGTCTTGGAGCGCGCCGGTCCTCTTTGTTAAGAAGAAGGACAGAAGCTTGAGGTTATGTATTGATTATCGGGAGCTCAACAAGTTGACGGAGAAGAACAAGTACCACGATCCCCCGGATTGATGATTTTTTGATCAGTTGGTCTGGTCGACGGTGTACTCGAAGTTGGATCTCAAGTCTGGGTACTATCAGCTGCGAATAAGGGAGAGTGATATCCCGAAGACAGCATTTAGTGCGAGATATGGGCATTATGAGTTTACGGTCATGCTGTTTGGGCTGACTAATGCACCGTTAGTGTTCATGGATTTGATGAACAGGACTTTCAGGGAGTACTTGGACCATTTTTTGATCGTCTTCATCGACGATATTTTGGTGTACTCACAAAGTGAGGAAGATCACTTCAAGCATCTTCATTTGGTTTTGGAGACGCTAAGGAGGAATCAACTGTATGCCAAGTTATCGAAGTGCGAGTTTTGGTTATCCTCAGTGGCGTTCCTCGGTCATATAGTGAGTGGAGAGGGTATTGTTGTGGATCCGGCGAAGATTGTTGCGATACGGGTGTGGCCTGAGCTTGCTACGGTAGCGGAAGTCCGGAGCTTTCTGGGGCTTACCGGCTACTATAGGCGCTTCGTAGAGAACTTCTCGCGGATAGCGTTACCTCTCACTACTTTGACGAGGAAGGAGCAGAAGTTCGTTTGGACTCCGGAGTGCGCGCGAGCTTTTGAGGAGTTGAAATGTCGGTTGACCACAGCGCCTGTGCTAAGTTCGCCATGTGGGACCGAAGGCTATGAGATTTATAGTGATGCTTCGGGCAGCGGTTTGGGTTGCGTGCTACTGCAACACGGAAGTGTGATAGCTTATGGCTCGAGACAGCTAAAAGTGCACGAGAGGAATTATCCGGTCCATGACTTGGAGTTAGCGGCCGTGATTTTTGCCTTGAAGCTGTGGAGACACTATTTGTACGGTGTGAAGATTGATATCTACACCGATCACAAGAGCCTGAAGTATCTGATTGATCAGAAGGATCTGAATATGCGGCAACGTAGATGGATGGAGTTCCTGGGGGACTATACATTCAAGATCAACTACATGTCTGGTAAAGGGAATGCAGTTGCGGACGCGTTGAGTCGTCGGGCCCTAGCTCAAGCAAATTGGCTATTCGATGCATGATGAGCGGTTGGTGCGGGAGTTGGAGGCGTTGGAGATTGTTTGTGTAGATAAGCAATCAAGTGCTGAAGCAGTACTGAATTGGACTGAAGTACAATATGACCTGGCTGATTGGATTCGGCAGGCTTTGGATTTGGATGACCACTTGAAGAAGTTCAAGGAAGAGGCTCTGGATGGGTCAAATTCCCAATTCGTCGTGGAGGACGGATTACTTTGGAAAGACGGTCGTCTGTGCGTCCCAAGTGTGTGCAATTTACGGGTGGAATTGTTGTACGAGGCACACCATACCAAGTACTCGATTCACCCGGGGAGCACGAAGATGTACCGTGATGTGAAGAAACTGTTTTGGTGGCTGGGATTGAAGAAAGATGTGGCGCTCTACGTGGCGAAGTGCCAAACTTGCGCCTTGGTGAAGGCGGAATGCCAAAAGCTGGGAGGATTTCTTAAGTCCTTGCCTATTCCGGAGTGGAAATTCGACGACATCTCTATGGACTTTGTGCACGGTTTGCCAAGGTCGCAAAAGGGGAAAGACGCCATTTGGGTGGTCATAGATCGGCTAACAAAGGTGTCGCATTTCATTCCGCATAGGAAGGATGATCCGGTGGAGAAGTTGGCAAACCTTTATGTGGATAACATTGTACGGCTTCACGGTGTGCCCCGCAGCATCGTGAGTGACCGAGATGGGCGGTTCACGTCCAATGATTGGAGGTTTGTGCAGCAAATGTTGGGAACAAAATTAAAATTCAGCACAGCCTTTCATCTGCAAACGGATGGGCAGACCGAGAGGGTCAATAGAACCATGGAAGACATGCTCCGCATGTGTGTCTTGGACTTTGGAAAGCAATGGGAAGACCACCTTTATTTGGTGGAGTTTGCATACAACAATAGCTACCAGACGAGTATTCAAATGGCGCCCTTCGAGGCCCTATATGGTAGAAAATGTCGCACGCCGTTGTCTTGGCTAAAAATGGGTGAGTCAAAGTTGTATAAGCGATTAGAAGTGGAGGATGCTACTTCTTTGGTGAGAACCATTCGGGAGAGGTTGCTTATCGCTCAGGACCGGCAAGCGAAGTACTATAATGCCAAGCACAGGAACGTGGAGTTCGCTGTGGGCGATTGGGTGTACTTAAAGATCAAGCCGTTCAAGGGTGTCTCGCGGGTGCGGCGATTGAAAAAGCTAAGCCCGAGGTACCTTGGGCCGTTTGAGGTTCTGGAGCGAGTTGGTGAAGCAGCCTATCGGTTGAAGCTTTCAGGGGAGCTTGGTGGATTACATGATGTATTCCATATTTCGGTACTTTGAAGGCAGTGCAAGAGCCTACGCAAGTGATCGCGGTTGATCAAGTGCCGGTGGATAGTGGGCTGACGACAAAAGTCAAGCCCGTGCGGATAGAAGACTCGGAGGTCAAGCGGATACGCAATAAAGAGATCAGGATGGTCAAGGTCCGATGGGACAATTGCGGTCGTGAGGAGCTCTCTTGGGAACGAGAGCAGACTATGCTTGACGAGTATCCAGGAGTTGTTCCGCTCAGGTACAATTTAGTTTTGGTACATTTCTTTCCTTTATATAATTTCGTGGACGAAATTCTTTTATGAGGGGGAGAGTTGTAACGCCCCGAAACTCAAAAGAGCGACGAGGGACATTTTGGGCCAGTTTTGGGTTCTGGCAGGAGGCACACGGCCTGGGACACGGGCGTGTCGACACTCAGCCGGCGAAGTCGACATTTTGCGCTCGACGTTGTGTCGACACAGGGCACACGGCATGAGACACGGGCGTGTCTCAGGGCGTGTCGAGCCCGTGTCGACACTCAGCCCGCGAAGTCGACATTTTGTGCTTGACGAAGTGTTGAGACATGGCACACGGCCTGAGACACGGGCGTGTCTCAGGGAGTGTCGAGCTCATGTCGACACTCGTCCCAGGAAGTCGACGAATTTTGCTCGACGAAGTGTCGAGACAAGGCACACGGCCTAGGGCACGGACGTGTCCAAGGCCGTATCGTGAGGTCGACGAACTTCGCTCGACGAAGTGTCGAGCCCGTGTACACGGCCTGGAGCCCAGGCGTGTTGAGGTGGACACGGGTTAGGACACGGGCGTGTCCAAGAACCCGTGTAGTTCTTGGGTTGTTTTCGGAATAAATCGATGGGGGCACACAGCCGACCACACGGCCGTGTCAGTTGGAACACGGGCATGTCAGGTCGAACACGGGCGTGTTTGATGCTCGTGTGTTGTTCCAGGCGCGTCGATTTTTACGACGAATGAGGCACACGGCCCTGGACATGGGTGTGTGCCAGGCCGTGTTCGGTCCAGATTGTACATTTCAGTCCCGAATCAAGGCCGTTCGTTTCTTTATTTTGGGATCCAACGGTTGGGGGTTTTTCCTACTGGGATATACCCGGGATTGGGCCTTTGAAACCCTCACTTTTACTTGAGTGGTTATCTTTCTAAAGTATTGAGAGAGAGGAGAGCCAAGGAAGGAAGAAGAATCTAGATTCGGCCATTGGAGGAGCTTCGAAGCTCCAAATCGCGAGCCGACTCCGGATCCACGGAGGCGAAGAGAGTGCGGTGCTTTTCATCCACTTACTTTTCCATGGCGCCAAAGAAGAACGCTAGGGTAACGATTCTCTTCTTGAGCAAGTAAAGCTCTCCTGCTTTGCATAGGAAGCCCGCTCTCGCGAGTTTGTGGTGAGTTGCAGGCGTTCCTTCGGGTAGATATGTAAAGTCCCCGTTGTGTAGAGTCCGTAAGCGAGAACGGACATAGACATGATGTGTGAAGCCTATCCGGACATGTTGGTCTGGATCGGTGATGTTGCATTGCATAAATTCCGGAGAAGACTCCGTGCGATTGATTGTTTTTCGGGTTTTCTACGTGGTAGATTGCAGCAGGGAGCCTTGGGGATTAACCCAAAGGTGCACGCAGAAAACTGGGCGGATGCGTGATCTTGCCAACTTGGAGGCCTGAGAGCCAACTTGAACATAACCGGGTTATGTGAAATGTGTGACGGAAACGGGACTCGGGAGAAGTTTGACCCGCGCAAATGGCTTAAATTGTCGTTGCGATGTGAGCACGGGTTAGATGGAAACGTATCTGTTCTATGTCGTTCGGTTAAAGAGACCTAAGGGTACGTGGCACTTTCCGTTGGCATAGATTAGGGTCTTCGGCAGTCTATCTTAAATTATCGTGACCCAGGCCAAGAAGACAAAATGCTCATAGGTTTGGCCGTCAAAGTGGCGGTGGTGAGATCGGAATGTCTATGGCTTTAATTGACGTGACATCGACCGGTTCATCGAGAATGTGCCCTGAGAGCACGGGGCGTGTGGTCGTGCGAGCCAACGTCTGTGATGAACTGAATATTGTTAAATTGCTCGCTTATGCTAATGAAATGCAGGGAAGAAGCATCGCCGCCCCGAGTTGGGGCGGGATCGTTATAATTTGGTCAGCATTGCTGACCGTTGCCTTATTTTGCCACCGTGCGGTGGTTTGTTGCTTGCAGGTGCTGCTGGACCACGCGGTCAATAGCGGGCTAAAGCCCAAATTGCGAAGCCGACCCTCGAAGGCCTAATTGGAGTGTTTACTGCTTTTATTCATGTATGACCGGCCTGCGTGTCGTGGTTTGTAAATCATGTAATATGAAGTGAACAATTTTGTAAGGCCTTAAGGCCTGTACTTGTGTATGTGCAACATTCCTATTTGGTATTAGTGGACATTCATGCTTTAGTGTTGGGTTCTTTATTGCAACTTATATAAACTGCTTCCGCTAGAATGCTCTGTGTAGGACGTTATGATTGGTTGAATGGTTTTCATTGAGTAACCACCCGGTCTGTCTGTAGTATATGGCGTCGGGCCCCGGCCGGACCTACTGTTATATGCTATGTGATGGATAGGGGGTGTTACACAACATAATTGACCTAAGGAAGAAAATGAGGGCTAAGCCCACTCTCCATGGGCCAAGCCCACCAAACTTGGCCCATTATCAGCCCAAGTGGTCAAAGACCACCCCTACCCTCTGGTTTTGAAGAGAGGGTCACATGCAAAGGAGCATTTTGGGGAATTCACCTAAAAGAGGAGAGGGAAGATGAGATTAAGAGGAAGAGGCCACTTGGCCTTGGCTCCTTCTGCCCCAAAAGGGTGCTGGTTGGCCTCCTTAGTAAATTCCAGCAGAATTTTGAGCATGGTGGCCACCTAGCACCATGGGTGAAGCCTCCAAAACCCCAAACAGAGCTCACCTTGGAGTTATCTCCACAAACAGCCCTCCCCAGCTCAAACCGACCACACCATCAACTTCAGTGAGTGGAATCGAGTGGAGAACGAGTCCTGGAGCAGAGCTTTTGGTGAAGAATCAAGGTTTTGAGTAGGAGATCACCGGAACAGCTCAACCATGGCCAACCGCCTCCGCACTCGCCGCCAAGGCTTGATTCAGGTCCGTTTCGCCGCCTCTCTACCCTTGCTAGCTTTCTAGATCCTTTAGGAGAGACATTGGGCTCAATTGAGCCTGATACCATGTGAGGAAATGGAGATTTTTTCCGAACTTTTCTTCTTGCTCGGGTTCACCGGAGGAGCCAATTCTGGCAGCCTCATCGCCGAGAATCGCTAGCCACCACCTCAGTGAAGGTGGTGGCGACATCCGCCGGCGGTGGTGGTGGCTCAGCTGGCCGGAAATAGCCGAGCAAGTCGGCCCAGCAGAAACCAATCTGGGTCGTTGGCTGATTGGGGATGATGACCAGATCCCGTCCATTCTACTTTAAGATACGTGCTCAATCAATTAAATTAAATCAAATTAAAAACTATAGAATTTATTATATTTGTCACACTTATACAGTGATATTGCAAGCTATTTTTAGGCCACTTAGAGGCATTTCCAGGACATGAACCCTAAATGCCATTTGTAGCTTAATGACTTAACTTTAATTTGGCTCCTTAAACATCAAATGTGGTAGAGTATATTGGGCGGTAGGTCAGTTTTCCTAGGACTGGTCCTAGGCAAGGGCAGAATTTCAAATTGATGCTCAAGCCAAACCAGTAATCAAAATGACCCCACATTTTGGGTGCAAGCATGATTAGGGAATATTTAGCCCCTGCTAAAAATTGAGAATTTTTGGGAATAAATGTTCTATAGTTTTTGCTTAAATATCAAAAGAATATAAATGAAATAATTGGAGTGTTATGGCTCTAAATGGTCCCAAATTTTGGTGGCATGTCCTTGGGGACTATACATGTGCATGGTAAACATTTCAGCACATTTGGACCGCTTCATGTTGGGTAAACGCACTTGCATGTGTTGGTTATGTATAGGCTTGGGGTGCAAATAGCCAATTTTGAAATATTGTGTATTAGGCCTATTTGGGATATCCAAAAATAATGGTATTGATTTCAGAGGCTCATTAGGGTGAATTATACACCACATTGTAATAATTGGATTTTTTGAAGCAAAAATCTCATTATTTGAAATTTTTGAAATAATAGGACTTTTGAAAAATAAATGTAAAAATAGGCTCATATTTGAGATAAAATCCCCAATTTTTGTCAAGGCCAATATAATGTTAGGTTTAACACCTAAAAATATTTATGTCTCTGTTTGAAGAATTTTGATAGGAGTTATGTGGAAATTATCTTTTTACCCTCATTTTACTTAATTAGAAAATTGATGAAAATACTCAGTAAAAAATTTTGGAAATTTTTTGGTGATCTATCTGAGTATGAATAACCTTGTATAATTATCTCAGAATTTTTGGATGATCAGTAATGTTTAAAACCTCATAGTGGCATTTTAGTAATATAATTATAAATGAAATTTTGTAGTCCTTATACCATGGAAGTTCATGAAATTCTGTTTTTAGTATTATTTTACCAATATATGTATGATGTAATATTCTTGGAATTTTTAGTAATGAACTCCTTACACTTCATTTGGAAAATGACAATTATGTGAGATTTCTATTAATTAAGGAATAAATGGAAATATTTCAAGAAAAATTATGAATGTTGGTAGGCAGCAATATTTTACCAATATATAACTCAGGAAAAATTCCTTAGGTCAGTGGATTAAAATTTGTGATACTTCATGTATTAAATGAGCTAGGGGATTAATTAAATGATTTAATTATAGGCCTTAATGACTTAAGAAAATTACGAAAATCAATAGCCTCACTTCATTAGTTCATACCATCCTAGGATAATTAGTTAGGGGCAGGTGGCCCAAGAAATTGGAAGTTCTATTTCGGGGTGGTATTAGGTCATGTGTTGCGCATAGTGTAAGTAGGCCATGCTATAAGGATCACCGGGGGATAGATCAACGGATGAGCTAGAGATTACAATTGAAATATGACCTGGTGGGTAGTGTTGTCTTAGTGATGAGAGTAAAAGTGCAAGCCCTTGGATAGCAATTGGAGTGGACGCCGGCGGAGGACCGTCGCCCTTCTGAGAACACCTGAAGTCATTAGGATCACTCAAGAGTAATAATGAGAGCTGGGAGTGAATTTTGGGTAGTCATCAATTAAAGTAAATATCCTCGAGAAAGGGATCTTTGGTCTTAATCCCATCGTAGTTCCTAGTGCCCCCAAGAGCCCTTCACCGGGTATACCCTGGGCAGTCTTGGGATTAACCTTAAATCAGTAAGTATAATAATTCGTAGACAAGAATAGTCTAATAGGTTAAGACACTGTGTTTCATTCTCGCCCATGATGGGTTTGAGGGATTTTGAATAAAGGCACTATTGTGCGTTCTCACCCGAGATGGGTTGGAGGGATATATGTTGCAGGCTCACCCGTGAAGGGTTTGAGGGATTCAGGATAGGTTGGTCCTGCGAGCTGAAGACTCGTGATGAAATACTTGCATGTGCATAAATTTAGTGGCGGGTCATGCGGTACTGGCCGATTGTCACACCGATGGCAGTACGGTGAACCAGGCGGGTGTGAGGGTTTTTTAGGGGCTAGTGGGTTGTTTTACACTGCGTTCTGGAGGACGATCCCCGATAACGCACACCCGACCCAACAAGACTGACGAGTTGTCAGCAAAGTACGTACGCATGGACTCTATAGTGAACCTAGGACGTGTACAGAGGCGTATGAGAGGGGTCTAAGGTTTGGTAGTGTGTATACCTGCCTAGAAGTGGAGATGCCCACTCCGCTGCTGCCGTAGCCACAACGGTGGTACCCGAGAGTGAAGCTAGCTCTCAAAAAGTGGGAACTAAAGGTTAATGATCACAGAGTCGTTGTGTGTGAGTTGCACTTGCCTATTGCATAAATTGCATCATAAACATTCATTCATATTAGGTCATACGCTTCATAGATCTTTATCATATAAATTAATATGGGCTCTTTTATATGATAAGTTAAATTTCCTGTAAACACTAACTTATAAATTTGTATGGGCATTTTTATAAGTTAAGGTATGTTTGTGATGGTAGTGTAATGGTAGCATAGCTTTACTTTTCTACTCTTACTTCCAGTTCTTTACTTACTTGTATTGTACATGCTTTTACTTTCATGCTATATACGTAGAACTGCTAGTGTAGATTTACTTCTCACACTCTTACTTGGTAGCTTAGTTTCCCTTGTCACCTGCTTCCTTTTGTTACCCCTTGATTGTCCTCCGCTTCGTCCTCTCGGACGGTGCCTAGGAGTTGCGGGGCGAGGTGCGGAGGAAACGACTTAGTCTTTTTGAATAATGGTCGGTGACCAACTATTTTTAGGAGCTCGAGGAGATAGAGCACCAGCACGACCGGCAGGACGAGGTGACAGGGCGTGAGGAGTTGATACCACCACCTACTACTACTACAGCGCTACCTCAGGTGGGACGAGATGAGATGATTAGCTTCCGCTATTTTGATATTTTGAGAGGAGAGTTTATTCATATGATGTACTGGGCATAAGCCCTTATTACTCTTCTATTTTTATTCTCATTGTGGATTGTGTACTCTTTCATTCATATATATATGATTTGTACTGTGACTGTGGACTAGCTGTGTTATACTCTACTATGTTTTACTTCTATTTCTCATATTGGCCTACAGGTTATATGATCGTACTAGATGACAAAATCGGCTTGTTGCGGTGTCGACTAACACGAGCGTTAGTGCCACCGTAAGACAGCGGTTCTGGTCATAAGACCGGGAACCTCCTTGGTAAGGGGGAAGGGTCTTACAAACTGGTATCACTTGACCGAACGATCATATGAGAAAGAAGTCCACAACACTGGACCACCCCGCGCGAGCATTAGTTTGCGGGTAAACTATGCAGCGGAAGCAGTGGTGTGCCCATGTGTAAAAAGTCAAAGAAAATAGTCCATTAAATACAATGAGTTAGGTCAGTTCTGTTTTAACCTTACCTTTATGCAACCTCCACAGGTCGCTGCGCCACAAAATGTGGTTCCTCCCCCTCCAGCTGCCACTCCATTTCTACAGATAGAGATGGGGCAGACTTTGACAGCGATCCTGGAAGCCTTCAAGGACCAGCAAGTCCCGGCTCTGCAGCCAAATCTGGGGTCAAGCTGGCTGAGTGCCTTCAAGAGCCTGTCCCCACCGATGTACCTTGGGACAGAGGTTACTGTGAAGATGGAGGAATGGCTGGAGGCCATACATGAGATATTGGCAGGCATCAGCTGCCCGGTCAGCCAGGCAGTTCCTCTAGCCACCTGTGCATTAGAAGCTCATGCAAAGAGATGGTGGAAGTCCGTACGAGAGTCCACTTATGCTGACTGGGAGCTGTCAGACATATCTTGGGAGGAGATCGGCGAAGTATTCTTGGATCACTTCGTATCCAGCACAGACAGAGATGTACTGGAGGAGAGGTTTCTGAACCTCAGGCAGGGGAGCAGATCGGTGATTGAATACCAGAGGGAGTTTTCCCACCTTGCCAGGTTCGCAGGGATACATGATACAGACGATAGGAGGTATGCCAAGAGATTCTACCGGGGCCTCAGAGACGACTTGAGGCAGGCCCTATTATTCATTTCTCACGGCACATCGGCCCAGATCATCGAGATGGCAAAGAAGCTGGAGGCCGACCAGCTGATGGTGCAAGGAAGAGGGAAGAGACCATACGATGGGTTGACACCAGGAGAGAGTTGCAAGGGCTCTCAGAGAGGCAGGACCATTGGATATAAGAGGGGTAGGGGACATCGTCGTCCCAACTTCAGGTAGGAGCAGGGGCCTCCTCCAGCATTAGCTCCCCCACCTCTACAAGTGCATGTTCCGAGGATGCAGGATGACCATGGCCACCGGCAGGTAGTTTATTACGGATGCCGCCAACCCGGGCACATTAGATCAGAGTGTCCGCATCAGTTCTGTCCACCTCCTCCACCTCCAGTGGCCCCTCCAGTACAGCAGGGCCGAGGCCGAGGCCGAGGCCGAGGTCGAGGTCGAGGCCGGGGATATCACGACCGAGGACGTAACCAGGAGCAGATATATGTATTGGACCTCACGGATCAAAGGAACCCCGAGGAAGTGATTACATGTACTTAAATTATTTTAAATTTAGAATTCCAACCTTAGTAGTGCCTTGAAAATCATGGAAATAACATCCAATGTAACTCAAATAAATCTGAGACATAGTTATGATCAGCGGCAAGCCCGCTCATACCTTCTTCGACACGGGTGCTTCACACTCATTCGTGTCAGACACTTTTATTGAAGGACTAGAGGGTGTGGAGAGATTTCCTGGCATAGAGATGAGGGTGCGTCTTCCTGATGGCTCGGAGCTACGGACCACGGATAGCTGCAACATGGAGGCCGAGATAGGAGGCAAGGTATTCGAAGCTCTGGCGGCGGTCTTAAGATTGCCAGACTTCGATTTGATTTTGGGCATGACCTGGCTTCATTGGAACTATGCCCAGATCGACTGCCCCTCGAAGAGGATTACACTCAGGCATGGAGACTCCTACCTCACTATTGAAGGTATCCGACCTATCCCCCATCTTTCATTATCTTCTGTACAGGTTGTCAAGGCCTATGAGTAGGGGGAAGAGGTGTACCTTATCTGCTTCGAGATGTTGGCAGCAGAGAGTTTTATAGCTGATATCCCGATGGTTCGGGATTTCTCTGATGTATTCCCAGAGAAATTGCCCGGACTACCACCAGCTCGGGACTTGGATTTCAGGATTCAGTTGGTGCCAGGGGTGAGGCCAGTGTCCCGGGCACCTTACAGGATGGCTCCCAGAGAGTTGGTAGAATTCAGAACTCAGCTTCAGGAGCTTGTGGAATTGGGATTTGTGCGGCCGAGCTCGTCACCGTGGGGAGCACCAGTTCTTTTTGTGAAGAAGAAAGACAGATCATTGCGGTTGTGCATAGATTACAGGGAGCTGAATCGGTTGACGGTCCGGAATACCTATCCACTGCCTCGGATAGACGAGTTATTTGATCAGCTTCAGGGGGCCTTCTGGTTCTCTAAGCTGGATTTGAGATCCGGTTACTATCAGCTGCGTATCCGAGAGGAAGACATCCCGAAGACGGCTTTCAGCTCACGATACGGGTTATACGAGTTCACGGTGATGCCTTTTGGGCTCACGAATGCCCCTGCCGCATTCATGAGTCTAATGAACCGTGTATTCGAGCCCTTCTTGGACCGCTTCGTCATTGTATTCATCGACGATATTCTGATCTATTCCCGGACTCAGGAGGAGCACACATAGCATTTGATACAGGTTTTGCGAAGGCTGAGGGAGTCCCAGATGTATGCGAAGTTTTCTAAGTGCCAGTTCTGGCTACAGGAGGTGGCCTTCTTGGGGTATACGATCAGTGGAGCTGGATTGGCGGTGGATCCAGCCAAGATAGAGTTAGTGAGAGATTGGACACGGCCGAAGACAGCGTCAGACATTCGCAGCTTCTTGGGATTAGCAGGTTACTATCGTAAGTTCGTGGATAGGTTCTCAAGGATAGCGCTCCCCCTCACGACCTTGACGAGGAAGGATGTAAAGTTTGCTTGGACAGAGTAGTGCGAGACAACGTTTCAGGAGTTGAAGAACCGACTTACCTCATCCCCTATCCTTGCACTCCCATATGGGAGTGAGGGATTTCAAATTTACACGGATGCCTCATACGAAGGGATGGGTGCTGTACTGATGCAGCACGGACATGTTATCGCTTATGCTTCGAGACAGTTGAAGAAGCACGCGCATAACTATCTGGTACACGATTTGGAGCTGGGGCTATTGTATTTGCACTAAAGATATGGCAGCACTATCTGTATGGGGTTCATTGTGACATTTTCTCAGATCACAAGAATCTCAAGTACATCGATACGCAGAAGGACCTAAACCTACGAGAGAGGAGATGGCTAGAATTTCTCTGTGACTATGATTACCAGATTCACTACCACCCGGGGAAGGCAAACAAAGTAGCAGATATATTGAGCAGGTGGGTCGGCACCTCTGGGTCGGAGCCTCGGGTGATGGCTATGGAGCTGATACAGATGATGGACGACATGCATATTACTATGGTTTCTGAGGCCGAACCAGTAGGATACCGAGAGTACCTGAGCTCATTGATCAGAGATGATGACATTCGGGAGCGCATTATGGCGCATCAGAGGTTGGATGCTGCATTGGAGCCGATTTTCAGTGCCCTGGAAAGGGGTAAGGTTGAGGATTACACACTGCAGGATGATCTCCTTCGATTCCATGGACGCATGTATATACCGGCAGGGGGGCGGTATCCGAGATGATATACTTAGAGAGGCACATTGCCCCAGATATTCAGTGCATCTCGGCATCACCAAGATGTGGGCATATTTACGGAAGACTATGTATTGGCCTGGGATAAAGAGGGAGATCACCCACTTTGTGACACATTGTGAGACGTGCCAGCGCGTTAAGGTGGAATGCAAGAGCCTGGGAGGTTTATTACAGCCATTGTCAGTCCCAGAGTGGAAGTTCGAGGACATTTCTATGGACTTTGTGCACGGACTACCTCGCTCCCACTCTGGGCATGATTCCATCTGGGTCATAGTAGACAGACTGACCAAGGTGGCACGCTTTATTCCAGTCAGGAAGGATGCTCTAGTTGCCGTTTTGGTGAGATTATTCGTGGAACAGTTTGTCAGATACCATGGCATCCCCAGGACGATTGTTTCGTACCGTGATGGTCGGTTCACTTAGAGGGAGTGGAGGGATGTGCATGCTTACTTAGGCTTTCGGCTTACTTTTAGTACCGCCTTCCACCCGCAGACTGACGGACAGACCGAGCGGACCATCCGAACCATGGAGGATCTACTCCGCCTATGTATATTGGATACGGGGAAGCCTTGGGAGAGGCTGCTACCATTGATCGAGTTCTCTTGCAATAATAGCCACCAGGCTAGCATCAGGATGGCTCCATATGAGGCACTTTACGGGAGGAAGTGCCGAACACCGCTGCCATGGGTTCAGGATGTGGATACCAAGGCTCTTCGTTCTGATTATGTGAAGGATACGGAGGCTTAGGTTCATTTGATCAGGGATCGGCTGCTATAGGCCCAGAGTAGACAGGCGAACTATTATGATGCTCGGCACCGGAAGGTGGAGTTCCAGGTTGGAGACAGAGTTTCTTGAATATACATCCGGTACACGGTGTCTCTCGGGTACGGAGGCACAAGAAGCTCAGTCCTCGATACATGGGGCCAAACTTGATCCTGGAGCGGATCAGCCCCTTAGATTACCGACTGCAGCTTCCACCAGAGTTGGGTACCCTACACGACGTCTTCCATGTCTCTTCCTTGCAAAGAGCTCTCCTTCGGCCGGAGCAGCGCGTTACTACTACAGCCGGTCCGATAGCGCCAGACAGATCTGTTAGATTGGAGCCGATCTGGATTGATGATACAGATGTCCGTGTGTTGCGGAAGAAGAAGGTCCCTCTCGTGAAGGTGTTGTGGTCCAACCATGGACGGGAGGAGCACACCTGGGAACCGAGAGATCTGATGATGGCGCAACACCCGGAGCTATTCACTTCAGGTATACTTTAGTTTACGCATTTAAATTTCTTATAACTTTGCAAGTAGAACCCCGTAGACTCGAACTTAAATTTCGGGGACGAAATAATTTTTTTTGTTTATAGGATTTGTAACATCTCATGTTACTTCTAGACCCCATAACTTAGATTGGGTTGGGCAAGGGGTGGGTGATAGGGAAATTAGCTAGGTTTGACCCTAGGTAGTGGGTTGTAGCCATGTGGAGCCCACTAAGGGGTCAATGCCAAACTAGGTCAAACTAGCCTAAATATGAACCCTAGCCACACCATGACCCCACCACATTGCCCTAACCCTAAAATAATGTACGTGGACCCTAGGTCATGTCATTAGGTCAAACCTTTGTGTTGGGTACATTGGTTTAAATGTACCTGATTTGAAGAAGCCTCACCCTACTCAATGATATACATCAAAATGTATTTGATGTATTTTGAGTTTAGTTGTGCAGGTCAAGTATTTACAGGGAAAGCTGAAAAGATTCCAAGTCCATGTGTCGACACCCAGGAGCAAAGTGTCGACACCTAAGAAGACTTGTGTCGACACCCAGGCAAGCAGTGTCGACACTTGGAGTACTTGTGTCGACACCCAGGCAAGCAGTGTCGACACTTGGAGTACTTGTGTCGACACCAGGGATGCAGAGTCGACACCAGACAGAAAGTGTCGACACAAGGAGCTGTGTCGACACTCAATGAAGAAAAGTCCAGTGAAGAAGTGTCGACACTTAGCAGTTGTGTCGACACCCAGAGGAACTGTGTCTACATCAGAAAGTGTCGACACTTGGAGGCTGTGTCTACACTCAGCAAAAGTCAGCAGAGTCTAAGTATAAGTGACGACATAATAAAGAATGTGTCAACACTCAGCAGAAGACTCAACACTTGAAGAAAGTGTCGACACAATGAAGAATGTGTCGACACTCAGCAGAAGACTCAACACATGAAGGAAGTGTCGACACTAGGAGGCTGTGTCGACACTCAGCAAAGTTCAACAAAATATTCTAAGTACAAGTGTCGACACTAAGGAGATGTGTCGACACTCAGCCAAAGTATCAACAAGAAGAAGAATGTGTCGACACAAGGAGCAGTGTCGACACTCAGCAAGTATCAACACAGAAGGCATGTGTCGACACCAAGAAGATGTGTCGACACTGAACAAGATCAACACATGAAGATGTGTCGACACAAAGGAGTTGTGTCGACACTTACAAGAATTCAACTAAGTGCTGAAGAACAAGGAGTTGTGTCGACACTCAATATCAGTGTCGACACATGAAGAAGAAGCTGTGTCGAGAAGAGAATTCTACAACACAAGGAGTTGTGTCGACACCTTGGAGGCTAGTGTCGACACTTAGTCAACTTGTGTCGACACTTAGTCTATAAGTGTCGACACTTAAAGACAGATTGTCTCGACACTTTCAGACAGTTACAGATTTTTCAAGAACTGACTGGATGACTTGACAGCTGCCATTCCAGCCGGTCTACTGCACCTGTCAGAGTTGTCAGAAATCAGTTATGAACCGGACCAGCCGGTTACCATGAAGAAGACCTATAAATAGGCTTATACTGTCAACAGAAACAGAGGATTCAACATAGATCAAAGTTGTTGAAAAGCAATTCATTGAAGACTTTCAAGTGAAGTTCTAAGTAGTTGGAGAGAGAGAGCTCCATCCAAGAAGATAGCCGTTGGAACTAGGCTGAGAAGAAGGATTCAAACATTGTTCTAAATCTTAAGTTGCAGAGATCAAGGATCAGCTGCAGAGGAGATCAATCTTATTGTGTTCTATATTCAAGAAGCTTTGAAGAAAGCCAAGTCAGATTGATCTCAGCAGAGTTCATCCAAGAACTCATCAAGAACCTATCAACTCATCTCTCTATTCAGAGTTATAGGTAGATACACTTTGTATTTTATATTTTTGGTAGGATCCTTAGGGATCTGAGTTTGTAAGCCTGTAATTATAAAGGCTGAGTGTAGGGCCTGTGTGCCTGAGTGTAGGAGATCTGTATCTCTGAGTGTAGGCCTGTTGTGGCTGAGTGTAGGCCTGTTGTGGCTGAGTGTAGGCTTTATGAAGAAGCTGAGTGTAGGTCTTTGAAGAAGACTGAGTTGTAGGGCCTTGGGCCTGAGCGGTAGGAACCTGTTTTGGGGTTCTAAGTGTAAGATCTGAGGATCTGATATAGTGGAGGAGTTTGGCCGAATCTAGTACACTACTAGATAGGCGAAGGGGGAAAGTGGATGTACCCAAATCTTGGGGAACCACTATAAACCTGGGTGTTCACTGTGTGTATGTGTTTTGCTGTGATAGCTGATAGATTGCTGTGCAAAAGTAGTTATAATTCTGTGTTATAATCTGAATTCTGCCTAAAAAGTTAAAAAGATTTAAGTCACATATTCACCCTCCCCCCCCCCCCTCTAGGTGATTAGGTACAATATCTTTCACTTTGACCCTAGTTGACCAAAGTCAACCATGGCCCTAATTTGGTCAAACCTATACCTATAGGCCCAATTAGTCCAAGTAGGGCACCACATTGACCCAACCCAAGTTGGGTGGTGCTATTATACTAATGACCACCAAGTCCAGCCCACTCATCATGGTTGACCAAGTCAACTCAAGTCAACCTAGTCAACATAATTGACCTAAGGAAGAAAATGAGGGCTAAGCCCACTCTCCTTGGGCCAAGCCCACCAAACTTGGCCCATTATCAGCCCAAGTGGTCAAAGACCACCCCTACCCTCTGGTTTTGAATAGAGGGTCACATGCAAAGGGGCATTTTGGGGAATTCACCTAAAAGAGGAGAGAGAAGATGAGATTAAGAGGAGAAGGCCACTTAGCCTTGGCTCCTTCTGCCCCAAAAGGGTGTTGGTTGGCCTCCTTAGTAAATTCCAGTAAAATTTTGAGCATGGTGGCCACCTGGCACCATGGGTGAAGCCTCCAAAGCCCCAACCGAGCTCACCTTGGAGTTATCTCCACAAACAGCCCACCCCATCTCAAACTGACCACACCATTAGCTTCCGTGAGTGGAATCGAGTGGAGAACGAGTCCTGGAGTAGAGCTTTTGGTGAAGAATCAAGGTTTTGAGCAGGAGATCGCCAGAGCAGCTCAACCATGGCCAACCGTCGCCGCACTCGCCGTTAAGGCTTGATTCAGGTCCGTTTCGCCGCCTCTCTACTCGTGCTAGCTTTCTAGATCCTTTAGGAGAGACATCGGGCTCAATTGAGCCCGATGCCATGTAAGGAAATGGAGATTTTTCCAAGCTTTTCTTCTTGCTCGGGTTCGCCGGAGGAGCCAATTCCGGCGGCCTCATCGCCGGGAATCGCTAGCCACCACCTCAGTGAAGGTGGTGGCGACATCCGCCGGCGGTCGTGGTGGCTCAGCTGGCCGGAAATAGCCGGGCAAGTCGGCCCAGCAGAAGACAATCTGGGCCATTGGCTGATTGGGGACGATGACCAAATCCCGTCCATTCTACTTTAAGATTCGTGCTCAATCAATTAAATTAAATCAAATTAAAAACTATAGAATTTATTATATCTGTCACACTTATATAGTGATATTGCAAGCTATTTTTAGGCCTCTTAGAGACATTTCTAGGACATAAACCCTAAATGAAATTTGTAGCTTAATGTCTTAACTTTAATGTGGCACCTTAAACAACAAATTTTGTAGAGTATATTGGGTTGTAGGTCAGTTTTTCTAGGACTGGTCCTAGGCAAGGGCAGAATTTCAAATTGATGCCCAAGCCAAACCAGTAATCAAAATTACCCCAAATTTTGGGTGCATGCATGATAAGGGAATATTTAGCCCCTGACAAAAATTGAGAATTTTTCGGAATAACTTTTCTATAGTGTTTGCTTAAATATCAAAAAGTAAATAAATGAAATAATTGGAGTGTTATGGCTCCAAATGGCCCCAAATTCTGGTGGCATGTCCTTGGAGACTATACATGTGCATGGTATAAATTTCAGCACATTTAGACCACTGCATGTTGGGTAAACTCACTTGCATGTGTTGGTTATGTATAGGCTTGGGGTGCAAATAGCCAATTTTGAAATATTATGTATTAGGCCTTTTTGGAACATCCAAAAATCATGGTATTGATTTCAAAGGCTCATTAGGGTGAATTATACCCCACATTGCAATAATGAGATTTTTGGAAGCAAAAATCCCATTATTTGGAATTTTGAAATAATAAGACTTTTGAAAAATAAATATAAAAATAGGCTCATCATTGAGATAAAATCCCCAAATTTTTCCAAGGCCAATATAATGTTAGGTTTAACTCCTGAAAATTTTTATGTCTCTGTTTAATAAATTTGATAGGAGTTATGTAAAAATTACCTTTTTACCCTCATTATACTTAATTAGAAAATTGATGAAAATACTTAGTAGAAAATTTGGAAAAATTTTGGTGATATATCTGAGTATGAATAACCTTGTATAATTATCTCAGTAATTTTTAAAACCTCATAGTGGCATTTTGGTAATATAATTATAAATGAAATTTTGTAGTCCTTGTACCATGGAAGTTCACGAAATTCTATCTTTAGCATTATGTTACCAATATATGTATGCTGTAATTTTCGTGGAATTTTGAGTAATGAACGCCTTACACTTCATTTGGAAAATGACAATTATGCGAGATTTCTATTAATTAAGGAATAAATGGAAATATTTCAAGGAAAATTATGAATGTTGGTAGACAACAATATTTT
Organism: Platanthera guangdongensis; assembly: GCA_039583875.1. Classification (NCBI taxonomy): domain Eukaryota; kingdom Viridiplantae; phylum Streptophyta; class Magnoliopsida; order Asparagales; family Orchidaceae; genus Platanthera; species Platanthera guangdongensis. Next base: position 81,047,013 of record CM077158.1, read on the forward strand.
ACCAATATATAACTCATGAAAAATTCCTTAGGTCAGTGGATTATAATTTGTGATACTTCATGTATTAAATGACCTAGGGGATTAATTAAATGATTTAATTAGAGGCCTTAATGACTTAAGAAAATTACGAAAATCAATAAGCTCACTTCATTAGTCCACACCATCCTAGGATAATTAGTTAGGGGCAGGTGGCCTAAGTCATTTGAAGTTCTATTTCGGGGTGGTATTAGGTCATGAGTTGCGCATAGTGTAAGTAGGTCATGTTATAAGGATCACCGGGGGATAGATCAACGGATGAGCTAGAGATTACAATTGGAATATGACCTGGTGGGTAGTGTTGTCTTAGTGACAAGAGTAAAAGTGCAAGCCCTTGGATAGCAACTGGAGTGGAGGCCGGCGGAAGACCGTCGCCCTTCTGAGAACGCCTTAAGTCATTAGGATCACTCAAGAGTAATAACGAGAGCTGGGGGTGAATTTTGGGTAGTCATCAATTAAAGTAAATATCCTTGAGAAAGAGAGTTTTGGGCGTAATCCCATCGTAGTTCCTAGTGCCCCTGAGAGCCCTTCACCGGGTATACCCTGGGCAGTCCTGGGATTAACCTTAAATCACTAAGTATAATAATCCGTAGACAAGAATAGTCTAATAGGTTAAGACATTGTGGTTCATTCTCGCCCGTGACGGGTTTGAGGGATTTTGAATAAAGGCACTATTGTGCGTTCTCACCCGAGATGGGTTGGAGGGATATATGTTGCAGGCTCACCCGTGAAGGGTTTGAGGGATTCAGGACAGGTTGGTCCTGCGAGCTGAAGGCTCATGATGAAATACTTGCATGTGCATAAATTTAGTGGTGGGTCATGCGGTACTGGCCGATTGTCACACCGATGGCAGTACGATGAACTAGGCGGGTGTGAGGGTTTGAGGGGCCAGTGGTTTGTTTTACACTGCGGTCTGGAGGACGATCCCCGATAACGCACACCTGACCCAACAAGACTGACGGGTTGTCAGCAAAGTACGTACGCATGGACTCTAGAGTGCACCTAGGACGTGTACAGAGGCGTATGAGAGGGGTTTAAGGTTTGGTAGTGTGCATACCTGCCTAGAAGTGGAGATGCCCGCTCCGCTGCTGTCATAACCATAACGGTGGTACCCGAGAGTGAAGCTAGCTCTCAAAGAGTGGGAACTAAAGGTCTGTGATCACAGAGTCATTGTGTGTGAGTTGCACTTGCCTGTTGCATAAATTGCATCATAAACATTCATTCATATTAGGTCATATGCTTCATAGATCCTTATCATATAAATTAGTACGGGATCTTCTATATGATAAGTTAAATTTCCTGGAAACCTTAACTTATAAATTTGTATGGGCATTTTTATAAGTTAAGGTACGTTTATGATGGTAGTGTAGTGGTAGCATAGTTTTACTTTTCTGCTCTTACTTCTAGTTCTTTACTTATTTGTATTATACATGCTTTTACTTTCATGCTATATACGTAGAACTGCTAGTGTAGATTTACTGCTCACACTCTTACTTGGTAGCTTAGTTTCCCTTGTCACATGCTTCCTTTTGTTACCTCTTGATTGCCCTCCGCTTCGTCCTCCCGCACGGTGCCTAGGAGTTGCGGGGCGAAGTGCGAAGGAAACGACTTTGTCTTTTTGACTAATAATCGGTGACCAACTATTTTTAGGAGCTCGAGGAGATGGAGCACCAGCACGACCGGCAGGACGAGGTGACAGGGCGTGAGGAGTTGATACCACCTACTACTACTACTACAACACTACCTCAGGTGGGAGGAGATTAGATGATTATCTTCCGCTGTTTGATATTTTGAGAGGAGAGTTTATTCATATGATGTACTGGACATAAACCCTTATTACTCTTTTTTTATTCTCATTGTGGACTGTGTACTCTTTCATTCATATATATATGATTTGTACTGTGAATGTGGACTAGCTGTGTTGTACTCTGCTATGTTTTACTTCTATTTCTCATATTGGCCTACAGGTTATATGATCGTACTAGCTGGCAGAATCGGTATGTTGCGGTGTCAACTAACCCGAGCGTTAGTGTCACCGTAATACGGCGGTTCTGGGCATAAGACCGGGAACCTCCTTGGTAATGGGAGGGGTCTTACAGCCCGGGTGCGCATGTCCGAAAGCATGCTCGCGTAATGCGACCCCATACAACCAGGTGTGTGCGCAGGCTCCTCGGTGCGCGCGTGGGCATCTCGGTGCACCGATCCCACTTCGTGCACAATCCGAGCAACCATCGCGGCCGATTGTCGGTGTAGGGAGGCCCTGCCAAAGCCACGTCCTGCCATCCCTCGCTGTGGCCGCATATCACGGTCATGGGGTTCCGCCCGCAAGGGCGACCTCGCCGCGGCTGCCCCTCCCCTTGGATTCCCCTCCCCGTGGCTGCCCCTCCCCGCGACCATATTGATCTGCCCGCAAAGGCGGCCACGCCATGTCCGCACCTTCCGGCGACCGAGGGAATTTGCCTGACAGGGTGGTCGTGCGGCGACCGCCCTTCCTTGCGATCGTCTATCGTGGCCGCGGGGTCCCGCACGCAAGGGAGGCCGCGTCACGGCCGCTCCTCCCCTTGACCGCCTCTCGCGGCCATGGGGCTTCGCCCGCGAGGGCGGCAGCACCACGACTACCATCCCGGCAGCCCCAGCCCCCGGCCGCGGGGCTTCTACCTCAAGGGTGGCCGCACCACGGCCACCCCTCCCCACGGCCGCGTTCTCTCTTGTTCCGCCGGCCGCGACTCTTCTTTTGCCCATGACCATCTGCCGCCAAGTTGTCCACCCATTCATGGCGAGCCTTCCCTGCCATCTGGTCGTTCCATCACAATCATGACTGTCTATTTCATAGGTAACCACCCACTAACCACCACGGTTAGTGGAGAATATTATTGTCGCTCTAAACTATGCTTAAAATAATGTTATTGGTGGTTATGGTGTGCAGATAGCCCATAACTGACGTAACCACCTACTGGAGGCTATAAAAGGTCAAAGCTTTTCCAGATTTCTCCTACGAGCCGACGTCTCTCCACCAGAAATTCGTCTAAGACCACTGCGAAAAGCAGGTCTTGTGAGCCGTTCAGAGAAGTCTCCTTGCACTCAACATCCCGCAAGTCCTCACCAACATTACTCCGCACGTTCCGCGATCGTGATCAGCGTCCGCGCATTGTTCAGGAGTGTTCGCCATCGCCGAAGAATACGAGCATCAAGCTTCACGTTAGGCAGCCTGTTGCCCACTGAGCACGTGTGAACTCTCTCTCTCTCATCCCCAGTTGTAACGAGTAGTCGGGTCCGGTTCTTAAATGGTATTTCATTTCATCTATTTTGTTTTAAGATTTTCACATTTTTTTTCTTTTTTATTTATTTACTTTTCTTCTTTCCGTTTAAAATTGTTTTTGAAACAGATTAGCAGTTCAGCCATGATTAATTTTAGAAGCCACATTGACCAGCGGAGGTTTTTTTGTTCCACTCATCTCGCAGCTCAACAATGGCACCAGGAAGAAGACAACCTCTCTTTCCCCAACTCTGTTTCTCTCTCCATCCCATTCGATCTCTCTCTCCTCCATCTCCCTTCTTTCTGCAAGAACTCCAACCAGCTTAGTTTATTAATGTGCTTCGCCGCAATGAATTGCGAAGAAAGTAGTTAAATCGGACGGCAGAAAGAAGATAGCAATGGCGATAGTTACGCCGCAAGAATTCTATGCAAACTTCACCTCGGAGGTAAAATCCATCTTCTGCTATGATGCAGTCCAAACCACCTCCCCCGGGATCTGGCTGGTGGACAACCCCCTCATGTTCTCCTTCCCGCTCCTCCTGTTTCAGCTCACGCTCATCTTCCTCTTCACGCGAATCACACAATCCATCCTCAGCCACCTCTCCATACCCATACACATTTCCCAAATCATTGTAAGTATATGTATCTACGCCCCCTTTCTTCTTAATTTCTGTTGTTCATATTGATGATTAATTATTATATATTGTAATTTCACTGTTGTGACATGCATGATTACTAACTGAAGGGGGGGATTATTCTGGGGCCATCCTGTCTCGGCCGTTACAGGCCCTTTGAGAATATCATGTACTCGCCTGTCAGCTGGGAGCAGCTCAACGTCATCTCTTTTCTCGCGATCTTCCTCTTCTATTTCCTCGCCGGCCTGAAGACCGATCTAAGCATGATCCCCAAGGCCGGGAAAAAGGCCTTCGCCATCGCCATTACCGGGGACATCCTCCCCTCCATCTTCGTCGTCCTCATTGACTACTTCTGCAAGAGTATCATTCCTACGAGATTCAGGGAAAAGTCAATCATCCTCAGAACGATGTACCTATGGAGCGGCACCTCCTACATCGTTGTCTCTTGCGTCCTCGCCAACCTCAATCTCCTCACATCCAAATTGGGCCGCCTCGCCATGTCCGCTTCAATAATCACTGAATTCACTAACTTGTTCGCCCGTGTCGTTATGAGTTCATACATGCTGGCGACCAAGTCCCACTCCATTGCGATGGGGGTGACGTCGACGGTCGCTTACCTTGCGTTCATGGTGTTTCTGGTGTTTGTGGCGAGACCGCTGACGATTTTGGCTATAAAGAGAACGCCGGAGGGCAGAATGCTCAACGATGCGTGCTTTATCGGGGTGTTGGTGCTTGTGATGGGGTGCGGATTTATCGGCGAGCTGATCGGGTCTCGTGCTTTAGCGGCACCTTTCTTTCTAGGGTTGATTTTGCCAGGAGGGGCGCCGTTGGGGGTGACGATGGTGGAGAAGTTGGAAAGGATGGCGGAGGGGGTATTCTTGCCGGTCTTAATGGCGTTGGTGGGGATAAGGATGGATGTGACGTCGCTGAAGATAGTGAGCATGGACTTGAAGATCCTGATTTTATTCTTAATCATGGTCGTCGTCGGCAAGTTTTTTGGGGCGATGCTACCATGCTTCTACTGCAAGATGCCCATTCGGGACTGTCTGGCCGTTGGATTGATGATGATTAGTAAAGGTATTTTTGAGGCCGTTACAGCCTGCAAGTTGCAGGATTTCAAGGTGAGTTAATTCTTTTAAAAATTCTTTTAGGAAATTGAAAAGAATCTGAATTTGGTAGGAGTAATCCTGATAGAGTAGAAGCATGGTAGCATCAAGCCGTTGGATTGATGATGATCCGGATCCCCTGGAGTTACTGCGGGAATTTTAGGGGGTGGAATTTCTGTTTTGTGAATTATTGGAGTGGAATCAGAAAAAATGATTAACATGAAAGTTGTAGATATCCCCGAGATGAATAACTTTCATGTTGAACATTTTTTGATTTGAATTCGTTTAGACCCCCGATTTGGGCTCCAAAAAAACACTGTCTGTCTTTTTTCGGAGCCCAAATCGGGGATTTAAACGACTTCAAATCAAAAAATGTTCTACATGAAACTTATTCGTCTCGGAGATATCTACAACTTTCATGTTAACCATTGTTTCTAATTCCGCTCCAATAATTCGCAAAATAGGAACTCCACCCCCTGGAGTTCCTTTACTGCAGGGGATCCGGATCCGAGAAAGATAGGGAAGAATTTTGTGCGGTCTCACTATATCTGACCTTATTTATTAAAAAACTCAAAGAAAAAAATACAGTATCTTAAATTTTGTGAACTATAGGCCCACAATTCTTTCTTTTCTTTCTATACGTCGATTATTTCTACCTAAATTTCTTTAAATGAAAATTGTACGCTCAAATAAATATATTAGCCATAAATCAAAAAATACAAATGAAAGAAAAATGCAAGAGGAAGAAGAAAGAAACGTAAGACTCCGTTCATTTGAAAGGATTACGTAGATTGGAATCAGATTTGTCTGAGAAATTGAAATTAAAATCAATTTCAATTCTATAGTTTGACTGAAGACATAAATTCTTGTTGTTCAATGTTAGAATTCAGTTGCTGAAATTGAAATTTAAAATTTAAAACAATGACAGAAATATGTATATAGATAATAAATGAGTACCAATACATCGAAATACATAATTATGAAAATGTCGACAACATCAAAATAAATTCATTAAAATTACAAAAATAAATAAAAGTCCACATAACCACATATATATAGACACATTTTTATACACGTACAAACACTTTTAAACCCATTTTTTCCACACACACTCATACAAAGCACTTGAAAACAGTGGTAGACGCAGGAATTATATTCTGTGTGGGCGGAGTATAATATTATTTGATAAAATAAATCGACTCTATCTCTTTTTTAAATATGTCTATATCACATTATTATATTATTGTCTATATTACATTAATATCATATAATTATTTAAAATAGTTGATCAATTAAGAAAAAAACGATATCATTTGCTCCAATTCATTGTTTTTTATCGATTATTTGAATATCACCATCAATTTTAAATATTTCACACAGTAACATAATAAAGATCTTGTTTATATAAAAAAATTTCAACAATTAATTTGTTTATAATAAAAAATACAATAATATAATAACGAACTTGTTTAAAAAATTAATAAGCAACAACATAACAACATACTTTATATATAAAATATAAAAAAAATAACATAACAATAAATTTATTTATAAAATGTTTTGTCAAAAATATAACAACAAATTTATTTATAACAAAAATTAAACATCAATATAACAACCAATTAATTTTAATATTACTATAAATTTAAACAACAATATAATAAGGAGCTTGTTTTTTTTTAAAAAACATTTAAATTAATATCATAGCAACCTTGTTTATATATAAAAAATGTTGCTGGTAGGAATTGAACCATAAATCTCTAAATTACTAAAAAAACTCTACCAATTATGTTAATAAAGTAATTCGAGTTTTTATATTTATCTTTTTATGTATTAGTTTATAATGTATTTGTCATGATAAACTTCTTTTTTTTATTACTTAAAGACAATATTTTTAAATTTCAGTGAGAGCGGCTGCCCAGTTTCGACGTTATGTTAGTCTGCCCCTGCTTGAAAACACAAACACCTACACAAATAGATATGCACTTGGTGACAACAGACAAAAAGAAACACTCAGGATAGAAACTCATAACACCCTCTCAACTCAAGTAAGACACCTGGGTAACAAAGAGAAACTCTCCAGCTTTTCTGTCTATCATGTCCGAGTCAAGTACATTTCTCGCTTCCAAGCTCAAGAACAGTACTAGTGTGTAGTATATGCGGTGTATATATACACTATTTGCACACTACACACTAGCAGTCAGTGAGTTCTCCCCGCTCACGGGTGGACCCACTACTAGACACGCTCGGGCATGTGCCCGAGCGTGTTTTTCACGATATAACCAGGGACATGTATTCTTTTGTTCTTCGTGTGAGCCCCTGGAGAGAAAAATCACCGCGACTCCTCCCGAGTGCGGCGGCGGCGACCCATTCTTCGGAGTGCGGCGGCGGCGACCCCTTCTCCGGAGTGCAGTGGTGGCGACATTAGCCCGTGAGTTCGTGACCCCATCCGGTCGTCCCTCACTTTTCTAGTTTTCTCTTTTGCTGATTTTGATTTTAGGAGTTTAGGCTACTATGATTTTTCAGATCTGGAGGCTATGACCATGACAACGAACTATTTCACGTTGACATCTCGAATGATTGCTTCACCTTGACATCTCGTTGTCTCGAGCGACTTCTTTTCCTTGCCGCTAGGTCATTTTTTTCCGATTTCTCCCAGTTTTCAGATGCTATTTCGTCGGCCGCAAGTCTCACCATCTCAGGAGCATAGGAGTTGGTTAGCGCTTTTCTTCTTGGTAATGGTAAGTGATTCTGGCCTTCTGGGATTGTGAAACTGTGATAGTCGTGACTTGTGTTTTCCTCTGGTTTGATAATCGTGGCCTAACCTCTCCATATTTTTCTGAAGTCAATTCTTGTATGTGATTTCAATTTTATTGTGTGATTCCCGTTTGTTATTTTCTTTTACTGTGAAATTAACACTTGTTATTTTCTTCTAATCAGATAGGCAAGAATACGATGAGTCGTCAAGGTAAGGAGGCTCACTAACCCAGGTTTGTGACAAAACCAACTCCCTCCAAAGACAACGAAGGTCGTTCGTTTCTCCTTAGCTCAGGGGAAAAGACGTCATAGTCCCTCAAATATAGCTTGACGACACTACCCAAGGTCGCTGGAAATGACCCCAAAAAGAGGGGTTGATTAATTTTTCGAAGGAAACTTAGACGACCACTACTAAGAGAGCTCGAACCTGCCTTAGTGCGAGGCTCCGATTGTGGTTCCGAAAGCAAGTCGTCGATAACAGATGCGTTGGTATTCTTCATGGAAGTTTAAATTCCATCCCCAAAGAGCTTTTCCTCACTTAGAACTAGAAGATGGGAGGCATGCATCTCAGCACGCTTCTTAATCAGAGCTCGCTACAACCTCTCCCTCCTCGGGACCATGAGAGGAGGAACGATCACAAGCTGGGATAAGAGCTTTTTTTTAAAACTCATTGACATCAGAAGACTGACGAGGTTGGCAAGAGGATCTGACCTTCTTCTCAACAACCAAGGAAGCCATCGTTTAAGAGGCTATCTCGTTTTTTACTCGGCAAGCACAATGCAAATGGTGGATTGTAGAATCTCCTACCCTTATTTATTGAGAGGAGAGAAGTTGGCGCCTGGGGCTCGACGAGAGCCAGATCGCTTTGATCATACCTCACCAAAAAATGGTTGGATGATTCATTATGACCACTTCACGTGTTCGCAAAGTGCGGGCATTGTTTATAACCGACATTCGATGAGGTAAGCCCCGCCTAAAATTACAAGCTGCCTCACCCTAAAAGATGGATTTTAGGACCAGGAGTACACATTAACGAGGTGGTATAAGAGGACTAGGGAACTCGCCCGCAATCAGCGAGCTTGCTTATCTTGTAAATCGTTTCACCTGAGAACTCGCCTACCTAAGAATCAGCTCGCCAGTAAGTCCACTCATTGGCGAATGCCATGGGCAAAACCAAAGGCGACCAACCTCGCCCACAAATACTAGGATCATCTCGCCTCCTTCTGAGACGTCCGAGAAATAGGTCACCCCGTATTCTGGGTTTCGAAAAGGTGTGGGAGGCTACCCCTGGACCAGATACCCCCTTCCCTTTTGAATTGCAAATAAATAGGATCCCAGGAAAAAATTCTAAGATACGTTGCCACCCCATGGTTCTTGAAAACTAATATGTACTTATCTTATGACAACTCAGCCTTGGTTTTGGAGGGGAAGTTCCAAGTGACTTCCGAATAAGAGTTGGGACCTCCCCGTTATAGCTTGGGGACCTATTTGTAGGTTCTCTCAAGAATTTCCAGCCCTTGACTAGCCCAACTCGGCTTGAAACAAGCATTATACAAGTATCATACGGTCCCCATTGGTCCGAACAGTTATTACTAGGAATTTTCTGGTATCAACACTCGACTGGTACTGAACTAAAAGGAGTAAATGGGTGTGAATATATCGTTTTAGGTCACGGTGTCATTCTAGACAATAAATTTGCAAAAATACACAGAGACATGTCCCTAATTTTTCTATATGGGTCCATCTTTGGTTTTATATTGATCAATGCACTCGATATGGATGGAGGGGATTCCATTATTCATTCAATATCATGGGCACCATATTTGCGGGTGATGGGGATCATTTGCCTTCAACTGGATATTATTAAGTTCACATTGGAAATTCTCACACTGGATGCTGGGGGTAACGTAAAGGTCGTTCTAAACTTGACGGCCACATGAGATGCTTCGAGCATTCTAACATTCTCGAAGCATCCCGTGTGGACATCAAGTTTGGAACGATCTCCACGTTGCCCCTGCAGGAGTATAAGTTATTAGATTCCTATAGGATCCTAACCAAACCCAATAATGATTCATTACCAATTATATAAATATACTTCAACAGCTCAATCGCGGGGCTCATATTAAATGGACATCAGCTATACTATTTTTCTTCTCCATTGTACCATGCATCTAATTTTCCTCCGACCACCATTTCTCTTTGACAAGCTCATGGACAAGACAGTGTGGAAATTTTTCTTTCTCTCGCGCAAGAACCTCGTTGGAACCGATACTCTCAGCCAACCCTAGACAAAAAAATTGTCAATCTCATTGGAACTCATACTCATAGTCGATACTGGATAGAAAAAGGTATTCCTCATGCAAGGTTGTCAGGATCGAGATCCAAGATGAGATCATTTCGAGGTTGGATCGGATCGAATGGTAGGATTGGATTGAGAATTGATTTATAAAATCTGGATCAATTTACAAAATCGGGATTGTATGATCGTAAGATCCTATGATTCGGATCGCGATCCTGATAATCATGTCCTCATGCCATCCATTTCCTTCTCTCCCGTTACAATTTCATCTGATCCATGAAATTATCTTCCAATCAATCTTTTTCGCTGAATAAAACTTAGGCACTGTTTGGGGCACCGTTTTGACTTCATTCCAGTTTCAAACTAGAGTAAACTGGGCTATTTTTTGCTGGATTGTAAGAAGGGAGAAGATGAATCACAATGATAGATAAAATCGCATTGCAATAATTGCTATTACCTTGTCGTATGTCATTCGTTCAGCTTCAAAACCTCCAAGTTTCTCCTTGTCGTACGTACAGAACTCAGTTCATGGCAGGCATAAACAAATTTTTCATATGTTCTTCTCGATATCTTGCACCATCATTCGGCGATTGGCAAAATGTGATGCGAATTTCCCTAATCTCCTTATCTTGTATGAAGATAATTTGGTGATTGAGCGATAGGTAAACCAATAACCAAAGAAAAAAAACAAAGAAAAGCTAGAGAAGTAGTGGAGAGATGAAAAACTAATATTAATGTCCAATTATTATAGACCGTTGGATTGTTGAGATTGAATCTTATCCATGAACTAGCTAGATAGTATCCAGTTAGAGCCAAATGGAGTGTATCTGACCATTGAGAGGATCCGGATCCTCTCCATTTTCAAATGAAATGGAGGGGATCCATTTCATGCTTTAGTGGACAAGATAAATATAAAAAATATCTAGTGGACAAGAATTTTTTGATTAAAAAAATATAAAAGGATTGAGAATGCTGAACCCGTTGGATCAAAAAACAATCAATCATGGCCATGAAATGGATCCCCTCCATTTCAAGTGAAATGGAGAGGATCCTGATATCCATTGAGAGGGTGCTAGGCAGAGATTCCAAGTCAGCAATTTAATCATTATTTGAGAGAGTCGCTCGAAGCATCCGGATGGTGATCAAAGTAGAATCACCTACCCGTTGCCCCTAGGTGGGTATAAATAGGCAAACACTAGGAGTAACTACGGGTATCAGAAATCTGTGTATCCAAACCGACCCGTTAAGCCTCCGAACCCGATATTTGCCCAAATATACATTAACAATCTCCCCTATATTTGTGACAAATAACGTGTACGTCTTGGAGTGTAAAAAGTAGAGTGTACCAAAAAAAGGTTTTTGACTTTACACATTTTCATAAGTGTTAGCACATTTAAACATAAGTAGGAGTTTACCAAAAATAGTAACAAAAACATCCAAACATAAAGTGCTACTCAGAAATAAATAAGTCTGAAAACAAAATAATAATGGATCAAAAACATATAACAATTCTACTCAGAGAGTAGATCATCATCATGCATGTCAAAGTCACTTTCTCTCCTCTATCTTCACCAGTGCCTGCAAAGAATTTCATGAGTTAGACTCTATGAATTCATAAATATATGCAGTGACGTATCAAAGTAAGCTAGCTCTACCTAAATGAGCTTAGTACTTGTAGTAGTAGTGAAGTAATACTGTCAGCATCTCTATCTAGTCTCGTAGGACCAGTCAAGTTATGATTTTAATAAATCACACATTGTTATCTTACTCATTAATGACCACTATGTACCATATCATATGACTTGGCACACCGTCATTTGCAACATTATCAAATGTGGAATAATGTGTTATGATTACTAATATCAAATTAACTCGTACAACGACTTTCTATTCTCAGTTAAATAATTCTCAAATCAACTTACAATGAGAAATATGTTAAGTCTTCAAATGTGGAATGATTAGCATCCAACCATCTTGGGTTTTCATCAAAAAATTATTTGGGGTTTTCAATCTGTTATTAGATGCTTGAATGTTGTAACTATAGGCTCTAACTATTAAAACATAAACATAAGAGGAGAGTTTCATATTTCTATGAACTTTAAACTCATCTTTCCCGATGTTTTGATTGTGAGAGCTCTATTTAATTCTTTTGTCAAGGCGTCTGCAACATTATCTTTTGATCTCACATCAATGAGATTCACAATCCCTTGACTCGTAAGGGAGGTCAACCAGACTTGTTTCATCAGTAGTTCCCTTCTTTTGCTATTGAACAAAGTGTTCGTAGCAATCATTTTGGTAGCCTGTTTGTTGTAGTAAACTACAACAGAACTCAATTTCAGGCTCAACAGTAGAATGTCCATCACCAAATATCTTATCCACTCTGCTTCTTCTCCCGCTGAAACTACAGCGTAGAGTTTGGATTTCATAGAAGATAGTGTAATACATGTTTGCCTCTTGGACTTCCATGCTACAGCTACTCCTCCTAGTGTGAATGTAAATCCACTAGTGGACTTGCTGTCGTTTAGTTTTGAGAACCATGATGCATCAGAATAACCTTCCAGGACTGGAGGATGACCATTATAACATAAAGCATACTTTTGGGTGTGTTTTAGGTATCGCATTAGCATATCGAGGGCATCTCAATGGTCTTGGCTAGGATTACTAGTAAATCTAATTAACATACCGACCGTAAAAGCTATGTCTGGTCTTGTGCAGACCATAGCATACATGAGACGACTACCAATCAGTTTAGCATAATCAAATTGTCTAACCGCAGCTCCTTCATTGGGCTTTAAGCGGTTGTTATAATCGTATGATGTCTCTAATGCTCTACTTTTACTGTATACCCACGTATCCAACATGGATTTTATGAGTGGCTTTGACTTAGGGAAATACCATTTTTCCCAAAACTCACTTGCATGCCTAGTATAGTTTCAGCTACACCAAGGTCTTTAATGCTAAACATTTTCATTAGTCCTGACTTAACGTCATCCAATTCGGATTGATTAAAACTAAGAATCAACATGTCATCAACATACAAGCATATTATAACGACTTTATTTGATCTATGACGTATGTAAAGACATTTATCCGAGAGACTCAACATGAATCCCATGTTATTTACACTATACTCAAACTTCTCATGTCATAATTTTGGTGTTTGTTTTAGTCCGTATAGTGACTTAATTTGTTGGGTTTCTCTATAGAGTTGGCACAACGCTTGTGCACGCAGCGGAAAAATAAACATCAAGAAAAACCCAAAGAGATGTGGATCAGGCCATGAACAGTTGAATCAAGAAGTTAGCAAAACTAGGCAAAAATTACCTCGGTGGCGTTGAGTCACAACTCAACGGAGATGCTCCAAACTTTATCTGCTTGCTAGTGGCGAGTTCTACGTGGAATAGTGTCCACGTTTCTGCAGAAGTCCACACGAGCGGGAGAACACCGATCTATCCGTCGCACGGATTATCGGAAGGAGAAGACCGCACCTTTGCTTTCCCACGGACTGCTAGGTCCGCGCCAGGGATTGCAGCACCAGCGACAGTCGCCGGAGAAGAGGTGGTCGACGGAGCGAACACGGCGGCGGTGGAACTCTTCCGTCGGCGGCGGGGTCGGGATCGGCGGAACGATCAAGCGGAACCTTTCCGTCGAGGTTGATTCGCACAGTAGTCAAAAGAAAAACCTACCCGATAAAACCTAAGTGTTCTATTTATACTAAGGTATAAATAAACCCAGGAAAATCGCTATCCGCAGACCACCCGAAATTAGGGTTCAGAATCGGCGAGTATCAATCGGTGAGAATCGGCGACAATCGGCGAGAATCACTGAGCAGGTTCGGCGAGAATCATTCGACGAGTATCAGACAGGATCGGCGAGAATCAGAGTACAATACTCGACGATTCTCGCCGATCGTCGAGCCGCGCTCGACGATACACAACGATACTCGACGATCGTCGAGCCGCGGTCGACGACAATTGTCGAAGTAGTCGATCGTCGAGAATCAACAATTGATTCTCGACGATTCTCGTCGATCGGCGAGAATCAGAGAGACGATTCTCGCCGATCGGCGGGAATCAGAAAATGATACTCGACTAATGTCATCGACCCTCGGACGACAATCCCAACCAGCCCTTCGAGGCAACATTTGCCCAACCCGATGATCCTATAAGGCAACACCTTGCCCATAACCCTATTCAGGTCGGTGATTGGTAACCTTTACCAACACAGTCAGTCATCCAACTTCTCCACATCTCTTATGTGCGACCCTGCAGGCTCATATCGCGTTGGCAGTGAGATTACATGTTTGATCACTTCTAGATCATCATGGTGACTCCAACAGACTCCCACTTGATCTCGAAAGTATCAAAGCAAAAACCTCACAAACAATGAGCGGCATCTAGCAATGCATCATTGCTCCCCAAGCAATAAGAGTTTATAACTCATAAGCCTTTATGACCAATGTATCAGCGTTGTCTTTGTCCCTTTGTCCCTTACATCCGGAAAGAACTAGAGGCATGGACCGTGTCACCCTCGTAATAGCTCAATCCAAGTTTCTTGATCCAGGACGGACTTCCAGAGAATGGTGAGTCCAATATCACATATTGACTCAACCAAGCATGGCCATGCATTTCTCAGTCCAGTTCCATCAAGGGGCCCATGGATGCAACTCCTGTCATACAGGAGGACAAATCCCATATCTGCTCACACACAAACACCCAAATGATTCGTAACATGCCCAACAACCACCCTTATCATCAACCTTTCTCAAGGAAGAATTTAGATGACATCAAAGCACGCTCTTCCTCACTTGATGAATGCTGTGACTTCAGGTCAAAGGATCACAACACCATTGTCAATTGAGACCTACTCGTGACACGATTGGATGACAATCCACAGAGTAGTCTCAGGTTGGGTCTGTCCAGTACAACTTGTTCACTAACAAGTACCCACGTGATGACTTGATATCACAATATCATGACCTGTGAGAACCAGTCATCAGTCAACGCACGTGCTAGCCTTCATGTACCATCATCACCCTTAGCTTCTATGATGATACTCGACCAGGGACCTTTAAGAATGAAGCTTCAAATAAATCATGGGCTCTCACATTCAAGTCACGTACTTGATGTCCCATGGAAGCGAACATTCTAAGGGTATCTATTATGTTGACATTTAACTATCATATAGAAAAAGACATAATAAAAGAACCTGCCATTAATTGTAAAAGAAAAAACTAGGTACACAGTTCATCATATGAACAAACAGCCAACAAAATACAAGATTACATGCAACCCACAAGATTCTCGCTAGAGTTGATCATTTAGGTATCGTATACCCATTGATCTAGTATGACCATCATGCTTTCTCTGCGCGAGAGGCTTTGTCAGCGGATCCGCAATATTTTCCTCAGTCGGCACTCTGCAAATGTTTACATCTCCTCGTTCGACAATCTCACGAATAAGATGAAAACGCCGGAGTATGTGCTTGGAGCGCTGATGGGATCTAGGTTCCTTAGATTGTGCAATTGCACCATTGTTATCACAGTAGAGAACTACGGGACCAACAATGCTAGGAACTACATCAAGCTCGCCGATGAATTTCCTAATCCATACAGCCTCCTTCGCTGCATTAGCTGCTGCGATATACTCGGCCTCTGTTGTAGAATCAGCAACTGTCTCTTGCTTGGAACTCTTCCAGCTTACAGCTCCTCCATTCAGGTAAAACACAAAACCTGACTGAGACTTGGAGTCGTCTCTATCAGTTTGGAAGCTAGCATCCGTGTAACCACTTACAACGAGCTCTTCCTCTCCACCATACACCAAGAACACGTCCTTAGTCCTTCTCAAGTACTTCAGGACATTCTTGACTGCAATCCAGTGACACTCACCGGGGTCTGACTGATACCTGCTAGTCATGCTCAAAGCAAAGGAGACATCGGGTCGAGTACATAACATCGCGTACATGATTGATCCAATTGCCGAAGCATATGGAATCAACTTCATGCGGTCCTTGTCTTCACAAGACCTTGGACACTGGTCCTTAGAGAGATTCACACCATGAGACATGAGCAAAAATCCTTTCTTGGACTCAAGCATGTTGAACCGCTTCAACACCTTTTCGATGTACGTACTCTGGGTCAAACCCAGTAACTTCTTCGATCTATCTCTATAGATCTTAATACCGAGTATATAAGTCGCTTCACCCAAGTCCTTCATTGAAAAGCAGTTCCCTAGGTTGTTCTTAACAACTTTTAGGGTAGGAATGTCATTCCCGATCAACAGTATGTCATCTACATACAATATCAGGAAGACAACAATGCTCCCACTGATTCGGTTGTAAACACAAGGCTCATCTTCATTCTTGATGAAACCAAACTCTTTGATTTTCTCATCAAAACGAAGATTCCAACTTTGAGAGGCCTGTTTCAGTCCATAAATGGACTTATTCAGCTTGCATATTTTAGTGGCTTCATCTGGGGATACAAAACCCTCGGGTTGTGTCATGTACACTTCCTCAAGGAGGTTTCCATTAAGGAAAGCCGTTTTGACATCCATCTGCCAGATCTCGTAGTCATAATACGCAGCAATAGCAAGCAATATCCTAATGGACTTTACCATGGCAACAGGGGAAAAGGTCTCATCATAGTCAATACCATGAATTTGCTTGAAACCTTTAGCCACCAGTCGCCCTTTGAATGTCTGTACATTCCCATCCATGTCGGTCTTCTTCTTGAAGACCCACTTGCACCCTATGGGTCGTAACCCTTCAGGTGGTTCCACCAAGTTCCAAACTTGGTTTGCATACATGGAGTCCATTTCGGATTTCATAGCCTCAAGCCATTTGTCGGAGTCCGGTCCATTCATAGCCTCTTGGTAGGTTGCTGGTTCATCATCATGATCCATGAGCAACACATTACCTATTTGAGACACGAGAAATCCATATCTCTCAGGCTCAAACCTCGGTCTACCAGATCTACGTAGGACTTGTGTTCCCTGAGCAGGTTCTCTAGCTACAAAATCTTGTAGTCCTGTCTCAGAATCCAATTCCGGTTCATTCACTACATGTGGTTCTTGAACTTCTTCAAGCTCTACCTTTTCAGTCTTTCTTGATAAGAACTCTTTCTCCAAGAAGACACCAGTCCTTGCGACAAACACTTTGCCCTCGGACGGTAGGTAAAAGTAATACCCTTTCGTTTCCTTAGGATATCCCACCAGATAACATTTATCCGATTTGGGTTCCAGCTTGTCAGGCATTTGACGTCTCACGTATGCCTCACAGCCCCAAATTTTAATGAACGACATACTAGGACGCTTCCCAGTCCATATCTCATATGGTGTCTTCAGAACCATTTTAGTTGGAGCGCGATTCAATGTCATTGCAGCAGTCTCTAAAGCAAAACCCCAAAAGGAAACAGGCAAGTCTGCATGACTCATCATCGAACGTACCATGTCTAACAGAGTACGATTTCTCCTCTCAGACACACCATTATGTTGTGGTGTTATAGGTGGAGTGAGCTGTGATACAATACCACACTCTTTCAGATGATCACGGAACTCATGACTCAGGTATTCGCCACCTCGATCAGATCGGAGTGCTTTAACCCTTTTACCCAACTGGTTTTCTACTTCATTCTTGAACTCTTTGAACTTTTCAAAGGTCTCGGATTTGCACTTCATAAGATACACATATCCGTATCTACTGAAATCATCAGTAAATGTAACAAAGTAGAAATACCCTCCTCTAGCCATGGAACTCATGGGTCCGCATACATCACTATGTACAACACCCAAAAGATCCTCAGCCCTCTCAGTATAACCAGTGAAAGGCGCTTTAGTCATCTTGCCTAACAAACAAGATTCGCATCGCTCAAATGATTCATAATCAAATGAGTCCAAAAGTCCATCTCTATGGAGCTTGGATATGCGCTTATCGTTGATATGGCCCAAACGACAATGCCAGAGAAAAGTAGGGTTCGAATCATTTGTTCTTAGTCTTTTATTGTTTTCTACATTACAGATCAGATGGTCCAAGTTCAAAACGTAAAGACCATTAAACAATTGGGATACAGCATAACAAACATCATTCTTAAATATAGAACAACAATTATTCTTAATTATAAAAGAAAATCCAATCATGTCCAAACATGAAATAGATATAATGTTTCTAGTTATCGCCGGAACAAAATAACAGTTATCTAGTTCTATTACAAGCCCACTGGGCAAAGAAAGACGGTAAACTCCTACGGCTACAACAGCAACTCTTGCTCCATTGCCGACGCGGAGGTCCACCTCCCCTTTACTCAGCAATCTTCTCCTTCCCAGTTCCTGCACATTTGTACAAATGTGAGAACCACATCCGGTATCCAATACCCAAGATGAAGGAGCAGAAAGGTTTATCTCTATAACGTAGATATTAGAAGCGGAAGTCATACCTCCCCTCAATTTCTGCAGACCCTCAATATACGAAGGACAGTTCCTCCGCCAATGACCAGCCTTGCCACAGTGGTGGCATTTCCCATGCTTCACCGTGCTCTTCTTTTTCATCAGTGCTGAAGACTTGGGCTCAAGA
Organism: Platanthera guangdongensis; assembly: GCA_039583875.1. Lineage (NCBI taxonomy): Eukaryota > Viridiplantae > Streptophyta > Magnoliopsida > Asparagales > Orchidaceae > Platanthera > Platanthera guangdongensis. The sequence continues at coordinate 81,065,670 of CM077158.1, forward strand.
TATGACTTAGGTCCTACCTTCGTCTTCTTGGAGCCCTTGGCTTTGCCCTTGCCCTTATGCACCATCAGTATGGGGCTGGCAGGCTTGGCCTTCTTCATATTGATTTCGGCAGTTCTCAACATGCCTAGGAGTTCGGGCAGTGTCTTGTCTATCTCATTCATGTTGTAGTTCAAGACAAACTGCTCATAACTGTCCGGCAACGATTGCAGGATCAGATCCGTGGCCAACTCTTGACCAAGAGGAAAACCCAGCCTTTCAAGGTTCTCGATATACCCAATCATCTTGAGTACGTGAGTCCCTACTGAGTCTCGAACTCCCATCTTGCACTGAAACAATGCTTTCGTGATGTCGAACCTCTCTTGACGAGCCTGCCCTTGAAACATTTTCTTGAGATGCTCGTCAATCTCCTTGTACCCCATGTTCTCATGTTGCTTCTGAAGCTCAGAGTTCATGGTGGCAAGCATAAGGCACTCGACATCCAAAGCATCGTCAGTATACTTCTTATAAGTATCTTTCTCAGCACGGGAAGAATTCCCGGTTGGCACCTCGGGGGCTTCTTCTTCCAAGACATAGAGCTTTCGCTCTTGCCTGAGAACAATTCTCAGGTTCCTATACCAGTCCATATAATTTGTCCCACTGAGCTTATCCTTCTCAAGGATGGCTCTCAGAGACAACGTGGAGTGCGCAACGCTTGCCATGGAATTCTACAAGAATTTATGCAGAATAAAATCAGTACCTAAATTTCAATTACAATTTATTCTAATTAGGACTTCAATTAAAATACTCCCACTATTTTATTCGAAATGATAGCCCTCAATAACAATTCAGAGAGTTCATGCGAGCTACTCTCTTAGTGGACAAGATCCGTATTTCACCAACACTATGAGTCCGCTTTGGCGTTCCTCTCACGATGCGGTTATTTAGGTAGGCAACGCTTGCCAATTGCATCCTCATGCAATTCTTGTATGGTTGGTGAATAACTTCTTATTCGCATCCATCATATGGTCCATGCCAACCCTATGCCTCTAGGCACTCAACCTTTGAGGTCACCTAGTTAAGCTGGACCCGATGTCGACAGTGGGATATCACAATTATCCGCTCGCACCCTTACCAAGATAGATTGATGCACCTTGCTTTGGCAAGCCCACAATTCATCGATCGAGGCAGGAAGAGTATCATCCATCGAAAGGCATCCGAACACTTAATATTTGATGAAGGGATTTCAAATATAGGTTAACAATCAACCATGATCAACATTTGATCAACGTGCACATCCAAAGAAAACAATTCTTCTAAAACCACATGCATCCCTTATGTGCACATCCTGACACCATCAACAATTGATAGAAGGAAGGGCTAAATCTGAACATCCGGAAATTTCCAAATCCTCAGATTTACATGCATTGGACAAAGGCAAAGACAACTCAACTTAAAGCAGTAGACAAGCTCATCTCTCTTTGTTGGATTCATAATCCAAAACATACTCGAGGGATGGTTACTGCTAAGGAGACAACAATTTCTAATACTTAGAAATCCACCGAAATTCCAATCGTTCTTGGCGAGGTACCAAGACTAAATCTAGACATTTAGAACACTTCTAAATCCCTAAGTTTACACGCACTGGAATAACAAACTTCCAAAACAACGATCATGGCCGGAACCTCGCTTTGATACCACTGTTGGGTTTCTCTATAGAGTTGGCACAACGCTTGTGCACGCAGCGGAAAAATAAACATCAAGAAAAACCCAAAGAGATGTGGATCGGGCCATGAACAGTTGAATCAAGAAGTTAGCAAAACTAGGCAAAAATTACCTCGGTGGCGTTGAGTCACAACTCAACGGAGATGCTCCAAACTTTATCTGCTTGCTAGTGGCGAGTTCTACGTGGAATAGTGTCCACATTTCTGCAGAAGTCCACACGAGCGGGAGAACACCGATCTATCCGTCGCACGGATTATCGGGAAGGAGAAGACCGCACCTTTGCTTTCCCACGGACTGCTAGGTCCGCGCCAGGGATTGCAGCACCAGCGACAGTCGCCGGAGAAGAGGTGGTCGACGGTGCGAACACGGCGGCGGCGGAACTCTTCCGTCGGCGGCGGGGTCGGGATCGGCGGAACGATCAAGCGGAACCTTTCCGTCGAGGTTGATTCGCACAGTAGTCAAAAGAAAAACCTACCCGATAAAACCTAAGTGTTCTATTTATACTAAGGTATAAATAAACCTAGGAAAATCGCTATCCGCAGACCACCCGAAATTAGGGTTCAGAATCGGCGAGTATCAATCGGTGAGAATCGGCGACAATCGGCGAGAATCACTGAGCAGGTTCGGCGAGAATCATTCGACGAGTATCAGACAGGATCGGCGAGAATCAGAGTACAATACTCGACGATTCTCGCCGATCGTCGAGCCGCGCTCGACGATACACAACGATACTCGACGATCGTCGAGCCGCGGTCGACGACAATTGTCGAAGTAGTCGATCGTCGAGAATCAACAATTGATTCTCGTCGATCGGCGAGAATCAGAGAGACGATTCTCGCCGATCGGCGGGAATCAGAAGATGATACTCGACTAATGTCATCGACCCTCGGACGACAATCCCAACCAGCCCTTCGAGGCAACATTTGCCCAACCCGATGATCCTATAAGGCAACACCTTGCCCATAACCCTATTCAGGTCGGTGATTGGTAACCTTTACCAACACAGTCAGTCATCCAACTTCTCCACATCTCTTATGTGCGACCCTGCAGGCTCATATCGCGTTGGCAGTGAGATTACATGTTTGATCACTTCCAGATCATCATGGTGACTCCAACATAATTAACTTACAAACCTTACTTTCGTGAAATTCTACTATGAATCCTTCAGGTTGGCTCATTTATATATCTTCGGTCAGTTCTCCGTTTAAAAATACAATCTTAACATCCATTTGATGAACAATGAAGTTCTCAATAGATGCAATAGCAAATAGAATCCTAATGGTTGCTAAGTGACATACTGATGAATATACATCAAAGTAATCCACCCCACTAACTTGTGTGAAACTTTTAGTCACCAGACATGCTTTATACTTAGCTACGCTACCATCAGGATTGAGTTTCTTTTTCAGAACCCACTTACACCCTATAATTTTAGCCCATTTTGGCTTGTCAACTAGCGTCCAAGTGTTGTTATGAGGTAGTGAGTGAAAGTCATTATTTTCAAGGATAACTAAATCACCTAGAGGGGGGGGTGAATAGGTTTCTTAGTCCTCAGTGACTTATCTTTTATTTTCTTTACTTTAGGTGCTTTATTAGTTGCTTGGTCTTTGCTTTCAAGATATATAACCTGCAACACAACAAACACATAAAGCACACACAAGATTTATAGTGGTTCCCCTAACTAGGGTACATCCACTTTCCCTCCCACCTATCCAACTATCTTGTTGGACTAGGCACTTCTCCAAAACTCTGCTCCAAAGAGCTTACATCTTATATCCCTCAGTATCTCTCAGTCTCCTCCAAGACTTACAACTCAGCCGCAAGGGCCTACAACTGAGTGATCAGTAGATCGCCTACCTCAGGCCAAAGGTCCTACACTCAGGCTGGGAGGACAGCCCTAACTCTGATCCACTAGAGATCCTACCTCAGAGAGAATGACTCTCCTACAATCTCAGGCACAAAGGCCTTACCTCAGATCTACAGCCAGATCCTACCTCAGGCACAAGTGCCCTACAGCTCCGTGAGAATGACTCACCTAACTCAAACTTGAAACCAAGTCCTACAGATCAGATCTAGCAGGATCCTACAACTCAGGCAAATTTGCTCTACCTCAGCCTTAGAGAGCCCTACAACTCAGATCCAAAAGCATCCTACAAGATGGAAGTGGTTTGTATGGTTGATCTTGACACAAGAGATGTTTCTCTGTGCCAAGGTTCCCACTATGACTCCAGGAAAATATTTCCTGAGTCTACTTTGTACCTGAATTGAGATATACTTGGTTCTAACTTCTTCTTCTCAGCACTAGGGATTTATCCTACTAGAACTAAGAAGTGACTGCAACAAAATTTGCTGCTACCTGAGCTCAGAGAATCCTAGCCTAACTTCTTCACAACAACTAGGTTGTAGATATTCAGGATACTTTGGCTTGTGCTGGAAGTAACTAGCAATAGACTGCTCTACTTCTTCTTCCTTCACAGGATAGAATCAGTAACTTTGATCTTTCTTCTTCTCAGCTTCAGAATTAGATGTTCAGATTTTGAGTTGGCTGAACTGAGAAGCAACTTGATCTGCAGAAACTTCTTCTTTGTTTCTGTTTCTTCCACAGAAGGAAGACTTTCTGAACTTGCTGGTGTAGGTGAAGATGGCACCAGCTAACTTGCTGTCTTTTCTTCAGAGGTTTGCTCTGATCTTGTTGATGTCGATGAATAAGACACACAACTAACTTGCTAAGCCTTCAGGTTTGCTATCTTGAGCTTCCTGTTCTTCGGTCACAGCAACAATGACGATGAAGAAGAACAACACCAACAGCTGCTTTTTCCGTAAAAGACTCCTCCTTTGATTAATTGCAACCCAACGGCTCTTTTAGTAGTGGGTCCCATGCCATTAATGGCCAGCTACAACCTTGCTTTAATGCCAAGTGTCGTACAGTAGCTATGCGGCATTTTTTAGTCATGTACTGTAGATTTCCCGCTATCAGTTTGAATAATGTTGAATGGTTGACTTGATGACGTCAGTACCTATGGACTTAGTCAAAAATCAAGCATCAGTAGAATAGGCATTGAGTGAATGAGCTTCAATCAATGCCAAAGTACTTAGATAGAATTCTAACTATCTAGGCATTGACAACATTGAGTGAGCAAGCCTTAATCAACGCTTTATGACTTAGCTTATTCTTCATCCATTTCTGCATTCTTGGCATTAAGAGTGTTGAGTGAGCACACCTCACTTAATGCCTTGTTCCTTAGCCATGCTTTCTGTAATTTAGGCATTGAGAGCATTGAGTGTGTAACACCCCCAAATCCTAATTTGGGTTCAGGTTGGGTGACATGGCCTGGGACACGGGCGTGTCCCAGGGCGTGTCCTCCTTGGGGTCGTCGAACTCCACTCGACGAATACACGACATGGCGTGTCTGCAGTCGTGTAAGGGCACACGGCAGGTGACACAGGCGTGTCACTGGCCGTGTCGTTCTCGGGATCAGCCAGGGATGTGTGTGCTGGTGGACACGGGTGTGTCTTGGGGTACACAGCCTGGGACACGGGCATGTCCCATGCCGTGTACCGCTCGGGTTGAGTTGGTGGTGTATTGGCTGAGGAACACGCCATTCCACACGGGCGTGTAATGTCTGGCACGGGCGTGTAATGTGTGGCACGGGCGTGTCAGCCATGTGACATGGGCGTGTCGCATGATAGTGTTCTGTTCTTGATAAGTCGGTTGTGTGTCGCTTAGGGACACGGACGTGTCACAGGGCGTATCAGACCGTGTTTAGCCTATTTCTGGGCAAATCAAGGTCGTTCGTTTCCTTCTTCCTGGATCCAATGGCCCAGACACTTCCCTGCTAATATAAGGTCGAGAATAAATGGATAAGTTCCATTCATCTTCACCTTTTCTCTTTCTAAAGGGATAGGGAGAGTGTAGAGCAAGGGAGGAAGAAGAAGAAGGGAGGCGGCTGCCGAAGTAGCTTCGGAGTGATGAATCGTGGGCCAATAGCGGATTCATGGAGGCAAAGTCGTGGCAGTGATTTACAGCCGACTAGATCATGGCTCCAAAGCGATCGTCAAGGGTAACGCTCTCTTTCTTGGACAATCGAAGTCCTTTCTTTATGCATAGCATGGAATCCTCCACCAAGAGGTGGAAAGCGCAAGTGATTCCCGGTTGAGTCTGCATCTAGAGCCGAACGTGTGTAGTACGACATAAGCATGCTGTGTGAAGCCCATTTGGATGGTTAGTCTGGATTGATGATGATTATGGGTAAACCGGAGAAGACTCTGTGTATTATATGGATATGTACGAATTATGAGTGTAAGCTCTTTTGTATGGATGTTGATCGAGGATGCTTTGAGTAAGCTCCCTGTGGTGTGAGCGTGGTGGGCGCTATTTGCTCTGAGAGAGCGAAAAGCTGCGGCTAATCAGGATGGAAAGCAGACCCGCGTCATGTGGTGCGCTACTGACGGTTTGAGTACGGGAAAGGCTGACCTGCCACTGGTTGTTTTGAGAGATCAATTGGTGGCAATGCCTGGGGGACGCGAGATAAACCCAGCTTGCTGCACCACAAGGGTGGGTCGATCTGAATTAGGTTGGGAGGTCGATTGGTAGCAATGCTTGGGCGATACGAGATAGACCCGGCTTGCTACACCACTAGGGTGGGTCGATCTACTGTGGAAATGCTCAAATTTGCTGTGAGGTTAGTACCTCTGAGTGGGATGGACGGAATGTCGCTAGCCTACGGGATTGGTGTACTAGTACTGGCCAACCAACAAGTTAAAAACCTCTGATTGGCGGTGGGAAACTAGTATATCTGGTACACTAATAAGGTGCCCTGAGTGCATGGAGCGTCTGGCGGAGACCGGCGTTTGTGATACTGTTGTGCCTGAGAGCACTTGTTTGTGATTGGTAGATATTATGTTTGACAATGCATACAGGGAAGGAACCACTACCCCGAGTAAGGGGTAAGGTCGTTATAATTGGTCAGCTAATGCTGACCGTTGCTTTGTTTTCCGCTTTTGGGGTGGATGTCTAAATGCAGGTGCTGATAAGTTGAAGTGAATTGAGCGGAATGATGACTTGCTGCTTAAAGGCCCTTGAAGGCCGTTCAAAGAATGTTTGGATTTCATGTGTTGCCGGCCTACGTGCCGATGTATGAAGCTATATATTTGTAAAAGAGTAACTTGTAAGGCCTTAAGGCCATGAGCGTGTATATTTGTATACATTCCTGGTTTATATATAAATGTGGAGTTTATTTTTTTAGTTGACATTCATTCTGTTGAGTTCTTATAACTTAAAATGTTGCGCTATAATGCTCTGAGTTAGGGTGCGAGTAGAACAAGATTTGATATTCACACGTAATTCCACCGTTTGTCTGTGAAATATGGCGTGGGGCCCTAGCCGGACCCACCGTTATATTCCATAAGACGAATGGGGCGTTACAAAGTGGTATCAGAGCCAGGTTTGAGATTGTTGTGAGGGAGAACATAATTGAACTCAAGAATGTCCACTAGGAATGTCATACATGCACGTGAGGAGCGTGAGCATGTAGTTTCTGTATGTTTGTTGTTATGGAATGGACGTAACTGGTGTTTTGTCCATTTATAGTTGACGAGAAGTGGTGTTGGGCAGTCTGAGCCCCAGCGTTCCGATGAGAGTGTGGCACCAGTAGAAGCGCCTACACCTCCCTCGACGGAGACTATACGTGTGGTGACTGAGACGGTGATCGCGCTGTTACAAGCACAGCCTACTGGGCAGGCAAGGCATGCATGGGTGCCAGTACGGCCTAGTACAAGACAAGAGCGTGTTGAAGCTGTGGTGGATGAGCAAGCAGCGGATGAGCAATTGAAGCGTTTCATGGAGTTTCATCCACCTACGTTTGGCGGGACGGGTTCCCCAACACAGGCGGAAGATTGGCTTGCAAGGGTGAAGAGGATCTTGAAAGCAATCTGGACCGCGGAGGCGCAGAAGGTGACTTTAGCCACGTTTCTATTGGAAGGCGATGTGATGCTTTGGTGGGACGAGGTGGAATTGCACTACTTGGCAGGTAGAGGATTGGAAGAGATATTGATTGAAGAATTCTCACGATTATTTCTGGGTAAGTATTTGTCAATGTCGCAGCGGATTGCCATGGAAAATGAGTTTCAACATTTGGTGCAGGGCGAGAGTGATATTGATACTTACCTACATGAGTTTACTCGACTGGGGCGCTATGCGGGGTCTACCTTTGCTGAGGAAGAGCGAAAGACAAATCGATTTTATGAGGGACTGCGCGATAAGTTGAGGTTGGCACTCCCGAGTTCGGTGAACCAAGGCTTCCAAGTGTTGGTAGATACAGCCCGTGCGCTGGAGAAGGATTTGAAACAGGTGCACGATAAGAAGAGTCTAGCGGTAGAAAAGCCAGAATTCAAAGTGCCACAATTGGCACAGTCGGAGTTTAGGAGACGAGACAAGAAAAGGTTCAGGCCTGCTGAACCAACTCCTTCAATTGTTTCTTCGGGGGAAACCTATGGGCAAGAACGTGCTGAGACACGCACATGTTTTACATGCGAAAAGCCGGGACATATAGCCCGTTATTGTTGGAACGGCCCTCCAAGGAGTGAGAAAAGGACAAGCGCGTCTTATGAAGAAAAGGGTAAAGCAGTGGCCGAGTCATCTGCATCCCGGACGCAACCACAACTACATAATCTAGAAGTGTAAGAGCCACAAAGCTTAATCGGTGAAGTATAACCTCGAGTGTTTAGGTTGGAACTCCAAGAGGCTATCAAACGACTTATGAAAGATGATACGAGTGAGCAAAAGTAAGAATGAAAGAGTGAATTGTATGACTTGGGTGATGTAAATATGATGTTGTATCTATGGAATGAACAATGCGATGTTTGTGTACACCTTCTTGTATCCAGGTGATCAGTTGATTAAGGTGTAATGGTTTTGTTAATATATGTCTATCTGGGAGAAAAGAGATAACTATGGTGCATAGAGGGCTGGTTTGTTTGTTATGTATGTGTGTATGTATGCCATGTAATGCCATGTTTTGTGCGATGCCGTGGGGCGAAACAAGCTGTGGCCTCTGAACTAACACCCGGATCGTTTTGCTATGGAATGGCGTGGTTATGTGGATTGTTATAACTGAGCTAAATTTCGGGACAAAATTTTTTTGAAGGTGGGGAGGGTTGTAACACCCCCAAATCCAAATTTGGGTTCAGGTTGGGTGACACGACCTGGGACACAGGCGTGTCCTACTCGGGGTCGTCGAACTCCACTCGACGAATACACGGCAGGGCGTGTCTACAGCCGTGTAAGGGCACACGGCCGGTGACACGGGTGTGTCATTGGTCGTGTCGTTCTCGGGATAAGTCAGGGTTGCGTGTGCTGGTGGACACAGGTGTGTCTTGGGGTACACGACCTGGGATACGGGTGTGTCCCATGACATGTCCCGCTCAGGTTTAGTTGGTGGTGTATTGGCTAAGGAACACGCCATTCCACATGGGTGTGTAATGTGTGACACGGGCGTGTCAGCCATGTGACACGGACGTGTCACATAGCCGTGTTCTGTTCTGTATAAGTCGGTTGTGTGCCGCTTAGGGACACGGCCTATGACACGGGCATGTCACAGGGCGTGTCAGACCGTGTTTAGCCTATTTCTGGGCAAATCAAGGCCGTTCATTTCTTTCTTCTTGGATCCAATGGCCCAGACACTTCCTTGCTAATATAAGGTCGAGAATGAATAGATAACTTCCATTAATCTTCACCTTTTCTCTTTCTAAAGGGCTAGGGAGAGTGGAGATCAAGGGAGGAAGAAGAAGAAGAGAGACGGCTGCCAGAGAAGCTTCGGAGTGCTGAATTGCGGGCTAAGATCAGATTCATGGAGGTAAAGCCGTGGCGGTGATTTCCAGCCGGCTAGATCATGGCTCCAAAGCAATTGTCAAGGGTAACGCTCTCCTTGGACAATCGAAGTCCTTTCTTTATGCATAGCATGGAATCCTCCACCAAGAGGTCGAAAGAGCAAGTGATTCCCAGTTGAGTCTGCATCTAGAGCCAGAAGTGTGTAGTACGACATAGGAATGCTATGTGAAGCCCATCCGGATGGTTAGTCTGGATTGGTGATGATTATGTGTAAACCTGAGAAGACTCTGTGTATTGTATGGATATGTATGAATTGGAATGTAAGCTCTTTTGTATGGATGTTGATCGGGGATGCTTTGAGTAAGCCCTGTGGTGTGAGCGCGGTGGGCACTATTTGCTCTGAGAGACCGGAAAGCTGCGGCTAATCAGGAAGGAAAGCTGACCCGCGTCATGTGGTACGCTACTGACGGTTTGAGCATGGGAAAGGCTGACCTGCCCCTGGTTGTTTTGAGAGATCGATTGGTGGCAATGCCTGGGGGACGCGAGATAGACCCGGCTTGCTGCACCATAAGGGTGGGTCGATCTGAATTAGGTTGGGAGGTCGATTGGTGGAAATGCTTGGGGGACGCAAGATAGACCCGTCTTGATACACCACTAGGGTGGGTCGATCTACTATGGAAATGCTCAAGTTTGCTGTGAGGTTAGTACGTCTGAGTGGGATGGATGGAATGTCGCCAGCCTGCGGGATTGGTGGACTAGGACTGGCCAACCAACAAGTTAAAAACCTCTGATTGGTGGTGGGCAACTTGTATATCCGGTATACCAATAAGGTGCCCTGAGTGCACGGAGCATCTGGCAGAGACCGGCGTTTGTGATACTGTTGTGCCTGAGAGCACTTGTTTGTGATTGGTAGATATTATGTTTGGCAATGCATACAGGGAAGGAACCACTGCCCCGTGTAAGGGGTAAGGTTGTTATAATTGGTCAGCTAATGCTGACCGTTGCTTTGTTTGCCGCTCTTGGGGTGGATGTCTAAATGCAGGTGCTGATAAGTTGAAGTGAATTGAGCGGAATGAAGACTTGCTGCTTAAAGGCCCTTGAAGGCCGTTCGAAGAATGCTTGGATTTCATGTGTGGCCGGCCTACGTGCCGATGTATGAAGCTGTATATTTGTAAAAGAGTAACTTGTAAGGCCTTAAGGCCATGAGCGTGTGTATTTATATACATTCCTGGTTTATATATAAATGCAGAGTTTATATATTTAGTGGACATTCATTCTGTTGAGTTCTTATAACTTAAAATGCTGGGCTAGAATGCTCTGAGTTAGGGTGCGAGTAGAACAAGATTTGATATTCACACGTAATTCAGTCGTTTGTCTGTGAAATATGGCGTGGGGCCCCGACCGGACCCACTGTTATATTCTATTGGATGAATGGGGGCATTACAGAGTGAGCACACCTCACTCAACGCTTCCCGTCTTAACCAATTTCCTGCTTCTTCAGCATCTTAAGCGTTGAGAGTGTTGAGTGGGCACGTCTTACTCCGCGCTTTCTGCCTTAACCAATTTCCTGCTTCTTCAGTATCTTAAGCTTTGAGAATGTTGAGTGAGCACGCCTCACTCAACGCTTTTTTGCTTTAGCCAGATTTTTTGAATCATGGCGTCGAGAGCGTTGAGTGAGCACTCCTCATTCAACACTTTCTGCCTTAGCCAGATTTTTCTTTTCCTTGGCGTTGAGTCAGTACAATCCACTCAAAGCCAAACTACTTAACAAATATTATTCTGTTTAACTAGCATTGAGTGAGTAGGCTCCACTCAACACATTTGGACTTAACCAAATTTCTATGTCTGAAAACACAGACACTAACTGGATGAGATACAGTCAACGCTTTATCATATGTCGTTGAGTGAGCTTGCCTCTCCCAACACTTATGCAGTTAGTCAAATATCAGCGCAGTTTTTCTGTGGCTTTAACTTACAAGGCAATACTCAAAGAATATAGAGTATGGCATTGAGTGAGTGATACTCACTCAATGCTTGTGAACTTAGCCACTTTTCTGCCCATTTCATCTTAGGCTTTTACTGCATTAGCCTGTCTCATAACCTTTTATTGTATGGCGTTGAGTGAGTTGACTTCACTCAATGCCTGTGGACTTGGCCACTTTCTCATCTTGCCACTACTTTGGCTTTGACTGTATAGGCTCCACTCAGCGTTATAAGTCATCTGGCGTTGAGTGAATGACCTTCACTCAACGCCTGTGGACTTGGACAATTTTTGTCTATCCACACCTTAGGTAAGTGTTTACCTGATCTAGCCACTTAGGCTATATGTCCCATCATTGTTACTAGGACATCCTGCAATCACTAAACTTGAGCACAAGTTAGGTCACCACATATGTATACATTGTTTGCTAGGCCTTCTTCAAATACAGGACATTGGGATCAATGGACCCAACAATCTCCCCATGTTTGTTGAAGTCAAAACCTATGCCAATGTATACACTAACATACTTATGCGACATATACATAAAATACTAACACTGCATGTATCAGAAATATAATAAACATAATCATAACAAATGATATTTCATTTAACATATAAGGAATTATAATGTTTGTACATGAACCAAAATGTCACATTCCTTAACCCTATAAGCAAAACCTCAAACTTTTCAAGTTTCAGGTTCCCTTATCACAATCCCACTTCCCTTGGATTTCTTTGCAGGTTTGTCTTCTAGTCCAGCTATCTTCTTTCACTTATTATTTGCTTCATCAGCTGCCTTTGACTTAGTTGTTTTTTCCATTTTAGCTTTAGCTTTAGCTCTATCTTTCTACCTTTGAAAATAGTTGAAGGGCTTGGGGAAGTACTTGGAGGGTTCAACTGCGCCAGGAGCCAAAGTGTTAGCATTCTTGTTCTTCCAGTAAATTCTACTTTCAGTTTCCCTCTTTTTCATCTTATCCCATTCCATTTTGTTGTACCACTTTCCTTTGTTTGAATTCTTGTTTTTGACCTGATCCCAAGCAAGCAGAATGATGGATCTGGACTCAGGGCTCCACTATTCGAAATCAGGTCTTTTCTCCATTTCCTCCCTATATCTCTTTTTCCTTAGTTTGACTTCCTCTTCAGTTTCAGCAGTTGAAGTCATTTCTTTAGTCTATAATGTTTGGTCTACAGTGGGTCTGAAGGAAGGAATCTCAACAACAGTGGACTGCTCTCCCCACTGATCATCAACACTATCATATTCTTCTATGTACTGATAACTTTGATGATCTTGCTGAGCAGGATCTTTGTTCAAAGCCTCTAGCACTTGAGCAGGCATCAATGAGATGTTTTCATATTGCACTGGCCTTATTCCCAATGAGCCTCTCACCACATTGGTTGCCCAGACCATGTTTTCTGTGTTAGTCCTTATAGCTTCACTCCCTTTTTGACTTCTTCAACTATTTGATTGGTCTGGGAGGTGCAGGCATTGCTTCTTTCTGTCTCTAGGTAGTTAACTCCAGCAGTAACATGATTCTTGACTTCCAGTATATGGTCATCAAGTAGCTTAGTACAGGCGCCCATGTTGGTAAAGATTTCAGTATTTTGTTGATCCCTCAGAACTTTATCATTTTCATGAATGGTCACCGTGTTCTAAGCCGGAATCTTTTGATTTTCTATGACAATGGCTAAATTTTGTCTTGATACATCCAGCTTCTCCATGGTGTAGTCTACAACTGTTGCTTCCCTAGTGAAAAACTTTACAGTTTCACCATTCTGTAGGTTTACTTCAAATTTGATTGATTTGATTTCTGTGGCTAGATCATTTTTAATATCTTTAAGGGCTTCATCCACATAATTTTCTAATGCTCTCCTCTGTTCATCCAACGGGCCCTTTAGCTGGGCTAGGAACATTGGTGGCATCTGATCTGTTCTAGCAGAGGTGCATTCATTTTGAGATTCCTGGACTTGCCTCACCTCAGTTCTTAGGGCAATGTCATCCATTGAGTGAGCTAAGGATTGAGCCTTCTCATGACTGGATTCCTCTTTCTCTGATTCAGAGGAAACTATATCATGTACTTCAGGAGCAGGGATTACAGATTCAGGCTACCCCTCAGCCTCTGCCATGCCTTCATTTGCATTTAGTATAACAACAACAATAGCTGTATCACTTGCAGTAGTCTGAACTACTTTTGGAGGGACCTGTAGCTGCTCGCCCACAAATAATGCTTCTTGCATTATCTCTTTTGTCAGTTGCTCCCCCTCAACTGATGCATTCCTTTTCTCAGCAAATGTAGCATCCATAACTTGAGTCAGGTGTTGCTCACCTTCAGACATTGCAATCTCTATTTCAAAAATCAAATTGATCTCCCCCTCACTCTAACGATTATGTTCATCCAGAGACTCTTGGGGTGGTGAGAAGGCAACAACAACATCAGTTGGGATCTTTGAAGACTCTCCCTCAATATCTGCAGAGAGCTTGTTGGCAATCTTTACTGCTATAACCTCGGCCACTTCAGTTTGAGGATTAAGTGATGGTTGTTCAGATGAGGCAAGTGCCTGAGTGCCCATCTCCTTCCTGGGCTCATCAACTGATACTGTCAATTTATGATCATGAGGTTCCTCTTTATCTTGTCTGAAGAGCTGCTAGTATAGCCCGACTCTGGAACAACAACCTTCTTTCCTTTCTTCTCTACAGTTGGAGGTCCATGAGGCTGTAGGACCCTGTCCCACCTATCAAGTATTTTGATGTCCATTCTTCGCATGTGATGGACTCTTGCTCCAAGCTTTAGATTCAGGATTTCTGGGATAGTCTGTCGCAGGAATATGGATAGAATTCTTCCCAGATTGGGCTCAGATAGGCATTCCACTATCCTTTCAAACATCACACTTCTTCAGTTCGTTTTCTTGGACAAGATCACCCAGCCATCAGTTCAAACATCTTTTTGGAGATTTTGTCGTGGGAACCAGTTTTGAATAACAGGGCCTTCCCCACGACATAAGCTAAGAACTTACCCTTCAGGTTCAGTTCTTTCCTTAGGATTGATCCAGAGGAGTGCTTGGACAACCCACACCATTTCATCGCTGACTTTACGTCTTCCTGCATCAGGTTGTCTTCGTCGTCCATCACAGAGAATTTTTCCAGCTTGAGGGCTTTGCTCAGTCTTCTTGGGGTAATCTTGACTTTCATTCCACTTACTGTCATCTTTGTTTTGCTAGCAGATGCATCTGTCGTGGCGTTTGAAAACAACTCTAGAACTTCCCGTTTCCATATCAAGCAGGGTTCCGACAGGATGAAATCTAGGTCATCTGTTCGGAGAAGGTGCAGAACATACTGTACCTCTTCAGGAGCATCTTTGAATCCATTTCTCACCAATTCTGAACCCTCAAATAGGAAATCTTGTCCCTTGGGCGCCATTTTGCTTGCAAATTTCTGCTACCTAGCGACAACGATTTTCCGTCGATTTGGTGAATACGGGCGGGAGAGGGCAATGAATAGTGCTTTTACTTTATGCACAAGCTTTTCTATTTATAGTTATTTTTAAGCAGAAGGCGGAAAAACACTTACCTGTTTGAGATCAAGGTTGTGATCAACGGCTAGGGTTAATTTCCGCTACTTAGCCGCAGGTCGACTAATCGATAGACTTTGTTGAGTAAGCTTGTTTTTCTCAACCTTTTACTTCTTGGTCTTAATTGATTGACCATTTCTTTGGCAATTGAATTGCATTTGACTTCTTTAGTAATATTAGATTTGCCTAATCAGCAGGGATTAAGATGATCTGTAATGCACATTATAATATGTGTCCTAATGGAGTGCAATTTGAACTAGCTTCAACATGCCCATGTCAATTTTGAGGTTGTTGAATCTAGTTACATCTTGTGGAATAGTGAATATGTGAGCCACTAACTTATTTATTAAGAAGAGTTTTTAGAGAATTGTCTTACTCCTTCTCAGACTTTAATTTTAACTATCTTATCTCTAAAATACATAATTTTAGAAATTTAGTAAATATTTAATAGAATTAAGAGCTAGGTGAATTCTACTTATCTTTGCCATGTAGACTTGAAGCAGATGTTGGATTCACAGTCTCTGAGCTCACCAACATCCTTGCTCCTGAACTTTAGCCTTTGATGTGCATCTAGCTTTCCTTTGCTAGCTCCCCCTTAATAATTGCACTTAGAGGGTAAGACACTTGCCTCTCTGATTGCACATGTCTTTGACATCTTGATCTTGATGGTCAGTACATCCACTGCCAACTTCTGATGAATTATTCAAAAGATAGCTTTCTTGTACCAGTTGTAGGTTTGGTACATCTCTATCCAAGGACTACAAATGGGCATGGCCACTTGGACTATCATGCAAAACAAAGTTTACCTTAGCTTAGGAACCCAGGCTGACTTGGGTCATATGTTCCTGTTAGCATAAGAATGCATATATCTACCTACAGTTGTCCTATCAGGAAGACACTTCCTTGACTTTGGCATACTGGGGTTGTGCCAACAATCTATGGTAAAGTGGCTCACTTTGCTATAACACCAACATTCATGGATGTTGTACCTCCTCTTCTGAACACTCTTGGAAAAGTGCAAGCCACAATAGGCTGCTTGTTCAGTGGGGAGAACAGAGGCCTTCTTCTTATTTCTTTCAGCAAGAGCTTGACCAAAAGTGAATCTGCCAGTAGAAGCACTTGGCTTGCTCTGAGCTTCATTAGTAACATCCTTCTTAGCAGTTGGCATGTTCTTAAAGGCTTCAAAGGCAGCCAAGTCAGCCTTACTGACTGAAGTACTATTAGTTTGTATTCTTGCTTGAAGGACCTTATAATAGGCCATTGCCTTATTCTTGAATGAGGGGGCTGAGGCACTAAATACAAAAGGTCCAAAATTGGCCTTTTACATGGGGAGCCTTCTGTGCACTCAATCCCATGACCTCTCTTCTTCCATTGTACGGTACATTTGTAATCTTACAAGGAAGATTCACACACCTCCAGTGACCACACCTACAGTCTTGGTCATACCTGTTGGATGGGAGAATTACCCTGTGAGAGGTTGACTGAGGCCTGACAGGAGCTTGGCCTCTCCTCTGAGATTGGATAACTTCAGAAATCCACTTAGATTCAGACTTTCTCTTGATAGCATCTATCTTAGAGTAGTTGACCACAATCCTCTTCTCCCTTTCAAGTTTCTCTTCAAGATTCTTGATAATAGAATCCTTATATTTGATGGACTCAACATGGATATCTACCATGATCTTTAGATGGGCTACTTCCCTTTCTTTTAGATATAGCAAAGATGAAGTCTCATCTTTCTTTCTTTGAAAGCTTTCAGAAGTACACCATGATTTTCAATTAATTTATTAATATCATCTTTTGAAAGAGGACTCTCATCATCACTTGATGAGGATGTATCAGAGTTTGTACAGGATCTATATCCTGACTCTGAGAATGAGCTAGATGGGGAATATACCTGATTTTGTCTAGGATGATCCGGGCAGGATTTTTATTCTAGGGTAGTTGTCAGCTCATAGCATCTGCATTCACCTTCCTCAGCTTCATCGACCTCTGAGTCACTATCTGATTGTGATAGAGGGGCCATGATCTTTGCTCTTCTATCTGGATAGACTTTGTCTTATGCAAGAGCTATCAACAGTCCAATGTTGTTCTTATTCTCAATGTAGACTTAGAGCTCCTTTGAGCTCCACACCTTATGGTTTACCCTTGAACTCATAAGTATAAACCTTTTAGCTATCCTTGGAGGACAACTTAGACTGTTAGGTCCTTTTTGAGTAACCTCCCTCTGATAGCACTTGAAAGTCTTTATTTTCAAGGATGCTAAATCACCTAGAGGGGGTGAATATGTTTCTTAGTCCTTAGTGCCTTATCTTTTATTTTCTTTACTTTAGGTGCTTTATTAGTTGCTTGGTATTTGCTTTCAAGATATATAACCTGCAACACAACAAATACACAAAGAACACACAAGATTTAGAGTGGTTCCCCTAAATAGGGTACATCCACTTTCCCTCCCACCTATCCAACTATCTTGTTGGACTAGGCACTTCTCCAAAACTCTACTCCAAAGAGCTTACACCTCAGATCCCTCAGGATCTCTTGGTCTCCTCCAAGACTTACAACTCAGCCATAAGGGCCTACAACTCAGTTATCAGCAGATCACCTACCTCATGCCAAAGGCCCTACAGTCAGGCTGGGAGGACAGCCCTACCTCAGATCCACTAGAGATCCTACCTCAGAGAGAATGACTCTCCTACAATCTCAGGCACAAAGGCCCTACCTCAGATCTGCAGCTAGATCCTACCTCAGGTATATGTGCCCTATAGCTCAGTGAGAATGACTCACCTGCCTCAAACTTGAAACCAAGTCCTACAGCACAGATCCAGCAGGATCCTCCAACTCAGGAAAATTTGCCCGACCTCAGGCTCAGAGAGCCCTACAACTCAGATCCAAAATAATCCTACATGATGGAAGTGGGTTGTATGGTTGATCTTGACACAAGAGATATTTCTCTATGCCAAGGTTCTAGATAGAGATAAACTCGGCCCACTACGACTCCAGGAAAATATTTCCTGAGTCTACTTTTTATCTGAACTGAGATATACTCAGTCCTAACTTCTTCTTCTCAGCACCATGGATTTTTCCTGTTGGAACTAAGAAGTGACTGAAGCAAAACTTGCTGCTACCAGAGCTGAGAGAATCCCAGCCCAACTTCTTCACAGCAACAAGGTTGTAGATCTTCCGGATACTTTGGCTTGTTCTGGAAGTAACTAGAAGTAGATTGTTCTGCTTCTTCTTCCTTCCCAGGACAGAATCAGCAACTTTGATCTTTCTTCTTCTCAGCTTCAGAAGTAGATGTTCAGATTTTGAGCTGGCTGAACTGAGAAGCAACTTGATCTGCAGAAACTTCCTCTCTATTTCTGCTTCTTCCTCAGAAGGAAGACCTTCTGAACTTGCTGGTGCAGGTGAAGATGTCATCAACTAACTTGATGTCTTTTCTTTAGAAGTTTGCTCTGATCTTGTTGATTTCGATGAAGAAGACAAACAACTAACTCGCTAAGCCTTCAGACTTGCTATGTTGAGCTTCCTATTCTTCAGTCACGACAACAATGGCGACGAAGAAGAACAACACCAACATCTTCATTTTTCATAAAAGGCTTCTGATTTTATTGATTGCAACAAAACTGTTGTATAGTAACTATTAATGGCTAGCTGCAACCTTGCTTTAACACCAACTGTCGTATAGTAGCAATGCGGCGCCATTTGTCATGTACTGTAGCTTTCCCGCTATCAGTTTGAATAATGTTGACTTATTGACTTGCTGATGTCAGCACTTGTGGACTTACTCAAAAATCAAGAATTAGTAGAAGAGGCGTAATGAGCTTCATGAAAGTTAATAGTTGCCAACCTAAATCACCTAGAGGTGGGGGGGGGGTGGGTGAATAGGTGAGTTGTGCGTCTTTTTGCGGAATAAAAAAATCTCAAACCAATGCACAGATCTTTCTACCAAACAAACACAGACAAGACAAGATTTATAGTGGTTCCCCAACCTTGGGTACATCCACTTTCCCTCACCGATCTAGCAATACACTAGACTCGGCTACTCCATTATCTCGGATTGGAAATCAATCCTACCCTCGGAACAATGTTCCTACAAACTCGATCCACAAGATGGATCTACACTCGGAAGGCAAAACTTCCTACAATCTCGGAGTTGAAAAACTCCTACACTCGGAGAAAACTTCTCCTACAATAATGAAATTGTTGGGTATTGTATCCACAATGTACCTGATTTGAAGAAGCTCCTGGACAAGCTAAGGTCAATAGACAATGTATTTGATAAACTCTTTCAAGTTGTGCTTGCAGTTCTTCCACGCTAAGTGCACACCAATGTCAGGGTGCAGTAGATCAATATACACGGGTCTGCACGACGTAATCCCTCGTTGAACAGATCAGTGTGTTGGCCTACGTGTACTCTCTCTATTGGAGTGCACTTACTTTCAAGCACAGGGCTATAACTATGCAGGAGCAGACAAGGAGCAAGGATGGGTCAAGGAGCACCTCATGGGTGGAAAGACGAAAACTCGTCTAAGTGTAAATCGACGAGAATCACCAAGTGATTCTCGCCGATTCGTCGAGAATCAGTGGTTGATTCTCGCCGAACTCGATCCAGTCACTTCTAAGCAAG
Source organism: Platanthera guangdongensis (assembly GCA_039583875.1). Lineage (NCBI taxonomy): Eukaryota > Viridiplantae > Streptophyta > Magnoliopsida > Asparagales > Orchidaceae > Platanthera > Platanthera guangdongensis. The sequence continues at coordinate 81,085,370 of CM077158.1, forward strand.
CACCTTTGCTTCTAAGTAAGAATCGACGAGAATCACCAAGTGATTCTCGTCGAATCGTCGAGAATCACTGGTTGATTCTCGCCGTCTCGACCTGGCCTAAAGCAGTGCGTGCAACCAAGGCAAATTCGACGAGAATCATCCTTGATTCTCGCCGAATCGTCGAGAATCACCTTTGATTCTCGGCGACTCGGCGAGAATCACTTTCGATTCTCACCGATTTTGACTTGGGCGTTTTTCTGGATCTTCCTGAACCGGATTCTGCCGCTGTCAATGTTCTGAACCGGGATTTTGGGATTCTTCTTGTGGGTCCCACAGCGGTCTTATTCAAGTTGTATACAGTATATATATTCGGGTATTTTGAACGGAATACTCAGACAGAAAGAAGCCGAGCAAGAGAAAACCCTAAAATCGCGAAATCGCTCCGCCGCCGCCGTCGCCGCTCGCGCTATTTGGACGCCGCTGTTGATCGCATTTCTTCTCGATCTTTGGCGACAGAAGCTTAGCAAAGCTTTGGGTCTCACGTGTCTATCCAGAGATCTCTTGTCTCTCGATTTGTTGATCGGGAAAAACTTCCCCGTCCGAATCGATCGAGACGACCAATCCTCGTGTGACCGTTGGAAGACCAAGCTAGTTTCGCTACGAAGATTGGATCTCTAAGTTCAGCAGCCGCTCATCATCATAGCCGCCGATCCCGAAGCAAGCCGCCGCTCGTCTTGCCGCCGCCGGCTCCGGGGAGATCCTCTCCAAGAGAGACCAAGGTTGTAGACTCTTCGTTGACTTCACGAACACGTCGTCAAACGAAGAGGAACACCGTAGTCTCCAAACGAAGTTTGTATCTCGTGTACATTCTATTTTACTTTTGTTGTAAAGGAACGATTGTTCCGTATTGTAAGGGTTGGGTGCAACCCGGTTTGTGGGAGTGTTGACTCCTACGTGTGGAAGGGTTCCTTACGATAGTGCAGGGATTGGATTTCAATCCTGTTGGAGAAGAGACCGAGTCGTCCCTTGTTGGGAGATAGGTCGAAGGGGGAAAGTGGATGTACACAAGTCGGGGAACCACTATAAATTGCCTGTGTATTCTGTGTGCTGTGCTTTTTATTTTTATTGTGCAGGTATATTCGTAAATTCCGCAATAGCGTTGCACGTCACCTATTCCCCCCCATAGGTGAACTTTGTTGACACTAGGTGGACTTTCAAGTGGTATCAAAGCCAGGTTGCTCATCAAAAAGGTTGACACCTTGAGTTGAATCCTGCCCCTAGTGTCAAGAAGAAGACGAACATCTACCATGGATGGGCTCAAGTTCTCCGGCAAGATCCCAGTGTGCACCAGGCTCAACTTTCCTATCTGGAAGGAAAGGATCAGGTTCTACATGGAAGCAGTTGATCCTCGACTCTTCATGATCGTGGAGGAGGGACCTTATGTCCCCACTAAGGCCTCCACCATTGATCCCACCAAGAAGGTGCCGAAGACACTTTCTGAAATGGACAAGGACGAGATGGTGCTAGTGGGACTTAACAAGAAGGCACGAAACATTCTGGTCAGCGCAGTTGATGACTCCATAATGCAAAACTTCAGCAACTGCAGGACAGCTCAGGAGATCTGGCAGTGCCTGATCATCCTAATGGAGGGTACGGATGAAGTGAGGGATGATCGGAGATCCCTCCTGAACCAGAAATATGAAGCCTTCAGACAAGGGCCTAAGGAAGAGATCGGAGTCACCTACGAGAACTTCCTAAAGATTGTCAACGCCCTCAAGGGCTACGGAAGAGTGTTCACTAATGGTGAACTAAATGACAAATTCCTTAGGTCCCTTACTAAGGAATGAGACACAAAGATCTGCGCCATCAGAGAATTTGGCAGACTAGCAGAAACTGATTCACAAATTCTGTTTGGGAAGCTGATGTCCTATGAGCTTCAGCTGAACACCAGAAAAGCAGAAGAAGAAGCAGAGAAGGCGGCAGCCAAAGAAAAGACTGTGGCTCTAAAAGCCAGTCACTCCAGAAAAGGCAAGGGTGCGGTTTCATACCGTGCCAGGAAAAAGGATGAGGAGGAGGACTCCGAGCCATGCTCCTCCAGCTCAGAGCTGTCGGAGGAGGATTTCTCCCTCATCACTCGAGAGTTCAAGAAGTTCCTCAAGATGAGGAATCAAAGAAAGAGAGACGGCTCCTCCTCCAGGCATCAGAAGAAAAATTATTCTTCTGACAGGTATGCATCTACACCGAACAAACATCGCTCCTCTGACATTATTTGCTTTGGATGCAATAAGCCAGGACACGTCGTGGCCGACTGCTATCAAGGCAAGAGAGAAAAAGGGAAAGAAGAGGAGCACAAATCCTCTAGAGATAAGAAGAAGGAGCGGAGCTACATCGCCAAAAGGCCAAAGACACTGAGTGAGTCTGATTCCTCAGACTCCAGTGATGATGAGGAAGCCTACTTCGGGCTGGTGGGTCGCTCCGACTCAGAAGGAGAATGCCCCCCGTTTACTGGGAAGGTAAAAGCTCACACCCCTCTCTCCGACTCCGACTCTGACCCTGAGTCTCAGGATGATGAACCTGAGGATAACCCTTCGGCCCGTGAAGCAGAGCTCCTCGAGAAATATGAGCTTCTGCTGAACACTTTCGAGGAGTGCCGTAAGAGATCGAAGGCTGAGAAGAAGGAAGTGAAATTCCTTAAGGGTGAGTGTGTATCCCTAAGGGAAGAGGTCACTAGCTTGATTTCTCTCCGACAGGAGCACCTTGACCTGACTTCAAAGCATTCAGAGTCTTTGAAGCTCCTTGATCTTAAGCAGGAGGAAGTCGACAAGTTGGAAGAACTACTTGCGGCAGAAAGGAAGATCGTCAAGAGCTTCTCTATGCCAAAAACAGTTCTTCCAGTCGTTGATACCTTCTCTGCTCAGGCCAAAGGAGCTGGCTTGGGGCATGTAGGGGTATCTGGTTCCTCATCCAGGAGAAACAGGAACCAGAGGAAGAATAAGGCCGCCAAGAAGGCCTCTGCTGATGAAAAGGGAAAGGCTCCGCTTAGTCCTGTTGCGTTCAGAAAGCCTGGCTTTCCTTGCAACCAACATGACTTTGAGTCAACATTTGGCCATCATTTTCGACCCTTGGTTGCAAAGCCAAAGAGCCGATATGACGGTTGGACCTTTCCCCGGAACTTCGGTGAGAGTGCCTTCAAGGCACCTTATGAGGAAATCCACATGGGAAATTATGGTCCGTTCTCTAGCGGTCATAATGGAAAGCAGGCACCAAAAGCCAAGTCTGTTATACAGAAGGTGACGAAGTCATGTGACTGCTGTCACCATGAGGCCTCCTCCTCCAGATCCAAGGCCCCAGCTGTACCCACCGTTCCCAGGGTAAGGCAGGAGCCTAGGAAGAGGTACAACAGATTCGACTGTTGGTGCTGTGGCAAAGTCGGTCACTTTGCCGTGGATTGTTGGTTTAATCCAAGGCATTACGAGACTCCCCATGTTAGCAATGCGAGGCCGACCACTCGTAGGGTTAACCAACCGAGGGGGAGTGTGCTAACCAGGAATCTAGGACCCAAGTTTGATTGGGTTCCTAAGGAAAATTAATTTTGTTTTGCAGGTATGTCCAAAGGCCACCAAAACGCCGATCTGGTATTTGGACAGTGGATGCTCCCGGCATATGACTGGGACAAGAAGCCTGCTGCGTGATTACACTCCAGTCGAGAATGGACCCAAAGTCATCTTTGGAGGGTCAGATCGAGGAGTCACCAGAGGTTACGGTATGATTTCCAACAGTATAATCTCTATCACCGACGTGGCTTATGTTGAAGGGTTAAACCATAACCTGATCAGTGTAAGTCAGTTATGTGATAAAGGTTATGACGTTAAGTTCTGCAAGGATAAATGTCTGATAATTTCACGTACCTCTTCTGAGACGGTATTATCAGGCATTAGGAGCAGAAATATCTTCTGCTTAGATTTTCTCAGTTTAGATTCATCTACCCCCGTATGCCTTGTGACAACAGGCAGTGCATCTCTTTGTGAACAATGGCACAAGAGATTGTCACATATTAATTTCAAGACAATTAGTATGATGTTTTCTAAGAACTTAGTAAGGGATGCTCCCAGTATCAAGTGCATCAAATATAGCCCCTGTCCTGCATGCCAGATGGGCAAACAGACTCGGGCTACCTTTAAGAGCATTGCAGACAAAGACTCTTCCAGATGTCTTTACCGTTTACATATGGACTTGTTTGGTCCAATGCAAGTTCATAGCTTGGGAGGCAAGTCCTATACGCTAGTGATAGTTGATGATCATTCTCGGTTTACATGGGTGTTCTTTTTGAAACGAAAGTCAGATACGTTTGACATCTTCACTAGTTTTGTCAAGCAGGTTCAGAACGAATTTAACTGCTCTGTGGTCAAAATCAGAAGTGACCATGGAACAGAATTCGAATCTGGTGCTATGACAGAGTTTTGTGAAGAACAAGGTATCTTTCATGAGTTTTCCTCCCCGCGTACTCCTCAGCAAAATGGAGTTGCGAAGAGGAGAAATAGAACTCTCATTGAAGCCTGCACGACAATGTTGAAAGATGCTTCTCTCCCGGAATACTTCTGGGCAGAGGCTGTCAACACAGCTTGTCATGTACAAAACCGAGCCTTGATCAACAAGCATCATCATAAGACGCCTTACGAGCTACTGAAAGATAGGAAACCAACCATGGCCTACTTGAGGATTTTTGGTTGCAGATGCTATGTACTGAATAATGGGAAGTACCCGCGTACTAAATTTGGTGAAAAATGCTTTAAAGGCATATTCATGGGCTATAGTTCCCACAGTCGGGCATATAGGGTCTTCAATAAGAAAACCCTAGTGGTAGAAGAATCAATAAATGTTGTATTTGATGAAGGAAGTTTGCTTAACTGCAACTCTTCCAGTGGTATTCTTGAAGATGCAGGTGCACGACTGGAACATCTGAGTCTGGATGAGACCGCTAAAGATGACACTCCTAAGTACGTCAAAGTCTCCACCTCCACGTCATCTGAAAATGTTGAAGATCAACATGGAACAAATCTCTTGGAAGAAAGAGAAGCCCAAGAAGTAGTTGAAGCTCCAGACGCCAGACTTCTAGAGCTCCAGCACGTGAGGGATCATCCTAGAGATCAGATCATCGGAGATCCTCGTGTCGGTGTCAGAACTCGAAGAGGTACTATTAACGAAGTATTGCATCTTAGCTTCCTGTCACAGGTTGAGCCAAAGAAGTTCGACGAGGCGAACAAGGATGCGGCATGGATTCTGGCCATGCAAGATGAACTACATCAATTCGAACGTTGCAACGTTTGGACGCTAGTTCCCAGACTATACAAGCAGAATGTGATTGGCACCAAGTGGATCTTCAGAAACAAGCTGGATGAACATGGTGTCATCATAAAGAACAAGGCAAGGCTGGTGGCTCAAGGTTACAGACAGGAGGAGGGGATTGACTTCGACCAGACCTTCGCACCAGTAGCAAGGCTCGAGGCCATCAGATTGTTCCTGGCGTATGCTTCACACAAAGGATTCACAGTCTATCAAATGGATGTGAAATCAGCATTCTTGAACGGAGACCTGAAAGAGGAAGTATACGTCGCTCAACCCCAGGTTTTGTCGATCCTACATATCCTAATCATGTTTATTTTCTTAATAAAGCCTTATATGGGTTGAAACAAGCTCCACGAGCTTGGTATGAGACTTTATCTAGTTTTCTTCTTGAGAACAAGTTCTCTAGAGGTAAAATAGATAAAACATTGTTTCTCAGGGAAGTCAAAGGCAAGATTTTGCTGGTGCAAATCTATGTCGATGACATAATATTCGGCTCAACGGACAACAATCTTTGCAAAAAGTTTTCTAAACTTATGCAAGGAAAGTTTGAAATGAGCAGTATGGGAGAGCTCAAGTATTTCTTAGGACTTCAAGTGAAACAGTCTGAGGATGGAATCTTCATCTCTCAGACGAAGTTCACAAATGAACTCCTTAAGAAATTCGGTATGGAGAGTGCAACCTCTATGAGGACTACAATGGGATCCACCATGTCTCTGGATAAGGATGAGAAAGGTAAACCTTTCGATGAAACCAAATACAGAAGCATCATTGGATCCCTGCTCTACCTTACTGCCAGTAGACCGGATATCATGTTCTCTACATGTGTCTGTGCCAGATATCAGGTGAACACTAAGGAATCTCACTATGTCACTGCAAAGCAAATTCTAAGATACCTTAAAGGTACTCCCAATCTTGGCTTGTGATACCCGAGAAACAATGATGTCGAGCTAATAGGTTTTTCAGATGCTGATTTTGCAGGAAGTAGGGATGACAAGAAAAGCACCTCCGGGACGTGTCAATTCCTCGGCAGGAGGCTTATCTCTTGGAACAGCAAGAAACAGAATTGTGTTGCAACCTCCACAGCAGAGTCTGAGTACATCTCGGCAGGCAGCTGTTGCGCACAACTCCTATGGATCAGAAACCAGTTAGCCGACTACGACCTTCAGTTTAAAGACATACCAATGTACTGCGACTCCTCCAGTGCAATTGTCATTGCCAACAATCCGGTCTCGCACAGCAGAACGAAGCATATTGAAGTGCGCTACCACTTCATTCGGGAGCACGTGGAAAACAAGGACATCTCTCTCTGTTATGTCCCCACGGACAAGCAGATTGCTGATATATTCACAAAGCCCTTAGACGAGGGCAAGTTCAATCTTTTCAAGACTGAATTGGTGATGCTCAATTATGAGGAATGAAGACTACAGAAGCTCCAGGCTCATGTACGATCTGAGGGGGAGCAAGGAACTCAAGTGTGAGCACAGACGCAAGAACTGAGGGGGAGAGCAAAGGGTCAAATGCTCCGACCCCGATTTGCAAAAGCCGAAAAGGGGGAGATTACCCTCTCGGCTGAGGCTATGGTGGCTCCAAGCTTGCTCCCACGAAATTGGTTTTGGTAATGGCACTCACTCAACTCAATTTTAAGTTTATGGTTTTCCTTCCCATATGCTATATTCACCTTAGCTTGTAGGGTTTAGGCTTCTTCAAATAGGGGGAGATTGTTGGGTATTGTATCCATAATGTACCTGAATTGAAGAAGCTCCTGGACAAGCTAAGGTCAATAGACAATGTATTTGATAAACTCTTTCAAGTTGTGCTTGCAGTTCTTCCACGCTAAGTGCACACCAATGTCAGGGTGCAGTAGGTCAATATACACGGGTCTGCACGACGTAATCCCTCGTTGAACAGATCAGTGTGTTGGCCTACGTGTACTCTCTCTATTGGAGTGCACTTACTTTCAAGCACAGGGCTATAACTATGCAGGAGCAGACAAGGAGCAAGGATGGGTCAAGGAGCACCTCATGGGTGGAAAGACGAAAACTCGTCTAAGTGTAAATCGACGAAAATCACCAAGTGATTCTCGCCGATTCGTCGAGAATCACTAGTGATTCTCGCCTATTCGTCGAGGAATCAGTGGTTGATTCTCGCCGAACTCGATCCAATCACTTCTAAGCGAGCACCTTTGCTTCTAAGTGATTCTCGCCGATTCGGCGAGAATCACTAGTGATTCTCGTCGAATCGTCGAGAATCACTGGTTGATTCTCGCCGTCTCGACCTGACCTAAAGCAGTGCGTGCAACCAAGGCAAATTCGACGAGAATCATCCTTGATTCTCGCCGAATCGTCGAGAATCACCTTTGATTCTCGGCGACTCGGCGAGAATCACTTTCGATTCTCACCGATTTTGACTTGGGCGTTTTTCTGGATCTTCCTGAACCGGATTCTGCCGCTGTCAATGTTCTGGACCGGGATTTTGGGATTCTTCTTGTGGGTCCCACAACGGTCTTATTCAAGTTGTATACAGTATATATATTCGGGTATTTTGAACGGAATACTCAGACAGAAAGAAGCCGAGCAAGAGAAAACCCTAAAATCGCGAAATCGCTCCGCCGCCGCCGTCGCCGCTCGCGCTATTTGGACGCCGCTGTTGATCGCGTTTCTTCTCGATCTCCGGCGACAGAAGCTTAGCAAAGCTTTGGGTCTCACGTGTCTATCCAGAGATCTCTTGTCTCTCGATTTATTGATCGGGAAAAACTTCCCCGTCCGAATCGATCGAGACGACCGATCCTCGTGTGACCGTTGGAAGACCAAGCTAGTTTCGCTACGAAGATTGGATCTCTAAGTTCAGCAGCCGCTCATCATCATAGCCGCCGATCCCGAAGAAAGACGCCGCTCGTCTTGCCGCCGCCGGCTCCGGGGAGATCCTCTCCAAGAGAGACCAAGGTTGTAGACTCTTCGCTGACTTCACGAACACGTCGTCAAACGAAGAGGAACACCGTAGTCTCCAAACGAAGTTTGTATCTCGTGTACATTCTATTTTACTTTTGTTGTAAAGGAACGATTGTTCCGTATTGTAAGGGTTGGGTGCAACCCGGTTTGTGGGAGTGTTGACTCCTACGTGTGGAAGGGTTCCTTCCGATAGTGCAGGGATTGGATTTCAATCCTGTTGGAGAAGAGACCGAGTCGTCCCTTGTTGGGAGATAGGTCGAAGGGGGAAAGTGGATGTACCCAAGTCGGGGAACCACTATAAATTGCCTGTGTATTCTGTGTGCTGTGCTTTTTATTTTTATTGTGCAGGTATATTCGTAAATTCCGCAATAGCGTTGCACGTCACCTATTCCCCCCATAGGTGAACTTTGTTGACACTAGGTGGACTTTCAGAAATAAACCTGTAAAGAAATACAAACAGTAAATCCTTGTCAGATCTGCAAGAAATTGGCCTGGATCTTCTTCTTCTAGACTTTTCGGCTTTATCAGAATGGTGAAGAAAACCTTGGCAATATCAAATCTTGACTTCTTGACTTTACAAGATCGAATTAGAAGATGAAGCATTGAGCGGAGATCTCGATCTGTAGAGTCTTCTTGATCTGAATCCTCAAAAAGGTGAAACTCTAGCCGGTCGGAAATCTGCGATGGAGGCGGCGGCGAGTTTCGTTCTTGGAGAGAGAAAGAGGAGACATAATTTCTTTTGAGTGTGTACGACTGCAAAATCTTTTAGGGTCCGTTCGTTTCGCAGGAATTGAGCTGCAGGAATTGGAATTGAATTCAATTCCCATTCCCGCAGGAATTGGAATTGAATTCAATTCTAATTCTGCTGTTCGGCTGAATGCATGAATTCTGTCACAGGAATTGGAATTAGCAATTCCGATGTTCGGCTGTATCCTGGAATTCAAAGTATAGAATTCAAATTTGAAATTTTTATTATAAACTGAATTAAAATTGCTAAACAAAAATCATACTTCAACAGAATTAAAATTAATAGTCCACGAACCGAACATTAAAAAAAATTCAAAATAGTCTACAACATTATAATAGTCCGCACATGAAGCCAAAAGTTCTTAACATAATCTAATCAATCGCGTAGATGTAAGCGGAGCCAGGTCCTCCTAATTGGCATCGGTAAAGCCATGAACACGTCGGCCTTCTTGTCGTCATCACTCTGCATATCGATAGCCTATATGACCTCAGTCTCAGTCAAATCTGTAATAGCTGCAATGGCGGCATATATTCTGTCTGCCCTTGAGATCGGAGGTGGTGGCGGTGGCGGCTGAGAAGTCACGCAGCTATCATACTCCATGTTCCTTGCAATCGCAGAAACAGCATCAGCAATAATATCCACCACAGATGTTTTCTCCTTCCTCTTCTTGCTCTTTGGCTCAACCTCCTCCATGCTGTTTTCGTCCACTGAGTCTTCAATGTGGATCTCGTTCATTTGCTCAGTCGAAGTAGCAGCATTAGCTCCAGTGGCCCGATCAACCCCACAAATCATAGCTAAGTCGCCCCAATTGACGATCACCTTGCTTCGATAATGTCTCACTGTCGGATGCGCCTACAAGTTTAGTTTAAATTAGAATCAAAATTTAATATAATTTCTACACAGTTAAACATTTGCTCAATTAAAATATTACCTGTACGTAGTTAGCCCAGACTTCTTCGCTGTCAACCTTCACCACATTACGCTCTCAATCCCATCCGAAACCACTAATATCCAGCATAGTCGATATTTCGTGGTAGTATTTGTTCCATGTTTTAATCCTGGCCATTATCTTCTCCTTACTAATATCAACGTGACAATCATCCTTCAATGTCTGTATTACTGTCGTGTACGCGACACTTTTCCAGCCGCTAGCCTCCTTATTTCCCAGATTTTGCTGCTCAAGGAGAGCAGTCGATAACGCACAATCCATCTGCGGCGTCCATGGAACATAGGACCGTTCACTTGGTTTGACCCCCTTTCCTTTTTTATCCATTTATTTCTGCATAATATAGAAGTTAACAAAAAAATGGACTAGAGCCAATGTATTAAATAGAAGTTAACAAAATATACACAGACACACACACATAACATACCCACAAATTTGCACATAAATGGATTATAAAGAAGTTAACAAATTAAACACATTTTAATTGTCCCGATGAGCACAATACTCATTAAACATATTCATAGCCATAGTTTCCCTAAACGTGCTCCACTCTGGTGTTGCTTGGACTGGAGCCAATGTATCCGCATACTCGAAACTAGCAGAAGTTGTATCTTGATTTAATATTTCCGCATCTACCTCGGCAAGCAATCGACCATGATTTTCTAATCTCCTCTCTATAAGAAAATTATGCAGAATGCAGCAAGCATTTATAATTTGAACCTGTTAAAATTAAAAGGTAATTAAAAATTCATTATAAATTAACTTATTTTAATGTTAAAGGTTTAAATGTATAGACCTGGACTTTGATGCCATAGAATGATGGTCCCCTCAAAATTGCCCATCTTTTTTTAAGGAGGCCGAATGTCCGCTCTATGACATTCCGTTCCTTTGAGTGTCGGAGATTGAACAACTCTTTATAATTGGTGGGGTTATTGCCTTGTGCAGACCACTCTTTCAAGTGATATCTGGTTGACCTATATGGAGCTAGATAGCCAGGGCCATTGGTGTATCCCGCATCCACCAGATAGTACTTTCCAAGTGGCACCTCAAAACGATCTGCTCTTTCGAGTGCATTGCGCAAAACTCTGGAGTCCGATGAGGAGCCCTCCCATCCAGGTAACACATACAAAAACCTCATATTTGAATCACATGCGGCCATTACATTCGTTGTAATGGCCTGTTTCCTATTCCGATACCTACCCTGATCTTTAGTAGGCACTGTAACTTCAATATGAGTGCCGTCAATCGCACCAATGCAATCCTATATGGACATCTGGACAGTTTAGATATTTTAAAATAAAACTTAGGATTGTAAAAAAAATAACTTACAGGAAAATGACGTCATCTTTGTACTGTTGACGCATTAGGAGAATTTTATAAACTCAGGACCTAATTTCAGAATTGCTCGCAGCACCGTTTTGAAATGACGGCTAATTGTATCTGTTGATCATAGATACGTCCCGCCCACAACCCTAAATTTTTTGTTGTGCCCCAAAACATGTAAAAAACGTTGACTGCCTCTCTAATTCCTACATTTTTCGTGTCTCTTAACAAACCACGCTGGGTTAGCATATTAACTTTGAACGAGCTTCTATTCATTCGACGCTGGTTAAAACAATTTATATCTGTTCCGCCATACAAATGGCTAAACAAACTTTCCCTTACAATATTTTTTGCATCAGCCCCCACGATATTTCTTCTAACCCCACATTTCATCATCACTTTGACGGAAGCAACAAGAGCAGCAGCTACTGCTGCTCTCCTACGCCTACGACGTTTCACTGTTTCATCCATCTAAACATAAAAAAAACACACGTTACATAGTCAACCACAAAAGCACACACACAACCACATCAAGGTATTCAATATTTGGAAGAAATCATGAATTTCAAAACTACCAATTTTCTAGCATTTGCATGGTATCAAAAAGCCCCAAGAATAACACCAGCAGGTGAGTGTCTTGTCAGCAAGACTCACCTCCACAGAAATACGAGCAAAGCCATATGAATTTTTCATTTGATTTTGCCCCAACAGCTCATATTGACCTTTATATGAAACAAAAAAAAAAGATGCAATCTGCAATTTTGAAAAAACTAGCAAAATGAACCAATACCCATAGAAAGCAAACAAGTCAAGGAAATTTTTTAGAAGCAGCTAAAATTGTTTTAGGCAAGGTTTACAAAGCCTCCGAATTCTCTACTGAAGAACTCAGCTGAAATTGGAGGTTAAATTGCTCTTCTTCTCCTGATTTGAAAAATCACGAATTAAACTCGTCATGCGTTAAGGATCACCAAACAAACATAATTCGTTTGAACATAAAAGTGGATGACAATTTAACCTCCAATTTCATGACCGCCACCACCGTGCCGAACAGAGGAGTGGAGGAACCTCACCAACTAAAGGAGAGGAGCCAACGTCACCTTCGATAGAAGAAGAAGAAGATACCACGATGGGAGCAGGAGCAGCGCGACGGGAGCAGGAGCGGCGCGCGACGGGAGCAGGAAGAGGAGCGGCGCGACGGAGCAGGAATCGCGAAATCTGACCTGGCGAGGCCGGAAATGAATGTCGACCTAGCGAGGTCGGAAATGAATGTCGCGTGTTTATCTTGTACCCAATTCCGACGGATTCCGATTCATTTCCGATTCCCACGGTTTTTTTGGCATACCAAACAGCCCTAGTTGGAATTGGTAAATGAATACCAATTCCAACAGCTCAATTCTCGTGTAACGAACGGGGCCTTAGAATAATCTTTGAATAATTAGATTAGAGTTTGTCGGTTTAGACAAGACCTTTTATAGGAGAGGAGAAGATTAGACTTCAATGAGTCATTATGAGAAAGACACGTGGACCAATCACGTCATAGTTTAAGAATAAGACCGTTATTCTGGATTTGAAAATTTTTCGGAAAAGTCGAGTAAAATTACTCGAGATGTAGAGGGCTACTTGAGTATATGAAGCACTACTCGAGTAGGTAGAAGATGACTACTCGAGTACATGAGAAAAACTACTCGGGAGAAAGAGAGATGATTACTCGAGTATATGGAGTCAACTACTCGAGTATAAAAGAATGAGAAAAACTCAGCTACTCGAGTAACAAAAATGACTTACTCGAGTACTTGAGTACATACACGAGAGGTGGAGTATATTACTCGAGTAAAAGAAATACTACTCGAATATATAAGAATGAACTACTCGAGTATATAAGAATGAACTACTCGAGTATATAAGAAAATACTCGAGACAAAGACTTAGAAAATTTCTGGAACTGGAGAACATGACTACTCGAGTATGTAAGATAAACTACTCGAGACATAAGGAACTACTCGAGTACATAAGATTAACTACTCGAGTCAATTAGAACTACTCGAATATAAGGAAAAGACTACTCGAGTAATTCACTTAAATAAATTTTCTGGAAAGGGATTCTGGATTACACGAGTATTGATAATGGACTACTCGAGTTTATGATTTAGACTACTCGAGTAAGTGAAAGCTACATGAGAGTCAGAGTCCAGTTACTCGAGACAGAAGATAGAACTACTCGAGTACTATATAGTACTACTCGAGTATTTAACTTAGAAAAATTTTGAAAAGAGAATTCCTGTGAACTCGAGAGAAGAAAGGGAACTACTGGAGTAGTTGATGTAACTACTCGAGATACATCTTATCTACTCGATTAAGAGTATTATTACTAGAGTATGAATTTAGTATCTTACTCGAGTAAGTAAAGAACTACTCAAGTACTTTACTTAGGAAAATTTTCTTGACTGAATTTTTCCTCTTCTAAGGGATGACCAGCATCAAGTCTTTTCACATTGTCCTAGAGCTTGAATATGAAGTGTATCCCAATAGAGAGGCTACATATGAGTCAACACTTTGGAACACACAATGAGAGATTACATTGTATGTTCTTGTGTTTGGTGACCCATTGTAGACTGACATTGGTCTACACTTCCCATAAGAATTCCTACAAACACATAACTCAAACCAAGCATCAAATACAACTTAATTCATCTTAGTTCAAGGGTGACTTCATCAAATCTGGGTTAGTGTGGATGCAATACCCAACAATCTCCCCCTATTTGTAGAAGTCAGAACCCTTTACACTAAGGTGAATTATGGTCATAAAAAGAATGTTAAGTAATAAAGCAGTGCAAGCAAGCATAAGACTAAGAAAAAGATAATGAGATCAAAAACTTTGAATTATATAAGTATGATTATCTAGAAATGTCATTAACAACAAAAAACCATTTCCACAACTCATGAGTCCTTTTGGCTAGTTCTGATGATGCTGTCTGTCTTGTTTCTCCTGTTATCTCCTTTGATAGCTGTAAGGCTTTGGATAATAATTAGGTGGCCTTGGAGGAGCAGCAGGATTGTTTCTTCCATATTCTATGTCATATATCCTTCTCTTGGCCATGGACTTCCCATACAATTCCCATTCCTTGGAACTGTAGTGAATATTTCTGCTCTCATGGAAATCCAAAACTAATTTGTGCGTTTCTAGGATGAGGGACTTAGAAGTGGGAGACCAAACCTCAGCATGTTCAGGAGCTTTTCTTTTCTCAGGATCAGAGATTGGAATGGACTTGCTGGCAGACGGACCTTCACCATATTTTCTTTTCTTCTTATAAGTCAGTATCTCAGGAGGGGCTTTGAGAAAGATATCTACAGGATCATCTTCCAAATCCTGAGCATATGATTCTGGAGGAGCAACTGAGTCTCCAGGCCTTGGAGAAAAGGTAGGTTGCAGAGGAGGAGCAGGAGCATCAACAACAGCTAGAGGGTTCAGGTGATGAGGGATAATGGTAGGATCAGCAGCAAATTCTGTAAGGATCTGGTTGTGCATCCATACAACAGTGTCATATGTGTGGAATTTGACACTCTGAATTTGAGCTAGTACATCATCATGGATCTATTTCTTCTTAGTTTCCCATAGTTCTTTCCTGAGGGGATCAGATTTGTCCAAATATTCTTTCACCAACTTCTCCCCCTTTCTGACTTTTACAGATAGCTGAGAGATGGCATCATCTTTGAAAGTGCCAACTTCTTCACATATTTTCATCTTAGTGGCTTCAGCTCTTTTGTCCAGTTCCATTTGATTATTAGCAAGAGTCAGACCTTGCTCCATAACTTGTCCAACACTAGTTATGGTGTGGTCTAAGGCTTTGCCACCAATTTGGAACAGATGTATGAGCTGATCAGTATTATGTTGTATTTCAGCAAATCCTCTGCTCATCTCATTTTCTAGAGATGTTACCTTATAAGAGACTGTTTTGATACAAGTATCAAAGTATGATTTCTGTTCTTGAAGGAGAAGAGCAATCTTAGTCATCAAATCTGAGGAGGTAGGAGCTATAGCAGTAAGAGGAGCAGAAGTAGATGGAGCAGAAGGAATAGGAGGAGCCACCCATGGAGCTATTTCTGTGAGGGTAACAGATCACTGAGCTCTTGTAGTGGGTAACATGGATCCCCTTCATCCATTATCTGAGGGATAGTGAAATCCAAATTCCTGAGAGGAGCTTCAGCTGGCTCAGGTGAGAGCTCATCAGAAATGAGAATTGTTTCTTGCTGTTCTTGTGGAGCAGCAGGAGATTTTGCTGGAGTCCTTGCTGGAGAAGTGTCTGGAGACCTTGCTGGAGACTGCACTGGAGATGTATCCTTGGGAATGTCAGTGACTGGAACATTTGTAAAGAGAGGAGGAGGTGGTTCATCCGCAGTTAATTACTCTATCATTTCATTGATGGCAGCATCAGTAGATAATAGTGCTTCTTGAACTTGTTGATCTGTGAGGATATCATCTGGAGTGACTGGTGGAGGAGTAGGTGGAGGAGGAGTAGGTATCCTGGCTGGAACAGTAGGAGCGGGCTCCCCCTCAATAGGTGCACTAGAGGAGCTAGGTACCTGAGTTGGAGAAGGAGATGGAGTCATGTCCTCTGTGTCTATAGCTTCAGTAACTTTGGCAAATTGAGAGGGATTTTGCAAATTGAGTTCCCATCTTTGAATGGAGGAGATGGAGACCTTGTTCATATGGTGAATAATACTCCCCTTGGAGAAACTGAATACCTCTGGAGTTATCTCATGGAGAAGCAGGGAAATGATTCTGGCATAGTTGGGAGATTTTATACTCTCCTTTAATTTAGTCAGAATCATCAAGCCAAACTGAAAGGCTTTTCTACAGAAAATAGCTTGCATCAATTCAAAGAAATAAAGGGGTATGACTCTGATGGAGTTGGTTTTGCATAGAAGAATCTTGCCAATGACATCAACCAAGAATTTTCCTTCAGCAGTCATATCAGACCAATTTATGTATTTTGCATCAGCAGAAATTCCACAGAATAAGTAAGTTCTGGAATATTCTTCATCACCCAGAAAGTCATCTGCATCTGGAACTGGCAGTCGAAGGAGTTGAGAAATAGAATTCTGGGTTAATTTGATCTTGATACCTTTAACTGAAGACTTTAATACTGTGCCATGGCGCTTGACCTTTACATTCCTGAAGAATTCTGCTACATCTGAGAAGAGAATGCAACACGGTTCTTGAAGGATGAAAGTTAATCTGGCGGTGTCGAGGAGAATCATGAGATGATGAAAGTCGTTAGAGAGCTCTGCAATCCCGGCGGCGACTAACTCCGAACCCACACCGATCTTGGAGGAGGCGGCCATGATTTTGAAGTCTTGGAGATACAAAAACCCTAAAAAATTTCGACGGGGAGACGGAAAGGGCGTGGCTCTGGAACTGATTGTGGAAGGCGAAAAGCCAGTCGGGAAGTCGAGAGAGCGGAAATGATTTCGTGTATGGAATTTTCCGGATTTTCTTATTTATATAACCCTAAGTTTAGGTCTATTTATTTGAAAATGACTGAAGGAAATCATAGAAGAGGCGGCATTGGCCTTGGTTTGCGCATAAGAAAATTTGAAAAACACGACTAAGCACATACACGAGTAGATGAATTAGGAGTTATTCGAGTAGGTAAATAGAAGTACTCAAGTAGGTGAGAGAGGTACTCGAGTAGACGAGTGAGGTACTCGAGTATGTGAAGTTGACTTGAAAGAAACAGTGCCTAATCACTTAGAGGGGGGGGGGGGTGAATAGGTGACCTATATCTTTTTAAACTTTAAAGGCAGAAATACAGTACAGTAATTGCAATTCTACAAGTATCATAGCACAACAACCATACAAGCATATAATCACAAAGAGCACACAGGATTTATAGTGGTTCCCCAAGGTCTGGGTACATCCACTTTCCCCCTTCGCCTATCTAGTAGTGTACTAGATTCGGCCTAACTTCTCCACTTCTCCTCAGATCCACAGATCTTACAACTTAGAACCCCAAACAGATTCCTACAACTCAGAGTGATCCCACTCCTACAACTCAGGCACAAAAGCCATACCACTCAGTCTTCACCAAGACTTACACTCAGAGAACAAAGTCTCCTACAACTCAGGCACTAGGCCCTACCTCAGTCTTCAACAAGACCTACACTCAGAGCACACTGTCTCCTACACTCAGCCTTTATAGAATAGGCTTACAACTCAGATCTATACAAGATCCTACATAAATTAGAAAATACAAAGTGTATAACCACAACTCTGATAGAGAGAGATGAGTTGACTGACTTCTTGATGAGTTCTTGAAAGAACTTGGCTGAGATCAACCTCCCTTGGCTTTCTTCAAAGCTTCTTGAATTAGAACACAGTAGGGTTGTATCTCTATGTAGATGATCTTCAATCAACTGCTGACTTGAGATTCTGATTTCAATCTGAATCTTCCTTATCAGCCTGGTTCAACAGCTGGTCTTCTTAGAAGGATCTCTCTCTCCAACTTCTTAGATCTCCTCTTGAAGGTCTACTTCTTGTTGTGTAATTTTTCACTTCATTGATCGATGCTTGATCATCCCTTCTGTTGAAGGAATAAGCCTTTATATAAGCTTTCTTCACGGTGACCGGCTGATTCGGTTTCTAACAACCTTCTGACAGCTCTGACAGCAGCAGTTGACCGGTTGAAATAGCAGCTGTCAAGTCATCCAGTCACTTCTTGAAATCTCTGTCACTGTCTGAAAGTGTCGAGACAGATAGTCTTTATGTGTCGACACAAATAGACTAAATGTCGACACAAGTAGACTAAGTGTCGACACTAGCCTTCATGGTGTCAACACAACTCATTGTGTTGTTGTAATAGCTTCTCGACACCGCTTCTTCAGAATGTGTCGACACTGATCCTGTGTGTCGACACAAGTCCTTCTTCTTCAATACTTAGTTGATTTCTTCTAAGTGTCGACACAACTCATTTGTGTCGACACATCTTCTTGTATTGAAACTTGTTAAGTGTCGACACATCTTCTTTGTGTCGACACATGCCTTCTGTATTGAAACTTTTGCTGAGTGTCGACACATCTCCTTTGTGTCGACACATTCTTCATGTGTTGAGACTTGCTGTGTGTCGACACATCTCCTTTGTGTCGGCACTTGTACTTAAACTTTGTGGAAGTTTGTTGAGTGTCGACACAGCCTCCTAGTGTCGACACATATACTTGAACTTTGTTGAAGTTTGCTGAGTGTCGACACAGCCTCCTAGTGGCGACACATGTACTTGAACTTTGTTGAAGTTTGCTGAGTGTCGACACAATCTCCTAGTGTCGACACTTTTGCTGTCGACAAAGTTTCTTTGGGTGTCGACACTGCTTCTAAGTGTCGATACTGATTATGTAGACAATTCTTCATTGTGTGTCGACACTTCCTGTATGTGTCGACACTTTCCTTCTAGTGTCGACTCTGCCTTCCTGGTGTCGACACAATTACTCCAAGTGTCAACACAGCTTCTCTGGGTGTCGACACAACCCTTCTTAAGTGTCGACACTTTTATTCTGGGTGTCGACACATGGACTTAGAAACCTTTTTGCTTTCCTTGCAATTACTTAACCTGCACAAATAAAATCAAAGCACATCAAATACACCTTGATGTATATCATTGAGTAAGGTGAGGCTTCTTCAAATCAGGTACATATATTCCAATGTACCCAACAATCTCCCCCTATGTGGAGAAGTCATAACACTTAGTCAATGATATACACCATACATAACAAATTTTCAGTATGATGTAAAACAGTATTATATGACAGGGAAAATATTTAAACATGTATGAACAGAACATGTATAAACAATTATCTCAGAACAATTAATGTATATAGATTGAACATATAACATTGTTCTTACAAATTCCAATATTTTCATCAATCAAAAGTTTACATAGAGTTTAATACAAATGATTTCAAATTGTAAACTTAAGAAAATGCTATCCTATGGCTGCTCTGGTTCCTTGATTACAATCCCCTTTCCAGATTGAATCTTTGCTTGAACTGGAGCTTCATTGTCATCAGCAGCAGCAAGCTTCTTCCCTTTAAGATCTTTCTTTTTCAGCTCTTCAGCCTTTATCTTCTGCCTTTCAAAATAGTGATAAGGCTTAGGGAAATACTTGCTAGGCTCCTGTGCATTAGGAGGTAGCTTTCCCAGTTTAGCCTTCCTTCTGTATTGTAAAATGGCCTCTTGCCTATTCTCATGTTTTCTCCACTCCAGGTCAGAATACCGCTTGCCTCTATCCAGGACATTGTCCTTAGCAGCCTTCCAAACAGTCAAGATGATATTCCTGGATGTGGGGCTCCATTGTTCAAAATCTGGCCTTAATTCAGCTTGCTCTCTGAATCTTTTCTTAGATAATTGAGCCTCTTGTTCTTTTAACAAAGCCTCTTACTCTTTTAGTAGTGCCTCTGGCACAGGCTGGACTACCTTCTCAATAATAACATTTTGATTACCCTCAGGAGGACTATACATAGACTGTACCTCCTGATGTATCATGTCAAAATCTGCTGGAGGATATATCACTTGAGCCACTTCAGATTGCTCTTCTCCAAAGTATGCAGGATTTATTCCAGACTCTGTCACATTGTCATCATCACATAAAGGAGGATATCCAAGGGTGTCTCTGATGGAATTTGAAATCCATTTGGCATGATCAGAGCCTGCCTTGACTAATACCCTCTCCCCCGTTATGACTTCTCTCTCTATGTGATCCCTCAGATCATCCTTTTGGAATCTTATCTGTGCATTCAAATAGTTGACTCCATCTTTATAGAAAGGTTTTAACTTTTGTAGCCTGTCAGTAATAACCTTTTGAGAATCTGCAATAGCAGTGTGAACTGCAAGTAGGCTTTCTTGGAGTTGCTTATCAAACTCAGTTTTGGCAGCAGCATTGTGTGTAGTCTGGGCAGTAGCTATATTCTTCATTTCAGTGACTATGACATTATGAGAAGCAATCAGATTATCATTCATTCTCAGCTGATTCTCCAGGACATAGCCTTGTTTTAGTGCTAGGTCATCAAGTTGTGTCTTTAGCTTCTCTTGATGTGTAGCCAGATAGACCACTGCATTGCCTCTTTTATGGAAACAATCAGTCATTTCTTTCTTGTTGAGATTTACTTCAAATCTGATTGACTTGATGTCTTGTGCCAGATCAAATTGCAGGGATTTATGCCCTTCATTCACATATTTTTCTAGAGCTTGCCTTTGCTCATCTAGCTTGATTTGCAATGCTACCATCAGAGAACTATAATCAGTAGTGGTGGCAGGCTATGGAGCAATTGTCTGTAGGGCTTTCTTATAGTTCTGGCTTCTTCTCTTGAAGACCTGGAACTTCCTCTTCTTGGCTCTAACAGCCTCTTCATCTTCTGATGCATAAGTGCTAGCAATATCCACTCTGTCTTTAGGACTAGGATGTGAATCCTTCTCAGTCCTTGGTAGCCCTTCAGCATCTCTTGGCTCCTCAGTCTCCTTCCTTGCAGTTTCCTCTACAATATCCACATGCTCCCCCTCAATATTTGCCTTCTCCCTCTCAACAACAGCTATTTCTCTCTCAAGATCTGTCTGTACAAGATCAGGGAATAACTCCTCTAAGGTGAATTCCTGTTGAGAATCGTCTGGGGAATCTCTGATTTCATCAACCACTTTATCAGCAACAGATGTGTCGTCCATGACAACGTCTTGTGGTTGAGGTTGTATATGTGTTTGCTGATGAACATCAGGTAATAAATCAGTCAAAACTTCATCTTCAATAGTGAAATCTAATTGATTAATTTCAGTGATTACCTCTAGAATGGTGTGGGTAGCCCTTTCACTCTCTAGTGGAGTTGGCTCTTCCACAAGTAGAGGCTCCCCCTGGAGTGGATCTAGGTGAATTGGGCTAGCTATTGGTAGCTCCCCCTGCCTCTGTGCTTCTTCTAGTCTTCCTGGAGACTGTTCAGCATTTCTACCCTGTTCATCATCAGAACTAAACACCACTTGCTCTTCAGAGCTGCTAGAGGATTCTTGAGCCACAATGGCTGTCTTCTTCTTCTTCTTCTTCTTTT
This sequence comes from Platanthera guangdongensis, assembly GCA_039583875.1. Taxonomy (NCBI): domain Eukaryota; kingdom Viridiplantae; phylum Streptophyta; class Magnoliopsida; order Asparagales; family Orchidaceae; genus Platanthera; species Platanthera guangdongensis. The sequence continues at coordinate 81,106,740 of CM077158.1, forward strand.
GAGGTGTGTCATTTACTGGAGTTGGCATTTCTTTTGTCAATACTCTATCCCACCTAGAGAAAATTCTCAAATCCATTCGCCTCATGTGGTTTATCTTGGAACCTACAGCTTGCTTCATCACATCAGGAATACTTCCAGCTAGGTATAGACTCAGAATTCTACCTAGATTGGGCTTCTTCAGGCTCTCTTTTATCTTATCAAACAGAACTACTGACCAGTCAGTCTTAAGTTTGAAGATAATCCTTGTCATCAAACTGAACATATGAGCTGAAATTCTGTCATGTCCTCTAGGCTTGCTCAGGATGACCTTGCCAACTATTTCAGACAGAAACTTTCCTTGGATGTTCATCCCTTTTCTGTTGAAAACTGATCCAATTTTCAGGTTTGAATCCAGTCCACACCATCTCAATGCCTCTCTAGTCTTAGAAGCAGATACATCTTCTTCCTCTTTTGTTCTTGGTAGTTGAAGTACATTTCTTAGACTTTTTTGTGTGACCTTGACTTTGGTCCCATGAACTCTGGACTTAATCTTGAGTCCAGTATCATCAAGTGAAGCTGCACTCAAAAATTCTAGGACCTCCTTCTTCTAGATCTTGATTGGTTCTGATACAAGGTATTCCAATCCAGTCTCGGCAATTAGGGTTACCACACCTTTGATTTCGGGTTCCGCGTCATCAAAGGCGTGTCGCACGAGCTCATATCCTTCATTAATGTTCTCTTCTAGCTTGGGCGCCATTAGGGTTAGAAGAAATTTTGAATTTAGAGAAGAGAGATGTCGACACACAAGTTTGGTCTCGAGACTAAGGTGAGCGTGTCGACAATCAATGGGGAAAACCTATTTATACCTTTTTAGAATCGAAGGTGAAAAGGCGCGTCAAAATACTTAAATTATGTCGACACTGTTGAAAAGAGTCGACACTTACTTATAATATCTCGACAACTATGTGTCGACACAAGTATAGTCGACAGAATATATGTGTCGACACTTATATATGTGTCGACACCACTTAGCTCGACACTTAGTCGAGACTCTACTAGACTAATTCTGTGTAAATCCTAAATGTTGACACCACCCTGGATGTGTCGACACCTACACTGTATGTGTCGACACAAATTCTCTGAAGTGTCGACACAGACATCCTAGATGTATCGACACCATTTCTCTGAAATGTCGACACCACTACTATGTGTCGACACAGACAACTCTGTGTGTCGACACCATTTTACTTAGCCAATTTTTGTAAACTATTCTAAGTTTATCATCTCTAATTCAATTTTAAATTTATTGAATTTGGTTTCATCTAAGGGCTTAGTAAACATATCAGCTCACTGATTTTCTGTCTTAACATACTCTAGGGAAATATCTTCTTTTTCCACATGTTCTCTTAGAAAATGGTATTTTATTTCTATGTGCTTAGTCCTACTATGAGAGAAAGGATTATTTGTAATAGAAATGACACTAGTAGAATCACAAAATAATGGTGTTCTACTTACTTGAATACCATAATCTTCTAGCTGGTGTTGTATCCATAGAAGTTGAGCACAACAACTTCCTGCAGCCACATACTCTGACTCAGCTGTGGAGATAGCCACACTGGTCTGCTTCTTGCTTCTCCAAGACACCAGCCTTCCACCTAGAAATTGACAGGTTCCTGTGGTACTCTTTCTATCTTCCTTGCAGCCTGCAAAGTCTGCATCTGAATAACATGTCAGTTCAAAATCTCCATTCCTAGGGTACCAAAGGCCTAGATAAGGAGTGCCCTTAAGATATCTCAAAATTCTGTTGACTGCTGTCAAGTGAGATTCTTTAGGGTAAGCTTGGTACCTAGCACAGACACATGTAGCATACATGATATCTGGTCTACTAGCAGTCAAATACAATAGGGAGCCAACTATCCCTCTATACAAAGTTTCATCTACAGGTTTCCCTGCATCATCTTTGCTTAGAGACATGCTTGACCCCATAGGAGTTTTCATGGTAGTGGATGATTCCATACCATACTTCCTTATCAATTCTAGGGTGAACTTAGACTGGCATATGGATAAACCATCTTCAGTCAGTCTAACTTGGAGACCCAAGAAGAACTTAAGTTCCCCCATACTACTCATTTCAAATTGTCCTTGCATTAGTTTTGCAAACTTTCTGCAAAAACTACTTTCTGTAGACCCAAATATGATGGCATCTACATATATTTGGACTAAGATAATCTTACCTCTGGATTCCCTAAGGAATAGAGTCTTGTATATTTTCCCCCTTGAGAATTTGTTCTCAATGAGGAAACTAGACAGGGTTTCATACCAAGCCCTAGGGGCTTGTTTTATCCCATACAAAGCCTTCCTAAGTCTATATACATAATCAGGTTTAAGTGAATCTACAAAACCTGATGGCTGCTCTACATAGACTTCTTCCTTCAAGTTTCCATTCAGAAAAGCTGACTTAACATCCATTTGATATACCTTAAATCCTTGATAAGTTGCATAGGCAAGGAACATCCTTATTGCTTCAAGTCTTCCTACTGGAGTAAAGGTTTGATCAAAATCAATACCTTCTTCCTGTCTATATCCTTTTGCAACTAGTCTAGCTTTATTCTTTATAATAATTACATTCTCATCCAACTTGTTCCTAAAGATCCACTTAGTTCCAATAATGTTGTGGTCTTTTGGTTTAGGAACTAGCTCCCAGACCTTGCATCTTTTGAACTGGTTCAACTCCTCTTGCATGGCCTCAATCCAATGAGGGTCTAGGATAGCTTCTTCAAATTTCTTTGGCTCTACTTGGGATCGAAAGCTGGAGTAGAGAACTGAACTTAGATTCCTGCTCCTTGTTTGTACCCCTTGTCCGAGATTTCCAATAATTTGATTGGCTGAATGATCTTTTAAATGCCTATTTGCTGGAGGCAGCCTGTCTTCTGGTTGTACACCTTCAGCTTCTTCATTCAGCTGCTCCTCTTGGTCTTCTTCAGCAACAGGAGTATCTTGTACTCCCCCTGGACAGCAGCCACCATCCTCCACTTGCTGACTTGTAGAAGGACCTTCTGTTAAGGTAAGCTTGTCCATCTTCTCAGTTACACCTGTAGAGCTGCAAACACTTCTAGGCAATTCATTGTTAATGAGTTTAGCTTCATCAAAAACTACATGAACTGACTCTTCTACAACTTGAGTAATCAAGTTGTAGACCCTATAAGCCTTACTGTTGTTGCTGTACCCAACAAAGATTCCCTCTTGGGATTTGACAGCAAACTTGGTTAGATAAGACTTACCATTGTTAAGGATATAGCACTTGCAACCAAAGATCCTGAAATAGGATAGATTTGGTTTTCTGCCCTTCACAATCTCATAAGGGGTCTTCTTGTGGCTCTTGGTGATAGTAGCCCTATTGATCACATGACATGCAATATTAACTGTCTCAGCCCAGAAATATTCTGGGAGAGATGTGTCACTCAATAGGGTTCTACCAGCCTCTATCAAGGTTCTATTTTTCCTTTCAGCAATACCATTTTGCTGAGATGTTCTTGGTGAGGAAAATTCCTGAAAAATACCAAACTCTTCACACAGTTTTGTCATACTTTCAGACTGAAATTCAGTACCATGGTCATTTCTGATTTTGACCACTGTACTGTTCAATTCATTCTGAATTTGTTTAACAAAACTATACAAGATACTTGGTGTTTCAGATTTTTGCCTTAGGAAGAACACCCAGGAATACCTTGAGTAGTCATCAACTACCACAAATGTGTCGACCTTCCTACCTAGGCTGTGAACTGGCATATGACCAAAAAGATTCATATGCAAGAGGTATAAACACCTCACAACATCTTTGTTCTCAAGGCTATGAAAGGTGGATTTGGTCTGCTTGCCCTTTTGACAAGCTGAGCATATCCCAACCTTTATACACTTAACCTAAGGACCATTTCTCACTAACTCTTTGTTAAAGAGTTGGCCAATTATCTTATAGTTAAGATGAGCTAGCCTCTTGTGCCATTTAACACAATGTGAGACTTTCTCATCAGCTACAAGACAGATATGAGAAACAATGTTCTCACACATAATGTCTAGACAATAGACATTTCTCTTCCTATATCCTGTCAGAATGATCTTTTGATCACTTGACATACTGATATGACAGCCATCCTTGACAAATGAGATGTCATATCCTAAATCACTCAGCTGACTTATGCTAATGAGATTATGTTTCAAACCCTTAACATAAGCCACTTGAGTAATTGTAATTAGGTTGCTAGAAATGTTACCAAAGCCTTTGATGATTCCTTTTTCTGAACCACCAAAGGTAACTTTAGGACCATCCTTGATTGGTGTATAGTCCTTCAGCAATCCCCTAGTTCCAGTCATGTGCCTGGAACATCCACTATCCAAGTACCATATGGGGGCATGGCCACTTGGACTCACCTGCAAAACAGATTACTTAACCTTAGAACCCAAATAATTCTTGGGTCCTTGGTGCAGGTTAGTCTGACTTTTAACAAAACTACCTGTAGCTTTTCTAGCAGGCAGTTTGCTACTCTCCTTGACACTAGAATTGTGCCAGCAATCTATGGCAAAGTGGTCTACCTTGCCATAACACCAGCACTCAAATCTGTTGTACCTTTGTTTAGGTACAACCCTGGCTATCTTATCTACAGCAGGCTTCTTGTTGAGTACTGGGGCTTTGCCCTTAGACTTGGACCTAACTGTCCTGGCAGGTTTTGTAAACCCCAATCCAGTCTTACCCTTTTGAGGGATAAACTCATCTTTCAAAAGTAAAACTGATTTTGGTTTAGAAAAACTTGCAACAATCTCTCTCTCCTTCCGAAGTCTAACCTCTAGATTCCTAATTTGATCATTCTTAAATGTAATAGTTCCCATCTGAATAACTGTAATGTTCCTCAGCCTGGCTATTTCATTTAGTTTTTGATCTAACACTTTATCTGAATCAGCAGCTACCAACTTAAGATTAAGCAATTTCCTTAGTCAGTGTTTTGACCAGATTTTTGCTCTTCTTAAGTGCCTACAATACATCTCTATATTCATCCATCAACTGATGAATATCTCCCTCAGATTCAGACCCACCCACATCACTTGATGCATATATATCTGATTCTGAATCAGTACTATAATCTGAAAGACATTGTACCTTACTTGGTTCAGGCTGATCCTGGATCTTTTCTCCTTCTATTAAGGTCATCAGTCCATTGCACTGATTGTCCTCATGCTCATAAATTGAGTTCATTAGCTGCATGAACTCATCTTCCTCTTCTTCAGCAAACAGTCCAATATAGGCTTCAGCTTCTGAATTTGTTTCTGAAGATGACTGATCAGTCAAACTCTTATCCTTCTTAGCAATAAAGGACCTTTCCTTTTTACCCTTGAACTGAGTCTTCTTCTTGTCAGTTGACTATTTTCTCTTTTTTGGACAGTCAACTACTATATGCCCTTGTCTATTGCAACAATAGCATACTATATTTGAGGATGTATTTTTATTTGGCTTGGACTTTCTTTTCTCATTCCTTGATGACTTCATGTTCTGATAATAGTCATCTTTAGACTGTGAAGTGGATGGCTTAGACCTCCACTGCTTCTTCTTCAGAAACTTTTGAAACTGCCTTGTAAAGGCAGCAAAATCCTCATCACTTTCACTCCTTTCTGAATTTTTACTATCTGAATTTTCTGATACTGTCTCAGCAACTATTTGTGGTGGAGATGCAGACTTGCTTCTATATTTCTTAGTGGCTTCAGTCTTGAAGGCCACAACTCTTTCCTTGTGCTCAATTCTTGTAGTCTTCTCTTCCTCCTTCCTAACCATTAGCTGCATCTCATATGATAACAGTTTTCCAAACAATGTTGGAGGAGGTATATCTGCTAGTTTGGCCATTTCCCTTATAACACAAATCTTAGTATCTCAGTCCTTTGTTAGGGATCTCAAGAATTTATCATTCAGCTCATAATTGCTGAATTCTCTTCCATAGGACATCAATTCATTGAAAATCATATAGAATTTCTTATAACACTCAGTAATGCTATCAGACCTTCCTTGTCTGAAGCTTTCATACTCCTGATTTAACAAAGACTTCCTGTCTTGTCTTACTTCTTCAGATCCCTCCATGTAAACTATCAGTGTGTCCCATATTTCTTTTGAGGTTTTACAATGTATTAGGTTCTGAAATGTGGCATCATCAATTGCACTTACAATAATATTCTGAGCCCTCTTGTCCATAGTGGCCAGAATTACTTCATCTTTAGTCATTTCTGAATAGTCTTTGGGAGTTCTCTGATTTGCATCCAGAACAAATACTTTCATTGGCACATATGACCCTTCCTTGACTGTGATGTATATTCTTGGGTCAGATGCTTCCATGAAAAGTCTAACCCTCTCTTTCCATATGCCAAAAATCTCTTTTCTGCAGATTGGCAATTTCATGGATCCTAACTCTTTGTGATTCTCAGTTGAACCCATTTTCTTGATTCTTGATTATTCTGATTCTGCCTACAGGATCTTTACTCAGACTGTTATGTCCTTTTTGAGTAACCTCGCTCTGATACCACTTGAAAGAAACAGTGCCTAATCACCTAGAAGGGGGGGGGTGAATAGGTGACCTATATCTTTTTAAACTTTAAAGGCAGAAATACAGTACAGTAATTGCAATTCTACAAGTATCACAGCACAGCAACCATACAAGCATACAATCACAGAGAGCACACATGATTTATAGTGGTTCCCCAAGGTCTGGGTACATCCACTTTACCCCTTCGCCTATCTAGTGGTGTACTAGATTCGGCCTAACTTCTCCACTTCTCCTCAGATCCACAGATCTTACAACTCAGAACCCCAAACAGGTTCCTACAACTCAGAGTGATCTCACTCCTACAACTCAAGCACAAAAGCCCTACCACTTAGTCTTCACCAAGACTTACACTCAGAGAACAAAGTCTCCTACAACTCAGGCACTAGGCCCTACCTCAGTATTCAACAATACCTACACTCAGAGCACACTGTCTCCTACACTCAGCCTTTATAGAATAGGCTTACAACTCAGATCTATACAAGATCCTATAGAAATTAGAAAATACAAAGTGTATAACCACAACTCTGATAGAGAGAGATGAGTTGACTGGCTTCTTGATGAGTTCGTAAAAGAACTTGGCTGAGATCAACCTCCCTTGGCTTTCTTCAAAGCTTCTTGAATTAGAACATAGTAGGGTTGTATCTCTATGCAGATGATCTTCAATCAACTGTTGACTTGAGATTCTGATTTCAATCTGAATCTTCCTTATCAGCCTGGTTCAACAGTTGGTCTTCTTAGAAGGAGCTCTCTCTCTCCAACTTCTTAGATCTTCTCTTGAAGGTCTACTTCTTGTTGTGTAATTTTTCACTTCATTGATCGATGCTTGATCATCCCTTCTATTGAAGGAATAAGCCTTTATATAAGCTTTCTTCACGGTGACCGGCTGATCCGGTTTCTAACAACCTTCTGACAGCTCTGACAACAACAGTTTACCGGTTGAAATGGCAGCTGTCAAGTCATCCAGTCACTTCTTGAAATCTCTGTCACTGTCTGAAAGTGTCGAGACAGATAGTCTTTATGTGTCGACACAAATAGACTAAGTGTCGACACAAGTAGACTAAGTGTCGACACTAGCCTTCATGGTGTCGACACAACTCCTTGTGTTGTTTTAATAGCATCTCGACACTGCTTCTTCAGAATGTGTCGACATTGATCCTGTGTGTCGACACAAGTCCTTCTTCTTCAATACTTAGTTGATTTCTGCTAGGTGTCGACACAACTCCTTTGTGTCGACACATCTTCTTGTGTTGAAACTTGTTAAGTGTCGACACATCTTCTTTGTGTCGACACATGCCTTCTGTGTTGAAACTTTTGCTGAGTGTCGACACATCTCCTTTGTGTCGACACATTCTTCATGTGTTGAGACTTGCTGTGTGTCGACACATCTCCTTTGTGTCGACACTTGTACTTAAACTTTGTTGAAGTTTGTTGATTGTCGACACAGCCTCCTAGTGTCGACACATATACTTGAACTTTGTTGAAGTTTGCTGAGTGTCGACACAGCCTCCTAGTGTCGACACATCTACTTGAACTTTGTTGATGTTTGCTGAGTGTCGACACAGCCTCCTAGTGTCGACACTGTTGCTGTCGACAAAGTTTCTTTGGGTGTCGACACTGCTTCTAAGTGTCGACACTGATTATGTAGACAATTCTTCATTGTGTGTCGACACTTCCTGCATGTGTCGACACTTTCCTTCTGGTGTCGACTCTGCCTTCCTGGTGTCGACACAATTACTCCAAGTGTCGACACAGCTTCTCTGGGTGTCGACACAACCCTTCTTAAGTGTCGACACTTTTATTCTGGGTGTCGACACATGGACTTAGAAACTTTTTTGCTTTCCTTGCAATTACTTAACCTGCACAAATATACTCAAAGCACATCAAATACACATTGATGTATATCATTGAGTAGGGTGATGCTTCTTCAAATCAGGTACATATATTCCAATGTACCCAACATGACTACTAGAGTATGTCATTCTGCTACTCGAGTAGGTCAAGTAGACTACTCGAATATGTCATTCTACTACACGAGTAGGTCATATACTTACTCGAGTAGGCTGTTACTTACTCGAGTCAAAAACTTAAACTTTTGGAAAACTCTAATTTTTGACTAACCTTTGAGCCTTGAGCCTTCTTGAAAGTCCAGCTTCTTCTAGTCTTCTTTGTTGAGCATCCCAAGTTCTGTTTTGAAGAACGAGAACTTGGTCTCGTGCAGCAGCTTCGTGAAAATGTCTGCAATTTGCCTGTCTATAGGGACATATTGAAGATCTATGTCCCCATGCTCCACATGCTCTCGGATGAAGTGATACCTTAGCTCTATATGCTTTGTCCGGCTGTGCGAGACTGGGTTGTTGGCTATTGCTATTGCGCTGGAAGAGTCGCAAAATAATGGAATCTTTTCTAACTTCATGTTGTAGTCTTCAAACTGATTCTTTATCCAAAGTAACTGTGCATAGCAACTGCCTGCAGAGATGTACTCTGACTCGGCCGTTAAGATTGCCACACAGTTTTGCTTCTCGCTACTCCAGGAGATAAGCCTTCTTCCAAAGAATTGGCAAGTCTCTGAAGTGCTTTTCCTGTCATCTTTGCTACCTACAAAATCTGCATCTGAAAAACCTATTAATTCGCTATCATTACTTCTTGGGTACCATAAGCCAAGATTTGGTGTACCTTTAAGGTATCTCAAAATCCGCTTCGCAAGAGCGTAGTGAGATTCCTTAGAGTTCACCTGAAATCTAGCACAGACACATGTTGAGAACATTATGTCAGGTCTACTTGCAGTAAGGTAGAGCAAGGATCCAATAATGCTTCTGTACTTGGTTTCATCAAAAGGTTTCCCTTTTTCATCCTTGTCCAGAGACATTGTTGAACCCATTGAAGTCCTCATCGAGGTTGCGTTCTCCATTCCGAATTTCTTAATTAGCTTTTTGGTAAACTTGGTCTGCGAGATGAAAATTCCATCTTCAGACTGTCTCACTTGAAGCCCTAAGAAATACTTCAGCTCGCCCATACTGCTCATTTCAAACTTCCCTTGCATAAGTTTTGAAAACTTCTTGCAGAGATTGTCATCAGTAGAGTCAAAAATAATGTCATTGACATAGATTTGCACTAGCAAAATCTTGCCTTTAATTTCCCTAAGAAATAATGTCTTGTCTGTCTTTCCCCTTGTGAACTTGTTCTCAAGTAGAAAGCTAGACAACGTCTCATACCAAGCTCGAGGAGCTTGTTTCAGACCATATAATGCTTTATGCAGTATGTAAACATAATCAGGAAAGTTAGAATCAACGAAACCTGGAGGTTGTTACACATACACCTCTTCCTTTATGTCACCATTAAGGAAGGCAGACTTCACGTCCATCTAATAGAGAGTGAAGCCTTTGAGTGCAGCATATGCTAGGAATAACCTTATTGCCTCCAGCCTTGCCACTGGAGCATACGTCTGGACGAAGTCGATTCCTTCTTCTTGACGATAGCCTTTTGCGATAAGTATGACCTTGTTCTTTACAATCATTCCATCCTCGTCCATCTTGTTCATGTAGATACATTTTGTCCCAATGACGTTCTTACTTTTGGGTCTTGGAACAAGCTTCCATACTTTGCAGCGCTTGAACTGGTTAAGTTCTTCTTCCATCGCCATTATCCACGATGCGTCTGAGTTTGCTTCCTCAAACTTTTTTGGTTCAACCTGCGAGAAAAAACTTAAATATAGATTCTCATTAGTTGTACCTCTACGAGTTCTGACACCATCCCGTGGATCTCCAATGATCTGGTCCATGGGGTGATCCTTCAGATGTCTGAGCTTTAGAGTCCTTGCATCTGGATTGTCTTCTATCACCGGAGTGACTTCTTCATCTTGGATGACTTCTTCATCTTGATCATCAGTCTCTCCAATAGGGGTTGGAGTGGTGATCTTGATGAATTTTTCACCTTTGTCTTCAGGCGGTTCATCCAAGCTAATTTCTTTCAGCTTTGCACCTGCATCTTCAATAAACACACTAGAAGAGTTGCTTTGCAGCAAACTCGTCTCATCAAATACAATATGTATCGATTCTTCTACGACCAGGGTTTTTGTATTAAAAATCCTATATGTCTTACTATGGCTACTATAACCTACAAAAATACCTTCAAAACTCTTTTCGCTGAACTTTGTAGTATGATACTTGCCATTATTTAGCACGAAGCATTTACAGCCAAAAATTCTAAAGTATGAGAAAGTTGGTTTCCTGCCCTTCAGAAGTTCGTAAGGTGTCTTATCGTGGTTTTTGTTTATGAGGGCTCGATTTTGCACGTGGCATGCAGTGTTGAGGGCTTCAGCCCAAAACTATTCTGGAAGTGAAACATCACTCAACATGGTCCTGCAGGCCTCTATGAGCATTCTATTCCTTCTCTCGGCCACTCCGTTCTGTTGTGGAGTACGAGGAGAGGAAAACTCATGAAAGATACCTAAGCTTTCACAAAATTCTGTCATGGCCCCAGACTTAAACTCTGTTCCATTGTCACTTCTGATTTTGACTATGGAGCAGTTGTACTCATTCTGAACTTGCTTGACAAAATTAGTACAGATGTCGAAGGTATCTGACTTGTGTTTCAGAAAGAACACCCAAGCAAAGCGCGAGTAATCATCAACAATTACCAACGTATAATCCTTACCTCCCAAACTTCTAATTTGCAGTGGACCAAACAAGTCCATATGCAGTAGATGAAGACATCTATTAGAATCTTTGTTAATAACGCTTTTAAAGGTAGCCCTTATTTGCTTGCCTTTCACACATGCATGACAAGGTCTATCTTTGACGTACTTGACATTTGGGGCATCACGTACTAAGTTCATTAAAAATAATTTATTAATAGTTTTGGAATTAATATGTGCTAATCTCTTGTGTCATTGGTCACCAAGAGACGCACTATCTTTTGCTAAAAAGCACACTGGTGTCGAAGAATTTATACAAATGAAATTCAAACAGAAAATGTTTCTGCTTCGAGTGTCGGATAAAATCGTTTCCATATTGTCAACAGATTTTATCAAGCACTTATCAGCGTGAAACTCAACTATGTATCCTTTATCGCAGAGTTGGCTTATGCTTATTAGGTTATGTTCCAAACCTTCAACGTAAGCCACATCTGAGAAGGATACATTACCGTTAGTAATCATACCGTAGCCTTTAGTAATTCCACGGTCTGAACCTCCAAAGATGACCTTCAGTCCGTTCACGACTAGAGTAAAGTTCTGAATTAGGCTTCTTGTCCCGGTCATATGCCAAAAGCATCCACTGTCCAAATACCAGATTGGCGTTTTGGTGGCCTTTGGACATACCTACAATCACAGTCAGTTTGCCTTAGGAACCCAAATACGTTTGGGTCCTTGGTCTCGGGTTAGAACACTCCCCCTACGAATATTAGCATTAAGAGTGGTCTTCCTCATATTGGCAACATGTGGGGTTGAAACATTTCTGGGATTAAACCAGCAATCAATGGCAAAGTGATCAATTCTGTTACAACACCAACAGTCATATCTGTTGTATTTTTGCCTTATGTTCTCCTGCTTGGCCTTTTGGAAATGAGGTCTACCAGGGGCAGCATTCTTGGAGGAAGATGCCTCATGATGATGGCAATCACATGGCTTCTTCTCCTTTATAGGCTTTTCTACAACAGGCTTTGCCTTTGGTGCCTTCTTGAAGTTATGGGCATGATTGAAAGGGCCATAGCTCTGAAGAATGACTTCTTCATAAGGTGCCTTAAAGACACTTTCGCTAAAGTTTCTGGGTCAAGTCCATCCTTGATAACGGGACTTTGGCTCTACATAAGTAGGCCTAGCAAAGTGTCCGTAAGATGAGTCAAGATCAAACTCATTTGAAGGAAATATAACCTATTTGAACGTGGTCTGATCTTGAGGGGCTTTCCCCTTCTCTTTGGCTAAGGCCTTTTTGGCGGCCTTATTCTTTCATTGAGCATTATTTCTCCTAGAGGATTTACTAGGAGCTTCTTCATGGCCTAGTCCAGCACCCTTGGCCTTGGCTGAGAATTCAGCAATGAATGGAAGAACTGTCTTGGGCTTCGAGAAACTTTCAACAAGTTTCTTTTCAGCAGCAAGTTGGGATTCCAGTTCGTTGATGATTTTCTCTTTGAGGTCAAGGTGCTCAAGAGCCTTGTTATATTCTTCAATGGCATTATTGAAGTTCTCTTCGAGCGAGTCAGTCTTTGCGACTTTCTCTCTCAAGATGCTCTCTTCAGCTTTGAGAGACTTTATCTCTTTAGCCTGAGTTTTCACGACTCGGCGACATTTGTCGTAAGCCATGATTAACTCCTTATATTGGACCATGAGTTTTGACTCATCGTCAGAAGAGCTATCCTCACAATCATGTTCAGAAACTTCAGAATCAGAGAAAGGAGTGTGAGAGTTTACCTTTCCAGTGAACTGGGGCTCTTGTTCATCATCAGTTTGAGCCATGAGTCCAAAATAGGCTTCTTCTTCTTCACTCGACTAGGATGAGTCAGAGTGACTAAGAGTCTTGCCCTTTTTGTCCATCAAGCTCTTCTCTGTCCTCTTCTTGTTGTACGAGGACTTCTTTTCCTCTCTTCTACCACCCTTCTTCTTCTTGTGAGGGCAGTCAGCGATGACGTGTCCTGGCTTATTACAACAATAATAAATAATGTCAGTCGAAACATGTTTGTTCAATTTAGAGTTATACCTGTCATGGCTACTTGAGCCTTTTCTTCGTCGATCACCATCGTGTCGTGATGTTCTATAGGAGGCATCCTTGCCTTTCCATTGCTTCGTCTTGTTCAAGAATTTCTTGAACTGCCGAGAGAGTAGTGAGAACTCTCCTTCTGATAGTTCAGAGCCCGAGGTGCTTGGCTCTGAGGTTTCTTCTTCACTAACTTCTTGTGCTGGAGTAGGAGGAACAGCCTTGGACTTATTAGAGGTGTCTGCCTTTAAAGAAACAGACTTCTCTTTGAATGCAGACTTGCTCTTCTCTTCTTCAGCCTTTCTGGTGTTGAGTTGAAGCTCATAGGACATCAGCTTCCCGAAGAGATTCTGAGGATCTGTCTCGACCAGTTTTCCAAACTCTCTTATAGCACAGACTTTGTTATCTCATTCCTTAGTTAGGGATCTCAAGAACTTATCGTTCAATTCTCCATTAGTGAAGACTTTGCCATAGACCCTTAGCTCATTCACTATCTTGAATAAATTCTCAAAGGTGTCAGCAATGATATCCTTTTTTCCTTGTCGGAAAGCTTCATACTTCTGATTAACAAGGGATCTCCTGTCATCCCTCACTTCTTCTGTGCCTTCCATCAAGGTAACTAGTGACTGCCACATCTCCTTTGCAGACTGGCAGTGAATCAGGTTTTGCAGCATTGAATCATCGACTGCACTTGCTATGATATTTTTTGTTTTTTTTGTCTAATGAGACAAGTGCAATCTCATCCTTATCTAGATCTATATGTTTCTTGGGGACTTGCTTGGTTGGATCTATAGTGGAGATTGTCATGTGAATATAAGGACCTTCTTCAACTATCATGAAGATCCTTGGATCCACAGCTTTCATGAAGAACTTGATTCTCTCTTTCCACATGGGAAAATTATTTTTGTTGCACAAAGGAAGCTTGGCAAAATCTTTAGCTTTGTCCATTTTGGTAGATCTCAAATGACAACTATTGAAGGATCTGATCAAGGTGTTAACCTTTTAATGATCAACCTCTCTCTGATACCAATTGAAAGTTAATAGTTGCCAACCTAAATCACCTAGAGGGGGGTGAATAGGTGAGTTGTGCGTCTTTTTGCGGAATAAAAAAATCTCAAACCAATGCACAAATCTATCTACAAAAACAAACACAGACGAGGCAAGATTTATATTGGTTCCCCAACCTTGGGTACATCCACTTTCCCTCATCGATCTAGCAATACACTAGACTCGGCTACTCCACTATCTCGGATTGGAAATCAATACTATCCTTGGAACAATGTTCCTACAAACTCGATCCACAAGACGGATCTACACTCGGAAGGCAAAACTTCCTACAATCTCGAAGTTGAAAAACTCCTACACTCGGAGAAAACTTCTCCTACAATAATGAAATAAACTTGTAAAGAAATACAAACAGTAAATCCTTGTCAGATCTGAAAGAAATCGGCATGGATCTTCTTCTTCTAGACTTTTCAGCTTTATCAGAATGGTGAAGAAAACCTTGGCAATATCAGATCTGGAAATCTAGACTTTACACGATCGAATTAGAAGATGAAGCGTTGAGCAGAGATCTCGATCTGTAGAGTCTTCTTGATCTGAATCCTCAAAAAGGTGAAACCCTAGCCAGTCAGAAATCTGCAATGGCGGCGGCGGCGAGTTCGGCGGCGGCGAGTTTAGTTCTTGGAGAGAGAAAGAGGAGACATAATTTCTTTTGAGAGTGTACGTGAAAGTGCAAGTTAGATCTGATATACTCTAGAGGGGGGGGTGAATAGAGTATCGTGCTTGCTAAAAATGTTTTACAACAGTTGTTGTATTCCTAAGTGAATAGGGAAGCAAATGAACTACAACAACTATTTAATCAAAAAACAATCACAAACCACAGCCAGAAAACAAAAGAAAACAAGCAACCAGATGACACAAGGAGCTATAGTGGTTTCTCAATCAATCTGGGTACATCCACTCTTCTACCACCCTAGGCAGGAATCCACTGCAGGATGAGTTGATCAGGTGTCCTGGGCACCATTGAGCTTTTGATAAGGTACTCAAAAATCAAACTAGATTTTTTGATCAGGTGTCTTGCCACCACTGAGTTTTGATAAGATCTCAGAAACCAGCACAAACTTTTGATGGGAGTTTGATAAACCTTTTATAACAGAGAGAGAGAGAGAGATGATCTTCTCTTTCAACAATCAGAGAGAAGATAGTGGATGTTGTCAAAGCTCCCCCTGAGATCTTGAGTTGTTCAGGAAGTGAAGCTTTGCAGTAGGGTGATAGGCCTTCAGAGGATTTGATCTCCAGCAAAAGATGATTTCAGCAGCAGCTGAAATGTGTGTTGTCTAGAGTCTTGAATGATGATGGCCTTTGAACACTGGAATCAAAAGGGATCTGAAAATTTCAGTATGTTGATCTCCTTTTGTGATGTGTGTTCTTGTATGAGTTCTAAGACTGTGAATATTTGCAGCTCTTTTTCTTATTGTTATTCACTTGTTGATGATGTTCTTTGTATGTTCTATTCCAGCAGAATATGAATATCTCTTTTATTCCTTAGATCTGAATGAATATTTCTCTGTCCAAGATAGTCGTTAGCCTATCATAAATGACTTTCGTAACTGCATTTTGTCTTCTGGAGGAAAGTCCAATAAAGCATTCCTTTGAAAATCCCTTGAAACTTGCTCCAGATTAATTGAAAACGACTACAAGATCCTTGAAATAAATGCTGAGAATAATTCCATAATTGTCGGAATTTGAATCTTGAAAAGCGTCGATCTCTCCAGAAAAACGTCGAACTAAGCTCCAGTATCGTTGAACTGAGCTCAGAGAATGGACTTAGACTGAAACAGAGATCGTCGATCTGAGCTCAACTATCGTCGAACTGAGCTCAAAGATAGAGAAACAAACTGGAGACAGGAGCGTCGATCTGAGCTCGAAGATCGTCGAATGGAGTTCGACGACTTGTTGAAGTTGAGCTCAGAGATCATCGAATGGAGTTCGACGATTTGTCAAAGTGAGCTCAGCGATCGTCGAATGGAGTTCGACGATTCGTCGTACTGAGCTCGACGAAATGACTTAGTCTCCTGAACTGAAATATCTGGTCTTGAGGGCAGCTTTCAAACCTAAATACTAACCCTTAGACTCAATTCTAATTGACCTTTAGATCTATACAAGGAGGTCAAAACAGATTTCCTAAAAGTCATAGTGATCATTGCCCAAATCAGTAATAGGGTGTTCCAACAATTTCCCCCTATTTGGGTTAGGATTACTATTTACAGATATTGGAAAAATAAAAACATACAAAGCAGAGATATAACAAACAAGATATTGCAGAAACACAGACATTATCTCAGATAGATCAGAAAACAAAATATACTGTCATCTTACAGAATCATTCTTTTTTCCTTGCTCTTTATAAGAACTATTTCTCTGTTGGGGTTGAGAGCTTCCTTCTTAGATCTTCTATCATCAGCTGCACCTAGAGAGGTTTGATGCTTTGGCCTGGGCACTATAGCTTCTAGATGCAGCTTCATATAGCTTTCTGAATCAAAAAATTTACTGGAAGAGTATCTCTCAAGTTCTTTCTTTCTTTGATCTGATAAAGTAGTGATATTTGAAGTATCTCTTTCTTGTTCTCTAGCTTTCTTGATTTGGTCCAAAGCAGCCAATTCTTTCATTCTTGCAGTCCATGAGGTGGGGTTATTTTCTGGATCTTCAAATGGAACAGGAGGCTCATATCTATTCGAAGAATTATCTGGAGGAGACTAGTTCTTTCAGCTTATAAGGGAAGGGACCAGAAGTAGTGTCAGATGGACCTTGTCCTTCCCTTGGATAAGGATGTTGCCTGGAATATCCTTTGGAGTACACTTTGAGTTCTCACTGATTTCCTCTGTACTGTCCTCTTCTGGACTGGTAACCTCTAGATTGATTTCCTCTGTACTGGGATCTTCCTTGAGGTTGATATGAAGTTTGGCTTCTGGCAGTAGATTGGAAAGCAAAACCACCACCTGCACCTGCATCAGGTGAAGGAGGAGGAGGAGGAGGATTGAAATGTGAAGATCCTTTGTCATACTTTCTTTTCTTCTTCATAGCTTTTAGTTGATTCCTGGAGTATTGCATCCAAGGTTCTGTGATAGGGCAATCATGCAGTATGTAGTATGGAATGTCATTTGTATCTTTCACTTTTTCTGGAGGAACTCTCTTCATAGCCTTGCTTCTAGATTTCCTTTTCCTTGCAATTGTTGCAGAGGAATCATCTGAGTCAGTCCTAAACTGATCACTGTCTGAGCTTGGAGGATTATCATACACTGCATCAATCATTTTAAGGTAATCTTTCTATTGTTGAGAATGAGCAGGAGAAACAGTAGAAACAGCAATAGTAGCAGCAGCAGCAGCAGGAAGTGGAGTAGAAGCAACACTGACAGAAGGAGTTATGACAGCAGCAGGTTCAGAAATAGCAGCAGTAATAGAAGCAGTAGTAGCAGATGAAACTGGAAAATCAACTTCAGAAGGAGCAACAGCAGCAGTAACAACAGGCTCAAGAACAAATGCCTCTATCATATGCATGTCCTCAAAAACAACAATATCAGAACTAGCAGAAACATCAATAATAGCAGTAGGAGCAGCAGTAGTAGGAGCAGCAGAAGAAGCAGTGTCAACAACATTGAAGGAATGTATATAAGAGCTTATTAGGCTGGGGTCACATCTGGAAATAGGCACAATGACCTTAATAAAGTCTCCAGATTGCTGGACTGGAAGGTAGTTGAAGTACACTGAATCAAAAACTAACAACAGTGACCTGAGGTCCACTGTGATGAATGCAATTGGAGCTACTAGAGCTTGGACTGAGGATACTACAGCAGGCAATCTTTCAAATTCATAAGGCATCTCCCCCTACCTAGATTCAGTGAGAACTGGATCAAGGCACCCATAAGAAGGGATTGCCTGAGAAGGAAGAAAAGAAGAAAGCCTGGCAGACAGTTCCTGAACTGTTTGTAGAAGTGGAGCCAAAGAGGTCTCCAGCAAGAGGGATAGCCTTGGAGCTATCAGCTCATATAACCTGTCTGCAAGGGCTGGAAGATCTACTTGCTCAAGAGGGACTTGAGTAGAGGTAGGGATGGATGGGGTAGAAATGAAGGTTGGAGCAGCAGGAGATGTTGGTGGAGAACCTGTGGATTGTGGAAATGATGGTTTTAAAATTGGAATTGTGGAGATGGAAGATAGTGGAATGGAAATGGATGGTGTGAAGGATGGTTGAGCAATTATGTCCTGAAGGAGTTGTTGATAAGAGGAGGATGATGATGGTGGCTCAGGAGGGGATGAGGGAGAATCATCCATATAGGAATCATCTATAAGAGTGAAAGATGGAATATGAGAGGATGAATCAATATCCAGGTGTGGGTAGTGATATAGAGGAAGGAAGAGTTCTTCAGTGAGTGGTGGAGTTGGAGAAGGAATTGAAGTTAGAGATGGGGTGGAAATTATGATGGTGGATGTATTTATGATGGGGACTGTTGTAGATGAAACAAGAGGTGGAGGAGGAGGAGAAGAAGCAGGCAAGTCTTCTGCAGGGGCAGAAACCTGAGGGGAAGAGACTGAAGCAGTCCTTGTGCCTGAAGTAGAAATTGCAGAGGGCCTGCTGGGCTTGACAATCTGCATGTCCCATTTTCCAAATAGGGCACAGGTGAGCCTCTTGGAGGCATTGATGTGCATCCCACTGGAAACAAGCAGTGCAGGGCTTCTATTATGGAGAAACACCCTAAGATCCTCCCAAAGTTAACCCTTAGACTCAATTCTAATTGACCTTTAGATCTATACAAGGAGGTCAAAACAGATTTCCTAAAAGTCATAGTGATCATTGCCCAAATCAGTAATAGGGTGTTCCAACAATTTCCCCCTATTTGGGTTAGGATTACTATTTACAGATATTGGAAAAATAAAAACATACAAAGCAGAGATATAACAAACAAGACATTGCAGAAACACAGACATTATCTCAGATAAATCAGAAAACAAAATATACTGTCATCTTACAGAATCATTCTTTTTTCCTTGCTCTTTATAAGAACTATTTCTCTGTTGGGGTTGAGAGCTTCCTTCTTAGATCTTCTATCATCAGCTGCACCTAGAGAGGTTTGATGCTTTGGCCTGGGCACTATAGCTTCTAGATGCAGCTTCATATAGCTTTCTGAATCAAAAAATTTACTGGAAGAGTATCTCTCAAGTTCTTTCTTTCTTTGATCTGATAAAGTAGTGATATTTGAAGTATCTCTTTCTTGTTCTCTAGCTTTCTTGATTTGGTCCAAAGCAGCCAATTCTTTCATTCTTGCAGTCCATGAGGTGGGGTTATTTTCTGGATCTTCAAATGGAACAGGAGGCTCATATCTATTCGAAGAATTATCTGGAGGAGCTCTGGAGGAGACTAGTTCTTTCAGCTTATAAGGGAAGGGACCAGAAGTAGTGTCAGATGGACCTTGTCCTTCCCTTGGATAAGGATGTTGCCTGGAATATCCTTTGGAGTACACTTTGAGTTCTCACTGATTTCCTCTGTACTGTCCTCTTCTGGACTGGTAACCTCTAGATTGATTTCCTCTGTACTGGGATCTTCCTTGAGGTTGATATGAAGTTTGGCTTCTGGCAGTAGATTGGAAAGCAAAACCACCACCTGCACCTGCATCAGGTGAAGGAGGAGGAGGAGGAGGATTGAAATGTGAAGATCCTTTGTCATACTTTCTTTTCTTCTTCATAGCTTTTAATTGATTCCTGGAGTATTGCATCCAAGGTTCTGTGATAGGGCAATCATGCAGTATGTAGTATGGAATGTCATTTGTATCTTTCACTTTTTCTGGAGGAACTCTCTTCATAGCCTTGCTTCTAGCTTTCCTTTTCCTTGCAATTGTTGCAGAGGAATCATCTGAGTCAGTCCTAAACTGATCACTGTCTGAGCTTGGAGGATTATCATACACTGCATCAATCATTTTAAGGTAATCTTTCTATTGTTGAGACTGAGCAGGAGAAACAGTAGAAACAGCAATAGTAGCAGCAGCAGCAGCAGGAAGTGGAGTAGAAGCAACACTAACAGAAGGAGTTATGACAGCAGCAGGTTCAGAAATAGCAGCAGTAATAGAAGCAGTAGTAGCAGATGAAACTGGAAAATCAACTTCAGAAGGAGCAACAGCGGCAGTAACAACAGGCTCAAGAACAAATGCCTCTATCATATGCATGTCCTCAAAAACAAGAATATCAGAACTAGCAGAAACATCAATAATAGCAGTAGGAGCAGCAGTAGTAGGAGCAGCAGAAGAAGCAGTGTCAACAACATTGAAGGAATGTATATAAGAGCTTATTAGGCTGGGGTCACATCTGGAAATAGGCACAATGGCCTTAATAAAGTCTCCAGATTGCTGGACTGGAAGGTAGTTGAAGTACACTGAATCAAAAACTAACAACAGTGACCTGAGGTCCACTGTGAAGAATGCAACTGGAGCTACTGGAGCTTGGACTGAGGATACTACAGCAGGCAATCTTTCAAATTCATAAGGCATCTCCCCCTACCTAGATTCAGTGAGAACTGGATCAAGGCACCCATAAGAAGGGATTGCCTGAGAAGGAAGAAAAGAAGAAAGCCTGGTAGACAGTTCCTGAACTGTTTGTAGAAGTGGAGCCAAAGAGGTCTCCAGCAAGAGGGATAGCCTTGGAGCTATCAGCTCATATAACCTGTCTGCAAGGGCTGGAAGATCTACTTGCTCAAGAGGGACTTGAGTAGAGGTAGGGATGGATGAGGTAGAAATGAAGGTTGGAGCAGTAGGAGATGTTGGTGGAGAACCTGTGGATTGTGGAAATGATGGTTTTAAAATTGGAATTGTGGAGATGGAAGATAGTGGAATGGAAATGGATGGTGTGAAGGATGGTTGAGCAATTATGTCCTGAAGGAGTTGTTGATAAGAGGAGGATGATGATGGTGGCTCAGGAGGGGATGAGGGAGAATCATCCATATAGGAATCATCTATAAGAGTGAAAGATGGAATATGAGAGGATGAATCAATATCCAGGTGTGGGTAGTGATATAGAGGAAGGAAGAGTTCTTCAGTGAGTGGTGGAGTTGGAGAAGGAATTGAAGTTAGAGATGGGGTGGAAATTATGATGGTGGATGTAATTATGATGGGGACTGTTGTAGATGAAATAAGAGGTGGAGGAGGAGGAGAAGAAGCAGGCAAGTCTTCTGCAGGGGCAGAAACCTGAGGGGAAGAGACTGAAGCAGTCCTTGTGCCTGAAGTAGAAATTACAGAGGGCCTGCTAGGCTTGACAATCTGCATGTCCCATTTTCCAAATAGGGCACAGGTGAGCCTCTTGGAGGCATTGATGTGCATCCCACTGGAAACAAGCAGTGCAGGGCATCTATTATGGAGAAACACCCTAAGATCCTCCCAAAGTTAACAAAGTTCTTGTTAATCTTTTTCTTAATCAAATCAAAGAAAACTTCTCCACAGTTGAGTTGCTTCTTGTCCACCAGGGCACCCATCAAGCAGAGCTGATACCTGGATATGGTATCATGAGCTGAGTGTTTGGCCAACAACACTTTGCCAACACCATCAGCTAGAAATCTGTACTCAACAGACAGATTTTTCTTCAGCAATTTGCTAGGGTTTGCTTCTGAATGCCCCATCTTTTCAAGTATATCAGAAAATTCCTCTCCAGAAAGCTCAACAGAATCTTCTCCAGATTTTAATTGAAAAACCTCTGTCAAAGCAGCAGGTGTTAGAGATACCTGGGTTCCTAATATGGTTCCAACCATTGTATTCTGATACAGGTTATAGGCAGTATACACCCATTCCTTTATCTCATCTGCAGCTAATTTGATCCTTGTAGTCATGATGGTAACGAGCTGTTGTTCTTTGAAAAGTTCCAGAATGTCCTTGAAGATTTGATCGATGTTGTTGAAAGAATCCATGTCGATGTCAAATCCAGCGTCAAATTTCATAGCAGCCAGGATGGCGACTGAAACTGCCATTGATTCCTGCAAAAATGAACAAACAAACGACCAAGTGTAGAGAAGTTTGGAGGGAAAGAAAAAATTTGCAGAGAGTATGAAAGCGCAAAGGGAGAACGACGGCCGAAAAAATGAGTTTTATATTAGGGTTCGATGCAGAAAAGGAAAGATCGTTGAACTCTGTTCGACGATCTGGGCTTCGAATGGAAACTGAAAGGTCATCAACATCATCGATCTCCGTTCGACGATATTGTAGAGCGTCGAGCTCCGTTCGACGATCGCTGACCTGAAGAAAGATAGTTTAGCACTATCTGAGAAGCGCTGAACTCAGGTCGATGATTTCGGAAGTCGTCGATCTACGTTCGACGATCTGGGGGAAAATCATTGAGCGCAGTTCAGAGACCAGAAACACTCTATACACTAAAAAAAATCAAGATGTTTGCCTAGTCTTGGTCATTTTTATATTTTTAAAATCTTGGATCTTATTTTATACTTCCTCCATCTAACATTCCTAACTGATTTAGGAAGAATGTATGTTTCTTTTCATCGAAGGGTTTGGTGAAAATATCTTCCCTTTGCCAATCAGTTGGGATATATTGAAGTTCAATTTTATTTTTCTCAACATTATCCCTTATAAAGTGATGTCTAATTTCTATGTGTTTTGTACTACTATGGAGGACTGGATTTTGTGCTATGGAAATAGCACTGGTATTATCACAAAATATTTTAGACTTCTCTAAGTTGTAGCCATATTCTAGGAGTTGGTTTTGAATCCACAAGATTTGTGAACAACAACTACCTACAGCCATATATTCAGCTTCAGCAGTTGAAGTTGACACAGATGTTTGTTTCTTGCAAAACTAGGAGACATGTCTGTCACCAAGAAACTGACAAGTTCCACGGGTGCTTTTGTTGTCTATTCTGCATCCAGCATAATCAGCATCTGAAAATCCAGTTAAGTCAAATGCTGAATCTTTTGGATACCAGAGACCTAGATTTGGACAACTTTTTACGTACCTAAGAATCCTTTTTACTAAGGTTAGGTGTGACTCTCTAGGGCTCACTTGGAATCTAGCATATATGCATGTAGCAAACATTATGTCAGGTCTACTAGCTGTAAGGTACAATAAAGAGCCAATCATTGCTCTATATATTGTCTGATAAACAGGTTTCCCATGTTCATCAGCATCTAATACAACATTGGTAGGCATAGGTGTTTTCATACATGATGCTTCAGACATACCAAATTTCTTAACCAATTCTTTTGCATACTTAGTTTGAGAAATAAATATGCCTTCAGCATGTGGTTTGATTTGCAATCCTAGAAAGAAGGATAGCTCACCCATGCTACTCATTTCAAATTTAGAATGCATTAGGTTGGAAAACCTTCTGCACAAATTTGAATCAGTAGAACCAAATATAATATCATCTACATAGATTTGTACTAGTAGGGTATGAGACTTATGAGTTCTAATAAAAAGAGTTTGGTCTACTCTACCCCTTATAAACTCATTTTTCAGAAGAAAGCATGCTAGGGTCTCATATCATGCTCTAGGAGCTTGCTTTAGACCATATAATGCTTTATGTAATTTGAAAACATAATCAGGATGAGTCGAAGAGATAAAACCTGGGGGTTGTCTGACATAGACTTCTTCTTTGATATCTCCATTGAGAAAAGCACTCTTTACATCCATCTGGTATACTTTGAATCCTTTGTGTGCTGCATATGCTAAGAAGATTCTTATGACCTCTAACCTTGCAACTGGTGCAAAGGTCTGGTCATAATCTATCCCTTCTTTTTAAGAGTACCCCTGAGCAACTAGCCTTGCCTTGTTCCTTACAATGACTCCTTGATCATCCAATTTATTTCTGAACACCCACTTTGTTCCAACAATGGAGTGATCCTTTGGCCTTGGTACTAGTTCCCAAACTTTGTTCCTTTCAAATTGATGCAACTCCTCTCGCATTGCAATGATCCATTGTGGATCTTGCTCTGCATCTTGAATGGATTGAGGTTCAATTTGAGAAAGAAAGCAAGTGTGCATCAGGTTTTGGTTGACCTGATTTTTGGTTTGCACACCAGCTGAGATGTCTTCAATCACTTGGGAGATTGGATGATCTCTTGATGTTACTAAATCAACAAGAGATGTTGATTGTTCACCAACCTGTGTTGTTGTTTCCTATGGTGGTACAATAACTGGCTCTTCAAGAAGTTTCTCTTCAAGATGTTGAATGTCTTCTTCATCTTCTCTTCTTTCCTCTTTTTGAATAATTTGTAATCTGTCCAAGTCTTCTGCAAGAGAGTGTACCTGCAAAGGTTCTATGGTAGAAGTATTCTTCTCCTTGAAAGACATATTAGATTCATCAAAAGATATATGAACAGATTCTTCAATTTTGAGAGTTGATTTATTATATACCCTATAAACTTTACTGATCATGGAGTATCCCAGAAACACTCCTTCATCAGCTTTAGCTTGAAATTTTGCTATGTATCTCTTGTCATTATTATGAATGTAACAAATACAACCAAAAATTTTAAAGTAATCTACTTTAGGTTTCTTCCCTTTGAGTAATTCATAGGGAGTCTTGCCCTTCAGTTTATGTATTAAACTTCTATTAAACACATAGTTGGAGGTGTTCATTGCCTCTGCCCAAAAGGATAGAGGAAGGTGAGCATCTGACAACAATGTAGTAGCAGATTCAATACGAGTTCTATTTTTCTTTTCAGCTACCCCATTTTGTTGAGGAGATCTAGGAGCTGAGAAAGTGTGCCTGATCCCTTCACTCTGACAGAACTCTTGCATAAGAAGAGAATCAAACTCTGTCCCATGATCACTTCTGATCAGGGCAATGTGAGTATTGAACTCACTCTGTATGCATTTGAGAAACTCTGTCAAATATTTAAAGTTAGCAGACTTCTTCCTCAGAAAGAACACCCATGTGAATCTAGAGAAGTCATCTACAACCACTAAAGTATAAGATTTCCCTCCTAATCTTTGTACTGTAATGGGTCCAAAAAGATCCATGTATAATAGATAAAAAATCCTAGGTAAATCACTCTTATTAAGTGACTTGAAACTATTTTTGGTTTGCTTGCCTAATTGACAAGCCCTGCAGAGTCCTTCCTTCTTGTAGGGGCCAGAAGGTAGTCCTCTAACAAGGTTATCCTTGGATAGCCTAGCAATGGTTCTAAGGTTTATATGTCCTAATCTCTTATGCCACAATTCATTAGGTCTACTAATAGAGTTAAACAAGCAAATATCTACTTTAGTTGAAAGAAAGTCTATTAAATAGATGTTACCTTTCCTTTTATCTGTCAACACAGTTGTGTTGTCCTCTGATTTGATCTTGCATAAGGATTTGCTGAAAGTCACTTGGTAGCCTTCATCACATAGTTGACTGATACTGATCAAGTTGTGCTTCAGTCCTTCCACATAGGCTACTTTCTTGAATGTGACTGTGCCAATCTGGACTGCACCATATCCTTTTGTTAGTCCAAAGTTTGAATCACCAAATATTACTTTGGGTCCAAGCTTGGCCTTGAAGGATGTGAAATTGTCCTTGTTTCCTGTCATGTGCTTTGAGCACCCACTATCCAGATACCATTGCTGGTTTGATGTTGGATAGGTCTTCACCTGCACATAAAACAATTTACTTGTTTTTGACCCAGTTTACCTTGGGCCTAGGTTGATAACCTTTGAATTCAGAAATAAAAGACATCCCTTGTTGACTCTTATAACCTTCAGGATGATATCTCCTTGGAGGTATTATCCATTCAGTATAAGGGCTAAATCTTTGGGATGAAGGACCCCTAGGATTGAACTTTGATTTACCTTTGAAAAAGTTTTCAAAACTCTGATCTCTGCTCGACGATCGTTGAGCTGAGTTCGAAGATCTTGGGTCAGATCGTCGAGCTCCGTTCGAAGATCGACTGTGGCATAGTTCAGGGTTTAGAGATCGTCGACCTGAGTTCGACGATTTAGCCTGAGATCGTTTATCTGCATTCGATGATCGTCTAGCTCTGTTCGACGATTTCTGTTGAACTCTTGTTTTCTTGGGTAAGTCAGAATTCTTCATAGCTACCTCTACAACTCTCTTACCTTTATCAGAGATAAATTTAATTGGGGTTGTTAGTACTATAGGTTGGCTGGATGAAGCACCCAAGCCCAGTGTACTATTGAATCTTGAGTTCACTGTGCTTGTGATGTCCATTAGCTTGATACTTCTCCCATTGAGGGATTCTTCAAGCTTCTTGGCCTCTGATAGTTCACTTTTCAGTGAAGTTATCTGCTCCCTACAACATTCCAACTCCTTAGAGAGTTTGAGGTTTTCTGATTTTAAAGTATTGTATTCAGATAATTGATTTATGAGAGAAATGATTTCCTTCTCAGATTTTAATAAGTCTAAACATAGTGCTTTAAACTCACACTTGAAGTCCTCAGAATTAAAATCAAAAGAACTTATTACCTGGTCCTCTTCAGATTGAGTCTCTGATTCTGACTCTGATTCTTCTGCATCAGAATTTTGTTGTGAGGCATTGATAGCCATCATGCAGAATTCTTTTTCTTCAGCATCATCTTCATCATTACTTGAGCTGGATGAAGCTTCAGATTCTTCTTCTGTCTCACTCAAAGTTTCAGCAACAAATCCCTTCCTTGTATGTTTGTTCTTGATGGAGGAGGGTTTGTCATTGCTGCTCTTCTTGAAGTCCTTTTCTTTTCTCCTTTCTTTCCTGTCCTTTTTGTCTTTGTTTTTATTTTCTGGACAGTCAGGCACAATGTGGCCTGGTTTCCTGCAAACAAAACAAATAATCTCTTTGTTATTTGATTTGTAATACCTTGGCTTGTCATGCTCTCTGCATGATCTTTTCATGAAATCCTTCCAGGCCATTTTGTAAAACCTTTTGGCCAGTAGGCTTAGCAGCTCTTCATTGCATGCGACCTTGTCTTCAGGCTGATCTTTAATGGCTTTGAAGGCTATTGACTTCTCTTTTCTTGTAGCTGGTGAGGCAGCCTTCTGCTCTTCCTCTCTATTCTTGATGAGCAGCTCATAATACTTGAGCTTGCCCAAGAGAGCTTCAGTTGTGATCTCATTTAGGCTTCTGGAATTCTTGATTGGCCAGATCCTTGAGTCCCAAGAGCTTGGGAAGCACATTAGGATTTTATCATTGAGCTCAGTCAATGAGATCTCCTGATCCAAAGTTTTCAGTTCATTGACTATAAGGCTGAGTCTATTATACATGTTTGCTACTGACTCAGCTTCTCCTTTCTTGAAATTCTCATACTGGGTTTTGAGATGAGATCTTCTATCTTTTCTCTCATCAGCAGATCCTGAGACTATCTCAGATAACTTGTCCCAGATGTCCTTTGCTGAGTTGCATTCAGCTATCTTTTGGAATATTTCATCAGACATAGTCTGGGCTAGAATGTTCATAGCCTTTGCATCTGCAACTTTCCATTTATTGATCTCTGCATCTGTTCCTGAAGGGGGTGAAACAGCACTTGTACTTGTATTCTCTGCAGGTCTTGGACACACTGTCAAAACAGAATTGAAAATGTCTTCATCAATAGAGTTCATGTATAGTCTAATCCTTGCCTTCCAAAGTGCAAACTTAGATAGATTGCACACTGGAGGTCTGGTGCTAGCATAATCTTTGTTTTGGGCCATGTTTTGTGAAGAAATAATTCTAATAACAAAATCAAAACAAGCAGATCTAACTAGAGGGATCTTTGGGTTCATGTGTTAGCCTGTGCAACCACTAAGGTGTGGTATTTTAACCAACCTGGAAGATGTGGTATTTTTAACCAACCAACCTCTCATACCAATTGAAAGTGCAAGTTAGATCTGATATACTCTAGAGAGGGGGTGAATAGAGTATGGTGCTTGCTAAAAACTTTTTACAACAGTTGTTGTATTCCTAAGTGAACAGGGAATCAAATGAACTACAATAACTATCTAATCAAAAAGCAATCACAAACCATAGCCAGAAAATAAAATAAAAACAGGCAACTAGATGACACAAGGAGCTATAGTGGTTCCCCAATCAATCTGGGTACATCCACTCTTCTACCACCCTAGGTAGGAATCCACTGCAGGATGAGTTGATCAGGTGTCTTGGGCCCCAATGAGCTTTTGATAAGGTACTCAAAAACCAAACCAGATTTTTTGATTAGGTGTCTTGTCACCACTGAGTTTTGACAAGGTCTCAGAAACCAGCACAAACTTTTGAAGGTAGTTTGATAAACCCTTTATAGCAGAGAGAGAGAGAGATGATCTTCTCTTTCAACAATCAGAGAGAAGATAGTGGATGTTGTCAAAACTCCCCCTGAGATCTTGAGTTGTTCAGGAAGTGAAGCTTTGCAGTAGGGTGATAGGCCTTCAGAAGATTTGATCTACAGCAAAAGATGATTTCAGCAGTAGCTGAAATGTGTGTTGTCTGGAGTCTTGAATGATGATGGCCTTTGAACACTGGAATCAAAAGGGATCTGAAAATTTCAGTATGTTGATCTCCTTTTGTGATGTGTGTTCTTGTATGAGTTCTAAGACTGTGAATATCTGCAGCTCTTTTTCTTGTTGTTATTCACTTGTTGATGATGTTCTCTGTATGTTCTATTCCAGCAGAATATGAGTATCTCTTTTATTCCTTAGATCTGAATGAATATTTCTCTGTCCAAGATAGCCGTTAGCCTGTCATAAATGACTTCCTTAACTGCATTTTGTCTTTTGGAGGAAAGTCCAATAAAACATTCCTTTGAAAATCCCTTGAAACTTGCTCCAGATTAATTAAAAACGGCTACAAGATCCTTGAAATAAATGCTGAGAATAATTTCATAACTGTCTTAATTTGAATCTTGAAAAATGTCGATCTCTCTAGAAAAATTTTGAACTAAGCTCCACTACCGTTGAATTGCGCTCAGAGACTGGACTTAGACTGAAACAGAGATCGTCGATCTGAGCTCAACTATCGTCAAACTGAGCTCAGAGATAGAGAAACAAACTAGAGACAGGAGCGTCGATCTGAGCTCGAAGATCGTCGAATGGAGTTCGACGACTTGTTGAAGTTGAGCTCAGAGATCGTCGAATGGAGTTCGACGATTTGTCGAAGTGAGCTCAGCGAGCGTCGAATGGAGTTCGACGATTCGTCGTACTGAGCTCGACGAAATGACTTAGTCTCCTAAACTGAAATATCTGGTCTTGAGGGCAGCTTTCAAACCTAAATACTAACCCTTAGACTCAATTCTAATTGATCTTTAGATCTATACAAGGAGGTCAAAACAGATTTCCTAAAAGACATAGTGATCCTTGCCCAAATCAGTAATAGGGTGTTCCAACAGTACGGCTGCAAAATCTCTTAGAATAATCTTTGAATAATTAGATTAGGGTTTGTCGGTTGAGACAAGACCTTTTATAGGAGAGGAGAAGATTAGACTTAAATGAGTCATTATGAGAAAGACACATGGACCAATCACGTCATAGTTTAAAAATAAGACCGTTATTCTGGACTTGAAGAATTTTCGGAAAAGTCAAGTAAAATTACTCGAGATGTAGAGGACTACTCGAGTATATGCAACACTACTCGAGTAGGCAGAAGATGACTACTCGAGTACATGAGAAAAATTACTCGGGAGAAAGAGAGATGATTACTCGAGTATATGGAGTCAACTACTCGAGTAAAAAAGAATGAGAAAGACTCAGTTACTCGAGTAACAAAAATGACTTACTCAAGTACTTGAGTACATACACGAGATGTGTATATTACTCGAGTAAAAGAAATACTACTCGAGTATATAAGAATGAACTACTCGAGTATATAAGAAACTACTCGAGACAAAGACTTAGAAAATTTCTGGAACTGGAGAACATGACTACTCGAGTATGTAAGATAAACTACTCGAGACATAAGGAACTACTCGAGTACATAAGATGAACTACTCGAGTCAATTATAACTACTCGAGTATAAGGAAAAGAGTACTCGAGTAATTCACTTAGAGAAATTTTCTGGAAAGTGATTCTGGATTACACGAGTATTGATACTAGACTACTCGAGTAGTAGATGAACTACTTGAGTATATGATTTAGACTACTCGAGTAAGTGAAAGCTATACTTGAGTCAGGGTCCAATTACTCGAGACAGAAGATAGAACTACTCGAGTACTATATAGTACTACTCGAGTATTTAACTTAGAAAGGTTTTGAGAAGAGAATTCCTGTGAACTCGAGAGAAGAAAGGGAACTACTCGAGTAGTTGATGTAACTACTCGAGATACATCTTATCTACTTGAGTAAGAGTATTATTACTCGAGTATGAATTCAGTAACTTACTCGAGTTAGTAAAGAATGTTAAATTTTCTCAACGTGGTCAGCAAGATAGCCCAAACGCCAAATTAATATCTTCGGAACTACCCAGTTCTCACGTTGAACCAGCGGAACCCAACGATTAAAGGTTCAAAGGTTAATCCCAACAAACAATGGAAGCACAAGCAGGTCTTTTATACATTTACTTCTTTACAACACGAGGCATACATAGCGAGACATGATTTCGCTAGTATAACAGCTGTAAACAGAAAGCACCAAAAAATAAGCCGAGCGGACAGCACCGGAGTCTGCCGAGACCGCGAGGTTGCCGAGGTCGCCGAGACCGCTGAGCTCGCCCGAGCTATGCTGCAATTCGCCGAATAGACACGGAGTCCGCCGAAGCCGCGAGGCCGCGCGGACACACCGTTATCCGCCTCCTGCTGAACCTGAACTGAGGAACACCCCTACCCGCCTGAAGCCGGCGGACAGGTTAATGAAGCTGGCAAAGATGAAACAGAACTGACAAACCGCAGAGCGACCTCCTGCTGAGTCCGCAGAGACCGCACACTTCCAAGCACTTGACCGAAGTCACAGCCAAACTCCTGGCTCCTTGAAGCTATCCGCGCGACCTGCACACAGCAAACCGTCAGCCTGAACAATCCGCGCGGACTGACAAACACAGACCGCAGCACTTCGCTCTGATACCATGTTAAAATTTGTGAAGTGGAAGTGGGTGACGGGACAGGCCGGGCGGCCTGGGGAGGACAGCTTTGGCGGACTAGGCGGACTGGGCAGACTGTGATTTGCGGCCTGGTGGAAGGTCTAGTGAGAAGCCAGTTGTTCTTCTGGGCGGTTTGCACGGGTTGAGTCCGCGGACTATGCGGCCTGGTTTCTGCGGATAGGGTGTTTGCTGATTGTCTTTGCCAAGGAGCGGCCTGAGCGGATAAAGGCTTGCGGACTGGTGCATTGCTTAGTGGCCGCAGGTGCAAGCTTGTGCTGATAGGCGGTTTGGCTCGTAGGCGGTTTGGCTCGTGTCCGCGGGTAGCTTGCGGACTGGAGTGTCCGCGGTGTGGGCTGTTGCGGACTGGGCTTAGAGCTTGGCTGAGGCCTTGTCGAGCTCTGGTGGCACAGCAGGCGATTTGCTGTGGAGATCGATTGGCGGACTGGGTTTGGAGTCCGGGGTTGGCTGCTGTTTTGGACAGAAGTTCGAGGAGCTCGCGGACTGATGGCGGTCTGTGCTAGGGTGTTTGGCGGACGGGAATTTGAGTCTGTCATGCTCGCATTGGCCCTTGATGGTTTTGGACTTGGTCACACTTTGTGCCAAGGCCATGGTGTCCGCGGCATCCGCCAAGTCCGCTGCGACCGGGCGGACTGTTGCTATCTGCCTTTGGTCATGGACTTATGGCGGATTGAGGTGTGAGTCTTGCGGACTGCCTCGGGTTGGTGCAGATTGCCATTGAAGGGGGTTGCTGTCTTGCAGTGGTTGGAGCTTTGCGGGCTGATGCCTTGTCCGCATAACTTGGGCGGACTGGAGAGGGTTTGACAATGGTTGCCTTGCTTCTGGCGGTTTCCCTTGGTATCCGGCTAAGTCCATGCGGACTCGGCGGACGGAGGTTTGCTATCGCGCGGGCTGGGGTGGTGACGCTATCTCTTGGGCGGTGACCACACTCCTCACATTGCTTATAAATAGGACCCCCCTGGCATAACCTAAGTAACGAGAGTGAACAGTAAGTTGGGTTGAGCAAAGTGCTGCGGTCTGTGTTTGTCATTCCGCGCGGATTGTTCAGGCTGACGGTTTGATGTGTGCAGGTCGCGCGGATAGCTTCAAGGAGCCAGGAGTTTGGTTGTGACTTCGGTCAAGTGCTTGGAAGTGTGCGGTCTCTGCGGACTCAGCAGGAGGTCGCTCTGCGGCTTGTCAGTTCTGTTTCATCTTTGCCAGCTTCAATAACCTGTCCGCCGGCTTCAGGCGGGTAGGGGTGTTCCTCAGTTCAGGTTCAGCAGGAAGCGAATAACAGTGTGTCCGCGCGGCCTCGCGGCTTCGGCGGACTCCGTGTCTATTCGGCGAATTGCAGCATAGCTCGGGCGAGCTCAGCGGTCTCGGAGACCTCGGCGACCTCGCGGTCTCGGCGGACTCCGGTGCTGTCCGCCCGGCTTGTTTTTTGGTGCTTTCTGTTTACACCTGTTATACTAGCGAAATCATGTATCGCTATGTATGCCTCGTGTTGTAAAGAAGTAAATGTATAAAAGACCTGCTTGTGCTTCCATTGTTTGTTGGGATTAACCTTTGAACCTTTGATCCTTGGGTTCCGCTGGTTCAACGTGAGAACTGGGTAGTTCCGAAGATAATAATTTGGCATTTAGGCTATCTTGCTGACCACGTTGAGAAAATTTAACATGGTATCAGAGCCAGGTTTCTGAGGTTCAGTTGCGTGAGCGGAAGTCAGCCAGTGTTGTTACTCAGTGATTGAGTGGTGATCAACTTGTGTTGTTGCTCGGAGCTTCTGGAAGGTTGCCAACAGGTGTTGCAATGGAAGAGAGTTTTGTAAGAGGTCTTGGCATTGAACTCTTAACGCCGACTAACTTCAAGAAGTGGAAGTCGTGCATGAAGAGTTATCTTCTTGGCGAGGAGCTGTGGGAAGTCGTCGGTGGAGACGAAAGACAGGAAATCACTGCTGCTTTCGGTACTGCTGAGCAGGTTAGGCTCTGGAGAAGAACAAATGCTAAGGCAGAGTTCATTCTGAAGAGAGCCGTGTCTCCGGAACTGTTTGATCACATCGTTGGATGTGAGTCGGCTGCTGATATTTGGACAACCATTGATGAGTTGTTCAATAGGAAGAATGTGGCGCGGCTTTAGTTCCTGGAGAATGAGTTGGCCAGGGCAACTCAGGGAGACCTTTCCATCTCCAAGTACTTCTTAAAGATGAAGAGCTTGTGTGCTGAGCTGTCGGCACTGGATCCTGATGAGCCTATCTCTGAGGCCAAGATGAAAAGGCACATTATCCGCGGCTTGCGGAAGGAGTATGTGGCCTTTGTTACATCTGTTCAAGGGTGGGCTACTCATGCCGTCGTTGCTGGAGATGGAGAATCTGCTTGCCTCGCAGGAGAGCTTAGCAAGGCAGATGGCTGGAGTGAACCTGAATCAGGAAGGCAACAAAGCTCTCTTCTCAGGAAAGAAGAAAGGATGGGAAGGGAAGAAGAAGAAGGTGCAGGCCGCTGTTGAGAAGGAGACTTCAACTTCATATCCGCCGGAGAGGAGCAATGCTCCTAAGGACTGGAAGAAGAATCTGAAGTGCTACCGGTGTCATCAGCGAGGGCACTTCAAGCGGGACTGCAAGGTCAAACTGCAGCCTGGGCATGCTGCGGGAAAGGAGGAAGCTTGCTCGAGAAATGAAGAAGCAGAATGGGGTGGAGCTTTCATGACGGGCACTTGTGCCCGGGCCTTGTCTGCTGAGGACTTCAACAGCGAGTGGATCGTGGACTCCGGGTGTGGTCATCACCTCACAGGAGACAAATCGAAGTTCACCTCCATGCAGGCTTACTCAGGTAATGAAGCTATTATCACTGCTGATAATACTGTTTATGTAGTAGAGAAAGAGGGGGTCGTGTCTTTGGGTAGTGATCAGGGGCCACTCACGTTAAGGAGTGTGTATCACGTGCCGGGCATGAAGAAAAACCTCTTCTCGGTGACCAATGCGGTGGACGCTGGGTATCACGTTCTGTTTGGGCCAACAGACGTGAGCTTCCTTCGCAACGTATCAGCGGTGAAGGCTGATGTTGCTCATGTTGGGAGGAGGGTGAAGAACTTGTTTGTTCTTTCCACCACTGCTTATGTTGATAGAATGAGGGCCAATGATAGCGCTGCTATCTGGCATGAGAGGCTGGGGCATGTTGGCATGGACAAGCTGAAGGCGATGGCGAGTAGAAGTTTGGTGAGAGGGTTGCCGAAGTTGTCCTCCTTTGGTGATGGGCATGTTTGTGCGGGCTGTCAATACGGTAAGGCACATCGCCTTCCGTTTGATAAATCACAAACAAGGAGCAAGAAACCACTGGAGTGTATTCATGGCGACCTGATGGGACCAACGGTTACTGCCAGCCTTGGCGGAAGCAGATTCATGCTTGTCTTGGTTGATGACTACTCAAGGTATACTTGGGTGTACTTCTTAAAGGAGAAGTCGGAAGCCTTCCGTTTGTTCGTGGAGTTCAAGGAGTTGGTAGAAGGCCGGCTTGGCTTGCGGATTAAGAAGTTTAGAACTGATAACGGGGGTGAATTTGTCTCCTCCGAGTTTTCTAACTTCTGCAGGAAGCACGGGATCCAACGAGAGCTTACTTGTGCTCACACTCCACAACAAAATGGGGTAGCGGAGCGGAAGATCCGTCATCTGACGGAGACCTGCAAATGCTGGCTTCATGTGAAAGATATCCCAAGGTCCTTTTGGGCGGAAGGAATGTCTTGTGCTGTTTATGTTATCAACCGGATGCCACTCAGCCCTATCAACATGAAGACTCCCATTGAGCTGTTGCTGAAGGAGAAGCCGAGTGTTGGACACCTTAGGGTGTTCGGTTCAACTTGCTACGTGCATGTCCCGGATGCTTCACGGACAAAGCTGGATGCGAAGGCAAGGAAACTTATCTTTGTTGGCTATGATGAGCGGAAGAAGGGATAGAAATATATGGACCCTGTGACGAAGAAGTTCGTGGTGTCAAGAGACGTTGTCTTTGACGAGCTGACGTCATATGGTGGTGGCTCGGTGGAGCTAACCGGAAGTAGCAAGATTGATGAAGCACCGGTGGAGGCTGCTGAAGGCTTGGAAGAGGAGCTTGCTGTTTCGCCAGCAGCTCCTGTTGCTTCGAACTCCGAGGCTGAGCCTTCTGGCTCAGGAAGCAGGGGGAGCACTGCCCAATGCTTGCCCCAGGTAGGAGTGGAGCCCGAAGAAGCAACGAAAGCCGTGAGCAAGGAGCCATTTCTTCGGAGATCGAAGAGGGTGGTTAAGCCACCGGCTCGGTACTGTGATGGGAATGCAGTGAGCTTTGTCTCCTGCTTCTTTGCAGGTCCTCTGGATGAGCGAGAGCCTGCAAACTTCAATGAGGCCACTGGAGTAAAGGAGTGGGATGATGCCATGAAGGAAGAGATTGATGCTCTGAAGAAGAATGAAACCTGGGACCTTGTGCCCAAGGTTGATGGAATTACTCCGGTTACTTGCAAGTGGGTGTATAAGTTGAAGAAGAAGGCTGATGGGAGCATTGATCGGTTCAAGGCTCGCCTGGTCGCTAGAGGATTCTCACAGCAGTATGGAGAAGACTATGAGGAGACATTCAGTCCAGTTGCGAAGATGACTTCTGTAAGAGTGGTGATCGCCTTGGCTGCTAGCAAAGGATGGAGATTGTGGCAACTCGATGTGAAGAATGACTTTCTTTACGGAGAGATTGACAAGGACATCTTCATGGATCAGCCGCTTGGTTTTGTCTCTGAGAAGCATCCGGACTATGTCTGCAAACTCAGGAAGGCTCTCTATGGGTTGAAGCAAGCTCCTAGAGCGTGGTATGGGAAGATTGCAGAGTACTTGCAATTCTATGGATACCTTGCTTCTAACTCGGATTCAATTTTGTTCGTCAAGAAGAAGGGGGAGCTACTAGTCTTGGTCCCATTGTATGTGGATGACATGATCATCACAGGGAATTCGGAGGGGGAAGTAGCAAGGCTCAGGGCTGAGCTTGTTATACGCTTCGAGATGAAAGACTTGGGAGTGTTGCATCACTTTCTCAGTCTGGAAGTGGAGAGGAAGGAGTGCGGGGTTCTCATTAGCCAAAAAGGGTATGTTGATCGCATTGTGAAGCGGTTTGGTATGGGCGAAGGGAAGAAGTGCTCTACTCCACTAGAATCTGGGCTAAAGCTTTGACGAGATGAGGGAAGGGTTCTTCATGAT
Source organism: Platanthera guangdongensis (assembly GCA_039583875.1). Lineage (NCBI taxonomy): Eukaryota > Viridiplantae > Streptophyta > Magnoliopsida > Asparagales > Orchidaceae > Platanthera > Platanthera guangdongensis. The sequence goes on from CM077158.1 coordinate 81,143,192, forward strand.
CCCTTGGTGTTCAGGGCTCTTGTTGGGAGCTTGATTTATCTGACGATTACAAGGCCGGATATCGCTTATGCTGTTGGCCGAGTAAGTCGGTATATGGCTGAAACAAGGCAATCTCATCTAGTGGCGGCGAAGGGAATTCTGAAGTATGTCAAGGCTTCTTCTGACATGGGACTCCTCTATAGAAGGGACGCGGAGTTTGCGTTGATCGGGTACACGGATGCTGACTATGGCGGTGATTCGGATGATCGAAGGTCTACTTCTGGTTATGTGTTCACTTGCGGTTCAGCTGGCATCTCGTGGTGTAGCAAGAAGCAGGACTCGGTGTCGGTTTCAACCACGGAGGCGGAGTATAAGGCTTCGGCCTTGGCTGCTCGGGAAGCCGTTTGGTTGAGGAGGCTTATAGAGGATGTTCATGAAGAAGTGCAAGGGCCTACTTTACTCCGGGGTGACAATGAGAGTGCTCTCAAACTGGTAAACAATCCAGTGTGTCACGCCAGGACCAAGCATATAGAGATTGATCACCACTTCATCAGGGAGAAGGTGTTGGAGGGGTCTCTGCTGGTCGGGCATGTTCGGAGTGAAGATAATCTTGCTAACATCTTCACGAAGCCACTGTCGAAGGGGCCCTTTGAACGCTTGCGCAACTTGCTGGGCTTGGTCACCACTTCCCACTTCAAGGGGGAGTGTTGAAATTTGTGAAGTGGAAGTGGGTGACGGGACAGGCCGGGCGGCCTGGGGCGGACAGCTTTGGCGGACTAGGCGGACTGGGCGGACTGTGATTTGCGGCCTGGTGGAAGGTCTAGTGAGAAGCCAGTTGTTCTTCTGGGCGGTTTGCACGGGTTGAGTCCGCGGACTATGCGGCCTGGTTTCTGCGGATAGGGTGTTTGCTGATTGGCTTTGCCAAGGAGCGGCCTGAGCGGATAAAGGCTTGCGGACTGGTGCATTGCTCAGTGGCCGCGGGTGCAAGCTTGTGCTGATAGGCGGTTTGGCTCGTGTCTGCGGGTAGCTTGCGGACTCGAGTGTCCGCGGTGTGGGCTGTTGCGGACTGGGCTTAGAGCTTAGCTGAGGCCTTGTCGAGCTCTGGTGGCACAGCAGGCGATTTGCTGTGGAGATCGATTGGCGGACTGGGTTTGGAGTCCGGGGTTGGCTGCTATTTTGGACAGAAGTGCGAGGAGCTCGCGGACTGATGGCGGTCTGTGCTAGGGTGTTTGGCGGACGGGAATTTGAGTCTGCCATGCTCGCATTGGCCCTTGATGGTTTTGGACTTGGTCACACTTTGTGCCAAGACCATGGTGTCCGCGGTATCCGCCAAGTCCGCTGTGACTGGGCGGACTGTTGCTATCTGCCTTTGGTCGTGGACTTGTGGCGGATTGAGGTGTGAGTCTTGCGGACAGCCTCGGGTTGGTGCAGACTGCCATTGAAGGGGGTTGCTGTCTTGCAGTGGTTGGAGCTTTGCGTGCTGATGCCTTGTCCGCATAGCTTGGGCGGACTGGAGAGGGTTCGTCAATGGTTGCCTTGCTCCTGGCGGTTTCCCTTGGTATCCGGCTAAGTCCATGCGGACTCGGAGGACGGAGGTTTGCTATCGCGCGGGCTGGGGTGGTGACGCTATCTCTTGGGCGGTGACCACACTCCTCACCTTGCCTATAAATAGGACCCCCCCTGGCATAACCTAAGTAACGAGAGTGAACAGTAAGTTGGGTTGAGCGAAGTGCTGCGGTCTGTGTTTGTCAGTCCGCGCGGATTGTTCAGGCTGACGGTTTGCTGTGTGCAGGTCGCGCGGATAGCTTCAAGGAGCCAGGAGTTTGGCTGTGACTTCGGTCAAGTGCTTGGAAGTGTGCGGTCTCTGCGGACTCAGCAGGAGGTCACTCTGCGGCTTGTCAGTTCTGTTTCATCTTTTCCAGCTTCAATAACCTGTCCGCCGGCTTCAGGCGGGTAGGGGTGTTCCTCAGTTCAGGTTCAGTAGGAGGAAAATAACGGTGTTTCCGCGCGGCCTCGCGGCTTCGGCGGACTCCGTGTCTATTCGGCGAATTGCAGCATAGCTCGGGCGAGCTCAGCGGTCTCGGCGACCTCGGCGACCTCGCGGTCTCGGCGGACTCCGGTGTTGTCCGCCCGGCTTGTTTTTTGGTGCTTTCTGTTTACAGCTGTTATACTAGCGAAATCATGTCTCACTATGTATGCCTCGTGTTGTAAAGAAGTAAATGTATAAAAGACCTGCTTGTGCTTCCATTGTTTGTTGGGATTAACCTTTGAACCTTTGATTCTTGGGTTCCGCTGGTTCAACGTGAGAACTGGGCAGTTCCGAAGATATTAATTTGGCGTTTGGGCTATCTTGCTGACCACGTTGAGAAAATTTAACAAAGAACTACTCGAGTACTTTACTTAGGATAATTTTCTTGACAGAATATTTCTTCTTCTAAGGGATGACCAGCATCAAGTCTTTTCAGATAGTCCTAGAGCTTGAATATGAAGTGTATCCAAATAGAGAGGATACACATGAGTCAACACTTTGGAACACACAATGAGGGATTACATGGTATGGTCCTGTGTTTGGTGACCCATTGTAAACTGACATTGGTCTACACTTCCCATAAGAATTCCTGCAAACACATAACTCAAACCAAACATCAAATACAACTTAATTCATCTTAGTTCAAGGGTGACTTCATAATATCGGGGTTAGTGTGGATACAATACCCAACACTTCACTTAACACTAAAGTACTTAGACAGAATTCTATTTATCTAGCCGTTGACAGCGTTGAGTGAGCAAGCCTCACTCAACGCTTTATGCCTTAGCTTATTCTTCAGCCATTTTTGTATGCTTGGCGTTGAGAGCGTTGGATGAGCACACCTCACTTAACGCCTTGTGCCTTAGCCATGCTTTTTGTAATTTAGACGTTGAGAGTGTTGAGTGAGCATGCCTCACTCAATGCTTTCTGCCTTAACCAATTTCTTGTTTCTTAAGCATCTTAAGCGTTGAGAGTGTTGAGTGGGCATGCCTCACTCAACGCTTTCTACCTTAACCAATTTCCTGCTTCTTCAGCATCTTAAGCGTTGAGAGTTTTAAGTGAGCACGCCTCACTCAACGCTTTTTGCTTTAGCCAGATTTTCTGAATCATGGCGTTGAGAGCGTTGAGTGAGCACTCCTCACTCAACGCTTTCTGCCTTAGCTAGATTTTTCTTCTCTTTGGCATTGAGTGAGTAAGCTCCACTCAAAGCCAAAATACTTAAAAGATATTATTCTGTTTAACTGGCGTTGAGTGAGTAAGCTCTACTCAACGCATTTGTACTTAGCCAAAGTTTTGTCTCTGAAAACACAGACACTGACTGGATGAGATACAGTCAACGCTTTATCATATGGCATTGAGTGAGCTTGCCTCTCTCAATGCTTATGGACTTAGTCAAATATCAGAACAGTTTTTCTATGGCTTTGACTTGCAAGGCAATACTCAATGAATATAGAGTATGGCGTTGAGTGAGTGATACTCACTCAACGTGTATGGACTTAGCCACTTTTCTGCCCATTTCCTCTTAGGATTTTTCTACATTAGCCTGTCTCACAACCTTTTGTTGTATGCCATTGAGTGAGTTGACTTCACTCAACGCCTGTGGACTTGGTCACTTTCTCAGTTTGTCACTACTTTGGCTTTGACTGTATAGGCTCCACTCAGTGCTATAAGTCATCTAGCGTTGAGCGAATGACCTTCACTCAACGCATGTGGACTTGGACAATTTTCTGTCTATCTACACCTTAGGTAGGTGTTTACCTAACCTAGCCACTTAGTCTACCTGTCCCATCATTATTACTAGGACATCCTGCAATCACTAAAATTGAGCATAAGTTAGATCACCACATATGTATACATTGTTTGCTAGGACTTCTTCAAATCCAGGACATTGGGATCAATGGACCCAATAGAGAGTTCATCTCTTCATCAATGGGCACTTTCCATAGTAGTGAATCCCTTGATCTCAATGCTTCCTTATAAGTCGATGAATCAGCCTCGATGTGGTAAGTACCAAAATCACTACTGAAGGTTCTGGGAGTTCTCTCTCTCACCGAAGTCCTTCTAGACTCCAGGCCAATATTATCTACTAAAACTATCTATGAGGTGCTCGGTACTGATTCAGGATCTTCTTCAGTAATAGTTACTTGCATACTTGGGAGTGACAGGTTATTATCTTGAAGAAATTTATTCTCAAAGAGCACAACATCCCTAGATTCTATAATGATGTTATTAAAAATATCTAAGAATCTATCTACAACACTATCTGTTGGGAATTATGCCCTATAATGTTCCTCAGGATTTGAAGAGGCATCACCAATCATGCTAAGCTGCATATTATATTTGATGTGTGCTTAAGTTCATGCATGCAGGTTGTCCTTGATTGGATGGGTGAACAAAAAGGGTATGCTGGAAGTCAGATAATTTGACTAAGGCAAAAGCGCCGAGACAGCTGATACAGTTGAGAAGAATGTCTCAGCATAAGCATTGAGACCGCTGAGACAGCTAATAAGAATGTCTCATCATAAGCGTTGAGACTGCTGAGACAGCTGATAAGAATTTCTCAACATAATCGCTGAGAAAAAGCAAGCAGGAATTCTCTAAGTTCAGAAGCGTTGAGTGAAGCAGGTTCACTCAACGCTTCTTATGAAGAAGGAAGCATTGAGACAGTTGAGAAGAAACCGCTGAGATAGGAGATAGTCTCAGCTGTGAAGAAGAAAGTGTTGAGAAAGTTGAGAAGAAACTGCTGAGATAAGAGATAGTCTCAACTGTGAAGAAACCACTGAGACAGTTGAGAAGGAACTGCAGAGACAAAGCCAGTTAAAATTCTATAAGCCCAAAAGCATTGAGTGAGGCAGGTTCACTCAACGCTTCTAATGTAGAGCCAAGTCAGCAGACGTTGAGTGACTTAACATCACTCAAGGCTTAATGAATTCTGGAATTTTTCTAAGTCCAGAAAGTGATGACCACTGCTAACGTCACCAGAAGTCAACAAGTCAAAGTATTTCGTACCGTTGCGGGAAAGCTACAGCAGCACCGGCTGACCACTGCTGACGTCACCAAAAGTCATCAAAGTCAAAATAATTCATATTGTTGTGGAAAAGCTGCAGTAGCGCCAGAAGCCACTATTTGTCCTTTTCTGAGGGAGGTGGCACTCACCATCCTTGGCTGGGCCCACACTCAAATTTTGTCGTTGATTAAAATCAACTGATATAAAAATAAGAAAAAAAGGGGATTAGGGTAATGAAGAACACACGAAGAAAATACGAAAAAATAGAGGCGGATGGACTTCATCTTCTCCGACAAGCTTGAAAGCCAAGTCCAGCAGAGCAAGCCAGCAGGTAGATAGCTGATGCTTTTTTCAGTTCAACTAGTTTGTTCTTTGTAGAACAAGATAGCTGATTCATCTAATCAGCAAGGAGATTGTTGTGTGAAGGGCCGTCAGCCTTCAACAATAGGTAGTTGTTCTTCAGTGCAGCAGAGAAGCAGTTAATTGTAGAAGAAGAATCATTCCTTCTACAGCAATAGGGCTGGAGTGACATCTGCTCAGTCCAGCAAGGTTGACTTAGAGATTTATCTCTAAGTCAATGGTTTAAATTTATCACAACTTCTTGTTTAAATTCCCATAGCATTCAGGTTGTCTGAATCTAAGCTGTAGGGCCTTTTGTGCCTGAGTTGTAGGTGACTAATTAATCACTAAGGTAGGTGCCCTGTTAGGGCACTGAGGTAGGATCCAAGTGTGGATCTGAGAGTAGGGCTGTCCTCCCAACCTGAGTAGTAGGCCTTAGAGATAAGGCTGGGGTAGGTGACTGTTGAGTCACTGAGCTGTAGATGACAAGTGTGTCACTAAGTTGTAGGCCTTGGAGGAAGCGGAGCTGTAGCTACCTGAAAGGGTACTGAGTTGTAGGAGTGCTGCAACACTCTGAGAGTAGGGCCTTGTGCCTGAAGTTGTAGGGTTGAAAAGCCTGAGCTGTAGGTCTTAGAGATAAGGCTGAGGTAGGTGGTTTGTGGACCACTGAGCTGTAGGAGCACTACATGGCTCTAAGGTAGGAACCTTTGTGGTTCTGAGGTAGGGTTCTGAATATAACCTGAGTATAAGGCCGAGGGCCTGAGGTGTAAGCTCTGAGGAGCATTTTGGAGGAGTTTGTGCCTTGTCTAACATAAGTTAGAAAGGTGGGAGGGAAAGTGGATGTACCAATTGGGGAACCACTATAAATAGTTGTGTACTTGGCTGTGTTGCTTATTTTTCTTTTATATTGCAGGTTCTAAGGACAAGTTCTAAATCTCTTAGAAAGAAAACAAAAAAAAGACTAATAAATTTTCAAAGACCTATTCACCCCCTCTAGGTGATTAGCTAACCTCAAGTTAATAACTTTCAAGTGGTATCAGAGGGAGGTTACTCAAAAAGAATCTAACAATCTGAGTATACCTCCAAGGTTTGCTATAAGGAGCTAGGGGCCGTGAAGCTACCAATCTGTAGGAAGAAAGGATTTGGCCTCTAGAAGCAAAGGGTTAGACTGTTCATGGAAGCATCTGACTCTAGGATCTATGTAATAGTAGTGGAAGGTCCTTTTATCCCCACAAAGACTTCCACCATAGATCCAACTCTGAGATTGCCCAAGGCATATACAGAGATGGACAGAGATGAGGTAATTATGTCTACCATGGACAAAAGGGCACAAAATATTATTGTCAGTGTCATTGATGACTCAACCTTCTAAAATATTATACACTGCAAGACCTCCAAGGAAATGTGGGACACTCTTGTGGTCTATATGGAAGACTCTGAGGAAGTTAGAGATGATAGGAAGTCCATGCTCAACTAAGAATATGAGGCTTTTAGACAAAGCAAATCTGAAAAAGTAGATAACTGCTTTGAGAGGTTCTTTAGGACAGTTAATGAACTAAGAACCTATGGTAGGGTCTTAAGCAACTATGAGCTGAATGACAAGTTCCTTAGATCTCTCACTAGAGATTGGGACAGCAAGATTTGTGTCATTAGAGAAATGGCTAAGCTGGCAGATAATCCTCCACCAATTCTCTTTGGAAAGATGTTGTCCTATGAAATGCAGCTGGCTGCTAGACAAGAAGAGGATAAGGGAGGTCAATCCAAGACCAAGGATAAGACAGTGGCCCTCAAGGCAGAAGCCCCAAGAAGGAGCAGAAGAAATACTCCTTCTCCACCAAGGAGAGAAGCTGAGTCCAGCTCAGAATTGTCTGGGACTAGTTTCTCAGACAACCACATGTCTGATGAAGAGTTTGCAGCCTTCTCCGGGAAACTTCAAAAGTTTATGAAGCAGAAGCACTGGGAGCGCGGCCACTCATCATCATCTCATCACAGGAAGTCCTCCAAGAAGGACAAGTATGGCCCTAAATCTAGAAAACAGATTTCATCTAATGTTATCTGTTATTTTTGCAGCAAGGCTGGACATGTCATTGCTGACTGCCCAGTCAGGAACAAGGAAGAGGATGAGAAGAAGAAGAATCACCATCACCATAAGGACAAGAAGAAGGAGAAATCCTTTGTGGCTAAGAAGGAGAAAAGCTAGACAGATTCTTGCTCCTCAGAATCAGAAGATGATGAAGAAGAAGCCTATATAGGGCTGATCTCTATTGGTGCAGATCTAGAAGAAGAAGAGGAATATCCTGCTGCCATGATAGGAATAAGGGCCCCTCTGTCACACACTTACAGTGACAATGAGGAGGATGAAAAAGACTGTGGATGCCAAGGACTGATGGCAATAACTGAAGAAAAAAGAAATGAGGTACATACAGAATCATTCAAGGTACATCCTCTCTCCATTTCTTCATCATCCTCTGACTATGAAACCAGTACAGATACTGGTGCATCTTCATCCTATGACAAAGATTGATCAGAATCTGAGACTGATGTTAATCAATTGATTGACAAGTATGGACTGCTCCTAGATGCTCTAAAGAAGAGCAGAATTCTTGTCAAAAGGCAAGCAAAGGAGATTGAAGTCCTCAACCCTTATAAAACTTTTTATAACAATAAATCTATTGAGTTTTATAAGAAATGTCATGAGGTGTATGAACTCAATAAAAGCCTTCAGTGTCAGACCAAGGTTCTAGAAGAAAAATGTAAACATATTAGATATATAAAACAGAGATTTACTGAGAGATTAGGGATTGTGATTAACCCTTCTCAATCTCTTGGTATGTTGCCAAAAGCTACAACTTGTCAAACCTATGAGAAGCTAGGTATTAATCACACAAATTATCAAGTCAAATCAAATATCCCTGATAAGTTAGTTTATAGTATTTCAAAAAGTGAATTTACCTTCTAAAATTGTCAAGTTTGCACCACTCCATAAGGATCAATCAAATGTGTGTTATACCAGTGGGGTGAAGACACATGATCTCAGAAGGAGTGATGTTGTCCACTCCAGCCATAATGTACAGGATAAGTTCTTTAGATTTGGATCCAAATATCCTTTATCTAAAGAGATGAGAGAGACCACTAGATGGCAGGCTCCAAAAATATAATTGGCCCATCCTGGACCAGCTGTATTTAGTTCTTCAGCACCTTCACTCGGGAAGAAGGAAGCAGCATCATGTAATGCTCATCCAGCAAAGGCTGGAGCTGCACACATCTCTCATGGACAACAATTTTGTACTGTCCTGAAGAGAAGGTACAACATTCATAAATGTTGATGTTGTGGGAAAGTAGACCACTTTGCCATCGATTGTTGGCACAACCTGAATGTGGCTAGTGGACAGAAAGGTGCTCAGCCTAGGTGTTAAACCCGAGAAATTGGTCTCTATGGAGTTCAGGGTACCTAAAAAGGGGTGACCTCACACTTACTGCACTCAGGCGAATGTCACAGACCAAAGGCTCAGGAAACTAGGAACAAACACTCGACTCTAACGTAGAGGTCCCACCTCACACCCGGAAGACCTTGGAGATCTCCCCCTCCCTAGCCAATGCTGAGCTAGTTGCCTTGGAGGATGAAGAGAGAGGATGAAGAATTCTTGCCCTCCAAGGCACCCCTAAGGGTCTATTTATAGTTATTTGGGAATGACCTACAAAAAACCAATCTTCGCTGCCCCAAAATTACTGAACTGCCCCCGGGTTGGCCTGCCAATAGCCAAATCCTGTTGTTCTAAGCAGCTAATCGCAGTCCACTAGGGGCAGACCCTCAAGCCGGGCGAATAGGCAGCCTGGCTAGCTGGCGGCCTGACGAGCTTTGGCCTGGGCGAGACATGGGAGCTGTCTCGTCGAGACCTTGGGAGCCATCTCGTCGAGACCTTGGGAGCCGTCTCGTCGAGACCCTGGGAGCCGTCTCATCGAGACCCTAGGAGCCGTCTCGTCGAGACCCTGGGAGCCATCTCATCGGGACCCTGAGAGCCGTCTCGTCAAGACCCAGGGAGCCATCTCGTCGAGATCCTGGGAGCGGTCTCGTCGAGACCCTGGGAACCGTCTTGTAGAGACCCTGGGAGCTGTCTCGTCGAGACCCTGGGAGCCGTCTCATCGAGATCCTGGGAGCTCTCTCGTCGAGACCCTTGGAGCCGTCTCGTCGAGACCCTGGGATCCGTCTCATCGAGACCCTGGGAACCGTCTCGTCGAGACTCTGGGAGCCATCTTGTTGAGATCATGTGAACAGTCTCATCGAGATCCTAGGAGCCATCTCATCGAGATCCTGGGAGCCGTCTCGTCGAGACCCTGGGAGCCGTCTCGTCGAGACCCTGGGAGCCGTCTCGTAAAGACCCTGGGATCCGTCTCGTCGAGACCCTGGGAACTGTCTCGGGGAGACCCTAGGAGCCGTCTCGCTGAGACCCTGAGATCCGTCTCACCGAGACCCTGGGAGCCGTCTTGCCGAGACTATGGGAGCGGTCTCGTCAAGACCCTGGGAGCTGTCTCGTCAAGACCCTGGGAGTCGTCTCATAGAGACCCTGGGATCCGTCTCGTCGAGACGAGCCGTCTCGCCGAGACCCTTGGATCCATCTCGCCGAGATCCTGGGAGCCTTCTCGCCGAGACCCTGGGAGCCGTCTCGTCTTGCTGGGCAAAATGTTTTATCCCCCTACCAGAATATCATGCAGGTCCACCCAAAATTGGTCTCCATGAGTGCAGAACTCCCAAAAAGCTTAAAAACGCGCACCAAGTCTCCTGCCTCGTTTGGGAGCCCCCTTTCGCGAATATGGGGTTGTACACAATCCCCGCTCTTTTCAAGCGAGTTCCTCTCTCAGAAAGAAACATCCAACCCAACGTATTCACTGCGTAGCCTTCTTGGAGCCGAAAATACGGCCTCCCGTGGTGGTCAACCTGTCATGCCAGCTAATGGGAGCCTGGGTGATGAGACGGCCTCGGGGTATAAAACACTTGGCCTCCCCGAGAGGTCAACCTGTCATGCCAGCTAATGGGAGCCTGGGTGACGAGACGGCCTCGGGGTAGAAAACACTTGGCCACCCCGAGGGGTCAACCTGTCATGCCAGGTAATGAGAGTCTGGGTGACGAGACGGCCTCGGGGTATAAAACACTTGGCATCCCCGAGGGGCCAACCTATCATGCCAGCTAATGGGAGTCTGGGTGACGTGACGACCTCGGGGCAAGGTCTACTCACCCCTCTGAGAGATCAACCTGCCCTGTCAGCTAGTGGGAGTCTGGTCAGCAGAATCATCTCGGGGCAAGGTCTACTCAGCCCCTCCGAGAGATCAACCTGCCCTGCCAGCTAGTGGGATCATGGTCAGCAGAATCATCTTAAAGTAAGGTCTACTCAGCCCTCTGAGAGATCAACCTGCCCTGCCAGCTAGTGGGAGCCTGGTTAGCGGAATCATCCCGGGGTAAGGTCTACTCACCCCCTAAGAGAGATCAACCTGGCCTGCCAGCTAGTAGGAGCCTGGTCAGCGGAATAATCTCGGGGTAAGGTCAACTCACCCCTCCGAGAGATTAACCTGCCCTGCCAGCTTGTTGGATCCTGGTCATCGAAATCATCTCGGGGTAAGTTCAACTCACCCCTCCGAGAGATCAACCTGCCCTGCCAGCTAGTGGGAGCCTGGTCAGTGGAATCATCTTGGGGCAAGGTCTATTCACCCCCTCCGAGAGATCAACCTTCCCTGCCAGCTAGTGGGAGCCTGGTCAGCAGAATAATCTCGGGGTAAGGTCTACTCACCCCCTCCGAGAGATCAACCTGCCCTGCCAGCTAGTGGGATCCTGATCAGCAGAATCATCTCGGGGTAAGGTCAACTCACCCCTCCGAGAGATCAACCTGGCCTACCAGCTAGTGGGAGCCTGGTCAGCGGAATCATATCGGGGCAAGGTCTACTCACCCCCTCCGAGAGATCAACCTGCCCTTCTAGCTAGTGGGATCCTGGTCAGCGGAATCATCTCGGGGTAAGGTCTACTCACCCCCTCCGAGAGATCAACCTGCCCTGCCAGCTAGTGGGAGCCTAGTCAGCAGAATCATCTTGGGGTAAGGTCAACTCACCCCTCCAAGAGATCAACCTGCCCTGCCAGCTTGTCGGAGCCAGGTCAGCGGAATTATCTCGGGATAAGGTCAACTCACCCCTCCGAGAGATCAACCTGCCATGCCAGCTAGTGGGAGCCTGGTCAGCAGAATCATCTCGAGGTAAAGTCTACTCACCCCTCTGAGAGATCAACCTGCCCTGCTAGCTAGTGGGATCCTGGTCAGTAGAATCATCTCGGGATAAGGTCTACTCACCCCCTCCGAGAGATTAACCTGCCATGCCAGCTAGTGGGAGCCTGGTTAGCGGAATCATCTCATGGTAAGGTCAACTCACCCCTCTGAGAGATCATCCTGCCCTGCCAGCTAGTGGGAGCATGGTCACCGCAATCATCTCGGGGCAAGGTCTACTCACCCCCTCCGAGAGATCAACCTGCCCTGCCAGCTAGTGGGATCCTGGTCACCGGAATCATCTCGGGGTAAGATCTACTCACCCCCTCCAAGTGATCAACCTGTCATGCCAGCTAGTGGAAGCCTGGTCAGCAGAATCATCTAGGGGTAAGGTCAACTCACCCCTCCGAGAGATCAACCTGCCCTGCCAGCTAGTTTGAGCCTAGTCAGCGGAATCATCTCGGGTAAGGTCAACTCACCCATCCGAGAAATCAACCTGCCCTGCCAGCTAGTGGGAGCCTGGTCAGCGGAATCATCTCGGGGCAAGGTCTACTCACCCCCTCCGAGAGATCAGCCTGCCCTGCTAGCTAGTGGGAGACTGGTCAGCGGAATCATGTCGGGGTAAGGTCTACTCACCCCTCCGAGAGATCAACCAGCCCTGCCAGCTAGTAGGAGCTTGGTCAGCGGAATCATCTCGGGGTAAGGCCTACTCACCCCTCCGAGAGATCAACCTGCCCTGCCAGCTAGTGGGGGCCTGGTCAGTGGAATCATCTCGGGATAAGGTCTACTCATGGATCACAAAAATTTTCCGGCAGTCCCTAGCATCAATCATAGCTGATACAATGCAAGCAAAGTTCATTACAAGAGATGATCCACTTCTTTCCTACCTCCCTCTTCCCTTGTGAATCATCGGATCCCTCCCCAAGGGCCCACATCAACCCTGTCCTCACATCTCTCCCCTGCCGCCTTGGGTTGGACTTCTTCAATCTGCACCGGATCTTGCGCTTGTTGAGGTTGTGGTGTCGAAGCTCTTGTCCTTCTCAACTCCAGGAATTCGGGGCAAGTAGTTGTTACATGGCCTTCCTCCTAGTGAAACTCACAGTAGGGTAACTCTACTCTGACTCTTCTCCTTCCCATGCGGTTCCTCCTCTCCCTTCGACCAATCTCCATCGCTTGCTGCGGTGGGGGTAGGAGCTGCCTATGGGATTGCCTTTCGAAGTTAAACCTCCCTTGGCCTCCCTGAAAATCCCCCCCCCCCACCTTGGATGAGACCTCTTCCTGGACCATGAACGGGTCCTCCATGTTGCCTCCAACCTGGCTCCTGACCTTCTTGATGTTCTTGGAGCCCCTGAGCTCTCTGCTCCTCTCTCCTTCTCCCCTCTTGATGCCTCGAGCCACCTTGCTCCTTTGACTCTGCATCTGTCAATCTTGCCAACTTCTTGACAAATGCCGGGTTGGTCGCCTCAGTAGCTATCTCCTCTGTCGCCCTTTCCATCAACTCCTCAAAGAAAAGGGGGGCCTTTCGGGTCAGGCTCATCTTGAAGAACCCCTCGCGCAACCCCACTGTGAATGTCATGTGGAGGGCATACCCCGGGATCTCCTGGATGTTCAGGATCTCCTCTTGGAACCTGTCAACATAATGGGCCAGCGACTCCTCAGCCTCATGCCTTATCAGGAAGATGGACTCTGGACTCTTCTTCCTCTTCTTGGAGGTAGAGAAGTGAAGCTGAAAGCTCCGTCTCAAGTCCTCTAACCCATAGATCGATCTTGGTGGGAGTTTGTGGAACCAGTCCCTTGCCTTGTCCTTCAACGTGATCGCGAAGAGGTGACACTTGAAGGCATCTGTCATCGGCCTGATGGAGACGACATCCTCAAACAACTATAGGTGCTGGACGGGGTCATCCTTCCTAGTATAGTAAGCCATGTCGGGCTCTTTAAACCCCTCAAGAATGGGAGCTGAGATGATCAGCTCGCTGAAGGGTGACCGCCTGAGTGGTGGTCTCGCAACCTCTACCCGCACGACCTGCTCGCTTGGAAGGCTAGCACTCACCGGGCTGGGGAACAACTCCCGGCCGGTGAGGTCTCGCTCGACCCCATCTCCCATCCTTTCCTTCCCGGGCCTTCTTCCTGGTGCACTTTCTTCTCCCCCTGTTGGGGTCATCTCGCCTAGGTCCCTGGGAGACAGCTCGTCGGGAACCCTGGGAGCAGTCTCGCCAATACCCCTGATAGCTAAGTCCTGAGGGGTTGGGGTTGAGCAGCTACCTCGAGTAGCAATACTTCGCAGCATCTCCATGATGCCTTGGATGGATGACATGAACTCTTCTCTTCCCACAAAGGGTCCTGGGTTGGGGAGCCCGCTGAGATCATCACTACCTCCCTGACCTCCAGCCATGACACTCTCTCGAGATCTTCTGTGCTGGTCACTCTCCACGCTCACCGCACGAAGATGTTAAAACCGATAAATCGGTCTATGTGGAGTTCGGGGTCCTTAAAAAGTGATAACCTCACACTTACTGCACTCAAGTGAATGTTATAGACCAAAGGCTCATGAAACTAGGAACAGACTCTTGGCTCTAGCGCGGAGTCCAACCTCACACCCGGAAGACCTTAGAGATCTCCCCCTCCCTAGCCAATGCTGAGCTAGGTGCCTTGGAGGATGAAGAGACAAGATGAAGAAGTCTTGCCCTCCAAGGCACCCCTAAGGGTCTATTTATAGTTTTCTGGGAATGACCTATAAATAACCAATCTCTGCTATCCCAAAATTACTGAACTGCCCTCTGGTTGGCCTACCAATAGCCAAATCTCGTTGTTCTAAGCAATTAATCGCGGTCCACTAGGGGCAGACCCTGAAGCAGGGCGAGTAGGCGGTCTAGCGAGCTGGAGGCCTGGCAAGCTGTGGCCTGGGCAAGACCTGGGAGCTATCTCGTCGAGACCCTGTGAACCGTCTCGTCGAGACCCTGGGAGCCATCTCGTCGAGACCCTGGGAGTTGTCTTGTCGAGACCCTGGGAGCCGTCTCGTCGAGACCCTGGGAGCCGTCTCGTCGAGACCCTGGGAGCCGTCTCGTCGAGACCCTAGAAACCGTCTCGTTGAGACCCTAGGAGCCATCTCGCCGAGACCCTGGGAGCCGTCTCGTCGAGACCCTGGGAGCCATCTCGTCGAGACCTTGGGAGCCGTCTCGTCGAGACCCTGGGAGCCATCTCGTCGAGATCCTGGGATCCGTCTCGTCGAGACCCTAGGAACTGTCTCACCGAGACCCTGGGAACATCTATTAGAGATCCTGGGAGCCGTCTCGTCGAGACCCTGGGAGCCGTATCGTCGAGACCCTGGGAGCCGTCTCGTAGAGACCCTGGGAGCCGTTTCGTAGAGACCCTAGGAGACATCTCATCGAGACCCTGGGAATCGTCTCACCGAGACCCTGGGAACTGCCTTGTCGAGATCCTGGGAACCGTCTCGTCCAGACCCCGGGAGCCGTCTCGTCGAGACCCTGGGATCCGTCTCGTCGAGACCCTAGGATCCGTCTCGTCAAGACCCTGGGAGCCATCTCGTAGAGACCCTTGGAGCCGTCTCGTCGAGACCCTGGGAGCCGCCTCGTCGAGACCCTTGGAGCCGTCTCGTCGAGACCCTAGGAGTCGTATCGTCGAGACCCCGGGAGACGTCTCATGGAGACCCCGGTAGCCGTCTCGCCGAGACCATGGGAGCCGTCTCGCCGAGACCCCGGGAGCCGTCTCGCCGAGACCCTGGGAGCCGTCTCGTCTTGCTGGGTAAATTTTTTATCCCCTACTAGAATATCATGCAGGTCCACCCAAAATTGGCCTCCAAGAGTGCAGAACTCCCAAAAAGCTTAAAAACACGCACCAAGTCTCCTGCCTCGTTTGGGAGCCCCCTTTCGCGAATACGGGTTTGTACACTAGGCAGAGAATTGGGCAAAAGTTTTATAATAATAACAAGAACCTAGGACCCAATAAACGTTGGGTGCCTAAGGGTAAGTGATTTTTTTTGCAAGATAGTCCAAATACCTGTCTAGATAAGACTTGGTATTTGGAAAATGGATGTTCCAGGCAAAAGTCTGGGACAGGATGATTGCTCAAGGAATATGCTCCATGTAAAGAAATAAACTAAGGTTGAGGCTGTCAAGTGTGTAATCCTCAAAAACTAGAGGCGACATGCCTCAAGGTAAGTCTCTCTCTCTTGCATAGAGACTAAGTTTGCAAATTAATGAATTAAGTTAGATGTGCTCAGGATGAACCTAATCAAGCACACCAGTTAGATTACAATTATTCAATTATTCTTCATAATTAACTGCACTGTTAACTTATGCAGCATTTACTCTCAAGCTGCTAATAAAACTGGCTTATTAGCATGTTAGGTCTCCATTTTATTCAAAATTGATAAAATATTTGAATATTGGTGTGTAAAATAGAATGTACAACCAGACAGTGAGGGAAGCTGCAAATTAATCAGGTATTGAGTAAATGAAAGAAAAGCGGATAGGTATAATAGAAGCGATAAATGCCCTGTATCATTACAGGATGCGTAACACATACCGTAAGACCGAAAAATACTAAGTTAAGCTAAAAATGTTTAATTGGTTATTCTAATGATAAGGAAAATAAACTTTTTCGTTATAAATATAAAGGCGATGAGAAACGAAAAGCCAAACCACTCTTAAAAGCCTTAACCCTAGCCATCGAGACCGAAACCCACTCAGCATCTTGCTGCATTAGTTCAATGGCGCCAAATGTCACCAAGGAGCTCTAGGAGGGCTATGAAATTGTGAGGGATGGATTCAGTCATGCCTCGTCAGAGATTAAAGTAGTGTTAAGGATGATTGAGACCGTAGGTTTGGAGTACACCCTTTCTGAACCCTCCGCCATTCTTAGAAAAGAGGTTGTAGAATTCTTCTCCAACATTAAAGTGTCTTCTTCTCAAAACTCTCTCAAGTCTAAGTTTGAGGACATCAAGATTAAGGTAAACCCTAAGAGACTAGGCAAAACCCTTCATATACCCTCCATTAACTCTAGCGAGGAAGAAGAACCCACCATTATGGACAGAGACAGAGCTCTCAGGTGGTGTGGATACAGTGATGCCAAAACTGGGACTCTTAAGTGGAAATTCTTTAATCAGAGAGGTAAACTGCTAGCAGATATTGTAGGGAAAGCCCTTATCTGCAAACCTGGTTTACATGAAACAATCTCCAGGTCAATGTTTGATGTTATGACTAGGATAATCTTCAATAGGAAGATCTCCTGGTCTTCTCTCATCTACCAGATAATATTAGACTGTCTACCCACTCCAAACATGGGCAGAATTCTTTCTTTGTACCTAGTGAACACCTACCCTGATACATTCAAGCAGGAACATGAAGTGAAGATTCACAACCTGAAAAGAATGGATATAAAGATATTAGATAGATTCACTAGGATCTTAACCAAGAGCCAACCTTCAATAACTGAGGACTCCTCAAGGGATAAGAGATAGCAAGTTGCTGAAGTAGATAGTTCCTCCTGCTCTGAACCTGAGCTAGGAAGTTCCCTTGCTGATGTTGGTATGCAGACAGACATAACCCTGAGTCTCTCCTCAACAAACATTCAACTCCAGGATACTGTTATGCATGTTGATAAAATCCCTGCCAGCGCTAGGTCAGGACAAGTTTCTAGGCATACTACTGAAGAAGATGTTGTTGTAGAAGATGAGGAAAATATGGTTGATACTGAAGTTGAAGTTATCCCTGCTGTAGAAGATAATCGTGAGCCTCCTGAGGCATTAAATACTTATCTTGATGGGTCAAGCACAGAAAAGGATGCTCAGTCTGAGGGGAGCATAATCAGATGGATATGACTACCTTGGACCAAGTTGTCAACACAGTGGTTGAGTCTGCACCTACTAAAGGTAATACTCATACCCTCTTAATTAGTAGTGTTAATATAGCTTTAGCTAAGGAAATGGCTCCTTCTACAGGTGTTGTAGTTAAGGGGGAGTCTTCACAGGTCCCTGCTCTGATAGAAGTCACTCCTCCATTAAGCCAACCACCCTTTAGCCAAATCTCAAATGAGTTACTCCTAAACCATATCAAAGCACTCCTGGATGCTCAGAACACAACTCTCAAGGAGTATGTTGGTCAATCAGTTGCCAAGCTAAGGGATGAATTATTAATTGAAGTTAAGGAAAATAAAGAAGAAATCTCTCACTTAAACAAACAGGTCACGACCTGATTTGATATGGCTAGAACTACTGGTATAAAGCTGACCACCCTCATAAAATCCTTGGAAACAAGCCAAAAACTCTCTGAAGCTGACATAGGATATGTCAAGAATTATATGAATGCAACTGATGAGGTGATCGGGGGTGTAGTAGATCATGTATATTAGCATGTCACCAATGTTGTTGTCCACTCTTTAGAGCAGGGCAATACTTCTGAAAGATGAGCTACTTGCTGACAATGAGAGAATATTCCAATCTATATCAAGAAAAGATGAAGCCAACTTCACCTTACTGCAAAAGACCATCTTTGAAGAAGGCAGAAAGGGGAAGAGCAGCCATACTAAGACAGCAGCACTCATTGAGGATCAAGCCTTCAATGTAATTCAAGGCACCAGGGTGGAACTGCACCTGCCCCTACTGGATTAAAAGAGGTCAGAGGACCTAGACTTCCCAGCACAAGCTAGAGTTGCACATGATGCACAACTTGCTGCCAGAAGAAAAAGGGAAGGAACTAGATGGCTAAAGAGTTCATGGCAAATAGGAGATCTGAGAACAGAGATGATCTAGATCATGAACAGCTAAGTGATGCCTCTGAATCCATCATTATAAATGCTTTGGTAAGCCATGGAAAAGTCTTAAAGAACATTGATAGTGTATATCCTTCTGAGGAATGAATAAAGCATTTGAAAATCAATTCTCTAAGGGAAAGAGTATTCAAAGAAAATCTGGTAAGGAAGAGCAACCCTAAGAAAATGCCTCCCAGATATATTCCAAAGTCATTCCTTTACTTCAAACGGCAGAAGAACAAAGCTGAAAACTTGAAGAAGACTGCTGTTACCAAGGATGATGATGCAAGTTCATCAAAGAAGAGCTGATATGTGGTTGCAACACTTAGGTGTTAGAAACCACGCCGGCCCCGAGGCTCCGAATTTACGGGAATATCGGATCAAATCCGGTTCTATGGTAGACTGCAGTCTAACGGCACAGCATCCCCAACCAAATCACCCGCAAGGCTCTGAATTTTAATAGGGGAATATTGCGGGTAGGTTGTTCAGGCCCGGGGCTTGATCCCAACACCTGCTAGATAAGAGGGGACTAGCACCGCCTCTATCACCCAACTGCTCTGCAGCACAGTTGGGTGATAGAGGAGGTGGTAGTCCCCTTTAATCTAGCAGGTTCTGGGATCAAGCCCTGGGCCTGAACAACCTACCCGCAATATTCCCGTATTAAAATTCAGAGCCTTGCGGGAGATTTGGTTGGGGATGCTGTGTCGTTAGACTGCAGTCTACCATAGAACCGGATTTGACCAGATATTCCCTTAAATTCGGAGCCTCGGGGCCGGCGTGGTTTCTAACAAAAGATGGCCATCTTTTGTTAGAAACCAGGCCGGGGGTCCCACATGGGTAAAGGCTCGGCCCTGGCCGATTGCAGTCTAACACATCCCCAACCAAATCTCTGCGCAAGGCTCCGAATTCACAGACGGGAATATTACACGGCAGGTTGTTGAGTTCTGGTCTCGACCCCAGAACCTCCTTTATCAAACCCTTATTCAGGGACCAGATACCCAACTATGTTGCAGCATAGTTGGGTATTTGGTCCCTGAATAAGGGTTTAGTAAAGGAGGTGCTGGGGTCGAGACCAACTCTCAAAAACCTGCCGTGCAATATTCTTGTGTGTGAATTTGGAGCCTTGCGCAGAGATTTGGTTGGGGTTGTGTTAGACTGTGGTTGGCTAGGGTCGGGCCTTTACCCGTGTGGGACCCCCGGCCTAGTTTCTAACATTAGGGTTCTTTAAATATCTAATCAATGTCTTGTAATGCATATCAACATTGTAGCAATTTCAAATCTCTATCAATGAAATTAATATGAGTTGGCCCTGACTATATTGATGTGACAAATGTGTATGCAATTATCATTTAAATATCTGTGTTTAATGAATATGATGTTCTTTCATAGATATCTTATAATCACAAGCTTTGCATACTATTGTTTCACTAAAGCTCTCTAAATTAGTTAATCATTTGGTATATCTTAATCATAATGTTTACCATATCAATGATTAATAATGCTTTTGTTGTTAATCATACTGTTACATTGTCAATGATTGATAATTCACCTGTACTATTAATTATTCAATCATAGTGTTAATCCATCTCATCTAGGGGGAGTTATCCTGTACTGGGATGGCTATTTGTCACGATAATGTCTCATCAGGCCTATCATGATACTTTTTGTGTTGATGCACCTTAGCATGGATGGGTGTTTTATCTTCTTCAAATAAGGGGAGATTGTTGGGAATTGTGTCCTATATTGTTTCTCAGGATTTGAAGAGGCATCACCAATCATGCTAAGGGGCATATTGTATTTGATGTGTGCTTAAGTTCATGCATGTAGATTGTGCTTGATTGGACAGGTGAACAAAAATAGTATGCTGGAAGTCAGAAAATTTGACAAAGGCAAAAACGCTGAGATGGCTGAGAAGAATGTCTCAGCATAAATGTTGAGATCGCTGAGATAGCTGAGACAGCTGAGAAGAATGTCTCAGCATAAGCATTGAGACCGCTGAGACAGCTAAGAAGAATGTCTCAGCATAACCGCTGAGACAAAGCAAGCAGGAATTCTCTAAGTCCAGAAGCGTTGAGTGAAGCCAGTTCACTCAATGCTTCTAATGAAGAAGGAAGCGTTGAGACAGTTGAGAAGAAACCGCTGAGATAGGAGATAGTCTCAGCTGTGAAGAAGAAAGCGTTGAGACGGCTGAGAAGAAACCATTGAGACAGGAGATAGTCTCAGTTGTGAAGAAGAAACCGCTAAGACAGTTGAGAATGAACCACTGAGACAAAGCCAGTGAAAATTCTCTAAGTCCAAAAGCGTTAAGTGAGACAGGTTCACTCATTGCTTCTAATGAAGAGCCAAGTCAGCAGGCGTTGAGTGACTTAACATCACTCAACGCTTAATGAATTCTGGAATTTTTCTAAGTCCCGAAAGTGATGACCACTACTAACGTCACCAGAAGTCAACAAGTAAAAGTATTTCGTGCCGTTGTGGGAAAGCTACAGCAGTACCAGATGACCACTGTTGACGTCACCAGAAGTCATCAAAGTCAAAATAATTCATGTCGTTGCGGGAAAGCTACAGTAGCCCCGTAAGATGCTATTTGTCCTTTTTTTGAGGGAGGTGGGGCTCACCATCCTTGGCTGGGCCCACACTCAAATTATGTCGTTGATTCAAATCAACAGATATAAAAAGAAGAAAGAAAATGGGATTATGGTAACTAAGAACACACGAAGAAAATATGGAATAATAGAGGCGGCTGGACTTCATCTTCTCCGACAAGCTTGAATGCCAAGTCTAGCAAAGCAAGCCAGCAGGCAGATAGCTGAAACGTTTTCCAGTTCAGCAAGTTTGTTCTTTGCAGATCAAGGCAATGATTCATCTAATCAGCAAGGAAATTGTTGTGCGAAGGGCCATCAGCCATCAACAGCACGTAGCTATTCTTTAGTACAGCAAAGAAGCAGTTAGTTGTGGAAGAAGACTCATTCCTTCTACAGCAAGAGGGCAGGACTGATATCTTCTCGGTCTAGCAAGGTAGACTCAGAGATTTATCTTTGAGTTAGTAGTTTAAATTTATCACAACTTCTTGTTTAAATTCCTGTAGGATTCAGGTTGTCTGAATCTGAGCTGTAGGGCCTTTTGTGCCCGAGCTATAGGTGACTAATTAGTCACTGAAGTAGGTGCCCTACTGGGGTACTAAGATAGGATCCAAGTGTGGATCTGATAGTAGGGTTGTCCTCCCAGCCTGAGTAGTAGGCCTTAGAGATAAGGCTGAGGTAGGTGACTATTGAGTCACTAAGCTGTAGGTGATAAGTGTTTCACTGAGTTGTAGGCCTTGGAGGAGGCTGAGCTATTGGTACCTGGAAGGTTACTGAGTTGTAGGAGTGATGCAGCACTCTGAGAGTAGGGCATTGTGCCTGAAGTTATAGGGCTGAAAGCCTAAGCCGTAGGCCTTAGAGATAAAGCTGAGGTAGGTGGTTTGTGGACCGCTGAGCTATAGGAGCACTGCAGCGCTCTGAGGTAGGAACCTTTGTAGTTTTGAGGTAGGGTTCTGAAGAGAACCTGAGTTTAAGGCTGAGGGCCTGCGGTGTAAGCTCTGAGGAGCATTTTGGAGGAGTTTGTGCTTTCTCTAATGTAAGTTAGAAAGGTGGGTGGGAAAGTAGATATACCCAATTGGGGAATCACTATAAATAGCTGTGTGCTTGGTTGTGTTGCTTGTTTTTCTTTTATATTGCATGTTCTAAGGGCAAGCTCTAAATCTCTTAGAAAGAAAATAGCAAAAAGACTAAGAAATTTTCAAAGACCTATTCACCCCCCTAGGTGATTAGCTAACCTTAAGTTAATAACTTTCATTATCCTCAGCACAATCTAAGTAGACAGAGGTGTTGGTCCTAGGTCTAAGCTTAGACCGTCTAGGATCGAAAACCCTAACATATGTTATACAGCCCCAGGTCGTAAGCCTAGCTATAAACGGGGGTCTCTTAAACCAATGCTCGTAGGGTGTAACCTCTAACTTAGTATGAGGGACTGTTTTAGAATGTGGTTTGCAGTTAAAACTGCTTCTCCCCAATATGCAGTAGGCATACCAGCAGTAAGGAGCTTAAAATTCAACATCTCTGTTAACATTCCATTTTTTCTTTCGGCTATACCATTCGATTGGGGTGAGTAAGGAGCAGTAGTTTTTTCTATGATGCCTTGAGAGGCAAGGAAACATCTGAACCTACTGGACACGTATTCTCCTCCTCTATCACTTCTAAACCTCTTTATCTTCATGTCTAGTTGGTTTTCTACCTTTGTTTTGAAATGTAACACCCTCATCCGTCACATGGGATAAAAAGAAGGTCCGGTCGGGGCCGCACACCATATTCCATGGACAGTCCGACGAAATAACTATTATTCATATCAGAGGGACAGGTTACTTGGTTGTACAGGATAACACAGGAACCATAAGATCTGATAGATTTTCTCTTTACCCAGAAGTTTATCATGGCACAAAATAAAGAGTATTCAAGCACCAGACCTCCAGTGTGAAATCTAAATAAGTTTGCACTTTGGAAGGTAAGGATAAGACTTTACATAAATTCTATTGATGAGCACATCTATAATTCTATTTTGACAGTACCACTACTACCAGTGGCAACAACAAGTACAAGTGTTGTACCATCACCTGAGTGGACTGAAGCCTAAAAGAAGGCCAAGATTGTTGATGTCAGAGCAATGAATATTATGGCCCAGACTATGTTAGATGATATATTCTAGAAAGTTGTTGAATGCTCCTCGGCAAAGGAAATCTGGGTTTCTCTCAAAATTATGGTAGCAGGATCTGCAGATGAAAGAAAAGACAGGAGATCGCATCTGCTCTCTCAATATGAGAACTTCAAGAAGGAAGAAGCAGAATTAGTTTCTAAAATGTACAATAGACTCAACCTCATAATCAATGAGCTAGAATCATTGGATAAGAACATCTCATTGACAGAGATAAATGACAAGATCCTTATGTGCTTCCTTAGCACATGAGACTCTAGGATCTGGCTAATCAAGGAAGCCAGGAGCCTAAATGAAATCTCTACTGAAACTTTGTTGGACAAGCTCAAGTCTTATGAGTAGCTCATCAAGAACAGAGAAGCTGAGCAAAGGACTTCATCATCAGGAGGGAAAGAGCGAAGCATTGCTTTTAAAGCATCTGAGGAAGCAGAAGCTCTTCCTGATAATGAAGAGTTAATGAGTCTCTTGGCTAAGAGATTCTACAAGATGGCTAGGAAGGATTTCAGGAGAAGATCTTCTAGAAAAGAAGATAAGCCAAGGTATGACAAGACTCCAACTAAAGAAATAATTTGCTATGGATGCAAGAATCCTGGACACGTATTACCAGAGTGTCTAGAAACTCAGAAGAAAGACAAAAGAAAGGAGAAAGACTCCAAGAAACATTCATGCAAGCCCTCCTCCAGCAAATACAAAAAGGAGAGAGAATTTGTTGCTGAAACCTGGAGTGACTCAGAGGAAGAGTCTTCATCCAGCTCCAGTGAGGATGAAGAAGAAGCTAAGGCCAGATAGGTCTGCTTGATGGCAATCAATGCATCATGAAGCCACTCTGAAGTTGAAATCTCCGAAGCTGAATCTGAATTAGAAGAAGATTGGGTAATTTCTTCTTTTGGTTTTACTTCAGAACAATTCAAAACTGAATTTAAACTATTATGCAATGATTTAATCAAATCTGAGAAGCAAATCAAACTTCTCAGAGAAAAATTAATTAAATGTGATAATTTATTTTCTGAAAATATTAAACTTAAAGATGATTTAGACAATATTTCAGAACAAATAATATCCTTAAAAACTAAATTATCTGAGGCTAAGGAGTCTGTTGAATCCCTTAATGTGAGAAGTATCAAACTGATGAATATCACAAGTACAGTAAATGCCAGGGTAAATGGCAAACTGGGCTTGGGAGCTTCATCTAGTCAGCCTCCTTTGTTACAGAAAAACATATTATCTACTCCTGTAAAGTTTGTTTCTGAAAAGGAAAAGAAAAATTAGAAAATGTAAATAAAGAAACTGAAGTTTTTCACAAGACTAAACAAAATAAAAAGAAAAATTTTAATAAATATTATGTTCAACATATTTCGTCGAACCCAGCTCAACAAAATGAATATGGTTCGTCGAACTCAGAGCGACGAACTATGAACTCAGATTTTCAGTACACTATTCTATCTTGTTGACTTATTACCAACCTTTGCAATCTTCTGAAAATCACTTAATATATTGATTGCAGATTCACAAACATTTGAATTTTAAATTCTTTCCTTGAAATCCTCTGCATAATTTCTAGGAGTTGGAATGACTAATTTAGTCTTGAATGTATTTACCTAACTGTCCCAGTAAATTTGGTAGAGTAATAACTCTGTGAAATCCATAATTAATGTTGTCAGGTAGCGAGTATATTCTTGAGAATATTGAGCATTAATTATCAGAGTATTACTGTCTTAATATAATATAATTTGAAATCAAACTGCTATAGTCGAACTGAGAAACTGCAGAGAAGATTAGTCGAACAGAACCTGGAAGGACTTAGTCGAACTCAGCAAGGATTTCGTCGACTTGAGCTCCAAGTTCGTCGAACTGAGATAGTCCTTCGTCGAGCAGAACTCTGATATGAGATCACAGTTCGTCGATCTCAGCTAGATTTACGTCGAGCTCAACTCATAGAAGGAACTTTGAGTTCATCGATCTGAGGTTGATGATCGTCGAGCTGAGTTTAGCTATCGTCGAACGACTTTTCCACATTCTTTTTAACTACTTTTCCTCTGAAGTCTTCTGTCTCTAAAGTATTCTAAACGAGGGTACTGACAATCTAGGTATGTGCTGCTGACCTTGACCCTGGAAATAACCTATGACCCTATACTATACATGTTGGGTCATCTAATCAATCCTAATAGTGAACCTAGCCCAAATCACAAGTAGGGTTCCAACAATCTCCCCCTATTAGGGTGAGGTCACTATAAAAATAAAGAAAATCACAAACCAAGAAAAATATCTGACAGAATTATAGAACTTCAACAGATATAAACAATTATACCTTGTGAATATATATATACATCAATAATAAAGTTCAAAATACATAAGCAAAAAATTATATATCTTTCTTTAGAGCATCTGAAGAAGGGTCTGAAGCAGGTTTTGAGAAAATCATTATTCTTGTGGGGTCCTCTGCTTCTCTTTGAGTCATTTTCATATCTTCTACACCAAGAATCTTCACTGATGTAGCTCTAGGCACTACTGCCTCTGGATGCAAACTCATATAAGTATCAATATTAAAAATATTTTTCCTTTCATACCTTCTAATTCTTTCTGCCTGTAGGAAGACGTTGTTAAAAATTGAGAAGTTTCTTTTCCTTCTTCCTTGGCTTTCCTTATCTGTGAAAGAGCTACAATTTCCTTGAATCTGGCCATTCTAAAATTTGGATCCATCTCTGGATCACAGACTGGAGAAGGTGGCCTTTATTGAGTGGAATGTTGTTGACTGCTTTGACTTCTGTGAGAATCAGACCTAGATGGTCTATCTTATTTTTGATAAGAAGATCCTGAATGTAGAGAGGAGGAAGTAGACCTTTGAGACTGTGAAACACTTCCTGTAGAACCTGCTACTGGAGGAGGATGAGGAGGAGGACCTCTCCTAAATTGTGGGGGTGGAGATTATCTCCTACTCTTCTTTCTAGCTTTCGGCTCATTCTTAGAATACCTCATCTAGTGAGGGGAGTCTCGAGTAAGATTAATATTATGCATAATATAATAAGGGGTATCTACTGTATAAGAAGGTTTAGGAGCAGCCCTGGAGGGAACCATCTTATTAAACTTTCTCTTCTTAGACCCAGAATCTTCCGAGTCATCTGACTCTTCATCATCATCAGATTCACTAGCAGGATTATCATAGAGAGCATCAATCTGTTTTAGCATTTCAGCAGAAATTGCTGGAGGAGCCTGTGGCTGTATATTTGTATTTATTATTTCAGCCTGTGGCTGTATAACTATATCTTCCTTATCAGCCTGAGGTCGTGGCTCTATATTTTCTGTATTAACATGTACATTAATATCTACTGTATCTATGTCTTCAAACATAATATCATCCATATCTGGCATGGGGGATTCAACCCAAGCAAAAGTTGGTGGGGAGAAAGCCTTTGGATCTATATCAGTTACTTGCTCTATAATATTCTTAATAACTGCAAATCTTGTCCTTAGTTGTTCCAAAACTATAGGACTTATTGGAGCAGTGTAACATACTATTGCTATAGAAGAATCAAAATCACCAACTGGTAAATTGCTGCTTTAAACTGTATCAAAAAAATATAGTACTGAAGGAATATCAATTGTGGGATTAATGATAAAATCACCAACAGTGATGATTTCTGTTGATGCCTCTTTTGCTGTACAAACCATTTCAGTATCATCAAAAATCTTAACTACTGTTGCTACTGGAATTACTGCTGCTGGAGTTACTACTGCTGCTGGAGCTTCTTCATAGGACATCTCCCCCTACCTGGATTCAGAGAGACCTGAACCCAGGCCCTAGAAGAAAGGATAATGGAGGAGGAAGCTGGCTGAGCAGAAAGAATGGAAATAGAAGAAGCAAGAGGGGCAATAGCCTCATCTATGAGCTTCTTAAGTGTGGGGGTAATGAATTTAAGAAGGTTATTAGCTATGTTAGAGAAATCCAAATACATTGGATAAGAAGTAGAGGGAGTTGAGGTGGATCTATTACCACATGTGGAACAGATTGAGAAGGCTTGAGGGATGTATGAATGTGGGATGGTTGGAATTGTTGGCGGAATATTTGATGGAGGGATGAGATCAGGGAAGATATCCTATATAGGTGAATGTTGTGGAGTGTGTTATGGAGATGGAGATGAGAGTAGATCAAAATTTGGAGATGACTATAGTGGATCTGTATGAAGAGAAGTGGATGGTATGTCATCAAGATGTGATGGTAGAGGTCATTAAGGAGGTGGAGATGGTGTATCCTCAGAAATGTGGATTGATGAGTGTGGAGGAGATGGTGGTCAAGATGGTGAGGTAGGATGGATGGGAGTAGAATGTGTGTCTGCAATAACAGTGGATGGTGGTTGAAGAGGAGGAGATAGTAATCTGGGTGAAGGAGGTGGAGGTGGAGCAGAAACTTCTTCTGGGTTTGGAGGAGTGACTGTATCAGTCCTTGTGTCCTTAGAAGCTCTGGAGGAGGAGGCCCTGGAGGACTTGGTGATAACCCTCTCCCAACTTCCAAAGAGGGCTCATGTGAGCCTCTTGGAAAAATTAATAAATATGGTCTGTGAGATAAAAAGTTCTGGGCACTTGGCTTGCAAGAAAAGCCCAAGAATTCTCTCATACCCAACATCCTTCTTATTTACCTTCTTCTTAATAGAATCAAATAAGATAACTCCCTGGTTCACTGATTTTTGATTTACCAAGGCACTCATCAGAAGAAATTGGTGTTTGGTTATGTAGTCATGGGCAGAGTGCTTTCCCAATATTACTTTTCCAACAACGTCTGCTAAGAACTTGTATTCAACAGACAAGTTCTTTTTCAGCATTTTGTTAGGGTTTCCCTGGGAGTGATCTATTCTAACTAGCATTTCATTAAACTCAGCACTAGACAGTTCTACATCATCTTCCCCATTTATAAAACAAAAAACTTCAGTTAAAATAATAGGTGTGAGAGGAACCTGTTGTCCAGATATGGAGCCAATGAGAGTTGTGAAATCTGGAGACGATGATGAGAATACACATTCCTTTATCTCCTGAACCGGAAGTTTAATCCTTGAGGTCATGAACTTCCTTAACTGTTGAGCCTCAAACAACTATAAGATATTTTTGAAAACTTGATCAGAATGGCTGAATGAATCATATCGATGTCAAAGCCGGCATCAAATTTCATTCCGGAAAGTGTCGCCGTTGAAATCGTCATTACCTGCAAAACCAAAAGATCAAGTACAAAAGAGCTGGAAAACGCGGGATTGAGTTTGATGAAAACCAAATTATAAGTTTTCACAAGATGAAGCGGCGAACTTCGTCCAATGAAAAAGAAAAGCTTCAAACTCAGTTCGACGAAAAATCTCATAAAGAAATAAAAGCGTCGATCTAAGTTTCAAGAGGGGGAAAACAATTCATATTTCTCCGTTCGACAAAAATTTTTTGAAACAACTTTCGTCGATCTCCGTTCAACGAACACTCCACAAAGAGTTCATAGTTCGTTGATCTTCGTTCGACGAAAAGTGGACAATTCATCGATCACAGACAAAAATCAAATTAAAGCTTCTCCATTAATCATACCTAGCTGATTTAGGAAGAACATATATTTCTTTTCATTTAAGGGTTTGGTGAAAATATTTGCCTTTTGTAAATTAGTAGAGATAAAGACAAGATTAATTTTATTTTTGTCCACATTGTCTCTAATGAAATGATATCTTATCTCTATATGTTTGGTCCTACTATGATGAACTGGATTTTGTGCAATTGAAATTACATTGGTATTATCACAAAATATGGTTGAATTATTTAAGTTGAAACCATAATCTAGAAGTTGGTTTTGAATCCACAAAATCTGTGAACAACATCTACATGCTGCTATGTATTCAGCTTCAGCAGTTGAAGTTGACACAGATGTTTGCTTCTTGCAAAACTAGGACACGAGCCTATCACCAAGGAACTAACAGGTTCCTGATGTGCTTTTTTTGTCAACTCTACATCCAACAAAGTCTGCATTTGAGAATCTAGTTAATTCAAATTCTGACTCAGTAGGATACCAGAGTCCTAGATTAGGACAACCCTTTATATATCTTAAAATCCTTTTTAATAAAATAACGTGAGATTCTTTGGGACTGACTTGAAATCTAGCACAAATACAAGTAGCAAACATAATATCAGGCCTACTAGCTATAAGATATAATAAGGACCCAACAATAGCCCAATATGTTTTCTAATCAACTGGCTTGCCCAGTTCATCGGAATCAACTACAACATTGGAGGGCATGGGTGTTTTCTTAGCTGAGGCATCTGACATCCCAAATCTTTTAAGTAGCTCTTTAGCATATTTAGACCCAGGTTCCTCAAAACAAGTGTATTTTTCATTCCTAAGTGGACATTCATGGGTTCCTTTATGTTATAACGATGACGAACATTCATGTGCTCACCACCCCTTAAAAGAATTCGCCCACGAATTCAAATAAAGAAGACCGACACTGAGCTCTGATACCAAATTGTAACGCCCTATCTGTCGAATAGCATATAACAGAAGGTCCAGCTGGAACCCGACGCCATATACCACGGACAGTCGGAATGGTTATATAAGAATATCAAAAATCCAACTATAACTACTCGCCCTAACACAGAGCATTCTAGAGGAAGCTTTTAAACAGTTGGAAAGAACCCATAATTGAATAACAACTAACATGAATGTCCACATACTACCATAGGAATGAAATAATAAATACACTGAAAGTAATTGGCCTTATGGCCTTACAAGAGTTTACTTAACAAATTAATGTTTTAAATACATCGGCTCGCAGGCCGGCCACACATGGCGAAAATAAAAACAACAATTCGCTTTGGCCTTCGAGGGCCAGCTCAGCAACATGGGCTTCAACACGCTATTTGGTACTTTGCTCCGCGGCACCTGCAAGCAACATTACACCGCACGGTGGCAAACAAAGTAACGGTCAGCCAAAGCCGACCAAATTATAATGACCACGCCCTTACTCGGGACGGTGATGCTCCTTCCCTGCATTTCATTAGCCCAGCTAAATAGTAAAGTACAAACATACTTCGCCACAGGTGTAGGCTCGCACAGCCAAACACCCCGTGCACTCAGGGCACATTATCGGTGAATCTGGTCAATTCCGTGTCTTTACGACCATCCCCGGGATGGCAACATCGTGAGCATTTTAGTCATTCTGACCACAGTCTAAGACACCTGACTATGCCAACGGCCAGTCCCTCTATGGGTCTCTAGCACCGAACCACATAGCCCAGGTATGATTCCACTTGCCCGTTGCTAACTTCGCATACTCACTATAAGACGTACGCACCGACCAAGCTTCTCTCTGATCCCAAATCATTCTCAAACATCACATAACCCAGTTATGTTCAAGGCTGGCTCCTCGGCCGCCAAGATAGCAGAACTACGTTTCCGCTCAGTTTTTCGGGTACGTCTTGGAGTTAATCCCCAAGGATCCCTGCTGCAAACTACCGTGTAGAAACCCTAAAATATAAAGCATGAAGTCTTCTCCGATAAACCATAAAATATGCAACATCACCGATCCAGACCAACACGTCCGGGTAGGCTTCACACACAATGCATATGTCTGTACTTCGATTCCGGACTCTATATGCAACATAAGGGGGACTATTCCCGTCAACCCCAAGGAACACCGCACACTCACCACACACTCGTGGGAGCGGGTTTCCTTATGCAAAAGAAGGAGAGCTTCACATGCTCAAGTAAAGAATCATTACCCTTGTAGTTCCCTCTTGCGTCATGGGAATCTATCCGGATGGAAAGCTTTGCAAGGGAATTTCCTCTGCGGATCCGGTCTCGGTTCTCGATTCGGTGCTCTGATGCTCTGCAGGCGGCCGGAATCCTCCTCTTCCTTCCTCCTTGCGCTCTCCTCTCCCTAACTCCTTAGAAAGAGAAGGCTTAAGAGAAAATGAGGAATTAATCCTCAATTCTCGACCTTAACAAAGCAGGAATACACCTGGGCCGTCAGATCTTATTTAGAGAAAATGAACTGCTTAGATTCGCCCAAAATTGCTTAATCCTGGGCCGAACACGGCCTTGCACACGGTCGTGTCCTAGGCGGTGTGCCCCGATCCAGGCACGATTGTCGAGCACAGAAAAGGACACGGGTCAATACATGCCCGTGTCTCACCTGAGACGCTCGTGTCACTGCCGTGTTTCCTACCATGTCCTTTTCTGGACACAGCCGGCAAACACAGAGGAGGACACGGCCTTGGACACGCCCGTGTCCCAGGCCGTGTACCCCTATTAAGGCACCAAAAATTCCTGAGGACGCGACCGGTTTGATTACGATTTTCGGGGTGTTACAATAGGTGTCGTGTTCAGACGACACTTTAGTTCTTCGAAAGATTGAGCGCACTCTAGCGACCAAACAAACTTCTAATACTTCCTTGTTAGAGTAGTGAGTGGAAGTGTTATCCGCGAGAAGTTCTCCACGAAGCGCCTGTAATAGCCAGCAAGCCCCAGAAAACTCCGTACTTCCGACACAGTAGACATCATAGGCCACTCCCGTATCGCAGCTACCTTCATCGGATCTACTGCAATTCCCTCACCACTAACCACATGACCAAGGAACGCTACTGAGGACAACCAAAACTCGCATTTGGAGAATTTGGTATACAGTTGGTTCCTCCTTAGGGTCTCCAAAACCTTATGAAGATGCTTGAAATGATCCTCCTCGCACTGTGAGTGCACCAGTATGTCATCAATGAAGACTATCACGAACTGGTCCAAGTACTCTCTAAACGTCTTGTTCATCAAATCCATAAACACGGATGGCGCATTCGTCAGTCCAAATAGCATGATGGTGAATTCATGATGCCTATAACGTGTGCTGAAAGCCGTCTTGGGAATGTCTCCTTCCCTTATTCTCAACTGATAGTACCAGGATTTCAAATCTAGCTTCGAGTACACAGTCGACCCGACCAGCTGATCGAATAGATCATCAATCCTCGGGATCGGATATCGATTCTTCTCTGTAAGATTATTCAACTCTCGGTAATCAATATACAGTCATAAGCTTTCGTACTTCTTCTTAACAAAAAGGACTAGCGTGCTCCAAGGCGACGAAGTTGGACGCACGTACCCTTGATCTAACAGCTCTTGAAGTTATACCTTCAATTCCGCCATCTCCTTAGGTGCTAAGCGATAGGGAGAGCGTGACACAGGCTTGGCACCTGGCAGTAGCTCGATGGATAAGTCGATCTCACGCTGAGGTGGGGCTCCGGGGAGATTTTCAGGAAAAACCTGTGAGACCCCCTCTTTTTTTTCTTTTTAAAACCCCGGGGTCTTAGGCCCAGAACCGCCGCCTTGCGGTGACACCTTCGTACCCGGGAAGGTTGTCACTACAAGACGCCGATCCTGCCGGCCAAATCGATCGCAGCTGACGCAAAAGTAGCAGTACAAGAGAAGACAAGTCCACATCATATCACATATGTATAAAAATCTCCACGAAGGGAGTGTCCACAGAATAATAAAGTGTACAGAAATAAAAGGGTTGAAGCCCGGTACATCCATATAC
Source organism: Platanthera guangdongensis (assembly GCA_039583875.1). Taxonomy (NCBI): domain Eukaryota; kingdom Viridiplantae; phylum Streptophyta; class Magnoliopsida; order Asparagales; family Orchidaceae; genus Platanthera; species Platanthera guangdongensis. The sequence continues at coordinate 81,175,847 of CM077158.1, forward strand.
TCACTACAGATCCCTCATGCGGAAGCAAAACAAAACAACTACTAGAAGTCGGAACTCACGGTCCCAGCTGGCTGTACTCCTGAGCTAGACTGCCCTATCTCCAACTGCACCGGTCTCTTGGGCTGCTCCTCCATACTCGGCTCCACGATCCCCTAATATGATGTGGTTCGAAAACCATTAGTCTAAAAGACTAAGCTCTATCGTCCCCCACCCCTTCCCCCATGCTCCTAGGCACCGAGCGGGGAGGAAGAAAGGAAAGGACGTGAAAGAGGCGAGAAATCAAAAACAGGTGACAGGGGGACCTAGCTAGCAATTTATAATCAGGTTATAATGAGTAAAGTAAGAAAGGAATATAACCTTCACTTATGTGAATACACATAAGCCAAGGGATCTTCTACAAGGCTCCCATCGTATAAAATGTCCCATACCACTTTATACATTGGGGTGTCGGTTATCACAAGCAGCATATAAATATTGAAATAACCTTAATTTATAAACTTGCCCACACAAGCTTATAGACCAAGGGGTCGTTTTGCAGGGCCTAATGTATAAGCGTCTCATACCACTTATACTTTAGGTGTCAGGGTTAAATGAATCGATTATGCTATGACATGCAAGTGGGTATGATGGACATGCAAGTGCAACACACACACCCGACACTGTGCACACAGACCTTTAGTTCCCACTTTTTGAGAGCTAACATCACTCTCGGGTACCACCGCTGTGGCTACGGCAGCAGCGGAGCGGGCGTCTCCGCTTCTAGGCCGGTATGCATACTACCAAGCCTTAGACCCCTCTCATACGCCTCTGTACACGTCCAAGGTGCACTCTAGAGTCTCGCGTACGTACTTTGCTGACAACCCGTCATTCTTGTTGGGTCGGATGTGCGTTATCGGGGGTCGTCCTCCAGACCGCAGTGTAAAACAACCCACTGGCCCCTCTAACTCTCACAACCGCCTGGTGCACCGTACTGCCATCGGTGTGACGAACGGCCAGTACCGCATGCCCCGCCACTAGATTTATGCACATGCAAGTTTATCGTATCGGAATCGAGCCAAAGCTCCCCGGACCATCCCGTCCGTCACAAGTATCGACCGAGCCAAAGCTCGCCGGACCGAAACGTCCGTCTCTTATTCCAAACCTCATCCCTTTGAACACCGCGGGATGGCGCCCCTTTGAACACCTCGGGACGACTTAACCATTTCCAATACTTGTCCAACTAGTGAGTGCAGTGTGAAACCATATTTACTAAATTACTCTTTTGATTTGTTCTTTAAGGTTTACGTTAACCCAGGACTGCCCCCGGTATTCCCCGTGAAGGACTCTCAAGGGGCACTAGGAACTGTGTTGGGATTACGCCCAGCGTTCCCTTTCGCAAGGTACTTATTAATATTATTGGTTGATTTCCTTTACCCATTACCTTCTCATATTGCGATAGGCTAATCCTAAGGTAGTTTAGACCTTTCCTCTCGCGGGCACGACGATCTTTCGTCGAACTCGCTTACCTTCTAACACACATCCACACGATTCCCACCACTCCTAAGAACTTTCTAGGTGACTCGTCCACTTTTATTCAAACAATTCAACACGACTAACTCCGCCCTATTCAAACTCTTATCCTAATACAACTTTTCCCCAAATTACTATTTGCAGACCAACCTATACTAAGTGATGTTCATGATAGGATGTCCTTCGAGTTTTCATCCGAATGACCTAAGATTATTACTGGAGTCCTATCATGACATAGATGATTTAATTCCAGAATATTGTATTTTCCTCAATTAATCTTCTATTTAAATAATTTCTTACAAGAGCCGATTATAGTCAAGTTGATCATGAAGTATACATTTTAGACATGATTAATATTCCATAAATTCATGATAAAATGACATATATCTAAAAGTGACAATTTCCAAATTTGACATTTTCTATAAACATTTAAGGGGCCTAAAATTATTTTAGCAGTAAATTCCCATATTCCAAGATTTGTAAATCAACTACTTGAAATTGTCATCCAAATAATTTGAGATAAATATATTACACTACTAAAATCCTAAAATTTGCATTGGGCAAACTTTCATGATTTTTCACAGAATATTTAATTCTAAATAAATTTAATACACAAATCTACAAGGGCATAGTTGTGAATCAAGTACTATGAATATACTTCAAAAATTCCTAATTAAATTCCTAACAGTAGATATCATCCTAAAATCATCAATGGCCAAAATTCACATTTTTACAAGTTAAATTACTTTTTAAATGATTTATTTACCAAGTATGACCTTTACAAAATTTATGAAGGAAGCAATATATAAAATCCTTTAAAAATTATAATAAAATTCAGAGACCTCTATTTAGGTCAAAAACCTCTACTGGCCAAGTTCTACTAGATTCCAATTAAACTAAATGATCAAATTAAATCAAATACTGAATTGGACACTTTGATAATTAACAAAGGAACTACCATGAATATAATCCATAAAATTCCAATAAAAATATCTAGGGTTTCAAATCACCCTATTATTCATTCTACCCCAGTTTCACAGTTTTTAGATGAGGTTAAGTTACCATTTTGACCTATTAGTGCTTCTACCCTAAAACTAGGGTTTGACTTTGGAGTTACTTAACTACTTCGAAATTCCCTAATATTTAAACCAGATGCTTAAATACATCTAAACTAACTCTCTACTGATTTACAAGGTCATACAAGGGCATTTTCCCCTATGTCCTTCACAACCCCCTAAAGGTCCATCCTTAGGGTGTGAACTTGGGTCCAAGGGTAAGTCAACCATAATTCATCTATTTTCCCCAGGGATGGGAGGGTACTTAAAGTAATACTAAGTCAGTGGTCAAAAAAGGACTGTGCCTTCAATATTTTATTTTTTTCTTCTTTTGGCTATAAGCACACCAAGTCCTCTACAAGCCAACACATGCAAGGGGTTTCCCTAACTTGCTGTGATCCATGTGTGCTAAACATTTAACCATGCCCTAATAATGTCAACATGGACATGCCACCAAAAATTGGGGCCTTTTGGAGTTGAACTACTCCAAGAATCACCTAAACAAGCCTAGGGGTAATTTGGTAATTACACCCTAATTTTAATTCCAATTAATTCCATTTTTGGGCAGGACCTAAATATGCCCTAAACCAGTTACTCTCCAAAATCTCAGGTCCTTTGGGCCTCTGGATGGGCTTGGGCATCACTTTCAAATTTCTGCATTTTGCTATTTGCAGCCCAAGGCCATTTAATTTTTAGATCTTGCATGTGAGATATCTCAACATGCAGAGGGTTAAATTGTCTACCTTTTCTACCATAGGTCTAATATACTTCTAAGGGCAGGCCACCAAAAGTTGGGGCATTTTGGAGTTGATAAGCTCCAAATATCACCAAACTGTAATTTATCATATTTGGACTAAAACTATAGCATTATTTTACCCAAAAATTCACATTTTTGGGGAGGTCCTAGATATTCCTAATTCGGACACATTCCCAAAATTTCAGCCCATTTGGACTTAGGGTTTGGGCAGGGCACTCATTTTAGTTTCTGCCCTACTCTAGGACCAGCCCTAGGAAAATGGCTCTGTAGGGCAGTACACTTAACCAAAAATTATGTGTAACATATCAAATTAAAGGTGACTCCAAGACCTACAATTTTCATGTTGGGAACAGTTTATGGAAAAGGTGTAAGGGCCCTAAAATATGACATGCAAAAGTCGGATATAAAAGGACACAAAATACACTATTCATTTACTTAAATAATTCCAGGATTTATATATATGCATGGCACGGATCTTGACGCAGATCGGACGGCAGCTGCTCATCTTCTCCAATCCGCCTGGTTTCCAGCCGAATTTTCACGGGGCTTTTCCGGCCGCCTCCGGCGGCGCCTCCACCGGCCAACTTCTCCTCTCCCCTCACGGTGGTGGGGGCGAGCTTTTCCGGCGGCTAGGGCGGCCGGAGGTGGAGGCGCCACCTCACCCGAAGCTTGCAAAATGCCATTAATGGCTGAAAATGAAGATCTGGGTTCGGGCTCATTCGAGCCCGAACCCTAACCTAAACATCCCTAAGATCTATACATGAAGAGAGAGGTGAGGGAGGACCTTCCCGGCGGCCTTGCGACGTGAGGAGCGGCGGGGAACCATTGCGGCGGCGGCGGCGCTTCTCCCTTGGTTTTCACGGCCAAAGCTTGGTTTCTCTCTCTCTCTGCTGCTGCTCTCCTTGTTCTGAGAGTGGTGAAACTGAAAGGGGAGAGGGAGAAAGTGAGAAGATGAAGTAAAAGGGGAGGGTGATAATTCCTATGTGCAAGGTGGAGGGTTTACTTTGTTATTGTCACCATGAATGCATGGGTGGGCCCCACTCCATTCCAGCTCCTTCTCATGACTTCTAAGGGTCGGCCAGCCCATGTGGGGGCTGATGGCATGGGTCCAAGTGGCTTATTCCACTAAATACCCTTAAATATACCCCTTTCTCTCTCCTAAATTATTTTTTAATTTTGAGATTCTCTCTCTCTCTCCTAGTCACTACGTTGGCTGGTAAATCTCATATTGGCAGCCCACATATTTATTTCATCCACCAAATATGGTTAGCCCAAGTGAGTTGGGCTTGAGCTTGAGTTAGCCCATTTGGGCTAGCTTGACCCAAACCTAGGCTAGGGTTGACTTAGGTCAATTTGGTCTTTGAGGTTGGCCCAAATGGGTCCTTGGTGACCCATTGGCCTCCCTTGAGGCCTAGGTAGGGTTGTATTGGCCCTTTAGAGGTCACTTGACCCTTAAGTAGGGTACCTTGACTACTTTAGGGCTAGAGTTGACTTTGGTCAACTTAGCCTTTTTGGTTGGCCCCAATGGGTCCTTGGTGACCCGTTGTCCTCTCACTATGGTTATGAAAGTATGTGTGGGGTCCACTTGGCTAAGGGAACTTCAATTGGCCCTTGTGTAGGCCAGTTTGACCCAATGTAGGCTAGGTTGACCCATTTAGGGTTAGAGTTGACTTTGGCCAACTTAGGCTCTTGGGTGGACCCCAATGGGTCCTAGGTGACCCATTGACCTCACTCTAGGGTTAGGTGGGCTTGGGTGGGGTCCTCTTGGCTTGGGGATGGTCAATTGACCCTAAGTAGGTTGGTTTGACTCATTTAGGGTTAGGGTTGACTTGGGTCAACTTAACCCTTTTGACTGCCCTCCATGGGTACTTATTGATCTAATGGATCTTACCATGGTTTGATGAGAACATGGTGGGGTCTTGAAGTCTTGGTGAAGCCCCATGGTTATCTTAAACAAAGGTTTAGGAATTTACTATTTGCAGACCATAGTGGTCTCACCCACATTCTTAGGTTTCCTTGGTCTTCTTGGGCTTCCTAGGGTTTGGTCATGACCTAGTCATGGCCAGTAACCACACTTAGGGGTCTAGTTGGAAATGGGATGTTACAAAACCTAAGGATACTCTGATATAATCGGGATACTATCCAGACCTGGTTTGGGCTTCGAAGCCTCCACTAAAGTGAAAAATAGCACTGCACCACTACGAAGTGCCTTAACAACTTGGATAGCAGACATCAAAGTCTTTATCGATCCCTTCGTACCAGAGAATGTCGTCTCCTGCTCCGTATCCACTCCTAGTTTGACCACCTTGCGGTTGCAATCAATATACGCACACTGATCCGAGAGCCAGTCCATGCCAAAGATTACATCAAACTCCACTATCGGTAATAGCGATGCTTGCAAGTCAAACTCTTGACTCCCAAACCGTACCTTCACGCAGCAAACTCTATCCACGCGCATAGAATACCTGTTAGGCGGCAACACATCCAATTTATCCATTGCCATCGAAGAAGGCACTCCAATGCACAATTCAAATTCCTCGGACAAAAAGGAGTGCAAAGCTCCCGTAACGAACAGTGCTCCCGCCGAAATATTAAAGATCAAAACAAAGCCTAACACAACAAGTCGCATGCTAACGCGCATAAGGCAACAAGTACGCAAAGCTAATCGTGTTATTCATGAAATCATACCTGTCACCACATGAGCCTGCTTTATGGCCTCCTACTGGCCATGGTTGTAAACTCTAGTCTAGGCTGGAGCGTAATGGGATGCGGTTGACTCCACCACCTTTCCCTTCTCCGCATAAGATACTCCGGGCTTGTTCTCTGACTTCGGGCGCCCACTCCAACATTCTCGGGCATTGTGTCACTGCTTGCCATAATTATAACAAGTAACCGGGCTTCGCACTGTAGTAACTCTAGACGCACTCGATGGTGTGGGTAGCCCTGAAGTCCGAGCCTTCTTGTTTCACTTACGAAACCCAGACTTTGATGAGCTCGGAACCTTGAATTCCGACTTCATCGAGCTTGAGTCCTTCTTCTCCTGAACTCTCTTCATATCTTTCTCCAGGGATCGAGCGGTATTGACCAGAGTTAGAAATCCCTGCGTCATCAGCATAGAGATCAGTAGCCTTAGGTCATCACACAGACCCTCGTAAAATGAGTTGGTCTTACGCTCCTCGTCAGCAAAAGTAATGCTAGCATAACGACCCAACCTCGTGAACTCGTGTAGATACTCATCAACGCTACTATCTCCTTGTGTCATTCTCTGGAACTGATTCTCTGTGTCGATCCTCTGTGCCGAGGGGAGGTATCTAGCCAGGAATAACCTTGAGAACTCATCCATCGAAACATCGGTGAGTTTTTTCCAACCAAGAGGTGTAGTTCCAGCTTTTCCAACCACAGTCGCGCCTCTCCATCCAATAGCAAAGCGGCTATGGTTGACTTCTGCCATTCCTCCATTTCAGTCGTTGTCATGACTCTATTAACACGAGAGAGCCAATTCTCGGCCTGGGTTGGGGTTCTAGCCCCCATAATTACTGAAGGATTGAAGCTCATCACATGCTTGAGCTATCTTTCTGTCGCACTTCTCAGTGCCACAGGTTCTACAACCACTCTTTCCACGACTCCAGGCTCTGCCACACAAAGCGGTACCTGCTCCACAATAGGGGCAGGAGGTTGTGCTTGTCTCCCTGGCTGGGCGTTTATCACCGCAAACAACGCCTCAGCAACAAGTCTTATTGTCTCTACAAAAGGAGGGGTTGCATGTCATCATTAGGTGCAGTGCTTTCTGTAGAGTACAGACGTTCCAACTGTCCAGCACCACTCCTGCTCACCTATTACTGCAGTACACACCAATAAGTGACCAAACAAAATTGCAAAAAGCAATCATAGGAATACGCAGGTTCTTCAAACATATATATTTTTCATTCCTAAGTGGATATTCATGGGTTCTTTTCATGTTATAACGATGACGCGTGTGACTGTGCTCTCCACCTCTTAAAAAGAATTCATCCACGAATTCTCCTAAGATAGACCAAAACCATAGTCTGATACCAAATTGTAACACCCCCATCCATCACATGGGATAAAACAGAAGCTCCGGCCGGGGCCCGACGCCATATTTCATGGGCAGTCAGCGGAGTTACATATTAATACCAAAACACCATGAGACCATAACGAAACCGAACACAGAGCATTCTAGCAAAAGCTTTTAAAATTTTAAAAGAACCCATCACAGAACATGAATGTCCACTAAAGCCCAAAGCAGGAATGAAAGAACAAATACATAGTGAGTCTTGGCCTTATGGCCTTACAATGTTTTCTTAATCAATAAGTGTTTTACATACTTCGGCACGCAGGTCGGCCATAAATGAAAATAATAAAGTAAACACTTGGCTTTGGCCTTCAAGGGCCAACACGACATCAAGGGCTTTAGGCCGCTACTTGACACTTGGCACACCTGTTCCTGCAAGAACAATCCACTGAATGGTGGTAAAACAAGGCAACGGTCAGCTAAAGATGACAAAATTATAACGACCACACCCCTTGCTTGGGGAGGAGGAGCTCCTTTCCTGCATTGAATTAACAAAACCAAATTATAGCAATGAAAGTGCAATTAAAGCACACTTCACCACAAGCGTAGGCACGAGCGGCCACACACGCCGTGTAAGGCCCCTTCCCCCAACTTTTACATGGGTCATGCCGGAGGGGATCTTACTGCACAAGACATCCACTTAGTGCTCCTTAGGGGTAACGACTCACCCTATCTAAGCACTAGGGGGCCGCCTTACTCGGCTAGAATCATAATATTCACAATACACCAGAGAATTGTGAAAGCATTAACAGGAAACCAAAGTACAATATATATAACATTATATATATTTACATGAGTACAAAGGTCGTAGTCTAAGTATTTATGTAAGCTTGCAGGATGTACAAGTACTAAATATAACTCCTCACTCTCTCTCCCTAACTAACTCATCAGTACTCACGTCTCGAAACTCTGAAGATGATGGGGTGCTTCTGCTTGAGTAGTTCTAACTGCTGTCGCATCCTCCTGCGGCAGCAGGTCACTACGATGCTCCATTTTCTGTGAATGGTTATTTAAATAACTATTAGTCTCAGAGCTAAGTGGAAACAAATCTCCTCCCCGGATCCATATCCTGGGGACGAGCACACACCCACCCAACAATAAGTATAGCCGAAGCAAGGGAGAGTTAGTACAACATTTCATATAAATAGGCGAGGAGCAACAATAAAGAAGTGCAGCATAATATAACTAGAATAGCAGCAGCAATGTATATCAGTTATAATTAAGGCTTCATCAGCACATCAGGTATCCACAACCTATACCCTACCACAGGCATTCACAGCTGCGCACATACCGCAGGCATTCACAGTCGCGCACATACCGCATGCATTCACAGTCGCGCACACACAATCCTATGTCGACATAGTGTGGACCGCTTCTGTTCAAGCAGGATAGCGAGCCCCGCGGGCCTCACCGATATGGTCGTCAGTGATAGTGGCCAGTCCTGGCACTTCTGGGGGTGGTCGTACCGCACAGCCCAGGCCTTAACGTACATCCCCGTGTACTCTTGGAAGTGAGCAACATCCAGTGATTCAACATTTTGGCCGACCAGCGGTGGAAACTCGGCGAGTAAAACATAAATGCAGGTCACCTGAAGCACTCATCTCTCTGTCTCCTTGAGTCATCGAACTTTTCACACTGGTACGAATGGTCTACGGAAGTGACTGACCCGCCACAATGTGTAGCAAGCAATTTACAAACAATCAAACAGTCAATTTTGCTAGCACGCTTCGAGTTTGTGGCGGCCTACCCTACTTTGCTTCAATATTTGGGCAATGACGCTCATCTCAACTTTCGACAAGGAACATGGGATCACTTATTTGGGTCTAAACCTGCAGGAACACCTCAACTCCGGGTATCCTCAACTAAGGCTCGATCTTAGTAGATGGATGCTCCTCAGAGAATGACCCATACTTATTATAGTAAATTACAGTAATGAAAATCTGGTAATTAAAGCTGCTAATAATAATGCTGCATAATTTAAGTGCAGCATGAAATGTGACCAGTACGGGACTGGAGTAGTACTGAATTAAAAGTACTGAACAAAAATGAACTTGACCAGTACGAGATTGGTGTAGTATGTAATTGACCAGTATGAGACTGGAGTAGTATTGAATTGAAATGAACTTGACCAGTATGAGACTAGAGTAGCATTGAATTGAAATGAACTTAACCAGTACGAGACTGAAGTATTACTGAATTGAAAGTTCTGAACTGAAATGAATAAAGGAAACAAGACCAGTGCAAGACTGGAATAATTATAAAGAAAATGGTTAGTAGTTCAATCGCTCCACCACGAATCTTCAGTTCCATCTCCTATCTTGGGAGGCACATTCAGTTCCATCTCCATTCTTAGGAGGTATTTTCAATTCCTTCTTCATTCTCAGGAGGCATATCCAGTTCTATTTATGTTTTTAATAAAACTTGCTTGGTTACATCAATTATTAAGATCTGATAGTAATTTGGTTGCGCCTTTTTAATCATGGCTTAATCGGATTAGAGACTTATTAAGAGTTACACCCTTATTATTTGTCGAGGGTAATTTTGCAACTCACTACTCGTACTCTTATCTTCCGAGTGTGCCCCAAATTACCCGAGAGCCGAGGCGCTCGATGGTTTCTCGAAATCTCAGAACACCCGGAGCATGGTCACTTTCCCCGGCCACTTTCGTTGATAAGACCATTTAATATTCATATTATAAAGGGGGTGGTCGCGTGCTCTAATTTTCACTTTCGAGGAAAGCGAGCGTAATAAATTTCAACCGCGGCCCTAGGTTCCAAGGAACTGAGAAAAATTTAATTTTGATCCCCAAGTCCCCTAATTTTGATACAACATTTAAGGGGGTCTATAATGAGCCTATAGAAATTTCCATATTTTTCCAAAAGTTTTGGGCCTTTAATTTGGCCAAACAATTTTCATTTGGGCTTTTAAAAATACTAAATCAACTCCAAAAATTCTCAAAATTTTTGTAGAGGAAGCCCTTGGTACGGGGAACATTTTTCATGTTGATCCCTTTGTCCCTAGAGGCCTAGAAATTACCCAGAAAATTTCCCAAAGTTTATATGATAATCTGGTCTGCTGATAGTAAATCAAGAATATCCTGTGGCTGAGATTGAGCCGGTCCTTAAAAATTACCCTTCTATCCCCACAGTGGATCCGCCGTGGATCCGCTATAGGGGATGCTGATGCTGAGGCGGGGGCGGGATTTAATAAAATCCCAGCCATCCGATCTTCATCATCAGATCGGGCGGCTGCTACTCTTCTCCGGCGACATGCAGGGATAACCACTGCCACCGTCGGCCAGTCACCACCGGGCACCGACGCTGCTCCTGGCCAGTTCGCTTGGCCCGGCAAGTCCCTGGGTGGTGGCGTGGCGGCCTGCCACAGCCGACCGCCGTTTGATTTTGCTAAGCCGAAAGCAGGTAAAGTCATCGGGCGTAGTCGGAGCTCGATGATTGGCGTTGGGCGGAGCCGGAGCCCGACGATAGTCGTCGGGCGGAGCTCGACAATAGTCGTCGGGCGAAGACTGACGAAACGTCGAGCAGAGCTCTTCGGCGCCACCGCACCACCCCGCCTCTCCGACGTTGAGCCTAGCCCCGTAACCACCCCGTTCGGCGCACCGTAGGTAGGGCTCTTCTCCGGTGGTGGCCTGGCGACTATCCGCCGCCGGCAGCCGGCAGAGGCAAGGCAGAGCAAATGCTCTGCCTCTCAGGTACCGCCGGAGTGGCGTTTTCCGGCGGCAACCCATATTTCCCCCCACCGAGAAATGTCATCCTGGTGGGTCAAGCCTTCTCCAGCGTCAATCCTGGCGCGGGGAGAGTTCAGCTTTCCTGCGGTCACCACCTGACCTGGAGCATAGGTCGGGTGGTTCCGGCAGCACTCCGGCCGCCGGAGGGCCCATGCAGGATGTTCAAAAGGAGGGGAAGGGGAGGGGAGAAGTTTCTACCTGTGGAGGAGGGGCTTGGGATGGGCCAGCTTGGTTGTCCATCCAAGGTGGTGGTGGTGGAGCTCGGGCTTGTCTTTTCCGGGGACCTAAGCTCCGACAGAGCTTTGGGAGGGGTGGGGGAGTTACTCTTTGAGCTTGTGATGGGATTACTAGAGGACAGGGGCCTTTATATAGGCTGGATGGAAGGGGCTCTCCTCCCTTTACGTGGGATTAATCCCTCCTTAGGGAGAGATTAATCTCCAACCTCCAGCTGTCCGAGGACAGCTGGAGGCTCAAGGCAATTCCTCATGTGGGATAATGAGGTTGGCCCCCTTATGGGCTTAGGCTTTCATAAGTGGGAGAGGGAAAAAAGAGGGGTGTGGGGGAAAGATTGGTGGGCCACTACTTGGACCCACTCCCTCCCATCTCAATAATTTTTGGCCCCTATGGGTAGGGGGAAAAGTACTATTTACCCATAGAGAGGGGGTGGCCTCCTTCTTGATAAAATTTCCAAAAATGGGAAAAAAGGAGGGTTTGACCTAAGTCAACCTGGTGGGTCAACTCATGTGGGTCAATGTCAAAATAGGTCCAAGTCATCGGGGTTGGGTCAAAGTTGGGGTGTTGGGTCACATTTGGTGTCCGCACACTTTTCAGTGAACAATTGAGCTTGGTTTGACCACGGTTTGACCACCCATTATTGAAACTGACCAGAATCAATTCTGAAAGTGCAGCTAGATCTGATATACTCTAGAGGGGGTGAATAGAGTATATGGTGCTTTGAAACTTTTTACAACAATTGTTGTAATAAGAGTGAGCAGGGAAGCAGTTGAAAATCTAATCACAGAACTAAGTTAAACAAAAGCTAATCACAGAAAAATCAAGGCCAGAAATAAACATAAACACAAGCAAAACCAGAAGACACAAGGAATTATAGTGGTTCCCCTAAACTTGGGTACATCCACTCTTCTACCACCCTAGGTAGGAATCCACTGCAGGTTGAGTTGATCAGGTGTCCTGGGCACCAATGAGCTTTTGATAAGGTGCTCAAAAACCAAAGAAGATTTTTTGATCAGGTGTCTTGCCACCAATGAGCTTTTGACAAGGTGCTCAAAAACCAAGCTCAAACTTTTGAAGGGAGTTTGAGAAACCCTTTAGAGAGAGGGGGTGAGAGAGTGATGGAAGTCTTCTCTTTCTCAAACAACTGAGAAGACTATGTGGATTGTTGATGTCAAAGCTCCCCCTGAATCCTTGAGATCTTCAGGAAGAAAAGCTTTGCTGAGGGTGATAGGCCTTCAAAGATTGAACTCCAGCAATAGATGATTTCAGCAATAGCTGAAATGTTGAATGTCTGGAGTCTTGAAGTATGTTGGCCTTGAACACTTGAAAACTGGGGAGATCTGAAGATTTGAGAAACCTTGATCTCCTTGGATGTGTGTTCTTGAGAATTCTTTGAGACCGAATATTTTTGAATGTATCTCTGTAATCTGTGTGTCTCTCTCTATATTCTATTAGAGACTAAAAAAATTCTATCTTTTATTCTCTGGTACAGAATAGAATAACATTCTCTGTCAAGTATAGTCGTTGGCCTGCATTAATTGCATCCTTAATTGCAAAATCTCTTCTGGAGGAAAGTCCATATAAATATTCCTTGAAAAATCCCTTGAAACTTGGTTCAGAAATGAATGAAAACGGCTAGGAAATCTCTGAATTAATTGCAGAATAACTCCTTAACTGATTTGAATTTGAATCTAGAAACATCCTTGAAGTTATCTGAAATCGTCGAACTGAGCTCTGCTATCGTCGAGCTGAGCTCAGCGATCTAGAAATATACAGCAGCAAAATATCGTCGATCTGAGCTCAAAGATCGTCGAACTGAGCTCAGAGATAAAGATCCAAAGCAGAGTCAAAATCGTCGACCTGAGCTCACCGATCGTCGAACGGAGTTCGACGATATAATGAAGTTGATCTCAGCGATCGTCGAATGGAGTTCGACGATCTGTCGAAGTTGAGCTAGACGATCGTCGATCGGAGTTCGACGAATCGTCGTGCTGAGCTCGACGATATGACTTAGTCTGCAAACAGAAAATCTTAGTCTTCAGGGCAGCTTCCAAACCTAGACTTCTAACCCTTAGACTCAATTCTAATTGACCTTTTAAGCTATACAGGAGGTCAAGCATTTGTTTCCTAGAGACATAGTGATCCTGACCCAAATTAGTAATAGGGTGTTCCAACAATCTCCCCCTATTTGGGTTAGGATTACTATTTACAAACTTTGGAAAAAAAAAATTAAATAACATACAAGCAGCAAAACAGAAAAACAACAAGCTAGACATTGCAGAACCACAGAGATATATAACATCCAGATAGTAATCAGAAATCACAGAAATTGTCACCTTACATTATCATTTCTTTTCCTTGCCCTTAACAAGTTTGATCTCTCTGTTAGGATTGAGGGCTTCTTTGTTTGATCTGGTATCATCTGCTGCTCCTAAATATGTTTGCTTTTTAGGCCTGGGAACCACAGCTTCAGGATGTAATTCCATATACCTGTCAGAATCAAAGAACTTGCTTAATGCATATCTTTCTAGCTCTTTCTGTCTCTGTTCAGACATTGTTGAGATATTAGATGAGTCTTTTCCTTACTCTCTAGCCTTTTTGATCTGATCCAGTGCAGCTAATTCTTTTAATCTGGCAGTTCAAGCAGCTGGATTGTTTTCAGGATCCTCAAAAGGTACAGGTGGCTCATATCTGTTAGAGGGATTGTCTTGAGAGGGCCTGGAAGACACAGTTTCTTTCAGCTTATAAGGGAAAGGACCAGATGTTGTATCAGTTGAAATTTGTCCTCCCCTGGAATAAGGATGTTGCCTAGAGTAACATTTGGAGTAGACTTGGAGATCTCTTTGATTTCCTCTGTATCCTCCTCTCCTAGATTGAGATCCCCTGGATTGGCTTCCCCTATTATAAGATCTAGCATGAGCCTGATAGGGAGCCTGACTTCTGGCTGGGGGTTGAGCTGCAGAGCTTCCACCTTCACCTGCATCAGGAGGAGGTGGTGGAGGAGGATGAGAGTGTTGAAATTGGGAGGAACCCTTTTCATATTTTCTCTTCTTTTTCATTGCCTTCAGCTGATTCTTGGAGTACTGCATCCAGTACTCAGTAATAGGGCAGTCATGTAGAATGTAGTATGGAACATCATTGTTGTCTTTGAACTTGGCAGGAGGTACTCTCTTCATAGCTTTGCTCCTTGCCTTTCTTTTCCTAGCAATGGTAGCAGAAGAGTCATCAGAGTCTGTTCTAAATTCATCACTTTCAGAACTCTGGTCATCATAAAGAGCATCTATTTTCTTCATCAAGTCCTTCTTGAGCTGTGCAGAAGAAGATGAGGCAACAGATGGTGTAGCAGCAGATGTTGAAGCAGAAGCAGAAATGACAGCAGCAGATATAGTAGAAGCAGCTATAGGCTCTGGAGAAGTGACAGCAGCAACAAATTCACTAACAACAGCATCAACAGGAGGAATATCATCAAAAACTGCAGAAGGCTCAAACTCAGGTGCCTCTGACATAAGAATTTCCTTGGAAATTGGTTCAACAGTAATGACAGAAACTTCAGCAGCAGTATCAGAAAGTTCAGCAGCAGAAGGGGCAACAATATCAGAAGCAACAACAATGCTTTCTTCAGAAGAAGCAGCAGCATACACTGAATTGACAAAGGAGGTGATGATGCTTGGGTCACAGCAAGAAAATGGCACAAGTGCCTTGGATAGATCCTCTAGAGGCTGGACATCAGTTATCTCTGGCAAACAGCTGAAGTATGCAGAATCAAAAGTTGAAAGCAAAGACCTGAGGTCTATTGCAAGGATTGCAGCAGGAGGAACTTGTGCTTGAGGCACAGCAACAGCAGGAAGAGGAGGAGCTGAAGAAGCAGCAATAACAGCAGCAGCAGCATCAGACAGGCTTACAGACACAGCAGCAGCAGCAGCAGCAGCATGAAGGCTCACTTCATAGGGCATCTCCCCCTGCCTAGATTCAGACAAGGCTGGAGCAAGGCACACTGCTGTAGGGGCTGCCTGAGGGAATAGGGATGAGAGCCTGGCAGAGAGGGCTGCCACTGACAGGTGTAATGGATCCAAGGAGGTCTCCAACAGAAGAGAGAGCCTGGGGGCAAGCAACTCATACAACCTGTCAGCAAGGGCTGGAAGGTCTACTTGCTCAAGGGTGACTAGAGCAGAGGTAGAAGATAGAGGAGCAGCTGATGGTGAGGGTAGTGGAGAGCTGGAGTAGTGGGGCAGGGATGGCTGAGGTGTGGGTAAGGTGGATATGGAGGACAGTGGGATGGAGATAGATGGGGTGAAAGTGGGTTGGTCAATGATTTGGTGTTGAAGGTGTTGAAAGGAAGTGGAGGTTGAGGGTAGCTCAGGAGGAGAGGATGGTGAATCATCCATAAAGGAATCATCAATGAGGGTGAAGGATGGAATGGACGGTGATGAAGTGACATCTGGTGGAGGGTAGGAGAATAATGGATGGAAGTGGTCTTCTGGAGTTGGAAGAAGAGGTACTGGAGATGGTGTGGATGTTGGAGAGGGGCTGGATATGATGATGGATGGAGTTGTAATGGTAGATGGTATGGGAAGGGATGGAATTAGAGGAGGAGGAGGAGAGGCAACAACAGCAGGCAGGTCATCTGCAGGGGCAGAGACCTGTGAGGAAGTGACTCTGAGAGTCCTTGTGCCTGAAGGAGTGCTGGAGGAGGGCCTGCTGGGCTTGCTGATTTGTCTGTCCCACTTTCCAAAGAGGGCACAAGACAGTCTCTTGGAAGCATTTATATGGATTCCAGAGGAGACCAGCAAAGCAGGGCACCTGTGCTGTAGAAACACCCCAATGATCCTTCCAAAGTTTACAAAACTTTTGTTTATCTTCTTCTTGATAAGGTCAAAGAATACTTCTCCCCAATTCAGATTTTTTCTGTCCACAAGAGCTCCCATGAGGCAGAGCTGATACCTTGAAATTGTATCATGGGCAGAGTGCTTATCCAGTAGCACTTTCCCAACAACATCTGCCATAAATCTGTATTTCACATATAGGTTCCTTTTGAAGAGCTTGCTAGGGTTGCCCTCTGAATGACCCATTCTGGCAAGCAGTTCAGAATACTCTTCTCCAGATAAGTCAGCAGTATCTTCACCATTCCTCAACTCAAAAACTTCTGTTAAAATTGCTAGGGTTAAGGGTACCTGAGTTCCAGATATAGACCCAACAATGGTGTTGTTATCTTGATTGTGGGCAGTATAGACCCATTCCTTTATCTCATCAGAAGCCAGCTTGATCCTTGTGGTCATAAGGGCAGTCAGGTTCTGATCTTTGAATAATCCCAAAATATCCTGAAAGGCCTGGTCAGTTGTGCTGAAGGATTCCATGTCAATATCGAAACCGGCATCAAACTTCATGGCAGCAAGAACGACAACTAACACGGCCATGGGTACCTGCAAAACTTAAACAAACACAACGACCAAGTGCAGAATTGTTTGGAGGGAAAGAAAATTCTTGCAGAGAAATCGAAAGAGCAAAGGAGAACGACGGCGAAAAATGAATTTTATATTAGGGTTCGACGCAGAATTGGAAAGATCGTTGAACTCAGTTCGACGATCGAGGCTTCTAAAGGAATTTGAAGAGTCTTCAACATCGTCGATCTCCGTTCGACGATATTGGAGAGCGTCGAGCTCCGTTCGACGATCGTTCAGGGAACCAAATCGTCGAGCGCCGGTCGACGATCGTTGACCGGAAGAGATAGTTCATACTATCTGAGAGACGCTGAACTCAGTTCGACGATTTCGGAAATCGTCGATCTCTGTTCGACGATCTTGGGGCAAATCGTCGAGCGCAGTTCAGAGATCAGAAAAAATCTAGACACTAAGAAAAATCAGAATGTTTGCCTAGTCTTGGTCAATTTTTAAGCTTTCAAAATCTTGGATATTATTTAAGACTTCCTCCATCTAACATTCCTAACTGATTTAGGAAGAAGGTGTGTTTCTTTTCATCCAAAGGCTTGGTGAAAATATCTCCCCTTTGTAAATCAGTTGGGATATATTGTATTTCAATTTTGTTCTTTTCAACATTATCCCTTAAGAAATGATGCCTAATCTCTATGTGTTTTGTCCTACTATGGAGGACTGGATTTTGAGCTATAGAAATAGCACTGGTGTTATCACAAAAGATTTTAGACTTCTCTAAGTTGTAGCCATAGTCTAGGAGTTGGTTTTGAATCCACAAGATTTGTGAACAACAACTGCCTGCAGCCATATATTCAGCTTCAGCAGTTGAAGTTTACACAGATGTTTGTTTCTTACAAAACCAAGAGACAAGTCTGTCACCAAGGAACTGACAAGTTCCACTGGTGCTTTTCCTGTCAATTCTGCATCCAGCATAGTCAGCATCAGAGAATCCAGTTAAATCAAATGCTGAATCTTTTGGATATCAGAGACCTAGATTTGGACAACTTTTAACATACCTGAGAATCCTCTTTACTAGTGTTAGGTGTGACTCTCTAGGGCTTACTTAGAACCTAGCACATATACATGTAGCAAACATTATATCTGGTCTACTAGCTGTAAGATACAGTAAAGAGCCAATCATTGCTCTATATGTTGTCTGATCAACAGGTTTCCCATGTTCATCAGCATCCAATACAGCATTAGTAGGCATGGGTGTTTTCATACAAGATGCTTCAGACATACCAAATTTCTTAACCAATTCATTTGCATACTTGGTTTGAGAAATGAAGATGCCTTCAGCATGCTGTTTGACTTGCAATCCTAGGAAGAAGGATAACTCACCCATGCTACTCATCTCAAATTTAGAATGCATCAGGTTAGAAAACCTTCTGCACAATTTGGAGTCAGTAGAACCAAAAATAATATCGTCTACATAAATTTGTACTAGTAGGGTATGGGACTTATGGGTTCTAATGAAAAGAGTTTGGTCTACTCTACCCCTTATAAAACCATTTTCCAAGAGAAAGCATGCTAGGGTCTCATACCATGCTCTAGGAGCTTGCTTGAGACCATATAATGCTTTATTCAATCTAAAAACATAATCAGGAAAAGTTGGAGAGATAAAACCTGGAGGTTGTCTGACATAAACTTCCTCTTTGATGTCTCCATTCAAGAATGCACTTTTGACATCCATCTGATATACCTTGAAGCCTTTATGTGCTGCATAAGCTAAAAATATTCTGATGGCTTCCAATCTTGCAACTGGTGCAAAGGTCTGGTCGTAGTCTATTCCTTCTTCTTGAGAGTATCCCTGAGCAACTAGCCTTGCCTTGTTCCTTATAATTACTCCTTGATCATCCAATTTGTTTCTGAATACCCATTTTGTTCCAACAATGGAATGATCCTTAGGCTTTGGCACTAGTTCTCATACTTTGTTTCTCTTAAAATTATTCAACTCCTCTTGCATTGCAATGATCCAGTGTGGATCTTGCTCTGCATCTTGAATGGACTGAGGTTCAATTTGAGATAGGAAGCAGGTGTGCAACAGGTTTTGGTTGACCTGATTTCTGATTTGCACACCAGCTGAGATGTCTCCAATTATTTGGAAAATTGGATGGTCTCTTGATGTTACTAAATCAACAGGGGGTGTTGATTGTTCACCAACCTGTGTTGTTGTTTTCTCTTGTGGTACAACAACTGGCTCTTCAAGTTGTTCTTCAATATGTTGAGCATTTTCTTCATCTCCACTGCTTTCATCCTCTTGAGTAACCTGTAACTTGATCAAGTCTTCAACTAGAGAATGTTCCTGCAAGGGTTCTATGGTAGAAGAGATCTTCTCCTTGAAAGACATGTTAGATTCATCAAATGAAATGTGAACAGATTCCTCAATTTTTAAAGATGATTTATTATAGACCCTATAAGCCTTGCTAATCATGGAGTATCCCAGAAACACTCCTTCATCAGCTTTGGCTTGAAATTTTGCTAAATATTTCTTGTCATTGTTGTGAATGTAGCAAATACAACCAAAGACTCTAAAATAGTCAACTTTAGGTTTCTTCCCTTTGAGTAATTCATAGGGAGTCTTTTCCTTTAGTTTATGTATCAAACTTCTATTCAGCACATAGTAGGAGGTGTTCACTGCCTCTGCCCAGAAGGATAGAGGAGGGTGAGCATCTGACAACAATGTAGTGGCAGATTCAATAAGGGTTCTATTTTTCCTTTCAGCTACCCCATTTTGTTGAGGAGTTCTAGGAGTTGAGAAAGTATTCTTGTTCCCTTCACTCTGACAGAACTCTTGCATAAGAAGAGAATCAAACTCTATCCCATGATCACTTCTGATCAGGGCAATGTGAGTATTGAACTCAATCTGTATACATTTGAGAAACTCTGTCAGACACTTAAAGTTATCAGACTTCTTCCTTAGAAAGAACACCCAAGTGAATCTGGAGAAGTCATCTACAACTACTAAAGTGTAGGATTTCCCTCCTAGGCTTTGTACTGTGATGGGTCCAAAAAGATCCATGTGTAACAGATACAATATCCTAGGTGAATCACTCTTATTAAGTGACTTAAAGCTGTTTTTAGTTTGCTTGCCTAATTGACAAGCCCTGCAGAGTCCTTCCTTCTTGTAGGGGCCAGAAGGTAGTCCTCTAACAAGGTTGTCCTTGGATAGCCTAGCAATAGTTCTAAGGTTTAGGTGTCCTAGTCTCTTATGGCATAAAATATTTGGTCTACAGACAGAATTGAACAAGCAGATATCTACATCAGTTGAAAGAAAATCTACTAGATAGATGTTACCTTTTCTTTTACCTGTCAACACAGTTGTGTTGTCCTCTGACTTGATTTTGCATAAGGCTTTGCTGAAGGTCACCTGGTAGCCTTCATCACACAGCTGACTGATGCTGATTAGGTTGTGCTTCAGTCCTTCCACATAAGCTACCTTCTTGAAAGTTACTGATCCAATCTGGACTGCACCATATCCTTTAGTTTGTCCAAAGTTTGAATCACCAAAGATAACTTTGGGTCCAAGCTTGGCTCTGAAGGATGTGAGGTTGTCCTTGTTCCCTGTCATGTGCTTAGAGCACCCACTATCCAAGTACCATTGCTGGTTAGATGTTGGATAGGTCTTCACCTGCACATAAGACAATTCATTTATTTTTGACCCAGTTTACCTTGGGCCTAGGTTGATAATCTTTAAATTCTGAAATGAAAGACATCCCAGGTTGACTCTTATATCCTTCAGGATGATATCTCCTTGGAGGTGTAATCCATTCAGTATAAGGGTTAAAGATTTGGGATGAAGGACCCTTAGAATTTAATTTTGATTTGCCTTTGAAAAAATTTCCAGAGCTCTGACCTCTGTTCGGCGATCTTGGAGCTGCGTTCGACGATCTTGGGTCAGATCGTCGAGCTCCGTTCGACGATCGACTATGGCTGAGGTCAGGTATTTGAGATCGTCGACCTTCGTTCGACGACTTTTGCTGAGATTGTCGATCTGCGTTCGACGATTTTGCCTGAGATCGTCGATCTGCGTTCGGCGATCGTCGATCTCCGTTTGGCGATCATCGAGCTCCGTTCGACGATTTCTGCTGGGACTTAGTTTTCTGAGGCAGATCAGAATTTTTCCTAGCAACCTCTACAACTCCCTTTCCTTTGTCAGAAATGAATTTGATTGGAGTTGTTAGAACTATAGGTTGGCTGGATGAAGCACCCAAGCCCAGTATACTGTTGAATCTAGAGTTCACTGTGCTTGTGATGTCCATCAGCTTGATGCTTATCCCATTAAGGGATTCTTCAAGCTTCTTGGCCTCAGAGAGCTCACTTTTCAGTGAAGCTATCTGTTCCCTACAGCACTCCAACTCCTGAGAGAGTTTGAGGTTTTCTGACTTTAAGGTATTGTGTTCAGATAATTGATTTCTGAGAGAGATAATTTCTTTCTCAGACTTTAGCATGTCTAAACACAGTGCTTTAAATTCAGATTTAAAGTCCTCTGAACTAAAATCAAAAGAACCAATTACCTGATCTTCTTCGGGTTGAGTCTCTGAGTCTGACTCTGACTCCTCTTCTTCTGAATTATGCTGTGAGGCATTGATTGCAATCATGCAGAACTCTTTCTCTTCTGCATCATCTTCATCATCACTGGAGCTGGATGATGCTTCTGACTCTTCTTCAGTCTCACTCCAGGATTCAGCAACAAACCACTTTCTTGTATGTTTGTTTTTGCTTGATGAGGGTTTGTCATTACCATTCCTCTTGGAGTCTTTCTCCTTTCTTCTTTCTTTCCTGTCCCTTCTGTCCTTGTTTTTGTTTTCTGGACAGTCAGGAACTATATGCCCTAGTTTCCTGCAACCAAAGCAAATAATGTCTTTATTATAATTATTAGTGGACTTGTCATACCTTGGCTTATCATGTTTCTTGTATGATTTCCTTCTGAAGTCCTTTCTGGCCATCTTGTAAAACCTTTTGGCCAACAGACTGAGTAGTTCATCATTGCCTGTGGCTTTGTCTTCAGGCAGATCTTCAGTTGCCCTGAAGGCTATGGTCTTCTCTTTTCTTGTGGCTGGTGAGGCAGCCTTCTATTCTTCTTCTCTATTTTTGATGAGTAGCTCATAAGATTTGCGCTTACCCAATAGAGCTTCACTAGTGATCTCATTCAGACTTTTGGCATCCTTAATTGGTCAGATTCTTGAATCCCAAGTGCTAGGGAAGCACATTAGGATCTTGTCATTGAGTTCAGTTAGAGAGATCTCTTTGTCCAATGTCCTGAGTTCACTGACAATTAGACTGAGCCTGTTGTACATATCTCCCACTGACTCAGTTTATCCCTTTTTGAAATTCTCATATTGAGAGATGAGATGTGATCTCCTATCCTTTCTCTCATCAGCTGAGCCTGAGACTATTTTTGAGAGTTTGTCCCAAATTTCCTTAGCTGAATTGCATTCAGCCACCTTTTGAAATATGTCATCAGACATTGTCTGGGCCAAGATGTTCATAGCCTTGGCATCAGCTACCTTCCATCTCTTGATATCAGCATCTGTTCCTGATGGAGGTGGAACAGCATTTGTACTTGTGTTCTCTGGGGGTCTTGGACACACTGTCAAAACAGAGTTAAAAATATCTTCGCCAATAGAATTCATGTACAGTCTGATCCTTGCTTTCCAAAGTTCAAACTTGGAAAGATTGCACATTGGAGGTCTGGTACTAGCATAATCTTTGTTTTGGGTCATGATTTGTGAGAACAAAATCTAATAATAAAATACAAAAGAAAGCAGATCTAACTTGGGATCTTTGGGTTCAGGTGTTAGCCTGTACAACCAATCAGGTATGGTATGTTTAACTAACCTGGCTTTGATACCAATTGAAAGTGCAGCTAGATCTGATATACTCTAGAGGGGGGGTGAATAGAGTATATGGTGCTTTGAAACTTTTTACAACAATTGTTGTAATAAGAGTGAGCAGGGAAGCAGTTGAAAATCTAATCACAGAACTAAGTTAAACAAAAGCTAATCACAGAAAAATCAAGGCCAGAAACAAACATAAACACAAGCAAAACCAGAAGACACAAGGAATTATAGTGGTTCCCCTAAACTTGGGTACATCCACTCTTCTACCACCCTAGGTAGGAATCCACTACAAGATGAGTTGATCAGGTGTCCTGGGCACCAATGAGCTTTTGATAAGGTGCTCAAAAACCAAAGCAGATTTTTTGATCAGGTGTCTTGCCACCAATGAGCTTTTGACAAGGTGCTCAAAAACCAAGCTCAAACTTTTGAAGGGAGTTTGAGAAACCCTTTACAGAGAGGGGGTGAGAGAGTGATGGAAGTCTTCTCTTTCTCAAACAACTGAGAAGACTATGTGGATTGTTGATGTCAAAGCTCCCCCTGAATCCTTGAGATCTTCAGGAAGAAAAGCTTTGCTGAGGGTGATAGGCCTTCAAAGATTGAACTCCAGCAATAGCTGAAATGTTGAATGTCTGGAGTCTTGAAGTATGTTGGCCTTGAACACTTGAAAACTGGGGAGATCTGAAGATTTGAGAAAGCTTGATCTCCTTGGATGTGTGTTCTTGAGAATTCTTTGAGACAGAATATTTTTGAATGTATCTCTGTAATCTGTGTGTCTCTCTGTATTCTATTAGAGACTTAAAAAAATTCTATCTTTTATTCTCTGGTACAGAATAAAATAACATTCTCTATCAAGTATAGCCGTTGGCCTGCATTAATTGCATCCTTAATTGCAAAATCTCTTTTGGAGGAAAGTCCATAGAAATATTCCTTGAAAAATCACTTGAAACTTGGTCCAGAAATGAATGAAAACGGCTAGAAAATCTCTGAATTAATTGCAGAATAACTCCTTAACTGATTTGAATTTGAATCTAGAAACATCCTTGAAGTTATCTGAAATCGTCGAACTGAGCTCTGCTATCGTCGAGCTGAGCTCAGCGATCTAGAAATATACAGCAGCAAAATATCGTCGATTTAAGCTCAAAGATCGTCGAACTGAGCTCAGAGATAAAGATCCAAAGCAGAGTCAAAATCGTCGACCTGAGCTCACCGATCGTCGAACGGAGTTCGACGATATAATGAAGTTGAGCTCAGCGATCGTCGAATGGAGTTCGACGATCTGTCGAGGTTGAGCTAGACGATCGTCGATCGGAGTTCGACGAATCGTCGTGCTGAGCTCGACGATATGACTTAGTCTCCAAACAGAAAATCTTGGTCTTCAGGGCAGCTTCCAAACCTAGACTTCTAACCCTTAGACTCAATTCTAATTGACCTTTTAAGCTATACAGGAGGTCAAGCATTTGTTTCCTAGAGACATAGTGATCCTGACCCAAATTAGTAATAGGGTGTTCCAACAAATTCCCTTGACTTTGTATTGATCATACGAATCCAACGCCACTAACTGGGGTCAAATCGGAGTTCGTTTGGTAAAAGTCCAAAATCTGCGCGTCGTGGCGCGCTAAAATGGTCAAAATGTCTATATTCGTCGTTAGATCTTGAATCGCGATGCGGCGAGTTACGATGAGCTCATATCGACTATGTGAGACCACGAGAATTGACGGAACTCAAATCGGGGTTCTCTAGCTCTATTTTCTGCCTATGGTTACCTTCTACCGGGTCATGGGTAGGGGTTCGGGTTACTTTTATTGGGCCTTCTAGGGTTCTGGTCGCCCAATAAAAGTTGGGATGTTACAATCCAATATAAATAAAAGGATTTTCATCCCCGAAAATTTGCTCGAAGTAGGGGGAAAAAGTGTAACATACATAGGGAAAGCGCTCTGGGTGTTTTCGCGAACGAGTGCCTCTGGTTCCCAAGTGTACTCATCTTGTCCGTGATTTGACCATAATTTCTTGACCATTGGGATGGTCTTGTTACATAGTTTCTTCACTTTATGATCTACGATCCTGATTGGTTCGAGCTGGACGGATCTATCAGACCGCAGTTGTACTGGTGGTGTAGGTAGATGTTGTTCTGGTTGTCGTAGAACTCATCTCAAGGAGGATATATGAAACACATCATGGAGATTTCCCAGTTCTGGGGGCAGGGCTAATCGGTAGGCAACATGGACAACGCGTTCTATCACCTGATAGGGGCCCAGGTAGCGGGGATCTAGCTTTTTCTACTTCCTCAAACTGGAGACACCATGCATGGGCTTGATTTTTAAAAACACAATTTCTCCCATGCTTAACTCCACTGGTCGGTGTCGTGTGTCATAATACTTGGCCTGTCAGCTCTGCGCCTCCCGCATCCATTCCTGGATTAGCCATATAGCTGTCGTAGTGTCATCAATGTATGCCACTCCCAAGGCTTCTGGGTCCTCTTCCTGAGCCCAAGTCAACGGGGTCTAGCAACGCCTCCCATATAATGCCTCATACGGGGCCATCTTGATGCTAACCTGGTAACTGTTATTATAAGAAAACTCAACAAGAGGTAACAACTATTCCAATGGCTCATTATGTTCTATTATGCATAGTCGAAGTAGATCCTCCATCGTCAGGTTTGTCCTTTCTATCTGTCCATCTATTTTCAGGTGGAAGGCGGTGCTAAAGGCCAACTTGGTCCCCAAGTATGCCTGCACCCTCCTCCACTCCTTAGACGTGTAATGCCCGCCATGATCTGACACGATAGACTTTGGCACTCCATGGAACCTGACTACCTGCTCTAGGAACATTCTGGCCAAAATGTCAACTCCGCCACCCTGTCGATTTGGAATGAATCGCGCTACCTTGGTATGTCAGTCTACGACCACCCAAATAGAGTCATTTTCGGCATGGGATCGAGGTAGTCCGTGGACAAAGTCCATGGAGATGTCTTTAAATTTCCATTTTGGTATTAGCAGGGGCTGCAACAGGCCTCCTGGGCTGCGACATTCAGCTTTAACCTTCTAACATGTTTGACATAGGGGCACAGAGTTAGTGATGTCTCTTTTCATCTCAGGCTAATAAATGGTCCTGCGCAGGTCCACATACATCTTGACCACACAAGGATGAATAGAGTATCTTGACTGGTAGGCTTCTTGCAGGATTTCTTCGTGAATTCGTCCGGTAGAGGGAACAAATATATGATGCTTGAATTGTAGAATCCCGTCGTGCAGATTATAATCCTCTTGTGCTCCACCTCGTAGAGATCGAATGATCGGAACTACCTTTGGGTCGATCTTCTGAGCTTCTCGTATCCTATCTCGGATGTTGCATTGGATGTCCATCCAATACAGCTGAGCATTGTATTCCTCTGGATCTCTTCGGGCAACCAGGGTAATTTACAAGTCTATTAAAGACTGGAATAGCTCCTTGGCGGTTTGTTCCATCCAACTCCCGGCTATCGTAGATAGGCGGCTCAAATCGTTAGGGATTCTAGTAGCTTTTCCGGGGTGATATTAGAGAGCGAAATCATAGTTGCACAGGAATTCTAACCATCGGTGCTGTCAAAGATTCAGCTCTTTCTAAATGAAGATGTATTTGAGGCTCTTGTGGTTGGAGAAGATCTCACATCTTACTCCGTACAAGTAATGCCTCCAGATTTTAAGAGCGAAGACAACAGCGCCCAACTCTAGATCGTGAGCTGCGTAATTTAATTCGTGTGGCTTCAGTTGGCGAGATGCGTAGGCCACCACCTTGCCATGCTGCATCAGGACAGCTCCCAACCCCTTCAGGGAGGCATAGTGTAGATCTGGAACCCCTCAGTCCCTACGTGGATCGTAAGGATTGGTGCAGGAGTCAACCGCTTCTTCAATTTGACGAACGCGACTTTGCATTCTGGTGTCCATTGAAATGTAACATCCTTTCTGGTAAGGGCAGTTAGGGGTAAAGCAATCTTGGAGAAACCTTCTACGAACTTCCTATAATATCCGGCAAGACCAATGAAACTTTGGATATCTGCCGCTGTTCTGAGCGGTGGCCAATTTTGCACTGCCTGGATCTTATCTTGATCAACTGCTACCACTTTCTTGTTTATAGTGTGGCCCAAGAATCCGACTTCTTCCAACCAAAACTCTCACTTACTGAATTTGGCGAAGTGGGAGTGTTCTCAGAGTTTTAGTAGCACCATCTGGAGGTGCCTAGTATGATCTGCCTTGGTCTTTGAGTAGATCAAAATATCATCAATGAAGACGATCACGAAGTTGTCTAGGAATGGCTCAAAGACTCTATTTATCAGGGCCATGAAGATGGAGGGTGCATTGGTGAGCCCAAAAGGCATCCCCAGAAATTTGTAGAGGCCATATCTGGAGCTGAAGGCAGTCTTGGGAATATCTTCCTCCCGGATTCGAAGCTGATAGTAGCCTGATCTCAGGTCCATCTTGGAAAACACGGACGCACCTTGCAATTGATCGAACAGTTCGTCAATCCTATGGAGAGGGTATGCGTTCCATATAGTAAGCTTATTAGCTCCCTGAAGTGTATGCACAGACGTAATGTTCTGTCCTTCTTCTTTACGAATAGCACTGGGGCTCCCTAGGGTGAGGAACTGGGACGGATGAATCCAGCATCTATTAACTCCTGCAGTTGGATCTTTAATTCAGCCAGTTCTCTTGGGCCCATCTGGTAGGGTGCTCGTGACATTGGTCGTGCTTCGGTCATGAGCTCGATCTGAAAGTCGACCTCTTGCTGGGGTGGCAATCCTGGGAGGGATTCAAGAAAAATATCCTGGAAATCGCGTACCACTGGAACTTTGGCGAGTACTTGAGTTTTGTCTTCCATTTCGAAGTAGATAAGTTACACCTAATTCTTCTGCCGTACTAACCTTACAATCTGTGCAAAAGTTAAAATAAGACATGCGACCGAGGGTACACCTGTCAACGTAATGTCCTGTCTGTTTTTGTTCTGTAGGCAGACCTCTTGCGTTGAACAATTTATTTGCACCTTATGCTCGAATAGCCAGTATATTCCTAGTATAATATCGAATCCAGTTATTGCTAGGATGGTTGTGTAGACCTCAAATTCTACTTCTCCTTGCATAGCCTGGAATAAGCATTTTTCTATAGATGTCATATCTGATCCATCTGGTAAACGGATGCGTATAGCTAGTCTGGTTGTGCGGATAACGTTCTTCTTTGTTGCGATAAATTCGTGGGACACAAAGGAGTGTGTCGCTCCCGTATCGAAGAGGGTCTTGGTGGAATGTCCTCCTACCAACTGAATTCCTGACGACATAAGAAGTATATATATCATATAAATAATATGCAAGATGTAGGCATACATACATTGCATAGGTAGCAATATTTGATATATCTTATCGCCTCATATATATATCTATCACTACATCAGGGGCTGGTCCGTGTTGCAAGTCTAGTACATCAGTCTCCAAGGGCGCTGCTCTACCCTACTTGCCTCTTCTGCCAGCTCTATCTCTGCGGCCCCTCTGGCCTTGTCCACGTATTGGCTGCCCACCTTGTACTGCTCCTAGTCCTGGCCTTCCTGTTGCTTGTGGGCAGAAAACCCTCATATGCCCTGGCTGCTGAAACAAGAAGCAGTTCCCTGCGAATGGAACATCACGTCGGGCCACTAGCGTGGGCTGTGGTGCCGGAGCTGGTCTAATTTCCTGCTACGGGTCTGGGGATGTTGGTGGGAGCCTATAAAGCTATCTGCGGTGCCTCTGCCTGCGCCATCTATCCTCTCAGTGGGGAACAGCTCCTCTATCTTGTCTCAGACCTCTAGGGACATTGACCCGTCCTCTGTGCTGTTGGGCTACCATCTGTTGGTCTAACTCTAGCACCGCTACGTGAGTGGCCATGGTGTGGAAAGTAGACTGAGAGATCATAATTAGAGCCTGCCTCAGGTCATCATGTAGGTCTCGGTAGAATCAGGAAGCTCTATCCCTGTCAGAGGGTGCCAAATTCCCGTCAAAACGTGCCAAGTGTATGAACTCTCTCTCGTATTCAGACACAGTCTGATCTCCCTGTCGGATGTGCATGAACCTTTCCTGCAGAACAGCTCGGTCTGCGTCTGAAATAAAGAACTCTAGCAGGGCCTCCGAGAACTCTCCTCATAGTATATCGCTCACCGGGCGTCCTCTAAAGGTCGAGCAGCTGGCAGCTCTCCACCAATCCCTAACATATCCTTCTAATAAGGTCACTACCAACGAGACTGCAGCTACTGCTGGGGTTATCATGCCTACCAGCAGCTCCTCCACACGTTCCACCCACTCCTCTGCCTCGATGGCAGTCTCCGTGCCTCTAAAAGTGGGGGGCCTCAATCCTCGGAAGGTTGTCAGCAAATCGGTAAGCGCCATCATCTCTCGTGGTGGTTGTGCCGAGGCTGTCCGGAAGGTGGCCAGTATGGCCGTCAGTGTCTGCCCCAAGTCGATCTCAACAAACAGTACAGTCACGGGAACGACCGGGTTTGGAGGTGGGGTGGCTGGAACATATCCTCTGGAAGATGTTCCCCCATTACTGTACTCTGGTATCTCGAGAAGTAGCAGGAAAAGTGCCACTACTTTGCAAAAGTAGGGTAGATTTGCAAAAACGACTGACGAAGCAGAAACAACGATGTACAGGCATACTTACGTTCAGTATAGAATCCCTAAGCCTCTCCACTAGGGTCAACCAGGCTTCCGCTGCGTGGTTCGTCCCGAACCAAAGAACGAAGCGAAGGACGGAGGGATCCTGAGACTGATCCACAAGGATGAATCGTGATCGCTCTGATCCATTTATAAGGCCCCTTCCCCCAACTTTTACCAGGGTCGGGCCGGAGGGGATCTTACTGCCCAAGACGTCCACCCAGTGCTCCTTAGGGGTAACGACCCACCATATCTAAGCACTAGGGGAGCTGCCTTGCTCGGCTAGAATCACAACATTCACAATACACTGGAGAATTGTGGAAGTATTAACAAGAAACCAAAGTACAATATATATAACATTATATATATTTACATGAGTACAAAAGTCGTAGTCTAAGTATTTATATAAGCCCGCAGGCTGTACAAGTACTAGATATAACTCCTCACTCTCTCTCCCTAACTAACTCATCGGTACTCACGTATCGAAACTCTAAAGATGTTGGGGGTGCTTTTGCTCGAGTAGTTCTAACTGCTGGCGCATCCTCCTCCGGCAGCGGGTCACTATGGTGCTTTATTTCCTATGAATGGTTATTTAAATAACCGTTAGTCACTGTGCTACGTGGAAACAAATCTCCTCCCCGGATCCATATCCTGGGGACGAGCACACACGCATCCAACAATAGAGGATAGCTTAAGCAAGGGAGAGTTAGTACAACATTTCATATAAATAGGGTAGGAGCAACAATAAAGAAGTGCAGCATAATGTAATTGGAATAGTAGCAGCAATGTATATCAGTTATATTTAAGGCTTCATCAGCACATCAGGTATCCACAACCTATACCCTACCACAGGCATTCACAACCGCGCACATACTGCAGGCATTCACAGTCGCACACATACCGCAGGCATTCACAGCCACGCACACACAATCCTATGTCGACATAGTATGGACCTCTTTTGTTCCAGCAGGGTAGCGAGCCCCGCTGACCTCACTGATGTGGTCGTCGGTGACAGTGGCCAGTCCTATCATTTCTGGGGGTGGTCGTACCACACAGCCCAGGCCCTAACGTACATCCCCGTGTACTCTTGGATGTGAGCGATATCTAATGATTCCACATTTTGACCGACCAGCGGAGGAAACCTGATGGGGAAAACATAAAGGCAGGTCACCTGTGGCACTCATCTCCCTGTCTCCTTGATTCGTCAATCTTTTCGTACCGGTGCGAACGGTCTACGAAAGTGAATGACCCGCCATAGTTTACAGCAAACAATTTACAAACAATCAAATAGTCAATTTTGCTAGCACGCTTCGAGTTTGTGGCGGCCTGCCCTGTTATGCTTCAATCTTCGGGCAGTGACGCTCAGCTCAACTTTCGACAAGGAGCATGAGAGCACTTATTTGTGGTTAAACCTGGAGGAACACCTCAACTCCGGTTATCCCCAACTAAGGCTCGATCTTAACAGATGGTTGCTCGTCAGAGAAGGACCCATGCTTATAATAGTAAATTGCAGTAATGAAAATGCGGTAATTAAAGCTGCTAATAATAATGCTGCATAATATAAGTGTTGTATGAAATGTGACCAGTACGGGACTGGAGTAGTATTGAATTGAAAGTACTGAACTGAAACGAACTTGATCAGTACGAGACTGGAGTAGTATTGAATTGAAATGAACTTGACAAGTACGAGACTGGAGTAGTATTGAATTGAAATGAACTTGACCAGTACGAGACTAGAGTAGTACTGAATTGAAAGTTCTAAACTGAAATGAATAAAGGAAACAAGACCACTATAAGACTGGAATAATCATAAGGAAAATAGTTAGTAGTCTAATCGCTCCACTAGGAGGCTTCAGTTCCATCTCCTATCTTAGGAGGCACGTTCAGTTCCATTTCCATTCTCATGAGGTATTTTCATTTCCTTCTCCGTTCTCAGGAGGCATATTTAGTTCTATTTCTGTTTTTAATAAAGCTTGCTTGGTTACACCAATTATTAAGAACTGATAGTAATTTGGTTGCGCCTTTATAATCACGGCTTAATCTGATTAGAGGCTTATTAGGAGTTACACCCATATTATTTGTCGAGGGTAATTTTGCAACTCACTACTCGTGCTCTTATCTTTCGAGTGCTCCCCAAATTACCCGAGAGACGAGGCGCACGACGGTTTCTCGAAATCTCGGAACACCCGGGGCTTGGTCACTTGCCCCGACCACTTTCATTGATAAGACCATTTATTATTCATATTAGAAAAGGGGTGGTCGTGCGCTCTAATTTTCACTTTCGAGGAAAATGAGCGTAATAAATTTTAAGCGAGGCCCTAGGTTCCAAGGAACTGAGGAAAAATTAATTTTGATCCCCAAGTCCCCTAATTTTGATACAACTTTAAGGGGGTCTATAATGAGCCTATAGAAATTTTCATAATTTTTCAAAGAGTTTTGGGCCTTTAATTTGCCCAAATAATTTTCATTCGGGATTTTAAAAATACTAAATCAACAGCAAAAATTCTCAAACTATTTGTGGAGGAAGCCATTGGTACGGGAAACATTTTTCATGTTGATCACTTTATTCCCAGAGGCCTAGAAATGGCCCAGAAAATTTCTCAAAGTTTATACGATAATTTTGTCTACTGATAGCAAATCAAGAATATCCTGTGGCTGAGATCGAGCCGGTCCTTAAAAATTACCCTTTTATCCCCACAGCGGATCGACCGCAGATCCGCTGTGGGGGACGCTGATGCTGAGGCGGGGGCGTGATTTAATTAAATCTCGGCCATCCGATCTTCATCATCAGATCGGGCGGCTGCTACTCTTCGCCGACAGTAGGCAGGGATAACCACTGCCACCGCCGGCCAGTCACTGTCGGGCGTCGGCGCTGCTCTCGGCCGGTTCGCCGGGGCCGCGAGTCCCTGGGTGGTGTCCTGGCGGCCTGCCCCGCCAGCCACCATTTCATTTGGCCATCCCGAGAGCGGGGAAAGTCGTCAGGCGATATTCGTCGACGATAATCATCGGGCGGGGTTCGACGATAGTCGTCGGGCGGAGCTCGGCGATAGTCGTCGACGATAATCATCGGGCGGGGTTCGACGATAGTCGTCGGGCGGAGCTCGGCGAATTTCGTCGAGCGAAGTTCTACAAAAAACGTCAAGCTGAGCTCGACGAAACGTCGGGCAGAGCTCTTCGGCGCCACCGCACCACCCCGCCTCTCCGGCATTGTTCCCAACCCCGTAACCACTCTCGGCTGGCACGCCGGAGGTAGGGATCTTCTCCGATGGTGGTCCGGCGACTATCCGCCGTCGGTCGCCGCCAGAGGCACGGCAGAGCAAATGCTCTGCCTCTCGGGTACCGCCGGAGCGGCATTATTCGACGACACCCCACATTTCCCCCCACCGGGAAATGTCATCCCGGTGGGTCAAGCCTTCTCCAGCGCCACTCCCGGCGCGGGGATAGGTCAACATTACTGCGGCCAACACCCGACCTGGATCACAGGTCGGTTGGTGTCGGCGGCGCTCTGGCCGCCGGAGGGCCCATGCAGGACGTCCAGAATGAGGGGGAGGGGAGAAGTTTGTACCTGTGGAGGAGGGGTTTGGGAGGGGCCGGCTTGGTTGGCCATCCAAGGTGGTGGTGGTGGAGCTCGGGCTTGCCCTTTTCGGGGACCTGAGCTCCGGCAGAGCTTTGGGAGGGGTGGTGGAGTTGCTCTTTGAGCTTATGAGGGGATTACCATGGGGAGGGGGCCTTTATATAAACTGGAGAGGAGGGGATCTCCTCCCTTTACACAATGTGGGATTAATCCCTCCTTAGGGAGGGATTAATCTCCACCCTCCAGCTGTCGAAGGACAGCTTGAGGCTCTAGGAAATTCCTCATGTTGGATAATGAGGTTGGACCCTTATGGGCTTGGGCTTTCATAAGTGGAAGAGGGAAAAAAAGTGGGGAGTGGGCGAAAGATTGGTGGGCCACCACTTGGGCCCACTCCCTCCCATCTCAATAATTTGTGGCCCCCATGGGTAGGGGGAAGTACTATTTACCCATGGAGAGGGGGTGTCCTCCTTAGGTAAAATTTCCAAAAATGGGGAAAAAGGGAGTGTTTGACCTAAGTCAACCCTGGTCGGTCAACTCATGGGGGTCAAAGTCAAAATAGGTCCAAGTCATCGAAGTTGAGTCAAAGTTGGGGTGTTGGGTCACATTTAGTGTGCGCACGCTTTTTGGTGCATTGTTGAGCTTGGTTTGACCACGGTTTGGCCACCCATTATTGAAACTAACCAAAATCAATTTTGTTGACTTTGTATTGATCATATGAATCCAATGCCACTGATCGGGGTCGAATCGGAGTTCGTTTGGTAAATGTCCAAAATCTGCGAGTCGCGGCGCGCTAAAATGGTCAAAATGTCTATATCCGCCGTTAGATCTTGAATCGCGATGCGGCGAGTTCCGATGCGCTCGTATCGACTATACAAGTCCATAGGAACTGACGGAACTCAAATCGGGGTTCTCTAGCTCTATTTTCTACATATGGTTACCTTCTACAGGGTCATGGGTAGGGGTTCAGGTTACTTTTATTGGGCATTCTAGGGTTCTGGTGGCCCAATAAAAGTTAGGATGTTACACCCCGTGCACTCAGGGCACATTCTCGGTGTCCGGACAAAACCCAGGGACGCACCACTGTTCTCCATACGGCAACAACATGAGCATTTTGGTAGTCTTTATGACCTGTGCATGGCCTAAGACCCGTAACTATGGCAGCGATAGGTAACACTACCCACGAACGCTCGACATTACTACTGGGTATGGTCGGCCCTTTCCCGTTGCTCACATCACCAGGCAAACAGCCACGACGCGGTTCGGCCTCCCCATTCCCTTTTCTCCATTCTTTACACAAGTGGCTCTTAGGCCATTAAGATGGGCTCTCAAGCTCTCAGCACCAAATCATAGGCCCCAGGTGTCTCCACAACACAGGCCATAATCACTGGCCCCGGGTGTCTCCATGATACATGCCACAATCACTGGCCCCATGTGTCTCCATGACACAGGCCACAATCACTGCTCTCAAGGAGCTACTGCCTACGATATCACTACCGTCGCGCGGTATCTGGCAGAAATACGATTCTGCCCAGTTTTCCGAGTGTTCCTTTCTAGTTAGTCCCCAAGTTTCCCTACTGCAATCTACCGTGTAGAAATCCGAAAAACAAACATCACAGAGTCTTCTCCGGTCAATACAAGCATAATGAAATGTAACACCTTCATCCGTTATATGACATATAATAGAGGGTCCGGTCGGGGCCCCACACCATATACCACAAACAGACGACGAGGTTACATGTTAATATCAAATACAAAAACACGCATCCTAACTCAGAGCATTCTAGGGAAAGCATTAGGGGTTATACTCGAACTCATTAATCATGAATGTCCACTATATATAAACAACCCCATTTATATCTGTCCAAGGAATGTTTACAAAATACACAAAAAGTTTGGCCTTAAGGCCTTATTGGTTTTCTTCACAAGTATGGATTACATACATCGGCATGCAGGTTGTTCGCACATGAAAATAGCAAAACATTTCTTTAAGTGGCCTTTGAGGGCCAGCATAACTGCAGCAGCAACGGCTTCAGCCCACTATGTTTCTCTCGGCTCTCCAGCAGCTGCATGGGGACAATCCACAGCAACAGTGGCAAACAAAGCAACGGTCAGCATTCATCTGATCAATTTATAACGACCCTACCCCTTTCCCGGGGCAGCGGTATTCCTTCCCTGCAGGCATAGCATTTCACAAGCAGATATATCACAAGATGTGCACTCACGCACCATCAATATATCACAAACGTCGACCACACGACCCGACGCTCCGTGCACTCAGGGCACATTATCGGTGTACTGGAAAACTAGGGTCCCACTATTGTTCTCAGGTCTCAAACCCAATAGTAAAACTTGAGCATTCATACTCCACGACCCACGACCGGAGACTTTAGTCTTGATGGTGAACAGCCCAAGACTCTCATGATGCGATCCTAACGAAGCCATTCACTTAGGCACTCGAGTTAGACAACCATCATGCGGATACAGTTCAGCCCTTGCCCGATGCTCAAATCGCCAGTTCAATGTATAGACTAATGCGGGTTGGCATCCCCTTGTCCGTTCGGCTCATCGGCTTTTAAGAGCGCGTAACTCACAATAACCACAACATCCCCGAAGGACTGGCTTCACAATCATAGGTTAGCAAGGAGCTATCGCCAGCGACAACCACTATCACCTGGCATTAGTGACAAAACTCTCTTTCTGTACCCAGCCCAAACCATATCTATACCAACTATCCAGAAAATCATGCAGCCATCTATAGTGCCGAAACACTGGACTTTCATAGTATACAACGCATGCACTTCGAGGGTATTTTCTTGGAATTCCACTCCAGTACTTCCTACTACTCCACTTCACAGGCACAACCTATAGACTCCACAAAATACTCGTTTATACATGGAGTGTTCTCAGATGCGCAAAATAAAACATCACCAATCCAGACCAACCTGTCCAGATGGGCTTCACACAGTATGCCTATTCCGTACTACACATTTCCGGATCTATATGCAAGACCTCTTGGGGATATCAAGAATCAACCCAACGAAAATCCCTCAACATTACACCTTTGGGTGGGGGAAATCCATGTATATGCCAAAATAAGGACTTCACATGTCCAAGGAAGAAGATTGTTACCCTTGGAGTTTTCTTCGTAGCCATGACAAAGCTTTTCTACGTGGATGTAAATGATCACCTCACTTTCCCCTTCGCTATTCTTGCTTTGGCTCTTGATTCCAACCCCAAGATCTCCTCCAGCAACTCAACAAGTCCACTCAAACCCTAGCACCAGCCAAGAGTTCTCTGCTCCAGAACTCGGGAAGTAAGGACGAGAGAGAGAGAAAGGAAAGAATGATTTACTGAATCTCATTCCTCTACCGATAAGGCCTCGGGTATTACCTCAGCCACATGATCTCTTCTCTTTAAAACACAGCAACGGCTTGGGTTTAAGCTGAAAAATCACCCATCGCTTACTGGCCGCTCACCAGCCATCTGACACGAGTCACCACTCGGCCATATCTGCATTTTTCGAAAAATTATCGAACGAGGATGATTTCGTCTAACGAACTTCGTCGATCGGAAGTGAGTTCATCGAACGGGCTTGATTTCACATAACAGGCCATAATCTTCGAACTCTGCTCGACGTTCTACATTTTCATCGAGCTCCGCTCAATGATCTTCGTCGAGCCCAGGTCGACTTTTATCTTGTTCTCTCCAACTCCTTTTTGGGGTGTTACAATCCTTCCTTCCTTATAGAAATTTCATCCCGAAATTTGCGTACAACACCCAGAACACAGTAACAAACATGTTACAACATATATTTTCTTCAAAAAAAATGTTACAATATTTTTTACAAATAACTCGGGAAATTCAACATGCATGAGGTGCTCCCGCTCCCATGTTAGCTCTTCACGACCACAATTGTCCCACCGGACCTTGACCATCACGATTATCTTGTTCTGCAGCTACTTAACTACTTTATCCTCGATCCGAATGGGCCTAACCCTCGTTGTTAGCCCAAATTTGACCGGTACGTGATCATTCACAATCACTTGAGCTGGATTTTTCACGGCTTTTCGAAGCACTAATATGTGGAACACATCATGCAATCCACTCAATTCTGTCAAAAGAGCTAGTCGATAGGTAGCTTCTCCAACTTGCTCCACTACTTCAAACGGACAAGATACCAGAGACTTAACTTTTTCAAGTCCCGAATCCTGGACACGCCCTTAAAAGGTTTTATTTTCAAGTATACCCATTCGGCAACCGCAAACTCCAAGTTTCGGTGTTTGGTGTTGTAATATTTTGCATGCTTATTTTGGGCCATCACTAACCGCTCTCGAATAGAGCGTATCCTTGAATTATCCTCTTTGACTTCTTTACGCGTGTACAACTTAGATTCGACTGTTTTCGCCGAAGCTAACAGTGTATGGCACTTCCTACCATACAAAGCTTCAAAAGGCGTCATCTGTAGGCTTGATAGTTATTATTGTAGACGAACTATACCATGTAGAGATGGTCTTCCCATCTCTTCCCGAAATTCAAGGCGCACATTCAGAGCATGTCCTCCATCGTTCTATTGGTCCTCTCAGTTTTGCCATCCGTTTGTGGATGAAAGGTCGTACTGAATGTTAATTTTGTCCCCAACAATTGATAGATTAGCCTCCAATCATTCGAAGTAAAGTTCCCATCTCGATCACTTACGATGCAACGGGGAACACTGTGCGCATGCAATCGTACTATTTGCTCAACATAAAGCTTAGCCAAGACTTCCACTGAATCATCTCTCTTATTCGGAATGAAGTAAGCCACTTTAGTCAACCGGTCCACGATCACCCAAATAGAATCATTACTGCGTTGAGATCTCGGCAAACCGTGCACGAAATCCATCGAAATATCATCAAAATTCCATTCCGTAATAGGTAGCGAGTTCAGGAAACCTCCAGGCTTCTGACATTCATCTTTCACTAAGGCATAGTTCTGACATTTAGCCATGTAATGTGCGATGTCTTTCTTCAAACCCGGCCACCAGAACTGCGTTTTCATGTCTTTATACATCTTTGTGCTCCCTGAGTGAATTGAATACTTTGTGAAGTGAGCTTCATACATCAATTCGTCTCTTAGCTTTCCAATACTCGGGACGCACAAACGACCATCTTTTCGCAAAAGGCCGTCATCCTAGGAGAATTGGACATTTGACCCATCCACTGCATAATGTTGTAAACTTTCATCAAGTTCTGTTGCTCGCTGAACCCTATCCGCAAGGTCATACTGTACCTCCATCCAGTTCAAGCACGCATTTGTTGTGGAATTCTTGTCAATACAAGAAATCTCTAACGCTTCTAGCTCCTAGACCAGACGCTCATCATGCATCTGCAACCAAGTTATCCTTGTCGGAGTACTACGACTCAACGCATCTGCCATGGCGTTTCCCTTTCCTGGAGTATAATGAATCTGGAAGGTGTAGTGCCCGAGGAACTCCATCCACCTAGGATGTCGCATGTTGAGATCCTTCTGATCCAATACATATTTTAGACTTTTATGGTCCGTGAATGTATCTACTTTCACGCCATATAAATAATGACGCCACAGTTTAAGTGCAAAAATCACCGCCGCCAACTCCAAGTTGTGGACGTGATAGTTCCGATCTTGCACTTTCAACTGGCGTGAGCCATAAGCGATCACATTTCCAAATTATAGAAGAACGCAGCCTAAGCCGCTCCCTGATGCATCACTATATATTTCAAAGCCGTCCGAACCACACGGCGACGTCAAGATTGGTGTCGTGATTAAGTGACTCTTCAGCTCTTCAAAAGCTCGCGCACACTCCGACGTCCAGGCGAACTTCTAATCCTTACTGGTTAATATGGTAAGAGGAAAAGTGATCTGTGAGAAGTTTTCTACGAAACGTCTGTAATAGAGCGTCAGTCCAAGGAAAATCCTGACTTCGACCACAGAAGACAACACCGGCCACTCTCGTATGGCTCTTATCTTTGACGGATCCACCGCAATGCCCTCTTCACTCACCACATGGCCAAAAAACGCAATTGACGGCAGCCAAAACTCACACTTTGAGAACCTATCGTAGAGCTTGTTTCTCCTCAAGTTGTGTAACACCATCCGTAAATGGTTCGCATGATCTTCTTCAGACTGGGAGTACATTAGAATGTCATCGATGAAGACGATTACAAATAAATCTAAGTACTCTCGAAATGTTCGGTGCATTCGGTTCATGAACACTGATGGAGCATTTGTTAGCCCAAACAGTATTATAGTGAACTCGTAATGACCGTAGCGTGTTCCAAATGCTATCTTGGGAATGTCACCTTCCTGAATTCTCAATTGGTAGTAACCAGACTTCAAGTCCAGTTTAGAATAGATGGTTGATCCCACTAGCTGATCAAACAAGTCATCAATTCGAGGTATTGGATACTTGTTCTTCTCCGTCAGCTTATTCAATTCGTGATAGTCGATGCACAACCGTAGACTATTGTACTTCTTTTTCACAAAGAGAACAGGTTCTCTTCAGGGTGACATACTTGGGTGTATATAACCCTGTTCCGGCAACTCTTGTAGTTGAACTTTCAGTTCCGCCATTTCCTTTGACACTACACGATATGGTGAGCGGGCCACAGGTTTTGCACCTGACACTAACTTAATTGAGAAATCAATCTCCTATTATGGTGGTAACCTCGAAAGCTCCTTCGGTAACACATCAGCAAAGTACGAAACAATCGGAACATCACTCACACTGCCTTTTGGCTCAACAACTGTAATAAGTGTGAAGAATAACTCTGCTCTCTTCCGAACAGCTTCAACGACTTGGAGAGCTGACAACAATAAGTTGCTCGATCCTCGCATACCAGCGAATTTTGTCTCTAGCTCGGTATTCTATCCCAATGTGATCTCCTTTGAATTGCAATCAATAAAGGTAAGCTGCTCCGAGAGTCAGTCCATACCAAAGATCACATCAAATTCTGATATCGGCAGTACAAACACGTCCAATCTGAAATCCTGACTTCCTATCCGTACCTCCACAAAGCAAGTCCTATCTGCATGTATCACACATCCGTTCAATAATAACACTTTCACACTATATGTCGTCATACAAATCAACACTCCGATCCGTGACACGAAGTCCACAGATAGAAATGAATGTGATGCACCCGTATCAAACAGTGCTCTCCCCGGACAATCCAGAATCAGGACAAAGCCTAATACAAACACATCATACACAACCTACACACAAGGTATGAAGTATCAAAAGCAATAATAAAGTATCTTAACTCGTATCTGGGATGTCGTCACTTTGCTTTATGGCCTCCCATTGACCACGATTATATACTCAGGGCTATGCCTGGGATGCAGAGGACTTCACCACTGTCTTTCCCTTTTCATCATAGGATGCTCCTGTCTTCTTCTCACCCTTAGGCGGACCAACCCGACAATCACGGGCTAGATGACTCACCTTACCACATGTATAACAGGCATGAAGGTCTTGCAAAGAAGTTGCTACAGTTCCAACAGTCGAGGGAGCCTATAAAGAAGACTTGGATCTCTTACCCAATTTCCTTCAGTAGTTTGATTTTCCCGGGTGCGGTACCTTGAACTCGGGCTTTGTCACAGCCAAGTCCCTCTTGCCATGTACCCTCTTCATATCTTTCTCCAACGCACGAGTCGTATCAACCAACGCTTGAAACCCCTGGTTCACTGAACTCGAGAGCAGGAATCTCAGGTCATCTCGCAACCCTTTGTAGAACCTATTGGTTTTACGCTCTTCGTCAGAAAAGATAGATCCCGCATAACGTTCCAATCTGGTAAACGCTTGTAAGTAGGTATCAACACTACTTTCCCTATGGGTTAGACGCTGGAACTCATTTTCCATAGCTATGCGTTTAGCCAATGGCAAATGCTTTGCCAAAAAATAGTCTCCAAAACTCCTCTATCGAGACTTCCATTAGTTGTCTAACGGCCAAGTGGTGAAACTCCATTTCATCCCACCAAAGTCGAGCCTCTCCTTTCAACAGGAATGTGGCTAAGGTGACTTTCTATTCCTCCTCTATTCTAATCGCCGTCAAAATCCTCTTGACGCACGCAAGCCAATCCTCTTCCTGCATTGGGGATCTTGCCCCCGTGAACATAGGAGGATTGAAGCTCATAAATTGCCTCAGTTGCCGTTCCGCTGCTCGTGGATATACAATAGCCTCAACAGGTACTGGTCTCACACCAACCTGTTCTGGCACCACCGCAGGCCACGCCTGTCCAGTAGGCTGTGCCTAGATCATAGTAAACAACGCCTCAGCAACTAAGCGTACTATCTCCGTAGACGGAGGAGGTGTAGGCACCTTAATTGGTACTATACTCTCATTAGAACGCCGGGGCTCAGACTGCCCCGCACCACTTTGTGTCACTTATATGTGTAAAAGACACACTTTAGCGGCTTGACAAAAGCAACCATAATAGAATAGGAACACGCAGGTTCCTCAAACATGTGTATTTTCATTCTTTAGTGGATATTCTTGAGTTCATTTATGTTAAAACGGGTCGCACGTACATGTGCTCGCCACCCCCTCAAAAGAATTCGACCACGAATTCGAAGGAGGAAGACCAAGACAAGCTGATACCAAATTGTAACACCTACATCCGTTACATGACATATAATAGAGGGTCCGGCCAGGGCCCCACACCATATACCACAAACAGACGGCGAGGTTACAGGTTAATATCAAAGACTAAAACACACATCCTAACTCAGAGCATTCTAGCGGAAGAATTAGGGGTTAAAATCAAACTCATTAACCATGAATGTCCACTATATATAAACAACCTCATTTATATCTGTCCAAGGAATGTTTACAAAATACACAAAAAGTTTGGCCTTAAGGTCTTGCAGGTTTTCTTCATAAGTGTGGATTACATACATCGGCATGCAGGCCGGCCACACATGAAAATAGCAAAACATTTCTTTAATTGGCCTTCGAGGGCTAGTATAGCAGCAGCAGCAAGGGCTTCAGCCCACTATTTTCCGCTCGGCTCTCCAGCACCTGCATGGGTATAATCCACCGCAATAGTGACAAACAAAGCAATGGTCAGCATTCAGCTGACCAATTTATAATGACCCAACCCCTTTCCCGGGACAGCGATATTCCTTCCTTGCACGCATAGCATTTCACAAGCAGATATATCACAAGATGTGCACTCACGCACCATCAATATATCACAAACGTCGACCACACAGCCCGACGCTCCGTGCACTCAGGGCATATTATTGGTGTACCGGAAAACCAGGGTCCCACCACCATTCTCAGGTCTCAAACCCAATGCTAAAACATGAGCATTCATGTTCCATGGCCCACGACCGGAGACTTTAGTCTTGATGGCGAACAGCCCAAGACTCTCATGATATGATCCTAACAAAGTCATTCACTTAGGCACTCAAGTTAGACAACCCCTGGAAACAACACTCAACGCTAGACAACACTTAATGCCAGAGAAGGCCACTTGACACCAAACAGGCCACTCGACGCCTGGAGGCTGGACATAATGCCTGGAGTCTGGACTCAACGCCTGGAGGCTGAAGGTTGACTCAACGCCTGGAGGCTGGGGGCGGACTCAACGCTTGGAGGCTGAAGGCTGACTCAACGCCTGGAGGCTGGGGGCTGACTCGACGCTTGGAGGTCAGGGGCTTACTCAACGCTTGGAGGCGGGGGGCTGACTCAATGCTTGAGTGTAAGCTAGGGTTAGGGTTAGATCCCTCCTCCCCAAAACATTGATTCGACCAGACTTTTCCACCTTCACAGCAACAAAGGAGATATGACGGCGGGAGATAGATCCAGATCTCTAATGAAGGTGGATTGTTGATCGTGACCTGATTTCACTTAATACAACAGCAGCAGTGTCAGAGAACGACGACGAGCTTTCCCGATTCCTTCAATTGAT
Organism: Platanthera guangdongensis; assembly: GCA_039583875.1. NCBI lineage: Eukaryota > Viridiplantae > Streptophyta > Magnoliopsida > Asparagales > Orchidaceae > Platanthera > Platanthera guangdongensis. Next base: position 81,218,668 of record CM077158.1, read on the forward strand.
CGAAACCAGCGGTGATTCTGACGAACATGCCCTTTTCCCTGATCAAGCGGTGGGAAGAAACAGCGAAACTCCACAACCAGCCGCAATTTCTTCTTAGACATTGACGATCGGCGATGCCTTGCGAAGAACCAGAGACCAGACTTTTCTGATTTTCAGCGGTGGACAGGATTCACAACTAACTCTAGAAAAGCAACAACGAGAATTTTTCCTTCATGCAGTCAGCGAGCCAAACAGAAGATGAGCGACAGAGCAGTTATTTTGAGATTGAGAGTCCCTCGAAGCATCCAGATGGTGATCAAAGTGGAATCACCTACCTGTTGCCCCTATGTGGGTATAAATAAGCAAACCCTAGGAGTATCTACGGGTATCGGATATGCGTGTATCCGAACCGACCCGTTAAGCCCCTTGTAACACCTCCCCTGTATTGACTGTATAATATGGGTCCGGCCGGGGCCCCACAACATACAGACCCCATAGCTTTAGTATTATAAAATGATATAGCTACCCAAACTCAAAACTCAAAACACAACACAGCGAAAACAACCAAAGAGACTAGAAGTTATCCACGCCTACAAGTGTAACAAAATGGCCTTAAGGCCTTACAACAAGAGTGAATCCAAACTCAAATAATACATCAGTCCTGAAAGTGCATAAGCACACCTAGTCTACCTCGGCCTGCAAGCCGGTCAAAATGAGCATAAAACATACAATTTCATAAACGTAAAGCTACAGCAAAAGGTAACACTACACGAGGCTTAGGCCTTTATGGCCGGCGAGCTAGCTCCGGCTTGCGATCCTTGCCCTGTAAAAATTATTAGTAATGTGGGTCAGCAAAGGCTGACCTCAAACTGTGTAACAAACACATCTCCTCCCGGCCGCTCCTAACGGACCCCGGGGTACTCCTCCAACCTGCAAGTTTGCACTTCGTATGCAATATTCATAAGCAAGAAAAGCAACTAAAGGAACATGCTTGGATGTCTCAAACATCATACATGTTCTCTACTATTGAGCATATAATATTAGGGTCTACTATGCAACATGAATGCAACACCCGGGTTTCACCCAAGGCACCCTATATCATATGCATCTAGCACAACATCACATCAATTGGGTACTCATCGTTTCCCCATTGGCATAAAGCCGCAAACAAAAAGGGAAACACAATTCCCCCCAACGGCACACAAGCCGCCACATGGAACTCTTGCTTAGGCCCCACCCGCTCAAGGTCTTTGAGCCGGGCTTGCCTGCAAGCTCTGACGCCTCATGTCAGGATTCCAACAAACACAACTGATCGATTCTAAGAAGCCTTGATGTACCCCACCCGCTCATGGCCTCATTGCCCGGGCTTGCCCCCATGCTTGGCATTCTCATCAGTCTCACAGAAGGGGACTAGTCTCGTCGGGACACTCTCCACACATGACGTGTACATCACGGGATACCCAGCCGACCACGGAGACACAACCAATCCTTGGCATATCTCAATCCAAGACAATTCCACCCTAGTCCCTCATTTGTACTGCAGCGTTCCCGCGCACCAAGGAAACCATCTACCACTCATGCGGAGCTAACCTTGTCCACCAAGGAAACCATCTACCGCCATTGAGGTGCTAACCCTGTCCGGTTTCAACTACACGTACTTACTCGAGAAAAAGGGGAAAACATCACCACATCACAAACGACATCTTGCCGCAACGGATCTCTACGAATCATTAAAGATCGTATGCAACATCACCGAGTCGGATTAACGGTCGCGACTACGGCTTCACACACCATGCCTAATCCACTAACGGAGCGGATCTCTAATGCAAAAACATGTCAGGGGCGGACTCAATCGACCCGTAGGTTCATCTTGAACCTTGGCGACCCAAACCCCTCTCATTTGAGTGTTTGGTGCCCAAAAACTAGAAAAGAAAAGATGCTAAAACATGCATCCTAAAACCGAGAGGAGAAGTGTCGTTACCTTCCGACTCCTCTTCCTAGCCATGGAAAAATAGCCGGATGAAAACCTTCGCAACGATCTAGCTTCCACGGATCCGGACTCGGCTCGCGATTTGGAGCACCGAAGCCTCTCCAACAGTCGGATCTCTACTTCACCTTCTTCCTTGCTCTCCCCTCTCTCTAGAACTTTAGAAAGAGAACCACTCAAAAGAAATGAGGGTTTCTAAGGGTCCAATCCCGTGTATATCCCATCAGGAACAACCCCCAGCCGTAGGATCCCAAATTAAAGAAACGAACGGCCTTGATTCGGGCCTGAAAAGCTAAAACTGGGCCGAACACGACCTGCGACATGCCCGTGTCCAGGGCCGTGTCCCTCATTCGCCGTCAAAATCGACGCGCCTGAAACAACATACGGGCATCCGACACGCCCGTGTTCGACCCGACACGCCCGTGTTCCAACTGACACGGCTGTGTGGTCGGCCGTGTGCCTCCATCGACACAGCCCCGAAAACAACCCAAGACTCACACGGGTACTGGACACGTCTGTGTCCTTGCCCGTGTCTAACTCAACACGCCTGGGCTCCAGGCCGTGTTCGCTGTATCGACACTTCGTCGAGCGAAGTTCGTCGACTGCCTGACACGGCCTTGGACACGCCCGTGTCCTAGGTCGTGTGCCTTGTCTCGACACATCATCGAGCGAAATTCGTCGACTCCCCTCTTTTTGCTCTCTCTTGAAATGAGAAGAAGAAGAAGATAATGAAGAGGAAGGGTTTAAATCCTCTTTTCCCCGGCCTTATCAACACCTGGCCAGAGCCTATCCATTGGATCCAGAAAGAGGGAATCAAACGGCTCAGAATCGTCCAGAAAAGCATGAACACGGCCTGACACGCCCTGTGACACGCCCGTGTCACGGGCCGTGTCACTTAAGCGGCAGGCAACCGACTTATAGCCAACCAGCACACGGCCGTGGGACACGCCCGTGTCACGGGCCGTGTACCCTGACACGCCCTCAGACATGCATGTGTCTGTGGCCGTGTTCATCAGGTTGCATAACATCAAAATCACTCGAGACTCACACGGCCCTGGGACACGCCCATGTTCCAGGTCGTGTGCACCTGGACACACCCGTGTCCCGCAAACACGCCCTAGCTCAAAACGTCGAGCTGAGTTCGTCGACCACATTGACACGCCCTGTGACACGCCCGTGTCACAGGCCGTGTCCTCACTCGACACTCGACACTTGATGATCGTTGAGCAAAATTCGTCGACCTCACGACTTGACACAACCCAGGCATGACACGCCCTGGGACACGCCCGTGTCTCAGGCCGTGTCACCTATGCATGAACCCAAATTGACCCAAATGAAGTTTAGGGTGTTACAATCCTCCCCTCCTTCAAAAAATTTCGTCCTCGAAATTTGGCTCACGCCAATCAGTCACAACATCACAATATCTTACACCCACCGCATCCACGCATAAAAAGGCGAGCAGGGTTTGAGCTCAGAGGCCGCAGCATGTCTCATCCCAAGCCATCACACAAACAAACCAATCTCAACACATTCATAGATCCATCTAACCCACTATGTACATATCATATGTCACAGATACAAAGACATAACATTCACATATACACATAGATGACGGGCCACACTTATTTCCGCTCATCTGTATTATTTTGCAAATAGCGTTTAAACTCCTCTGTAAATGCCAAAATTGAAAACCCGAGGTTGAATTTCACCAAGTGCACTTTGCGGCTCTTGTACTTCCATATTATGCAATCGAGGCTGCGTCTGGGATGCAGATGATTCGGCCACTGCTTTACCCTTATCTTCATAAGACGCACCCGTTGTTTTCTCACTTCGAGGAGGGACGCTTCGACAGTTAGAGGCTATATGCCCCTGTTTTCCGCATTTAAAACAGGTACGTGTCTCCACACGTCTTTGTCCATACGTTGCTTCTGATGCAACATTCGACGAGGTTTCTTCCACAGGCTTGAATTTTTTCTTCTCTCGTTTCTGAAAATCCAATTGTTCCGACTGCGGAACTTTGAATTCTGGCTTCTCCATCGCCAGTCTTCTCGTTTCTTGCACTCGTTTCATATCCTTCTCCAATGCACGGGCTGTATCTACCAACGCTTGGAAGCCTTGGCTCACCGAACTTGGCAGTGTCAACCTTAAGTCATCTCGAAGGCCCTCATAAAATCGATTCGTCTTTCGGGCTTCCTCGGCAAAAGTAGATCCCGCATACCGCCCCAGTCTAGTAAATTCATGCAGGTATGCATCAATATCCCGCTCACCCTGCACTAAACGTAAAAATTCATTTTCCATTGCAATCCGCTGGGACACTGGCACGTACTTGGCTAAAAACAAGCGGGAGAATTCTTCCATAGAAACTTCCGCTAACCCTCGACCGGCCAAGTAATGCACCTCCATCTCATCCCACCATAATCTCGCGTCTCCTTCCAACAAAAAAGTGGCTAAAGTCACTTTCTGCTCCTCCGTTGTCCTGATGGCAGTCATTATCCGTTTGACTCTCGCAAGCCAATCATCCGCCTGCGTTGGAGAAATCGCCCCGCCAAACGTAGGTGGATGAAATTCCATAAAACTTTTCAACTGCTCATCCACAGGCTCTTGCCGAACAGGTACAACTGCAGGCCTTGAAGGTTGTGTTTGCAATACTGTGAGCACTGTTTCCGTCACTATCCGAATGGTCTCCGCCAAAGGAGGCGTAGGCGCTTCAACCGGTGCTACACTCTCATCAGACCGCTGGGGCTCAGACGGCCCAGCTCCACTCCTCGCCACCTAGCAATGTACAGAACACCATTAATAATTCATATCATAACGGTACTGCTACATTGAATACACACTCACGCACGTCATGTGCATGAAATACATTCCTAGTGGACATTTGTCAGTTCAATTTTGTTCTCTCCTCCCAAACAATCTAAACCTGGCTCTGATGCCACTTTGTAACGCCCCCACTCGTCACATGGCCTATAACGGTGGGTCCGGCCGGGGCCCCACGCCATAGGTCACAGACAAGTGACGGAATTACTTGTGGTGATCAAATTCTATTCGTGTCCTTAACTCAATCCATTCTAGCGCGGCATTAATTAAGTTGCATGAACTCAACTCCAGGAATGTCCACTAATACATAAGTGTCACATTTATATATCCAAAACCAGGAATGTATACAACCCACACACACACACACACATGGCCTTAAGGCCTTACAGGTTGCTCTTTGTACACATATACAAGTTCGTACACCGGCACGCAGGCCGGCCACACATGAAATCCAACCGCGATTCACTTGGCCTTCAAGGGCCTTAGCAGCAAGCTTTCAATCTGCTTGTTTCATTTCAAGCCGCAGCACCTGCAAGTAGACATCCACCAAAGAGAGGCAAACAAAGTAACGGTCAGCTATAGCTAACCAATTACAACGACCCTACCCCATGCTCGGGGCAGTGGTTCCTTCCCTGTATGCATTTGCATGTACAATAGCTAACAATCACAATCAAACATATCAAATCACAAACGCCGACCGCAGCCCGACGCTTCGTGCTCTCAGGGAACCTTACGGTGTACCGGAAACCCGTGGTAACACCACCAATCACACGGTAATTAACTTGTTGGCTGGCCGGTCCTAGTCACCCCAACACGCATGCTGGTTGCATTCTGCCCAAACCAAGCAGAGGTACGTACCGCATGACAAACATGAGCATTCATCCAACAGATCGACCCGCTTTTATTTCGGTGTAGCAAGTCGGGCTATCGCACGCTCCCGAACACTGCCACCAATCAATCTCCATCATGCCCAAGTACAGGTTAGCCTTGCCCGTGCTCACATCGTCACTGGCGCACCGTGACGCGGGTCGGCCTTCCCTTCCTAGGTAGCCGCAGCTTCCCTCTCTCGCAGAGCAAACCACAAGGAGCTTCGCAAAGCATCCAAGATCATATCCATGGCTAGCCCACGCATGACCATACCATGCACACATAGCATTCAAGCACAAAGCACATATCATCTTTGCAAATCCACGGAGTCTCCTCCGGTTTACCCATGATCATCACCAATCCAGACTAAGAGTCCAGATGGGCTTCACACAGCATGCTTATGTCGTACTCCATAATTCCAGCTCTAGATGCAGACTCAACGACGGAATCACTTCGTGAATCCACCTTTTGGTGGAGGATTCCACGCATATGCATAAACGAAAGGACTTCGATATCCAAGAAGGAGATCGTTACGCTTGAAGATCGCTTCGGTGCCATGAAGTAGCCGGATGGAAATCACTGTCTCGGCTCAGCCTTCACGAATCCGCTCTCGAATCTTCGTTCCGCACTCCGCAGCTCCTCCAACAGCTGGTTTCTCTTCCTCCTTCCTTCCCTTGCACTCCCCTCTTCTTGCTCTCTCTTGAAATGAGAATAAGAAGAAGATAATGAAGAGGAAGGGTTTAAATCCTCTTTTCCCCGGCCTTAGCAACACCTGGCCAGAGCCTATCCATTGGATCCAGAAAGAGGGAATCAAACGGCTCAGAATCGTCCAAAAAAGCATGAACACGGCCTAACACGCCCTGTGACACGCCCGTGTCACAGGCCGTGTCACTTAAGCGGCAGGCAACCGACTTATCACAAAGCATATATCACAAAACAGGCGGAGAAGGTACGGGATGATACCAGAGTAGCGCATCGCACTTATCACAAAGAATTCTAGCGGAAGCCTATACTAACACTTGAACTCCACCCGTGAATGTCCAACATATAACACAACCCCACGTTGTATATATCGTACATAGGAATGTCTTACAAGAGTACAAAAGTTGGCCTTATGGCCTTACATGGCTTTCAAACAGTGGCCTAAACAGATTGGCGCGCAGGCCGGCCACAATAAAAGAAAAAACATAATAAGCAGCATAAGCCTTCGAGGGCTAGCAGCAGCAGCAACAACAACAGCAGGGTCATCAACCTTTATGCATCCCGCTTGGCTCTCCAGCACCTGTACAGGGACAATCCACCCAACGGTGGCAAACATAAGCAACGGTCAGCGTTCAGCTGATCCAATTATAATGACCCTACCCCTTTTCTCGGGGCAGCGGTAATCTTCCCTGCAGGCATATCATATCACAAGCATGATAATATATCTCATAAAATGTGCTTTCACACACACATGTCATCACAACCGTTCGCCACCCGACCCAACGGTCCGTGCACTCAGGGCACATTCTTGGTGTTCTGGCAAATCACATGCCCACCACCGTATCAGGGACATCACCCAATGGCAACTCACTTGAACATTTACTCCATGGCGTGCAGCCGGAGTTTTATAGTCTTAGTGAACCGGGATTGTCCCTTAGCCCCCATGGTCTCACGGTGCGCAGGCCTAAGACTCTTGATATGCGCTCCAACAGGCCGCACTTTCTGGTCTCACATCGGACGGACATAACGCAGGTCGGATCCTCCACCCCCCGTTGCTCAAATCGCCTTGCCTTCTCCGAGTACAGCGTACTCATGGCTATATAAAGGCGCGGGTCGGTCTCACCAATCCTGTTCTTGGCATTCAAGCATGGGTATTTCTCTACACCCGTTCATTTCACAATCTCAGCGGGTCTTTCCTGGGCACCCCAGTACTTCCTGTTACTCTCTTCACAGGTGGACACCGCAATATCACAAATGTCAGGGTCTTTCCTGGGCATACCAGTACTTCCTGTTACTCTCTTCACAGGTGTACACCCCTACGACATCAAGCATCACAAAGGGCCTTTCCTGGTCACACCAGTACTTCCTATGTCTCATCCACAGGTATGACCCAAAAACATAACACGGATATTTTCCTGGACTACCACTCCAATACTTCCTGCTACTTCCTTTCACAGGTCCAACCTGTCGACTCCTAAACCACGCGTTTATCACGGAGTCTTCTCCGATTCGTATGCAACATCACCAATCCAGACCAACCTGTCCAGATGGGCTTCACACAGCATGCCTATTCCGTACTCCATTTCCAGATCTATATGTCAACAATGGGGATTTCATAAATCACCCAAAAGACTCCCAAAATCAACCACCTCTTGGTGGGGGAATCACAAACATATGCCAAAAGGAAGCCTTCACATGCCTAGGAAGAAAAGTCGTTACCCTTGAATCCCTCTTTGGTGCCATGAGCTCCAAGCTAGCTTGCACGAAGCACAAGAATGTTTCCTCCGCAACGTCGGCCTCAGAACGCAGCTTGATACTCTCAAGCTCCACCAGCACAACCCTTCTTCTTCATTATCACAAAGTATATATCACATCTCAGTGCTTTGAAAGGCCATTAAAGATCCAACTCAAGTGATCGCAGATGATCGTGTGCCGGTGGAGTATGGGCTAACGACAAGAGTTAGACCCATTCAGATCGATGATCGAGCCGAGAAACAGTTGCGGAACAAGACGATCGGCATGGTGAAAGTCCGGTGGAACAACTGCGGTCGTAAGGAACTTACATGGGAGCGAGAGCAAACCATGCGAGAAGAGTTTCCCGAGCTGTTTCTGTAATCTGTGGAGAGCAGATTGTGTTGTAACGCCCCCACTCGTCACATGGCCTATAACGGTGGGTCCGGCCGGGGCCCCACGCCATAGGTCACAGACAAGTGACGGAATTACTTGTGGTGATCAAATTCTATTCGTATCCTTAACTCAATCCATTCTAGCGCAGCATTAATTAAGTTGCATGAACATACCATCCACACATAGCATTCAAGCACAAAGCACATAGCATCTTTGCAAATCCACGGAGTCTCCTCCGGTTTACCCATGATCATCACAAATCCAGACTAAGAGTCCAGATGGGCTTCACACAGCATGCTTATGCCGTACTCCACAATTCTGGCTCTAGATGCAGACTCAACGATGGAATCACTTTGAGAATCCACCTTTTGGTGGAGGATTCCACGCATATGCATAACCGAAAGGACTTCGATGTCCAAGAATGAGATCGTTACCCTTGAAGATCGCTTCGGTTCCATGAAGTAGCCGGATGGAAATCACCGTCTCGGCTCAGCCTTCACGAATCCGCTCTCGGATCTTCGTTCCGCACTCCGCAGCTCCTCCAGCAGCTGGTTTCTCTTCCTCCTTCCTTCCCTTTCACTCCCCTCTTCTTGATCTCTCTTGAAATGATAAGAAGAAGAAGAAGATAATGAAGAGGAAGGGTTTAAATCCTCTTTTCCCCGGCCTTAGCAACACCTGGCCAGAGCATATCCATTGGATCCAGAAAGAGGGAATCAAATGGCTCAGAATCGTCCAGAAAAGCAAGAACACGGCCTGACACGCCCTGTGACACGCCCGTGTCACATGCCGTGTCACTTAAGCGGCAGGCAACCGACTTACAGCCAACCAGTACACGGCAGTGGGACACGCCCGTGTCACGGGCTGTATACCCTGACACGCCCTCAGACACGCCCGTGTCTGTGGCCGTGTTCATCAGGCTGCACAACATCAAAATCACCCGAGACTCACACGGCCCTGGGACACGCCCGTGTTCCAGGCCGTGTGAACCTGGACACACCCGTGTCCCGCAAACATGCCCTGGCTCAAAACGTCGAGCTGAGTTCGTTGACCACATTGACACGCCCTGTGACACGCCCGTATCACAGGTCGTGTCCTCACTAGACATTCGACACTCGACGATCATTGAGCAAAGTTCGCCGACCGCACGACTCGACACAACCCAGGCAAGACACGCCCTGGGACACGCCCGTGTATGGGCACACGGCCTGGGACATGGGCGTGTCACAGGCCGTGTGAGTCTCGGGCGATTTTGGGATTATTTTCGCCTGATGAACACGGCCACAAACACGGGCGTGTCTGAAAGCGTGTTGGGTGACACGGCCCATGACACGGGCGTGTCCCATGGGCATGTTACTGGTTTGGATAAGTCGGTTGAGCACCGCTTGAGGCACACGGCCTGGGACACGGGCGTGTCACAGGTTGTGTCAGGTAAAAATCAGCTTTTCTGGCAAAATTGTGGCCGTCCATACCTTCAGCCTGGATCCAAGGGCTGAGCTTCTTTCCTATTTTCCTAAAGGCCAAAAACTGAGAACATATTCTCATTTTGATTAGTGCCTTCAGCTTTCTACAAGTTAGAGAGAGAAAGGGAGAGGAAGAAGAAGGAAGAAGAAGAAGGGTTGTGCTGGTGGAGCTTGAGTGTATCAAGCTGTGTTCTGAGGCCGACGTTGCGGAGGAAAAGTTCTTGTGCTTCGTGCAAGATAGCTTGGAGCTCATGGCACCAAAGAGGGCTTCAAGGATAACGATTTTTCTTCCTAGCCATGTGAAGGCTTCCTTTTGGCATATGTTTGTGATTCCCCCACCAAGAGGTGGCTGATTTTGGGAGTCTTTTGGGTGATTCATGAAATACCCTTTGTTGGCATATAGATCCGGAAATGGAGTACGGAATAGGCATGCTGTGTGAAGCCCATCTGGACAGGTTGGTCTGGATTGGTGATGTTGCATACGAATCGGAGAAGACTTCGTGATAAACGCGTGGTTTAGGAGTCAACGGGTTGGACCTGTGAAAGGAAGTAGCAGGAAGTACTGGAGTGGTAGTCCAGGAAAATATCTGTGTTATGTTTTTGGGTCATACCTGTGGATGAGGCATAGGAAGTGCTGGTGTGACCAGGAAAGACCCTTTGTGATGCTTGATGTCGTAGGGTGTCCACCTGTGAAGAGAGTAACATGAAGTACTGGTATGCCCAGGAAAGACCCCTGACATTTGTGATATTGCGGTGTCCACCTGTGAAGAGAGTAACAGGAAGTACTGGGGTGCCCAGGAAAGACCCGCTGAGATTGTGAAAAGAATGGGTGTAAAGAAATACCCAGGCTTGAGTGCCAAGAACAGGATTGGTGAGACCGACCCGCGCCTTTATATAGCCATGAGTACGCTGTACTCGGAGAAGGCAAGGCGATTTGAGCAACGGGGGGTGGAGGATCCGACCTGCGTTATGTTCGTCCGATGTGAGACCAGAAAGTGTGGTCTGTTGGAGCGCATAGCAAGAGTCTTAGGCCTGCGCGTCGTGAGATCATGGGGGGCTAAGGGTCAATCCCGGTTCACTAAGACTATAAAACTCCGGTTGCACGTCATGGAGTAAATGCTCAAGTGAGTTGTCGTTGGGTGATGACCCTGATATGGTGGTGGGCATGTGATTTGCCAGAACACCAAGAATGTGCCCTGAGTGCACGGACCGTTGGGTCGGGTGGCGAACGGTTGTGATTTGCCAGAACACCAAGAATGTGCCCTGAGTGCAAGCCGGTCAAAATGAGCATAAAACATACAATGCCATAAACGTAAAGCTACAGCAAAAGGTAACACTTCATGAGGCTTGGGCCTTTCTGGCCGACGAGCTAGCTCTGGCTTGCGATCCTTGCCCTGTAAAAATTATTAGTAACGTGGTTCAACAAAGGCTGACCTCAAACTGTGTAACAAACACATCTCCTCCCGGCCGCCCCTAACGGACCCCGGGGTAATCCTCCAACCTGCAAGTTAGCACTTCGTATGCAATATTCATAAGCAAGAAAAGCAACTAAAGGAACAGGCTTGGATGTCTCAAACATCATACATGTTCTCTACTGTTGAGCATATAATATTAGGGCCTACTATGCAACATGAATGCAACACCCGGGTTTCACCCGAGGCACCCTATAGCGTATGCATCTAGCACAACATCACATCAATTGGGTACTCATCGTTTGCCCATTGGCATAAAGCCGCAAACAAAAAGGGAAACACAATTCCCCCCCAACGGCACACAAGCCGCCACATGGAACTCTTGCTTAGGCCCCACCCGCTCAAGGTCTTAGACCCGAGCTTGCCTGCAAGCTCTGATGCCTCATGTCAGGATTCCAACAAACACAACTGACTGATTCTAAGAAACCTTGCTGGACCCCACCCGCTCATGGCCTCATTGCCCGGGCTTGCCCCATGCTTGGCATTCTCGTCAGTCTCACAGAAGGGGACTAGTCTCGCCAGGACACTCTCCACAAATGACGTGTACATCACGGGATAGCCAGCCGACCACGGAGACACAACCACGCCTTGGCACATCTCAATCCAAGACAATTCCACCCTAGTCCCTCATTTGTACTGCAGCGTTCCCGCGCACCAAGGAAACCATCTACCACTCATGCGGAGCTAACCTTGTCCACCAAGGAAACCATCTACCTCCATTGAGGAGCTAACCTTGTCCGGTTTCGACTACACGTACTTACTCGAGAAAAGGGGGAAAACATCACCACATCACAAACGGCATCTTGTCACAACGGATCTCTACGAATCCTTAAAGCTCGTATGCAACATCACCGAGTCGGACTAAAGGTCGCGACTACGGCTTCACACACCATGCCTAATCCACTAACGGAGCGGATCTCTAATGCAAAAACATGTCGGGGACGGACTCAATCGAACCGGAGGTTCCTCTTGAACCTTGGCGACCCAAACCCCTCTCATTTGAGTGTTTGGTGCCCAAAAACTAGAAAAGAAAAGATGTTAAAACATGCATCCTAAAACCGAGAGGAGAAGTGTCGTTACCTTCCGACTCCTCTTCCTAGCCATGGAAAAATAGCCGGATGAAAACCTTCGCAACGATCTAGCCTCCACGGATCCGGACTCGGCTCGCGATTTGGAGCACCAAAGCCTCTCCAACAGCCGGATCTCTACTTCACCTTCTTCCTTGATCTCCCCTCTCTCTAGAACTTTAGAAAGAGAACCACTCAAAATAAATGAGGGTTTCTAAGGGTCCAATCCCGTGTATATCCCATCAGGAACAACCCTCAGCCGTAGGATCCCAAATTAAAGAAACGAACGGCCTTGATTCGGGCCTGAAAAGCTAAAACTGGGCCGAACACGGCCTGCGACGCGCCCGTGTCCAGTGTCGTGTCCCCCATTCCCCTTCAAAATCGACGTGCCTGGAACAACACACGGGCATCCGACACGCCCGTGTTCGACCCGACACGCTCGTGTTCCAACTGACACGGCTGTGTGGTCGTTCGTGTGCCTCCATCGACACAGCCCCGAAAACAACCAGAGACTCACACTGGTACTGGACACACCCGTGTCCTTGCCCGTGTCTAACTCAACACGTCTGGGCTCCAGGCCGTGTTCGCTGTCTCGACACTTCGTCGAGCGAAGTTCGTCGACTGTCTGACACGGCCTTGGACACGCCCGTGTCGTAGGCCGTGTGCCTTGTCTCGACACATCGTCGAGCGAAATTCGTCGACTCCCCGGGCCGATCGTCGACACGGGCTCGACACGCCCGTGTCTCAGGCCGTGTTCTCTGCTCGACGGTCGTCGACTCAAAAATCGTCGACCTCTCGACCAAATCGTCGACTGGAGCCTGACACGTCCTGGGACACGCCCGTGTCCCAGGCCGTGTGCCCCCTGCCAGAAACCAATTTTCCTTCTCAGCTAAGACCCAAAGTTGGCCAGAAACGCTGGTCGTCCCACTACAAATTTTGGGGCGTTACACCCCCGAACCCAATATTTGTCCAAATATATATTAACATTATTTAAATAAAAAATTTCTTCAGTGAATGTTGAGAAGTGATTACTTGTAATAGGACTAAAAATTTAGTAATAAAAATGTATTAAATAAGTTTCTTAGGCATGATTTTATAAACTAGATAAAATACTCGGGTAAAATTTGAGACTGTAAGAATATTTGCTTAAACATCGAAAACATATCGCGGAATCTCCCTGGATGCCCAACTAGTAATTCGCAGACCACTTTTAGCCGAATTGAGATTATGTCATGCAAGATGTCTTGCCACAGTTCAAAGATATATACTCATGTATCACACATTGTAGCTGCTACGAATTTCTTAAAAAGAACATAACGATATCGATTATGCTGGCTCCTTGGACGATCGGCGGTCAACCTGTGGTTTTTGTACATATTTTGGATGTCATCTCATTACACGGAAAAGTAAGAAATAAACAGTGGTTGCTCGATCTTCAACGAAAGCAGAATTCCGATCGATGACATCAGTTGTCTCAGAACGATCATTTCGTCATCACAGGTTGAGAATTCTTAATTATTATTTTTGCCAAAATAATAAACTGTAAATTTGATAAATATAGAAATGATAAAAAGACACAAGCCTTGATATAATACATTGAACAACAATAGAGATAAAGCATAGTAACTAGAAATGATAACAATAAGAACCTACATAATAGTTCATCATCCTAGTCCATTCTACATGGAAATAATCATAATACAAGTTTAAAAAAAAATCAATGTAAGGAACTCATGTAGCGATTCTTCAACCACGCAACCCTCCTATCAGTTGGAAGACTCAGAAAAATCACTCTATTAGTAATAGTGAGAAAACAAACTGTTGCAAAATCATACAACTCTGCATCTTCAGATATCTCTGGATGCTTTTCAAGCTCTTGAATTTCTTCGACAAGTAGGTATACACATGGAGGGATAGCGGGCGTTGCAACCCTCTGCATAATGGTGCCTGATGCTTCTACTGACTTTGTAACATATGATAACATCACTTGCTCTGTGCATGTATCCTTTTTCTTACCTTTACACAATCTTTTGGGAGCAGGTGCAGTATGTGAACTCTCACTAAGGGCACTCAAGCCAATCTTTGGGGGGACCTCATCATCAGAGATAATCTCAGCATCCTCTGAAGATTTTCTGCATGTTGATATTTCTTCGCCATAGGAATCATCTACTGATGAAAACAATATGCATACCCAATTAATATCCCAAAATGCATCCTCTCTTTAATTCCACCAATCATTAGTGGCATCTATGATATGTTCTGTTGGGTTCCAACTCAAACCAATCTCACATCTTTTAAGCCCTCGCCATAACTTCCACTCACATTTCAATTGATTTCATTTGTTCTTTAATCGTGCGCGATTGTATTCTAAACCAGTATGACCCTTAAAATTAGCCATCAAATTATTTCATCAGTTGTTACAGCCGCACGTCTGTCGGAGGAGCCAACCGTCGCCGGGACCACCAGAACGCGCATTTGGAAACCACCTTCAATATTCGTGTAATTAATTGATACAATTATTTAATTAATATTAATATTTTTTTATTAATGTCATGTGAGCCCCCACCCCCCACCCCCCCCCCCCCCCCCCCCCCCCCCCCCCCCCCCGCCCTCCCTCCCACCTATATAAGGACTAAGGAGGGGGTATGAGAGTGTTTGAGGATCTCTTGTTCATTAGGGTTTGGGCTCACTTCTTGTGAGAAGGAACGTTGGAGGACCCAGCTTCCTTGGTCTTGGCCAGAGTTTGCTCCGGATTGTATCTGTGTTCCTTTTATTAATGCAATCATGTCTTGTGCTTCCTCCATATTCGTATCAATGGTCTGACCTGCCGCCCCCGCCCTCTTGTTCGAAGCCGTCGGGGATCATGTCGCAATGGACAGTCGCCTCAACTCCATCGAATGCGGTCTCGATGCGGTCGACTGGACGAACGATCTGCTGCCCTCAACGTGTTGTATTGTGTCGTGCAGGCCCTGGCCCAGCGCCGAGACCTTCCACTGTTCGACGGCCGTGGTGCGCCCCCGCCAGGGTCGCCGTCCAGCCCGCCTCCTTCAGCACTGCCGCACGGCCTCTCCTTCCGTCGGGAAGTTTCCCCCCAGCAACGAACACAGCCCACGCCTCCGCAGTCGTCCTCTGTCGACAACCACGCTCAGCCGCTCCTTCTTCGGCCTCATGCGGACTACCAGTTCCAACCAGCAGGGCCTACATCAACCGCAGCTAACGCCGCACCTCCTCCGGCAGCTGCAGGAGAAGCCCGCGCCTCAAGCGCCGGCGTCCGCCGAATCCGGCCCGCAACACCTCCTGTCGTGGCAAAATTGGAGAAATAATGAGGTATGGTGTTTTTGTGCTGAGTGTGGGCCACTTTTTATGATTTTTTGATATGTTTAGGTAAGTGTAGTATTTTTCAAATAATTTTAGTTTTCCTTTAAAAATAAATAATAAAAGTGTATTTCTTTTTATAATTTTTTGGAGCTATAAAATTTGTACTTAAAATGACATGAACAAAAAAACTACAAAAATGTAAAAAATCAATCGTGGGCAAGACATGATTATTGCCTGAAATGCACCATCATCTTCGGCAAGACTTTCAACCAATGCTCACATCTCCGAGATACAACACTCAACTGGATCTCAAAATTCTAATGTGCACAGACATCAAAGAAGCACAATGTCTGAACTTTCACTGTATAAAGCAAATGTAGAATAACAAGAAAATAAAGTATACATAGTGTAGTTATTTTGTATATTTATATGTAGATCCGCAATATGGCTATGTATAATTATACTTGTAATGAAATGAAATTTTGTTATTATATATATTTTAGCATTATGTTTTATTGTGTTGCAGTAAGTTAAAAATTATAAACTATTATGTGATGTGTACTCTCTCTTTCTCTCGCTCTCGCTCTCGCTCTCTCGCTCTTGCTCGCGCTCTCTCTATCTCTCTCTCTTATGGATTGATTGTGTCCAAGTAATATGCAATGTAAGTAATTGCTAAAACCTCACATATGACAGTCATTTGTGATCCTATTAAACCATTTGATTGTTCAAGTAACACGAGCAAGTGTGACCTACATTATTAGCTGAAAACAAGGACGAGAAAAACTTAATTTATTGATGGGCATTCCGTGCAGATTCTTGATATGCAGCTATTCACAACTGTAGTGTTGGCAGTAGTAATTGTTGGTGGCGGTTCAGCGCCGCTGATCAAGCACATTTATCGCCCCGAAGACCGCTTTGTCGCCTACAAGCGGCGGGCCGTCCAGTTTCTTAAGAGGGACAGCGAGCTCCGCATCCTAACCTGCATCCACGGCGAAGAGCACGTGAACGCCATTCTCACACTCCTGAAAATTATGCCGCCGCCCACCGTCGCCCCCATATGCCTCTACCCCATCCACCTCAAACCCCTCGTCGGACGCGCAGCCACTCTCCTCCACCCTTACACCTGCCACCGCACCCCTTATGATGCCTCCTCCTCCTCCGACACCGATCGCATATTCAAAGCTTTCTTCCAAGCCGAGCAGCTCCCCTCGGTCCGCTGCTCCATTCTCCCCTACGTATGTATCTCCCCTACGCCACCATGCACGAGGATATCTGCTCCCTCGCGCTCGACAAGAAGGTCAGGTTATGATATTTTGAATTATTAACAAGATTTTTTAAAATAATTATAATTGATCTGGAAGAATGACAGTTTTTTTTATTTTTAAACAGGTCTTTCTAATAATCGTCCCCTTCCACAAGCAACTCGACATCGACGGTTCCAGCACCATCCCCATTCCCGCCATTCAAACGGTCAATTCTTCCGTTCTTCGTTTTGCACCCTGCTCTGTGGCCGTCCTTGTGAACCATAGCCCAGTCGAGGAGAACACT
The DNA here is from genome assembly GCA_039583875.1 of Platanthera guangdongensis. Classification (NCBI taxonomy): domain Eukaryota; kingdom Viridiplantae; phylum Streptophyta; class Magnoliopsida; order Asparagales; family Orchidaceae; genus Platanthera; species Platanthera guangdongensis. Next base: position 81,236,012 of record CM077158.1, read on the forward strand.
GCCTTTCGCTCAGCCACCCTCCCCAGTCCTGCGGTCTACTTTTTTGGCGGGCCGGACGACCGCGAGGCGCTAGCTTGCGGGCTACGGATGGCGGAGGACCCTGCCGTGGGCTCACCGTCGTGAGGTTCCGGCACCACGAGCCGTTGTTGCTCGACGAAACGGAGGAGAGGCTGGACGAAATGATGCTGGAGGATGTGAGGATGAGGAGGGTTGGCGGGAGCAGGGTGGTTTACAAGGAAGAGGTGGTGAGGGATGCTGAGGAGATCATTGAAGTGATAAGGGAGGTGAGCGGGGGGTTTACTCTGTTGTTGGTGGGAAGAGGTGGCGGGAAGGAGATGCCATTGATGTCGGGATTGTCGGCTTGGAGCGAGTATCCTCAGTTGGGGATTATCGGGGATTTGTTGGCCTCGACGGATTTTGGGAGCAGGGTGTCGACATTAGTGGTGCAGCAGCAAAGGTGGGTGGCCGGAAATAGGCTATCGGAGAATGCGGGCATAAGTAAGCATGCGGTTCCGCGTGAGGAGGACGAGGACGAAGATGATTGATTCTCTGAAAAGGATAACGAAAATTGGAATGTTTAAAGGAATTTGGATTAGTTCGTAAGAATAATAATATGGTGTTTATATTGACAGTTTTTTATATAAATATTGGCAGCCCAAAGATATAGGTAGTTTAAAATATGGTTATTGATAGCCCGATGAATACTAACAGTCCAGAAATTATTTTTTTAAATATACATTTTTAGAAAAAGTGTTCAACATGAAAGTTGTAGATCTTGACGAGATCTACAACTTTCATGTTGAACACGTTTTCTAAAAATATAATATAGTAGGCATATTTTCAAAATGCGCGGAACCCGGGCGGAACTTGCATAGTTCCGCCCGGGTTCCGCGCATTTTGAAAATAGGCCTACTATATTATATTTTTAGAAAAAGTGTTTAACATGAAAGTTGTAGATCTCGTCGGATCTACAACTTTCATGTTAAACACGTTTTCTAAAAATGTCATATATTAGACTTATTTTTAAAAGACGTGTGTTCCGTATTTTGGGCTGCTATTTGCGATCATATTATGTATGTTTTTTATTATTTTATCGGGCTGCCAATATTCAAAACTGGACTGGCAATATAAACGCCCTAATAATATTATTGTGCTTGATTGATTGATGAGCAACAATAATATTATTTGTTATCACTTTAAACGCATATAGTTTTGAACAAATACGACATTTGTTCGGACTGTTGCATCTTAATAAATATTGTTGGCATAATGTTGATGCTTGGCAATGGTTAAATTGGGTGAAACAAGTTAGCATGAAAGTTGAGCCAATTTGACATGTCATGTGTGCTAAAATGAAGCAGAAAATAACAAATTAGTTCTTAAATTTTAGTGGCTTTCGAAGATCGATCTCAAAATTTTGAATGGTTTATGGCTTCATTTGGTTCAACGGTGGCGGGTCGATCAGGCGGGTGGAAACGGAGAGTTCGAACAGGAGGCGGGAGGTGGATGCTCCAAACGGAGCTTTTTGGGACGTTTCTCAAGGCGGGCGGGTGGAAACGGAGCAAACGCCATCAGAGATTCCTTTGTTTAACCTCCTTCTAGCAGCGTTTGCCCAAAACGAAACTGCGAAATGCCCAAATAAATAGAACCTAAAATTAGTCTCTACAGCTTTTGTCTTTTTGAAATCATTTATTAATTTTGTTTTTTATTTTGTATGAAATCAGCTCCCCGATTTTCTAAAGTATTTAAAATTAGTTCTATATTTTAATTCACATATTGTAAAGTTATTTAATATCAAAATTAATTTTAAAGTTGTCAATATTATTTTTCAATTATTCAAAATTTTGACATACTCGTTTAACATTATTTAAATGTTTTTTTGATAATTTTAATGTTTTTGATATCGTTGCTCCTAAAAACATCCAAGTAAAATCCGTCTGACATCGACTAAAATGCTAAACAAAGTAAATCCGGCCGGGCGAGCCACGCCCGCTCGAAGGGTACAAAATCATCCCAAATGGGAGGACGAAACCAAACACACAAAACACCGCACAGAGCCCGCTCGCGTGCACGTGCGCACCCGGTCAGCGCACGCACGGGCAGCGTGCACGCTGGGAACGAACCCATCCCGCTCGCTCGCGCACAGCTTGCGTCCACGCCCGGCCCGGGCATAGGCGCGCCCGGCCAGCGCATCAGCACGCCCGGCCCGCACGTAGGCGAAATTTGTTCTTAAATTTTAGTGTATTTTTAGAATTAATCTCAAAATTTTTATTGACTTAAAATGTGCTTCTAAACTTTTGTTTCTTTTAGAAATTAGTTCTTAATTTTGTTTTGGTTTTTTTGTGTGTAAGAAATGAGCCTCAAAACCGGGCCCGGCCCGCACGTAGGCGTATTGGTGCAACATGGGAGTGTGATAGCCTTTGGGTCTAGGCAGCTGAAGCCTCATGAGAGTAATTACCCTATCCATGACTTGGAATTGACGGCGGTAATCTTTGCTTTGAAATTGTGGCGGCACTATTTTTATGGTGCGAATGCGGAGATCTTCACGGATCACAAAAGCCTGAAGTATCTCCTCGATCAGAAGGACTTGAATATGCGGCAGCGCAGGTGGGTCGAGTTCCTTGGAGACTGCGAGGTAGCGATTCAGTATACTCCAAGCAAATCCGATGTGGTGGCAGATGGCTTGAGTAGAAAATACTATAGGCAAGAGAATTGGATTGAAGCTCATGATGAGCGGTTGGTGCTGGACTCGGAGTCCCTCGGCTTGGAGTGCATAGCAAGGGGCGAGTCTAGCATGACTCGGTTGAACTTGATTGAAATGCAGAACGATTTGTCGGATCGTATTTGGGAAGCAACCCGTTTGGATGATGAGTTCCAGCCATACATGGTGGAAGCTCAAAAGTGCGACAGTAGCACCTGGGAGTTAATTGATGGGATTCTAAGGAAGGGCGGAAGGATTTGTGTACCGCAGTTCAGCAAGCTTCGTGAGGAGTTGATGTTTGAGGCTCACTTCACAAATTACTACATTCACCTGTGCAATACAAAGATGTACTTGGATATGAAGAAATTCTTTTGTTGGCCTGAACTGAAGCGGAACGTAGCTTTATACGTGAATCGGTGCCAAACTTGTGCCTTGGTGAAGGCCGAGTGTCAGAAACCGGGCGGGTTCCTGAAGCCTTTTCCTATTCCCGAGTGGAAATTTGATGACATCTCCATGGACTTTGTACATGGGTTACCTAGATCGCAGCAGGGTAACGACGCGATTTGGGTGATTGTGGATCGCTTAACCAAAGTGGCTCATTTCATACCAAATCGGAAGGAGGACAGCGTGGAGAAGCTGTTAGAGTTATATGTTCGCAACATTGTGCGACTACATGAGATTCCTAAGAGTGTAGTTTGTGATCGCGATGGATGTTTCTCGTCCAAGGACTGGAGGTTGGTTCAGAAGAGTCTGGGCATGAAGCTCAAGTTCAGTATGGCTTTCCATCCTCAAACTGACGGGCAAATCGAAAGAACGAACCGTACTATGGAGGATATGCAGAGGATGTGTATTCTGTACTTCGACAAGAAGTGGGAGGATGACCTCTTCATGGTAGAGTTCGCTTATAACAACAGTTACCAAGCAAGTATAAAGATGATGACATACAAAGCTTTGTATGGGAGGTTGTGTCGAACACCGATGTCTTGGACAAAGGCGGGAGACACCAAACCTTTGGGAAAAGAAGTGGTAGCTAATGCATGTGAGTTGGTGCAAACCATTCAAGAGAGCATGAAGGTATCTCAAGATCGACAAGCAAAATATTTTAATGCTCGCCACAGGAAGCTGGAGTTCGCGGTAGGCGACTGGGTCTATCTAAAGATCAAGCTGTTCAAAGGCGTTGCGCGGATTCGCCGACTGAAGAAGTTGAGTCCGAGGTTTTTGGGACCTTTCGAGGTTATAGAACGGGTGGGAGAAGCAGCGTACCGGTTGGCATTGTCCACAGAGCTGAGCGGATTGCACGATGTCTTCCATGTCTCCGTCTTAAGGAAATCCTTAGTAGAGGCTAGTGCGGTAATCGAATCGGCATCAGTGCCGATAGAAGAGAACTTGAGGGCGCGAGTTCGTCCAGTTAGTATAGAGGATTCAGAAATTTGGCAGTTGCGGAACAAAGAGGTCAAACTCGTAAAAGTCAGATGGGACAACTACGGTCATGAGGAGCTCTCATGGGAGCGAGAACAGACCATGCTGGAGGAGTACCCAGAGTTATTCCACTCAAGTAACGTTTAAGTTTTGTGTATCTTTTACTTTCTATAATTTCGGGACGAAATTCTTTTAAGGGGGAGAGTTGTAACGCCCCGAAACTCGAAAGAGGGACGGACAACATTTAGAGCCAAGTTTGGGTCTTGGTAAGGGTCACACGGCCTGGGACACGGGCGTGTCCAGGGCCATGTCTTGCTTGGGTTCGACGAACAACCCGTGTAGCCGACGAACTGCGCTCGACGAAGTGTTGAGACAATGAACACGGCCTGGGACACGGGCGTGTCCAGGGCCGTGTCGTGCTCGGGTTCGACGAATTTTCCGAGTGGTCGACGAGAATGCAGTCGACGATCGTCAAGGTGACGAACACGGCCTGAGACACGGGCTTGTCCCAGGCCGTGTCCTGCGCGGGATGTTAGTCGGGCTGTGTTGGGGGAGGAACACAGCCTGGAGCCCAGACATGTTCAGCGTGACACGGGCATGTCAAAATCGACATGGGCGTGTCAAGGACCCGTGTTCTCTTCGGGTTGTGTTTGGTCCTGTGTCGATGGAGGAACCGCCCAGCTACACGGGCGTGTACTGAGTGACACGGGCATGTCAAGTTTGACATGGGCGTGTCCAGAGCCCGTGTCCTGTTCTGGGTGCGATGGTTTTGGTGTCGATTGAGGCACACGGCCTTGGACATGGGCGTGTCACAAGTCATGTTCGGCCCAGGATTTTGCTTTTAAGTGCGAATCATGGCCGTCTGATTCCTTCTAATGGGATCTGATGGTCCAGAGTGGTCCTTGCTGTGATAAGTCCTGGAATAGGGTTTTAAGCCCTCATTCCTCATCAAGTTTTCTCTTTCTAAAGTTTTAGAGAGGGGAGAGCAAGGAAGTAAGTGAAGCAGAGATTCGGCTGTCGGACAAGCTTCAGATCCCCAAATCGCGAGCCGAGTCCAGATCCGTGGAGGCAAGTCCGTTGCAGTGGTTTTCATTCGGCTACATTCCCATGGCTAGGAAGAGGGGTCGTAAGATAACGACACTTCTCCTCACAGTTTCTAGGATGCGTGCTTAGCATCTTTTTCTTTCGAGCTTTTGGGCACCAAATCTCTCAAATGAGGGGGGTTTGGGTCGTCATGGTTCAAGAGGAACATCGGGGTCGATTGAGTCCGTCTCTGGCATGATTTTTCATTAGAGATCTGCACCATTAGTGGACTAGGCATTGTGGGTGAAGCCATAGTCGCGTCCGTTAGTCCGACTCGGTGATGTTGCAGAGCAATCCTTAAGGATTTTGTAGAAATCCGTTACAACATGATGCCGTTTGTGATGTATGTGTTTTCCCCCTTTTCTCTAGTGAGTACGTGTAGACGGAACCAGACAAGGTTAGCTCCGCATTAGCGGTAGATGGTTTCCTTGGTGGACAAGGTTAACTCTGCATTGGCGGTAGATGGTTTCCTTAGTGCGCGGGGACATTGCAGTATAAATGATGGATTAGGGTGGGGATGCTTATGGATTGTGATGTGCTAAGGCGCGGTTTTGTCTCCGTGATCGGCTGGCTATCCTGTGACGTGCAAGTCATGTGGGGAGAGTGTCCCGACGAGACTAGTCCCCTTCTGTGAGACTGACGAGAACGTCAAGCATGAGACAAGCCCGGGCAATGAAGCCACGAGTGGGTGGGGGTCCAACAAGGGTTCTTAGAATCGGTTTGTGTGTGAGACGGAATCCTAATGCGAGAAGTCAGAATTTGTAGGCAAGCCCGGGGCTAAGACCCACGAGCGGGTGAGGCCTTGGCAAGATTTCTGTGTGGTGGCTTTTATGCCGTTAGGGGAAATGCAGTACCCTTTTGTTTGCAGCTTAACGCCAATGGGGAAATTGGGAGTACCCAGATGCTTTGATGATGTGCTAGTTGCATACGCGATAGGGTGCCTTGGGTGAAGCCCGGGTTTTGCATACAAGCTGCATAGTAGGCCCTTTTTTATTATATGTTCAACATAGAAAACGTGTTTGTTGTTTGAGACATCCAAACCTGTTCTTTTAGAGCTTTACATGTTTTTGTATATGGTATACGAAGTGCTGAGTTGCAGGTTGGAGGGGTACCCCGGGGTCCGTTAGGGGCGGCCGGGAGGAGATGTGTTTGTTACACAGTTTGAGGTCAGCTTTTGCTAACCCACGTTACCACCAAATTTTTCAGGGCAAGGATCGCAAGCAGGAGCTAGCTCCCCGGCCAAAAAGGCCTAAGCCTCATGAAGTATTCCAAGTGTTGTATTAGCTCTTTTTTTGTGACATTGTATGTTTGATGCTCTAGGTTTCCGGCTTGCATGTCGAGGTAGTCTAGGAGTGCTAATGCACGTTGATGTTTGATTTTATCATTTGAGTTTTGGACTATCTATTGTTGTAAGGCCTTAAGGTTGTTTTGATACTCTTATGAATGTGGATAACTTCTGGTCATATTTTCGGTTTTCGCTTTTGTTTATTCTGAGTTTTGAGATTTGGTAGTTAATATCATCTTTTAACGCTAAAGCTATGGCGTCTGTATGTTGTGGGGCCCCTGCCGGACCCATATTATACGGACATTACAGGAGAGGTGTTACACACGCGCCCCCAAACCCTAAATTCGACGGTGTTGCTGCTCACTCGACAGGTAATTCTGACGACTCCCCTGAACTTCATGCGAATCCCCGGTTTTTACTCGCCCACGTGTAACATTTCAGCCCACTGCTACTCGTCCTATAAGCAACCCTAAATGTCGTTGGAGCTTGCCCGCCTGGAACCTTCACTTCCCACCTGGCATTTTCGTTTCTTCCTCTAGATCTTCTTAATGCTTGCCCGCCTGCAACATTTCAAGATTTTGAAAACCCCCTACTTTTTGAGGTAATATTCAGACGTCGGTGCAATCATTAGCCCTCAGTTCTCCTCTTCTAATGTATATTTGATATGTGATGATTTACATGTGTGAAGCAATTTCATCATGTTTTACCCATGTAAGATAGTAATGTGTTTATGCAATGTTCGCAAATTTGATGAAAGAAGACGATGCCGGACATTGGACTATTAATTGCATCACGTTACAACGTCGCAATGGTTCATTTTTTAAAGTATCAGTCGTTCACATTTATGCCTTTGCATTCCGCACCGCCAACTAACCGCATGAGGATTTATATTGGATTCGTTAACATCAATCATTTTATTCCTTTGTTGATGAAAAAAGATTGTCTGCTACCTCATATATTCACTCTCTGGTTACGATATCATGTAAAAATTGCAGGAGCTTGGAATGTGCAAAATCAACAAGATGATGAAACTATGTGTAAAATTTACTTAGTCTAAATACAAATGTTACGGTTAATTTGCATATCTAACAAATATTTTCACTTGGTTAGTCCGTGCAAGTTAATCGACCTCTAGAAAATCTTGGTGGTGATATAGTTAATTTGGGCAATAATTGAAACAGTGTGTACTAATAACTTTATTTCAATACAAATGTTATTGTTAAAATTTACTCAACTTGAATTTTATTTGCTTATTTAATGCAGGTTAAATTATAAGTCAAGTACGATATCAAATTAGGAAAACTTTTGTTCATATAAAAAAAGACCTGTAATGTATCGGGTCGTCATTGGGTTTATGTTTTGCATTTTTGGTTATTTTGTTTCAAAGAATTTATGATGTTATTTTGTTTTATTTTAATTTAGGGTTAAATGTATTGCATCAATACAATAATATTTTGGGTGCTAATGTATGTTTTATTTTCATAAAAAGTTTTTTTTAAAAAATTCAAATCGGTGTGGTCATAAAAAATTGGATTGCAAATAAAATTTCGTGATGTGCCAATATTAATGGTGTGCTAATATTCAAAATAGGTGTGCTCCTAAGTCCTAACAATACTCTAAATATATGAGATATAATAGCAACTCCAACTGCACTATATATTTCATATTTGGCGATGATAATCACTCCAATGGTTTGACATTTGTGCCTCCAATTATACTGATTCTCTCTCTCCTCCTCTAAATTTGGAGGAGAAGGAGAGAAAATGGCAGACCTGCATTTGTATTTTTTATTTTGTTTTGTTTTTTTAAAATATTAAATTAGTGTATTTTGAAAATATTGGTATTAGCTTATAATTGCTATCACCGGCTAATATACTATTCCAAGTATGACATAAAATATAACAATAAAGTCATTTTTCGAGACTTACAAAATGAGCCTAATATTGAGTATTTTCTAGATATTATTTATTAGTCAAAGAGCAAGAGAATACATTTTACCGATTAAACGCGCGCATATAACAAAATACATTCAAATTAATATGCATAAAATTTTTAAAATTACATTGCTTCATTGTCATGTCGTTCCCACAAATGTTCAATCAATGAATTTTGAAGTGCAAAATGTGCATCTCTGTCTTTGATCTTTCTATGCCGATTTAGGAACTGACAAAATCTCTCGACTTCACTTGTGTCCATCTCTTCAACATTCTGAGTGAGTGGCGACGTAGAAATATCGACATATTCATTCTCATCTCACTCGTCTTCGACAATCATATTGTGCATTATAATGCAAGCTGTCATAATATCATGGTATAATGTGGAGGACGTCAGTTCGGAGGAGACCAGCACGGAGGAAGACAGTATGGAGGAAGTGACTATGGCAAACCAGGGTATTGAGGAGAACAACACGGGGAAAGCGCATACGGAGGTTGTAGAGAAGCAAGTGATGACCTTCCAGAATTTTTGTTTTAATTCGAGATGTAATTATTTTTAATTATGTAATTCTTATTTTATTTTAGTTATGTAATCCTGACGTTTTAATTATGTAATGGTTATTTTCATTTTGAATTATTTTAAATCACATAATTAAATAATACAAAAATAATAATTTTTAAATATTAATTTATAAATATATCTACATATATTATCATATATATACAAAATACATTGCATATATTATATAATATACATATATATATATATATATACATAAATTATATATATACATATATTATATATATATATATATACATAAAATAATACCATGTTTTTTAAATATGGAGAACATGGTTGGAGTTGCTCCTATCATGTTCTTCATATTTGAAGAACATGGTACAATGAGGATCTTTATATTTAGAGATCCTCATTGAAGATGCTCTAATAAGGGTCTTCTTCCTCATTTTGTCGCGACTTTTTATTCCTCGTTGCCCTTACAGACGAGATTCGTAAACTCACATCGACACTGTTTTAGCTATATCCTGGGTTCCTATCACTAATGGCGGAGACAGAATGTGTCCTGAATGAGAAGGAGAAGGTACACCCTGAATTCTGAATTGTTATCTTAATTTATTGATGGACTGTAATGATGAAAAAATGGAAGAGCATAAATTTGGGAAGAAGTGTTAAGATAAATTTTCTCCTAAGTATGAAAGAGGATTAGCCATCTTTGACCTGGAATTCAACATGTGCTCTTAAAGGAACCTTCCAAGAAATTGTCCAAAGGAAGCTTCATGTCAAATGACATGTGTTTTTGACCGAGGGAAGCTTCATGGAAGCTTCATCCACATGTCATCTACCACACCTACCTCCTTGATTTTGGACCTATAAATAGGGATGAAGGAGGAGAGGTAAGGCATCCACTTCTCTCCAAACTCAAGCATTGAAAGATCTAGAGAGACTTTTGCGGTAATCGTCTTAGTTTGGGAGAGCCTTCGGACGTCGTTGTACGACGTTGACAAAGAGTACTTCGCCTACACGGATTGGATCTGGAGCAGATATTGGAAAGGATTCGAAGAGACATCTTGGAGAGGATTTGTGTAATCCGTCTCATCCGCTGCTGTCGGTAACTTGCAGTTTTTCTGTTGCTGTTTATTATATTGTGTAGTGTGAAGCCGGTGGAGATCCTTTGTGGATCGGTGGAGGGAAAGCATGTGATTCGTGCGTGTGTTTATCACACAGTTTTAGTGGAGGCTTTACGGGTTGGACTCCGATCGTCCCGTGGTTTTTCGCCCAAGTTGGGTTTTCCACGTAAAAATTCTCTGTGTGCGTTTCTGTGTTTTTATTCCTTCTTATTTCCGTATTGTATTGTTGTTTCCGCTTGCATACCGCTGAACGCGGTCACACAGGTTGCTCGCTCAAAAATTAAAACAGGTGCTCTGGTCGGGATTGGTTGCTCGCATTCCCAACAAGTGGTATCAGAGGGAGGTTGAGTGTCAGAGCCGTTCAGTGACAGAGCAGGTACCGGGCTGACCTTTGGGATTTCAGGACGAGTCGATCGGGATCTCGGGTGTGCAATTGGGAGTGATAGTTTACGACCATTGGCCCGCTGGCTATCCTCTCCAGCTGCATACTTTGAGATAGTCGACTCAAAGATCAGTGGTCGGTCCGGCCAGTTAGCAGAGCATAATGGAGACATCATCAGGTTCGGAGCAGATGATAAAGTTGAATGGTGCCAATTATCACCAGTGGCATCTACTGATGGAGGATCTGATATATGTGAAGGGCTGGCATGCTCCTATCTTTGAGGAGATGCCAAAGGACACAGATCCAGCAAAATGGAAGGTGGAACATCGGAAGCTATGTGGGTTTATCAGACGATTCGTGGAGCCGAACGTCTACAACCATGTGGCTAGCATCAATGATGCAAATGATCTGTGGAAGACTCTCGAGACCTTGTATGCCAAGAGCACGGGCATCAACAAGTTATATTTGCTGAAGAAGCTTGGAGAGTTCAGATACCGGGAGGGCTCTCCTATTTTGGATCATGTCAACGAGTTCCAGGGCATTATTGATCGTCTCACTGCTATGAAGGTGACATTCGAAGACGAGGTGAATGCATTGTGGCTTCTCAAGTCACTTCCAGATTCTTGGGAGATGGTCAGAGTTTCTCTGATCAATTCTTCCCCCCAGGGGATTGTTTCCATGGAGATCGCCAAGAGTGGGATCTTGAATGAGGAGGTGAGACGAAAGTCTCAGGGGACTTCAGGCTCTTCTTCACGAGCTGACGTTCTCTTTACTGAGTCCAGGGGGAGAGGAAGGAGTAAGAGCCGAGGAAGGAAGGAGGACAGGAGTCAGAGTAGAGGCAAGTCGAAGTCACGTTATCAGAACGTGGAATGCCACTACTGTCATAAGAAGGGCCACATCAAGAAATTCTGCTACTCGTTGAAGAACGATCAAAAGAAGGGGATTGCCAATGAGGGCAAAGATGAGGGTCATACCGCAGCCACCATTTCGACTGAGGAGGACGACATCATTATTATTGGCGACGACGTCACGGCTGCACTCTCGTGTGACGACCGATGCTGGATCGTTGACTCTGGAGCCTCTGCGCATGTCTCCCACAACAGGGAGCTGTTTGCCACTTACACCACTCATGACTGTGGGGTGTTGAGGATGGGCAATGGGGATACGTCTAAGGTACTTGGGCGTGGAAACATGCATTTGAAGACAAGCACTGGAGCCCTACTAGTTTTAAGGGATGTACGACATGTGCCAGACATCCGTTTCAATCTGATATCTGTTGGCAGACTTGGAGATGAAGGACACCTAAGTGTCTTTGGAGGAGATTTCTGGAAGCTGATCCGGGGATCACTTGTGATGGCCCGGGGTTATAGAGATTCTGGACTGTACTACATGGAGGGGAGGCCTGAAGCTGCTCAGGCCAACTCCGTCAGGGATGAGGCAACCACTTCCTTATGGCATAGGAGGCTTGCACACATTAGCCAGAAGGGTTTGGGATGCCTGGCGAAGAAAAAGCTCATTAGTGACATTTCTGGTGATCATTTGGAGAGGTGTGACCATTGCATGGCTGGGAAGCAAAACAGGATTTCATTCCAGAGCCACACGTCCACCAGGAGATCGGAGCCTTTGGAGCTGGTTCATACAGATGTTTGCGGACCTCTGAAGGTCCACACTAGAGGAGGAGCTTTGTACTTCGTTACCTTCATCGACGATCATTCGAGGAAGCTTTGGGTCTATGCTATCAAGACCAAAGATCAGGTCCTCGATACTTTTAGGAGATTCCACGTTGAGGTGGAGAGACAGTCTGGGAAGAGGCTGAGATGCATCAGGTCCGACAACGGGGGAGAGTACATTGGTCTGTTTGACGAGTACTGCAGGGACCATGGCATCCGACATGAGAAGACCCCACCAAAGATGTCGCAACTGAATGGCTTAGCTGAGAGGATGAATCGAACACTATTGGAGAGGATTCGGTGCATGCTATCTGAGTCAAAGCTGCCAGGGATGTTTTGGGGCGAGGCTCTTCTTACTGCAGCGCATGTCATCAACCTCTCGCCAAGCTCAGCGTTGCGGGAGGATGTCCCAGATAGGGTCTGGTATGGGAAAGACCCCTCTTACAGTCACTTGCGGGTATTTGGCTGCAAAGCCTTTGTACACGTCCCCAGGGACGAGAGATCAAAGTTGGATTCGAAGACCCGGCAGTGCATTTTCTTGGGGTACGGCTATAGTGGAGAGTTCGGGTACATGTTCATTGATCCAGTTGAGAAGAAGCTTGTACGTAGTCGTGATGCTGTTTTCTGTGAGGATCAGACTTTTGGTGATCCTGAGGGGACTGTTGAGTTTGAGGTTGACTCTCGTACTGCTGCAGAGTCACCTATGTTTGGAGATGACGACACTGAGGAGGCCGCTGAGCCTGAGCCAACACAGGGTACTGATACCCTTCCGGATCATGATATCACCACTGATGGTGAACCAGGAGTCACTGAAGACATTATTGATGATGTGCCTGCACCGACCCCTGAGCCTGCCCTGCGGAGGTCTGATCGGACCAGGCACCCGTCCGCTAGATATTCTGCATCAGAGTTCATACTGCTGACTGATGCGGGGGAGCCTGAGAGTTATGACGAGGCTGTGGAGAGCACCGAGAAGCATCAGTGGATGGTTGCTATGTAGGAGGAGATGCAGTCGCTGCAGAAGAACCACACGTATGACCTGGTGAGATTGCCTAAGGGCAAGAAGGCCTTGAAGAATCGATGGATCTTCAGGGTGAAGCAGGGAGACTCCTCCACACCTCCCAGATACAAGGCCAGGCTGGTGGTGAAAGGTTTTGGACAGCGGCAGGGTGTCGACTTCGATGAGATCTTCTCGCCTGTGGTGAAGATGTCATCTATTCGTGTTATACTAGGCCTCGCTGCGAGGCTAGACTTGGAGATAGAGCAGATGGATGTCAAGACCGCCTTTCTGCATGGCGATCTTGAGGAGGAGCTATACATGGAGCAGCCTGAGGGCTTCAGTGTCAGAGGGAAGGAAGGTCTGGTGTGCCGCTTGCAGAAGAGTCTATATGGCCTGAAGCAGGCCCCACGGCAATGGTATAGGAAGTTTGATTCCTTTATGGGGGAGATCGACTTCAGGAGGACCACCCTTGACCACTGCGTGTTCATCAAACAATATGCTTTAGAGGACTTCGTCATTCTGCTGTTGTACGTGGACGATATGTTGATCGTAGGGAGGAACACTGCTCGCATTGCTGAGTTGAAGCGGCAGTTGAGTTCCACTTTTGAGATGAAGGATCTGGGTGCTGCGAAGACCATTTTAGGAATGCACATTCGCAGAGACAGGGGAGCCAGACTGCTTTGGTTATCACAGGAGCGGTACATCCGTAAAGTGCTGCAGAGGTTTGATATGGATCAGGCAAAGAAGGTGAGCGTGCCGCTTGCAGCTCACTTCAGGCTTACCGCTGATCAGTGCCCCAGCACACCCGAGGAGATCGAGGATATGCAGAAGGTTCCGTTTGCATCTGCAGTTGGAAGCCTTATGTATGCGATGGTGTGTACCCGTCCAGATATTGCGCATGCCGTTGGGACAGTCAGTAGATTTCTCTCCAATCCTGGGAGAGAGCATTGGAGCGCAGTAAAGTGGATACTGAGATACCTGCAAGGGACTTCAGACTTGACGTTGAGATTTGGAGACAGTGAGCCAGAGTTGTTGGGCTACACTGATGCGGACATGGCTGGAGATGTGGATTCCAGGAGGTCGACGTCAGGGTACTTGATTCTATTTGCAGGGGGAGCTGTCTCGTGGGCGTCGAGGCTGCAGAAGTGCGTTGCACTGTCCACCACGGAGGCTGAGTTCATTGCGGTCACTGAGGCTGGGAAGGAGTTACTCTGGATGAAGAGGTTCATCAAAGAACTTGGATTCACTCAGGACCGATACACACTCCTGTGTGACAGTCAGAGCGCTATTCACCTGGGGAAGAACCCCACGTTCCACTCGAGGTCGAAGCACATAGACACTCGGTATCATTGGATACGAGATGTCCTGGAGCAGAAGGAGCTTGATCTTCAGAAGGTACACACGGATGACAATGGGGCAGACATGCTGACCAAAACTGTGCCAAGGGGGAAGTTCGAGCATTGCGTTAGAATCGCCGGGATGGCGGTTTCTTCCACCTCGATGTGAAGGAGGAGATTTGTTGGGTACAGTTCCCGTCCTTTGTGGAAAAAACTGTTGAGTTCGAGTCTCATTAACTCGAATTTGGTGTTGCTGATCAAATGTAGAGACATTGATGGAGGACCTGGCGGGAGGCAAATTAAAGACTCTGGGGAAGATTATCAGAATGACAAACTTTCTTCACTTAGTCAAAAAGGGGGAGATTTGTTAAGATAAATTTTCTCCTAAGTATGAAAGAGGATTAACCATCTTTGACCTGGAATTCAACATGTGCTCTTAAAGGAACCTTCCAAGAAATTGTCCAAAGGAAGCTTCATGTCAAATGACATGTGTTTTTTGACCGAGGGAAGCTTCATGGAAGCTTCATCCACATGTCATCTACCACACCTACCTCCTTGATTTTGGACCTATAAATAGGGATGAAGGAGGAGAGGTAAGACATCCACTTCTCTCCAAACTCAAGCATTGAAAGATCTAGAGAGACTTTTGCGGTAATCGTCTTAGTTTGGGAGAGCCTTCGGACGTCGTTGTACGACGTTGACAAAGAGTACTTCGCCTACACGGATTGGATCTGGAGCAGATATTGGAAAGGATTCGAAGAGACATCTTGGAGAGGATTTGTGTAATCCGTCTCATCCGCTGCTGTCGGTAACTTGCAGTTTTTCTGTTGCTGTTTATTATATTGTGTAGTGTGAAGCCGGTGGAGATCCTTTGTGGATCGGTGGAGGGAAAGCATGTGATTCGTGCGTGTGTTTATCACACAGTTTTAGTGGAGGCTTTCCGGGTTGGACTCCGATCGTCCCGTGGTTTTTCGCCCAAGTTGGGTTTTCCACGTAAAAATTCTCTGTGTGCTTTTCTGTGTTTTTATTCCTTCTTATTTCCGTATTGTATTGTTGTTTCCGCTTGCATACCGCTGAACGCGGTCACACAGGTTGCTCGCTCAAAAAATTAAAACAGGTGCTCTGGTCGGGATTGGTTGCTCGCATTCCCAACAAGAAGATGACTCTGTACGAGCTTTTTAAAGTGGTTGTAAGTTCAGCAATTCTGAATGCAAGATAAACAAAAGTGATCGCAGGAGAAACCTAAATGATCGCGAGATATACAAAATGATTGCAGGAGAAACCTAAATGATCGCAAGATATACAAAAATAATCGCAGAAGAAACAGAAATGATCGCGAGATATACAAAAATGATCGCAGGAGAAACCTAGCTGATCGCAAGATATACAAAAATGATCGCAGAAGAAACCGAAATGATCGCAAGATATACAAAAATAATCGCAATATATAAAAAACTGATCGCAAAATATACAAAAAAGATCGCAAGAAAAATAAAATTGAATGTAAGTAAATCAAAACTGGTACATTATACAATTAACGAGACAATCCAAAATTATTGCAAATAGTAAAAGAAAATATGAGGAAAACGAAGAAGTACTACCCTATCTCGGCGCTATCTCGATCGTGACATTTGTTCAACCATTTGCCTTAACATTAAAAGAAATTGAAAGCGAGGAAAATGAAGAGCGTATTACCTTAAACAACGCTTAACGATCGACATAGCAACAAGAAAACTGAAGAAATTTTTTGCAATTTCGAAATCGTACACGGAATACCTAAGACCCGACGCAATGAGAAAGACAAGCAGTATTTGCGATCAAAAAAATGTCGCGGAGATATTGTAAGGGATAGCAACATTAAATAAAAGATAATAAATAACTCGACACGTATCAAAATCGGAACGTCCCCGTCTCCAAATCTGGAGACGCGCCCCGTCTCCAAATCTGGAGACGGGCGCCCCCGTCTCCAAATCTGGAGACGGGCGCCCCCGTCTCCAAATCTGGAGACGGGCCGGACAAAAAAAAATTTCGTAATAAGGATGCTTGTGGACGAATATATATAGCTGAGATGAACGTGCAGGTGTCGGTAATCAGGGAGTACCCTTTCCTTTTAAGCTGACATCGCCGAAATTATGACTGGCCATTTCCATATGCCTGCTTGTACGGCCATCGTTGACCAGGAGCTGGAAGTCTTCGCACCTCTCGCACCAATGGCTGATCCAAATGCTGTCGGGGCCTGTCCTGAATTGATTTAATTTTATAAAACTATTTAACTGTTGGAGAGATTGTGGATGAAATAATGAAGATTGGTTTGGAGTGGTGGTCAGGTGGTGTCTATTGCGGGCATAATTTAACTGTCGGAAGAAGACATTGTTTGGGAGGAGACTTATTTTATCGATCAAGTGGGTACAATCGCATAAATCAGAACTTAATTTAAGGTTCGATTCATGCGTTCGTAACCGCTTGAGCGGTGAAAATAAGTCTCCCCAAACAAAATCTTAGGCTCCGTTTGGGGGGACTTATTTTCACCGGTCAAACGGTCACAACTGCATGAATGGGACCTTAATTAAGGTCTGTCTCATGCTGCCGTGACTGTTTGACCGGTGAAAATAAGTCTCCCCAAACAGTGCCTTAGTTTCACTGCCAACACAATAATATTTATGTATATATTGCTAGAAATGGTGTTTATGTTTAAAAATTAGTAGTCTTTTTAATGGAGTATTTGCTATATTTGAGGTTTTTTTTCTAAACTTAACGGATAATAAATGTTGGATTCTAAATGCCCAGATTATATGTCTATACATCCTTAACTTGAAGAACATGTGCAAAAAAAGACTGGGATATTTTTTTCTGAAATATTCAACGAAGGTTCCATTTGTCACAGTTGCGGTGGTCATGAACACAAGATTAAATTGTCATTTGTTAACGTCCATCTTAAACTTCATCCACTTTTATGTTCAAACAAATGATATTTATTAGGCAATCCTTAACGAATGAAGTTGTAATCCATGCGTCTACGGCCGCCACCCCCGTTCCAAAGGGAGCAGAAATCAAATCTAAAAATGACAGTTGACTCCACTAAACAACAACACATAAGAAAGACTATTAAATTAAAGATTTTGTGAAGTTTGACGGGATCCAATTTCGTGCAAGATCACCTTCTTAGGCTTCGTTTGACATGGTAGTGGCAGCCATAAACACGAGTTTAAATTGTTATCGGTTAACGCTCACCTAAGAAACATATCTAGTGTTATGTTCAGACTTCAAACAGATGATGTTTGTTAGGTGATCCATGCGTTTACAACTGCCACCACCACGCCATACGGAGCCTTAAACTGATTTTTGGATATTTGATGATGGAGCTGATGATCAATACTAGCATTAGAGTGGACCGATCATAAAGCGTACATTTTGTTCTTTTCTAAAATAAAGTTGGTGATCGATCTATATATGATACGGTTCGAATGTTCTTATTGGTTATCTTCAAGACTTCAATAATAACCTCAATTTTTACACTACAATAATTTTTTGCGGCTCTTTAAAAAATGTGGTCATTAAAATTGTTATCCCCGACAATTTTCTTTTTTAAAAAACATTTCTAATAAGTTATGTAGCGGAATATTTGGTTTTAGCCTTTTAGGAGCCTATGAGGAACATGTTATAGCGTTTATTTGAAAGGAGTGGTGAATTCCTGACTTTTCTGCAACGTTTTCTTAAAAACTTCGTAATAGCCAATTTAAGTAGGCTTTGCTTTGGGGGCTTTGGGTCCGGGAGAGGTAAAATGCAGGAAATCGGTCGGACGAGATCCGCTGCACTTTACCGTAATGTGCGATCTAGTAGATGCGAGTGCGCTGAGATGCGTGCACATCTCAGCGCACATATCTCAAAGCAGTGCGTGAGAGGTCAAAACGTGCACACATCTCCGCACGAGCTGAGATGCACTCGCACACGTCAGATCTCGCGCACTGCACGATGCAGTGCATTTCCTACACTGCACCACCCCCAGACCCGGGACTTTGCTCATTTTGTGCTCTAGTTTCGACTGCCGGCGGCTTGCTCCTCTTCGGTTCCGCCGATAGATTTTCTGATGTGTTTAATTAGTTCAAACGTTCAATGGCCACCTGCTCCTGTTTCGTTCGCTAACGACCAGCTCCAACTTGTTTGGCCAACACCACCTCCAGTTTCGATCTCCTAGGCCAGTTCCAGATTATTTGAAAAACGTTACCGTATCCTTGTAAAAGTACCGCCATAAAGGCATAAACTATTTATTTTGTAGTGATAACATAAGATTTAATGCTCTAATTGTTTGGGCGTTTCGGTGTTCCGTTTTGGGCAAACGCCGCCGGAAGGCGGGTAAACAAATGAACCTCCGGCGGCGTTTGCTCCGTTTCCACCCGCCCGCCTTGAGAAACGCCACAAAAAGTTCCGTTTGAAGCAGCCACCTCCCCCCTCCGTTTCAAACACTCCGTTTCCACCCACCGGATCGACCCGCCACCGCCGAAACAAATGAAGCCTAAGTCTTGTTTTTTATGAGTTGTAATATAGAGTGTCCGAAAATTTGTTCGCCCGAGAGTTTTGAAAGTCTGTTTGAGATTGCGAATCTAGGTGGTTCAAGATCCAATACAAAATTATAAAATCATTGGATGTAATATCTCAATCTCGAACTTCTAGACCTCATATATGCTAATTGATCCATTATGATCAATTTGGGTTCAATTGACACACCGATGGTAAGTCCTATTTACTGTTTTTGATCCAGTGAGTCACCAAATTCACACATGAATATTATCCGACTCAAATGAATACTAGACTCTTCTATGTGTGTGAATTGATCCATTAAGACTCGGAAAGCGCAATTAAAACATGAACACTGCACCAATATCCTAAACCAGTAAAATTTACTGATTATGACACATACTGATTTGACCAGCTTTAACCGCGCAAAACTCTTAATTGCTCTAATTAGTCTAAACTCACATAACATCATCTTACTTGATAAAATCATCCGTGGGAGGTGCCCACAACTCACCAACACAACAAAGCAGCTGCAATATTTAAATTATATTTAAAAATTTATTTAGTTGTAGAATAATTAATAAATTATTTAAATAATGGACAAATTAGAATCTTGACCAATCAACTCCTATCAACTCCAAATGTTACCGGGACACCCCACGCATATTTGAAATCGGTTGGACAATTAAAAATTTCTTAAATGCATTTAAGTGGTTTGTGAATGAAGCTGTCACTTAAAACTGAAAATCGTTAATCAAATTGGAAACGCAAAGAATCAGACTGAACCGTCCGCTAATTATCAAGGTTCCGGTTTGAATTTTGGAACCGCAAACAACATATGTCCGGGTATGGTTCTTTCATTTTATTATTCAAACCGGAACCGAAACCGTAACCGCAACATACAAGTCTCAAACAGTTTCAAGAATTTTAGACCAAATCCGAACCGGACGAAAGAGAAACCAAACCGCGACCCGTTTATTATTATTTTTTATAATATATTTATTAGTATTAATATTATTATAATATTGTTATTTTTTACAATTTATCTATAATATCTATAATATCTATACTTACTATTAAAGGTAAAAGCGGTGTGGTTTGAACTCAAACCACAATCGTATCAAAAATGGTTGGTTTTGAAATGAACAAAATCGCAACACACAAAAACAATGCGATGTGGTTTGAACAGTGCATCAACATAATACGATTGTGATCTTTGAATATTTGAATGGAGATGGGAGGTCCATGGTTTATTTCAACGTCAAGAGTCAGGAATTTAAATTCTGAATATTATTTAATATCTGTTAATGAAGAGCCAAAAAGAAGAAATAATACAAAAGTGGATCATGGGTGGCCCACCCCCTCCATGAACTCTCATGAGGAGGAAATCATGGGGGGGGGGGGTGGGCCCGCACCCTCACCCCATGGAGGAAAATCGCCAGCCGGGCGGCCTAACCGCCGCCGGCATCCGGCCTCCCGCCGGCCTCGCCGCGGCAGGCCGCGACCGGCCTGGTCGGGCGCGCCACGTCAGGCCATGCCGGCCTCGCCCGAGTAGGCCGCGACCGGCCCGGTCGGGCACGCCGCGGCAGGCCGCGGCCGACCTCGATGCGGCAAGACGCGGCCGGCCTCGCCGCAACAAGCGGCGGCCCAGCCACGGCAGGCCTCCGCTGCCGGCCGACAGGCCGGCCGCCACAACCGCCGGCCACTTGGCCGGCCTCCTCCGTCACCGTGGACGACCTCCCCACCGTTCGATCAAGGGGAGGCTCTCCTCGCCGTCCGATCAAGAGTGTAACCACCCACTAGCCCACTACATTAGTGGTGGGGCCCGCCATGATCCTCCGCTGGAGGCTATAAAAAGGACCCCAGGGGCTCTTCATTCTTCACTTTTTCCCTTCTCCGGATTGCCTTCTTCTTCCTCAGGAGAGAGCTCGCCTACCTCCTCCCTCGAGTCGGCCTCCTGTCGCCGTGAACCACCGGCGGCCACCTGCGGCCACCTGCGGCCACCAGCGCTCCACCAACATACAACCAGCTGGAAAACGCCCAAGTCTCCAGAGAAAGCCAAAGGAAGAAGGCAACCTTCGCTAGCAAGTGTGCACGACCTCATGCGCCAGAGCACCAGGGTCATCCCACGCGTTTCAACACCCAAGTTACTCCCGCGGCGCAGTCTGTTGCCCTTTGGGAGCCATAGTCTCTCTCTCCCACAAGTTGTAATGGGAGAGACCTGTCGCCCCGATTCTCCAACACACTGTAATCACCGGAATCTAGTGGAATTTGATCGACACAGACCTGGTCACATGGTTTTTACCCATTTAAGGGGTTTTTCCACGTCATCACATCTTGTGTCAACTTTCTCCTTTCATTGACTGTGTGCGCGTTCGACCGCATCGTGAGCTAAGACGGTTCGAAAAAATCCGACCCGACCGGGGCATCGAGTTAGTCCGCAACAGTTTCTAACATGAATATCTGTATTCGATGTCTAGGAATAGTCGAAGAGGAAGGAACCACTAGCCGAAGAGGAGACGACAAAGTTACAAAAAAATGAAGGTAGCTTATACTCATTGGCGATGATTAGAATGTCAGTCCCTCTCAAAGAAGTCGGTACCAACGATGAAGATGCTGGCACGGTTTTGTAAATTTTGTACCGCCAAAAACCGCACCGCAAACTATGCAGTTTTGCAACGAATAAAACAGCTGCAGTTTAAAATCAGTGCTGTCAGGTACGATTTTTGGTTTTGCGATTTTGATTGTTATCTTTAAGTTATACGTACTATATTACACAAAAAGTACTCCCCCTTGGTATAATGTGAAAATCCTCCGTCCGGGCCCATACTTCGAATTCCTTCTTACAAAAAATTGTAACGGGTTTACTTTTCCCCTTATGTATTTTATTTTGAACTCACTCATTCATTCCGCCAAGTTTGGTTTTGGTTCTGGTTGGAACTGATTGGAACTGGACTGAGCCGCATAGAACCGGACCGAACCGTTAGTGAACAATTTGGTTTTGGTTCTTGTAGAAGCGTAACTGGAACCGTTGACACGACGATTGTTGGGGTCCAGCAATGCCCCCGGTGTTGGGAGGTACGTTGCGAGGCGCTATGGACCATACTAGTCGAACAGAAGGGCGTGTCCCCTTGGCCTAATTGGCCACCTCGTGGATCCTGCCTAGGGTAGACAGCTCCATAAAGGAGTGGTAGCGCCGTCCTCAAACACTCCAGGTTTTTTGGGAGAGTTGGTAGCGCCATATCCCTAAAAGTAGTATCAGAGGGTGGTTACTCAAAAAGGACTTAACAGTCTAAGTGATCACCAAGGATAGATAAAAGGTTTATTCTTGTGAGTCAAGTAGTGTTCCATAAGGAGTGGAGCTCAATGAAGCTTCAAGTCTGCATGAAGGAAAAGTCCTACAATGGGCTGTTGGCAGCTATTGTAGATGATGAAAACTATCCTGTAGCTAGGAAAGGAATCAGAGCCCCACTGTCCTCTATGTTCAGTGACAGTGATATAGATGATGTCTATCCAGATGCAAGAATAAAGATCATGGCCCCTCTGTCTCTTTCAGACAGTTATTTAGAGGGTGATGATGATGAGTATGATGACTACAGAAGTTATGAGCTAATTGCCGTGACAGAAGAACCCTGCCAGGGTCAGCCTGGTCCAGAAAAGGTACATTCTTTGTCTAGTTCTTCTTATCGTTAAGATTATGAGACTAGTCTAGATTCTGATGCATTCTCATCCAGTGATAAAGATGACTATTAGTTTGAAGTAGACGTCAATCAATTAATTAACCAATATGGTGCCCATCTGGCTGCTATGAAAAAAGCAAGAAGCTAGCCAATGAGCAAGCTGCGAAAATTGCCTCCTTACAGCTAGCTGCCTCCTAACAGGCTGAGAGAGCATCTATGCTGAATCAGAAAATGAGGAAAGTCAGCAGGCTGAAGATCTTGGTAGACATCCATATTGGGACCATCAAATTTAAAAACTTTCTTATTCTTGATCTTGAAGTGAGACTTCAGAAGTTGAATAGAATTGTGGCTAATTTCTCTAAGATTGATGCCCTTAAGAGAGCTTCTGAGTTTAAGCAAAATTCTAGAGTTTCCCTCTCCCAAGGGAAATGCAAAGTTCCTGTTGAGCCTCAGTCAACCTTTCGTAAGGTAATCCTCCCTTCCAATAGGTCTGACCAAGACTGCATGTTTGGTCACTGGAAGAATGAGAATTCTCCTTGTAAGAGTGCAAGTGTACCTTCCAATGGAAGAAGGAAGGGCATGGGTTGAGTGCACAGAAGGCTCCCCATGAAGAATTCCAAATGGACCATCATGAACCATTTGTATTTGGTGCTTCAGCCTCTAATCTCAAGGAGAAGGCTGTGGCCTATTCTCAGGATCTTCCAGCAATAACCCAGACCAAGTGTAAGTCAGTCAGTAGGGATGAATTGGCTAGCTCTAAGGCCATTAATAGCATATAACTACAAAGAAGATTGCTGTTAATGATACTCAGAATAAGCCAAGTACTTTTACTAGTAGACTCACCTTTAGTCAGACTCTTGCTGAGAGAAACAAGAAGAAGGCTGCAACACTCCCCTCTGAACAGGAAGCTAGTGATGACATGCACTCATCAAAGACTCTTCAGAAGAGGAGATATAACATTCATGAGTGTTGGTGTTGTAGCAAAGTGGGCCACTTTGCCATATATTGTTGGCACAACCCTAGTGTGTCAAGGGCAAAGGTAAGTCTTCATGACAGAGCTAGTGTTTGTCCTCCTGTCAGAAAATCTGCAGGAAGGCATGTGCATTTTTATACTAATCAGAACCTATGGCCCAATAATTATTGGGGTCCTAATATAAGGTAAATTCTATCTTGCAGGACAGTCCAAGTACCCATACCCATATATTGTACTTGGACATAGGATGTTCCAGACTTAGGACTGGAATAAGGAAGCTATATTCAGGACCATACACTTGTAGATAGAAGAGAAGTGGTAGGGTGCAAGAAAGTTGCTGTGCATAGTTGCTGAGAATCCAGTATCTATTCCATGTCTACTTTATTAAGATAAGTAGAACTCCCTCATGTTGTGTTTATACTAAGTGCAATCTCAATTTCTAGAATCCAGTGTCATGTTAAAATATAGAGCATAAGGAGCATAAAGACATTAGTCTTGAATTTATCTCAATAGACAAACAAATGGCTCTCATCCTTACTAACCCACTAGATGAAACTAAGTTTAACTCCTTCAAATTGAAATGGGTATGTTGAATTTAGTTCAGCCTAAGTAGCTCCCTATTATACATATATGTTATGCTTGTAGGTTGTAGGTTTATGTAATCCATGCATGGAAGGTAAGTCAAATAAGACTAGGTATAAAGGTACATGTTGAGAAAGTTGAGTGTATTAAGATAACTCAACAAATATTATGGGAGCATTTGTTTGCGGCTAAGTAACGAGAATCATTCCCAGCTATAGATTATATCATGATCCCAAACAGGTAAGTGCCTTTCCTCCTTCTCTCTTAGAAATAGCTATAAATATAAGGACTTGTGCATAGTGTAAAATACAGTGTTCCTTGTCTTCCTCTACCCGTACTCGCCAAAATGATGGAACCGTCTCACTGACCTCTAGAAATTTCGTACAAATTGTCGCTGAAAGGTCACGATTTCCTGTTCGAAGGATCCGAACTAGTGAGGAATGACTTCAAGGATCCACCAGAGGAGGTGCAATATGTTCTCTAACTGCTCCAAGTTTCTGACCTAACTTTCGTCCTAACGGAGCTCTGTTTGTTGTGGAAATAGGAGGTTCTAGAATTGCTTTCCAATGTCAAGGTAGATGCATCTGCGAGGAAGATCAAGATTGTGGTCAACGAACACAAGATAAAGATAACATCAAGACGATTAAGCAAAGCCCTCCAGTTGCCAAAGTTCATAAAAAGTGATGTGGAAGAGGACCTGGATTAATCTGAGATCAGGTCTACATTGAAGTGGTGTGGCCTATCTAAGCACACCTCCGGTTCTATCCTCGAGAAGGAACTGAACCTAAAAGATAAATTCCTGGCCGACGTCATTGGGAAGGCTCTTATCTACAAGACAAGGTCCCATGACAAAATATCTAAAATATGTTTGAACTTATGACTAGAGTGATTCACTCCAAAAGAACCGATTGGGAAGTGTTTTACTGGAAAGGATAGAAGATTGCCTGACTGAGCCAAACCTAGGTAGGATCCTTTCTCTGTTCTTACTTAGAACTGTTCCTGATATTCTTAATATGAGGTCAGGAGTCAGGATTCACCACATGCAGCGAATGGACATCAAGATGCTAGATAGATGGGACATGTTTATTCATCTCCATGAACAGCTTGTCACCAAGAAAAAGCAAAAGGAAGTTCCAGCTCTAGCACAAAGCAACTCAAGTAGTTCTTCTGAAGAAGATGAGGAAGAGCCTCATGACCCCAATATGTCTGTGTATGAGGATGAGACCAGGATAGACACAGCTGCCCAAGTGTCAGTATCTTCTGATCTTGATACTAGAAATCAGTTGAGAAGGGCTCAATCTAAAGATGTTCCAGAACATGATGTTGAATTGCCATCAGCTGAGGATGCTGGGCAAGTAACTGAAGATATTGTCAACAAAATCTCTGCTAGGATGGAGGGTGAGATTTCCAAGCCTGATGCTGTTGCTAAAATTATTCCAGATCCTGCTGATGTAACCAGCCCTCAGAGTGAGGGGGAGAAAATCCTAGAACAAGTATTGCAGGATGCATTTGCTGAGGGGGAGAAGTTCCAGATTCCTCCAAAAGAAATTCAGACTGCTATCACTAAAGTTGCTACTACTGGTGTTGTTGCTGATGATGTTGTGGTGCATGCCAAAGAAGGTATGACAGATATTGAGGGGGGGGGGGACTCAATCTGAACTCCTTACTCAGGTTGAAGTTCACAACATAAATTCTTCTATGTTAGAAAAAGGACAAGATGCTCTCGAGGATCAACCAAGAACTTATTCTTCTGATTTCACAGTTGCTGACTCTGCCCACAGGGAAGAGGTCAGGCAAGTCTAAGAACCTACTGATGAAGGCACCTCTACAAGGATGGATCAAATTCCTCCTATATTTTTGGCCCAGCTGAAGGGCCTGTTGGATAAGCAGAGGAGAACCCTGGAAACTTTTGTGGATGATGCTCTCAAAGAAATCAGGAAGGAGCTATCTATAGAAATTAAGTCAATCATATTTGAAGTGAATCTCCTAAAGGGCAAAACGGTAAAATTCTTTACCAGGGCAGCCCCTTCTATGGATTACACTATGAACAAGCTGGATGTAGTAGACTCAAATGTCACTACAGTGATAGCAAACCAAACAATTCAGAACGAAAACATGCTGGCTATTCATAATGCTGATAATGTTCTAAGGGAACAACAAAATAAAACAATCTTTACCAAGATGGATGGTTGTACCAAGCTGCTAGATGATCATATGCTGGAGGTCAAAAATCAAGTAATAGCAGGGGTAAACTATCTAGAAACTGAAAGGAGCAAGGCCTGCCTCTTCCAGACCAAAGAGCTTATTGAAGAAGTCAAAAAGGGGGAGAGTAATGCTATAAGAACAAATACTGAAAATATTGTCTGGGCTACCAATGTGATGAGGGCATCTTTTGGGATTGAACCTATCTAGTATGACAATATCCCTATGTTTCTTGCTCAAGTACAAGAAGCATTGAATCCAGAAATGTCTGATCAGCTCGAAGGACAACTGCAAGATGATCAGAATAGAGAAGATGGTGCTCAATGGGGAGATTCATATGTTGCTCCGGAGTTCAACCCATATGCAAAACAACTATAGATGTCAAAGGGAAAGTCCGGAGCTAAAGAAGAAGAAATTCGGTTAAGTAAGAAGAGGTTCAGGGAAGAGATGGAAAAGAGACCTGATTTCGAGAAATGGAGCCCTGAATTAAGGACAATCATTTTGGAAGCCTGGGAGTAAATCAAGTCAAAAAGGGCTGATAGAGGAAAACTCCATAGCTCTATGGAATGGAATAAAATTGAAGAAAGGGAAAATGAGAGGAAAAAAATTCAGAAGGGATAGGAATGCATGCATTTTGCCTATAGATGCTATTGAGCCTATAAAATACATTCCCAAGCCTTACAGTTATTTTGAAAGGCTGAAAGTCAAGAGAGCTGAAGCAGACAAGGCAGACAATAAAGGGAAGAAGAAAGCTAGTGCTAAATGTACAACCCCATATTCGCCCCTGTATAGTTTTAAGCTTTTGAGAGATTTTGCACTCTCGGTGGCCAATTTTGGATCTAGCTCGGAAACATACTAGTAGGGGGAGGAAAAATCTACCTCCCCCCAGTGGCCCTCTTTTGAGGGGCGGTGCGTCAAGTTGGTTAGCACCAGCCCCCGTCCCGATAGGTGCTTGGCGGCCTGGTGGGGCGAGACCGGCCGGGGCCGGGGTCTCGCCCCCTGCCCCTTCTAGCCTGGCGGCCTGGTGGGGCGAGACCGGCCGGGGGCCGGGGTCTCGCCCCCTACCCCTTCTAGCCTGGCGGCCTGGTGGGGCGAGACCGGCCGGGGGCCGGGGTCTCGCCCCTGCTCCTTCTAGCCTGGCGGCCTGGTGGGCGAGACCGGCTGGGGGCCGGGGTCTCGCCCCTGCTCCTTCTAGCCTGGCGGCCTGGTGGGGCGAGACCGGCCGGGGGCCGGGGTCTCGCCCCTGCTCCTTCTAGCCTGGCGGCCTGGTGGGGCGAGACCGGCCGGGGGCCGGGGTCTCGCCCCTGCTCCTTCTAGCCTGGCGGCCTGGTGGGGCGAGACCGGCCGGGGGCCGGGGTCTCGCCCCTGCTCCTTCTAGCCTGGCGGCCTGGTGGGGCGAGACCGGCCGGGCGCCGGGGTCTCGCCCCTGCTCCTTCTAGCCTGGCGACCTGGTGGGGCGAGACCGGCCGGGGGCCGGGGTCTCGCCCCTGCTCCTTCTAGCCTGGCGGCCTGGTGGGGCGAGACCGGCCGGGGGCCGGGTCTCGCCCCTGCTCCTTCTAGCCTGGCGGCCTGGTGGGGCGAGACCGGCCGGGGGCCGGGGTCTCGCCCCTGCTCCTTCTAGCCTGGCGGCCTGGTGGGGCGAGACCGGCCGGGGGCCGGGGTCTCGCCCCCTGCCCCTTCTAGCCTGGCGGCCTGGGGGGGCGAGACCGGCCGGGGTCCGGGGTCTCGCCCCCTGCCCCTTCTAGCTTGGCGGCCTGGCGGGGCGAGACCGGTCAGAGGCCGCGGTCTCGCCCTTGCCCCCCTGCAGTTTTACCTTCTTGCCCTCGGGGGGAAATCCCCCTTTACCCCCCGGCGTGGCTGTTTTCTATTGGCCCGAGGCCTTTTGGCCGTAGGGGTATTTTGGTCATTTCACCCCCAGGACTTGGAAAAACTATAAATAGACCCCCTTGGGTGCCTTGGAGAGGGACTTCTTTTTAGCTTCCTCCTCCCTTAGCTTCTTCTTGGTTGAGTAGAGAGAGCTCTCCAAGGCACCTAGCCTAGCCCTTTGGTGAGGGAGGGGAAGAGCTCAGGTAGCCTTCCGGGTGTGAGGTGGGACCTCCGCGCTAGAGTCAAGGGTCTGTTCATAGTCTCCTAAGTCTCCGGTCCGTGACGTTCTCTCGAGGGCCGAACTCCACAGAGGTCAAATTTGGCTTCAACACTTTTGGTGCGGTGAGCGTGGAGAGTGACCAGCACAGAAGATCTCAGGAGAGTGTCATGACGGGAGGTCAAGGAGGTAGTGATGATCTCGGCGAGCTCCCCACCCCGGGACCCTTTGTGGGGAGGCAAGAGTTCATGGCCTCCATCCAGGGTATCATGGAGATGCTGCGAAGCATTGCTCCTCAGGGTGGCAGCTCCACCCCGACCCCCCAGGAGCTAGCTCCCCCCCTCGACGAGTCGACTCCCAGGGGTCTAGGTGAGATGACCCCAGCGGGGGGAGAAGGAAGTGCACCAGGAAGAAGGCCCGGGAAGGAGAGGATGGGAGATGGGGTCGAGCGAGACCTCACCGGTCGGGAGCTGTTCTCCACCCCGGCGAGTGCCAACCTCTCAGGCGAGCAGGTCGCGCGAGTGGAGATGGCGAGACCACCCCTTAGGGGGTCACCCTTCAGCGAGCTGATCATCTCAGCTCCCGTTCCTGAGGGGTTCAGAGAGCCAGACATGGTTTACTATACGGGGAAGGATGACCCCGTCCAGCATCTGCAGTGGTTCGAGGATACCGTCTCCATCAGACCGATGACGGATGCCTTCAAGTGTCGCCTCTTTGCGATCACGCTGAAGGAGAAGGCAAGGGACTGGTTCCATCAACTCCCTCCGAGGTCGATCTATGGGTTCGAGGACTTGAGCCGAAGCTTCCAGCTCCGCTTCTCCACCTCCAAGAAGCGGAAGAGGAGTCCTGAGTCCATATTCCTGATAAGGCAGGGGGCCGAGGAGTCGTTGGCCCGCTACATTGACCGGTTCCAAGAGGAGATCCTGGAGGTCCAGGAGATGCCAGGGTATGCTCTCCAGATGGCCTTCACCGTTGGGCTGAAGGAGGGCTTCTTCAAGATGAGCTTAACCCGGAAGGCCCCCTTTCCTTCGAGGAGCTGATGGAAAGGGCGGCGGAGGAGATTGCCATGGAGGCGGCCAACCCGGTGTTTGTCAAGAAGTTGGCAAAGCTGACAGAGACAGAGGCAAAGGAGCAAGGTGGCTCGAGGCCCCAGGAGGGAAGAAGGAGAGAGGAGCGGAGAGCTCAGGAGGGTCCGGAACCAGGTTGGAGGCAGCAGGGAGGACCCGCTCAGGGCCCAGGAAGAGGTTAAGCCCATGATGGGGGAAACTTCCATGGGGGCCAAGGAAGGTTCAACTTCCAGAGGCAAGTCCCTAGGCAGCTCCTGCCCCCACCCCAGCAAGCGATGGAGATTGGTCGAAGGGAGAGGAGGAACCGCCAGGGAAGGAGAAGGGTCAGGGTAGAGTTGTCGTACTGTGACTTCCACCAGGTGGAGGGGCACGCCACAGCTACCTGCCCCGAGTTCCTGGAAGTGAGGGGGGCGAGGGACCCTGCCCAACCACAGCCACCAGTACGGGTTGAAGAAGTTCTGCCCAGAGAAGGAGGGGATGATGTTTGTGAAGACCGGGTCGATATCGGACCCCGAGGTGGTATAGCGGTGATCCATGGTGGAGTGGGGATCGAGGCCACTCGGAAGGCAAGCCTCCATGTCATGTACCGAAGGAGCGTCGCCTCAACCTCCCAGACACCGCCCCAGGAGGAGAAGGTCACCTTCTCGGTGAAGGACCTGCCGGATCATGAGGATCCATTTTGCGATGCGCTGGTCATCCAGACGGCCATCGAGGGCTACAGCGTCTCCCGAATCTTGGTGGACAACGGGAGCTCTGTCAACGTCGTTTTCAGGAAGGCGTTTGATGAGATGAAGGTAGAGCCGAGGAGGGTGTTGGCCTCGGACGGACCCCTGTTCGGATTTTCAGGGAGAGGAAGGAGGTTGAGGGTGGAGTGGGACTCCAAGTCAAATTGGGGGAGTCTCAAGGAACTGTCGGTTCGTCATTGTGGACGCTCCAAGCAGCTATAACGCCATCTTCGGAAGGCCCCTCATCAGCGCCTTCCGTTGCGTGCCATCTTCCTTCCACCAATGCATCAAGTTCAGCTCCAGAGGGATCCAGGTCAGAGTTAAGGGAGACTCCAGGATGGCAAGACAGTGTTATGTCACGGCCGTCAACACCATCTCTTGGTTGGCCAAGGCAGAGGAGATGGAGAAGATCATGGAGAGCCTAAGCAGGATGGAAGTGTCCGGCGAGCAGGAAGCGGATGGCGACCACCAGGCCCAGACCCCCTGAAGAAGCCTCGTCCCGGTAGAGTCCTGTATTCTTCTTGTATTGTATTGAGTCCAGCCCCCGACCAGCTGAGTCGAGGGGGTCTTGTAACTCATCTTTTTCCCCATTTGAGGATGTAAGATTTGGTAAGGACTGATTGAGATGCTTAGTTCTTTTGCTCCGAGACGGTCCCGCTGCCCAGGCTCTCACTAGCTGGGCAGGGCCGGTGGTACCTCTCATTGATGCCTAGTTGTCTCACCTCGAGATGGATTCCGCTGTCAGGCTCTCACCTAGCTGGCAGGGCAGGTTGATCTCTCGGAAGGTGGGAAGGTCTCACCTCGAGATGGATTCCGCTGCCAGGCTCTCACCTAGCTGGCAGGGGAGGTTGATCTCTCGGAGGGTGGGAAGGTCTCACCTCGAGATGGATTCCGCTGTCAGGCTCTCACCTAGCTGGCAGGGCAGGTTGATCTCTCGGAGGGTGGGAAGGTCTCACCTCGAGATGGATTCCGCTGCCAGGCTCTCACCTAGCTGGCAGGGCAGGTTGATCTCTCAGAGGGTGGGAAGGTCTCACCTCGAGATGGATTCCGCTGTCAGCTCTCACCTAGCTGGCAGGGCAGGTTGATCTCTCGGAGGGTGGGAAGGTCTCACTCACCTCGAGATGGATTCCGCTGCCAGGCTCTCACCTAGCTGGTAGGGCAGGTTGATCTCTCGGAGGGTGGGAAGGTCTCACCTCGAGTTGATTTGATTCCGCTGCCAGGCTCTCACCTAGCTGGCAGGGCAGGTTGATCTCTCGGAGGGTGGGAAGGTCTCACCTCGAGATAGATTCCGCTGTCAGGCTCTCATCTAGCTGGCAGGGCAGGTTGATCTCTCGTGGAAGCCTAGCCCTTAGCTCCGAGATGGATTCCGCTGTCAGGCTCTCATCTAGCTGGCAGGGCAGGTTGATCTCTCGTAGAAGCCTAGTCCTTAGCTCCGAGATGGATTCCGCTGTCAGGCTCTCATCTAGCTGGCATGGCAGGTTGATCTCTCGTGGAAGCCAAGCCCTTAGCTCCGAGATGGATTCCGCTGTCAGGCTCTCACCTAGCTGGCAGGGCAGGTTGATCTCTTGGAGGGTGGGAATGTCTCACCTCGAGATGGATTCCGCTGCCAGGCTCTCACCTAGCTGGCAGGGCAGGTTGATCTCTCGGAGGTGGGGAAGGTCTCACCTCGAGATGGATTCCGCTGCCAGGCTCCTCACCTAGCTGGCAGGGCAGTTGATCTCTTGGAGGGTGGGAAAGGTCTCACCTCGAGATGGATTCCGCTGTCAGGCTCTCATCTAGCTGGCAGGGCAGGTTGATCTCTCGTGGAAGCCTAGCCCTTAGCTCCGAGATGGATTCCGCTGTCAGGCTCTCATCTAGCTGGCAGGGCAGGTTGATCTCTCGTGGAAGCCTAGCCCTTAGCTCCGAGATGGATTCCGCTGTCAGGCTCTCATCTAGCTGGCATGGCAGGGTGATCTCTCGTGGAAGCCTAGTCCTTAGCTCCGAGATGGATTCCGCTGTCAGGCTCTCATCTAGCTGGCAGGGCAGGTTGATCTCTCGTGGAAGCCTAACACTAGCTCCGAGATGGATTCCGCTGTCGGCTCCCATCTAGCTGGCAGGGCAGTTGATCTCTCGTGGAAGCCTATCCTTAGCTCCGAGATGGATTCCGCTGCTTCAGGCTCTCTCATCTAGCTGGCAGGGCAGGTTGATCTCTCGTGGAAGCATAGTCCTTAGCTCCGAGATGGATTCCGCTGTCAAGCTCTCCATCTAGCTGGCAGGGCAGGTGATCTCTCGGGGAGACAGATCCCCAGGCCTCACCTAGCTGAGAGGTCTCCTCAGCCAGGCTCACCACTAGCTGGTTGGGTCGAATGTGCTCGGAGGGATTAAAAGTCCCTTTGCTCCAATGAGGTCCCGCTGCCCGGCTCTCACTAGCTGACAGGGCCGGTGGTACCTCCTCGTGGAGGCGAGTATTTTTTACGCTGGAGGGGGTTCTCGCCACCCAGGCTCCCATAGCTGGCAGGCAGGTTGACTCCCTGGAGAGGCGCGCAAGAAATTGCACTCAGCGAATACGTTGGGGTTGGACATTTCTTTCGAGTTTTGTGCCAACCTCGAAAAGAGCGGGGATTGTGTACAAAGCCCGTATTCGCCCCTGTATAGTTTTAAGCTTTTGAGAGATTTGCACTCTCGGTGCCCAGATTTGGCTCTATCTCGGAAACATACTATAGGGGGAGGAAAAATCTATCCCCCCCTTGGCCCTCTTTTGAGGGGCGGGTGCGTCAAGGTTGGTTACGCACCAGCCCCCGTCCCGTAGTTGCTTGGGGCGGCCTGGTGGGGCGAGACCTGGCCGGGGCCGTGGTCCGCCCCTGCCCCTTCTAGCCTGGCGGCCTGGTGGGGCGAGACCGGCGGGGCCGTGGTTCTCGCCCCTGCCCCTTCTAGCCTGGCGGGCTTGGTGGGCCAGACCGGCCGGGGCCGGGGGGGGGTCTCGCCCCTGACTCCTTCTAGCCTGGCGGCCTGGTGGGGCGAGACCGGCCGGGGGCCGGGTCTCGCCCTGCCCTTCTAGCCTGGCGGCCTGGTGGGGCGAGACCGGCCGGGGCCGGGGTCTCGCCCCTGCTCCTTCTAGCCTGGCGGCCTGGTGGGGCGAGACGGCGGGGCCGGGCGGTCTCGCCCCTGCTCCTTCTAGCCTGGCGGCCTGGTGGGGCGAGACCGGCGGGGGCCGGGGTCTCGCCCCTGCTCCTTCTAGCCTGGCGGCCTGGTGGGGCGAGACCGGCCGGGGGCCGGGTCTCGCCCCTGCTCCTTCTCCTAGCCTGGCGGCCTAGGGGGCGAGACCGGCCGGGGCCGGGGTCTCGCCCCTGCTCCTTCTAGCCTGGCGGCCTGGTGGGGCGAGACCGCCGGGGGCCGGGGTCTCGCCCTGCTCCTTCTAGCCTGGCGGCCTGGTGGGGCGAGACCGGGCCGGGGGCGGGGTCTCTCCCCTGCTCCTTCTAGCCTGGCGGCCTGGTGGGGCGAGACCCGGCCGGGGGCCGGGGTCTCCCCCCTGCTCCTTCTAGCCTGGCGGCCTGGTGGGGCGAGACCGGCCGGGGGCCGGGGTCTCGCCCCCTGCCCTTCTAGCCTGGCGGCCTGGGGGGGCGAGACCGGCCGGGGTCCGGGGTCTCGCCCCCTGCCCCTTCTAGCTTGGCGGCCTGGCGGGGCGAGACCGGTCAGAGGCCGCGGTCTCGCCCTTGCCCCCCTGCAGTTTTACCTTCTTGCCCTCGGGGGGAATTCCCCCTTTACCCCCCGGCGTGGCTGTTTTCTATTGGCCCGAGGCCTTTTGGCCGTAGGGGTATTTTGGTCATTTCACCCCCAGGACTTGGAAAAACTATAAATAGACCCCCTTGGGTGCCTTGGAGAGGGACTTCTTTTTAGCTTCCTCCTCCCTTAGCTTCTTCTTGGTTGAGTAAGAGAGAGCTCTCCAAGGCACCTAGCCTAGCCCTTTGGTGAGGGAGGGGAAGAGCTCAGGTAGCCTTCCGGGTGTGAGGTGGGACCTCCGCGCTAGAGTCGAGGGTCTGTTCATAGTCTCCTAAGTCTCCGGTCCGTGACGTTCTCTCGAGTGTAGTAGGTGTGAGGTCACCCCTTCAGGGACCCGACTCCACAGAGGTCAAATTTGGCTTCAACACTAAAGATAAGGCTGTCAAGAAACCTGAGGGTAGTGGCATAGTTATAAGGGAACCTGAAACTTGAAAAGTTACTTGTTCTGCTTAAAGGTTCAAAAAATATGTCATGTTTTGTACTATGCACAAAAATATTTATTCCTTCCAAGATAAAGGAAAATTATTTTTATTATGTTCATTATTTTCTCTAAGTTATGCAATG
The DNA here is from genome assembly GCA_039583875.1 of Platanthera guangdongensis. NCBI lineage: Eukaryota > Viridiplantae > Streptophyta > Magnoliopsida > Asparagales > Orchidaceae > Platanthera > Platanthera guangdongensis. Next base: position 81,270,620 of record CM077158.1, read on the forward strand.
TGTTTTTTACTGTATGTGTTGCATATTTGTGTTAGTGTATAACATTGTATTAGGTTTTGACTTCTTCAAATAGGAGGAGATTGTTGGGTCCATTTTGTCCAATATCCCAGATTTGTAAGAAGTCAAACAAGTCAATGACATACACATTATTGTATTTGATGTTGTTCAAACTCATCATGTGCAGGATGTTCCTTGGAATAGGTTTAGATAGATTATCTAAGTGATGGTGATAAGTGGTCACAAGGTAGAGATGTGGAGAGACAAAAATCTGTCCAAGTTCACAAGCATTGAGTGAGGAATGCTCACTCAATGCCATATAATAAAAGGCGCTAAGTATAGCTTGGATAGTTTAAGCCCAACTATTGCCTGGACAAAAATGTGGTTAAGACCATAGGCGTTGAGTGAAGTCAACTCACTCAACGCCATATAACTGAAAGCTTTGAGTAGTACTCAGCCTGACAAAGCCTAGGAAGAAACTGACAAAAATGTGGCCAAGTCCACAGGTGTTGAACGAAGTCTACTAACTCAATGCCATACAACATAATTCATTGAGTAAGACTCAAATTGTCAAAGACACAAAAAATCTGTGCAGATATTTGACCAAGTCCACAGGCATTGAGTGTAGCTTACTCACTCAACGCCCTGTGATAAAAGAGTTGACTGAAGCCTACTCACTCAACGCCACGACAATATAATTAACAGATGCAGAAAGTATTGAGTGAAGAAGAAACTCTAAAAGCTTCCTAGGAATGAAAATTGGCTAAGTCTAAAAGCATTGAGTGAATGTACTCACTCAACGCCAAGTGACAAAAACATGTCTAAGGGTTTTGGCGTTGAGTGAAGGTTACTCACTCAACGTATAACGACAAAAAAATTTTCCAAGTGTTTTGGCATTGAGTGAAGGTTGCTCACTCAATGTCTAGTGACAGAGAATCTGTTTAAGTGTTTTGGTGTTGAGTAAAGGTTGCTCACTTAACGCCTATGCTCTAATGCTTGATTTTGACTAAGCCCACAGGTGCTGACGTCAGCAATTGTTAGAAAAATTCAAAATGTTGCTGGAAGGCTACAGTATGCGATAAATGGCGCTGCTGGCCTACCACGACTTTTTGCAGTTAATGCAAGGTTGCAACGGGCAACTGCTTGTGTGGGCCCCACAACTCAAAGAGCCGTTGAGCGGCTGAATAGAAAAGGAAGAATTCTGATTGAAGAAATTAGCTTTTCACACATACAACTGGCAGTTCATCTTCTTAATTGCCATTATTATAGATGAGGAAGAACAGAGTTCAAAGTAGCTGGTCTGAAAGCTCAACTAAGTTAGTTGTTGTCTTCTTTACCGACAACAGCAAGTCCAGAGAAAATCTCTGAGGAAAAGAAAGTAGCCAAGGCGCTGTTGGAACTGATGTTTCACATTCCCCGTGTTTGAGAATATTAAATCCCCGGTTGTATTTGATCATGTTGTATGTTGATAGAGTGTGCAGGTTGTCAGGTGCAAGCAACAGAGAAGGATCATATGGATGCTACCGCCAGGTGCCAGCACTAACGCGCCGCGCTAGCCCGTCGACAAATGTCGAGAGAAGAAGCGTCCAGACTCTGGGCTACCGCCAGGAGTTAGTACTATCGAAGGCTCTAACGCGACGATTTATTTGGACCTAGCGCTCTGGATGGTTTCAGAGCTAGCTATACCGCGCCGCGCTAGGTCTTCGATGAGTTTCGAAGGCAGAAACTTCGAGCTTAGCGCTACCGCCAGGCGACTGGATTACCGCATGCGGTAACTTAACGATTTATTCGGTCCTAGCGCTCTGGAAGATTTCGGCGGTAGCACCTACCGCACGGCGCAAGCCTTGTCAAACGAATGGTGCCTTTTCAGGAACGTCGCATCCTATGTTACCGCGCGGCGGTAGGCCCTACCGCGCGACGCTAGCTCAAATGAAAAGGCAAAAGATCGTTTCGAAGACTATTTTATAGTTTTGGAGGACAGCTGGCACAATAAACGAGCGAAACTACCGCAGTCGCTAGTCTTACCACCGGCGGTAGCCTGTTTTCATGAAGACGTATAAAAGCTGCTGCGTTTCCTGTTGTCATTACGGCTCCAAGACGAATTTTGACGAAGGGTTTCTAAACTCCAGATTTCGGCCGCCTCCTTGCGCCCGTCTCCATGTGTCTTCGTCAAAGTTGAAGGAAGCCTTTTCCATCCCGTTCGTGAACGAAGAACTCCGGCGATCCAGAATCTTCATCGACCACTGAGAACCGATCGGTTGCTAGCCAACGAAGATCTCAAGCACCGGCTGTAGATCGCACACCGAAGAAATCGTCAAGAGGGAGAACTTCATTTTCTTATCGTTTTTTACTTTTAATCTTTGTACTCTTTTACGCTAATGGTGGCCTTGAAGTTCGGGCTGAAGTAAGGGTTGTTTAGCATGGAGATGGGGTCTAACCCCCGAGATCTTTTGAAGAGATGATAGAGAGGGTGAACACTTTTGTTCGGGTGAGAGGAGAAGAACAAAGACTTCTTGGCGAGGCTGGATGGAGACGACTCGAGGGAGAGGGGAAGAGAAGGACCTTCGGGGTCGAAGGTGAGGAGGACGCCGGAGAGGCAGGAGAGGAGGAAGGAAGAGTCGAGGAGAGAAGAGAGGAGGAAGAGAGAAGAGCCCATGAGGGTTGAGGAGAGGAGGCAGGAGAGGCCTCAAAGGCAAAAAGAGAGGAGGCCGACAGAGGCCAGGGGAAGAAGAGGGGAAGAAAGACGATTCCAATATCCAAAGAATCATCTCCAGTGGAGACCACCACCAAGGCAACACTTCCAGGAAGAGAGGAGGATCAGTAATCCATAGGAGGGAGGTCGAGGAGGAGGAAGAAGGGAGACGATGACAATCGCTCGCCAAGATAACAAGCAGTGCCTGAGGGAGCAGCGGGCGATGCGTCAGGAGGCAGAGATTCCCCTCTATTGCGATATTCATCGAGTAGAGGAGCACAAGACCTTATCTTGCCCAGAGTTATGGGAAGCAAGGAGGAGGTTGGAAGCAGGAGCAGCAGAGAGAGAGAGCAGCATAGGTAGGAGGCCCTGGCGGGGCAGGTGGCATTACAAGCTCCAGCGAGGAGAAGGAATGAAGATCGAGTCGACCTGGGAGGTTGTGGAGTAGTGAGACATGTCCCGGGAGGATGGGCATGTAGAGGTGATCAACGGAGGGCAAGACTCGGAGCTTCCCGTAAGGGGAGTCTCCACCAGATCTATCGAAAGAACGTCGCCTCGACGTCGCAGAACCCTCCACGATTGGAAGAGATCAACTTCTCGGAGGAGGACATGCTGGGGAATGAGAACCCCTTCCACGATGCCTTGGTTATTCAAGCTGGCATCGAAGACTTCACCGTCGACCGAATACTCGTGGATAATGGGACCTCGGTGAATGTCATTTTCAAGAGAACCTTCGTCGGGCTTCAGGTGGAAGCGTCCCTGGTCCAGGCTACAGATGGACCTCTCTTTGGATTCTCAGGAGAGAAGAAAGAGGTGGAGGGATCCGTGGGGCTTCTAGTTACGCTCCGCAGGACGTCGATCCGATGCTGCTTCATCATCGTCGACTGTAACGCGCCCGATTTTTCTGCGATTATTTTATTCTCGTTTGGCGTTATGTTGACGCGTTTCCGGCTTGTGCCGTTTGTTAGAGCGTGGTATTAGCTCTTTTGATTCCTTGTGTGGTTGTTGGTAGCCTTTTGGCAAGATCCCCTAGCAAGCCGGGTCTATTTTGGTGACCGGTGAGGCCTCTCGGGGGATGCTTGTGTTTTGGCTTCGGGTAGTGATAACCCGAGTTTTGTTCGTCGAAAGTTGATTTCGACTTCGCCGTTGCGTTCGTAGCATGGGTATTTAGCTACAGTGTGAATTTCGTCAAATTCCGAAGATGTTCGGGTTCGCGTCGTTTTGTATTTTATTTATAATAATGAGATATTATGTATTCTATATAGGTTCTTTTTTAGAAGTAACAGTTATGGTGAAAGGGTGGCCGACAACTTTTGGGTTGGCTAGGGAGAGAAAGTATTTGGGATTTAGCCGCTGCTTATATATTTATAGCCTCAGGTTTAGAAATTAGGACAGTTCATCGTCTCTTGAGAAACCGTCGCCTGTTCGAGAGGAAGAAAAACCGCCAACCCTGCTACCCTTCAGACGCCGATTCTGGGAGCGTTATTGGACGGAATTCGATTCCGAAAGCGGATTTGGATTACTCTCGCCTAGACCAACATTCCTACGGTAAGAAATTGAATTTTCGTGGTGTTTCTAGGGGTCTTGGAATTTTTGGTTTGATCCTTTTCCGCCATTAAAACTTTAGAATCCTGTTTAGGTGCTGTTGGGGCTGGAGCCGAGAGAGAGAGAGAGAGAGAGAGAGAGGAAGGGCTGTGCAAGATAAATCACTATAATTTGAGGCAAGTGGTGCTCCTACACTTGCCAAGTTTTTCTTCTCCTTTTCATGGCCATATTTGCTATAATCATTCATGTTTCCCGAGATTGTTATTTGCTCTGTTTTTCCGTCAAAATCATGTGGATCTTAAACCATAAATGCTCCTTTATGTTTCTTTTTGCATTTTCTCAAGTTCTAAAACTCCAAGTTTCCGGCCGGGTTGCTGTAGTCTTGTTTATTTATTTAAATGGTTCCCTGTTAATCTCGGTTTGGGTAGCAATTAGCCTATCAGCCCTAGAACTAGTAGCAGTGGATTTTCATACTTACATTGCGAATAATAAGATCGAATTAAGCTAAGAGGATTGGTCGAAAATGAAGGTGGTTGTACAGGATTGCGGCGTACTCAACGCTGCCAGTTCGACGAAGATTGTCGATCTGAGTTCGACGAAAATCGTTGAACTGAGATCGACGATCTCTGGTTGCCTGTGATCGACGAAGATCGTCGATCTGAGTTTGGCGATTATCGTCGAACTGAGCTCGACGATTTGCCTGAGTTCTGGGTCCGACGAAAATCGTCGAATGGGCGTGGCCTGCGTTCGACAAAAGGAAAATCGTCGAACGGAGTTCGACGATTTTCCCGTGGCCTGTGTTCGACAAAAGGACAATCGTCGAACAGAGTTCGACGATTTTCCCGAGACTTGTGTTCGACAAAAGCAAATCATCGAAAGGAGTTCGACGATTTTCTGTGATCTGCGTTCGACGATTTTCCTGAGAATGGGGTTCGACGATTTCCTGTTGCTGGAGATCGACGATTCCTGTAAGCTGGGATTTATTCCTTTTCAGTTTCTTTTCTTTCCGAGTGATTACCTCCTAGTGGGGATGTATTGTTCGGCCTTTCGTTCTTCCTTTGTTTTGAGGGCTGAATCGTGGGTTATGGCAGGTAGTGGTATTTTGACGCTCTAAAGGAGCGGGATGTTTTGTGTGCGAGCCGTGGCCGCCACTTTTTAGTCCCAAGTACGGGCTGGCTTTGTTGTGGCCGCCACCTTTTAATCCAGGTACGGGATGGGTTTGTGGTGGTTTTGTGCTGACACAGTGATTATTTTTTTGTTGGAACTGTTTTGTTTGGGGGACTGTTTTTGGTCACCAACTCAGGTCCATGATGTTTTATTACTACCATTACTCACAAACTAGGATTGTTAGGTGTTTCTTCCGGGTTGAATGCAACATATTGTGCAGGTTTTCTTGTCTTTTTCCTTGTAGCCTCTGCAGGGTTTGGGCAGGGCTTGTTGTTGTTACCTAGGTACTTGGTGTACTTTTGCTCACTTTGGACTGTGTTTGCTTTTACCGTCATGTTTACTTACTCTCTTTGTTCCATTTTGATTTAATGTCCTAATTCAGATTTTCTTGTTTTACTTGCTAAGGTATTCTTTTCTTTTCTAAATGCCTCAGGTTCTGATTAGTAGCCGGGTAGGCGGCAAGTTTTATCGTGGTGTTGCTGGTGATCCCTTGAGTTGTAGGGATCTTTCTCTTGCTGTTGTGAGGTAGTTTTTCTATTTTCTTATAGACAAACATACTTTTCAGTGGGTTCGTGTCAGTTTGTTGGTGCCCACTGGTAGTTTTATCTTATTATACTAGATATGTTTCTTTTACTGCTACCTTTCTGGAGATAGTCTACTTGCTCTTGGGAAGATTTATGCTAGGTTGCTAGTTACTTTTAAACCTTAAAACACTATTATAAGTATATCTCATGATCAGCATATTTATAAAACTCATACACTACTTTCCAAGCAATGTAAAAAAGCTCATTTTCTTACTTATAATATAAAAGAAATCTAGAGTCTTGCATAGTATAAGTTGACCTCGGGGGTCACTTATGCACTCTCATAGGATGTTAAAAATAAATAAAGTTTTTTCCGCTGCGTATAAGTATAGTTTTTAAACTGTGGACTAGGTGATCCACAGAGCCGAGGGATACGGCCTTTAAAATATAACTGATTTTTCTAATCATTAAACTTACGAATTTTCATAGTCTAGTTAGATGGTGTTCGCCTGAGCGTCAACAGTTATCCCCTGCTCGACGTGGCATCACGACGCGTGTTTTCTCATACTCTGATACTTCTTAAATTCGGAGAAAATGCGGGTTGTGACAGTTGGTATCAGAGGGAGGTTGCTTGACAATTTGTCGGGCAACCTTTCCTTATAGGTATTAGATGTTTAGCATCATATCATACACACACCGATATGTCATCAGCACATCTTGGCTGAAGCACGAACACTACACTCATAACATAACATGAAGTATACGGGGCATATTATGTAGTATGAGATGCATAATATGTGTCTGTATATAGATCCACCATAGGGGCAACATGTGAGGGTAATGTAGTATGGGATGCATAATCTCACCACATGAATGCGACTAACACGTTTCTTTTTCGTTGCATGAGAATGTTATGTAGTATGGGATGCAAAACATTTTCATGTGTACGCCACTCATGACATGCATTAGGGCCTCTTTAGAATGCATAGCACAATCATGCATAGCATAACATTGCATAAGCACAACGTGCCAAGCTAAAGATTTGCAGGATGACATATGTACACACATGGTTTTAAATCAGAAAAAATAATATAAATTCATGTATTCCCGATCTAGGCACAAGAGTTAGTGGATGGTGGTTAACCATCCTAGGTTAGACATAACATCACTTTTGTTAAACAAATAAAATCCCAGAGCAAGTATAGCAGTTAAAAGTTCATATTTATGTATGTATTGTCTGTACTGGTAGTTTGTTCTAACTGATGAACTAGGTTTTGACCTCAATTTTTATGGTTTTAGGATGGCGATACGTCCTTCGACTAGGTCGACTCCCCTGTCTGAGGGTGAGTCCTCAGGAGCGCAGAGTGATGCGATAATCGAGAGCCTGCGATAGAGCAACGATTCCTTGACCAGGCAGATGGTGGAGATACAGGCCCAGATCTAGTCTCTGGTGGCAGTGTGGCAGGGCAGACTCAGGGGGTGCAAGACCTTGCAGGGGGGTTAGCTGCTCCTCCCCCTCCTGCTCCCCTGAGACTCCCAATGGTGGTGCCAGCAGAGATGGCCTTTATTTCTCAGTTTCAGAGACTTAGCCCTCCTATATATGATGGGAAGGAAGATTTCATGGTCATAGATGATTGGCTGATCTCCATGGAGGCGATGTTATCGTACTCCGGTGTTGCAGATGATCAAAGAGTGATGATAACCTCCTATCATCTAAAGGGTTTGGCTAAGAGCTGGTGGCTTAGGGAAAAGGAGAGCTTGGTGGCTAGTTGCTCTTGGGGATTATTCAAGGAGATGCTATTGAGGAAGTTCTTGCCTTCGGTCGAGCGTGACCGACTTATGAACGACTTCCTTCCCTGAAGCAGAGGAAACTCACGGTCAGTGAGTACGAGATAGAGTTCAGCAAGTTGAGTCGATTTTCCCCTGGGTTGGTGAATGTTAAAGCAGATCGAGTCAAGCGGTTCCTTGGTGGCTTGAGGAGCGAGGTTCAGCAGTTGGCCAGTGCTTATGGATCAGAGACTTATGCAGGAGTAGTGGAGGCTGCTCTGAAAGTGGAGGCAATTGAGACCGCAAAGAACAGAGGCCAGCAAATGAGGAAGGACAAGAGGAAGTCTGCTGAAGAGAAGGACCCCCAGGTACTCAATGCTGCTTCAGGAAAGAAGAGCAAGGTAGTGTGTAGCTTCTGTAGCCGGTCAGGCCACCCTGTTGAGAGGTGTTTCAAGAAGGCGGGAGCTCAGAAGAAGGAGCAAGTTCATGCCATTCAAGGTGCTCCTAGGAAGGATGTTCCATGTTCTGTTTGCAAGCGACCTGGGCATGATGCTACCCAGTGCTGGTCCAAGGATAAAGTCTGCTATCAGTGTGGCCAGAAGGGCCATATCAAGACAAGGTGTCCTCAGGTCCAGCGTATTATTCAGGCAGTTGCACTTCAGGCTTTACCTCCGCCTCAGCGTGTGGACAAAGGAAAAGGAAAGCTGAACGTGATCTCTTCCGAGGAGGCTCAAACTTCGACTCAAGTCATCTCAGGTTAGTCGTTTTCCTAGCCTGAAAGTTTTATTTGCTAGAATGGTTACCGTTTTTTGTTTTGGTGGTTCCTTAGTTGCTTATGTACTCCTATAGGGAAATTTAAGGTGAAGAACCGCTGGGCGCGTGTTCTATTCGACTCTGGCGCTACCCACTCGTTTGTGGCTAGAGCTTTTGTAGACCGATATCGGTTGATACTAGATCAAGATTATGATACCTTCCGCGTCAAGTTCCCTTATGGTGAATCTGTGTTGTCAGATTTCGGCATTCTGGATTGCCCTGTTTTGTTGGGGGGCTTTCTTTCGAAGGCAGACTTGAAGATGATTGATCTGGAGGACTTCGATGTTATTCTGGGCATGGACTGGTTGTCTAAGTATGATGCGGTTATTCAGTGCAAAGGGAAACGCTTGGACTTCATCAAGGACAACGGTCAGCCTGGAAGTGTGTATGCTGATCCGTGCCAGGATTCTCCTGTCATTTCTGCGGTATGTGCTCAGAAGCTGTTTCGTTCTGATTGTTTTGCTTGTTTAGTCTCGGTGGTTGGGACTGCTGTTAGTGTACCGCGCTTGGAGGAGATTCCTGTTGTACGTGGTTTCTCTGATGTTTTTCCTGATGACCTTCCTGGTCTTCCCCCCGAGCGGGATGTTGAGTTTGTGATTGATTTGGAACCGGGTACGCATCCTATTGCTAAGGCGCTGTATCGGATGGCCCCTCGTGAGTTGGAGGAGTTGCGAGTCCAGTTGGACGAGTTGTTGGCAAAAGGTTTTATCAGGCCGAGTTTATCGCCTTGGGGGTGCTCCTGTTCTATTTGTGAAGAAGAAGGATGGGTCGATGAGGCTGTGCATCGATTATAGGGAGCTGAACAAAGTCACCATTAAGAACAGGTACCCTCTGCCGAGGATCGATGACTTATTTGATCAGTTGCGTGGTAGCACGGTGTTTTCCAAGATCGATCTTCGTTCTGGATATCATCAACTCAGGATCCGTGAGGCAGATATTCCACGGACTGCATTTAGATCGAGGCATGGACACTTCGAGTTTCTAGTGATGTCGTTTGGTTTGACCAACGCACCATCAACTTTCATGGATATGATGAACAGTGTGTTCAAGGACTTCCTAGACAAGTTCGTTGTGGTATTCATCGATGATGTGTTGATCTACACTCGCAGTACTGAGGAGCATGAGCAGCATCTGCGCTTGGTTCTATCGGAGTTGAGGAACCACAAGTTATTCTCCAAGCTGAGCAAGTGTGATTTTTGGTTGCCTCAGGTCTCGTTTCTGGGCCACGTGGTGAATAAGGATGGGATCTCGGTCGACCCGGAAAAGATCACAGCAGTGATGGATTGGAGCAGGCCGGGCACGTTCAAGGAGATTAGAAGCTTCCTAGGGTTGGCCGGCTACTACAGGAGGTTCGTGGAGGGTTTCTCTACCCTGGATGCACCTTTGACCAGATTGACTCAGAAGAACACGACCTTTGTTTGGAGCGAGAAGTGCAAAGAAGCCTTCCTGGAACTAAAGAACAGATTGTGCAATACACCCGTTCGGACCCTACCTACTGAGGGCATGGAGTATGATGTGTACGTGGATGCTTCGCATGTTGGTCTGGGTTGTGTTTTGATGCAGACTTGGAAAGTGATTGCGTATGGGTCAAGGCAACTAAAGACTCATGAGAGAAATTACCCTACACATTACCTTGAGTTTGCAGCCGTGATTTATGCGCTAAAAAGGTGGAGACATCTACTTTATGGTGCTCAGTGCAAGATCTTCACAGATCATAAAAGTCTAAAGTACGTGTTCAATCAGAAGGAGTTGAATCTGCGCCAACGGCGGTGGCTAGAGTATGTGGCCGATTATGATGTGGATATACAGTATCATCCGGGCAAGGCCAATGTGGTGGCCGACGCCCTGAGCCGGAAGACGGGGAAGATCTTTAATCTCACCGCCGATCGTTTAGTGGAAGAGTTCCTCCTGATGGATATCTCCGTGGGATGCTGTGACATGCAGAGCAGTTTGGCAGTGGCAGAACTGTCTTGGATTGCACTTACCAGGTTGCACCAGAAGGATGATTCAAATCTTTTACACTTATACCTCAGGACTAAGAGAGGGGAGTTGCCGGATTTTTCTATCCATGATGCGGGTACCTTGAAGTACCGCGACAGGTTTTGCATCCCCACTGTTGGAGACATCAGGGTTATGATTTACAGAGAGGCTCATGGATCCAGTGTTGCCTACCATTCAGGATCTACAAAGATGTATCATGAATTGAAGCAGATTGCCTGGTGGTATGGGATGAAGGGTGATATAACCCGATTTGTTGCTAAGTGCCACACTTACAAGCATGTGAAGACCGATCATGGAAGGCTTGGTGGCAAGTTGACTCCGTTGGAGATCCCTACTTGGAAGTGAGAAAGTATTTCTATGGACTTCATTACAGGCTTACTGAGATCTCCAAGGGGATTTGATTCTGTTTGGGTTATAGTGGACAGACTGACGAAGTGTGCTCACTTCGTGCCGTACAAGATTGACTATCCGATGAAAAAGATAGCGGAGCTATATCTGAATGAAGTCATCAGATTGTACGGTGTGCTAGTTAACATCATTTTGGATCGAGACTCCCGTTTTACATCTCACTTCTGGAGGAATCTGCAGGAGGGTTTGGGTACAGATTTGAGGTATTCTACAGCTTACCACCCGCAGACCAATGGTCAGACTGAGCAGGTGAACCAGATTTTTGAGGATATGATCAGGTGCTACATCTTGGACCACGATGGAGCGTGGCATGAGCGTTTGCGGCTTATGGAATTTGCATACAACAACAGTTACCAGGAGAGCTTGCAAATGGCTCCGTTTGAAGCTTTGTATGGGAGGCGCTGCAGAACTCCCTTGTTTTGGACCGAGGTCGGAGAGAGGCCTGTGTTAGGTCCGGATGCGCTCGAGGAAATGGAAGTCGCAGTGAAGCTTATTCGGGAAAAGCTTCGTATAACTCAAGAGAGATATGAGAAGAACGCCAACCGGCGTAGGTCTGACCTGGAGTTTTCTATAGGGGACCTTGTATTTCTTAAGGTTTCCACGATGGTTGGTATTAAGAGGTTCGGTAAGAACCTAAAATTGGATCCGAGGTATGCGGGCCCGTTTAAGATTGTTGAGCAGATTGGCGTGTCAGCATATAGATTGGATTTGCCTGCAAATTTCCCAGGTGTTCATAATGTGTTTCATGTAAGCCAAATACGGAAGTGTGTGCGAAGCAGTGGGCAAGTCTTGGATGCTGTGCCCCAGTTGGAGCCTAATATTTCATATGTTGAGGTGTCGGTCCGCATCTTGGATACTCAAGATCGGGTGCTGCGGACAAAGTCTATCCCGATGGTGAAAGTTCTATGGAGGAATTAGGATTTGGAAAGCGCGACTTGGGAGCTATAGTCGGCTATGAGGGAGGCTCACCCTCAATTATTCCCCTGATTTGATTGGTACGTTTTCTTTCTGGTAACTCTTGTTTTGTTACTTTCCTTCTATAGTAGAAGTTGTGTACGTAAAGTTTCGGGACGAAACTTTCTTTTAGGGGGAGTGACTGTAACGCCCCCGATTTTTCTGCGATTATTTTATTCTCGTTTGGCGTTACGTTGGCGCGTTTCCGGCTTGTGCCATTTGTTAGAGCGTGGTCTTAGCTATTTTGGTTCCTTGTGTGGTTGTTGGTAGCCTTTTGGAAAGATCCCCTAGCAAGCCGGGTCTATTTTGGTGACCGGTGAGGCCTCTCGGGGGATGCTTGTATTTTGGCTTCGGGTAGTGATAACCCGAGTTTTGTTCTTTGAAAATTGATTTCGACTTCGCCGTTGCGTTCGTAGCATGGGTATTTAGCTACGGTGTGAATTTCGTCGAATTCCGAAGATGTTCGGGTTCGCGTCGTTTTGTATTTTATTTATAATAATGAGATATTATGTATTCTAAATAGGTTCTTTTTTTAGAAGTAGCAGTTATGGTGAAAGGGTGGCCGGCAGCTTTTGGGTTGGCTAGGGAGAGAAAGTATTTGGGATTTAGCCGCTGCTTATATATTTATAGCCTTAGGTTTAGAAATTATGACTGTTCATTGTCTCTTGAGAAACCGTCGCCTGTTCGAGAGGAAGAAAAACCGCCAACCCTGCTACCATTCAGACGCCGATTCTTGGAGCGTTAGTGGACGGAATTCGATTCCGAAAGTGGATTTGGATTACTCTCGCATAGACCTTCATTCCTACGGTAAGAGATTCAATTTTCGTGGTGTTTCTAGGGTCTCAGAATTTTTTTTTTGATCCTTTTCCACCATTAAAACTTTAGAATCCTGTTTAGGTGCTGTTGCGGCTGGAGCCGAGAGAGAGAGAGAGAGAGGAGGGTTGTGCAAGATAAATCGCTGGAATTTGAGGCAAGTGATGCTCCTACCCTTGCCAAGTTTTTATTCTCCTTTTCATGGTCATATTTGCTGGAATCATTCATGTTTCCCGAGATTGTTATTTTGCTCTGTTTTTCCATCAAAATCATGTGGATCTTAAACCATAAATGATCCTTTATGTTTCTTTTTACATTTTCTCAAGTTCTAAAACTCCAAGTTTCCGGCCGGGTTGCTGTAGTCTTGTTTTTTTATTTAAATGGTTCCCTATTAATCTCGGTTTGGGTAGCAATTAGCCTATCAGCCCTAGAACTAGTAGCAGTGAGTTTTCATACTTACATTGCGAATAATAGGATCGAATTAGGCTAAGAGGATTGGTCGGAAATGAAGGTGGTTGTACAGGATTGCGGTGTACTCAACGCTTCCAGTTCGACAAAGATCGTCGATCTGAGTTTGACGAAAATCATCGAACTGAGATCGACGATCTCCGGTTGTCTGTGATCGACGAAGATCGTCGATCTGAGTTCGGCGATTATCGTCGAGCTGAGTTCGACAAAAGGAAAATCGTCGAATGGAGTTCGACAATTTTCCCGTGGCCTGTGTTCGACAAAAGGACAATCGTCGAATGGAGTTCGACGATTTTCCCAAGACTTGTGTTCGACAAAAGCAAATCGTCGAACGGAGTTCGACGATTTTTCGTGATCTACGTTCGACGATTTTCCTGAGAACGAGGTTCGACGATTTCTTGTGGCTGGAGATCGACGATTCCTGTAAGCTGGGATTTATTCCTTTCAGTTTCTTTTCTTCCCGAGTGATTACCTCCTAGGGGGGATGTCTTGTCGGCCTTTCGTTCTTCCTTTGTTTTGAGGGCCGAATCGTGGGTTATAACAGGTAGTGGTATTTTGACGCTCTAAAGGAGCGGGTTGTTTTGTGTGCGAGCCGTGGCCGCCACTTTTTAGTCCCAGGTACGGGCTGGGCATTGCTGTGGCCGCTACCTTTTAATCCCAGGTACGGGCTGGGTTTGTGGTGGTTTTGTGCTGACACAGTGAATATTTTTTTGTTGGAACTGTTTTGTTTGGGGGACTATTTTTGGTCACCAACTCAGGTCCATGATGTTTTACTACTGCCATTACTCAGAAACTAGGATTGTTAGGTGTTTCTTCCGGGTTGAATGCAACATATTGTGCAGGTTTTCTTGTCTTTTGCCTTGTAGCCTCTGTAGGGTTTGGGCAGGGCTTGTTGTTGTTACCTGGTACTTGGTGTACTTTTGCTCAATTTGAACAGTGTTTGCTTTTACCGTCATGTTCACTTACTCTCTTTGTTCCATTTTGATTTACTGCCCTAATTTAGATTTTCTTGTTTTACTTACTGAGGTATTCTTTTCTTTTCTAAATGCCTCAGGTTCTGATTAGTAGCCCGGTAGGCGACAAGTTTTGCCGTGGTGTTGCTGGTGATCCCTTGAGTTGTAGGGATCTTTCTCTTGTTGTTGTGAGGTAGTTTTTCTGTTTTCTTATAGACAAACATACTTTCCAGTGGGTTCATGTCAGTTTGTTGGCGCCCACTGGTAGTTTTACCTTATGATACTAGATATGTTTCTTTTACTGTTATCTTTCTAGAGATAGTCTACTTGCTCTTGGGAAGATTTATGCTAGGTTGCTAGTTACTTTTAAACCTTAAAACACTATTATAAGTATATCTCATGATCAGCATGTTTATAAAACTCACACACTACTTTCCAAGCAACGTAAAAAAGATCATTTTCTTACTTATAATATAAAATAAATCTAGAGTCTTGCATAGTATAAGTTGACCTCGGGGGTCACTTATGCACTCTTATAGGATGTCAAATATAAATAAAGTATTTTCCGCTGCATATAAGTATAGTTTTTAAACTGTGGACTAGGTGATCCACTAAGCCGAGGGATACGGCCTTTAAAATATAACTGATTTTTCTAATCATTAAACTTACGAATTTTCATAGTCTAGTTAGATGGTGTTCGCCTGAGCGTCGACAGTTATCCCCTGCTCAACGTGGCATCACGACGCATGTTTTCTCATACTCTGATACTTCTTAAATTCGGAGAAAATGCGGGTTGTGACATCGACGCACCAAGTAGATACAACTCCATCTTCGGGCGGCCCCTCATCAACTATTTCAAGGCCGTTCCGTCATCATATAACCAGTGCTTGAAGTACTGTCACGGAGATGTCCTGGTCAGGATCAGGGGAGATCCCAAGGCCTCCAGGGAGTGCTATCTAAATGCTGTCAGCACCATCAGCTGGATGGGTGACGCGGAGAAGCTGGAGGAGCTGTTGGAGAAGGAGAAAGGGTTATGTGCTACTGAAGAGGTGGATGAAGTGGAAGTGATCTCTCAGGGAGGAGAGCCGGGACTGCTGAAGGTTGGAGGATCTCTACCGCTGGAAGGGAAGATAGAGATGGCCGTCTACCTGCATGATAATGTCGACGTCTTCGCATGGAACGCCGCCGAGATTCCTGAAAGATAATAGTTGTCAACCTAAATCACCTAGAGGGGGGTGAATAGGTGAGTTGTGCGTCTTTTGCGGAATAAAAAATCTCAGAACAAAGCACAGATCTATCTACCAAATTATCACAGACGAGACAAGATTTATAATGGTTCCCCGATCTTGGGTACATCCACTTTCCCTCACCGATCTAGCAATATACTAGACTCGGCTACTCCACTATCTCAGATTGAAAATAAATCCTACCCTCGTAACAAAGTTCCTACAATCTCGATCCAACCAACTGGATCTACAACTCAGAAGGCAAAACTTCCTACAAACTCGGAGTGGAAAACTCCTACACTCGGAGAAAACTTCTCCTACAAGAATGAAAATTGTTTAAGAAAGTACAAACAATGATTTTTTCTGTCAGATCTGCAAGCAAGAAACCAGGATCTTCTTCTTGTAAGCTTTGCGGCACTTTCAGAAAAGATGAATAAAATCTCGGCAACAGATCTGGAATCTTCCTTTGTCTTACACGATCGGGAAAAGGATGAGCGATTGAGAAACGATCTCGATCTATAAAACTTCTTCAGTCTATTTCCTCTGAAAATTGAAACCCTTGTCGGAGAAGAACAGCGGCAGCGGAGGTTTCCGTTCGTGAAGAGAGAGAGAGAGAGAGAGGAAACAGCGACTTGTAGAGAGAGAGACGGCTGCAGA
Source organism: Platanthera guangdongensis (assembly GCA_039583875.1). Lineage (NCBI taxonomy): Eukaryota > Viridiplantae > Streptophyta > Magnoliopsida > Asparagales > Orchidaceae > Platanthera > Platanthera guangdongensis. The sequence goes on from CM077158.1 coordinate 81,286,605, forward strand.
AAATTTCTCAATAATATTTGATCTTGAAAGCTTGTATTCTTGTTATTAGGGTTTGTCGATTAGACATGCCTTTATATAAGAATACTAATAACGGTCATAATTGGTTTTAATGACGTACACGTGGACCAATCATGTTAAGGAATTTGAAAATCTGTCAAATCTGGACTTAGACGAAATTTCGGAGAAAAGGAAGAGATATACACGAGTGGGTATATAACTACTCGAGTAGGTAAAGGACTACTCGAGTAAGTGAAGGAAAGTACTCGGGTATATAATTCAGGACTACTCGAGTAGCTAGAAAACAACCACTCGAGTACAAATAATCAACTTACTCGAGTACTTTGAAGATCTACTCGAGTATATAGAAAAGTTCACGGGAAGTGGAGTTGAACTACTCGAGTACAAGTTATACTACTCTAGTAGGTGAGAAAAACTACTCGAGTGGTTTGATGAACTACTCGAGTGATAGGACTTAGAAAAATTTCTGAACACGGGAAAAAATGCACTACTCGGGTAGTCAGACTGAACTACTCGAGAGGATATAGTCTACTCGAGTATATGAAAAGACTTACTCGAGTAAATGACTTGGAAAATGAAATCTGTATTACTCGAGTGAGAAGAATGATCTAATCGAGTAGTTAAGTAAGCTACTCGAGTATGAGACAGTCTACTCGAGTATATGGACTTAACTTCACGAGAGGGAGATATAATTACTCGAGTATAAGACAAGTATTTCACTCGAGTAGTTAATGACCTACACGAGTAGAATACTTAGAAAAATTTTCAAGGTGGAAATTCTTTCTTCTTTGGTGAAACCAGCATCCAACTCTATTCACATTGTCCAAGTGCTTGAAAATGAAGTGTATACCAATAGAGAGGTTACACATGAGTCAACACCTTGGGTTATACAATGAGGGATTATATTGTATGGTCCTGTGTTTGGTGACCCATTGTAGACTTACATTGGTCTACACTTCCCATTGGAATCCTGCAACCACATAACTCAAACAAAGCATCAAATACAACCTAATTCATCTTAGTTCCAGGATGACTTCATCAAATCTGGGTTAATGTGGACATAGGTCCCAACAATCTCCCCTTATTTGTTGAAGTCAGAACCCTTTACACTAAGGTGAATTAAAGACATAAAAAGAAGCTAAGTAGAAAAATTAGTGCAAGCGGGCAATAGACTATGAAAAAGATAATGAGAACAAAAACTTAGAATTATATAAATAAGAATATCCAAAGTTATCAATTCTACAGTCAATCATTTCACACTCTCAAATATCCTTGAAAATCAGCCTTGATACTGTTGTCTGTCCAATTTCTCTTGTTGTCTCCTCTGGTAACAGAAAGGTTTTGGATAATACTTGAGAGGTCTAGGAGGGGCTGCAGGGTTGTTCCTCCCATATTCTCTGTCATAGATTCTCCTTTTGGTCATGGATTTTTCATAAAGTTCTCATTCATATGAGCTGTAATGAATATTTATGCTCTCATGGAATTCCATAACTAATCTGAGAGTTTCCAGAATCAGGGATTTTGAGGTTGGAGACCAAACTTCAGCATGTTCAGTAGCTTTAGCAGGAACAGACTTGCAAGCAGAAGGACCTTCACCAAATTTCCTTTTCTTCTTGGAGGTTTTGATCTCTGGAGGAGCATGAAGGAAAATGTCAGCAGGATCTTCTTCCCATCCTTGAACATAGGTGTCTGGAGGAGCAACTGAGTCTCCAGGCCTGGGAGAGAATGTAGGTTGCAGAGGTGCAGCTGGGGCAGAGGCATCAGTAGTAGCTAGTAATTTAAATGATGGGGAATGATGTTGGGGTCAGCGACAAAGTCTGGAAGAATCTAGTTGTGCATCCAGACAGCAGTGTCATAGGTATGAAATTTGACACTCTGTAACTGGGCTAGCACATCATCATGAATTGTCTTCACATGAGTTTCCCATAAATCTGACTTCAGAGCAGCTGATTTTTTAAGTGTTCTTTGACCAAGCTCTCCCGCTTTTTGATTTCAACAGATAACCTCTCTATAGCATCTTCGTAAAAAAGGCCAACTTCTTCACATATTTTCACTTTGTTGGCTTCATTTCTCTTGTCCAGTTCTATTTGATTATTTGCAAGGGTTACACCCTGTTCCATAACTTCTTCAACACTAGTTATAGTGTGGTCGAGGGCTTTTCCACCAAGTTGAAATAAGTACTTGAGTTTGTCAGTGTTGTGCTGGATTTCAGCAAACCCTCTGCTCATCTCAGTCTCGAGGGCAGTTACCTTGTCAGTTACAGTCTTTAGACAAGTATCAAAATAAGTCCTCTGGTCTTGAAGAAGGAGTGCAATCTGTTGTATCAAATCTGAGGAGGAAGTGTCTGTAGCAGTAGCAGCAGTTGAAGGAGCAGTAGAGGAAGGAGCAGCAGATGAAAGAGGAGGAGCTCCCATGGAGCTATTTCTTCAATGATCATAGAGCTGTGAGCTCTTGTTGTAAGAATGAGAGCATCCCTGTCTTCTGGATCACAAGGGATAGAGAAATCTAAGTTTCTGAGAGGAGCCTCTACTGGCACAGGAGAGGGCTCATCAGAAATGAGAACTGTATCTTGCTGGTCTTTGAGGGCATCAGGAGATTATGCTGGAGTCCTGGCTAGAGAATTGTCTGGAGATTGTCCAGGAGTTGAGTCCTTGTGAATTTCAGAGGATGGAGCTGGAGGAGATAGAGGAGGAGGAGGTAAAGGCAGCAGTTCTTCAGTGAGTTCTGCAATCATTGCATCTATAGCAGCATCTGTTGAGAGAAGAGATTCTTGAGGTATCTGATCTGAAGGAGTTGCTGGAGTTTGTGGTGTATGAGGTAGGGGAGAAGTTGCTGGCTGAGGAGATGAGGTAGTTTTTGGTGGAGAGGGCATCCTGACTGAGATAGAAGGAGCAGGCTCCCCCTCACTTGGTGCACCAGAGGAGCTGGCCACATGATGAGGAGAGGGAGATGGAGTCCTGTCCTCGAAGGCTGGAACTTCTGAAATCTTAGCAGCTTGGGCAGTATTTTTCAGTTTGAGCTCCCATCTCTGAATAGAAGAAATGGATACCTTCTTCATGTGGTGAAGAGGGGTCCCTTTGGAGAAGTTGAATACTTGAGGATTTGTTTCATGGAGGAGCAGAGAGATTATTCTGGCGAAGTTGGGGGATTTGAAGCTGTCCTTGATTTTGTCCAGAATCAGAATGCCAAACTGGTATTTCTTGCGGCAGACAATGGCTCATATGATGCCGAAGAAATACAGTGGAATGTCTCTTATGGAGTTGGTCTTGCACAGCAAAATCTTTCCAATAACATCAACCAGAAACTTTCCTTCTGCGTTCATGTCTGACTGTTTGAGATACTGAGCGTCAGCCAAAATACCACAGAATAAGTTTGTTCTGTCAGAATCTTCATCATCTAGGTCATCTTCTTCGTCCACTATCGGTAATCAGAGAAGTTGAGAGACAATGGTCTTGGTGAGTTTGATTTTCATACCTCTTACTTTGGATTTCAGAACTTGGCCATGTCGTTTGACCTTCAGATTGGTGAAAAATTCTGCTACCTCGGGGAAGTGGATCCGGCAGGGTTCTTGCAGGATGAAGGAGAGCCCTGCGGTTTCTAGAAGAATCAGCAAGTTGTGGAAATCATCTGAAAGCTCGGCAATTCCTGTGGTAACAAGTTCCGAACCGACACCAATCTTGGAGACGTCGACCATGATCCAGAAACTGAGAAAAGCTCTGTCGGGGGGAAGAGGAAAAGTCGCGGCTCTGCAACTTCTCGACGAAAGACGAAGCGGTAGACAGGTACTCGAGAGATTGGAAATGATTTCGTGTAGAATGAATTTGGAATTTCGAATTTATAAACCCTAGGTTTATGTCTAATCATCTAGAAGGAAATAACTTAAAAAGGAGAAGGCGGCATAAGCCTTGGTTGGCGTACAAGAAAATTTGAAAACCAAAGAGGCACATACACGAGAGAGAGAGAGAGAGGAGGTACTCGAGTAGATGAGGAGTTACTCGAGTAGGAGAATTGACTGACTCGAGTAGATGAAGTATACTACACGAGTACATGAATTGCCTTACTCGAGTAAGTTGAATGGACTACTCGAGTAGGTCCTTTAATTTCTCGAGTAGGTCAAGTTTATAAAATAATTGAAATGCCAAATTGACTAACCCTTTATTTTCCTTGCTGTGTTAAAATCCAAACTTCTCTAATCTTCCTTGTTGAGCAGCCCAAGTTCAGTTTTGAAGAATGAGAACTTGGTCTCGTCCAGCGGCTTCGTGAAAATATCTGCAACTTACCTGTCTGTGGAGACATATTGGAGATCTATGTCCCCATGCTCTACATGCTCCCGGATAAAATGATACCTTAGTTCGATATGCTTTGTCCGGCTGTGCGAGACTGGATTGTTGGCTATTGCAATTGCGCTGGAAGAGTCACAAAACAATGGGATATTCCTGAACTACATCTTGTAATCCTCAAATTGATTATTTATCCAGGGTAACTGTGCACAACAACTGCCTGCAGAGATGTACTCTAACTCGGCCGTTGAGATTGCGACATAGTTCTGCTTCTTACTGCTCCAGGATATTAGCCTTCTTCCAAAGAATTGACACGTCCCGGAGGTGCTTTTCCTGTCATCTTTGCTTCCTGCAAAATCTGCATCTGAGAAACCAATTAGTTCGCTGTCATTACTTCTTGGGTACCATAAGACAAGATTTGGTGTACCTTTAAGGTATCTCAAAATCTACTTTGCAGTAGCGTAGTGAGATTCCTTAGAGTTCACCTGAAATCTAGCACAGACACATGTTGAAAACATTATGTCGGGTCTACTGGCAGTAAGGTAGAGCAAGGATCCAATTATGCTTCTGTACTTGGTTTCATCAAAAGGTTTCCCTTTTTCATCCTTGTCCAGAGGCATAGTTGAGCCCATTGGAGTCCTCATAGAGGTTGTGTTCTCTATTCTGAATTTCTTAATTAGCTCCTTGGTGAACTTGGTCTGCGAGATGAAAATTCCATCTTCAGATTGTTTCACCTGAAGCCCTAAGAAATACTTCAGCTTGCCCATACTGCTCATTTCAAAATTCCCTTGCATAGGTTTTGAGAACTTTTTGCAGAGGTTGTCGTCTGTAGAGCCAAAAATAATGTCGTCGACATAGATTTGCACTAGCAAAATCTTGCCTTTAATTTCCCTAAGAAATAATGTCTTGTCTATCTTTCCCCTTGTGAACTTGTTCTCAAGTAGAAAGCTAGAAAACATCTCATACCAAGCTCGAGGAGCTTGTTTCAGACCATATAGTGCTTTATGCAGGAAATAGACATAATCAGGAAAGTTAGGATTAACAAAACCTGGAGGTTATTCCACATACACTTCCTCCTTTATGTTACCATTTAGGAAGGTAGACTTCCTGTCCATCTGATAGACGGTGAAGCCTTTGAATGCAACATATACTAGGAACAACCTTATTGCCTCCAGCCTTGCCACTGGAGCATATGTCTGGTCGAAGTCGATTCCTTCTTATTGACGGTAGCCTTTAGAGACAAGTTTGTCCTTGTTCTTTATGATCATCCCGTCTTCGTCCATCTTCTTCCTGTAGACCCATTTTGTTCCAATGACATTCTTTCCTTTGGGTCTTGGTACAAGCTTCCATACATTGCAGCGCTTGAACTGATTTAGCTCTTCTTCCATTGCCATTATCCACGATGCGTCTGAGTTTGCTTCCTCAAACTTCTTCGGTTCAACCTGTGAGAGAAAACTCAAATATAAATTCTCATTAGTTGTACCTCTTCGAGTTCTGATACCGTCCCGGGGATCTCCTATGATCTGGTCCATGGGTTGATCCTTCAGATGTCTGATCTCTAAAGTTCTTGCATCTGGATTATCTTCAATCACTGGAGTGATTTCTTCATCTTGGATGACTTCTTCATCTTGATCATCAGCCTCTCCAATAGGGGTTGGAGTGGTGATCTTGATGAACTTTTCGCCTTTGTCTTCGGACGGTTCATCCAAGCTAATTTCTTCCAGCTTTGCACCTGCATCTTCAATGAGCACACTAGACGTATTGCATTGCAGCAAGCTCGTCTCATCAAATACAACATGTATCGATTCTTATACCACCAGGGTTTTCTATTAAATATTCTATATGCCTTACTATGGCTACTATAACCTACAAAAATACCTTCAAAGCTCTTTTCGCTGAACTTGGTGGTATGATACTTACCATTGTTAAGTACGAAGCATTTACAGCCAAAGATTCTAAAGTATGAGATGGTTGGCTTCCTGCCCTTTAGAAGTTCGTAAGGTATCTTATCGTTGTTTTTGCTTATGAGTGCTCGATTTTGTATGTGGCATGCAGTGTTGACGGCTTCAGCCCAGAAGTACTCTGGAAGTGAGGCATCACTCAACATTGTCCCGCAGGCCTCTATGAGTGTTATGTTCCTTCTCTCAGCCACTCCGTCCTGTTGTGCAGTACGAGGAGATGAAAACTCATGAAAGATACCTAAGCTTTCACAGAATTCTGTCATGGCCCCAGATTTGAACTCTATTCCGTTGTCACTTCTGATTTTGGCTATGGAGCAGTTGTGTTCATTCTGGATTTGCCTGAAAAAATTAGTAAAGATGTCAAAGGTATCAGACTTGTGTTTCAGAAAGAACACCCACGCAAAGCGCGAGTAATCATCAATAATTACCAACGTATAATCCTTACCTCCCAAACTTCTAATTTGCAGTGGACCAAACAAGTCCATGTGCAGTAGATGAAGACATCTATTAGAATCTTTGCCAATGACGCTTTTAAAGGTAGCCCTTGTTTGTTTGCCTTTTATGCACGCATGACAAGGTCTATCTTTGACACACTTGACATTTGGGGCATCACATACTAAGTTCATTGAAAATAATTTATTAATAGTTTTGAAATTAATATGTGCTAATCTCTTGTGCTATTGGTCACCAAGAGACACACTATCTTTTGCTAAAAGGCACACTGGTATAGAGGAATTTATACAAATAAAATTTAAACAGAAAATATTCCTGCTTCGAGTGCCGGATAGAATCATTTCCATATTGTCAACGGATTTTATCAAGAACTTATCAGCATGGAATTCAACTATGTATTCTTTATCGCAGAGTTGACTTATGCTTATGAGATTGTGTTCCAATCCTTCGACATAAGCCACAACCGAGAAGGATACATTGTCGTTAGTAATCATACTATAGCCTCTTGTAATTCCACGGTCTAAACCTCCAAAGATGACCTTTGGTCCGTTCACGACTGGAGTAAAGTTCTGAATAAGGCTTCTAGTCCCGTTCATATGCGGAGAGCATCTGCTGTCCAAGTACCAGATTGGCGTTTTGTTGGCCTTTGGACATACCTGCAATCATAATCAATTTACCTTAGGAACCCAAACACGTTTGGGTCCTTGGTCTCGGGTTAGAGTGCTCCCCGTACGTGTGTTAGCATTATGAGCGATCTTTCTCATATTGCTGACATGAGGAGTTGCAGAGTTTCTGGGATTGAACCAGCAATCAATGGTGAAGTGACCAAGCTTGCCACAACACCAACAATCAAATTTGTTGTACCTTTGCCTCATGATCTCCTGCTTGACCTTTTGGGATTGTGGTCTGGCAGGGGCAGCATTCTTGGAGGAAGAAGCTTCGTGATAATGACAGTCACATGTCTTCTTCTCCTTAGGAGGCTTTTCCACAACGGGCTTTGGCTTTGGTGCCTTCTTGAAGTTATGACCATGATTGAAAGGGCCATAGCTCTTAAGAACAACTTTTTCATAAGGTGCCTTAAAGACACTTTCACCAAAGTTTCTGGGTTGAGTCCATCCTTGATAGCGGGACTTTGGCTCTACATAGGTAGGCCTAGCAAAGTGCCCGTAGGATGAGTCAAGATCAAACTCATTTGATGGAAAGATGAATTTCTTGAATGTAGTCTGATCTTGTGGGGTTTTCCCCTTCTCTTTGGCTAAGGCCTTTTTGACGGCCTTATTCTTCCGTTGAGACTTATTTCTCCTAGAGGATTTACTAGGAGCTTCTTCATGGCCTAGCCCAGCTCCCTTGGCCTTTGCTGAGAATTCAGCAACAAATGGAAGAACTGTCTTGGGCTTCGAGAAACTTTCAACAAGTTTCTTTTCAGCGGCAAGTTGTCCCTCCAATTCCTTGATGATTTTTTCTTTGAGGTCAAGGTGCTCAAGAGCTTTGTTATACTCTTCAATAGTATTATTGAAGTTTTCTTCGAGGGAGTCAGTCTTTGCGACTTTCTCTCTCAAGATGCTCTCTTCGGTTTTTAGAGATTTGATCTCTTTAGCCTGAGTCTTCATGACTCGACGACATTTGTCATAAGCCATGATTAACTACTTGTACTGGGCCATTAGTTCTGACTCATCGTCAGAGGAGCTATCCTCACAATCATATTTAGAGACTTCCGAATCTGAGAGAGGGGTATGAGAGTTTACCTTCCCAGTGAACTTGGGATGTTGATCATCATCTGTTTGAGCCATAAGCCCAAAATAAGCTTCTTCTTCTTCACTCGACTCTGATGATTGAGAGTCACTAAGAGTCTTGCTCTTTATGGCTATCAGGATCTTTTCTTTCCTCTTTTTGTTGTACGAGGATTTCTTTTCTTCTCTTCTACCACCCTCCTTCTTCTTATGAGGGCAGTCGGCGATGACGTGACCTGGCTTATTACAACAATAGCAAATAATGTCAGTCGAAACATATTTGTTCTGCTTAGAGGAATACCTGTCATGGCTACTTGAGCCTTTTCTTTGCCGATCACCATCGTATTGTGATCTTCTATAGGAGGCATCCTTGCCTTTCCATTGCTTCTTCTTGTTCAAGAATTTCTTGAACTGACGTGAGAGCAGTAAGAACTCTCCTTCTGATAGCTTCAGAGCCTGAGGTACTAGGCTCAGAAGTTTCTTCTTCTTCACTAATTTCTGGAGCTGGAGCAGGGGAGGCAGCCTTTGTCTTTCTAGAGGTGTCTGCTTTTAGAGCAACAGACTTTTCTTTGAGAGTAGACCTTCTCTTCTCTTCTTCATCTTTCCTGGTGTTGAGTTGAAGCTCATATGACATAAGCTTCCCGAAGAGATTTTGTGGGTCTGTCTCAACCAGCTTCCCAAACTCTCTGATGGCACAGACCTTGTTGTCCCATTCTTTGGTCAGGGATCTCAGGAACTTGTCATTCAGTTCTCCATTAGTGAATACTCTGCCATAGACTCTTAGGCCATTCACTATCTTGAAAAAGTTCTCAAATGTGTCAGCAATGGTCTCTTTGCTTCCCTGTCGGAAGGCTTCATACTTCTGATTGAGGAGGGATCTCCGATCATCCCTCACTTCTTCTGTACCTTCCATCAAGGTAACCAATGACTGCCACATCTCCTTTGCAGATTGACAGTGGATTAAGTTCCGCAACATTGAGTCATCAACTGCACTTGCTATAAAGTTTTTATCTTTCTTGTCTAGTGAGACAAGTGCAATCTCGTCCTTGTCTAAATCCATCAGCTTATTTGGAACCTTCTTGGTAGGATCTATAGTGGAGACAGTCATAGGGATATAAGGACCTTCTTCAACTATCATGAAGATCCTCGGATCCACCGCTTCCATAAAGAATTTGATCCTTTCTTTCCACATGGGAAAGTTGTTCTTGTTGCATAGGGGAAGCTTGGAAAAATCCTTTGCCTTGTCCATGATAGGTAGATCTCAAATAACAACTATTGCAGGAACTAATCAAAGGTGTTAACCTTTTAACGATCAACCTCCCTCTGATATCAATTGAAAGATAATAGTTGTCAACCTAAATCACCTAGAGGGGGTGAATAGGTGAGTTGTGCGTCTTTTGCGCAATAAAAATCTCAGAACAAAGCACAGATCTATATACCAAATTATCACAGACAAGACAAGATTTATAGTGGTTCCCCGATCTTGGGTACATCCACTTTTCCTCACCGATCTAGCAATATACTAGACTCGGCTACTCCACTATCTCAGATTGAAAATCAATCCTACCCTCAGAAAAAAGTTCCTACAATCTCGATCCAACCAACTGGATCTACAACTTGGAAGACAAAACTTCCTACAAACTCGGAGTGGAAAACTCCTACACTCGGAGAAAACTTCTCCTACAAGAATGAAAATTGTTTAAGAAAGTACAAACAATGATTTTTTCTGTTAGATCTGCAAGCAAGCAACCAGGATCTTCTTCTTGTAAACTTTGCGACACTTTCAGAAAAGATGAAGAAAATCTCGGCAACAGATCTGGAATCTTTCTTTGTCTTACACGATCGGGAAAAGGATGAGCGGTTGAGAAATGATCTCGATCTATAAAACCTCTTCAGTCTATTTCCTCTGAAAATCGAAACCCTTGCCGGAGAAGAACAGCGGCGGCGGCGGCTTCCGTTCGTGAAGAGAGAGAGAGGAAACAGCAACTTGGAGAGAGAGAGAGACGGCTGCAGAAAATTTCTCAATAATATTTGATCTTGAAAGCTTGTATTCCGTTCGATTAGATAGGCCTTTATATAAGAATACTAATAACGGTCATAATTGGTTTTAATTACGTACACGTGGACCAATCATGTCAAGGAATTTGAAAATCTGTCAAATCTGGACTTAGAAGAAATTTCGGAGAAAAGGAAGAGATATACACGAGTGGGTATATAACTATTCGAGTAGGTAAAGGACTACTCGAGTAAGTGAAGGAAAGTACTCGGGTATATAATTCAGGACTACTCGAGTAGCTAGAAAACAACTACTCGAGTACAAATAATCAACTTACTTGAGTACTTAGAAGATCTACTCGAGTATACAGAAAAGTTCACGGGAAGTGGAGTTGAACTACTCGAGTACAAGTTGTACTACTCAAGTAGGTGAGAAAAACTACTCGAGTGATAGGACTTAGAAAAATTTCTGAACACGGGAAAAAAGGAGCTACTCGAGTAGTCAGACTGAACTACTCTAGAGGATATAGTCTACCCGAGTATATGAAAAGACTTACTCGAGTAAATGTATTGGAAAATGAAATCTGTATTACTCGAGTGAGAAGAATGATCTACTCGAGTAGTTAAGTAAGCTACTCGAGTATGTGATAGTCTACTCGAGTATATGGACTTAACTTCACGAGAGGGAGATATATGTACAACCCCGTGTTCGTCGAGCGGGTCGCACTAGGAAGATCGAGTGGATCTAGCCCCACGACCCGCACCCAAGCAGCGGGTAGACATGCGGCAGGGGGCTGGTCCGCTCCCGCTCATTTCAGGCGAGCGAGCCGGGCGAGACGGCTCCCCTACTCTCCCGCTCGCTCAAGAGAATGACTGGCCAGAGCCAGGTGTGCCCTTCGTCGCACCAGTACTAGCGGATGGGCTCGGCAACCCGTAACCTGCGAGCTGATCGGAGGGTCACGATGGCCACCGGCCCGCCCCCTACACGCGACCTGGTCGCCTGTCCGCCCCGACAGAAGGACTGGAGGGTCGCGGTGGTCCGGCTTGTGTTCGCCCAGGAAGGATAGGCAGGCCACTAGAGCCAGGTCGCACCCGCCTCCCGCGCAGGGGGATTGGAGGCGAGCTGACTCCCCATGGGTGCGAATAGCTCCTCAGAACAGCGGAGCCACGCTGTTGGCATACCAGGTTGGACTGCGCATAGCTGCTCAGGACAGCGGAGTTTGGCTGTTGGCAGACCCAACCCAAGGCTTTTTGGTATTTTCAGGTCAGTTCTTCTGGTTATTGGCAGTTCAGATTCCAAAAAAACTATAAATAAGACCCAAGGGGTACCTCAGAAGGCACGCTTTGAGTGCCTCCCTGCTCCCGTTTTCAAGTACTTTCTGAGGGTACCTTAGCTCGGCTTCTGGCTAAGGAGGGGAAGCGCTCAGAGATCTTCCGGGTTTGTGGTGGGACCTCCCTGCCGAGCCCTTGGGTCTATTTCTTCTTGCCATCTTTGTTGTTTTTCTCGCAGGAGCAAAGTAGGCACGAGACCACCCCTTCCCCAAGGGTCGAACTCCACAAGAGACCGGATTCCGGTTTCAACATTTTGGTGCGGTGAGCGTGGACAGTGGTCAGCGCAGAAAAGCTTCGACGAGCTCAATGACTGGAGGACAAGGATCTGACAGGCAGAACTCGCCCCCCCCCCCCCCCCCCCCCGCCTCTCGCAACGGTGGGGATGTTGGAGGACTTCAGGAACGAGGTGCTGGGCCTCGTCAAGTTCGCACTCGGCGCGCGGGCCGAGTGCTCGACTCCGGCAGCCCAGATCGCGGCCGCCCCCTCTTTGGGCGAGGATGCTCCTGGACGGCGAGCTGGGAAGGAAGTGGCCGAGGAAGGCCGAGGGTGCGAGTTCCCGGGGCGCGAGCTCTTCCCCGGCTCAGCAGGCCGAGGCAGGTTCGGCGAGTTGGGCTCGCGAGACTCGCCGGCTCGCATAGTGGGTGGAGGTAGTCCTTTCAGCGAGCTGGTTTCCTCAGCTCCAGTCACAGATGGGTTCAGGGAACCCGAGATGTCTTACTACACCGGGAAGGGAGACCCGGTCCTAGCATGTCCAATGGTTCGAGGATGTGGTCTCCATCAGTCAGATGTCGGACGGATTCAAATGCCGACTCTTCGCCATCACCCTCCGGGAGAAGGCAAGGGAATGGTTCCACCAGCTCCCAGCCAGCTCCATCTACTGCTTTGAGGACCTGCGCCGGGGGTTCATTCTGAGATTCACCACCTCGAAGAAGAGGAAGAAGGAGTCCGAGTCTTTGTTCCACATTAAGCAGGGGGTGAACGAGACGTTGGGGAGCTACGTTGACCGATTCTAGGAGGAAGTTACTCAAGTCCAGGAGATGCCGGGCCATAGTCTGATGATGGCTTTTACCCTGGGCCTACAGCAGGGTTTCTTCTGAATGGAGGTGAAGAGAGTTCCCCCTCTCTCCTACGAGGAGTTGATGGAGAGGGCGGCGAGAGAGGTCGACGGGGAGGCATCGAACCCGGAGTTTGCAAGGAAGCTGGCCAGGTGGGCCACAGAGGAAGAGAAAGAGTCGAGAGGAGGAAAGGCACAGGAAGAGAGAAGAGGGGAGCCTAGGCAGAGGGAGCAAAGGCAGCTCTAGTGGCAGCAGCAGCCGAGGTGGGGGCACCAGGAGCCCGACCGTCGGTGGGCTGGAGACCTAAATGGCAGGGGCAAGGGCCGCCGAGAGGATACTACGGAAGGGGTCACCATCAGGGGAGGCAAGATCAATTCCACCCTCCGGGCTGGAGGCAGGGCCAGAGGCCCCGGCTTCCCGATCAGGAGGAGGCCATGGCCATAGCCTTGGGAGCAAGGAGGGAAATCATGAGGAGGAGGAGAAGGGAGGTCAGGGTGGAGCTGCCCTATTGCGACTTCCATCAGGAAGAGGGGCACGCAACGGCCACGTGCCCGAAATTCTTGGAGATGAGAGGGAATAGGGAGCGGCAGCAGCAGCAGCAGGAGGCGCGGCAAGAAGTGAGGATCAAGGAGGTCCTGCCTCGGGCGGAGGAGGATCGTTGCGAAGACCGGGTGGATGTCGGGACCCGAGGAGGGATCGGAGTGATCCACGGGGGAGTGGGGATCGAGGCTTCCCCCAAAGCAAGTCTCCACACCATGTACCGACGGAGCGTCGCCTCTACGTCCCAGACCCCGCCACCAGAGGAGAGGATCACCTTCTCTAGGAGTAATATGCCAGACCACGAGGATCCGTTCTGTGATGCGCTGGTCATCAAGGCCGCCATCGAGAATTTCACCGTCTCTCAGATCCTCGTGGACAACGGGAGCTCCGTCAACGTCGTCTTCAAAAAGGCGTTCGACGCGATGAAGGTAGAGACAAAGAGGGTGCTGGCCTCAGATGGCCCCTTGTTCGGGTTTTTAGGGGAAAGGAAAGAAGTGGAGGGAGGAGTTGGCCTCCATGTCACCTTGGGGGGGCAGTCCCGGAACTGCAAGTTCGTCGTTGTGGACGCCCCCAGCAGCTACAGCGCCATCTTAGGGAGGCCCCTTATCAGCGCCTACCGCTGCGTCCCCTCATCTTTCCATCAGTGTTTGAAGTTCAACGCTGAGGGGGTCCAGGTCAGGGTCAGGGGGGACCCAAAGGTGGCGCGGGAGTGTTATGTCACTGCGGTGAACACCATCTCCTTGCAGGAGGGAGCCGAGGAGATGGGGCGAAGGATGGAGGAGGTCGAGCAGGAAGCAGGAGGGGGGAGGATGGAAGTGAAGGACCGCGCGGGAGAGGCGGCAGGAGGAGATCTGGAGGAGGTGGCCGAAGTGAGGGGCGTGGGAGAAGAGATGGAGGTAGAGGTCCCCATTCCAGAGGAAGGGGATGCCGAAGGATGGGGGGAGCAATCCAGGCTGGAGGCAGCAGAGGAAGTGGTAGAGCTGGAGGTGCTCACCCGAGGAGGCAGGATGGAGAAGATCCGCGTCAGCGGAGGGCTGACCCCGGAGGACCAAGGCAGGATGCTGGAGTGCATCCAAAAGAACGTAGACATCTTTGCCTGGAACGTCGCGGAGATGCCGGTGGTTGACGCGGATGTGGCCTGCCACCGCCTCAACCTGGACCCGGGAACACGCCCCATTCAGCAGAAGAAGAGTTCCACGGCTGACAAGCTGGCGGAGCCCATCAGGGAGGAGGTGGCGAAGCTCCTCATGGCTGGCTTCGTGTCCGAGATTCAGTATCCCGACTGGGTCTCCAACGTGGTCATGGTTAAAAAAGGAGACTACCGATGGAGAATGTGTATCGATTTTTCATTACTTAATAAAGCTTGTCCTAAGGACAGTTATCCTTTGCCTCGGATCAACGCGCTGGTTGACTCAGCCGTCGGCTTTTCTGTAATGAGTTTTTTAGATGCCTTTTCAGGTTACCATCAAATCAGGATGCACCCCCCGGACATCAAGGACATCTCGTTCATCACCGGGGATGGACGCTACTGCTACAAGATGATGCCCTTCGGGCTGAAGAATGCTGGGGCAACCTACCAGAAAATGATGGATAAGGTCTTCAGGGAGCAGAGGGGGAGGAATCTGGAGGTGTATGTGGATGACCTCATGATCAAAAGCTGGGATGTGGACTCCCACCTCCGGGACCTGGTGGAGTCCTTCGACACCCTGCGCAGATATAAGATGCGGTTGAATCCCCTTAAGTGTTTCTTTGGGGCCAGCAGGGGAAAGTTCTTGGGGCGCCTCCTCACCCCCGCAGGGGTCGAGCCGAATCCGGACAAGGTCAGGGCTATCTTGGAGCTGGGGTCCCCGCGGAATGGGAAGGAGGTCCAACGGCTGACGGGGAAGCTAGCAGGGTTGAGTCGTTTCCTTTCTTGGGCAGGGGACAAATGCTCCCCCTTCTTCAAAACGCTGAGGGGTGGTCAAACATTCGAATGGACCAAGGAGTGCGAGAAGGCTTTCCAGGTGTTGGGTTTCTCTATGAGGATGGCACAACACTTGTGCACACAGCGGAACAAAACATCAAGAAAACCCAAAAGAGATGGGATCGGGCCATGGTAGTTGAATCAAGAAGTTAACACACAACTATGCAAAAATTACCTCGGTGGCGTTGAGTCACAACTCAACGGAGATGCTCCAAGTTTTGTATTCTTGCTGGTGGCGAGTCCTTCGTGGAATAATGTCCACGTCTCTGCAGAAATCCACACGAGCGGGAGAACGCCGATCTTTCCGTCGCACGGAAAATCGGGAAGGAGAAAGACCGCACCTTGCTATTCCACGGACTGCTAGGTCCGCGCTAGGAAAAGCAACACCAGCGACGATCACCGAAGAAGAAGAGGTCAACGGAGCGAGCACGGCGGCGGCGGCGGCGGAACACTTCCGTCGGCGGCGGGATTCGGGATCGGCGGAACGAACAGAACGGCGGAACACTTCCGTCGATTTCGATTCGATCAGAAAGAAGATCTCTTTTCCCGAAAACCCTAAGTGTCCTTTTATACCAAAGGCATAAATAGACCTAGGAATATCGCTATCCGCAGACCATCCAAGAATTTAGGGTTTCAGAATCGGTGAGAATCAATCGGCGAGAATCGGCCACGATCGCCGAGAATCATCAACCAGATTCGGCGGGAATCAGAATCGGCGAGAATCACAATCGGCGAGAATCAGAGTGCAACACTCGACGATTCACGCCGATCGTGGGTCGACGATTCATGTCGATCGGCGAGAATCAGAGTACCCATTCTCGACGATTCTCGTCGATCGGCGAGAATCGGAGTGACGATTCTCGTCGATCAGCGGGAATCAGAGCACTAACGATCGATGATTCTCGTCGACCCTCGGTCGACTATTCTTACCAGTCCTTCAAGGCAACATTTTCCCAACCCGATGATCCTTTAAGGCAACACTTTGCCCATAACCCCATTCAGGTCGGTGATTGGTAACCTTTACCAACACAGTCAATCATCCAACTTCTCCACATCTCTTATGTGCGACCCTGCAGGCTCATATCGCGTTGGCAGTGAGATTACATGTTTAATCACTTCCAGATCACTATGGTAACTCCAACAGACTCCCACTTGATCTTGAAAGTATCAAACCAAAAACCTCACAAACAATGAGCGGCATCTAGCAATGCATCATTGCTCCCCAAGCAATAAGAGTTTATAACTCATAAGCCTTTATGACCAATGTATCAGTGTTGTCTTTGTCCCTTTGTCCCTTACATCCGGAAAGAACTAGAGGCATGGACCGTGTCACCCTCGTAATAGCTCAATCCAAGTTTCTTGATTCAGGACGGACTTACAGAGAATGGTGAGTCCAATATCACATATTGACTCAACCAAGCATGGCAATGCATTTATCAGTCCAGTTCCATCAAGGGGCCCATGGATGCAACTCCTGTCATACAGGAGGACAAATCCCATATCTGCTCACACACAAACACCCAAATGATTCGTAACATGCCCAACAACCACCCTTATCATCAACCTTTCTCAAGGAAGACTTTAGATGGCATCAAAGCACGCTCTTCCTCACTCGATGAATGCTGTGACTTCAGGTCAAAGGACCACAACACCATTGTCAATTGAGACCTACTCGTGACATGATTGGATGACAATCCACAGAGTAGTCTCAGGTTGGGTCTGTCCAGTACAAATTGTTCACTAACAAGTACCCACGTGATGACTTGATATCACAATATCATGACCCGTGAGAACCGGTCATCAGTCAACGCACGTGCTAGCCTTCATGTACCATCATCACCCTTAGTTTCTATGATAATACTCGACCAGGGACCTTTTAAGAATGAAGCTTCAAATAAATCATAGGCTCTCACATTCAAGTCACGTACTTGATGTCCCACGGAAGCGAACATTCTAAGGGTATCTATTATGTTAACATTTAACTATCATATAGAAAAAATCATAATAAAAGAACTTGCCATTAATTATAAGAGAAACACTAGGTACACTGTTCATCATATGAACAAATGACCAACAAGATACATGTTTACATGCAATCCACAAGATTCTCACTAGAGTTGATCATTTAGGTATCGTATACCCATCGATCTAGTATGACCATCATGCTTTCTCTGCGCGAGAGGCTTTGTCAGTGGATCCGCAATATTCTCCTCAGTCGGCACTCTGCAAATGTTCACATCTCCTCGTTCGACAATCTCACGAATAAGATGAAACCGCCGAAGTATGTGCTTGGAGCGCTGATGGGATCTAGGTTCCTTAGATTGTGCAATTGCACCATTGTTATCACAGTAGAGAACTACGGGACCAACAATGCTAGGAACTACATCTAGCTCGCCGATGAATTTCCTAATCCATACAGCCTCCTTCGCCGCATTAGCTGCGGCGATATACTCGGCCTCTGTTGTAGAATCAACAACTGTCTCTTGCTTGGAACTCTTCCAGCTCACAGCTCCTCCATTCAGGCAAAACACAAAACCTGACTGAGACTTGGAGTCATCTCTATCAGTTTGGAAGCTAGCATCCATGTAACCACTTACAACGAGCTCTTCCTCACTACCATACACCAAGAACACATCCTTAGTCCTTCTCAAGTACTTTAGGACATTCTTGACTACAATCCAGTGACACTCACCGGGGTCTGACTGATACCTGCTAGTCATGCTCAAAGCAAAGGAGACGTCGGGTCGAGTACATAACATCGCGTACATGATTGATCCAATTGCCGAAGCATATGGAATCAACTTCATGCGGTCCTTATCTTCACAAGACTTCGGACACTGGTCCTTAGAGAGATTTACACCATGAGACATGGGCAAAAATCCTTTCTTGGACTCAAGCATGTTGAACCGCTTCAACACCTTTTCGATGTACGTACTCTGGGTCAAACCCAGCAACTTCTTAGATCTATCTCTATAGATCTTAATACCGAGTATGTAAGTCGCTTCACCCAAATCCTTCATTGAAAAGCAGTTCCCTAGGTTGTTCTGAACAACTTTCAGGGTAGGAATGTCATTCCCAATCAATAGTATGTCATCTACATACAATATCAGGAAGACAACAATGCTCCCACTAATTCGCTTGTAAACACAAGGCTCATCTTCATTCTTGATGAAACCAAACTCTTTGATTTTCTCATCAAAACGAAGATTCCAACTTCGAGAGGCCTGTTTCAGTCCATAGATGGACTTATTCAGCTTGCATATTTTAGTGGCTTCATCTGGGGATACAAAACCCTCTGGTTGTGTCATATACACTTCCTTAAGGAGGTTTCCATTAAGGAAAGCCGTTTTGACATCCATCTGCCAGATCTCGTAGTCATAATATGTAGAAACAGCAAGCAATATCCTTATGGACTTTACCATGGCAACAGGGGAAAAGGTCTCATCATAGTCAATACCATGAATTTGCTTGAAACCCTTAGCCACCAGTCTCCCTTTGAATGTCTGTACATTCCCATCCATGTCGGTCTTCTTCTTGAAGACCCATTTGCACCCTATGGGTCGTACCCCTTCAGGTGGTTCCACCAAGTTCCAAACTTGGTTTGCATACATGGAGTCCATTTCGGATTTCATAGCCTCAAGCTATTTGTCGGAGTCCGGTCCATTCATAGCCTCTTGGTAGGTTGCTGGCTCATCATCATGATCCATAAGCAACACATTACCTATTTGAGACACGAGAAATCCATATCTCTCCGGCTCAAACCTCGGTCTACCAGATCTACGTAGGACTTGTGTTCCTTGAGCAGGTTCTCTAGCTACAACATCTTGTAGTCCTGTCTCAGGATCCAATTCCGGTTCATTCATTACATGTGGTTCTTGAACTTCTTCAAGCTCTACCTTTTCAGTCTTTCTTGATAAGAGATCTTTCTCCAAGAAGACACCAGTCCTTACGACAAACACTTTGCCCTCAGACGGTAGGTAAAAGTAATACCCTTTCGTTTCCTTAGGATATCCCACCAGATAACATTTATTCGATTTGGGTTCCAGCTTGTTAGGCATTTGACGTCTCACGTATGCCTCACAGCCCCAAATTTTAATGAACGACATACTAGGACGCTTCCCAGTCCATAACTCATATGGTGTCTTCAGAACCGTTTTCGTTGGAGAGCGATTCAATGTCATTGCAGCAGTCTCTAAAGCAAAACCCCAAAAAGAAACAGACAAGTCTGCATGACTCATCATCGAACGTACCATGTCTAACAGAGTACGATTTCTCCTCTCAGACACACCATTATGTTGTGGTGTTCTAGGTGGAGTGAGTTGTGATACAATACCACACTCTTTCAGATGATCACGAAACTCATGACTCGGGTATTCGCCACCTCGATCAGATCGGAGTGCTTTAACCCTTTTACCCAACTAGTTTTCTACTTCATTCTTGAACTCTTTGAACTTTTCAAAGGTCTCGGATTTGCACTTCATAAGATACACATATCCGTATCTACTGAAATCATCAGTAAATGTAACAAAGTAGAAATACCCACCTCTAGCCATGGAACTCATTGGTCCGCATACATCACTATGTACAACACCCAAGAGATCCTCAGCCCTCTCAGTATAACCAGTGAAAGGAGCTTTAGTCATTTTGCCTAACAGACAAGATTCGCATCGCTCAAATGATTCATAATCAAATGAGTCCAAAAGTCCATCTCTATGGAGTTTGGATATGCGCTTCTCGTTGATATGGCCCAAACGACAATGCCAGAGAAATGTAGGGTTCGAGTCATTTGTTCTTAGTCTTTTATTATTTTCTACATTACAGATCAGATGGTCCAAGTTCAAAACATAAAGACCATTGAACAATTGGGCTACAACATAACAAACATCATTCTTAAATATAGAACAACAGTTGTTCTTAATTATAAAAGAAAATCCAATCATGTCCAAACATGAAATAGATATAATGTTTCTAGTTATGGCCGGAACAAAATAACAATTATCTAGTTCTATTACAAGCCCACTGGGCAAAGAAAGACGGTAAACCCCTACGGCTACAGCAGCAACTCTTGCTCCATTGCCGACGCGGAGGTCCACCTCCCCTTTACTCAACAATCTTCTCCTTCCCAGTTCCTGCACATTTGTACAAATGTGAGAACCACATCCGGTATCCAATACCCAAGATGAAGGAGCAGAAAGGTTTATCTCTATAACGTGAATATTTGAAGCGGAAGTCATACCTCCCTTCTTTTTCTGCAGACCTTCAATGTACGAAGGACAGTTCCTCCTCCAATGACCAGCCTTGCCACAGTGGTGGCATTTCCCTTCCTTCACCGTGCTTTTCTTTTTCATCAGTGCAGAAGACTTGGGCTCAAGATATGACTTAGGTCCCACCTTCGTCTTCTTAGAGCCCTTGGCCTTGCCCTTGCCCTTATGCACCATCAGTATGGGGCTGGCAGGCTTGGCCTTCTTCATATTGATTTCGGCAGTTCTCAACATGCCTAGGAGTTCGGGCAGTGTCTTGTCTATTTCATTCATGTTGTAGTTCAAGACGAACTGCTCATAACTGTCCGGCAACGATTGCAGGATCAGATCTGTGGCCAACTCTTGACCAAGAGGAAAACCCAGCCTTTCAAGGTTCTCTATATACCCAATCATCTTGAGTACGTGAGTCCCTACTGAGTCTCGAACTCCCATCTTGCACTGAAACAACGCTTTTGTGACGTCGAACCTCTCTTGACGAGCCTGCCCTTGAAACATTTTCTTGAGATGCTCGTCAATCTCCTTGCACCCCATGCTCTCATGTTGCTTCTGAAGCTCAGAGTTCATAGTGGCAAGCATAAGGCATTCGACATCTAAAACATCATCAGTATACTTCTTATAAGTATCCTTCTCAGCACGGGAAGAGTTCCCGGTCGACACCTCGGGGGCTTCTTCTTCCAAGACATAGAGCTTTCGCTCTTGCCTGAGAACAATTCTCAGGTTCCTATACCAGTCCATGTAATTTGTCCCACTGAGCTTATCCTTCTCAAGGATGGCGCTTAGAGACAAAGTGGAGTGTGAAACACTTGCCATGGAATTCTACAAGAATTTATGCAGAATAAAATCAGTACCAAAATTTCAAATACAATTTATTTTAATTTGGACTTCAATTAAAACACTCCCACTATTTTATTCGAAATGATAGCCCTCACTAACAATTCAGAGAGTTCATGCGAGCTACTCTCTTAGTGGACAAGATCCGTATTTCACCAACACAATGAGTCAGCTTTGGCTTTCCTCTCACGATGTGGTTATTTAGGTAGGCAACGCTTGCCAATTGCATCATCATGCAATTCTTGTATGGTTGGTGAATAACTCCTTACTCGCATCCATCATATGGTGCATGCCAACCCTATGCCTCTAGGCACTCAACCTTTGAGGTCACCTAGTTAAGTTGGACCCGATGTCGACAGTGGGATATCACAATTATCCGCTCGCACCCTTACTAAGATAGATTAATGCACCTTGCTTTGGCAAGCCCACACTTCATCGATCGAGGCAGGAAGAGTGTCATCCATCGGAAGGCATCCGAACACTTAATATTTGATGAAGGGATTTTAATTATAGGTTAATAGTTAACCATGATCAACATTCGATCAATGTGCACATCCAAAGAAAAACAATTTTTTCTAAAACCACATGCATCCCTCATGTGCACAACCTGACACCATCAACATTTGATAGAAGGAAGGGCTAAATCTGAACATCCGGAAACTTCCAAATCCTCAGATTTACATGCATTGGACAAAGGCAAAGACAACTCAACTTAAAGCAGTAGACAAGCTCATCTCTCTATGTTGGATTCAAAATCCAAAACAAACTTGAGGGATGGTTACTGCTAAGGAGACTACAATTTCTAACAATTAGAAATTTCCACGAAATTCCAGAAGTTCTTGGCGGGGTACCAAGGCTAAATCCAGACATTTAGAACACTTCTAAATCCCTAGGTTTACACGCACTGGAATAACAAAACTTCCAATACAACAATCATGGCCGCAACCTCGCTCTGATACCACTGATGGGTTTCACTATGAGGATGGCACAACACTTGTGCACGCAGCGGAACAAAACATCAAGAAAACCCAAAAGAGATGGGATCGGGCCATGGTAGTTGAATCAAGAAGTTAACACATACCTATGCAAAAATTACCTCGGTGGCGTTGAGTCACAACTCAACGGAGATGCTCCAAGTTTTGTATTCCTGCTGGTGGCGAGTCCTTCGTGGAATAATGTCCACGTCTCTGCAGAAATCCACACGAGCGGGAGAATGCCGATCTTTCCGTCGCACGGAAAATCGGGAAGGAGAAAGACCGCACCTTGCTATTCCACGGACTGCTAGGTCCGCACCAGGAAAAGCAACACCAGCGACGATCGCCAGAGAAGAAGAGGTCAATAGAGCGAGCACGGCGGCGGCGGAACACTTCCGTCGGCGGCGGGATTCGGGATCGGCGGAACGAACAGAACGGCGGAACACTTCCGTCGATTTCGATTTGATCAGAAAGAAGATCTCTGTTCCCGAAAACCCTAAGTGTCCTTTTATACCAAAGGCATAAATAGACCTAGGAATATCGCTATCCGCAGACCATCCAGAATTTAGGGTTTCAGAATCGGTGAGAATCAATCGGCGAGAATCGGCGACGATCGCCGAGAATCATCAACCAGATTCGGCGGGAATCAGAATCGGCGAGCATCACAATCGGCGAGAATCAGAGTGCAACACTCGACGATTCACGCCGATCGTGGGTCGACGATTCATGTCGATCGGTGAGAATCAGAGTACCCATTCTCGACGATTCTCGTCAATCAGCGAGAATCGGAGTGACGATTCTCGTCGATCGGCGGGAATCAGGGCACAAACGATCGACGATTCTCGTCGACCCTCGGTCGACTATTCTTACCAGTCCTTCAAGGCAACATTTGCCCAACCCGACGATCCTTTAAGGCAACACTTTGCCCATAACCCCATTCAGGTCGGTGATTGGTAACCTTTACCAACACAGTCAATCATCCAACTTCTCCACATCTCTTATGTGCGACCCTACAGGCTCATATCGCGTTGGCAGTGAGATTACATGTTTAATCACTTCCAGATCACTATGGTAACTCCAACACCAGGCCCTCAAGGCGCAGTTGATGCAGGCTCCGCTGCTCCAAGGGCCGAAGGAGGGGGAGGACTTATTCTTATATCTGGGGGTCGGGGAGGAGGCCTTGAGCTCGGTTTTGGTTCGTGAAGAGGTGAAGAGGCAGCTCCCTATTTACTACATGAGCCGGGTCCTGAGGAAGGCCGAGCTCCGGTATCCGATTTTGGAGAAGCTAGCATTCGCCCTAATCATCTCGGCTCGGAGGCTGCGACCTTACTTCCAGGCACACTCAATCCGAGTGGTGACCGACCATCCTCTCCGCAACATCTTCGAGGGGGTGGAGCATTCAGGCAGGCTGGCTAAATGGTCGGTGGAGCTGAGCGAGTTCGATGTCTCCTTCGTTCCGCAGCTCTCAATCAAAGCTCAGGCGATGGCCGACTTCCTGGCCGACTACGTGGTTGAAGTGGCGGAAGAAGAGCTCACCCGCCCGACTACATGGAAGGTGATAGTGGATGGCGCCTCGGGAAGACATTCCCTAGGGGTAGGGGTGATCCTGGAAAGCCCTCAGGGGACTCGAATTGAGCAGACGGTGGTGGTGCACTTTCCCATTACCAACAACCAGACCAAGTACGAGGCCGTTATAGCAGGGCTGTGCCTGGCCAGGGAGCTGGGGGTGTCGGATGTGGAGGTCCTTACTGACTCCATAGTAATAGCTTCCCAGATCAACGGGGAGTTCGAGGAAAGGGAGCCCACCTTGAGATCGTACTTGGCCAAGGTGAAGGGGGTCATTGGCACTTTTCAAACTTTCACCATCCGACACGTGCCCAGGGAAGAGAATGAGCAAGCCGATCAGCTGGCGAAGCATGGTCCCCAGGTGGGGGCACCATCACCGACCTGTTCCGCCCCTCCATCGAAGAAGGAGAGCTTATGGAAATCGACAAACAAGCTTCGTGGATGGATCCAATTGTAGTTTTCCTCTCCATGCGAGAATATCCGGAGGGGGTAGACAAGAAGAAGCTAAGGAACAAGTCAGCTTATTACCTCCTCCAGGATGGGCAGCTATACAGGAAGACCCTCTCAGGGATGTTGGCTCGCTGCGTGGCCGAGGGCGAAGTGCGGAGGATCTTGGAGGAAGTCCACTCGGGGGAATGTGGGAGTCATTCTGGGAGTCGGACCCTGGAGGGAAGGATAGTCAGGCAAGGGTATTTCTGGCCCACCCTGGGCCGAGACGCCGCAGAGTTCGCAAGAAGATGTCATAAGTGCCAGCTGTTTGCCCATCTTCAGCTACAGCTGGCCCAACGACTCAGGAGTATCACGGCCCCCTGGCCCTTCGCGATCTGGGGAATGGATTTGGTTGGGCCATTTCCGCAAGCCAGCAGTTAAAGAAGTTTCCTCCTAGTGATGATTGACTACTTCTCCAAGTGGATGGAGGTGAAGGCACTGGCCAAGGTGACCTCCCAGGCGATCAGGAACTTTGTTTGGGGGGAGATCATCTGTCGCCATGGGCTTCCCCAGGCCATCGTCACGGAGAACGGGCCCCAGTTCGCCAGTGCCGAGTTCACCAGCTTTTGAGAGCAGCTTGGGATCGACCTCAGGTTCGCCTCGGTCCATCACCCCAGGAGCAACGGGCAGGTGGAGGCCGCGAACAAGATCATCGTCAACCTCCTCAAGAAGAAGGTGGAGAAATTGAGGGGGAGCTGGGTGGAGCAGCTCCCCGCAGTTCTTTGGGCCCTAAGAACCACCCCTAACACGGCTACAGGGGAGACCCCCTTCAAGCTCTCACATGGGTGCGAGGCAGTGCTCCCCGTGGAATTTGAAGTCCAAACGCCGCGAGTCATGGCGGCCAAAGAGGGCCGAGAAGAATGGCAAGCCGAGAACGAGGAGGAGCTGAGACTCTCCCTTGACATGGTGGAAGAGTTGAGGGACCTTTCGGCTGTCCGATAGGAGGAGGTAAACAGAAGGATGGCCAAATACTTTGACAAGCATGTCAGGGTCAAGCAGTTCGTGGAAGGAGACCTGGTGCTGAAGAAGGTGGATGCGGTAGGGAGGTCGGCATCAGTAGGGAAGCTCAATCCCAGCTGGGAGGGACCATTTATTGTAAAGGAAGCCCTAAAGTCAGGAGGCTACCGACTCCAAAATATAGAGGGCGAGACCATTAGTCACACCTGGAGTGGTGACGACTTGAAGCGTTTTTTCCCCTAAAGCATGTAAGTGACACTTTCATTGTAACAAATTTCTTCAAACACTCCAGTATGGTAATAGCCAGCCTGCAGAGAGAATTGGAATATATTTGGACCCCGAGAAGATCCCGCTGCCAGGCTCTCACCTAGCTGGCAGGGCCGGAAGTCACTCGGTGTGATCCTTGGCCTCGAGAAGATCCTGCTGCCAGGCTCCCACCTAGCTGGTAGGGCTGGAAGTCACTCGATGGAATATGTTTGGACCCCGAGAAGCTCCCACCTATCTGGCAGGGCTGGAAGTCACTCGATGGAATATGTTTGGACCCCGAGAAGATCCCGCTGCCAGGCTCTCACCTAGCTGGCAGGGCCGGAAGTCACTCGGTGTCATCTGTGGCCTCGAGAAGATCCCGCTGCCAGGCTCCCACCTAGCTGGCAGGGCCGGAAGTCACTCGATGGAATATGTTTGGACCCCGAGAAGATCCCGCTGCCAGGCTCTCACCTAGCTGGCAGGGCCGGAAGTCACTCGGTGTCATCCTTGGCCTCGAGAAGATCCCGCTGCCAGGCTCCCACCTAGCTGGCAGGGCTGGAAGTCACTCGATGGAATATGTTTGGACCCCGAGAAGATCCCGCTGCCAGGCTATCACCTAGCTGGCAGGGCCGGAAGTCACTCGGTGTCATCCTTGGCCTCGATAAGATCCCGTTGCCAGGCTCCCACCTAGCTGGCAGGGCCGGAAGTCACTCGATGGAATATGTTTGGACCCTGAGAAGATACCGCTGCCAGGCTCTCACCTAGCTGGCAGGGCCGGAAGTCACTCGGTGTCATCCTTGGCCTCGAGAAGATCCCTCTACTAGGCTCTCACCTAGCTGGCAGGGCTGGAAGTCACTCGATGGAATATGTTCGGACCCCGAGAAGATCCCGCTGCCAGGCTCTCACCTAGCTGGCAGGGCCGGAAGTCACTCGGTGTCATCCGCGGGCCTCGAGCAGACCCCGCTGTCAGGCTCTCACCTAGCTGGCAGGGCCGGAAGTCACTCGGTGGCAGTAGTTCGCGACCCAGAGCGAATCATGATGCCGGGCGACCACCTAGCCGGCAGGGCCGAAAACTACTCAAATGGTGTTAATAATGGATTGGAATCGCGAAGATTAGCTGAAGGGGGGGGGGGGGTCTAGCGTGACCACCCAGCCCCCAGATTGGCGACCGGGAGGAGGTGAGAACCCGGGTCGCGTCGCAAAGAGGTCGACCCGCAAGGGATCTGATGTCTCGGGCAAACAGCGAGCCGCCTCGCCTCGTCTGGCCAGCGAGTAGCCTCGGCAGCGGAGGCCGTGCCGCTGATACAGGTCGCCCACAGCGGGACGACCTGCCAGGCCTCCTATAACTACTAAACCGAATCCGTAGGCATACGACCTCGTTGACGCAATGCGAGGTGAGCGACAGCGAGCGTGTAAACGGGAAAATTACATCGCGCAATGACAGCAGGCAGACGAAAGTAACGAGTGGGGAAGCATTTGTAAAAGCATTAACAGACGAAAATCAAAAAGTATAGGCGCGTCCCGCGCTTACATCTCAAATGGCAAAAAGAGCATAACGCTTACACCTAATAAACAAATGTCAAAAAGCGGGGGCGACGCGAGATCCGGGGCGGGAAGTCCGAGATGGGCTGGAAGGACTTATCCCCGGGATCCGGCACTGGGAGGAACAGTGCCGGCACCACGTCGCTCGCCGAGAGTTCCGCGGCCTCGCACTTGAGGAGATCCGCACACCGCAACATCTACATCGTGTACTTCACGGCGCTGGCGGCGTTTTTCTGCATCAACACTTCCAACTCGTGGTCAGAATGATGCTCGAGCGGGCAGCCCCTGTTGTCAGGCGGAGGGACAGCAGCGGCAGCCTCCAGCTTGCGCTCCCGCGTCTCCAGCGCCGATTTGTCCTGACCGAGGGTGGCAATCTCGGCTCCCATCCGGCTCGCCATCGCCGCGTCCTGGGGAAAGGAAGGAGAATCATAAGGTGAATTCGCGAGAAGGGGCGGTTATCGAAGGTGAATACGTACCACCCCACCCAGGTACTGCGCGAGGGTCTCCTCCGCCGCGTCCGCCCGTCTCCTCTGAAGATCCGCGTCCTCCTGAGCAAGCTTTTGGGCCTCCTCCCTCTTGTCCACCAACTTCTTGAGGGAGGTGGCATTCCGCTCCAGCTGGGTGCAGCGCCTCCCAACCATATGGGCTAGCTCCAGGCCGCGCAGCTGAGCTCGCGCACTCTCATGAAAAAGTACTCGCGTCGCCTCTTTGTCGTAGATAGAGGCGTCCTCTCGCGAGTAGAGGCCGAACGAGAAGTTGTAGGCCTCCCCGCCGATGGTATCCTGCTCCAGACAACTCGGCAACAGGGTTGAGACCACCGCGCGGTTCGAGTCCTTGTCCCACGATAGAAGCGGAACGCCAAGCTCGTCCAAATACTTCTCGTCATAGCCAAAGTTGCGGTGCCCTCTCAGCACCGGCTTCGCGGCAGTTTGCGACCCGTCCGGCGGCACAGAAGTGCCTGCCACCCCGCTGGGGGCATCACTGGACGAGGCGACCATAAGGGGAGAGCCCTCGGCCGGAAGAACCGTCGGTGCCTTGCCTTTCCTCTGGCCCCCGGCTAGTTGCTGACCCGTAGACTTCGTCGTCTTTGGTGGGGGAGTGGGCTGCTCGCGGCCCGACCTCTTCTTGGCAGGGATCGACAGGGCCTCGCACTGAGCGGCGTCGGCGGCCTGAGCACGGGCGAGGAGCCCGGAGGCGACCCGAGCACTCTCATAGGGGGGATGAAGGGGGACGTCTCACTCGCCTACCGAGAAAAAAAGGTGATACCTAAGAAGCAAAGAGCGAGACAAGAGCAGTGGCGAGTGGCAAACCTCCCCCAGCAGGGACGTCAGCAAGGTCGTCGAGGTTGCGGCGCAGGTACGCGACCTCGAAGTTCTTCCCGGAGAAGAACCCGCACAAGTCGGCTTCATGGCCTCCCAGGCTTGGTGGGCGGTAACTCGAATCGCTGAGCTGCACCGGCGAGTAGGGAACGTTGCCGAAATCCCCCTTGACGAACAGGAATTTCTTGAGCCAGTTGTGACTCTTGTTAACGGTCTCCCGCACCATGAGTTGGGCGCTGGAGAAGTAGGCAGTGCCATCCCGGTTCGCACGGAAGGAGAATAGTTTGCGGAAGACCGCGAGATTAAACTTGATCCGCTCCTCCCGCAGGAAGCAGGCGAACCCTACCATAACAGCTACGGTATTCGGGGTCATCTGGCCTATGATGACCCCGAAGTACTTCAGCACCTGGCGAACCTCTGGCCAGAGGGGGAGGCAAAGACCCACCTCAAAGTGAGCCAGGGGAATGGCGATCTCGTTCCCGGACAGATCGTTGATCTTCTCCCCCTCCCCGGGTCGTCTCGCCGAGAACCCAGACGGGATATGGTCGCCTAGGGCCTCTAAGTATTCGCGCTCTGAGATGAAAGTGCGGGGAAAGTCATGCTCCGAGAAGGTCCAGGCGCATTTGCTTCGCCCGTCCGCATAGCCGCCGCCGCCGCCGCCCATTACGCCGAATTGCCGCCGTTCAAGCGAGACAGACCCAATGGGTGAACGCGAGTCATGCTTCACGGAGAGCAGGAGGCGGGTGGGTGCTTTGAAGTGATGGACGGATAAGAACCGGCCACGCCTATTTATAGGGAGAAAGAAAGGGCGGGAAATTTCCCGCCAACGGGAGAGGTGCGTGTAGCAAAAATCGGGCCTGACAGTTGGACTCCCCGACGCGCAGCCACAGCGCCAGGACCGTTTTAGCAGCAGGTCTCGCTCGTCCGCATCCGCGCGAAGAATGAGCGGGCGAGTCTCAGCCCGAGCCCGCCCAGGATCCTGAGCGAGTCGGTGGCTGGAGAACTCCTCGGCTCGCTCCCGCTACGATCAGGATGGCGGGTTGAGCGAGATCATCCCCAGACCTGCCCTCGCACCAGGAGGTGGGCGAGTGGCGGATGAGAGTACCCTCGAGCCAGGCTCAAGGAAAATAAAAACAGCAACATGATAATTTTGGCGTGCATCAGAAATCAAAAAATCAGGCCCATAGGCGGGCGAGGAGAGTCACAAATTGTTACGAATACAGAATGAGGCTTTGAAATAGTACAAACTCCGCGATATCCCGCTAGCGGGGGGAAGAAGGGATGGATCAGTACTGGATCCACTTCCACCTGCCCTGCCGCTACGTTCCCAATCGCGGCGGCATGCGAGGATAATGGTAATCGCGCACCGCCACCAGCTCCTGCTGAGCCAGGCCGACTTGTTCCGAGGCACTCCTAAGACGCTCCTCGGCTCACGTAATGTGCACGCCAGGTGAAGTGACCTCGCCACCTTCTGATGCGCGCGAGGCTCCCTCCAAGGCCGCGAGCCGAGCCTCGGTGTCGGCCTTGTTAAATTTTCTCAACGTGGTCAGCAAGATAGCCCAAACACCAAATTAATATCTTCGGAACTACCCAGTTCGCACGCTGAACCGCGGAAACCCAAGGACTAGAGGTTGCACCCAACAACAAACAATGGAAGCACAAGAAGATCTAATTATGCATTCACTTCATTACAATCCGAGGCATACATAGCGAGACATGATTTCGCTAGTATTACAGCTGTAAACAGAAAGAACCAAAAACAAGCCGGGCGGACAGAACTCCAGTCCGCCGAGACCGCGAGGTCGCCGAGACCGCCGAGACCGCCCAAGCTATGCTGCAATCCGCCGAATACCACGGAGTCCGCCGAGACCGCGAGGTCGCGCGGACAGACCGTTATTCGCCTCCTGCTGAACCCGAACTGAGGAACTCCCCTACCCGCCTGAAGCCGGCGGACAGGTTATTGAAGCTGGGAAAGTTGAAACAGAACTGACAAGCCGCAGAGCGACCTCCTGCTGAGTCCGCAGAGACCGCACACTTCCAAGCACTGACCGAAGTCACAGCCAAGCTCCTGGCTCCTTGAAGTTATCCGCGCGACCTGCACACAGCAAACCGTCAGCCTGAAACACTCCGCGCGGACTGAAAAACACAGACCGCAGCACTCGCCCAACCCAAATACTGTTCACTCACGTTACTCCTGGTTGCTGTAGATGTGCCAGGGGGGTCCTATTTATAGGCCAGGTGAGGAGTGTGGTCACCGCCCATGAGATAGCGACACCGCCCCAGCCCGCGCGAACACAAACCGACTGTCCGCTCAGTCCGCGAGGACTTAGCCAGTCACCAAGGGAAACCGCCAGGAGCAAGACAACCATTGACGAACCTTCTCCAGTCCGCCCAAGCTAAGCGGACAAGGCACCAGCCCGCAAAGCTCCAACTGCTTCAGGACAGCACCCTCTTCAATGGCAGTCCGCACCAACCCGAGGCAGTCCGCAAGACCCACACCTCAATCCGCCACAAGTCCACGACCAAAGGCAAACAACAACAGTCCGCCCGGTCACAGCGGACTTGGCGGATACGGCGGACACCATGAACTTGACACCAAGTGTGACCAAGTCCAAAACCATCAAAGGGCCAGTGCGAGCATGGCGGACACAAAGTCCCGTCCGCCAAATACCCTAGCACAGACCGCAACCAGTCCGCGAGCTCCTCGCACTTGTCCAATGCAGTAGCTTCCTGCCGGACTCCAATCACAGTCCGCCAACCACGATCTCCACAGCAAACACCTGCTGTGCCACCAGAACTTGACAAGGCCTCAGCCAAGCTCTAGGCTCAGTCCGCAACAGCCAGAACCGCGGACACTCCAGTCCGCAAGCTATCCGCGAACTCGAACCAACCCGCCAACAGCGCAAGCTAGCACCCGCGGCCTCTGAGCAATGCATCAGTCCGCAAGCCTCTCTATCCGCAGATACCAGGCCGCACCAAACCGCGGACACCATGCAACAACCCGCTCAGAACACAGCCGGCTTTCACCAGACTTTTCACCAGGCCGCAACCTCAGTCCGCCAAGTCCGCCCAGTCCGCCAAAGCTGTCCGCACAGGCCGCGCGGCCTGTCCCGTCACCCACTTCCACTTCACAAATTTCAACACTCCCCCTTGAAGTGAGAAGTGGTGACCAAGCCCAGCAAGCTGCGCAAGCGTTCAAAGGGCCCCTTCGACAGCGGCTTCGTGAAGATGTCAGCAAGATTATCTTCACTCCGAACATGCCCGACCAGCAGAGACCCCTCCAACACCTTCTCCCGGATGAAGTGGTGATCAATCTCTATATGCTTAGTCCTGGCGTGACACACTGGATTGTTTACCAGTTTGAGAGCACTCTCATTGTCACCCCGGAGTAAAGTAGGCCCTTGCACTTCTTCATGAACATCCTCTATGAGTCTCCTCAACCAAACGGCTTCCCGAGCAGCCAAGGCCGAAGCCTTATACTCCGCCTCCGTGGTTGAAACCGACACCGAGTCCTGCTTCTTGCTACACCACGAGATGCTAGCTGAACCGCAAGTGAACACATAACCTGAAGTAGACCTTCGATCATCCGAATCACCGCCATAGTCAGCATCCGTGTACCCGAGCAATGCAAACTCCGCATCCCTTCCATAGAGGAGTCCCATCTCAGAAGTCACCTTGACATACTTCAGAATTCCCTTCGCCGCCACTAGATGAGATTGCCTTGGTTCAGCCATATACCGACTTACTCGGCCAACAACATAAGCTATATCCGGCCTTGTAATCGTCAGATAGATCAAGCTCCCAACAAGAGCCCTGAACACCAAGGGATCATTAAGCACCCTTCCCTCATCTCGTCGAAGCTTTAGCCCAGGTTCCAGTGGAGTAGAGCACTTCTTCCCTTCGCCCATGCCAAACCGCTTCACAATACGATCAGCATACCCTTTCTGGCTAATGAGAATCCCGCACTCCTTCCTCTCCACTTCCAGACCAAGAAAGTGATGCAACTCTCCCAAGTCTTTCATCTCGAAGCGTATAGCAAGCTCTCCCCTGAGCCTTGCTACTTCCTCCTCCGAGTTCCCTGTGATGATCATATCATCCACATACAGCAGGACCAAGACTCTTAGCTCTCCCTTCTTCTTGACGAACAAGCTAGAATCCGAGTTAGAAGCCAGGTATCCACAGAACTGCAGGTACTCTGCAATCTTCCCATACCACGCTCGAGGAGCTTGCTTCAACCCATAGAGAGCCTTCCTGAGTTTGCAGACATAGTCCGGATGCTTCTCAGAGACGAAACCAAGCGGCTGATCCATGAAGATGTCCTTGTCAATCTCTCCGTAAAGAAAGGCATTCTTCACATCGAGTTGCCACAACCTCCATCCCTTGCTAGCAGCCAAGGCGATCACCACTCTTACAGACGTCATCTTCGCAACTGGACTGAATGTCTCCTCATAGTCTTCTCCATACTGCTGTGAGAATCCTCTAGCGACCAGGCGAGCCTTGAACCGATCAATGCTCCCATCAGCCTTCTTCTTCAACTTATACACCCACTTGCAAGTAACCGGAGTAATGCCATCAACCTTGGGCACAAGGTCCCAGGTTTCATTCTTCTTCAGAGCATCAATCTCTTCCTTCATGGCACCTTCCCACTCCTTCACTCCAGTGGCCTCGTTGAAGTTTGCAGGCTCTCGCTCATCCAGAGGACCTGCAAAGAAGCAGGAGACAAAGCTCACTGCATTCCCATCACAGTACCGAGCCGGTGGCTTAACCATCCTCTTCGATCTCCGAAGACACGGCTCCTTGCTCACGGCTTCCGTTGCTTCTTCAGGCTCCACTCCTACCTGGGGCAAGCATTGAGCAGTGCTCCCCCTGCTTCCTGAGCCAGAAGGCTCAGCCTCGGAGTTCGAAGCAACAGGAGCTGCTGGAGAAACAGCAAGCTCCTCTTCCAAGCCTTCAGCAGCCTCCACCGGTGCTTCCTTAACCTTGCTACTTCCGGTAGGCTCCACCGAGCCACCTCCATATGACGTCAGCTCGTCAAAGACAACGTCTCTTGACACCACGAACTTCTTCGTCACAGGGTCCATGCACTTCCATCCCTTCTTCCGCTCATCATAGCCAACAAAGACAAGTTTCCTTGCCTTCGCATCCAGCTTTGTCCGTGAAGCATCCGGGACATGCACGTAGCAAGTTGAACCGAACACCCGAAGGTGTCCAACACTCGGCTTCTCCTTTAGCAACAGCTCAATGGGCGTCTTCATGTTGATAGGGCTGAGTGGCATCCGGTTGATAACATATGCAGCACAAGACATTCCCTCCGCCCAAAAGGACCTCGGGATATCTTTCGCATGCAGCCAGCATTTGCAGGTTTCCGTCAAATGACGGATCTTCCGCTCCGCTACCCCATTTTGTTGTGGAGTGTGAGCACATGTAAGCTCCCGTTGGATCCCGTGCTTCCTGCAGAAGTTAGAAAACTCGGAAGAGACAAACTCTCCCCCGTTATCAGTTCGAAACTTCTTAATCCGCAAACCAAGCCGGCCTTCTACCAACTCCTTGAACTCCACGAACAAACGGAAGGCATCCGACTTCTCCTTTAAGAAGTACACCCAAGTATACCTTGAGTAGTCATCAACCAAGACAAGCATGTATTTGCTTCCACCAAGGCTGGCAGTAACGGTCGGTCCCATCAGGTCGCCATGAATACACTCCAATGGTTTCTTGCTCCTTGTTTGAGATTTATCAAACGGAAGGCGATGTGCCTTACCGTATTGACAGCCCGCACAAACATGCCCATCACCAAAGGAGGCCAACATCGGCAACCCCCTCACCAGACTTCTACTCGCCATTGCCTTCAGCTTGTCCATGCCAACATGCCCCAGCCTCTCATGCCAGATAGCCGCACTATCATTGGCCCTCATCTTATCAACATAGGCACTGGTGGAAGAACAAACAAGTTCTTCACCCTCCTCCCAACATGAGCAACATCAGCCTTTACCGCTGATACGTTGCGAAGAAACCTCACGTCTGTTGGCCCAAACAGAACGTGATACCCAGCGTCCACCGCGTTGGTCACCGAGAAGAGGTTCTTCTTCATGCCCGGCACGTGATACACACTCCTTAACGTGAGTGGCCCCTGATCACTACCCAAAGACACGACCCCCTCCTTCTCTACTGCATAAACAGTATTATCAGCAGTGATAATAGCTTCATTACCTGAGTAAGCCTGCATGGAGGTGAACTTCGACTTGTCTCCGGTGAGGTGATGACCACACCCGGAGTCGACGATCCACTCGCTGTTGAAGTCCTCAGCAGATAAGGCCCGGACACAAGTGCCCGTCATGAAAGCTCCTCCCCATTCTGCTTCTTCACTTCGTGAGCAAGCTTCCTCCTTTCCCGCAGCATGCCCAGGCTGCAGTTTGACCTTGCAGTCCCGCTTGAAGTGCCCTCGCTGATGACACCGGTAGCACTTCAGATTCTTCTTCCAGTCCTTAGGAGCATTGCTCCTCTCCGGCGGATATGAAGTTGAAGTCTCCTTCTCAACAGCGGCCTGCACCTTCTTCTTCTTCTTCCCTTCCCATCCCTTCTTCTTGCCTGAGAAGAGAGCCTCGCTGCCTTCCTGATTCAGATTCACTCCAGCCATCTGCCTTGCTAAGCTCTCCTGCGAGGCAAGCAGATTCTCCAGCTCCAGCAGAGACGGCTGAGTAGCCCACCCTTGAACAGACGTAACAAAGGCCACATACTCCTTCCGCAAGCCGCGGAAAATGTGCCTTTTCATCTTTGCCTCAGAGATAGGCTCATCAGGATCCAGCGCCGACAGCTCAGCACACAAGCTCTTCATCTTTAAGAAGTACCTGGAGATGGAAAGGTCTCCCTGAGTTGCCCTGGCCAACTCATTCTCCAGGAACTGAAGCCGCGCCACATTCTTCCTATTGAACAATTCATCAATGGTCGTCCAAATATCAGCAGCCGACTCACATCCAATGATGTGATCAAACAGTTCCGGAGAGACAGCTCTTTTCAGAACGAACTCTGCCTTAGCATTAGTTCTTCTCCAGAGCCTCACCTGTTCAGCAGTACCGAAAGCAGCAGTTACTTCCTGTCTGTCGTCTCCACCGACGACTTCCCACAGCTCTTCTCCTAGAAGATAACTCTTCATGCACGACTTCCACTTTTTATAGTTAGTCGGCGTTAAGAGTTCAATGCCCAGACCTCTTGCTAAGCTTCCTTCCATTGCAATCACCTGTTGGTACCCTTCAGCAGCTCCGAGCAACAACACAGGTTGATCACCACTCAATCACTGAGTAACAACACTGGCTGACCTCCGCTCACGCAACTGAACCTCCGCAACCTCAGCAACCTCCCTCTGATACCATGTTAAATTTTCTCAACGTGGTCAGCAAGATAGCCCAAACACCAAATTAATATCTTCGGAACTACCCAGTTCGCACGCTGAACCGCGGAAACCCAAGGACTAGAGGTTGCACCCAACAACAAACAATGGAAGCACAAGAAGATCTTATTATGCATTCACTTCATTACAATCCGAGGCATACATAGCGAGACATGATTTCGCTAGTATTACAGCTGTAAACAGAAAGAACCAAAAAACAAGCCGGGCGGACAGAACTCCAGTCCGCCGAGACCGCGAGGTCGCCGAGACCGCCGAGACCGCCCAAGCTATGCTGCAATCCGCCGAATACCACGGAGTCCGCCGAGACCGCGAGGTCGCGCGGACAGACCGTTATTCGCCTCCTGCTGAACCCGAACTGAGGAACTCCCCTACCCGCCTGAAGCCGGCGGACATGTTATTGAAGCTGGGAAAGTTGAAACAGAACTGACAAGCCGCAGAGCGACCTCCTGCTGAGTCCGCAGAGACCGCACACTTCCAAGCACTGACCGAAGTCACAGCCAAGCTCCTGGCTCCTTGAAGTTATCCGCGCGACCTGCACACAGCAAACCGTCAGCCTGAAACACTCCGCGCGGACTGAAAAACACAGACCGCAGCACTCGCCCAACCCAAATACTGTTCACTCACGTTACTCCTGGTTGCTGTAGATGTGCCAGGGGGGTCCTATTTATAGGCCAGGTGAGGAGTGTGGTCACCGCCCATGAGATAGCGACACCGCCCCAGCCCGCGCGAACACAAACCGACTGTCCGCTCAGTCCGCGAGGACTTAGCCAGTCACCAAGGGAAACCGCCAGGAGCAAGACAACCATTGACGAACCTTCTCCAGTCCGCCCAAGCTAAGCGGACAAGGCACCAGCCCGCAAAGCTCCAACTGCTTCAGGACAGCACCCTCTTCAATGGCAGTCCGCACCAACCCGAGGCAGTCCGCAAGACCCACACCTCAATCCGCCACAAGTCCACGACCAAAGGCAAACAACAACAGTCCGCCCGGTCACAGCGGACTTGGCGGATACGGCGGACACCATGAACTTGACACCAAGTGTGACCAAGTCCAAAACCATCAAAGGGCCAGTGCGAGCATGGCGGACACAAAGTCCCGTCCGCCAAATACCCTAGCACAGACCGCAACCAGTCCGCGAGCTCCTCGCACTTGTCCAATGCAGTAGCTTCCTGCCGGACTCCAATCACAGTCCGCCAACCACGATCTCCACAGCAAACACCTGCTGTGCCACCAGAACTTGACAAGGCCTCAGCCAAGCTCTAGGCTCAGTCCGCAACAGCCAGAACCGCGGACACTCCAGTCCGCAAGCTATCCGCGAACTCGAACCAACCCGCCAACAGCGCAAGCTAGCACCCGCGGCCTCTGAGCAATGCATCAGTCCGCAAGCCTCTCTATCCGCAGATACCAGGCCGCACCAAACCGCGGACACCATGCAACAACCCGCTCAGAACACAGCCGGCTTTCACCAGACTTTTCACCAGGCCGCAACCTCAGTCCGCCAAGTCCGCCCAGTCCGCCAAAGCTGTCCGCACAGGCCGCGCGGCCTGTCCCGTCACCCACTTCCACTTCACAAATTTCAACAGGCCTTGTCTTGATCGACCCTCTTCACGAGCTCCTCAAGCAACAGCGTGTGTTTCTGGAACAGCCGCGTCACCTGCCTCTTCATCCCCACCGCATCGGTCGGGTCACCCAGGTAATCAGAAACACCATCCACGTCGGGCGGAGGCGAATACCCTTCGCTCATCTCAGTTTCGGAGGAGGCCATGTTGTAGCCTACAAAAGGGCGATTCAGAAGGAGCGAGCGAGAACAAGGCAAACGCTGAGTACAAGCTTACCAGGGGTTGGCACGTCGTCCACGCCGATGGAAGGACGAGAGGAGCCCGACCGACCCTGAAAGGCTTCTCCCTCGAGGGTCTCAAGAGATTTTCCCAGTCCGTGGGGAGCCGGCGAACGAGAGGTTTTCGGAGGTGGGCGGTCGAGACCTGGGGGACTAGCAACCCTCTCGGACGACAAGGGAGGGGGATGATCCTCCCCCCGGTCCTCCTCGTCCTCACGAGGCGGTGCCTGCAAGATGAGGGGTCAGAGACATAGCAACAAGCCAAGGAGGAAGGTCGCATACCTCATGAGCGACCTCATCGCCAGCCGCCGAGCTTGAACCCGGGAAGTTATTCGCCGGGGACCGCCTCACAATCTTCCCCTTCACCGGCCTGAAGAGAGGGCCGGGAGACCCGCGCACTAACCAAGGGGCAGCCTCGAGGGCCTCCTCCAGAGTCTTCTGGCCCGCAGCCGCCAAGCGAGCTCGCACTTCTTCACTGACCGGCATCAAGAGACTGCAGTCTCTTCAAGAAAAATGAGAGGGACTGGGGAGCCCCCTGGGTCCAGCGGTATATTTATAGCCGAATAGTGGGGCCCCACCAGAAGATTCCCTGCCAGCTCAGCACAGTACTCGCCTAACACGCGGGTTGGATGATTCTTTCCGAGCTTGTATCAAGCTCAAAAAGAGCGGGGATTGTGTACAACCCCGTGTTCGTCGAGTGGGTCGCACCAGGAAGATCGAGTGGATCTAGCCCCGTGACTCGCACCCAAGCAGCGGGCAGACATGCGGCAGGGGGCTGGTCCGCTCCCGCTCATTTCAGGCGAGCGAGCCGGGCGAGACGGCTCCCCTACTCTCCCGCTCGCTCAAGAGAATCGCCGGCCAGAGCCAGGTGTGCCCTTCGTCG
This sequence comes from Platanthera guangdongensis, assembly GCA_039583875.1. Classification (NCBI taxonomy): domain Eukaryota; kingdom Viridiplantae; phylum Streptophyta; class Magnoliopsida; order Asparagales; family Orchidaceae; genus Platanthera; species Platanthera guangdongensis. The sequence goes on from CM077158.1 coordinate 81,325,240, forward strand.
CACCAGTACTAGCGGATGGGCTCGGCAACCCGTAACCTGCGAGCTGATCGGAGGGTCACGATGGCCACCAGCCCGCCCCCTACACGCGACCTGGTCGCCTGTCCGCCCCAGCAGAAGGACTGGCGGGTCGCGGCGGTCCGGCTCGCGTTCGCCCAGGAAGGATAGGCAGGCCGCTGGAGCCAGGTCGCACCCGCCTCCCGCGGAGGGGGATTGGATGCGAGCTGACTCCCCATGGGTGCGAATAGCTCCTCAGAACAGCGGAGCTACGCTGTTGGCAGACCAGGTTGGACTGTGCATAGCTGCTCAGGACAGCGGAGTTTGAATGTTGGCAGACCCAACCCAGGGCTTTTTGGTATTTTCAGGTCAGTTCTTCTGGTTATTGGCAGTTCAGATTCCAAAAAACTATAAATAAGACCCAAGGGGTACCTCAGAAGGCACGCTTTGAGTGCCTCCCTACTCCCGTTTTCAAGTGCTTTCTGAGGGTACCTTAGCTCGGATTCTGGCTAAGGAGGGGAAGCGCTCAGAGATCTTCCGGGTTTGTGGTAGAACCTCCCTGCCGAGCCCTTGGGTCTGTTTCTTATTGCCTTCTTTGTTGTTTTTATCGCAGGAGCAAAGTAGGCGCGAGACCACCCCTTCCCCAAGGGTCGAACTCCACAAGAGACCGGATTCCGGTTTCAACAATATACTTACTCAAGTATAAGACAAGTATTTCACTCGAGTAATTAATGACCTACACGAGTAGAATACTTAGAAAAATTTTCAAGGTGGAAATTCTTTCTTCTTTGGTGAAACCAGCATCCAACTCTATTCACATTGTCCAAGTGCTAGAAAATGAAGTGTATACCAATAGAGAGGCTACACATGAGTCAACACCTTGGGTCATACAATGAGGGATTACATTGTATGGTCCTATGTTTGGTGACCCATTGTAGACTGACATTGGTCTACACTTCCCATTGGAATCCTGCAACCACATAACTCAAACAAAGCATCAAATACAACCTAATTCATCTTAGTTCCAGGATGACTACATCAAATCTGGGTTAATGTGGACATAGGTCCCAACAATGCCAGAGGTCAACGCCAATGTTGCCTGCCATCGCATCAACCAGGATCCCGCAGTGGCTCCTATTAGTCAGAAGCAGAGGAAGAGCACCGCCATGCTGGCTGGGCCGATCAGGGAGGAAGTAGAGAAGCTGCTGGAGGCAGGTTTTGTCTCGGAGATCCAGTATCCAAGCTGGGTCTCCAATGTTGTAATGGTGAAGAAGCCAGGAGGGGGATGGTGTCTATGTATTGACTTTTCCATGTTGAATAAAGCTTGCCCGAAGGATTGCTAACCCTTGCCTCAAATCGGCGAGCTGGTTGATTCCGCCGTCGGGTTTCCTGTGATGAGTTTTCTTGATGCTTTTTCAGGGTATCAGCAGATCCGAAGGCGTCCTCCCGACTGCCGCAACGTCTCCTTCATAACTAGCAATGGCTGCTATAGTTACAAGATGATGCCCTTCAGGCTCAAGAATGCAGGCTTGACTTACCAGAGAATGATGGATCAAATCTTTAAATGGCAGAAGGGGCGGAACTTGGAAGTCTATGTGGACGATCTTGTCATCAAGAGAAAAAGTGTTATAGAGCACATAACAGATCTGGTGGAGACTTTCGCTACCCTGAGGAAGTAGAAGATGCGACTCAACCCAGCCAATCGCATCTTCGGTGCAGGAAGATGGAAGTTAGTAGGTCACCTCCTCACTCCCAGGGTGGTGGAACCTAATTTCGACAAAGTAAAGGCCATTTTGGAGAAGGCATCCCTGAGAGATCCAAAGTAGGTTCAAAGGTTGACGGGAAGGCTAGCAGGCCTTATCCATTTCTTGTCCAAGGCAGGGGAGAAGTGCTCTCCATTCTTCAAGACCCTTCGAGGGAATCAGAAGTTCGAGTGGACCGCAGAGTGTGAGGGGGCTTTCGGAAAGCTCAATCAATAGCTAACCCAAGCTCCTCTCCTTCAAGGCCCGTGGGGTAACGAAGATCTTTTTCTCTATTTGGGAGTCAGAGCAGAGGCAGTTAGATCGGTGTTTGTCCGAAAGGAAGGCAAGAGGCAGCTCCCTGTCTACTATGTGAGTAGAGTGCTACGACAGGCGAAAACGAGATATCCTATCTTGGATAAGTTGGTGTTTGCTTTGGTGGTTTCAGCTCGGAGGCTCCATCCATATTTTCAGGCTCACTCCATCAGGGTCATCTACGATCACCCTCAATGTAGTATCCTCGATGGAGTGGAGCACTCTGGCAGGTTGGCAAAGTGGGCGGTGGAGCTTAGCGAGTTTGATATCTCTTACTCTCCAAGGGTAGCGATCAAGGCGCAAGCAGTGGCGGATTTCCTTGTCTACTTCTCAGCTGAGGTGGAAGGAGAGGAGGGCTCTTCCAGCCCAGTTTCATGGAAGATGTTTGTGAATGGGGCTTCGGGCAGATATTCCTGTGGGAGCCGGAGTCATGCTAGTGAGCTCCCAGAGAACAAGGATCGAGCAAGCAGTCGAGATCCTCTTCCCCGTTACAAATAATCATGCGGAGTACGAAGCCATGGTGGCTGGCTTACGTCTTGCTAAGGAGTTGGCAATTCGAGATATCAGGGCCTTCACCGACTCGATGGTAGTTACATCCTAGATCAAAGGCGAGTTTGAGGTGAATGATCCGATCCTGTAGAGATACATAGTCAAAGTGAAAGGTCTGATCGGGGGGTTTCAATCTTTCTTTGCCGAGTATGTACCCCGAGAAGAGAATTCAGAAGCCGACTACCTTGCCAAGTACGGCCCCCGTGCTGGGGGGACCGTGACTGAACTATTCCGACCGTCCATCAAAGAAGGAGAGATGATGGAGATCGAGTAGAGGACATCCTGTAGGGAACCGTTTATTTAATTTTTTACAACAGGATAGGTTCCTGCCAGCGAGGGAGACCAGAGGAAGTTCCGTTACAAAGCAGCTTATTACCTACTACAAGAATGAGAGCTTTATCGCAAAACCATCTCAGGCCCTCTGGCTCGGTGTCTGTCAGAGGTTGAATTCCCACGTGTTCTGGAGGAGATTCACTCGGGAGAGTGTGACATCCACTCAGGGACTGGCACTCTTGAGCAAAGAATTCTAAGGCTCGGGTATTTATGGCCCACCATTCGGAAAGATGCGGAAGCCTTCTCCAAAAAATGTCTCCAATGTCAGCTCTTCACGCCTCTTCAACTACAACCAGCCCAGCATCTGCGCTCGATCACAGCTCCATGGCCCTTCGCCATCTGGGAGATGGACTTGATCGGCCCTTTTCCTCAGGCCAGTGGATAAAGGAAGTTCGTGCTTGTCATGATCGATTACTTCTCCAAATGGATCGAGGCAAAGGCTCTGGCCAAGACCACATCGCAAATTATAAAGAATTTTATTTGGGGTGAGATTGCATGCAGGTTCGGGATTCCTCTCTCCATCCTCACCAACAATGGGGCCATAGTTCACCAGCTTGGAGTTAAAGTACTTCTGCAAGCAGCTAGGGATGGATCTTTGATTCGCCTTTGTACATCATCCTCGCAGCAACGGACAAGTGGAAGCTGCCAACAAGTTGATCATCAACCTCCTAAAGAAGAAAGTCACCAACTTGAAAGGCAATTGGGCAGAGCAGCTCCCCTCAGTCCTTTGGGCTCTAAGGACAACTCCAAACTCGGCCACGGGGAAACTCCCTTCAAGTTGTCCCACGGGTCTGAGGCACTCATGTAACGCACCGAAACTCAAAAGAGCGACGGGAGGCATTTCGGGCCAAATTTGGAATTTGGCAGGGGGCACACGGCCTGGGACACGGGCGTGTCCCAGGGCGTGTCGAGCTGGTTCGACGATTTGGTCGTGTGTTCGATGATTTTGGGTTCTACGATCGTCGAGCAGCAAACACGGCCCTGGACATGGGCGTGTCCGCAGGGCGTGTCGGGGTCGTTCAAAGATCTAGCAACGATCATGCAGTATCTGGGTTCGACGATCGTCGAGCAGCGGTCGACGATTTGGTCGACATTCTGCGGTCGACGATTTTGTCGACATTCTGCGGTCGAAGATTTTGTCGACATTCTGCGGTCGACGATCTGGTCGACATTCTGCGGTTCGACGATTTGGTCGACGTTCTGCGGTCGACGATCGGGCCGTGGGTTCGACGATAGGGCCGTGGGTTCGACGATAGGGCCGTGGGTTCGACAATCGGGCCGTGTGTTCGACGATCGGACCAGCGATCTCCGTTTGACGATCTGGCAGCGGTCGACGATCTTGGTTCGATGATCGTCGAGCGCGGGGCGGATTGTGGCGTGTTTGACTCTGTCAACGCGAAGTGTCAACACAGAGGTTTTGGCGGGATCTTGACTAAATGTCCCGACACAATTTCATTGGTCGCGGATGTGTCTTGCTCCGGATTGGTGAACTGTGCGGTGCTTTGCCCCATTTGTCCAGGTCAGACCTGGATCGTAGCCGTGCATTTCCCTTTTGTGGGATCCGACGGCTGGTGGTTAATCCGATTGGGATATACCCATGAACAGGTTTTCAAAACCCTTATTTTCTGTCGTGGTTCTCTGTCTAAATCCTAGAGAGAGGGGAGAGCAAAGGAGGAAGAAGAAGCTTACATCCGGTATTTGGAGGAGCTTCAGAGCTCCAAATCGCGAGCCCACTTCGGATCTACGAAGGCAAGGAGATTACGGTGCTTTTCATCCGCGTACATTTCCCTGGCGCCAAGGAAGAATGCTAGGGTAACGATTCTCTACTTGAGCATGTGAAGCTATACTTCTTTTGCATAGGAAGCCCGCTCTCGCGACTTTGCGGTGAGTTGGAAGGCATTCCTTCGGGTAGATATGTAAAGTCCCCGTTGTTTAGAGTCCGTAATCGAGAACGGATATAGGCATGATGTGTGAAGCCTATCCGGACATGTTGGTCTGGATCGGTGATGTTGCATTGCATAAATGGCCGGAGAAGACTCCGTGTGAATGTTTGTTTTCGGGTTTTTCTATGTGGTAGATTGCAACAGGGAGCCTTGGAGATTAACCCAAAGGTGCACCCGGAAAACTGGGTAGATGCGTGATTCTGCCAAACATGTGGGCCTGGGAGCCAACTCGAGCATAACTGGGTTATGTGTTGTGTGTAAACGATTTGGGATTCAGGAAAGTTTGATCCGCGCATATGTTTTAAATTAACGTTGCGGTGTGAGCAACGGGTCAGGCGGAACCGTACCCGCTCTATGTCATTCGGTTAAAGAGACATAAAGTTACTTGGCAGTTACCGTTGGCATAGATTGAGGGTCTTAGGAAGTGGCCAGAAAGACCAAATGCTCATGAGAGATTGCCGTCCCGGGGACGGTGGTGAGTCGGCGGACTTAGACCGTGATCACCGAGAATGTGCCCTGAGAGCACGGGGCATGTGGCCGTGCGTGCCAACGCTTGTGATGCAATGTATTTATATACTGCTTGGTTGTGCTAATAAAGTGCAGGGAAGGAGCATTGTCGCCCCGAGTTGGGGGCAGGATCGTTATAATTTGGTCAGCATTGCTGACCGTTACTTTTGTTTGCCACCGTGCGGTGGTTTGTTGCTTGCAGGTGCTGCTGGACCAAGCGGTCAATAGCGGTCTAAAGCCCAAATTGTGAAGCCAGACCTCGAAGGCCTAATTGGAGTGTTTACTTGCTTTCGTTCATGTATGACCGGCCTGCGTGCCGTGGTATGGAAAACATGTAATTTGAGTAAACCATTTGTAAGGCCTTAAGGCCAGTACTTGTGTATGTACTTCATTCCTTTTTGGCTTATTAGTGGACATTCATGCTTGTTGCTGGGTTCTTTTAATTGCAACTATTTAAACTGCTTCCGCTAGAATGCTCTGTGTAGGACATTGTGATTGGTTGGATGGTTTCCATTGAGTAACCACCTGGTCTGTCTGTGGTATATGGCGTCGCGCCCCGGCCGGACCTTCTGCTATATGCTATGCGACGAATAGGGGGTGTTACAATTTGGTATCAGACTACTGGTTTCGGTCAGGCTTAAATGAATTTGCAGGCGAATACTTTTTAAGGGGTGGTGAGCACATGTGTGTGCGTCATCGTTATAAAGACAAAAGAACCCATGAATGTCCACTTAGGAATGAAAATACACGTGTTTGAGGAACCTGCGTGTTCCTATAATTGCATTTTGCAATTTTGTTTGGTCGCTTAACGCTGTTTTGTACAACTATAGGTGACCAGAGGAGGTGCTGGGCCGCCAGAATGCCAGGTTTCTGAGGATTATAGTGCGCCCGGTGAGGTGTTTGAGACCCCTCCTTCGTCTGAAACCGTAAGAAGGATCGTTGAAGCGGTGTTCGCTGTGACGAGTGCACAACATGGAAGAAATGTACAACCTTGTGCCCCTATTGTGGCTTGAACACCGGGTGGAGTGATGGAGCAGATGAATTTTGGTAGACCATCGGGGCAACAGCTGAATATGCGTTTAGTGCAGGGAACGCACTCAGTTGATGAATATTTGCAAGCATTTCTTATGGTAAGCCGCTACACATGCTTTGAGTTGGAGAGCGAGCAGTCTATCGTTGGTAGATTTTATAACGGTCTGCATGGCGAGCTGCGAATCCTACTGCTAGGACCAAAGTTATTGGGACTCCGAGCCTTGGTGGAGTCGGCTAGATCTTTGGAGGCAGACTTGAGGAAGACTCACCCGATGTCAGCGACCATGGTATCGAACTATGCAAGCCCCATAAGAGCTGTATCCGACAGAATGTTGGAGAAAGGGGCTACGACATCGACTAGCAAAGCTACTTACACTTGTCATACTTGTGGAAAGAAAGGGCACTTTGCCCGAGAGTGTCGAAATGGTGCTCAGAAGATTAAGAAAGCTATGTCAGGAGCAGTTGAGGACTTTAGTGCAAAGGAAACGACATTCAAAATGCCGAACACCTCAAATTCTGGATATCGTAGGTGGTATAAGAAGGCTAGGACTTTGGGTCTAGTCCCTCCTTTCGGTGCTTCGGGGCATCTACAGGCCAAACCCCGGGTGCATGTTACAACTGTGGGGAGTCGGGGCATTATGCCTGTGGGTGCCTAAAGTTCGAGAGAAAGCACGCCGCCGTGAGGACAGGTATGGTTTAAAGTTATAGCAGTTTAACCTTAAATACTTGTCGCCCTTGTGTATGTTAGCTTAGAACTACTTGTGCTAAGCTTTGTTCTGATTTTCGTTTATCTGGTGAGAGCACCGTTCGTGTAAACGAAGCTTCACATTCCTTTATTTAGGAATTATATTACGCGTCGGAGTACCTCCTTCGATGGTAAGAGACAAATTGGATGCGCTATGGTCCAATGGTGGTCAATGCGCGTGGGTAGAATCTGTTGCGCTTAGGTGTGGTCAGGGAGTCAAGACTTCGACTTACAAGTGTCGTTACTACCGCTAGGGGAGCTCGACGTGATATTTGGCATGGACTGGCTCTCGGAGCAGCAAGCTTATATTGATTGCGGTCGCAAGGAAGTCAAGTTGGGAGCAAGTCGTGAGACGACTTTTACGGGCTTGAAAGGGTCGAGCAAGACGTTGATGTCTGCTCTTCAGGTGGTGAGGCGGTTCCTCCAAGACACACCTGTGTCCTCAGGCACAGGCATCCCTCACTGAAACCCGCAAAGGATATGCCCTATGACACGCCCATGTCACAGGCCGTGTACTCTGCACTCCACGACCATCGACCGAACTTCGTCGACCACACACCCAACTGCTCAACCCGAGCACGACACGCTCTGGGACACGCCCATGTCCCAGGACGTGTCACCCAATCCTGAACCCAAAGTGGGCTTTGGGGGTGTTACAATCCTCCCCTCCTCCAAAAAATTTCATCCCGAAATTTGGCTCAACTGCATACGCTCATCTAAGCACTTCTCGTTACAGCATCAACAATCGATCACTCAAATAACGCGAGTCGGGTCATACACACATACAAATCTCTCACAAGTGCACATCCATCCACAATTTCATTCTTAATTTCATCTAGTGAGATATAGCCAAAACATCACATATATCTATACCATAATTGATCGATCACCTACAAAACACAAAATGTGCACCAAGATTGACATGACATAAAACATCTATGTCCACAACCATCACATGATTCGTAACAGGATTCACATACTCAAAGTGATATGAGTCACTTTTCTATGTTTACTTTCGCTCAACTGCCTGATTTGGCGTCAAGTTAAACACTCGAGGCTGTACTTCACCAATTACACTTTGCGGCTCTTGCACTTCCAAATTATGCAATCGAGGTTCCGTCCGGGATACAGATGACTCGGCTACTGCTTTACCCTTTTCTTCATAAGACACACCTGTCTTTTTCTCACTCCTTGCAGGGGCATTCCAACAAAATTTGGCTATATGCCCTTGCTTGTCGTAGTTATAACAGGTACGTGTATCAGCACGTCCTTGCCCATAGGTTTCCCCCGAGGAAACAGTCGACGAAGTTGATTCATCAGGCCTGAACCTTTTCTTATCTCGTCTTCTAAACTCCAATTGCTCCGCCTGTGGCACTTTGAATTTTGGCTTCTCCACTGTCAGTCTCTTCTTCTCTTGTACCCGCATCAAATCTTTCTCAAGCGCACGGGCTGTATCGACCCATTCTTGGAAGCCTTGGTTCACCGAACTCGGGAGTACCAACCTTAACTCATCCCGCAGTCCCTCATAAAATCGATTCGTCTTCCGTGCTTCCTCAGCGAAGGTAGACCCCGCATAAGCGCCCCAGTCTTGTAAACTCATGTGATTAGTGTCAATATCAGTCTCACCCTGCACTAGACGTTGAAACTCGTTCTCCATCGCAATCCGCCGCGACACTGGCAAATACTTGGCTAGAAAAAATCTGGAGAATTCTTCTATTGATATCTCCTCTAATCCTCTACCTGCCAAGTGATGCACTTCCATGTCATCCCACCATATTCTCGCATCTCCTTCTAGCAGAAAAGTGGCTAAGGTCACTTTCTCCTCCTCTGCTGTCCTGATTTGCAGTCAGGATCCTCCTCACTCTTGCAAGCCAATCTTCCGCCTGCGTTGGGGAAGTCGCCCCACCAAACGTAGGTGGATGAAATTCCATAAACCTTTTCAACTGCTCATCCATTGTTTGCTCGTCCACCACAACTGCAGCGCGCTCTTGCCTTGCACCAGGCCGTACTGGCACCCCTACAGGCCTTGCCTGCCCTGTAGGTTGTGCCGGTAAGATTGCAAGCACCGTCTCGGTCACCACGCGTATGGTCTCCGCCGAGGGAGGTGTAGGCGCTTCAACTGGTGCCGCACTCTCGTCCAAACGCTGGGGCTCAGACTGCCCGACACTACTCCTCGCCACCTATCAATGTACAAAACACCATTAATCTTCCATTTCATAACGATAATTATACATCGAAGACTGGTGACGCTCCTCACGTGCATGTATAACATTCCTAGTGGACATTTGTGAGTTCAATTATGTTCTCTCTTCCATAAATCTCAAACCTAGCTCTGATACAACTTTTTAACGCCTCCACTCATCCTATGGAACATAACGATGGGTCCGACCAGGGCCCCATGCCATATTTCACAGACAAGCGGCGGAATTATGTGTGGAAATCAAAATCTACCCGTATCCTATCTCAACACATTCTAGCGTAGCATTTTAGGTTAGATGAACTCAGCATAGTGAATGTCCACTAATATACAAACTCCCCATTTATATATATAATCAGGAATGTATACAACACACACACTCATGGCCTTAAGGCCTTACATGTTCCTCTTTCAAATGTACAGTTTCATACATTGGAATGCAGGCCGGCCACACATGAAATCCAAACACGCTTCACACGGCCTTCAAGGGCCTTTCGCAGCAATCATTCATACCGCTCAATTCAATTCAAGCATCAGCACCAGCAATTAGATAGCCACCCAAAAGCAGTAAACAAAGCAACGCTCAGCATTAGCTGACCAATTATAATGACCCTACCCCTTACCCGAGGCAGTGGTTCCTTCTCTGTATGCATTGCCATCATAATATCTATCAATCTATCAATCATAACCATATTACAAACACTGGTATCCACCAGACAATCCGTGCACTCATGGAACCTTATTTGTGTACCAGATCTTCCAGTCGTCTACCGCCGATCAGAGGTTTTTAACTTGTTGGTTGGCCGGTTCGGTCCTAGTCCACCAATCCCACAGGTTGGCGATATTCCGTCCATCCCACTCAGAGGTACTAACCTCACAGCATAACCATGAGCAGATCAACCCACCCTAGTGGTGTAGCAAGCCGGGTTTATCTGTGCTCCCCAGGCATTACCACCAATCGGCCTCCCATCCTAATCCAGATCGACCCACCCTAGTGGTGTAGCAGCTGGGTTTAACTCGGCTCCCCAGTCATTGCCACCAATCGACCCCTAAACAAATATAGATCAACCCACCCTAGTGGTGTAGCAAGCCGGGTTTATCTCGCGCTCCCCAGGCGTTGCTACCAATTGACCTCTCAACACAACCAGGAGCTTACGCAAAGCATCCATACATCCATAATCAATATCCATACATCCATACAACAAAGCCAGTACTCATCAATCTTACACATCATTAAATCCACAGAGTCTTCTCCGGTTTACCCATAATCATCACCAATCCAGACTATCCATCCAGATGGGCTTCACACAGGATGCCTATGCCGTACTCCACACTTCAGGCTCTAGATGCAGACTCAACCATGGAATCACTTACGATATCCACCTCTTAGTGGAGGATTCCATGCATATGCATAAAGAAAGAACTTCAATGTCCAAGAAGGAGATCATTACCCTTGAAGATTGTTTTGGAGCCATGAACTAGTAGGATGGAAATCACCGCCTCGGCTTTGCCTTCACGAATCCAAACTCGGATCTTGATTCCGCACTCCTCAGCTCCTCCAGCAGCTGATTTCCTTTTTCCTCCTTTTCCTTCCATTGCCCTCTCTCTCCCTGAGAATGAGAATGAGAAGAAGAAGAATGGATTAAATACTTCTTCCCCCTTCATTCATGGCCTTATCTCAGCAAGGAAGAGCCTGGGCCCTTTGATCCAGGCTATGGGAAATGAATGGCTCTGATTTGCCCAAAAATAGGCTGAACACGGCCTGACATGCCCTGTGACATGCCCGTGTCACTGGCCGTGTCCCTTAAGCAGCAGACAACTGACTCAAAACCAGATAGTATACGACCGTGTGACACGCTCGTGTCACACCCTACACGCCTGTGTCAAGCCAGACACACTCGTGTATAATAGCTGTGTACTTCACACAACACAACTTCATCTCACCCGAGCGATACACGGCCATTGGACACGCCCGTGTCCCAGGCCGTGCCCTTCAGGACCTACCCGTGTCCTCAGGCACACGTATCCCTCACTAAAACCCACAAAGGACATGCCCTGTGACATGCCCGTATCACAGGTCGTGTACTCTGCACTTGACAATCGTCGACCGAATTTCGTCGACCACACACCAACTGCTCAACCCGAGCACGACATGCCCTGGGACATGCCCGTGTCCCAGGCCGTGTCACCCAACCCTGAACCCAAAGTGGACTTTGGGGGTGTTACATTTCATTTGTACCTATTCTCATACATATATATAGATAATGACAACTTTTTGGCTTCTCTTTATGCTTCTTCATCTCAAGATTTCTGAGGCCTTAAGGTTCTGCTCCGAGATCAATCCGAGAAACTGACTGTCGACCCGTTCCTCCTAGATAGCCCAGTGCGGACGATGGGATGATGCCTCGAGATATAAGCGCCCTTGTAAGACCAGACCCCTGCATTGTCGGCCGAGATCAGCTCCCCCTTGCATATCGGCATAGATACCCCCGATTGCATCTCTCCTCCGACTGGAGGAACTAGCATGAACAGGTTTAGACTCCAACCTCTTAGATTAAAGGAAGGATCAACCTTTTCGAGCTCTCATTTGGGCAACAGGCCCATTGTTTTCAAAGGCAGGATAACCAGCCAAAGGGTAAAGATATGCCCAAGGGAAGATGTTAGTCGTGAGTGCGTCCTGGAGGACCCTCAGAAAAACATTACCCCGCGCTCGTGCATATACGCTCGTAGTCGGGTGACAGAGCTGAAATGATCAACGGTCAGATTGGGAAACGTGCTTCTGACCTGTTGCTCCTAGATAGCCCAGTGCGGACGATGGGACGATGCCTCAGGATATAAGCGCCCTTGTAAGACCGGACCCCTGTATTGATGGCCGAGATCAGCTCCCCCTTGCATGTCGGCATAGCTACCCCCGATTGCATCTCTCCTCCGGCTGGAGGAACTATCAGGAAAAGGGTTGGATGCCAAACTCTCAACTCGACGGCGTCGAGATCATCGTTTGCTTTATAATTCCTTCGCCCTCAAAGATATTGGTGTGCTTGATTCATTTTCAATCTCTTGAAGCAGCAGGAAAGATGACTTCGAAAATATTTCAAGTCTTCGAGTGGCAGTGTCACCGTAAGTCCAAGTCCCTGCACGAGCTCCTCTCCTACATACTGGCCAAGGACCTCCACGAGTGAGATCATGTTCCTCATTGGAGTGATGTCGTAGTCTGAGATCTCTGTACGAGCTTCTCTCCAGCAGTCCGACTACTTGCCTCCCCGAGTCGACCTACACCACTCTAGTTGAGCAAGGCTCCTGAGAGCTGTCGACTCCAACATTCAAGTCCTCGAGTGGCAGTGTCGCCATAATTCCAAGTCCTTGCACGAGTTGCATATTGGCTAAGGACCTCCTCAAGTGAGATCAAGTTCCTCGTTGGAGTGATGCCGTAGTCCGAGATCTCTGTATGAGCTTCTCTCCTGCAGACCGACTACTTGCCTCCCCGAGTCGACCTACACCACTCTAGTTGAGCAAGGCTCCTGAGAGCTGTCGACTCCAACATTCAAGTCCTTGAGTGACTGTGTCGCCATAAGTCCAAGTCCCTGCACGAGTTGCACATTGGCCAAGGACCTCCTCGAGTGGGATCAAGTTCCTCGTTGGAGTGATGTCGTAGTCCGAGATCTCTGTACGAGCTCCTCTCCTGCAGACCGACTACTTGCCTCCCCGAGTCGACTCACACCATCCCTAGTTGAGCTTGGCTCCTGTTGGGTGTCGACTAATCCCCACCCCCAGTTGAGCTCGGCTCCTATTGTGTGTCCACTACTCACAACCACCAACCAAGTTCAGCTCCTCATAAGGTGTCGACTCTGCTCTTCGAGCCAGACATAAATAGTTCCGGAAAAATAAATGAATCATGCAGATGCGGGAAAGTATTAGCGAGTATGCGCGCAAGTGTTGGCGAGTATGCTAGTTCGAGATGGTAAGCGCACGAGTATGATGGGCGAGTATAAGCACAGGGCATGTGCGAGTAATGGGAGGCGAGTAACTACGCGACTATAAACGATTCCGACATGCGGGTAAAGCATCACGAGCATTCATCCTCCCCGAGCCTATGCGCCTAGCGAGTATCATCAATCAACAAGCATGCCAAAAATAAAAAGGGCGACAATGTGGTAATTCAAACTTGTATTAATATATGTTTCAAAAATTTTACAAGTTACGAAAGGTTGTTGTTACAAAAATCACTAACTGTTATGTGCGAGTATGACAAATATCGGCGAGCAACTAGGACTCATCGTCGCTAGTATCAGGCCGATATTCCTCATCTCCAATGTTAGCATCCTCCTCTTCTTCGCCATCATACTCGCTCTCTTCCTCACCGCTGCTTCCGCTGCCACTGCTGATGCTACCGCTGCCACTGCTGCTGGAGCCCGATGATAGAGAAGGCAGGCGATCTGGCGAGATCGATTCATCGGCGAGCAGTTCGGGAGAAGCTCGTCAATAGTAAGTTGCTTCTCCCTCTCAGCGAGCTGGCCATTGAGCCTTAGCCTCGAGAGCATAACATTCCCTGCAGCGCGCTATCTCGCGGAGGACAGGCGACCTCTCCTCCCAGAGAATGTGAGATCTCTTGATCACATAGTGAGGGTCGTCCTACAATCGCGACGCTTCTAGCTGAGGAGCTGAAGAACTCGCACGACCATCCAAGGCAGTCAGGCGACTCTCCATCTCAGCGGCGCGGACTTGGGCCGCCTCCAACTCTGCTTGAGACTTGGCGAGTTTCGCTTCGCACTCAGAGAGCTTCCTAGCGGCCTCAATCTCGGCAGCCTGCGCAAAGAACGAAAAGTCAGCGAAATGAATCCAAGTCCAGCACCAGCAAGGTCGCGTGCAGGAAGTGACTTACTTCATAATCCCTCCAGCGGACAGACTCCATGCCGAGTTCGATTGCCTTCTTGGAGACAATTTGTAGGGCCTTAGTCGTCTCCAGCAATTTCATCGCTGAGTAGTGGTTCAGCTCGACAGCTCGCGCAAGCGAGCATGATGCCTGCTGGGCGAGATCCTCCGCGCCGAGGTCCAACATCGACTCGGCATCACCTCACCCGTAGAGCGCGTGAAGAATGGCGAAGGCCTCGCCCTTGTCCTCCCAATCCGCCGACCAGGAGGGGAGGTTGGTGCTCAGCGTCTCCAAATGTTCATCCTCCGACCAGGCCACTAGCGGGCGAACATATGCATCCACCGCCCCTAGCCCCAAATTGAAGTTGGGGTGGAAGTGGGGAAGGCGAGCATCTGGAGGCGATTCGTGGTCGTCAGGACGCGGCGACGATACTTTCGCCTTCTTGGTCGCAGGGCCCGACGACCTGGCTTTCCCCTTTCCTTTTGCGAGCCTTTTCTTCTCGCTGACATCAGCCGAAGGGTTAGGCTCATTATGTGAGGTGGTTACTTCCTTCACCGGAGGCAGCGGCTTCTACGGGAGCTCGCACGACACTGCAAATTTTCGAGCAATATCAGTATTAAGCTTCAACTAGCGAGGCGAGTATACGAGAGATGATCCTCGCGCGAAACTTACCCTCCTTGGGATGGATCTAAAGCAGAGTGTTGACGTTTAGTCGCCAGAAGATCACGTCGAACCGACGACCACGAAATGACTCCAAAAGCTGCTCGCGGACGCCCTCCAATATCGGCGGAAGGAAGGAGACGTCGGTAGTTTGATACGGCCTCCCCAGGACGCCCACATAGTCTCCTTTGATGACGACCAGCAGCTCGCTCCAGTGATGTACCTTGTTCGCCGTCCCCACCAGAGTGCCGACGTAGATGCTGAAGTAAACCACTCCCTCGGCGGTCGCGACGAAGGTGAAGATTTTGGGGAAGACGAAAAGGTCGAAGGCGACCCTCTCTTCCCGCAAGTAGCACAAGAACCCGATGATGATCTCCACACCATTAGGGTTGATCTGCGTAGGGACGATGCTGAAGTATCGCAGGATCTCGCAATACTCCTGCCACAGAGGGAGTCGTAGGCCGACGTCAAAGTGACGGAGCGGCAGGACCACCACACCTTCTATATAGGTGTTTAGTCGCTCGCTGCGACTAGGGAGCCTTGCCGAGTATCCCTCGGGCAAAAGTCGCTCCCTGAAGTTCTCCATATCTCGCTCAGTTGATATTGACTTCTTGAATGCCGCATCAGCGAAGTTGACGGCATGGGCTTGTCGGTGAGCACTGGCGTCGTCTCCCACCATTTCTGCGAGATTGGCGAGCTGAAAGAAGAAAGGAGGGCGAGAAAGGAAAAGATTGAAGCACGTGAGCAGATAAGATACTTGCGTGCTAGAGATTGGAAAGCGCAACAACGTACTTATGTCCTACCTACTCACTCTATTTATAGGAGAAGGAAAAGGGGGGATATCCCTTCCCTAGCGAGTATTGTCATAAGTCGCCCTCTATGCGAGCGAATGGATCTCGGAATCCACATCAGCAAAGTCACGACGCTGATCAGAAACCTGCATAATAAACCCGGCAAGCACAGAACAAGATATTGCAAAAAAACATCGACAAGAAGAAAGCAGAAGTGAATAAAGCACGAGATACAAACTCGCTTATTTTAATTACAAATGATCGTTCATTACAAGTCACACGAAGCAAGCTTCAAATTAAATAAAAGAAGAAATCTAAGTTCTAGGAGGTCTCTCCAGAGGGTGAGGATGTCGCCCAGCCCATCTCGCGCACGCCAATAGTTCTCCGTCGCCAGCGACATCGCATCGTCGCCAAGCCGCAGTTGCTCCTTCATCATCGTCAGCCAACCAACGGAGCCCATACTCGCGAGGATGCTGGCCAACTCGTCGAGGACAAGCTGGAGGCGATGATTGTTGATCGCCAGCTGGCGATCATTCTCCTTCACCATGTGGAAGCGGGCTTCATAGCTCTCCAGAGTACTCTAGAGCTCTTTAATCTTCGCCACCCGCACTTCTAGAGATGATATCCGTCGATGGGGTTCGCAGATCGCCAGATGGTCGAACTTGCTCTCCAGCTCTAGGTAGGCGCGAGCAGCACCGTGACGATATTCGCTGCCCGACAACTTGATGGCATCAATGAAGGCCGCCCCTGGATTCGCCAACCGATCTGTCAGAACAATAAAGTCGCCAGGTTATGAATAGGTCACTTATTCGCCAAAAGCAGCACCTGTGAAGGCATTTACCGCGGCAAGGAGATCTAGATCGGCGAGGAGAAGTGCCACGAGTTGGAGCATTGCGCCGGTCAAAATATGGCCCACCAGCCTGCTCGGCCGCCTTGCCCTACCCGCGACCTCCATGGACGGGATATCCCACTCTCGGCGGGAAGTAGCTCGGCTGCGGCTTGACCGGCTTCCCGACCACAAGCTGCGATGAAGAAGGCGGGGGCAGCGACGAACTCGCCGGTAGCTGTGGGTTCTTCAGCGGAGGAGGCTGAGGAAGTCGTGTCATAGTGACTTGTGGAGGCGCGATAAGAGGCGGTGACAGCGGCAAAGATACAGTTACCGCCTGTATGGCAGTGACATTCAGAGGAGGCGGCGGCAGCGGCAGTGCAGAACTCGCCGCCAACAGCGCAGGATCTCGCGCATGGGCGGGCAGGGCCTTGCACGCCGGAAGGTCCTTGCTCGCCGACGCCACTTTCTTTGGCAAAGGATCCTTCATCGGCGTCTCCTTGCTCGCCGACACCACCTTCTTTGGCGGAAGATCCTTCAGTGAGGGTTCCTTGCTCGCCGTAGGAACCGAGGCCTCAGGTGTCCTCTTGGCACCAACGTGGATCCGGGCCGTGTGTGCGGTCCTGACTGGTCTCTCAGCGGAGAGGGCAAGCAGTGACACGGAGTTCAGCGGGGCGACTTTCAGAACCGCATTAGTTCCCCCCGGTGGGGAATCTGTGAGTAGCGAAAGAAAGTTAGCAAGAAGATTCAATGGTCAACAAAGTAGAAAAGATTATCTCAGCAACATTGAGACTTGACAGGGAGATGACTTCGAGCTACTGCGGTGCCGAAGTACTGGCGAGTTCTGGGATGGCCAGCGAGCTGAGGAGGCTCGCGTCAGGGGCGACTATATTCTGGATGTCATCAAACCTGAGATCACTGAGCAACCTCAGATTGCTGGCAGAACGCGCAGGATTGGTGGTGGAAGCCGGGACTTGTGAAGGAGGTGGCGCCGAGTTAACCGCATCAGAGGAGAGTTTCTTCTTTGGTTTCTTGGTCTTCTTCTTCTTGAGGGGGGGGGGGGGGGGGGTAAGTCGGCGACGAAGTCTTCGTCGCGCGGCCTTTTAGTCTTAGCAACGCCCAGAATGCCAGTTAGCGCGACGAGGCTGTCTTCAAGAATTTTCTAGGCATCCGACATTGCACGCGAGCTCTGGGGACCCGTTAGAAGAGCCAGGCCCCCCTATTTATAGAGATCGGCATGCAGTTGTCAGTTGCGAGCAGGTTTGATACTCGACATAGCAGCTCGCCGAATAAGTGTTGGATGATTCTTTCCATGCTCCTATGTCGCTCAGAAAGAGTGGGGATTGTGTACAACCCGTATTCTTTGAGAGTGGGTCCTACCACAACCAGGTCAGTAGAAGTCAAGGTCAACAAGTCAAGACAGGAGTCAAAGTCAGCGTACAAGATTGCGGAAGGCCTAGGCGACTGTAGGCGAGCTCCCCTCGCATACTCGCTCGGTAGACGACTAGGCGAGATACTCGCCCAGCCCGTGCGAGTTCCTCTGGAAGTCTCCTAGTCTCCAGGCGGGTGGGGTATAAATATGACGCCCCCTCCTTGGATTTGCCTATAAATAGGACCCCAGGGGTACGTGGTGAGTCACTTGAAATCCGGTGCAGGATACTCGCCAGCTTCACTTTTGAGATACTAGCCAGGTCTTTTGATTCATCTTCCTTAGAGATCAAGTCGCAACCTTGCGACTTCATCACCAGCTAGTCTCCCTCGTACCCAATTCAGCCATCTTTGGTTGAGAAGGGGCTGCTCCTTTTGAGCATCCGGGTGCGTGGTGGGTCCTTCCTGCCGCAACATCTGGGATCCTGTTTGTCCTGATTCTTCATCCTAGTCACCCCAACCGTCTGATCTACCCTCTGCGCTGATAACCTTAGGCGACTTTGGTCCGAATTCGAGGTTGGGAATTTTCCTGTCTTCAACAGCAAGGATCCATGATCTTGACTGCGCTATCCAAAAGGTTGGAGTTGGCCAAAAATCATTAAATATGTTGTTGGGTGTGCAGTGTCATGGATCTGGGAAATTTGGACTAGGATATGGAGGTCCAACATCACCACCGAGGGGAAATCATTATTTTTCTAAGCTTAAGACCAACGCTCATAAACCAAAAGATAAGCTGAAAAACTATGGAGGGCTATGTCCTTCCTTAAGCAAGAGCTCAAGTACTGTGATAAAAGCAGCATCCACTGCTTATATCTCGTGTGCAAACTGTCATAAGTTTGGTCACACATCTAGCTCATGCCTAAGGAAAGGTGCCACAAAAAATTCGCAAGTCTGGCTACCAAAGTCTTCTACCTATGTTATGGGTGGGACAACTTAGGTAACCAGAACTTTACCCTCATCTTCTTCTTAGGTATGTTGACAGACTAAGGACACAAAGAATGTGTGGTACTTGGACTCTGGTTGCTCCAAGCACATGACAGGAGATAAAGACAAGTTCCTTAGCCTGGAAAAGAAGAAGGGTGGCATAGTGACATTTGGAGATAACAACAAAGGAAGGATACTAGGAATCGACACTATAGGTAACAAGTTATTTTCTATTTCAAATGTTCTTTTTGTGGATGGCTTAAAGCATAATCTTATTTCTATTAGTCAATTGTGTGATAAAGGTATAAATGTTATATTTGAGTCATCCTCAAACACGTGCAAACTTATTGATGCCAAAACTTCTAGTGTACTGCTTGTAGCTCATAGAAATCATAACGTGTACACCGTTAGTTTTGATGATATTTCTGCATCTAATTTGAAATGCCTTGTGACAAAGAACGATGAATTAGATCTTTGGCATAGGAGACTAGGACAAACTGGTAGCAAGCTTATTATTAACCTATCACAAGAGAAACTCGTACGACGCCTCCCCAACTTAAGCGGTAGTTTAAATGTTCTATGTGCTCCTTGTCAAAAAGGGAAATTCGTTAAAAACTCTTTAAAAAGGAAAACTGAGATTTCCATGACTAGACCTCTTGAACTCATACACATGGACTTGTTCGGACCTCTTAGTACATGTAGTCTAGGTGGGAAACATTATACCTTTGTCATCATAGATGATTTCTCACGCTATTGTAGGACAATTTTCCTTGCAAACAAATCTGACACATTTCATGAATTCTAAAACAATGTGCACGAGACTTCAAACTGAGGATGAGCTCAAAATTAAACGTATCAGATAAGATCATGGACGAGAGTTTGAGAATGAAGACTTCTCAAACTTGTGTGACTCCTTAGGTATTAAGCACGAATTCACCGCCCCTCGCACTCCACAGCAGAACGGGGTTGTTAAAAGGAAGAACCGTACTCTTCAAGAATTAGCACACACGATGCTCGCAGAGTTCGGTCTACCTTGTTATTTTTGGGCTAAAGTGGTCAACACAACAAGTTATGTGATGAACCGTGTCATGCTTCGCCCTCTTTTAAAGCGAACTCCCTACGAGCTATATTTCAAAAGGAAATCGTCAGTATCATGCTTTAGAGTTTTTGGGTGTCCATGCTATATTCTAAACACAAAGGACCATCTAGGAAAATTTGACGAAAAATCCGATCTAGGCATCTTTCTAGGATACTCGAGCAAGAGTCGTGCCTATAGGATCTACAATAAGAGGACCTTAGTCGTTGAATAATCGGCTCATGTGCATTTCGACGAAAATACTCAAACTTGCGAGCCTAAGGCAATTGAAGAGGAAGTTGAAGAGAACGTACCAATTAAGAGTAACGGGGATGACAAAACCGTGGAGAGTGAAACATAGATAATAGAACAAGGATATAGGGCTCCTAATAACTTAACTTTCTCAAAGCAACATCCTCGTGATCTAGTCATAGGAGAGCCCATATCATGGAGATAAAACCTGGTCCGCCCATCATGAGTCTTTTTCAAACTTGTGTTTTCTCTCGGATATTAAACTCAAGAATGTCTCGGAAGCCTTAAGAGATGAATCATGGTTTTTGGCGATGACTGAGGAACTGAGCCAATTCGAGCAAAGTAAGGTATGGGTGTTAGTAGAATGTCTGGATAACCATCCAGTCATAGGTTTAAAATGTGTTTTCAAAAATAAACTCGATGGTGAATCTAGGATAACTAGAAAAAAAGCTCGTTTGGTGGCCCAAGGGTATTCTCAAATATAGGGTGTGGATTTTGAAGAGTCATTTGCCATGGTTACTCGTCTTGAGTCCATTCATATATTTTTTAGCATTTGCTAGTTATAAGCGAATTAAATTATTCCAAATGGACGTTAAGAGTGCCTTCATAAACAGACACATTAAGGAGGAGGTGTATGATGAGCAACCACCCGGTTTCATGAATGGTGCCTACCCAAATCATGTTTATAGGTTGGTGAAGGCCCTGTACAGATTAAAACAGGCATCCCGTGGTTGGTACGATAGACTCACTACCTTTCTCTTAGATCATGGCTTTAGGATGGGTAGTGCAAACACAACTTTTTTTTTCAAACCTAGAATTCAGATCTTATTATACTTCAAATTTATGTTGATGATATCATTTTCGGGGCAACAAATGAGAACCTGTGTGAAGAAATTATAATTTTAATGAAATCTGAATTCGAAATGAGCTTAGTAGGAGAACTCACCTATTTCCCAGGATTTCAGATTTCTCAACGCCAAGATGGGATTTTTATTAACCAATAAAGATATGCTTGTGCGTTTTTGAAAGTGGTGGTATGCACTGATACCACCTGTGAGGTTAGACTGTTTAACTCTACAGGGGGGGGGGTGAATAGAGTGTTTTAAAATCTTATCAGATTCTTATTGCATAAGCAAAATAATGATACTTATAAGTGTAATCAGAGAGTGTAGAAATATAAAACTAAACTACACAGCAAGCAGCACACAATAAAAATGAGAGAGCATCACAGATTACACAAGAACTTTTATAGTGGTTTCTCTAAAACTTGGGTACATCCACTCTTCTACCACCCTGGTAGGAATCCACTCAGGTTTTTGATCAGCTGCCCTGCCACCAATTCGGTTTTTGCTCAGGTTCCTGTCATCACAAGATCTGCTTCAGGTAGATCAGGAAACCCTTCAAGCTTTTGATCAGGTGCCTAAAAACCAAATCAAGTCTTTTGATAAGGAGACTTGCAACCAAGTGTTTAACTTTTGAAGGGAGCTAGAACACTGTGTACAGTGGGGTGAAACAAATGAAATTAGATGTTGTCTTCTCTTTTCTTAAAGAAACAGAGAAGACTTGTGGATTCTTGATGGTGTCAAGGCTCCCCCTGAGATGAAGATCTGTTCAGGAATATGGAGAGATTTGCAGGGTGAGTAGTCTTCTTGAAATGTTTCTCCAAAAAGCTGTAGACAGATAGAAGTTGATTGTCTCTTGAAAGCTTGCTGGAGGATGAACATTTGATGAAGACAGAGCTTTTTCTTGAATATTTTCTGGTGCCTGTATTGTTCTATGTGTTCTGCTTGCTTGTACTACTCTTGCTGTCAACTGAAAAAAGTCTCTTTTTATATATCTCTGTCTAAATTCTCCTTTGAATTTGAATTCCTTTCTGCATTGAATGTTGACTGCCTGGAGAATGGAAATGGGGCTGGAGAGAATATCAGCATTAAAGATTTTCCTCAACTGTCCCATTAAAATTGACAAGTAATATTCCTGATGAAGACCGTAATCAATGCTGCCACTAAAGGCTATATTCAGAGAATATAAGCATTAATCACTCAGGAATTACTGCTATAGAATAAGGATAAAATGAGGGAAAATTCCAAGTCTGGAACCGCACAACAATCGTCGACCAGAGAACAATTTTCGTCGACCTAAGATCAAAGTTCGTCGATTAGAGAAATCATGCTCGTCGACCTGGGAAACAAGTTCGTCGACCTGAGTTCAGCTAACTGCTTACTGAAAGAAACTTCCCAATTCTTTGCTCCAAGTTCGTCAAGCTGATAATATAACTTCGTCGACCTGAGTTCAGAGAAAGGATTCTGGACTTAGAGTGTTGAAGATGAACTTCCAGAATTCGTCGACCTGAGCTCGAATATCGTCGAGCTCAACTCAGAGAATTTACTCTGAGTTCGTCGAGTTGAGCACGACTTTCGTCGAGCTGAGTTCGACGAACTTCGAACTCACTTTTTTGAACTTGATTTCCTTCTAAGTCTTTGAGTCTTCTGCTGTATTCTATTGGCTGGTCCATGTGAGGTTGATTCTAAGGACATAGCCTAAACTCTAGGACACAATATCATGACCCTGACTATATATGCCGGGTCAATTATCCTAGCTAGTGAACCTAGCCCAAATCAACTAGGGATCCAACAATCTCCCCCTATTTGGGTGACATCACTAATAGACATATAATAAAAAATAATCACAATGCATGAAAATATATCTGGCAGAAAGATAAAAATATGCAACATATATTTACAATAGCTTTGTGACAGTACATAAATAAAGAGTTCAGACTAATAAAAAAACTAAACAGAATCTATATCATTTCTTTTTCTTCAGTTTCTCCTTTTGCTTGTCCTCTTTTTCTTTGTCAACAGGCTATGTGAACTTGATTTCTCTATTGGGATTTGCTGCTTGCTTCTTAGACATGGTCATATCAGCAGCTCTAATGATATTGAGAGATGTGGCTTTAGGCACAACAGCCTCTGGGTGTAGATTAATATAGGCATCTATATTGAAGAATTTGTTAGCTTTCTCATACCTGTTTAATTCTTCTTTCCTGTATTTGGACATTGTAGAATACTAGGAGGCATCTTTTCCTTCAACTTTAGCTTTGTTTATCAATGATAATCCAAACAGTTCCTGGAACCTGGCCATTCTAGCAGTAGTCTCTGTCTCTGGATCGACAAAGGGAATGGGAGGAGACTCTGCCCTTTTAGGACTGCCAGCCTTTTGTGGTTCAGGATCTTGCTGTTGCTGTTGCTCATGATGTTGTTGTTGTAGCTGTTGTTGAGGTTGTTGTTGCCTGCTGGAAGAGTACCTCTAGTTGCTGCTTCCTTGAGATGAGGATCTACCATGTTGTCTATGGTATGTTTGAGCATATAAGGTAACCTCTGAGATGATCTGCCTGAAGAACTAACAGAAGGTGGAGGAGGAGGAGGAGGTCCTTTCCTGTGCCTTTGAGGAGGAGGAGAATATCTTCTGCTTTTCTTTCTTTCCTTTTGCTGATTCTTGGACAACCACATCCAGGCTGGCATCCCAGGATAAGGAGTAATTTTTTGAAGGATATAGTAAGGGGTATTATGTGTTGGATTTGGCTTGGGAGCAGCAACTGGAGGAGCCTTCCTTTTCTTTGAAACTTTCTTTTTAGCAGAAGGGCTATCATCAGAATCATCATCATTATCATCATCTTTTTCAGAGGAGGATCCCTGAGTATTATCATATAAAGCATCCAAAGATTTCAGAAGATCTTTGTCAATTGAATTGTCAGCCTGAGGCTGAGCTTGAGGTACTGGAGCTGGAGTTGGAGCAACTGCTTGAGGTTCTGGAGCCTGAGGCTGTTCAACAACTGTTTTATTTTCAGCAATTAACAAATTCTCTTCTTCTATATCTTCCATGATGATTTCATCCAAATCTGGCAATGGACTGTCATCCTTTTTATAAGTAGGAGCAGAGACAACCTCTGGAGAAGAGATATCTTTGGGAGCAGATATTGTATGAGTATCTGAAACTGTAAAACTATCCTTGAGTTGCTTAGCAACTGTAGGACTAATAGGTGCGGTATAAGGTACAATAGCCAAGGATGGCTTTAGGAAGATAGAAGGAAGAGAGCTTAAATAAACTGTATCAAAAGAATTCAACAAATTGAACAAATCCACTGTGGGATGGACAAAGCAATCACCAACAGTTATTCTTTCTGTATCCTATATAACTGTATATGTATCTATAACCATATAAATATCTATATCTGAAACTTCTGCTGCTGCTTAAACTGGAGAAGCTGCTTCATTGAGCATCTCCCCTTGCCTGATTTCAGTAAAAGCTAGAATCAAGCCCCTAGTGAAATAAGGAGGGATAGAGGAGGTAGCAAAGAGAGCAGCAAGAGAAGAAATAGAATTAGCAAGAGGTGTAATGGCCTCTGCTATAAGAGTCCTAATCACTAGAGTGATGTGCTCCAGGATGGTAGACAGGGAAGGAGAAGATGCATCCATAAACTCAGGTGGAGTTTGGGTGGATACAAAGGGATTAGCAGTAGGAGTGACATCAGTGATGATGTCATCCTGAGGAGAGGATGAGGAAGGGGATGGTGTTGGACTGGAAATGGTATGAATAGGAGAAGTGGGTGTGGATGGTAAGGAGGTGAGAAGATTGAATGTAGGGGATGACAAGAATGTATCAGTGTTGATGTCTTGGAGGTGGGATGAAAGAGGAGATTGAGGAGGTGTGATATGGAGTGTAGATTGAGGAGGTGTGGGCATATGAGTTGGTGAAGGGATTGAGATGGAAGGTTGTAACGACTCCATCCGTTCATATAGTATATACTAGAAGGTCTGGCCTGGGCCCCACATCATATACCACAAAACATGCGGCGAAGTCACGGAGGGATACCAGAGTTGCGCATCCTAACTCATTGCATTCTAGCGGAAGCCTATTACATGAAACTGATCTCCAAACATGAATGTACACCACATAAATATCCACATTGATATATAAACAGGAATGTTCAGCAAATACAAAGTCAGTTGGCTTTATGGCCTTACAAGCCCTTTTACAACAGTGGCTCCCAAACATTGGCGCGCAGGCCAGCCACAAATAAAGTCTTAGGCCTGCGCGCCACGACACCATGGGGGGATACGAGCCAATCCCGGGTCATTAAGACTAAAATCTCCGGCTGCACGCCACAGAGTAAATGCTCAACTTTTGTCGTTGGGTTTCGGCCGTGATACGGTGGTGGGACCCTGGTTCGGCGGTACAGTAAGAATGTGCCCTGAGTGTACGGATCGTCGAGCCGCGTGGCTAGCGATTGTGATGGAATGTTTGTGCGTGAGTGCATAATATGTGATGAATATATATATATATATGCCTGTGAATTGCTATGCCTGCAGGGAAGGAATACCACTGCCCCGAGAAAAGGGGTAGGGTCGTTATATGCAGGTCGGATCATCCACGCCTCGTTGATGACAAGGGGAAGGAATACCACTGCCCCGGGAAAAGGGGTAGGGTCGTTATATGCAGGTCGGAATACCACTGCCCCGGGAAAAGGGATAGGGGTAGGCTAAGTTTAAAATACCCGTATAATGTTTGTGATGAATGGGTTGTACCTGTGAAGGGTAGTAACAAGAAGTACTGGATTGGAAGTCCAGGAAATACCCTTGTCATGCTTGATGTTCATGGTTGTTACCTGTGAAGGGTAATAGCAGGAAGTACTGGATTGGAGATCCAGGAAAATACCCTTGATCTTTGTGATGCTTTGTAGGTTGTGCCTTTGAAGGGTAGTAGCAGGAAGTACTGACGTGAATGCCCAGGAAATACCCGCAAATGCTGGTTCGAGCTAGGGATGGAAAATGAATTCCGTCGCTACCACTGATCGTGGCACCTAGCTAACCTGTGATTGTGAAGCCAGTCCTGCGAGGACATGATGGATATGTATGAGCTAGAAGAGCTCTTACGGCTTGATGCCAAACAGGTAAGGTGAAACTGGCCTGCGCCTTTTTCTTAGCCGCGAGTACACTGTACTCGGTGATGGCAAGGCGACTTGAGCAACGGGGGGGGGGGGGGGGGGGAGGGGGCAGATGATCCAACCTGCGTTATGTCTGTCCGACATGAGACTTGAAGGTGCGATATGTTGGAGCGCATAGCGATAGTCTTAGGACTGCGCGCCATGACACCATGGGGGGCTATGAGCCAATCCCGGGTCATTAAGACTAAAATCTCCAGGTGCACACCATGGAGTAAATGCTCAACTTTTGCCGTTGGATTTCGGCCCTGATACGGTGGTGGGACCCTAGTTCGCCGGTATACAAAGAATGTGCCCTGAGTGCATGGATCGTCGGGCCGCATGGCTGATGATTGTGATGGAATGTTTGTGCGTGAGTGCATAATATATGATATATATATATATATATGCCTGTGAATTGCTATGCCTACAGGGAAGGAATACCACTGCCCCGGGAAAAGGGGTAGGGTCGTTATAATTTGGTAAGCTGAATGCTGACTGTTACCTTGTTTGCCACCGTTGGGTGGGCTGTCCATGTGCAGGTGCTGGAGAACCAAGCGGGACACAGAGAGGTTGAAGTCCCTGCTGTTGCTGTTGCTACTGCTGCTAGCCCTTGAAGGCTAAGTTTAAAATACTGTGTTCTGTATATTTGTGGCCGGCCTGCGCTCCAATGTTTGGGAGCCACCATTGTAAAAGGACTTATAAGGCCATAATGCCAACTGACTTTGTATTTGGTGAACATTCCTGTTTATATATCAATGTGGATATTTATGTGGTGGACATTCATATTTGGAGTTTAGTTTCGTGTTATAGGCTTTCGTTAGAATGCAATGAGTTAGGATGCGCAACTCTGGTATCCCTCCGTGACTTCGCCTCCTGTTTTGTGGTATATGCTGTGGGGCCCCTGCCGGACCTTCTAGTATATACTATATGAACGGATGGAGTCGTTACATTTTTGGTATCAGCTGTCTTGGTCTTTCCCTTTCGAATTCGTGGTCGAATTATTTTATCGGTTGGAAAGCACATGTTTGTGCGAACCACGTTAACACAACTGAACTCGTGAATGTCCACTTTAGGAATGCAAATACATGTGTTTGAGGAACCTGCACGTTCCTATTTTGTGGTTATTGCTTGTGTGAGGTCGCTAATGTGCTTGTCTTGTTCACCTATAGGTGATGCAGAGTGGTGCTGGTCAATCGGAGCCCCAACGTTCTGATGAAAGTACGACATCAGCTGAGGTGCCTATACCTCTGCGTGATGCAAAAACTGTGTGACTAGTTGTTGAGGTCTTGTTTGCGATGATTCAAGCACAGCTGATTGGGCAGGCGCAAGGGAAGGCGCAGCCGGCATTGAGGCCATAACAGGTTGCGGCGAGGCCAGAACCTGTTGCAGCTATGGATCCTTGAGCAGCTGAAAGACAGTTAAAGCAGTTCATGAGTTTCAATCCGCCGACGTTTATGGGCATGGGATCTCCCACGCAGGCAGAGGATTGGTTATCGCGCGTCAAGCAGATAATGACGACGATCAAGACGGAGGAGGATCAGAAGGTCACCTTATCCACCTTCTTACTCGAAGGAGATGCACGTTTATGGTGGGACGAGATGGAAGTACACCACTTAGTAGGTCGGCCGTTAACCCAAGTGTCGATCGAGGAGTTCTCTCGAATGTTCCTGGCAAAGCACCTACCCGCGGCACAGCGCATTGCCATGGAAAACGAGTTCCAAAGGCTGACACAAGGTGAAGGCAGTGTTGAAACGTACCTGCATGAGTTCACGAGGTTGGGATGATATGCGGGTTCAATCTTCGCTGACGAGCAGCGGAAAACTAATCGGTTCTATGAAGGCTTGCAGGACGAGTTGCGATTCCTGCTTTCAAGTTCTGTGAACCAAGGATTCCAGGCGTTGGTTGACACTGCGTGCGCGCTGGAAAAGGACATGAAAAGAGTGCAAGGGATACGAGCCTTGGATTTAACAAAGCCAGAGTTCAAGGCACCCAGACCTGGGAAATCATATTATAAGAAGAAATGGGGCAAAAGGTCCAAATCGACAGGATAAACTCCTTCTTCGGTTGCATCGGGTGCAACGTTGATAAGTTGTAAATATGCCTATTTTTATGTACATTAAATAAGTTGTTTTACTTTATTTTTGTCATTTTTACTTATACTTCCTTAATAACTTGCTCGTATTTTGTAAATATTTTGCTAAATTACTTTATTTTGATTTTCTGAAAAATTTCAGGAAAAGTCAAATTTTTGCATAGTACACGCCCGTGTACTATTGGTCACGCCCGTGACCAGGGCGTGATAGTTCAAATCCCGTGAAATCAGCAATTTTTGATGAAACAAGTTTGACACGCCCGACGTCACGCCCGTGTCCAATGACACGCCCCGTGACCCCAGCCCGTGTCAAGCAAGCTCGACGAAACCGTGCTTGACGTTTTCCGCTCGACGTTCGTCGACTCAACCCAACACGCCCGTGTCAAGATGCGACAGGGGCGTGTACTCCTCCACCTGGCTCAACAAGACCCACGCGACGACTTTCGACGCGACCCGCGCCCAGTTCCACCTCCCCGACACGCCCACCGTCACGCCCGTGACATGGGGCGTGACCGCCACGTGACCGACACGTGTCCAGCCCGAAGTCAACTAAGCCGTCACCTCGCCGGATCGAATCGATGAATAGTGCTGACATGCCCCCTGACAAGCCCGTGTTAGAGGTCGTGTCCCATGAAATTTTTTTTCTATAAATTCAGAGCTTCTGCTTGTAATCCTGTTCCACTTTTTGGACCCATTTTGCTTAGGAGTTATGCTGCCTAGATGGATTCCAAGTTTATGTAAGGGATATTTTCTCCCCCTCTCCTTAGCTTTTATTTTCGTGTCTTTGTAACTCATCCTTTTATTTAATAAAACGTGTTTTTCATCTCTTATTATGGCTTTGGAATGGATCTACGCAACTCCACTCTTATGCAATCTTATTTCTTTTATTTTGTTTATCTTTATTTTTGTTCTTTTAAATGGGTGTGTGTGTTGAGTTTAGTTTTTATTGCTTACATAATCTTCACAATTTTCATAGTTTAGCTTTTCCGTTCATATTATGTTCATCCTTAAGAGTTTATAAAAATATCCTAAAAAGTGATTTTGATTTTTCGTCTCACTTAGCCTTTTTTATTTCGTGTAAAACTTTCATTCTCCTCACCCTATTTTCCACTTTTTAAGCTCTTTTATAAAATCATAAGAATGAAAATATAGTTATTTTAATTTTTCAAACACTTCCATTTTCGCATTTATTTAAAAAACCGTTTTGTCCGTTTAATTTTTCTGTCTTCTTTTTACGCATTTCTACCGCATTCTAGCGGTAGAAATGTATTCGTTTTAATTTTTCGAGCACTTAACTTTTGCGTTTATTTGCAAATCCATTTGCTTGTTTAATTTTTATTTCAGCTTTTTATGCATTTCTACCGCATTCTAGCCGTAAAAATGCAGTTGTTTTAATTTTTCATTAACTTAGTTTTTATTCATTTTTGTACGGGTGCGCATTTATTTCCGCCTACTCGTTAAGAGTTAAATGACGCATTGTTTTTATTTCACTCAGTAGAGTGTGTGAGTTTTTAAATTCTGTCGTGTGCGTGTGTTTTACTTTATGTAGAGAGTGTGTGTGCGTGAGTTTTACTTTCTGTAGAGTGCGTGCGTGTGTTGCATTTATTTTCTCCTACTCGTTTGAGTAGGACTCACTTTATTTTCCCCTAATCATTTGAGTAGGACTTGAAATTTCCCGCCCACTCGTTTGAGTGGAGACTTGTTATTTACAGCTTTCTTTCTCCCGCCCACTCATTTGAGTCGGGACTCGCACTTTACTACTTTCATTTCAGTCTCACTCGTTTGAGTGGTACTTGCAATTTACTGCTTTATTTTGTACTTTATTTTACTGTTTTCTTTATTGCTTTCATTTACTGCTTTATTTATTGTTTTCACCGCTTGCCGTCCCCATTCAGATGAGTGGCTAATCGTTCTTAGCCCTCAGTATCGAAGAGTATTGGGACAGATAAAATAGCTTTAAAAATTAAAGGTCCTATTTTTCTAATTAATTAAATTAACTTATGGTTTGCCTAGGGTTTACGACGCGTAGAACCACTTATCGATGTGTGGGCTCTATTTCTGTAGTCCATACGCTAGCTAGCTGAGAGGCCGTGCGTATAGGCCGATCACCCCTTGGTAAAGAGAGTTCCGTACTAACCCTCGAGAGAGGAGGCGCGCAAACTCTACCGGATTGGGTTCCCCACCCAATAGCGGGGTTGTTAGCGTAATGCAGGCGTTAAGAGGAATCCTTCGTCGGACGAGAGCCCGGTCGAATAGTCTTAGCGTTCAGGTGAGCGATATCCCTATAGCTAGGTGAGCTCATTTTAGTGGAACCTCCACGGCCAAGTCTCCGCCTTAATTAATTTGAAACTTAGGATCTCTTTTTATTAAAAGTTTATTTTAGTTCAATTTTATTTGATTCCGTCGCGCTAAGCTTTTCATCGGCTCCACCTTTTTAATTACTTTTATTTTTATTGCCTTTTTTATTATATATAAAATACCCGACAAGTAATTATCGGTAAAATAATAGTCCCCTCCAGGGAAGAGTAGAAATAATCGAACCGACCCCGAGAACAATATGACCTCAATATTCCACACCGGAATATCCTGTACTACTCACGATAGGTGCACTTGCCTCCTTTCGTTAAAACTCGATCTAAACCGTTTTATATCCAAATAAATAAATCCGCGCGTCCCGTTTTCTAAATAAAAACCACGTCCGCCTTTTTCCTTAAATAAACCGCCCGGGGCGCCACGAGAATACTCAGCAATTTTTAGAGTTTTAACCGCATCAAGTTTTCAGACCCAATGCGAAAATATCAATCAAGTTTTTGGCGCCGTTGCCGGGGATTTTTCGAGTCGTTATTTTGAACCCTGGAAATCTATTAATTTTACCTATATATATAAATGGTTAACCAACAAATTTTTTTTACTAAAACTACTACTACTAATAATAATAATAATAATTACTTTAAAAATAAAAACAAAAAAAAATAAAACAAAAAAAAACTAAAAACTAAAAATCCAAAAACCTATAAAACTAAAAAAAATCGAAAAACCTCTAAAACCAAAACAACTCAAAAAAAATTGAAAAAAAATTAACAAAACAATTTTTTTATTATTATATAAAAAAAATATTTATATACCAAAAAAATCTAAAAACTCAAGAACCACAAAAAACAAATTCTAAAAACTAAAAATCTACAAAAATCTAAAAAATACTAAAAACCCAAAAATTAAAAAATAAAAAATCTAAAAAACCTCCTAAAAACGCAAAAAAATTTCGTATATAGGTTTTGAGTTTAACTTCTTTTTTTTTCTTTTCAAAAAGTCAAAATTTTTTCCAAAAAAAATATATACACTTGGAAATAAATAAAATTTTTCTATTATTCAAAACTTATATATTTATTTTGTCACTTTGGCGCACTTCACACTTTTGTGCGCGCTCGGGGATCGCCTTTTTATTACACACTCAAATAGCTAAGACGTTAGCTAATCGAGTCACACACGCACTTGCCACCCCTACCGTCCGCAACCTTTTGCCAAATTTATCTTTTTCCCTTTTCTGTTATCTTTTTGCTTCTTTTTTTCTCTAACTAATGCAGGGTTTCGACCCGGGCCTCTCTGACCTCGTCTTAGGGAAGCTTCTACCCTCCTTTTTTATTTTGTACATATTTCATTCTGTCTATTATTCTTTCCGCATACTTAGATTGCAATATTGGGGACAATGTTGAGTTTAAGTATGGGGGGTGTATTCTTAGTTTCCTATTCTGCACTTATATTTTCTGCACCCATCCAAAATACTAAAAAATTACAAAAATGCAAAAACTTAAAAAATATTTTTTGTTTTTACCCTCAAAAACTCAAAAAAATCATAATTTTTTTTACTTTGTAAACATTTTTGTAAAAAAATCTCTCCCCCCTCTCTCTTCTTTTTTGTAAAAGCTAGCGTTTTAAGAACCGGACCGGACCCGCCGGTTCGACCGGTCAGACCGCCGACCGGTCACCCGGGCGGTCCGGTCAAGCCTCTAAAACCGGCCCCGCTCAGAACCGTGTAAAACCTATAAAATCGGCCAGTTGAACCACCCAACCGTAAACCGGACCGGTTTTCCTAAAACCGGGCGGGCCATGGCTCCCAAAATTTAATACCAAAAATGAGGGGGGGCGGCAATCTTTGAACCCATACCACTTCGAAATCAAGTAAGGAAACAAGCCACTCATCCATTTGGTCATTGATGAATGCTTTTAAAATATATTATATACATATAGATTAATACATATTTATAAAAAACAATCTATATAATAAAAACACATGCATATTAATGTATAATTGACAGCCAAGCCAGACGTGTGACAGACATATTTATCAAATATTATCTTATTCTTTATTATTTAATTAGTACATATTTTTCAAGTAGTTATAAAATTTGTTAAAGATTGCATAAAAAGTGATCAAATATGATGAATTCTCTCATTTTTATTTCTTTTTCAATTATATTTTTGCGTATGAAGTAAAAATTTTGTTATTTTATATTTATTTTATGGCCGACGATCCTCGCACGTACATTTTAAAATACGTGTTATGCGTATTTCCCTTATTCCGATATATATTATATATATAACGGTTCAAGCCCGATTGAACTAGTTGGACCAGTTCAACCTTGAACCTCTCCCTCCGCCGGTTCGATGTCCGGTCTAGTTTTCAAAACCTTGGTAAAAGCTCGCTTTTTAGCATACCCACGGCGTTCGACTCATCGAACCAACCACCTAAATAAGAGTCTGTTCGCGGGTCATCAAGCTTTTTTTTTACTTTGTACATTTTTTGTAAAAAAATTCTCTCTCCCCCTCTCTTCTTATTTGTACAAAAAATTCTCTCCCTTTCCCCACTATCTTCTTTATACATAACACCTCTTTCTTTCCCCTTTTTTGTAAATAACTTATTAAAATACACAAAAAAGCTCAAAAAAATTAGAAAAACCAAAAATCCAAAAAAAGAGCATAACTATATAAAACCAAAAAAAAGAAGATAAAAATCAAAATTCCAAAAAAAGGATAAATACCCTAAAATTCCAAAAAAATCGTTTATTTTGAAATAAATAAAATCGAATATACCATGTCTTAACGCTTTTTTCTTTCCAAAAATCTAGTTACGAGTTAATTTATAAGCGAATTCTTTTAATTCTTTGCTTACTATTCGTTTATTAATTAAAGTCTGATAGATTTAAGTGTCTGAGGTTAAGTTTTAAAGAATTTTTTATGTCTTTTCCTTATAATATAGAACTTGTTTTTCACCACCACTTCTAATTTTTATAAATAGAAGCTCGTCTTTTATGTTAGAAAATAACAATCATGGATTTCAATTATTTCTACTTCATGCTTTTAGAAACATAGGAACGTTCATTTTAAAAAGGTTGCTCTCAAAACATTTTTATTAAAATCTAGTTTTCTTTTTGAAAAAATAAACTCACCTCCATTTTTTCATGTCTTAATTGGCATGCTTACCCATATTTTATCCCTTAAAAAGATCTTATGTCAATGAGAATAAGATTTCATTCCGTAAATATAAGCACTAAATATTTAAAAAGATTATATGTTACGGAGTAAGAGGATAAAATTCATTACTCCTATACATATTCATTGGGTTATTTATTATTTATGAAGAAAGAAAAAAATTATTTGTTAGGAAAATAAGATTTCATTTTCCTAATAATTCAAAAGAAAAAATATATAGAGGTTTGAGAAAAAATTACCTCGCCTCTAAATCCAAGTCCTCTTCATAACCCACCAAACCACTTAGCTTATTTCAATGATTCTAGAATTAATTTAAATTTTTCTGAGAGCATAATTTTTAATTGCATTATTTCCTTTAACTTCTTTTAAGCTAAAGTTTTTTTTATATAATTTCAATTCATCTTTGTTAAACTAACAAAAATAAACTTTTGCTTTCTATTTGTTTTATCTAGAAGTCTTTTTGAAACTCTTCCTCTATTTAAAATATTTTTATAAATTAGGATTTAACTCTAGTACCCCGGATGTTTATTTTGATCTCACTATTTAATTAATTCAAGCGGTAGTTAAACTTAGGATTTCTTTAATTCCTTAGAGTTCATCTCTAACTTTTGCTCTAGAATTATAAAAGCTTAAGTATGAGGTTATTTGATAAGTTGTAAATATACCTATTTTTATGTACATTAAATAAATTGTTTTACTTTATTTTGTCATTTTTACTTATATTTCCTTAATAAATTGTTCCTATTTTGTAAATATTTTGCTAACTTACTTTATTTTGATTTTCTGAAAAATTTCAAGATAAATCAAATTTTTGCATAGTACACGCCCGTGTACTGTTGGTCAAGCCCGTGACCGGGGCGTGACAGTTCAAATACCGTGAAATCAGCAATTTTTGATGTAAAAAGCTTGACACGCCCGACGTCACGCCCGTGTCCAATGACACGCCCCGTGACCCCAGCCCGTATCAAGCAAGATCGACGAACCCGTGCTCGACGTTTTCCGCTCGACGTTCGTCGAATCAACCCGACACGCCCGTGTCAAAATGGGATACGGGCGTGTACTCCTCCACCTGGCCCGACAAGACCCGCGTGGCGACTTTCGACGCGACCCGCGCCCAGTTCCACCTCCCCGACACGCCCACCGTCACGCCCGTGACATGGGGCGTGACCGCCATGTGACCGACATGTGTCCAGCCCGAAGTCAACTAAGCAGTCACCTCACCGGATCGAATCGATGAATAGTGCTGACACACCCCCTGACACTCCCATGTGAGAGGGCGTGTCCCATGAAATTTTTTGTATATACATTTAGAGCTTTTGCTTGTAATCCTGTTCCACTTTTTAGACCCATTTTTCTTAGGAGTTATGCTGCCTAGATGGATTCCAAGTTTATGTAAGGGATATTATCTCCCCCTCTCCTTAGCTTTTGTTTTCGTGTATTTGTAACTCGTCCTTTTATTTAATAAAACGTGTTTTCCATCTCTTATTATGGCTTTGGAATGGATCTTCACAACTCCACTCTTATGCAATCTTATTTCTTTTATTTTGTTTATCTTTATTTTTGTTCTTTTTAAATGAGTGTGTTTGTGTATGAGTTTAGTTTAGTTTTTATTGCTTTCATAATCTTCATAATTTTCATAGTTTAGATTTTTCGTTCATATTATGTTCATCCTTAAGAGTTTATAAAAATATCCTAAAAAGTGGTTTTGATTTTTCGTCTTACTTAGCCTTTTTATTTCGTGTAAAACTTTTGTTCTCATCACCCTATTTTCCACCTTTTAAGCTCTTTTATAAAATCATAAGAATGAAAATATAGTTATTTTAATTTTTCAAGCACTTCCATTTTCGCTTTTATTTAAAAAACCGTTTTGTCCATTTAATTTTTCTATCTTCTTTTTACGCATTTCTACCGCATTCTAGCGGTAGAAATGCATTCATTTTAATTTTTCGAGCACTTAGCTTTTTCGTTTATTTGCAAATCCATTTGCTCGTTTAATTTTTATTTCAGCTTTTTATGCATTTCTACCGCATTCTAGCGGTAGAAATGTAGTTGTTTTAATTTTTCATTAACTTAGTTTTTATCCATTTCTGTACGTGTGCGCATTTATTTCCACCTACTCGTTAAGAGTTAAATGACGCATTGTTTTTATTTCATTCCGTAGAGTGTGTGAGTTTTTACATTCTATAGTGTGCGTGTGTTTTACTTTATGTCGAGAGTGTGTGTGCGTGAGTTTTACTTTCTGTAGAGTGCGTGCGTATGTTGCATTTATTTTCTCCTACTCGTTTGAGTAGGACTCGTTTTATTTTCCCCCTACTCATTTGAGTAGGACTTGCAATTTCCCGCCCACTTGTTTGAGTGGGACTTGTCATTTACAGCTTTCTTTCTCCCGCCCACTCATTTGATACAGGACTCGCACTTTACTGCTTTCATTTCAGTCTCACTCGTTTGAGTGGGACTTGCAATTTACTGCTTTATTTCCTGCTTTATTTTACTGCTTTCTTTATCGCTTTCATTTACTGATTTATTTATTGCTTTCACCGCCTGCTATCCCTATTCCGATGAGTGGTTAATCGTTCTTAGCCCTCAGTATCGAAGAGCATTGGGACAGATAAAGTAGCTTTAAATAATTAAAGGTCCTGTTTTTCTAATTAATTAAATTAAATTAAGATTTGCCTAGGGTTTATGACGCGTAAAACCACATATCGATGTGTGGGATCTATTTACGTAGTCCATACGCTAGCTATCCGAGAGGCCGTGCGTATGGACCGATCACCCCTTAGTAAAGAGAGTTACGCAGTAACCCTCGAGAGAGGAGGGGCACAAACTCTACCGGATTGGGTTCCCCACCCAATAGCAGGGTTCTTAGCGTAATGCGGGCATTAAGAGGAATCCTTCGTCAGACGAGAGCCCGGTCGAATAGTTTTAGCGTTCAGGTGAGCGATACTCCTATAGCTAGGTGAGCTCATTTTAGTGGAACCTCCACGGCCAAGTCTCCGCCTTAATTAATTTGAAACTTAGGATCTCTTTTTTATTAAAAGTTTATTTTAGTTCAATTTTATTTGATTCCGTCGCGCTAAGCTTTTCATCTGCTCCACCTTTTTAATAACTTTTATTTTTATTGCCGTTTTTATTATATATAAAATACCCGACAAATAATTATCGGTTAAATAATAGTCCCCTTCAGGGAAGAGTAGAAATAATTGAACCGACCCCGAGAACATTACGACCTCGATATTCCACAGTGGAATATCTTATACTACTCACAATAGGTGCACTTGCCTGCTTTCATTAAAACTCGATCTAAACCATTTTATATCCAAATAAATAAATCCGCGC
Source organism: Platanthera guangdongensis (assembly GCA_039583875.1). NCBI lineage: Eukaryota > Viridiplantae > Streptophyta > Magnoliopsida > Asparagales > Orchidaceae > Platanthera > Platanthera guangdongensis. The sequence goes on from CM077158.1 coordinate 81,362,324, forward strand.
ACCCCGTTTTCTAAATAAAAACCACGTCCGACATTTTCCTTAAATAAAGCGACCGGGGCGCCGCAGGAATACTCAACAATTTTTCGAGTTTTAACCGCATCAAGTTTTCGGACCCGATACGAAAATATCAATAAAACATCGGGGGCCACGTCAAGGCCAGAGACTCGTACGTGCTTTACTTGTGGACGAGTGGGGCATATAGCCCATGACTGTCAGGTTGTTCCGCCGAAGGGAGAAAAGAAGGCGGGAGCGTCCTATGCTGAGAAGGGAAAGGCTGTGGTGGAGTCCTCAGCATCCCAGGCGCAACCCCGAGTCTACAACCTTGGCCTGCAGGAGGACATTAAGCAAAGTGACGTTGTCACATGTACAAGTTAGTTATTGCATTGTTTTGCTTAGTGCATGCTTTGTTTCTTGTATGCTTTGTATGTGGCTTGTGTGTGATACAATTGCCACATGCTTTCTGATGATTCGGGACACGCTTGCGCGAGCACTGTTTGATACAGGTGCTTCGCACTCATTTCTGTCTCAAGACTTTGTAGCTCGAATTGGTGTACCTAGACATGCGAAGACAGAGAACATCAGGGTGGTGTTACCGAATGGTTGTTTGATGCTCACGTATCGGGCTTGCGATGTGGCGGTTCAAATTGGAAGTCGGGAGTTCTGTTTGACTGCATTTGTATTGCCGATATCAGAATTCAATGTGATCTTTGGAATGGATTGGCTCGCGGAGCAGCATGCCTTTATTGATTGTAATGCCAAAGAGATCACATTGGGCCAGAATACCGAGCAGGATACTAAGTTTGCAGGAATGCGAGGAGTGGGCGGGACGTTGATGTCGGCACTCCAAGTCATCAAGGCTGTTCGGAAGGGCGCGATGTTCTACTTCAGGATGATTCAGGATGTTAAGCCAAAGGCCAGTGTGAGTGATGTTCCAGTTATTTCAGAGTTTACAGATGTGTTCCCTAAGGATCTTATTGGGCTACCACCCCAGCGGGAGATCGACTTCACGATCGAGTTGGTGCTAGGTGTGAAACCTGTGGCCTGCTCGCCATATTGCATCGCGCCAAAGGAGATGACGGAGTTGAAAATCCAATTTCAAGAGTTGCTGGAGCAGGGTTATATACGCCCATGCATGTCACCTCGGAGCGCACCTGTTCTGTTTGTGAAAAAGAAAGACGATGGTTTGTGGTTATATGTTGACTACCGTGAACTGAACAAGCTGACAGAGAAGAACAAGTATCTGATTCCACGGATTGATGAGTTGTTTGATCAACTGGTGGGATCAACTGTCTATTCCAAGTTGGACTTGAAGTATGGTTATTACCAGTTGTGTATTCGGGAAGGTGACATTCCCAAGACCGTATTTGGAACACGTTACGGGCATTATGATTTCACGATAATGCCGTTTGGGCTGTGCAATGCGCCATCGGTGTTTATGGATCTGATGCACCGAACGTTCCGAGAGTACCTGGACTTATTCGTGATTGTGTTCATTGATGATATCTTGGTTTACTCGAAATCCGAAGCTGATCACGCAAACTACTTGCGGTTGGTTTTGCATACTTTGAGGAAGAATAATCTCTATGCCAAGTTCTCGAAGTGCGAGTTTTGGCTATCGTCGGTGGCTTTTATTGGCCATGTGGTAAGCGGAGAGGGCATAACAGTAGATCTTGCGAAGATAAGTGCCATATATGAATGGCCGGTGTTGTCTTCGGTGGCCAAAGTCAGGAGCTTCCTTGGACTGACGGGCTACTATCGACGGTTTGTTGAAAACTTCTCGCGGATTGCTTTGCCTTTGACCACACTGACGAGAAAGGATCAGAAGTTCATTTGGATGCCGGAGTGCGCGTGAGCTTTTGAAGAGCTAAAGAGTCAGTTGACCACGATGCCTGTGTTGACATCGCCATGTGGTACTGACGGATTCGAAATTTACAGTGATGCTTCAGGGAGCGACTTAGGCTGCATTCTTCTGCAAAATGGGAAAGTGATTGCTTATGGATCATGCCAGTTGAAGGTGCATGAGCGAACTTATCCCATCCATGACTTAGAGTTGGCATCGGTAATCTTTGCACTAAAGTTATGGCAACATTATCTTTATGGCGTGAAAGTTGATATCTATACGGACCACAAGAGCATAAAGTATTTGTTGGAGCAGAAGGACCTGAATATGCGACAGTGAAGATGGCTGGAGTTCCTTGGGGACTACACCTTTGTGATTCATTATACTCCTGGGAAGGGAAATATGGTCGCTAATGCCTTAAGTCGGAGGGCTCCGATAAGGGAAAATTGGTTGCAGAGACATGAGGAAAGTCTAATCCAGGAGCTTGAAGCATTAGCAATTTCTTGTGTTGACAAGAATTCCACGACCGATGCATATTTGAACTGGACGGAGGTGCAATATGACCATGCGTACAGGATTTGACGAGCAACGGAGCTAGATGAAAGTCTCCAACGCTATGCAAAGGACGGGCCAGAGGGCAAATTCTCCTGGGATGATGGCCTTTTGCAGAAAGAGGGCCTGTTGTGCGCCCCGAGTATGGGTAAGTTGCGGGAAGAATTGATGTACGAAGCTCACTTTACGAAGTACTCAATTCACCCTGGGAGCACAAAGATGTTCAGAGACATGAAGAAGCTATTTTGGTGGCCAGGACTGAAAAACGTTGTCGCTCATTATGTGGCCAAATGCCAAACTTGTGCTTTGGTGTAGGCAGAATGCCAGAAGCCTGGCGGTTTCTTGAAGTCGTTGTTGATTCAGGAATGTAAGTTCGATGATATTTCAATGGATTTCGTGCACGGGTTGTCGAGATCTCAATACGGGAATGATTCAATCTGGGTGATTGTAGACCGGTTGACAAAAGTGGCGCACTTCCTTCCGAACAAACGGGACGATTCAGTGGAAAGTTTGGCAAAGCTCTATGCGGAGCAGATTGTACGTATACATGGTGTTCCTCATAGCATTGTGAGCGATCGTGATGGGCGCTTTACTTCTAATGATTGGCGGCTAATCCATCAGTTGTTGGGAACTAATTGACGTTCAGTACGACCTTTCACCCCCAAACGGATGGCCAACTGAGAGAACCAATAGGACAATGGAGGATATGCTCGCCCTGGACTTTGTCAAGAGATGTGAAGATCATCTCTATATGGTGGCGTTTGCCTACAACAACAACTACCAAGCGTGCATCGGTATGGCACCGTATGAATCTCTGTATGGTCGGAAGTGACGTACGCCGTTAGCTTGGCAGGAAGCAGGTGAATCCAATGTGTATAGGCGTAACGAAGTCGAGGAAGCGAACTCGACGATACTCACGATACGAGAGAGGCTACTGATAGCACAGGATCGACAAGTAAAATACAATAATGCCAAGCACCGGAACGTGGAGTTCGCTATGGGTGATTGGGTCTACTTGAAGATCAAACCCTTCAAAGGCGTGTACAGGATTCGGCGACTGAAAAAGTTGAGTCCGAGATATCTTGGTCCATTTAAAGTGGTGGAGCAAATTGGGGAAGCTGCATATCCGCGAGCTCTTTCGGCAGACTTGGGTAGATTACATGATGTATTTCATATCTCGGTACTTCGGAAAGCCGTCAAAGATCCAGCTCAAGTGATCGAGAATGATCGTGTGTCGGTGGAGTATGGGCTAATGACGAAGGTTAGGCCATTCGGATCAAGGATCGTGCCGATAAACAGTTGCGGGACAAGATGATCGGGATGGTCAAAGTTCGGTGGGACAATTGCGGCCGTGAGGAGCTAACATGGGAGCGAGAGCCGACCATGCAGGCTGAATTTCTCGAGCTCTTTGTGTAACTGTTATGCAGTGTGTGTTGAGTTGTTTTGAACATTTATGGAATAGAACCTCTTGTGTTTGATTCCTTACTCTGTACAAATTTCGGGGATGAAATTTTTGTAAGGAAGGGAGGGTTGTAACACCCCAAATCCCAGGATTGGGAAAAGTTGGGTGACACGGCCTGGGACACAGGTGTGTCCCAGGGCGTGTCCTGCTCGGGTGAGCAGCCGGCGAGTGTTCGACGAAAAAATCCGTTTTGCAAAAAATGAGGGCACACACCCTCTGATACGGGCGTGTCCGAGGCCATGTCCTCCTCTTCTCGACGAACTTCGTTCGACGAAGTTAAGATGGAGGTGTGTATGCTGCCGTGTATGGGCACACAGTCGATGAGACGGGCGTGTCATATGCTGTGTCCTTTGTTGCACGTGCCCAGGGAATTGAGGCCTGGTGAACACGGGCAGGACACGGTCATGTCTTGGGGTACACGGCCAGTGACACGGGCGTGTCACTGGCCGTGTCCCGCTCGGGTTGAATTGGTTTTGTGCAGCCTGATGTACACGGCCACAAACACGGGCATGTCTGAAGGCGTGTCAGGTGACACGACCCGTGACACGGGCATGTCACATGGCTGTGTACTGGACTGGATGAGTCGGTTGTGTGTCGCTTAAGGTACACGGCCTGTGACACGGGCGTGTCACAGGCTGTGTCAGGCAAAATTTAGCCTTTTGTGGCAAAATCATTGTCGTCCATTTTCTCAGCTGGGATCCAATGGCTGAGAGCCCTCCTTGCTTCCTTAAGGCCGGAAAATGAGATGAGAAAGCTCATTTGCTTTTGGCCACTATCTTTCTATAAAGCTAGAGAGAAAGAGAGGAAGAAGGAGGAGGAGGAAGAGGAGCCGGCCACTGTTGGAGCTGCGGAGTTCCTGTTCATAATCTGCGGCTAGCATTGTGGAGGCAAAGCAGCTGCGGTCCTTTCCAGCTGGCTAAATGTTTATGGCTCCGAAGTGATCTTCAAGGGTAGCGATCCTTCTTCCTAGCCATGTGAAGGCTTCCTTTTGGCATGTGCATAGGTTTCCCCCACCAGAGAGTGGCTTGGTAAGGGAGTCCTTTGGGTTGATTCGTGGAATCCCCAATGATTTGGCATATAGATGCGGAAATAAAGTACAGAATAGGCATGTTGTGTGAAGCCCATCTGGACAGGTTAGTCTGGATTGGTGATGTTGCATATACGCACCGAAGAAGACTCTGTGATGAAACGTGTATTTTTGGAGTCATTGGGTTAAACCTATGAAGGGCAGTAACAAGAAGTACTGGAGTGGTAGTGCAGGAAAATACCCGTATAATGTTTGTGTTGAATGGGTTGTACCTGTGAAGGGTAGTAACAGGAAGTACTGGATTGGAATTCCAGGGTAGTGAAGGCCTTGCCCACCCTTTTGATAATATCAAAGGGGGAGAATAAATTAGTTCATGAGTTTGGTCATGAGTATGCATCACAGGTTAGGAGAGGTCAAATATAGGGGGAGCATGGTTCAATTATGTGCACATAGATAGGGGGAGCAAGTCGAATTTGTAGAGCCACATATATACTACAACCAGATGGTAGCTTATAGTTCTTATTTTCTATATGCACTCTATCTCATGTATTATTTATCATAAACGATATTTGATATTATCAAAAGCTGGAGTTTGTTGGAACCGATGTTTCACATTCCCTGTGTTTGAGAATATCAAATCCCCGGTTGTATTTGATCATGTTGTATGTTTATAGAGTGTGCAGGTTGTTAGGTGCAAGCAACATAGAAGGCTCATATGGATGCTACCGCCAGGCGCTAGCACTAACGCGCCGCGCTAGCCCGTCGACGAATGTTGAGAGAAGAAGCGTCGAGAGTCTGGGCTACCGCCAGACATTAGTACTAACGCAGGCGCTAAGATGACGATTTTTTTGGACCTTGCGCTCTGGATGGTTTCGGTGCTAGCTCTACCGCACCGCGCTAGGTCTTCGACGAGTTTCGAAGGCAGAAACGTCGAGCTCAGCGCTACCTCCAGGCGACTGGATTACCGCGGGCGGTAACTTAACTATTTATTCGGTCCTAGCACTCTGGAAGATTTCAACCGTAGCACCTACCGCGCCGCGCTAGCCTTGTCAAACAGATGGTGCCCTTTCAAGAACGTCACAACCTATTTTACCGCGCGATGCTAGCTCAAATGAAAAGGCGAAAGATCATTTTGAAGACTATTTTCCAGTTTTAGAGGACAGCTGGCACAACAAGCACGCGAAACTACCGTAGGCGCTAGTCTTACCGCCAGCGGTAGCCTGTTTTCATGAAGACGTATAAAAGCCGCTGCGTTTCCTATTATCATTACAGCTCTAAGATGAATTTTGACAAAGGGTTTCTGAACTCCAAATTTCAGCCGCCTCCTTGCGCCCGTCTCCACATCTCTTCATCAAAGTTGAAGGAAGCCTTCTCCCTCCCGTTCATGAATGAAGAACTCCGGTGATCCAGAATCTTCATTGACCACTGAGAACTGACCGGTTGCTAGCTAACGAAGATCTCAAGCACTGGTCGTAGATCGCACACCGGAGAAGTTGTCAAGAGGGAGAACTTCATTTTCTTATCGTTTTTACTTTTAATCTTTGTACACTTTTTCTATTTTCTATTTAGTTTTTCGGTGAGAAAATCGGCTGGAGAGGGTCGTCAGAATCTGGGAAGGATTCCACGGTAAATCATCCCGGGATTTGGGACGTCTATATCGGAGGATCTAGCGGGGCTCTATGACCGTCCCTTGTTTGGAGGTGAAGAGTGGGCTCTAAGACCCTTCCTTATGTGGAGGTGAAGAGTGGGCTTGAATGCCTTTCTTGAAGGGAAAGGGTGAGAGCCAACCGGTCATAGATTGGTCGGTATATAAACCAAAAGAATCTTTATTCTCTTCGTCTCTGTTCTTTGATGCCATGAAGATCAAGTTTTGATGTATACTCATCTTGTACTGTTTTTCATTATTGATTTAATGCAATGAAATTCTTTTCTCTGTGATTAGTTTGGTGTGTGAAACTTTTTAATTCAATAAACGTTCGCAAACCTTATTCACCCCCCCCCCCCCTCTAAGGTTGGCCACTAGATCCAATAGGCACAACTCGAGCTGTTGGATCTAGTTTCAAAAGCAAGTTTCCTGGTGCCATTTTCACCTCCACCAGCAAGGTCAGAAAGCTTACTTTCTGAGGAAGAAGGAGAAGCAAAAATAACAAAATTCTGTAGTGAAGGTTAGCTGTGTGATGAAAACTTGGAACTGTTATTTTATTTCTCTTCACCAGCAGGTTCAGAGTATTTATCTGAGTAAAGAGGTAGCAGCAAGGGATAACCCCAGCTGCAGTTCTTCGCAGTTCAAGTAAGCCTAATCCTGAAGATATAATCTTGGGGGCTGTGAAGAAGGAGATAAGGCTGAGCTTCTGGTTCAGTTCAGAAAGGTGCAGAGCAACAGATCTACAAGGTACTTCCAGCACATGCAAAGATCTACACTTGTTACTGTAAAGAAGATAGGGCTGAGACCTTCTCAATTCAGGAAGCAATAGGCTCAAGGACTATATCCCTGTAGTCATAGCTGGGCTGAGTTTATCTCAGTCCTGGGATATTGACACAGAGATAATATCTCTGTTGTCATTATTCATCAAACTCACTTTCATTCTGTAGGATATTTACAGATCTGAGCTGTAGGCCTGAATATATAAAGGTTGAGTGTAGGATTCAAGTGTGAATCTGAGTGTAGGATCCAAGTGTGGATCTGAGTGTAGGATCACTTGTTGATCTGAGGTAGGATTCTGTTGAGAATCTGAGTGTAGGGCTTTGGTCTGAGTAGTAGGATTCAAGTGTGAATCTGAGTTATAGGATCCAGCTTGGATCTGAGGTAGGTGATCATTTGATCACTGAGCTGTAGGGTTTTTGAACCTGAGGTAGGAGTGTCATTCTCTATGAGTTATAGGGCACTTGTGCCTGAGTTATAGGATCCTTTGAATCTGAGGTAGGGCCTCTGTGCCAGAGTTATAGGAGAGTCAATCTCTCTGATGTAGGATCCTTTGTGGATCTGAGGTAGGGTTGTCCTCCCATCCTGAGTGGTAAGACCTTTGGCCTGAGGTAGGTGATTAGTTGATCACTGAGTTGTAGGGCTTAGTGCCTGAGTTGTAAGTATTAGAGGAGACTGAGAGATCATGAGAGATCTGTGGTGTAAGCTCTTAGGAGCTGAGATTGGAGAAGTGTCATGTCTAAAAAGAAGATAGAAAGGTGGGAGGAAAAGTGGATGTACCCATAATCCGGGGAACCACTATAAATTCCATGTGTGCTTCTTGTGTTGTTTCTTTGTGGCAGGTTTTGTTTCTTGAAAACAGAAAACTACTAACTCACAAAACAATTAAGAAGTAAAATAAAAGAAAGTCACAAGAGATTAAGAAACCTATTCACCCCACCTTTAGGTGATTTAGCTATCCTTGAAATTAAAGACTTTCAACTGTTCCAAATATTATGCTAGAACCGGAACTGGTCAAACCAAATAAGGTTTGAGTTCTAATTTGAAGAATTGTTACCTTAGCATTTCGGTTCACAATTTTAGTAAACCTGAAACCAACCGGAACCGAGATAGCTCTATTTGTGAATTTATTAATTGACTAATAAATCATTTAAATAATAAGAAAATTAGAGAAAATAGCTAATGACCTCATTTTTTTTCCAAAATTTTTTATCATAAGACCCTACAAATATATGAAGGAGATATAATGATTAAAAATTATTCTTTAAATCAAAATATATTTATTTTGATTTAACTATGTTAAAAACATCAAATGAATAAAATAAAATAGTAAAATATATTCTTGAGCCCTGAAGAAGACGGTGAAACAACGTGAAGATTGCCGAAGTTGAAGTACACAAACAATGTCTACTTTGCCCTTGAACTTTTTGGGAACTTGGAAGTTTTTCTGGATTCAGAGATGGAAGGCTCTAAGTGCACGAGAATAAAGGCTTCGGGAGGTGTGTAATAGAAATTTCTCGAAATCCTTTATATAAAATTTGCGCTATCACCGGGCCATAGGTAGTTATCACAGGCGATATATCCCCCAGTTGCAATGCATCTCACTCTGCGATAACCGCGTCGGGTAGATGGAGATCGTGTACGAATATGGGGATATCGTGCGATAAAATCGATATCGCCTCAACGTGCTATGCCTAGATTGTGTGGAACATAGCCGTCACCATGCTGACATCATCAAGGCTATCTCCTGGAAATAACGCTATCGCCAGCGATATCAACTTTCCAAAAATTCAGCTCCGCATCTCCAAGTCAAATCCATAAGAGGATTGTAGCTGTTATATCTGCACATCATAAACTCATATTTAGAGGGATGCAAAAATAATTCCAAACATCTTCTACTCACTATTTCATTGTATACGAGAGATATATAAGTATGAAAAAGTCAAAACAATGTTATTTGATACTTGAAAAAAAATCACGTATTGAAGATAATCTGTAAATGATAAATTAACAAAAACTTGATTGGAGCATGTGTAGCATAAACAAGAAAGAATGGAGAAATTAGTTTGGAAAAATGTTAAGATTTTTAGCTATCACGGGCGATAGCAATATTGCCCGACGATATCAGTTTCGAATAAATAGGCAGATTCAAGTCAAGATCTCATTTTGACTCCATTTTCCTGAAACCTTATCGCGAGTACTCGGCCGTTTCGCCCGCGGAATATAAAAAATCAAGGCATTGATAAAAAAACATTAAATAAAAAACATGATATAAACTTAAAGTACAAAAACTAATTAATGTCATAACGACTGTTACAGGACACGTGATTGAATGAAAATATATATAGAGAAAATTAAAATGCATGTCATATCGATATTGATAAATAAAATACTTGATTCAATACATATTATTTTTTAAATAAGATTCACTTTTAAGTCCATTGTATTTAGTTTTTTTTGAAATAAACAAAAAACAAATTTATACCCGCATGACAGTACCCCACCTCGACAACGCTCTAACGTGACAGCACTCCTACAGTGCGCAAACATCCGCGCACGGTTGTCGCAGACATGTACTATTGCAGCATGGGTATTTTTGCACACGTGGGGGTTTGCGAGTTGCAGCTGCGTCGTCGCGTTGTGACACTATCCGGGGGGGGGGGGGGGGGGGGGGTATATCATGCAGGGCACAAACGCTTCTTCTATGCATTGTTAGTTGAACAAGTGTCCTCTCGGGCTCTCGGGATAGTATATATATATATATATATATATATATATATATATGAAAGTATCTAGCGTATACGTAAATTACATAGAGGGGGATGAATAGATGATGTTTGTGTCTTTTGTGGAATAAAAATTACTTAAAAACAAGCACACAAACACAGAGATTTATAATAGTTCCCCGAGTTAGGTACGCCCACTTTCCCGCCTCCCCTATCTACCACGAAGGGCTAGATTCGGCTACTTCACCAAACTAAGATTTCGTCAAAACTTACACCTCGGAGCCGCAACTCCTTGAACTCGGAGACGATGCTCCAACCACTCGGAGAACAACCTCTCCTACAACTCGATCCACAACCTGATCTACAACCTCGATCCACAAACACATCTACTAACTCGACCTGCAAACGGATCTACAAACTCGGAGATAAATCTCCTACAGATACAAAAAGAGTATTAAAACACTATTACACACAAGAACTGAAAACTTCAGTCCGCCGTTCTTCTAAAATAAAGGATCTTGAATATGCTTTGGAGAACACGGTGAAATCTGAAATCTTCCGGAGATATTGAATCTTGAGTCTTCAAACGACTTGATCTGGAGAAGTATAGATCTTTGAAGAGAAAATCGATCCAGTCGTGTATGTTGAAGACGATGAAACGTGCATAGAAGGTTGTCGGCGATCGATCGGAAAATCGCGAAGCGTAAGAGCCGAGTCGATGATTTTCTTCGTTTGGAAAGTTTCTGTCGATTCAAAATGAGAGTAATAGCACGATTTGGAAGGAAATATATCCCATGTATATATATAGAGATTTCCTTGCCAACGGTTAGAAGAAAACTTCTAAAAACGAAACCTAGAAATTACTGTGCATGGCCGACCGAACCCGAACTAGGAAAATAAAATTGTCAGAAAATGACCTAAGCCAAATTCGTCGAGTATTGTTGAGTATCATAAGGATACTCATCAAATACATTTTGATATATGACAAAAAGGACTTAGCCAAATCATCTCAGGCCGGCAGGTCACTCAAATCCATGGCGAAGAGTCATACTCGATGAATTCATCGAGTATCAGCAGGTATACTCAACAAATTCGTCGAGTATCAGCTGAAAGACTCATCATACTCAACGCCGTGGCACTCAACACTTTTTGCTCACTCAATGCCATAGGTTGCACTCATCGAATATTATCGAGTTAACTCAACGCACTCAACGCTTGATATTCAACGAATTATACTTGGAAAAATCTAGAGAAGTAGCATCGACTAGACTCGACGAATTCAGCGTGTATCACTTAGCATATTCGACGAATTCGGCGAGTATCATTAGATAAATTCAACGAATTCGACAAGTATCCACAGCGATAGTCAAAAAATTTTACTTAACAAATTTTCAATTTCTCCAATGAATTTACCCCAAGTATATACGACGAATTCAACGGGTATTGGTAAGTATACTCGACGAATTTGGCGTGTATCAATGACGATACTCGTCGAATTCGACGTGTATGATTAACCATGCTCGCCGAATTTTACTTAGGTAAAATTCCTATTTTTCTTGGGTCTAACCCTTGACCATCCTTGAGCTTTCACTTGTACTTGGGATATAAGTACACAACAGTAGAGAGATTACACGTGAGTCAAAACATTGGCCTACACAATGAGGATTACATTATATTGTCCTGTGTATACTGACCCACTGTAACCTGACATTGATGTGTACTTGATATTGTAGAACGACAAATACATAACTAAAAAGACAACATCAAATACAGTCACAATTTATCTTAGCTTAACCAGACCCTTCTTCAAATCCAGGTTATTGTGGATACAATGCCCAACAATCTCCCCCTATTTGAAAAAGTCAGAACCCTATAATCTAAGGTGAATTGCACATGATAACTAATAAAATATGAAAACTTGAAAACATAAACAATATAAACAAAAACATGCATTCTAAGACAACTGTGAAAATTATATATATATATATCTAAAATTATTCACAGTTGTTAACATGGGGGGGGGGGGAACCCGCAACTCTACACAAAATGTAACTATTGGTCCAGCCTGCTCTGACTCTTCTACCTCTGTCTGTCAAAATAAGCCTTTGGTTTTGGAAATTACTTTGGAGGGAGTGCATGCATCAGATCAACATTTCTATGATTTATGAAGTGAATTCTCCTTTTTATGCAGGATAGCTTATACTTGTTCCATTCTTCCTGATCGTAGTGGTGGTGATGTTTTTCACCACCAATGTCGACCAAGGAGAATTTATCTAATATAATACCTCTATATATGTGACTCCACACTTCTTCCATTTCTCTGTTAGGCTCTGACCTGATAGCAAATAGGCCTTCCCCACATCTTCTTCACTTGTGAACTAGAGGGGCAAAGTCTTCAACAATCTCTACCTCTGGAGCCTCAGCAGCAGTAACAGCTGCAGTATCAGTCTGAGAAAAATCCTATGGGTCTGATCAGAAATAAGAGTAATCCTGGGTAGGATGAGTCTCATTATGTGCTAGTACAAGGACAATATAACTGGCAACTGACCATGCAGCCACATACAACTGTTATAACTGTAGTCATTTGAACTTTTGAAATTTGCTAACATTGCCGCTTCAAGTGCATTGACCTTAGCTGCCTCCTTAGCTTTCAAGGAATCCTCCCCCATTCTGACTTCTATAGCCAGAGAATTTGCATACACTTGTAAGATGCATCATAATGAGCCATAGATGTATTGTGCGCTTCAATCATAGTTTTTGCATTTATATTAACATTATCCACAGTTTCTTTAGTATATTTGAGATCATCCATGTTCAACTTTATGGCTTTTCCTCCCTCAACAAATAATAAGTCAAGCTTTGTGTCAAGAGCTTCAATCTGAATCTTAACTTAAAAAAGGCCTCTGTTGACGTCTTGTTCAGTCTCTTGCACCTTGTCCAGAATTTTCTTCATTGTTGCTTCAAACTGCACTTGCTGTCTTGCCAACATGACCTCTATTATCTTTAGAATTGAATAATCAGCACTGAAGGTGGCAACTATCTCTGAAGCAATATGTGGGAAATAAGGTAGATCTTCACTAAGAGACTCATAGATCAGAGATAAACATGCTTTAGACCTCAACAAGGGCATTACAATAGCTAGGACAGGAGTATGCACCTCTGTATCTCCTTCCTCATCACAAATCTCCACTACCTCCTCAGGAAGAACTGGAGGTGCACATGTTGCCTTTGCAACTCTCTTCTCAAGGTTGTAGATAAACATGTTAACCTCAGTAGCAACTGATATCGAAGTCTTAGTCACCTCCCTCTCAGAAGATGAAGCAGGAGCAATTTAGGGAAAGGGACTATCAGGTTCTCCACTACAAGGAGTGATGGCGATGATGCTGATGCGGCTGTGGATCCCAGTCATAGAGAGTTCGTGGATTAGGATGGTCATTGCCGCAAGCTCGAGGATGGGAGTCTACCACGATGTTTCATCGCCAACATCGCCGCTGCTACATGATTAGCTCGACGTCCGCCGCCACTAATAAATGAAATATGTAATTATAAATTACATAATTATAATTATATATTTTATCATTTATATTTTAGAATTTTTATTTTCAAGCATTTCATTATTGTTTTTATTTCATGTAATGATGGGTGCCTATAACCATCAAGAGTATTTTGATTTCTTGCATTTAAATTTTGTATTATTTTTATTTCATGATGTGTGCATATAACCATCATAGTTTCATTTTGAATTTTGAATTGGAGGAGATGGAGTGGTGTAAGCCTATATATAGGCCATGATATTTGTCGTATTTTTTAGAGAAAGAAAAGAATTTGAAATCCCTAAGTCTTCCTTGAGATATTTTTCCCTCTCCTTCTCCTTCTCCATTCAAATATCGGCCCCCTTAAGCTTCTTCCACTTGGCCTCCGACCATCTCCATCCTCCCCTCTATTCTCTTTTCCTCCTATCCTCCTCCTCCTTCGCTAATCTCGGCCTCCATACCTCTCCCTCTCCAAACTCTCTCGGCCACCCTCCCTTTCCACCAACCCAAGCCCCATCTCCCTCCAAACCGCCGGCCACCACCACTCTTTAATCCCAGCCAAAGTCCTAGCCGCCACCTCCTCTCCATCCTTTACAACTCCTGACCACCTTTCCACCACCAACCAAACCCGAGAAGCCATCACCCTCACAAAAACTGAGCCACCCCCTTGAAAGGAATAGGCCACCACCATTCCACTCTCTTCTTTCCTTATATATATTGGATTCCTAAATTCTCCCTTTTCTAGGGTTTGGGCAAAAGAGAAAACTACGAGCGTCTTCATTGTCCGGTGCGGATCCAAGGACTTGAGTGGAAATAGAGAATCTACCACCGTCGTGTGCTCTTCCTCCACTCATCTTGTGGACGGATTATTCTTGGGATTGGGTAACGATTTTCTTAACCATCTTTGTGTGATTTATTCTATAATAAGGCTAGTAAGTTGTCCTGATTTATATTGAATGTTGTGCGTAATTAAAATATGATTTTAAGAGTTGCTATTCCGAATATTTTTCGTATAATTTGGAGCGGGTAGATCTCGTGAACACTAGAAGAAATCGGGTTCATCACCCTTGATTTCCTCTTGAGTTCAAGAGGTTTGGTATTCCCTCATATTAATTATATTTTCGGATTAATTTGGACTTATTTTTAAATCACTAATTTTGGCCCAGAATTTCTCTTATTGGAATTGTGAATGTTTGCGTATAATTTAATTTTGAATAACTAATTGTCCGGATCGTGTGGGTCCTATTCGCTTGAGCGAACATTGACCTATTACTATTGTTCAATCTATAAATGGAGTAGCGTCCCTTTGCGTTGTGTATTGTTAAATTGTTGGATTCACCGTTAGTAATAATTTAGAGAACTTTACTCGCTACGTATTTATTTTATTTACCGATCCTAAGAACGCGTAGTGTTTAATCCGTCGAAACCTTGGGCCTGCATCAATTTGGTATCATAGGGAGGTTCACGTCAATTTCCTAATTGGCACCCTCCCACTTTTATTAGTACGCCGACACACACTTGCACGTTTCATTGCCAAAACAATAATTTTAAAAAAAAATTTGGTCTGAAAATAGCGGCCTATATTTTTATTATTTCAGCAAATAAATCAAAAAAAAAGTATTTAATAATCTTCATATTATTTACAGCAAGAAAATAAAAAATATATATATTTATTACCTTAAGTAATTAGTGGGAACATTTACATCTTTGAAAATTAAATAGGGCCAGGTTATTTATTCATTGCATGTGCACCAGTTCCAGGTGAGTTTTTTCACTCCGGTTCTCACTGATATGGCCTACGACGTTAATGTTTCCCGAATAAAATCCTCTGATTCCATGCTGAACGTTAGGAAACCAGTTTATTTACCTGTAGTGAATGAGATTCTAGACTTGATTAGGCAACTAACGCCTACCACAGCCTTGCCATCATACCCTAAGAATTCTAATCTTCCCCAGACTTATCTTCATACTAAGAGTGAGATATTCACCTATGATGGTTATGGGGATCCCAAATTTTTTAGAGACTGGCTTAAGTGGGTAGAAATCTATTTTGATTGTCACGAATGGGATGACCACCAAAAGGTTAACATCGTCCGAGAGCGGTTAATAGGTCGAGCTCGCTTGTTTTGGTTAAACGAAGAACGTCGTGTTGGTAGCTATAAAATTGCTTGGTCGTACATGCGTAGCCTACTCTCGGATCACTTTGATCCCGCCTACCTACGTACTAATAACACCACACCCGTTAACAAGAATATTTTCATCACTAGACCCATATCTGCTTATAGGAGTGAACCTACACCTCAGGATAGATCCTATCCCCATAGAGGTAGTAATACCCAAAGTGTGCCTATTCCCACCTCTAAGGAACATAACCAATTTAGACCCCAAAATTTGAACTCGAAATAGGTTACTACTAGGGTGTTTGCTCCTTTAGACTCGACGTCTAAGCCCCCTGATATCGTGACTGACACCCATGAGAATGTTGATGTAGATGTGGTATTTCTTGATCCTGAGTATGCTGATGTTGATATATTATCTCTGGATTCTGAAGATGACCATCTAGGTGTGAGTATTCCTTCCCGTACGATAGTGCCCAATGAGTCTGGTGATTCTGAAAGTGAGGTAATCCCTAGTGATTTAGAAGATGATGTATGGGATGATTACATTCCGATCCGTGAGAGTATCTCTTTGCCTATTACGTGCCCTACTAGCGTTGTGTTTGTTCATCCTAGTATTGAGTGCCCTCTCTAGGATATGATCCCCATCACGTTAGAGCCTATGATTACACCCACTAAGACTTTATCTGACTTACCTGAGGAGCTTGTCAGTCAGGATTTCTCTATTGTCATTGATGAACCTGACTTAATGGATGTCCCGACTGATGGGGAAGACTCACCTTATGTGATAAGGTTATGTTTGGATGATTTTAGCGCTGCGAACCCGAACGATAGTTATTTGATGTTACCACCATTGTCTAAAGCTCAATCTGAATTAAAATTGTCGTCGTTTTCGATTTTGCCCATTTCTGAGACCGTTACTGATTCTGAATTGAATGACTTGTGTAGTGTGTTGGAAGAAATTGCAAGCTAGGAAGTGATATTTTTGGACGATTCTTTGGTTTTACCCCAGACTGAGAGTTCATTGATGTTATCACCGATAGGTGAAATTAATCTGATTTGGATTTTATCCCGGGTTTGATTTTACCGACCCTTCCTCCTATTTTGTGCCCACATTGGTTAGCATTTTAGGGAGTGAAATCGGTAGTCCTAGACTGAGTTGTTGTGACGCACCCACTCTATTAGTTCCTACATTAGCGCTGTCTCAACGCTTAGATCTTAGTAAGTTCAGCGCGCTAGTTTTTGGTCTGTTCACCGCACCGCGTAGAGCTGACTACGCGTCACATTTGACTATTCCTTTCTCCGCGTGTCCGGCTACGGTTCTATCCTCGTCCGTTTCTGATTCTTTGGCAATTGTTCCTCTAGTTGTGGTATCCCCTTGATATACTTATATACCACACCCGGTCGCACGCATTTATCCATCGCCATTTGATGACCCTCATTTCCCCACGTTAGTGACTATAGTTGGGTCCCTTGAGTTGTTTCACTTGCACATCTTTTCACATTCGGGAGCATCCAATTCAATTGTTAATGATGAGAGGTTTACCTTGGCATATCTTCATGCCAAGCGTGAAAAAATTAAAATTAAAATTAAGATTGCGGTGTCAGAGCCCATAAAATTATCTCTGATTACAAGGCTCCCGTGCCACCTGACTTAGCCCCCTTATCATCCGCGTTTGGGTTTAGTCATGTAGCACATGGATTCTCTCCTTATCTATCTAGGACATTAGAATTTCACTTTAAGTTATGTCGCACGCACTTCCACTCCTTTCCGAGACCGTTCGACGCTAGATTTAGTGATTTGGGTTTAGTCTTGTCAGTTCCCGAGCGACTGCCTTCTGGCTCCGTTAATAAATTAATACGTAGGAATGCCGACCCATCCATGATTATGAAGAACGTCAGATTTCATGCTTTCATTTCAAATTTTTATATAGCACAGGGTGTTTCACTTTATTTCAAGTTTCCTGACTTTTTTACTGTACGTCTCTGTTCCACCTGAGTGCTTTTCTCCATCATTTCTTCCTACCACTAAATATTCTCTTGGGTTGGGTAGTGTTAGAATTGTTGTATCTAATTTCCACGTGGACTCCTTGGTTCATGAACCGAATGGTAAGATTCAAGTTAATTTTCTTTTTCCTGACACCATTTCGAGTTTTGCTATTTCTACACCTGACAGGTTCTTAGTGTTATGGGACGTTCATGCTATTACGACACGGATTGCGGGGCCAGATTTGCCCCGTGTTGCTGCTTCTTTGGACTATTTTTCTCTCACAGGCCACTCATCGGTGATGAATAATTTTGAGTGGGGGAGGATTGATGGCGACGATGCTGATGCGGCCGTGGATCCCCGTCATAGAGAGTTCGTGAATTAGGATGGTCGTTGTCACAAGCTCAAGGATGGGAGTCTACCACAATGTTTCTTTGCCAACACCACCGCCATTACATGTTTTGCACGACGTCCTCCGCCGCCAATAAATGAAATATATAATTATAAATTACATAATTATAATTATATATTTTATCAAGCATTTTTATTTTCAAGCATTTCATTATTGTTTTAATTTCATGTAATGATGGGTTCCTATAACCATCAAGAGTATTTTAATTTCTTGCATTTAAATTTTGTATTTTTTTATTTCATGATGGGTGCATTTAACCATCATAATTTCATTTTGAATTTTGAATTGGAGGAGATGGAGGGGTGTAAACCTATATATAGGCCATGATATTTGTCATATTGTTTAGAGAATGAAAAAATTTTGAAACCCCTAAATCTTCCTTGAGATATTTTTCCCTCTCCTTCTCCTCTCAAATTTCGGCCCCCCTTAGGCTTCTTCCTCTTGGCTACTGGACATCTCCGTCCTCCCCTCTATTCTCTTTTCCTCCTATCCTCCTCCCCCTTTGATAATCTCGGTCTCCCTACCTCTCCCTCTCCAAACCCTCTCGACCACCCTCCCTTTCCACCAACCCGAGCCCCATCTCCCTCTAAGCTACCGGCCACCACCACTCTTTAATCCCGCCCAAAGTCCTAGCAGACACCTCCTCTCCCTCCTTTACAACTCCCGACCACCTTTCCACCACCAACCAAACCCGAGAAGCCATCACCCTCACAAAAACCGAGCCACCCCCCTTGAAAGGAATAGACCACCAGCTTTCCTCTCTCTTGTTTCCTTATATACATTGGATTCCTAAATTCTCCCTCTTCTAGGATTTGGGCAAAAGAGAAAATGGCGAGCATCTTCATCGTCCGGTGCAGATCCAAGGACTTGCATGGAAATAGAGAATCTACCATCGTCGTGTGTTACTCCTCCACTAATCTTGTGGACGGATTATTCTTGGGATTGGGTAACGATTTTCTTAACCATCTTTATGTGATTTCTTCTATAATTTTGTGAGGTATTGGTGGAATAGAAGGCTAGTAAGTTGCCCTGATTTATATTGAATGTTGTGCGTAATTAAAATCTGATTTTTAAGAGTTGCTATTCGGAATATTTTTCGTATAATTTGGAGCGGGTAGATCTCGTGAACACTAGAATAAATCGGGTTCATCACCCTTGATTTCCTCTTGAGTTCAAGAGGTTTTGTGTTCCCTCATATTAATTATTTTATGGGTTTAATTTGGACTTAATTTTAAATCACTAATTTTGGCCCGGAATTTCTCTTATTGGAATTGTGAATGTTTGCGTATAATTTAATTTTGAATTACTAATTGTCCGGATCGTGTGAGTCCTATTCCCTTGAGCGAACATTGGCCTATAGCCATTGTTCAATCTATAAAAGGGGTAGCGTCCCTTTGCATTGTGTATTGTTAAATTGTTGGATTCACTGTTAGTAATAATTTAGAGAACTTTGCTCGCTACGTAGTTATTTTATTTACCGATCCTAAAAACGCGCAGCGTTTAATCCGTCGAAACCTTAGGCCTTCATCAATGAGTGCATTAGCAGCACTAACCTCAGCATCAACAGACTTATCAGAATCAATTCTCATCTCATCAGTAGCATCATCATCAACATCATCTATATCCTCTTCCTCAGCAATATCTATCTCAACTGTATCAGCCTCTGCTTCCTCATGCACCATCTCCTAAACAGTAGTTTGAGCAATCTGAGCAGCCTTTGTCAGCAGATTCTCTATCTTTGGGACTGTAATAACTAACTCCCGCTCTATTACTTCCCTCAATCTCTCAGGAATTTCACTGGGGCGTAAAGAAGGAATCCTATCCTCAGGAGCCTGATCTTCCTCCTCCACAGCCACATCTGGGGCTCCCTCTTGCCGAACAATCTTCCTATCTCATCTTGAGAATATGGATGAGTCAATATTCTTTAGGTGATGGATAGGCACTCCTTTGGTCATATCGAACTTGTCACCGTCCATTTGATTCAGGAACAAGCTGATAATCCTTCCAAAGTTGGGTGTGCGGAGACTGTCCTTTATTTTCTCAAACAGCATCGCACCCTAGTCCATTCTTTTTATGCAGATGATTGTTACTAGAATCTTGAACATTTTTGAAGATAGATAGTCATGTGAACCAGTCTTGTATAGCAACAATTTTACGATGATATCTGACAGTAGCTTTCCTTCTTCCTTCATTCCTTTTCGTTTGATTGATTTTGTACCTCTGGGCAAACCACAAAATAACATAGCCCTTATGAAGTCCTCCTCATCGAGGTGATCTGCTTCTCCATAATCTGGGAGCCTCAAGAGCCAGTGAAATGAGAGGCCTTCACCTTAATGGAATTTTCACGAACTTTGCTCTTGATTACCGTATCTTCGTGTCGGAGCTTCGCATTCTGGAAAAATTCAAGAACGACCTTGTCCAGAACTTTTCATGGGTATTACAGGGCAAAGGAGAGTACAGCGGTATCCAACATTAGTATAATGTTTCTGAACTTATCAGATATATCAGCAAAGCCTGTATGGACCAAATCACCTCCCCATAGCAAGCCATTGGTGCTTCTAGGAGCCTTGTAGAAAACTGAATTCTGGACTTGGTGAACTGAAATCCGATACCACTAGAATTCTGGACTTGTCGGAATCGGCGAAACAAAGTTGTCGGGAGCAGGCTACGACATGAAATCAATAGAAAATGGTCCTTTTGCAGTTAGCTAGGGCTTGGAAATTGGTCATAACCCTAACGAAGAAGATGGAATCCATGCCTGTGGGAGGAAGATGATGCCGTGGTACGGGAGCCGAAAGGTCAGGGTCTGTCATTCGGCGAGTCGACTGATGTATTTCATCGAAATGTTTTAAAATCCAAAAATTTGATGTAGGTTGCCCTCCCTTTTTCTATATATATATATATGTATATAATTTTCAAATTTGCCTAGGAGGCGCGTACCTTATTTGTCGTCAGTTCTTCGGATCCAATATTGTACGATAGAATTTCCAAACAAGTTAAATTCAGCGAGATTCACCGGATGCATAATCTGATTTGGCGAGTATCCATATATATCCGACGAATCGGCGAGTTTGCTGTCCGATATTCGCCAAATTTTCCTTTGAAAATTTTTCTTCAGGAGTCAATATTCAGCATACCTAGTTTCGTTTTGAAAAACGAGAACTTGGCCTCGTCCAGCAGCTTCGTGAAAATATCTACAACCTGCTTGTCCGTCAGGACATAACAGAGTCCTTGTTCTCCACATACACCCGGATGAAGTGATAACGCATCTCGATGTGCTTTCTCCGGCTGTGGGAGACTGGATTATTTATGATCGCTATTGTGCTGGATGAGTCACAATACATCAGAATCTCTCTGAACTTCAAATTATAGTCTTATAGTTGATTCCGGATCGATAGTAGCTGTGTGCAATAACTACCCGCAGAGAAATACTCTAACTCGGCGGTAGAAGTTGCCACACAATTCTGCTTCTTACTGCTCCATGAGATAAGACATCTTTTAAGGAATTGGCACGTCCCGAAAGTGCTTTTCCTATCATCCCTACTTCCTGCAAAGTCGGCATCCGAAAAACCAATTAGCTCGACATCATTATTTCTCGGGTACCATAAGCCAAGATTGGGTGTGCCCTTATGGTATTCTTAAAATTTGCTTTGCAGCGATGTAATGAGATTCCTTAGAGTTCACCTGAAATCTAGCACAAACACATGTTGAAAATATTATATCTGGTCTACTGGCAGTGATGTAGATCAAGGATCCAATTATGCTTATGTACTTGGTTTTATCAAAAGGTTTTCCTTTCTCATCCTTATCCAGAGACACAGTTGAACCCATTGGAGTTCTCATAGAGGTTGCATTCTCCATTACGAATTTCTTAAGAATCTTTTTTTGAACTTCGCCTGCGAGATGAAAATTCCATCTTCAGATTGCTTCACCTGAATTCCTAAGATATACTTCAGCTCTCCAATACTGCTTATTTCAAACTTCCCTTGCATAAGTTTGGAAAACGTTTTACAAAGGTTCTCTTCCGTAGAGCCAAAAATAATATCATCAACAAAGATTTGCACTAGCAGAATCTTGCCTTTTACTTCCCTAAGAAGTAATATTTTTCTATCTTTCCCTTTGTGAACTTATTCTCAAGAAGAAAACTAGACAACGTCTCATACCAAGCTTGGGGAGCGTACTTTAAGCTGTATAAAGCTTTATTTAAAAAATAAACATGCTCAGGTAATTGAGAGTTTACAAAACCTAGGGGTTGTGCTACGTATACTTCCTCTATTAGATTCCCATTGAGGAATGCTGACTTCATATCCATTTGGTAGACAGTGAAGCCTTTAAGGGCAACATATGCAAGAAATAACCTGATCGCCTTGAGCTAAGCCACTGGAGTAAAGGTCTGGTCGAAGTCAATCCCATCTTCTTGTCTGTATCCTTGTGCTATAAGTCTGGCCTTGTTCTCGATGATTACTCCATGTTCATCCAACTTGTTTCTGAATATCCACTTGGTGCCGATCACATTCTATCCCTTTGTCCTGGGTACTAGCTCCCAGACTTTGCAAAATTCAAATTGATTGAGCTCCTCTTGCATTGCCAATATCCAAGAAGCATCCTTGTTTGCCTCTTCGAATTTCTTTGGCTCAACCTGTGACAGAAAACATAGATGCATAATCTCATTAGTTGTACCTCTTCTGGTTCTAACGCCGTTGCTTGTCTCTCCTATTATTTGATCAGGTGGATGATCTCTTATATGTCTGAACCCTGAATTCCTTACTCTCCCTCCAGCAGGCTCTGAAACATCTAGTACATCCTCTGTAGGTTGTGGCAATTCTTCCTCTAGTGGTTCTTCATCCACCGAGCCTGGATTGACGAGCTTGACTGAGCTTGGAACTTCTTCCTTGATATCTTCATCCAAGCTTAGCTCCTTGAACTAGTACCTGCATCTGCACCAATATCACTAGATGAGCTACTTTGGAGCATGTTTGTCTCATCAAATATAACATTTATTGACTCTTCTACTACCAGATTTTTCTTATTAAAAATCCTATATGCCTTACTATATGAAAGTTATTTAACAAAAAGTTAGATAATCACCTAGAGGGGGGGGGGGTGAATAGGTCTTTGAATTTTTATCTGTTCTTTTGTTGTTTTCAAATTAAACTATCTAAAGATTGTCCTTAGATCCTGCAATAAGAAGGAGAACAAACAACACAACAAAAACAAAGATTTATAGTGGTTCCCCAATTGGGTACGTCCACTTTCCCTCCCACCTATCCAACTGATTTGTTGGACTAGGCACAAACTCCACCAATATGCTCCTCAGAGCTTACACCTCAGGCCCTCAGCCTATAACACAGATTCTTCACAGAATCCAAACTCAGAACCATAAGGTTCCTACCTCAGAGCCCTGTAGGAGTCCTACAGCTCAGTAATCCACTGATCACCTACCTCAACCATTTTTCTAAGGCCTATAACTCAGGCTCTTCAGCCCTAAAACTTCAAGCACACAACCCTACTCTTAAAGTGCTGCATCACTCTTACAACTCAGTACCCTTCCAGGTACCTACAGCTCAACCTCCTCCAGGCCTACAACTCAGTGACACACTTGTCACCTACAGCTCAGTGACTCTCCAGTCACCTACCTCAGGTACAAGGCCCTACACTCAGGTTGGGAGGACAACCCTATCTCAGATCCACACTTGGATCCTACCTCAGAGAGCAACACTCTCCTACCTCAGGAAGTAAAGCCCTACATCTCAGATCCACACTTGGTGTTGGGTACATTAGAAATTATGTACCTGATTTGGAGAAGCCTCACCTGACTCAATGATATACATCAAGGTGTATTTGATGGTGTATTGAGTTTGTTTATGCAGGAAGAAGAATGCAGAAAATATTATAAGTACAAAAGTGTCGAGAAAATTATTTTGTGTCGACACCTTTGAAGGAGCTGTATCGAGACAAGAAGCAAGTCTGTGTCGACACATAAGACTTGTGTCGACGCCTAGAGTATAAGTCGACATCAACTGTGTCGACACTCATAATTGTGTCGACACATTTAGACATTATTGTATTGAAAATTATAAAGAATCAGCTATGTCGACATCCAAGACTTGGGTCGACATTTGGAGAGGCTGTGTCAACACACAGGACTTGTGTCGACACATTCTACAAAAGCTGTGTCGAGAACTTGATAAAGAGTTGTGTCGACACTTCTTGAAGTATGTCGACACATTCTACAAAGGCTGTGTGTCGATAATTTGATGAAGAGCCGTGTCGACTGTTTTTTGAAGTATGTTGACACATTCTACAAAGGCTGTGTGTCGAGAACTTGATGAAGAGCTGTGTCGACTGTTTTCTGAAGTATGTCGACACATTCTACAAAGGCAGTGTTGAGACTGAATGAAGAGCTATGTCGACAGTTTCTGTAGTTTGTCGACAACACTAAAGGAAGTGTGTCGACACCAGGGTATTAGTGTCGACACATACTTCATCTGTGTCGACACATATTATCCTTATATCTCGACACATTCAGATGAGTTGAATAACTCTAAGTGCCAAATCTCAAGACTAAAGACTTATCAGCTGCCAGAATTGCCATGACTTATTAGACATGTCAGAACTGTCAGATGTCAGTCAACTACCAGATCAGTCGGTTGCCTCTGATGTGAACTATAAATAGAGTCGAGCTATCAGAGAATATCAACAACAGAAGATAGAGAGTAATTAAAGTGAAATTCTCCAAGAAGAATTCACGGAATCCTGTACAACAAGAAGATTCTGATTCAAAATCAGAGAAGGGGATTGCTTCACAGTAGATTTGTTAGAGATTGCAGATTTAATTCAGCAAGGTAGGAGAAGCTGGATCTACACCAACTTCTCAAGAAGATTCAACCTAGGTTCTCTCTTTCAAGAAGCTTTGAATAAGCTAAGTTAGGTTGAATCAGATTCATTACTGCAAAGAACAGTAGAAAGCAGATCCATCAAGATCTGATTAAGATTCCCTCATCTCTCTCTGAGTGAAGGAAGGAACATCTTCTTAATCAATTTTTTGTAGGATCTATTTTAGATCTGAGTGTATGAGATTAAGTTCTCAGAGTTGTAAGCCTGTAACTATAAAGGCTGAGGTAGGGCTATTTTCCTGAGGTAGGAGATTAAGTTCACTGAGCTGTAGGCCTGGTGATAAAGGCTGAGGTAGGGCTTGATTGCCTGAGTGGTAGGAGTTTAGATTCACTCTGAGGTAGGGTTCTTGGGAAGAGCCTGAGTTGTAGCACTTGTTGAAGTGTGGGCTGTAAGAACCAGTTTGGGTTCTGAGTTGTAAGATCTGAGGATCTGAGAAGGTGGAAGGAAGTTAGGCAGAATCTAGTATACTGCTAGATAGGCGAAGGGGGAAAGTGGATGTACCCATCATTTGGGGAACCACTATAAAACTATGTGTATGCTGTGGTTGGATGACTGTGTGCTGTGATAACTGTAGATTTTATCTGTGCTGTGATCAAATTATTAACTGTCTAAGTAGAAGAAGAATTAAACCTATTCATACCCCCCTCTAGGTGTTTAGACAATCTTGAAACCAATTCTATCAAGTGGTATCAGAGTCAGGTTTCTCAAAATTAGACTTAACAGTCTGAGTGTATCTCCAAGACAGTAATAAGATAGCCAAGATTTGTTCAGGTGAAAATCACAAAGAACTTGGATCCATGAAACTTCCCATTTGTAGAAAAGAAACCTTTGGCATATGGAAAGAGAGGTCAGATTATTCATGGAGGTATCCAATCCAAGAATTTACATCACAGTTCAAGAAGGGCCTTTCATCCCTATGAAGACATCTGTTCTAGATGCAAATCTGAAAACTCCAAAGAGTTATTCTGAGATGACCAAAGATGAGATCATCTTAGCCACTTTGGATTAGAGGGCACATAACATAATTGTTAGTGCCATAGATGATTCTACATTTCAGAATTTAGTCCACTGAAAAATTTCAAAGGAAATGTGGGACACCTTAATTATCTACATGGAGGGAACTAAAGAAGTATGAGAGGATAGGAAATCAATGCTCTATCAAGAATATGAGAGTTTCAGACAAGCAAAGTCAGATAACATAGCTATATGCAATGAAAAGTTCTTTAGAATTGTCAATGAGCTGATGACTTATGGAAGAGTCTTCAACACTTATGAACTTAATGACAAGTTTCTTAGATCACTAACTAAGCATTGGGATACCAAATTCTGTGCCATCAGAGAAGTGGCCAGACTTGCAGATACTCCTCCATCAACTTGTTTGGAAAATTATTGTCCTATGAGATGCAGTTGATTGCCAGAAAGGAAGAGGAAAAGTGCAACAGGTCTTATAGCAAAGATAAGTCTGTGGCCTTCAAAGTTGAAGCTACAAAGAAGGGCAGGAGAAAGTCTCTTTCTCCTCTCAGAAAAGTTGCTGATACTGAGTCAGAAAATTCAGACACTACCAGAACAGATGGCCATAATTCTGATGAGGAGCTTGCTGCCTTTTCTAGGCAATTCTAGAAGATTCTAAAGAAAAAGAACTGGAGGTGAAGGCCTTACTCTTCCTCTTACTCCAAGGATGACAGCTACAAGGGAAAGAAGAAAACCTCTAAGGATGAAAGGTATGGTTCTAAATCTGGTAAACAAACTTCTACTAAAATTGTTTATTATTGTTGCAGCAAGCCAGGACATGTCATAGCAGACTTTCCTGTCAAAAGAAAGGAGTCTGGTGAGAAAAAGAAACACCAGCATAAAGGCAAAAGGAGAAATCCTTTGTGGCCAAGAAGCAGAAAAGCTGGACTGACTCTTCTTAATTAGAGTCAGAAAATGAAGTGGATGTTGAGGCCTACATTGGGCTGTTCACAGCTAATGAAGATTCTGCAGAAACAGAATTCTTGTAGATGCTGGATGATATCAATAAAGTAGAAGACAGCCAATGTATAGGGCTGATGGCTATAGCTGAGGATGGACACAGCCAGGAGCTGCCTGGTCCTAGTAAGGTATAGTTTTCACCTTCAGTGTCAGATTATATTATAAGCCCAGAGTCAGAAGCATCTTCTTCAAGAGATAAAGATAGCTCTGAATTTGATGGAGACATCAATCAACTGATTGATGAATATGGAGAGCTCCTGCAAGCCTTTAAGGAAAGCAGGCTCCTAGCCAAACAGCTGGCAAAGGAAAATGCCAGTCTGAAGTCGGCTGCCTCAGACTCAGCAAAAGTGCTGGATCTGAAACTTAAAGAAATTATTAAATTGAAGAACATAACTATTATTCAGATGGATACCATTACTTTCAAGAATAATCATATTAGGAATCTTGAAAGTAGACTCCAAAAGGAGAAGTAGCTAGTGGCCAAGTTTTCTAAACCTAGTTCTATGTTACCTTTGATAGATTCCTTCTCTTCTCAAAAGTGTAAGAAGGGTTTAGGTTTCAAAGGAAGAATAAGTGCTTCAAATTCCAAAAGGAAATGCAATGCTCCAACTCAGCCACTTGCTTCTAAGCCTCAAATTTCTTTTAAAAAGGTGTTATAATCTTCTAATAGGTATGACCATGATAGTATTTATGGTCACTATGAGCAAGGCAGAAGAAATGGCAAGGGTGCTAGTGCTTATTAAGCAGCCCATGAGAAAACCCAAATGGCTCAAAGTGGACCATTTGTGTTTGGTGTACCTGCCCCAACACTCAAGAACAAGGTGCCAGCTGACTTACAAAGTCTGCCAGCTCAATTGCAAGCTAAGAGAAAGTCTGTTAGCAAAATAGACTTAGGTATATCTAAAGCTATGGGGAGTATGCTTTCTAAAATGAAGGCAGCTGCAGATAGGGTTCAAGATATCCCAAGTACTTCTGCTACCAGACATGTCCCTAAGCATGCTATGGCTGAAAGACCTAAGAAAAGAGCTGATGTACCAACAGGGTTGAGAGCTGCAAACAACATTGGAGTGAAGCCAGTTCTTAAAATAAGGTACAATGTGTATGAGTGCTAGTGCTGTGGCAAGGTGGGCCACAATGCCATTGATTGCTGGCACAATGAGAGTGTCCAGAGAAGTATTAATGGCTTACCTGTCAGAAGAACTACAGGTAGGCATGTTCAATTTAAATCTAACTTGCACCTAGGACCCAATCAGATTTGGGGTCCAAAGGTTAGATAATATATTTGTTACAGGTAAGTCCAAGTGGCCATACCCTTACATGGTACTTGACCAGTGGATGTTTCAGGCACATGACTGGAACAAAGAGCATGCTAAAGGAATACACTTCTATTAAGAATGGTCCCAGAGTTACATTTGGGGGCTTAGAAAAAGGGGTAACTAAATGTTTGGGTAAGATAATTAATGGCATAATAACTATCACACAAGTAGCTTATGTGAAAGGTTTGAAACATAACCTTATAAGCATAAGTCAACTATGTGATTTGGGCTATGACATTTCTTTCCTCAAGGATGAGTGTCAAATTTGAAGGTCAAGTGATCAAGGAGTTATCTTGACTGGCACTAGGAGAGGAAATGTTTACTGTCTAGACTTCGAGTGTGAGAGTAAGGACACTCATATATGCCTAGTTGTAGATGAAAATGTTTCTCATTGTATCAAATGGCACAAGAGGCTAGCTCACCTAAAATACAAGACCATAGGTAGACTCTTTAGTGAAGAATTGGTAAGGAATGGTCATGAATTTAAGTGCATTAAGGAGGGAATTTGCTTAGCTTGTCAAAAGGGCAAGCAGACCAGGTCTTCCTTCCAAAGTCTTGATACCAAGGACTCAGTGAGGTGTTTATATCTCCTGCATATGGATCTATTTGGTCCTATGCTAGTTCATAGTCTAGGTAGGAAAGTTTATACTCTTGTGGTGGTTGATGAATTTTCCAGGTTTGCTTGGGTATTCTTCTTAAGGAGAAAATTTGAAACCCCAGATATCTTCCAGACTTTTGTCAAGCAAATTCAGAATGAATTTAATAGTTCTGTGGTCAAGATCAGAAGTGATCATAGGATTGAGTTTTAGTCTGAATGCATGACAAAGTTCTGTGAAGGGGTTAGGATTCATCAAGAATTCTCCTCACCTAGAACTTCCCAGCAAAATGTGTTGGATCCCTGATGACTAATAATTTAGTCATCATGTTAGCCTAATTTGTTATTTGATATTTAAATAAATTATTGTATTTTTTCGTCATTTTTTTAAGAATTCTCATAAAATCTATATTTTATGTTCTAAACATATATATTTTGATTTTTGTAGCAATGCCGCAGGCCTGGGGGAGATCTACATGCAATGTCCCGCTACCGCGTCAAGGAGATCACATGCAAATCCAACTTGTCGATATAGGACTCGGTCGGATATGTTTATATATATATATATATATATATATATATATATATATATATATATATATATATATATATATATATATATATATATATATATATATATATATATATATATATATATATATATATATAAGCAGAGCCATCTCCACCTCGAGCCATGCAGGGCAGCAGCTCCATGGCCGACAACTCCACCTCAGCAAGCATCATGCAGCCACCTCCACTTCAGCAGCTCAAAACCAGCCAACCTCCTCCTCCATACAGCAAGCTCGGCTGCCACCTCCGTGTCAACCTTCTCCGCATGCAGCTACAGCTCTACCACATACAACCACCTCGAGCTCCTCCAACTTCACTCTCCCGGCCACCACTTCAACAGCTCCGGGCAACAACTTCCAAGCGCTGGCAACCTCCATGCAGCCACCTCAATAACCATCCAGCACTTCCACATGGCCAGCTTCACCACCACCCTCACAGGAGCAAGCTCGGCGTCCTCCAATAGTAACTCCACGTCATCGATCCAGTAAACGGCTACTCCTCCTCCACGTCAGCGATCCACCCCACCTCCATAGAACTCGTCGAAGCACACGCCTTTGCCGTTTCACCCGGGAGAGAGGGCTGAATTTATTTAATTCCGCCGTTACTGTAGCATGAACAGTAACGACGAAATTAATAAATTCATCCGGTTGTGGATTATAAATATGGATTTTCCTTGGACATTCCGGACGGCGGAAAATTTCTAAGGCATTTCACTTAAGAGCAATTCGAGTCCAGCAATTCTTTTTAAGAGTTGTTTATTTCAAAGAAGAGATCATTGAAAGTTCTTTTTGTCAAAGTTTGTGCGTAAAAGCTGTTCTTTTTATTCCTGTCTTTAATTTATTCAATAATTTTGCACGTCTCTTTGTAACGTTGTTTTTGTTATCCGTTTCTCCCTATAAATAAAAGTACAATTTTTATTTGCACTTTAAAATAATTCAAGTTCAATTTTTATCAATTGTCACCTTCGTTTCACTTTTTCATAATGT
This sequence comes from Platanthera guangdongensis, assembly GCA_039583875.1. NCBI lineage: Eukaryota > Viridiplantae > Streptophyta > Magnoliopsida > Asparagales > Orchidaceae > Platanthera > Platanthera guangdongensis. Next base: position 81,392,737 of record CM077158.1, read on the forward strand.
CGCATTATTATGATAATGATTCCTCCATCTCCATGAGCGGCTAATTCTCCATAGTGCTCGATCGAGACGATCCGAGGATGAGATAAGTTTTGCGGTAATTTTAATTTTGCGCTTCTCAATTTGTTGAACGCTTACGATTTACCGTTGATCAATTCATTGAGGCTATATATTTTTATATAGTTTTCAAACCAGTTTTCGCTCTTTAGTTGGCCGAGAGGCGCGTAAGGCGAATCGATCACTCAACGGTAAAAAGAGTAGAACGCAACCCTCGAGAGAGGACGACGTAACTCTTCCGAATTGGAGTAAAATCTAATAGCAAGGTTCACTACCTAAAGCAAGTCTTAGACGATGCGATTTGAGAATGAAAGTTCGGTCGATACACCTAAGCTTAGTTGAACCTAATCCTTGAAAGAGGGGTGTTCATGATTCGGGAACCTCCACGGTCAAAGCCTCTTCAACAAGAGAATTACATTGTCATTTTCATTTCATAATTTTATAATTCCAAGGTGACTCAAGATCGGGTACTAGTTGTAAAACCATTAATTTAATTCTGTTAAGCTTTTCTAGTTTTCACTATTCGTAACCCCAAAACTTCTAATTTCTATTGATAAAATAATAACGATTTTCAAAGTAGGATTACTCAACCACCTCGAGTCTAATACGACCTTTGTTTTTATAAACCTATACCACTCCCGATACGGTACACTTGCCGTTGTCGTTTGCGTATATAGTTTCGCGCAATCAAGTTTTTGGCGCCATTGTCGGTGATAGTTGGTCGATAATTTGAAAAAGAAATAGTTTTTAATTTTATCGTTTTTTTAGTTTATGAACCGGGTAAACTCTTCAAATAATTTTGAATTCGGTTTTGATCCGGAAATCGAGCGCACCTTTCGGCGACGTCTCCGATTTAGTGATCTACCAATAATTCGCGAAGAGTCAATCGGAGAAACTAACGAGGAAATAATGGAAGTTCCTAACCTTAATGCGGCCCCGCTACGGACTATGTCCTATTATGCGAGACTGAATTTGGAGGGAACACAATCTAGTATTATTCGCCCAGCAGTAGCGAATAATAATTTTGAAATTAAAACGAGTATCATTCAGATGATACATTAATCAGTTGTATTCGATGGCTTACCGGATGAAGATCCAAATTTACATCTGCTTAATTTTTTGAAAATTTGCGATACATTTAAAATAAATGGTGTCACCGATGACGCCATCCGTTTGCGTTTATTTCCATTTTCTTTGCGGACTAAGGCCAAGCAGTGGTTTAGTTCTCTTCCTAGAGGTTCCATCACTACATGGGCCGAAATGACGAAAAAAAATTTAACGAAATATTTTCCTCCAGCCAAGTCCGCTAAATTACGTACGGACATTCTCTCGTTCACACAAATAGACTCGGAGTCTCTCTATGACACATAAGAGCGCTTCAAGGAACTTTTGCGGAGATGTCCTCATCATGCCCTTCCTACGTGGCAACAAGTTCAAACTTTCTACAATGGTTTGAATCTCCAAGCAAGGCAAATGATTGATGCAGCCACAGGGGGTACTCTTAATAACAAAACCCCTGAGGCTGCTCAAGAGCTTTTCGAGGAGATGGCCATGAATGCTTATCAGTGGAATGCGCCACGGTCGCGCCCTAACAAGCCGACTGGACTCTTCGAAGTCGAGGCCACCCCTAATTTAGCACATCAAGTAGAATGACTCACTAAGCAAGTGGCGGAGATGTCTGCTTCCTCCGCCACCAACTGGGCTTATAATAATAATAATAATTTTAATAATAATTTTCATGAGCAAGTAGATTATATGGGGAACTCCTATCGTCCTCCGTATAACCCGAATAATAATATTTCGTTCAATAATAGTTATAATCCGGGTTTGCGGAATCACCCAAACTTTTCATGGAGCAACCCCAATAATGCTCAATGTCCACTCCAAGTGAATCCTCCCGGATTCACTCCACCACCATCGCATAAGCCTTCTTCATTTGAAGAAGTTTTCAATAAATACGTAGCTTCAAATGAGTCCAATATCCGGAATCTTACCGGATCTATAAAAAATTTAGAAAATCAAATTGGACAATTAGCCAAATTAGTCTCCGAGCGCCAACAAGGAACTTTGCCGGGCAACACCGAGCTCAATCCAAGGGAGAGCGCCAACGTAATAAATCTCTGCACCGGAAAGGAGGTAACTTCTACAAATTTGGCTGGACCTGAGGTAAACGTTTCATCTTCATCTCCAAAATTTACTTCTCCACAATTTAAATCTTCTTCTATTTTAGTTCCGCAAATTATTCAAAATTCTACTTTACCTTACCCTTCAAAATTAAAAAATGAGCGCGAAGAGGAGCAATATGAAAAATTTATTAAAATTTTAAGGCAAATACAAATTAATGTGCCATTCTGCGAAACAATTGCTTAAATGCCCAAGTATGCCAAATATTTAAAAGATTTACTTTCAAATAAAAAGAAACTTGATAATTTTTCGCGTATTTCTTTGAACGCAGAATGCTCGGCGGTTCTATTAAATAAATTACCACAAAAATTAAACGACCCCGGGCGGTTCTCCATCCCGTGCTTGTTCGGTAATTTATTTATAAAACACGCTTTAGCCGATTTAGGCGATAGTATTAATCTCATGTCATATTCCTTATTTAAAAAGTTTGGTTTGGGTATCCCAAGCCCAACTAATATGAGCATTCAACTAGCAGACCGATCAATAAAATACCCAATAGGGGTAGTTGAGGATGTGCTGGTTAAGGTTGACAAGTTTATTTTCCCGGTAGACTTTGTCATCCTCGACATAGAAGAAGACACCGAAGTACCCGTTATACTCGGTCGTCCCTTCCTTGCCACCTCTAGGGCAATTATAGATGTAAGTAACAGAAAGCTTCTCCTATGGGTAGGGGAAGAAGAAGTTACTTTTAGCATAAATTCCTCATTAAAAATGCCCTTCCAAATGACGACTCTTGTTATATATTAGAAACAAATTTTGATGAAAATCTATCGTCATTTGCTAAAATAATCTCGAAAAATTTGGAAGAGCCGGAGTTTGCAAAATTAACTTGTTCAAAAGAAATCACTCGGCCGCTACCATTCAAGCAAATCAATTTAAATAATTTTAAAATTAACACGTCTTACGAAAAATCGCCGAGTCTAGAGTTAAAACAACTCCCCGATCATCTTAAGTTTATTTTTCTAGAAAAAGATTCAAAATTGCCCGTAATTATATCTTCGGCGCTTAACGATGCAGAAATTTCTGCATTAATAAATATTTTAAACAATCACCACCATGCAATTGCATGACAAATTTCTGATATTAAGGGGATTAGCCCCTCATTTTGCACGCACAAAATCACATTAGAAAATAATTCTCGCGGCACCGTTCAACCACAACGACGCCTCAACCCAAATATGAAGGACATTGTTAAGGCCGAAATAATAAAATTATTAGACGTGGGAATTATTTATCCTATTTCGGATAGCACTTGGGTTAGCCCGGTGCAAGTCGCACCTAAGAAGGGCGGGATAACGGTAGTTTCCAATGAAAATAATGAGTTAATCCCAACCCGTACTGTTACGGGTTGACGAGTATGCATCGATTATAGAAAATTAAATGATGCCACCTGTAAGGATCACTTCTCGTTACCTTTCATTGATCAAATCTTAGAACGTCTATCCGGTTACTCACACTATTGTTTTCTTGATGGTCTTTCAGGATACTTTCAAATCCCAATTGCGCCCGAAGACCAAGAGAAAACCACGTTCACTTGCCCGTTCGGCACCTTCGCCTATCGGAGGATGCCTTTTGGTCTTTGTAATGCGCCGGCTATATTTCAAAGATTTATGTTGGCTATTTTCGCAGAGTTAGTAGAGGAAATCATGGAATTTTTTATGGACGATTTTTCTGTTTTCGGCGATTCATTTGTAAATTGTCTTAAAAATCTTGACCGTGTTCTTCAATGCTGCGAAGACACAAATTTGGCACTCAACTGGGAGAAGTGCCACTTTATGGTCCGAGAGGGATTGGTCCTCGGACATAAAATATCTAGTAAGGGGATTGAGGTCGATGGGCCAAGATCGAAGTCATAGAAAAACTTCCTCCGCCCACAAACATAAAATCTATTAGGAGTTTTCTAGGACACGCAGGATTCTATTGGTGATTCATTCGTGACTTTTCTAAAATTACAAAACCTTTAACTCATCTCTTAGAAAAAGAATCCACGTTTATTTTTGACGATGAATGTTTGAAAGCTTTTGAAAAAAATAAAAAAAGAACTAATAAACTCGCAGATTTTAATTGTGCCAAATTGGTCTTTACCGTTTGAAATAATGTGTGATGCAAGTGATTTTGCTGTAAGGGCTTTTTTTGGCCAACGAGTGAATAAATATTTTCACCCAATTTATTATGCAAGCAAAACACTTACGTCCGCCCAAGATAATTATACAACGACCGAGAAAGAACTTTTAGCAATTGTTTTTGCATTTGATAAATTTTGTTCTTATTTGACGCTTTCAAAAGTTATTGTCTTTTCAGATTATTCTGCGCTCCGGTACCTATTAAACAAAGGGGATGCTAAGCCCCAATTGTTGAGATGGGTTCTCCTCCTTCAGGAATTCGACTTGGAAATTCGAGACAAAAAGGGAGCGGAGAACTTGGCGGCCGACCACCTCTCAAGATTGGAGAATCCGACTGCGGGAGCGCTAGTAGAGGCCAATATTAACGACAAATTCCCTGAAGAGCACCTCCTCGCCGCCGATCAGGTAACGACTTCCTCCACCCCTTGGTACGCGGATCTTGCCAATTACTTAGTGGCACAGGTCATCCCAAAGAATTATTCAAGTCAACAAAAGAAGAATTTCTTTTCGGACTTGAAAAATTATTTTTGGGAAGACCCCTTTTTATTTCGTGTCTGCGCGGATCAAGTGGTAAGAAGGTGTGTATCGGGTGAGGAAGGCGTCAAAATATTGCGGCACTGCCATGAAGGACCAACCGGTGGACATTATCAAGCAAACCGGACTGCTAGGAAGGTGCTAGAGGCGGGCTTCTATTGGCCCACTTTATTCAAAGACGCTCAAATGTTTGTGAGCAAATGCGATTGTTGCCAACGGTCAGGTAACATTTCTAACCGGGATGAAATGCCCCAAAATATTTTTTTAGAATGTGGAATTTTTGATTTATGGGGGTTAGATTTCGTAGGTCCACTACCACCGTCTCATAACAATAAGTACATCCTTGTTGCGGTCGACTGTGTGTCAAGGTGGGCAGAGGCGCAAGCTTTCCCCACTAACGACGCGAGAGTCATCGTAAAATTTTTGAAAAAATTATTTTGACGATTTGGCACACCACGAGCACTAATTAGTGATAGGGGCACTCACTTCTGTAACGACCAACTTGCTGAAATTTTAGCCAAGTATTGTGTTACCCAAAAACTCTCTACCGCCTATCACCCACAAACAAATGGCCAAGTGGAGGTGGTAAATCGTGAACTTAAGAGAATTTTAGAAAAAACGGTGTCCGTTAATAGGAAGGATTGGTCACTTAAATTAGACGATGCTTTATGGGCTTATCGAAAGGCGTACAAGACCACAATTGGTTGTACACCGTACCGATTAGTCTACAGAAAAGCTTGTCATTTACCGGTAGAATTAGAACACCGCGCATATTGGGCGCTCAAATTTTTAAATTTAGATCTAAACTTAGCCTCCGATCAAAAAAATTTTCAATTAAATGAATTCGATGAATGGCGTGCAAACGTCTATGAAAATAACAAATTCTATAAGGAGAGAACTAAGTTTTATCACGATAAAAATATTAAAAATCCAAAATCTTTTTCACCGGGAGATCTAGTCCTTCTTTTTAATTCTAGACTTAGGCTTTTTCCGGGAAAATTGAAGTCCCGATGGTCCGGCCCCTTTGTCGTGAAAGAGGTTTGGCCATATGGGACCGTGCTAATTGAACACCCGGAAAACGGCTCATTCAAAGTTAATGAGCACCGATTAAAACTATATCACTTCGATGACCCTTCAACCGGAAAAATTGAATCTTTAAATCTTCCAAACATGTAAAATCGCCACTTAGTCAAGCTACGCGACGGTAAACAAAGCGCTTGTGGGAGGCACCCCATAGTTATCCCTTTTCATTTCTATTATTTTTTTCTTTTCTTCTTTCTTGTTTCCCTTCCTAACAACTTTTGCAGGATTTGGGTTGATGTTATAAAGCGGCTGTCCCGACAAATAATCAGAGAAGTTTTCTTATAACATTTAATTTTAATTTATTTTGCATTTCTTTTAAAATAGATTTGTAATCTTCATACTTAGTTTTAAACATTGGGGACAATGTTTATCTTTAAGTATGGAGGGGTAGCATAAGTTAGTTATAATTTTTTAACTTAGGTTGTTTTAAAAATTAATCTAGTCTTATTTTTTGCATTTTTTTAGTACTTAAAAAGAAAAAAAATTAATTAGGAATTTTTTCGCTTTGTCTATCAACACCTTCCTAGCCACTCAATTGTAAGTTCTAAGTAAATTTTATTTCCCAAATGGACAACAAATTTTTCGTGCTAAAATAGTTTTTTAAACATTTGAGTAAAATTATTGACTCATGTAGTGCTTCTCGTTAAATGCATGTGTTTGAGTAGTATTGGTGTAGAATTAAATTCTTGGCATAAAACTAAACTTATGATTTGTTAATTTGCGTAGAAAGAATTTATTTTACTTCTAATTTGAATCCGGTTTTATCCAAAAATAGTTTAGAAGAGTGTATAAAAGATCGTTAGAAATCTATTACTCGATTCGAATGGAAGGGTGTCTTTTCTCGATGTCTAGGATTTGCCCTTAGCAAACTTCAGAACATTTGCACTTTAGAATAATTATCTTTCGGAAATGATTTAGGCCTTTATTTGAATAGTTTGAGCCATTGCATTCCAATCCTAAAAATACTATCTTTGTTGACACAACTTGAGCCTCTTACCTTTTTTTTGATCCACCTTCACCACTTCACCACCAAAGCTAAAAAGCCAAACTCATGAACAATTAAATTTTGAGCTAAACTTGGAGGTTTCTTTTTGGTGATGCGGTGAAGAGCCAAAACATTGGAAAAATACGGGTATCGAAAAAAAAAATTTATGTCAAAAAGAAAAACATTTTATAAGTGATATGCGGCCTATGTATGCGCATGCATACTTGGAATGATCCCAACTGTGAAAAGAAAAAAACTTTGGGTGAAAAAGTAAAATTTCATAGTGATATACGACCTAGGTATGCACATGCGTACTTGGAATGATCCCAACTGTGAAAAAGAAAATAATATGGGTGAAAAAGTAAAATTTCATAATGATATGCGGCCTAGGTATGCACGTGCATACTTGGAATGATCCCAATTATGATAAAAAAGAAAAATAAAAGTTTAGCTCAAAACTCTTTGTTTAAGTGGAATATGTCTTCATGTTTATCATTGTTTATCTCGCCCTTAAACTCAAGCCTTAAGTTACATCCTATTTAAGTCCTAAAGATCCATAAAGTTGATTGAGTATGAAGTGTAGTGGAGAAGGTGCAATAGGCAAACCTATGACCATCGTCATTGATGGATTTCTTTGGAGGACACCACATGTGTCAACATCTAGTATTTTAAAGCTCAGTGATCATGCTATTTTCTCTTTTTACATAACTTTGAGATTAACCGATTGACTCTCTTTAAAAGTAATAATAAGTAATTGAAATGCATTTTAATTATTTTATGAATTAGTATTTATGCCAAGAACGTCTTTCTACTAAAATATCTACGCAAGCCGGCATATGACTTCGCATTTTTACTCTAGCTTTCAAGATTCTATCTAGCATTAGAATTTCCTACCCTTATGAGAATGGTTTGCTCGGGACGAGCAAAACTCAAGTATGGAGGTGTTTGATGACTAATAATTTAGTCATCATGTTAGCCTAATTTGTTATTTGATATTTAAATAAATTATTATATTTTTTCGTCATTTTTTTAAGAATTCTCATAAAATCTATATTTTATGTTCTAAACATATATATTTTGATTTTTGTAGCAATGCGACAGGCCTGGGGGGAGATCTACATGCAATGTCCCGCTACCGCGTCCAGGAGATCGCATGCAAATCTAACTTGTCGACATAGGACTCGGTCGGATATATTCAATGTCACCCTCCATGCATGCAACCCGAGCCATTATTTAATATATATATATGTATATATATATACAACATATATATAAACATAAATATATATATATATATATATATATATATATATATATATATATATATATATATATATATATATATATATATATATATATATATATAAGCAGAGCCATCTCCACCTCGAGCCATGCAGGGCAGCAGCTCCATGGCCGACAACTCCACCTCAGCAAGCATCATGTAGCCACCTCCAGCGCCACTTCAGCAGCTCAAAACCAGCCAACCTCCTCCTCCATACAGCAAGCTCGACCGTCACCTCCGCGTCAACCTTCTCCACATGCAACTACAGCTCTACCACATACAACCACATCGAGCTCCTCCAACTTCACTCTCCCGGCCACCACTTCAACAGCTCCGGGCAACAACTTCCAAGCGCAGGCAACCTCCATGCAGCCACCTCAATAACCATCCAGCACTTCCATATGACCAGCTTTACCACCACCCTCACAGGAGCAAGCTCGGCGTCCTCCAACAGCAACTCCACGTCATCGATCCAGTAAACGGCCACTCCTCCTCCACGTCAGCGATCCACCCCGCCTCCATAGAACTAGCTGGAGCACACGCCTTTGCCGTTTCACCCGGGAGAGAGGGCTGAATTTATTTAATTACGACGTTACTGTAGCATGAACAGTAACGACAAAATTAATAAATTCATCCGGTTGTGGCTTATAAATACGGATTTTTCTTGGACATTCTGGACGGCAGAAAATTTCTAAGGCATTTCACTTGAGAGAAATTCGAGTGCAGCAATTCTTTTTAAGAGTTGTTTATTTCAAAGAAGTGATCATTGGAAGTTCTTTTTGTTAAAGTTTGTGCGTAAAAGCTGTTCTTTTTATTCCTGTCTTTAATTTATTCAATAATTTTGCACGTCTCTTTGTAACGTTGTTTTTGTTATCCGTTTCTCCCTATGAATAAAATTTCAATTTTTATTTGTACTTTAAAATAATTCAATTTCAATTTTTATCAATTGTCGCCTTCATTTCACTTTTTCATAATGTCGCATTATTATGATAATGATTCCTCCATCTCCATGAGCGGATAATTCTCCATAGTGCTCGATCGAGACGATCCGAGGATGAGATAATTTTTGCGGTGATTTTAATTTTGCGCTTCTCAATTTGTTGAACGCTTACGATTTACCGTTGATCAATTCATTGAGGCTATATATTTTTATATAGTTTTCAAAACAGTTTTCGCTCTTTAGTTGGCCGAGAGGCTCGTAGGGCGAATCGATCATTCATCGGTAAAAAGAGTAGAACGCAACCCTCGAGAGAGGATGACGTAACTCTTCCGAATTGGAGTAAAATCTAATAGCGAGGTTCACTACCTAAAGCAAGTCTTAGACGATGCGATTTGAGAACGAAAGTTCGGTCGATACACCTAAGCTTAGTTGAACGTAATCCTTGAAAGAGGGGTGTTCATGCTTCGGGAACCTCCACGGTCAAAGCCTCTTCAACAAGAGAATTGCATTGTCATTTTCATTTCATAATTTTATAATTCCAAGGTGACTCAAGATTAGGTACTAGTTGTAAAACCATTAATTTAATTCTGTTAAGCTTTTCTAGTTTTCACTATTCGTAACCCCAAAACTTCAAATTTCTAGTGATAAAATAATAACGATTTTCAAAGTAGGATTACTCAACCACCCCGAGTCAAATACGACCTTGGTTTTATAAACCTATACCACTCCCGATACAGTACACTTGCCGTTGTCGTTTGCGGATATAGTTTCGCGCAATCAATCCATAGTTGGATTTGGGCTAGGTTCACTAAACTAGGATGTTTGACCCAACATTTATAGCCAGGGTCATGTTTGTGTCCTAGAGTATAGGCCATGTCCTTCAAGTCAACATTACTTGGACAATCCATTAGCAGACTACAGAAGACTCAATACTTAGAAAAATTTCAAAGACTCAGGAAATGAGTTCGACGTTCGTCAAACTCAGCTCGACGAAAGTCGTGCTCAGCTCGACGAACTCAGAGACAATTCTCTGAGCTGAGCTCGACGAACTTCATTCTCAGGTCAACGATTTTTGGATGCTCTACTTCAACATTCTACGTCCAGAATCATTTCACTGAAATCCAGTCGACGAATTCATGTTCTCAGCTCGACGAACTTAGACCACAGTATTGACAAGTTTTATCAAGTAGCAGTCAGCAACTATCCGTTTGACGATCTTGTATCTCAGGTCGACGAACAATAATTATCTGGTCGACGAACATGACTTCTCAGCTCGATGAACTTTGGACCCAGGTCGACAAATTCTATTCTTTGCTCGACAATTTCTGTGCAGATCCAGACTTGGACTTTTCCCTCCTTCTATTCTTAGTTTATTGCAGTAATTCCTGAATAATCAATGCTTAATAATCTCTGAATATTATCGTTAGAAGCAGCATTGATTATGGCTTTCATCAGGATTATTACTTGCCATTTTTCAATGGGACAGTTGGGGAAATCAATTAATGCAGACATTCTCAAGGCCGTCAGCAATCAATGAAGGAAGGAATTCAAAAATTCAAATGAAAATCATCCATGTATGAGAACTTCAAGAAGGATGAGTCAGAATCTGTTGTTGACATGTACAAAAGACTGAGCTCAATAATCAATGAGCTGAATACCTTGGATAAGGACATCACCCTTACTGAGATAAATGATAAAATCCTCATGTGCTTCCCAAGCTCAGAAGATTCAAGGATCTGTCCAATCAAGGAGGCCAGGAGCTTAAATAAGATTTCCACAGAATCTTTACTTTGAAAGCTCAAATCCTATGAACAGCTGATAAAGTTCAAAGAAGCAGCTGAACAAAGGACTCCTCCACCAACAAGAAAGGAGCACAACTTGGCATTCAAGGCTGCTAAAGAGACTGAAGCTTCAACAGTAAATGAAGAATTGATGAGTCTCCTTGCCAAGAGATTTTACAAAATGGCAAGAAAGGACTTCAGAAGAAAATCATCCAGGCAGGATGATAAGCTAAGGTATGATAAAACACATACTAAAGAAGTAATATGTTTTGGATGCAGGAAACCTGGACACTTTATCTCAGAGTGTCCATAGAATCAAAAGAAAGAAAGAAGAAGAGAGAAGGACTCTAGAAGACAGCAAAGCTTAAGGCATTGCCCCAGCAAATATAAAAAGAAGGAGAAGGGTTTTGTAGCCGAACACTGGAGTGACACTGAAGATGAATCCACATCTTCTAGTTCCAGTGAAGAGGAAGAAGAGGCAAGGGCCAAGGAAGTCTGCCTCATGACCATCAATGCCTCCAGAAGTCAATCAGATGATGAAGAAGAATCTGACAATGAAGAAGCTTCAGAATCAGAAGTTGATCATATACTTTCATCTTTTGATTAGAGTTCTGGTAGTTTCAAAACTGAGTTTAAAATCATGTGTATTGACCTAATCAATTCTGAAAAGGAAATTTAAACACTTAGGGAAAAACTATCTAATCAGGAAAATCTGATTGCTGAAAACACCAAGTTAAAAGAGGAACTAACACTAGCCAATAAACAAATTATTTCTTTAAAAACACAGCTATGTGAGGCTAAGCAACTTGAGGAATCTCTCAATGAGAGAAGCCTTAAGCTGATGGACATTACAAGCACAGTCAATGTCAGACTGAATGGAAAACTGGGCTTGAGTGCATCATCAAGTTTACCCCCCATACTTAAGAAGAATATATTATCAACTCCCATTAGATTTGTTTTCAGCCAAAGGTAAAGAGGTAATAAATAACAAACAAACCACAGAAGAATTACCTAACACTAAAAATAAAAATAATAGAAACCAGAAAATCTTAAGTAAAGATAAAGTTCAACAGATTTCGTCGAACTCAGGTCGACGAAATGTGGCTAGTTCGTCGAACCCCAATCGACGATCTATGAACGCCAATATTAGCTATAATAATTCGTATTACTACAATCGACGAACTGTGTATGGTTCGTCGAGAAGAGATCGACAAACTTGGGGCACGGAAAATGAATATGTTCATTCTCTGAGTAGAGATCGACGATCTCATCCCACTTCGTCGAACTCTGGTCGACGAACTTACAACTTTTCATCGAACCCAGACAGACTTAATAAAAGTCATAATTATAACAACAACTCTAATCAAACTAGAAAACCTTTTAATCCACTTGTTGATTGGATAATTCCTCCTAGAGGATATCACCCCTTAGGGTATAAATCTCAACCTGAATTTTCAGTAATATCAAGCTTTTCTTATCAACAATATAAAGAACCCAAGGTAACCTGGGTCAAGAATAACTAATTGTTTTCATTGCAGGAAAAGAGCTGTGCAGCTGTTAATCAAAAATGGTACCTGGACAGTGGATACTCCAAGCATATGACTGGCAGCAAGGACAACTTAATTAACTACAAGTCCAAGATGGGACCAAAGGTGATCTTTGGTGATTCAAATTGGGGCCAGACTGAAGGTTTTGGAGAATTAAAGATTGGAGCAGTCACTTTCAAAAAGGTGACATATGTAAGTGGACTCAAGCATAACCACATCTCTAAAGTCAACTATGTGATGAAGGTTTTCAGGTACACTTTACCTCAACATCTTGTATTATTTATAATAAAGAAAAACAAACTATTTTAATTGGAAATAGACAATGTAACATATACATAGTATATTTTCATTCTGCAAATTCAGATATCTGTTTACTTAACATTGTCAGCAATGAAAATGATCTTTGGCATAAAAGGCTAGGACATGTTAATATGAAAAATATTTCTAGGCTATCTAAATACAACCTTGTGAGAGGTTTGCCTTCTGGTCCCTATAAGAAGAAAGGCCTCTACAGGGCTTGTCAACTAGGCAAGTAAACTAAATCTAGTTTTAAATCAGTTAATAAGAGTGATTCACCTAGGATCATGTACTTGCTACACATGGGCCTTTTTGGACCTATTGCTGTACAAAGCCTAGGAGGGAAATCTTATACCCTAGTTATTGTAAATGACTTCTCAAGATTCACTTGAGTGTTCTTTCTGAGATCTAAGTCAGATACATTCAAAGTTCTTACAGATTTTCTCAGGACCATACAGATTGAGTACTTTACTCATGTTGCATTGATCAGAAGTGATCATGGTATAGAGTTTGAGTCTCTTCTTATGCATGAGTTTTATGAGAAGGAAGGTATCAGGCATTGCTTCTCAGCTCCTAGAACTCCTCAACGAAATAGGGTAGCTAAAAGGAAGAATAGAACCTTAATTGAAGCTGCAGGCATATTACTTGCAGATGCTTACATGCCCCTATCCTTTTGGGCAGAGGCTGTAAGCACAACAGACTTTGTACTGAACAGGAGTTTAATACATATACTTAAGAATAAGACTCCCTATGAATTGCTCAAAGGGAAGAAACCTAAAATCACCTATTTTAAAGTATTTGGTTGTCTATGTTATATTCATAATAATAACAAGAAGTATATTAGAAAGTTTGAAGCTAAGGCTGAAGAGGGAATTTTTTTAGGATATTCCCAAGTCAGCAAAGCTTATAGGGTGTTCAATAAATCATCTTTAAAAATTGATGAATCAATTCATGTAACTTTTGATGAGGCTAACATGTCTTAGAAGGAGAAAGAAATTTCTTCCAATAGCACTTTGTAGGTACCTCACTTGTGTGAGAAATTGGGTGAGTTGAACCTTCCACAAGAGATTATATCACCTCCTACTCTATAAGCTGATGAAGATAGTGAAGAAGAACTTATGGAAGAAGTTAAAATTCCTTCAATAACAAATATTATTCCACAAGAGGAATTAACTCCACATGATGTTGCTGAAACAACTCCACCTACTGATCTTGTCACACTAAGGGATCACCCTAGATCTCAAGTGATTGGAGACATGTCAGTAGGTGTATAGACAAGACATCAATTCAACCAAGATGTGATGCATGCTTGATTCCTCTCTCAAGTTGAGCCTCAATTCATAAACGATGCTGAGCAAGATCCCCATTGGATCATTGCAATGCAAGAGAAACTCAATTAATTTGGGAGATGTAGAGTTTGTGATTTAGTTCCAAGACTCAAAGACTACCCAGTCATTGGAACTAAATGGGTATATAGAAACAAGCTAGATGCCTAAGGTGTAATTGTGAGAAACAAGGCTAGGCTTGTTGCTCAAGGCTATATACAAGAAGAAGGAATAGACTATGACCAAAATTTTGCACCAGTTGCAAGGTTAGAAGCAATCAGAATTTTCCTTGCTTATGCTACCTATAAGAAGTTCAAAGTTTATTAGATGGATGTCAAGAGTGCCTTTTTGAATGGAGTACTTAAAGAAGAGGTTTATGTTGAACAACCTCTAGGTTTTATCTCTCCAACCCATCCTTCATATGTCTTTAGATTGCATAAAGCTCTTTATGGTTTAAAGCAAGCTCCAAGAGCTTGGTATGAGACCTTAGCTAGCTTCCTGATAGAGCATAAATTCACTAGAGGCATTGTAGATAAAACATTATTCACTAGGCACCATAAGGACCAAATCTTGTTAGTACAAATTTATGTAGATGACATATATTTGGGTGTACAGATTCCAAACTATGCAAGAGGTTCTCTAACCTCATGCATTCTAAGTTTGAAATGAGTGGTATGGGTGAGCTCTCCTACTTTCTTGGACTCCAAGTAAAGCAGCTACCTGATGACATCTTCATATCCTAGGCTAAGTATGCTAAAGAGCTTATTAAAAAGTTTGGGATGACTGATGCCTCAGTAAAGAAAACACCCATGACCACTAATGCTGTAATAGATTCTGATGAACATGGTAAACCTGTTGATTAGAAATTATATAGGGGCATTGTTGGGTCCCTACTATACCTTACAGCTAGCAGACCTGATATAATATTTGCTACATGTCTTTGTGCTGGGTTCCAAGTGAATCCTAAAGAATCTCATCTAGTTTTCCTAAAGAAATTTTTGAGATATATAAAGAGTTGTCCTAGTCTAGGACTCCGGTATCCTATCGAGTCAGAATTTGAGTTAACTGGATACTCAGATGCTAACTTTGCTGGATGCAGGGTAGACAAAAAAAGTACCTCAGGGACTTGCCAGTTCCTTGGTATGAGATTAGTGTCTTGGTTCTGCAAGAAACAGTCATCTGTGTTTACATCAACTACTGAAGCAGAATACATTACAGCAGGCAGTTGCTGTTCCCAAATACTGTGGATTCAAAACCAACTCCTGGACTATGGGTTCAACTTAAATAATTCAACTCTCTTATGTGATAACACAAGTGCTATATCCATAACATAAAATCCAATCCATCACAGTAGGACTAAACATATAGACATTAGACATCATTTCATTAGAGAGTGTGTAGTCAAAAACAAATTAAACTTGTCTATATCTACACTGATTTACAAAGAGCAGATATTTTCACCAAACCCTTGGATGAAAGAAATCACTTATTCTTTATAAATCAGCTTGGAATGATCAATGAAGAAGCTTTATTTTAATTTCTGTCTATGCTCGACGAATTTTTCAAAGTTCGTTGAACGGAGATCGACGAACAGAAGAAAAGTTCTATAGATATTCGTCGAATGGAGATCGACGAACTCTCTGCCTATGTGAGTGAAGTTGTTTTCATCGAATGGAGATCGATGAATCGGCTTCAGAAAAGTTTCGTCGAATAGAGCTTGGCGAAATGTTTTCAAATCTTCAGACTAAGCTCGACGAATTTTTTAACTACAAAATATTTTGTCGACCTCAGATCGAAGAATTCATTTATTTTTCGTGGAACGGCGTTTGTCGATTCATATTCTGAAAAATCTTATATCTAGGTTTTTCTTCGACCTCTGTCCCGTGCTTTCAGTTCCATTGCACTTGATCTCTCTTACTTGTTGGAGGCACACTATGGAAATTCTAGCAGGCAGTCTTGCAGCCATGAAGTTCGATACTGGATTCGATATATACTTTGAATTATTTCAACACTCTGATCCAATCTTCCTGGACATTCTGTAATTGCTTGAAGATCAGCAGTTGAAGTATATGATGTCCACCAGAATCAAGCTAGCCACTGCAGAGATCAGGGAATGGGTCTACACTTCCTCCACCACAGATGAAAACACCATGACAGGCACAATATCGGGTAATGAAGTCTCTCTTACCCCCGCTGTCTTGACTGAGATTTTTGGATTAACTAATGGTGAGGCAGAGTTGGAGATTGATAATGAGGAATTTGATGAAATGTTAATTAAAATGGGTTATTCTGGAGAAACCCCCAACAAGCTGCTGAAGAAGCACTTATTTGCTGCATATAAGTTTCTAGCAGATGTTATGGGCAAGGTACTGCTGGGTAAGCACACAGCCCATGATTACATCACCAAGCATTAATTTCTGGTGATGTGGGCTGTGGTGAATAAGAAGCCTGTGAATTGGGCTAAGATTATGTTTGAGCTGATCAAGAAAACAAACACCAAGAAGGAGGTGTGTTTTGGAAGAATTCTAGGAATCTTACTTCAGGAAAAGGCTGCTGAATCACTGGTCACACCGACTATATTCATTAATGCCTCCAAGAGGCTCACTTGTTCCCTCTTTGGCAGGTGGGAGAGGACCATCACCAAGCCATCCAGGGCTTCTTCCTCTTCCTCTAGGACTTCTGAGAGTACAAGGGCTGCTCCAGCCACTCCCCACCCTGCTGCGGATATCCCTCCTCCACCTCCACCACCTCCAGTCCAAAGCCATCCTCAGATGGTACACCAACTCCCCTCACCAGTTCATTCCCCAGTCCATACCACAGTCCACATTCCTCCACCTCCATCCCCCCATGGTACACCAACTCCATCATCTCTAGTACCTCCATCACCAACTCATATTCACTTTCATACATCAACTCAATCCCCAGATGGTACACCAATTCCATCACCACCCTCATCTCCACTACCACCATATTTGGCTGATATTCCCCTTTCCAATCTGTCATCCCTACCATCATTCAATCTGCTTTCATCCCCCCTTCATACTCCCTCTTCCTCAGATGAACCTATGCAAGACTCTCTACCTCCTCCTCCACCATCATCTTCCATCCACCCTTCTGTACCCCCTGAGACAACTCCTTCATTCCTGAGACTGGATCCCTCCATCATTCCACCTCTTCTATCACTTCTCACTCCCCTCCTCAAGACCCTCATAACAGAGGCTATTTCCCCTCTTGCTACTTCCATCTCTTCTCTTGTTGATCAAATCTCTGCTCTCTCCATCACTCCTTCTTCAGTCAGGGGCCTGACTCCAGTATCCACTGAAACCAGGCAGGGGGAGATACTCTGTGAAGAAGAAGCAGTAGCAACATCAGCAGCAGACGTAGCAGCAGTAACAGAAGAAGCAGTAGCCGAAGCAGTAGCATAAGCAGAAGCAGATGTAGCAGCAGCTGATGATTTTAATAGCAGATGCAGAAGCAAAAGCAGATGCAGATGCAGAAGCAGAAGCAGATGCAGATGCAGTAGCAACTGATGATTTAATTGATTTACTTAATTTCAATGAATCTGATATGGATTTGGATGAGCCTATTTTGGCTGAAATAAACAGTGGTGGTGATTGCATTATAAATCTCATAGTAGATATTTTGAATTTGTTGAATATGTTTGATACAACTTATTTGAATTCTCTTCCAGAATACAACATAAAGCCATCTTTGGCTATAGTTCCCTATACCTCCCCAATAAGCCCCAAAGTTGTCAAGCAACTCAAGGATAGTTTTGCTATTACAAAGGCTCCTGTCATTCCATCTCCACCCAGAACTGATTCCTGCATTATTTCATCCCCTCCTAAAGTCATTTCTGCTCCAACATTCATTATGGATGGTAGCCCCATGCCTGATCTTGATGAGTTGATCATGGATGATATTGAAGAAGAGAATAAATTAGTTGTTGAAAGCACTAATGTACTCAGCTCTCCAGCTCTAGCTCCAGCTCTTCCTCCAACTCCTCCCCGGGCAGAAAAATTGTTGATATCTGTAGAAGCATTGAAAGAGATTAATGCTTTATATGATAATCCACAGAACTCTTCAGATGATGATGATGAAGAGGATTCAGATGACAGTCCATCTACTAAGAAAAAGAAACTTTCCAGGAAGAGGAAAGCTCCTCCACCTCCTGATCCAAAGCCAAACCCAACATATGACACTCCATACTATATTCTTCAGAATATTACTCCATACAAGGGCATGCCAGCTTGGATGTGGCTGTCCAAGAATCAACAGAAAGAAAGGAAGAAAAGTAGGAAATATTCACCTCCTCTACAGAGATACAGGAAAGACCCTCCTCCTCCTCCTCCACCTGCTGCTGGTGCTTCAGGCTCTTCATCTCGGAGGACTACCCAATATCAAACCTATCTGAGGCATCGGGGTAGATCCTCCTCATCTTCTGGAAGCAGCCAGTAGAGGCACTATTCTTCAGGCAGGCAACAACAAGATCATCATCAACAACAACAAACTACGGAACATCAAAAGGCTGAAAGCCCAAAGAGACCTGCATCTCCTCCTGTACCTTTTGAGGACCCAGAAATAGCTACAACTGCAAGGATGGCCAGGTTCCAAGAATTGGTTGGCTTATCTATGATCAACAAAGCCAAACCTGAAGGAAAGGATCCCTCTCAATACTCAACCATGTCCAAATATAGGAAGGAAGAACTAAATAGGTTTGCCAAAGCTAATAAATTTTTTAATGTTGATGATTATATGAAGTTACATCCAGAAGCTGTGGTGCCAAGAGCCACTTCCCTGAATATTATTGGAGCTGCTGATATGACAATGACAAAGACTCAAACAGCCAATCCAAACAGGGAAATCAAGTTTACACAGCCTGGTGATAAAGCTAAAGAGGTTAAGCAAAAAGAGTATGTTAGAAACGAACAAACTACAAGCAGAAATGGTTTTAATCTGAAACTTTATTATCTGAAAAAGGTAGGTATTACAAAGGTATGCCCTCCCTTATATAGAATGGAGGAGAGATGAGAGAATACAAATAAAAGATGTGGGACTAAAAATTTACAGGACTAAGCGGACTATACAAAACAAACCGCACAAGCCGCGTGGTTAGACAGAGGAAGGGCTAACTGCACGGCTACCACAAGAGAAGAAGAGAGATGTCAGGGGAGATCGTTAGACCGCCCGGTCTCCAAGCCGGCTGAGATAAACCGCCAGACCGCGCGGTCTTCAACCCGTCAAGACAGACCGCCAGACCGCCCGGTCACCAACTTCAACACTCCCCCTCAAGCTGGAGCATATATATCGATCATGCCCAGCTTGTCGCAAATATGAAGAAACGAGGCGGAAACTGGCTTGGTGAAGATGTCAGCCAGCTCTTTATCAGATGTGACAAAGGGAGTGCAAATTTGTTCCTTTAAGATCTCTTCACGAATGAAATGACAGTTGACCTCAATGTGCTTTATTCTTTCATGGAAGACAGTATTTTTGGAGATGTATATGGCAGCCTTGTTATCACAGAACATAGGTAGAGGATGGTTGTAGACCTCTCCTAAATCTAGCATGAGAGCCCGCAGCCATTTTAACTCATAAGTGGTCGACGCCATACTGCGATACTCAGCTTCTACACTGGACCTGGAGACAACAGACTGCTTCTTGCTCTTCCAGCTCACCATATTTCCCCCAACAAAGGTGCAAAAACCTGAGGTTGACTTGCGATCCCCTTTGTCATCAGCATAACTTGCATCTGAGTAGGCTTCAATCCTCAGATGACCATTCTTCTGAAAAAGTAATCCTTTCCCCGGCACTGCTTTGACATACTCCAAGATCCGCAAGGCGGACTGTAGATGGCACTCCCTAGGTGCTTGCATGAATTGACTTACCTTGCCCACAACATAGGAAATGTCGGGCCTGGTCACTGTGAGATATATGAGCTTACCAACCAGACGCCTGTACCGCGAACTATCTGAAAGAGGAGGCGAATCATCTATCCAGGTTTTGTCTTCTCTAGTTGCCATGGGGCATCGAGCAGGTTTTGCTCCAGTCAATCCTGCCTCTTTTAAAAGATCAAGGGCATACTTACGCTGAGAGAGAACTAAGGAGTCGGACTTCCGAGAGATTTCAATCCCCAGAAAGTATTTTGGGGAGCCCATATCCTTTGTGACCAGATGTTGACGAAGATGTTTCTTGGTCATCAATACCCCATCCTGATCATCGCCAGTAAGAAGAATGTCATCAACATACACTGCAAGAACAACAAGACCAGAGGCTGTTTTCCGAACAAACAAGGAGTGATCTGCTGAGCTTCTTGTAAAACCAATGGCCGAAACAATGCCACTGAACTTGTCAAACCAGGCACGAGGACTCTGCTTGAGGCCATAGATAGCCTTCTTGAGACGGCATACCCGTGGCTCCCCCTGAGCAACATACCCCGGAGGTTTCTCCATGTAAACATCTTCTTGCAGATCACCATAGAGGAAAGCATTCTTAACATCAAGCTGCGAGATGGGCCAATCCCTGTTGACATCCACAGAGAGAAGAACCCTAATAGTGCTGAGACGAGCCACTGGAGAGAAAGTGTCAAAGTAATCAACGTCATAAGTTTGGGTAAAACCCTTGGCAACCAGGCGAGCCTTATAATGGTCCACACTGCCATATGGGAGAAACTTCACCACGAAGACCCATCGACAACCAACAACATCCGTGCTGAAAGGAGGAGGAACAAGGGTCCAGGTACCCCGTTCAGTGAGAGTAGCAATCTCCTCATCCATGACAGCTTTCCAATGAGGAATAGTAAGGGCCTCCTGGTACGAACGGGGGGGGTGGCAGTGGCCGAGATAGCCAGTGCAAAAGCTCTGCGAGAAGGGGTAAGACGATCGTAGGAAACAACTGCAGCAAGCGGGTGTTGGGTACATGCCTGAACCCCTTTGCGAAGAGCAATGGGGAGATCCAGGTCAGCAGGTGCCTCAGTATCCAGAGTATCCGTGGTGGAGAGAGCTGGCCCGGGAGTAGAGAGAGATGGCAGCGGAGTGGAGGGAGAAAGCGGAGTAGAGGGTGGAGATGGTGGAGATGGTGGAGATGGAAGAATAGCAGTGGGAGCAGAGGGAATGGATGGGTCGGTATGAGCAGTAGGATCAAGAGGAGGAGAGGAGGAAGCGGGAGAGAAGTAAGATGCATTGTCAAAGAAGGTGACATCCGCAGAGACAAATTGCTTGCGGGTAACGGGGTCAAAGCAACAGTAACCTTTCTGAGTGGGAGAGTACCCCAGAAAGACACATTTAGTGGCACGGGGTGAGAGTTTGTCACGGGTGGCAGTGGGAGAGTGCACAAAGGCGGTGCACCCAAAGATGTGCAGGGGAAGAGGAAAGGGATCCTTGTTTGGATAAAGAAGGGAGAAGGGGGTAGCACCGTGGAGAACTGTGGAGGGAAGGCGATTGATGAGATAGCAGGAGAGGAGGACAGCATAGCCCCAATAGGATCGAGGAACATGCATTTGAGTCAGCAGAGTGCGAGCGACATCAAGGAGGTGACGGTTTTTACGTTCCGCCACCCCATTTTATTGGGAGGTGTAGACACAGCTTGTCTGACGAATAACACCATGGTGAATACAAAAGGAGGAGAAGTCATGGCTAAGATACTCCTTAGCATTGTCAGAACGAAGGATTTTAATAGATGTATCAAACTGAGTCTTAACCATAGAGTAAAATGAGGTCCAAACAGAGAACAGCTCGGAGCGATCCTTGAGAAGATACACCCACGTACACCGAGAGAAATCATCAATGAATGTGACAAAATAGGAACTACCCCGCCCGATGGTGAGGGTAGGAGCGGGACCCCAAATGTCAGAGTGAACGAGGTCGAACGGACGGGAAGAGCCCCGACTTTGCGTTGGTGGGAAGGACGAGCAGTGATGTTTGCCAAGTTGACATGCATCACAGTTTAGAGGAGGATGATGAGGAGGGAGGTGGGGCAGGAGCTGGCGCAGAATGCGGGGAGGAGCATGTCCAAGGCGAAGATGCCATTGGAGAAGATCTGTAGAGGAGGTGGAGAAGACGGAGAGAGCAGAAACGTTGTCGAGGAAGTAGAGTCCACCACTCTCAGTCCCGGTAGCAATCGTCCGTTGGGAGTCCGGATCCTGAAAGGCACAAGAGGTAGCGGTGAATATGACAGAACACCGTAGTTGCTTGCATAAAGAAGTAACCGATAATAAATTGCACGGAAACTTGGGAAATAGAGGGTATCAGCTAGGCAGAGAGATGGAGTGACTTGAACCATGCCCATCCCATGGACGGGTGAGGGAGACCCATCCGCAACAATGACCGGGGGCAACTGTGCATGTGTGTCAAGAAGAGAGAAACACTGAGGATTGCCCGTCATATGATTTGTAGCACCAGAGTCAATGAGCCATCGTCCGCGAGTAACAACATGAGCACTACCAGAAGAGGTGACCACCGAGGCGGACAGTCTGGAGGAGGGGGAAGCCATGGAAGCAAACCGCGGCGATAAGAACAAGCCGCGAGGAAGAGAAAAAAGCCGAACGGTTAAGCGAAGAAGAGAAGAGAAAACCAAGGCAGGCGAACAGAGAACAGGTCGTGCGGCTAGGAAGGCCACGACCAAGAAGCAGAGCAAAGCAAAGGGAAAGAAGTCGCACGGCTTGAAAAAGGCGGGCGAACAGAGGAGAACAAGTCGCACGGCTAAAGATGAGGCCGGAGCGACAAGCAAGCAGGAGCGGGTAGAAGGCAACAGTCGCGGTGACTTAGAAGAAATCACGGCGAATAGAGGAGATCGCGAAAACAGGTCGCAAAAAAAGAAGGGGAAAGTCGCGGGGAGAGGAAGAGAGCAACCCGCGCGAAACCGCAGCGGTCAGGAAGCAGACCAAGGCACAGCGGGGAAGAGGTCGCGCGTACTGAAAAGTCCGTGCGAACAGAAGAGAAGAGGAAGCAAGAAGCAGCAGCGACAACAACAAGTCGCAATCCGGGCGAACAGAAGCAGGCCACACAGCTAGGGAACAAACAGGCGGCAAGAAGGAAGCAGGTCGCGGCGACAACTAAACAGGTCGCGGCGAAAAAGAGCAGCTAGAGAAAAGAAGCAACAAGTCGCGCGAACAGAGCAGCAGGCGGAAGAGAGGACAAGCTGCAAAGACAGGTCGCAAGAATCAGAAACAAGCGGCGAGAATCAGAGGGCGCACACAATTAGAAGGAAAAGACCGTGTGCTCTGATACTATGTTAGAAACGAACAAACTACAAGCAGAAATGGTTTTAATCTGAAACTTTATTATCTGAAAAAGGTAGGTATTACAAAGGTATGCCCTCCCTTATATAGAATGGAGGAGAGATGAGAGAATACAAATAAGAGATGTGGGACTAAAAATTTACAGGACTAAGCGGACTATACAAAACAAACCGCACATGCCGCGCGGTTAGACAGAGGAAGGGCTAACCGCACAGCTACCACAAGAGAAGAAGAGAGATGTCAGGGGAGACCGTTAGACCGCCCGGTCTCCAAGCTGGCTGAGACAAACCGCCAGACCGCGCGGTCTTCAACCCGTCAAGACAGACCGCCAGACCGCCCGGTCACCAACTTCAACAGAGTAAAAGCAGAAGAAATGAGTTTTAACTGCTTATCCTGTCTATTATTTTAAACTGCTTATTTATTTCATGATACAAAGCTCTTTGTATATATATATCTGCTGCATATCTTAAAGTTTTCTGCCAGATATATTTTCCTTCTTTGTAAATGATTTGAGTCTGTAATTAGTGACCTCACCCAAATTTGGGGAGTTTGTTGGATCCCTAGTTGGATTTGGGCTAGGTTCACTAAACTAGGATGTTTGACCCAACATGTATAGCCAGGGTCATGTTTGTGTCCTAGAGTTTAGGCCATATCCTTCAAGTCAACATTAATTGGACCAGCCATCAGCGGACTGCAGAAGACTCAAGACTTAGAAAAATTTCAAATACTCAGGAAATGAGTTCGATGTTCGTCGAACTCAGCTTGATAAAAGTCGTGCTCAGCTCGACGAACTCAGAGACAATTCTCTGAGCTGAGCTCGACGAACTTGATTCTCAGGTCGACGATTTTTGGATGCTCTACTTCAACATTCTAATTCCAGAATCTTTTCACTGAACTCCAGTCAACGAATTCATGTTCTCAGCTCGACGAACTTACACCACAGTATTGACAAGTTTTATCACGTAGCAGTCAGCAGCTCTCAGTTTGACGATCTTGTATCTCAGGTCGACGAACAATAATTATCTAATCGACGAACAAGACTTCTCAGCTCGACGAACTCTGGACACAGGTCGACGGATTCTGTTCTTTGCTCAAAGATTTCTGTGCAGATCCATACTTGGACTTTTCTCTCCTTCTGTCCTTATTTTATTACAGTAATTCCTGAATAATCAATGCTTAACATTCTCTGAATATTACCATTAGAAGTAACATTGATTATGGCTTTCATCAGGATTATTACTTGTTGTTTTTCAATGGGACAGTTGGGGAAATCAATTAATGCAGACATTCTCAAGGCCGTCAGCAATCAATGAAGGAAGGAATTCAAAAATTCAAAGGAAAATTTCATAGAAAATATAAAAAGGGATTTCTTCCTCCTTCTCTATGATATAGCATGCACACTCCAAATACACAGCAAGCAGACATCAAGCATACAGAGAACAATAACACAGATATAGAGTCTAGAAACAAGAAGCCCCGAACAAATAAATAATTCAAGATACTGAAGAAGAAGAACATTCATACAAATCAAGAGTCTTCTTCATTCTTCATTCCAAGATTCTTTAAAGATAACAAACCTTTATCAGTCAAGAAGTTCCTGGATCTACTCTGGTCAAGGCTAAAAGATTGAAGACCCACTCACCTTGAAGCAATGCTCAATCTTCCTGAACAACTCAATAACTCAGGGGGAGCTTTGTTAACATCAAGATCCACTAGTCTTCTCAGTTGTATTTGAGAAAGAGAAGACACCATCACTCTCTCACCCCCTCACTGTAGAAAGGGTTCTTTAACTCCCTTCAAAAGTTATTCCTTGGTTGCAAGTCACCTGATCAAAAGACTTGGGATTGGTTTTTGAGCACCTGATCAAAAGCTCATTGGTGGCAGTCACCTGATCAAAAAACTGAGTGGATTCCTACCAGGGTGATAGAAGAGTGGATGTACCCAGGTTGGGGAATCACTATAAAAATTCTTGTGTTGTCTGATTGCCATCTTTTCCTTTGTTCTTGCTGTGCCTGTGCTAGTTAGGTTTGTTGTACCTGTGTTAGTTAATTTAGTCTTGGTGTGCCTGTGGTAGATTAGGTTATCTTAGTTTGCACTTTTACTTACAGTAAATATTGGTATCAAATAGCTGCTATACTCTGAAGTTTAAATTAACAGCAAAAAGCTTTAAAGTTTTAAAGATACTCTATTCACCCCCCGCTAGAGTATATCAGACCTAACCCTCACTTTCAAAATGGAATTGCTGAAAGGAAGAACAGAACTCTAATTGAGGCAGGTAGGACTTTGTTAAATGACACTTCTCTCCCAAAATATTTCTGGGTTGTGGCAGTAAATACTGCTTTTCATGTTCTCAATAGGGATTCCATCACTAAAAGCCACAAAAAGACTCCCTATGAGATTCTGAAAGGCAGAAAACCAAACTTATCCTATTTTAAGATTTTTGGTAGCAAGTGTTATGTATTAAACAATGGTAAGTCTCATTTGACTAAGTTTGCTGGCAAGTCCCAAGAAGGGATATTTGTTGGGTACAACAACAATAGTAGAGTATATAGGATCTATAACTTGACTACACAAGTTGTAGAAAAGTCTGTCCATGTTGTATTTTATGAGTCTAAGTTAATTAACTGTGAGCTACCAAGATCTTCTTCTAATCCTACATGCTTAAAAGATAAGATGAACAATCTGACCACCAGGGAAGATAAACCAGCAAGCCAAGAGATTGAAGATGATGGATACTGTCTAGGGGGAGCTCAATACTTACAAGCTGAAAATGAAGAATAGCCAACTGAAGACATAGATGATCAACAAGCTGAAGAAAGATTACCACTAGCTTTGAGACATTTAAGAGATCATCCAGCTCATCAAATCATTGGTGATGCAATTCATGGTATAATGACCAGAAGCAAGATCTTGAACTCAGTACTATGTTCACGTTTTCTGTCTCAAATGGAACCAAAGAAGTTTGAAGAGGCTATCCAAGATTCATTCTGGATTGGTGCTATGCAGGAAGAGTTGAATCAATTCAAGAGATGTAAAGTTTGGAAACTGGTTCCCAGACCTAAAGGACATAATGTGATAGGGACCAAATGGATCTACAGGAATAAGTTAGATGAAAATGGCATTATAGCCAAGAATAAGGCCAGATTAGTTGCAAAAGGCTACAGGCAGGAAGAGGGAATATACTTTAACCAAACCTTTGCCCCAGTAGCAAGGATGGAAGCAATAAGATTATTCCTTGCCTATGCAGCCTATAAAGAATTCAAGGCCTTTCAAATGGATGTCAAGTCAGCATTCCTGAATGGAGATCTAAAAGAGGAAGTATATGTGGATCAGCCATCAGGTTTTGTAGATCCTCACTTTCCTGATCATGTCTATAGACTTAAGAAAGCTCTATATGGGTTAAAATAAGCCCCTAGAGCATGGTATCAAACATTGTCTACTTTGCTCATTGAGAACAAATTATCAAGGGGGAAAATAGATAAGACCCTATTCCCGAGGGAATCAAAGGGCAAGATCATCCTAGTCTAGATATATGTTGATGACATAATCTTTGGATCTACTGAGAACAACCTTTGCATGAAGTTTGCCAAATTTATGCAAGGGAAGTTTGAGATGAGCAGCATGGGTAAGCTAACGTTCTTTTTGGGACTTCAGGTAAAACAGACTGATGATGGATTGTCCATATCCCAGTCTAAGTTCACCAGGAAGTTTATTAAAAAATATGGCATGGAGACTGCTTCCACCATGTAAACTCCAATGGGGTCAAGTATGCCTTTAGGCAAAGATGAGGCAAGGAAACCTGTTGATGAGTCTTTGTATAGAGGGATAATTGGCTCCTTACTATACTTGACTGCAAGTAGGCCTGACATCATGTATGTTATATATGTCTGTACTAGATACCTGGCATGCCCTAAGGAGTCTTATGATTCTGCAACCAAGAGAATTTTAAGATATCTTAAGGGCACACTAGATCTTGGTCTATCGTACCCTAGGAATAGAGATTTTCGGCTAACAGGTTTTTCAGATGCAGAATTTGCAGGCTGCAAAGAAGACATGAAAAGTGCCACAGGTACATGCCAATTCCTAGGAGGAAGACTGGTGTCCTGAAACAACAAAAATCTTGCTATATCCACAACAGAGTCAGAATATATTGCAGCTGGAAGTTGTTGTGCTCAGTTGCTATGGATACAACATCAACTGGAAGACTATGACATCAAGATAAGTAAAACTCCACTATATTGTGATTCTACTAGTGCTATATTAATTGCTAGAAATCATATTTCTCATAGTAGAACAAAACACATTGAAATTAGGTACCATTTTATTAGAGAACATGTTGAGAAAGAGGACATAAATTTAGAGTTTATTTCTACTGATACTCAAGTAGCTGATATATTCACTAAAGCTCTAGATGAAAGTAAATTCAATTACTTTAAAATTGAATTAGGCATGTTGAATCTAGAATAGAATGGAAAATTAAGGAAACATTCTACTCAACATATGACTAAGTAAGTTTGTGTTGACACATAAGGTAGTCTGTGTCAACACTCAGTAGTTGGTGTCAACATATAAAGAAGATTTTGTCGACACTCAGAATTTGGTGTCGACACAAAGAGTTGTTGTCACTCAGATGTTGGTATCGACACATAAGGACATCTGTGTTGGCACTCAGTAATTAGTGTCTCCTAATAGAGTTGTCGAGACCCTAAACTCTCTGTCGATACTTTAGCAGTCTGTCTCGACACAATCAAAATTGTGTCGACATACGAAACTCTAATTTTAGCCCGCCTTTTGTCCTTACCTATTAGAAAAGTATAAATAGGTGGAAACGAGACCTTGTCGACTACGCTCTCAGAAATCTCGAGATTAAATCGTCTGTGTCGACAAGAAATTCATCTTCCTTCTCTTCAACTTCACTTCTCTCATCTCCAATGACGCCCAAGTTGGACAACAACGTTAACAAAGGTAATGAGCTCACTGATGCTGAGAAAGAAATTAAGACGGTTGTGGACCTAATCCAGGAGACCGGACTGGATTATTTGGTTTCTGAATCGACAAGAATTTGGAAGAAGGAAGTTCTTAAGTTCTATTCCAACGCTACGTTGGACTCAAAGGGGAACAAGATCAAGTCTACTGTTCATGGCAAAACAGTCAAAATAACACTCAAAAGTCTGAGTAAATCCCTTCATCTTCCAAGGATAAAAGAAGAGACTGAGGTTGATTCAAATTTGACTGCTGAAGCCCTTAAAAAGTGTAGGCTACCCGCAACAACAAACATTGGATCATCCATGACAAGGAAAGGGATTAACTCCAAAGGGAAATTTCTGTCTGAAATAATTGGCAAAGTAGTTCTCTGTAAGACTGGGGGGCACGATAGGATATTTTCCCACATATTCAGCCTCATGACAAGAGTCATCTTTCAGGTGAAGACCGACTGGAGTAGTGTAATCTTTAATAAGATTAAGGACAGTCTTAAGAAACCAAATCTGGGCAGAATCATAAGTCTGTATCTGGCAGCCAGCATACTGATTGGTTAAAACTCCAAAAATATTTACGGTCACGCAGCGACCCGGCGATTTTATTTAAGTAAAGCGAAAGTGGTTTTTTATTTAGAAAATGGGGCGCGCATATTTATTTATTTTGGATATAAAAAAGTTGTGATCGAGTTTTAACGAAAGGAGGCAAGTGCACCTATCGGGAGTAGTACATGATATTCCGGGTGGAATATCGAGGTCGTATTGTTCTCGGGGTCGGTTCGATTATTGCTACTCTTCCCTGGAGGGGACTATTATTTTACCGATGATTATCTTGTCGGGATATTTTATATATATATATATATATATATATATATATATATATATATATATATATAAAGCAAAAAGTAAGACAGAAAAATAGAAAATGAAAGCAATAAAGATGGAGCCGATGATGAGCTTAGTGCGACCACATCAAATAGAATTTGAACTAAAATAGACTTTTAATAAAAAGAGATCGTAAATTTCAAATTAATTAAGGCAGAGACTTGGCCATGGAGGTTCCACTAGAATGAGCTCACCTAGCTATAGGGCTATCGCTCACCTGAACGCTAAGAATATTCGACCGAACGTTAGTCTGACGAAGGATTCCTCTTAACGCCCGCATTACGCTAAGAACCTCGCTATTGGGTTGGGAACCCAATCCGGTAGAGTTGGCGCGCCTCCTCTCTCGAGGGTTAGTGCGGAACTCCATTTACCAAGGGGTGATCGGTCCATACGCACGACCTCTCGGCTAGCTAGTGTATGGACTAAGGAAATAGATCCCACACATCGATTATGTGGGTCTACGCGTCGTAAACCCTGGGCAAACCTTAAGTACTTTTAATTAAATAGAAAAATGAGACCTTTAATTATTTTAAGCTATTTTTTTGTCTCAATGCTCTTCGATACTGAGGGCTAAGAACGATTAGCCACTCATCGGAATGGGGACGGCTTGCGAGGAAAGCAATAAAGAAAGCAGAAAAGGAAAGCAGTAAAGAAAGTTGTAAAATGAAAGCAGTAAAGGAAAGCAGAAAATTGCAAGTCCTACCGAAACGAGTAGGACTGAAGAAAGCTATAAATTGCGAGTCCCAGCGCAAATGCGTGGGCGGGAGAAAGAAAGCGGGTCCTACTCAAACGAGTAGAACTAAATAAATGCAACACACGCACAAACTCGACAGAAAGTAAAACTCACGCACACACACACGACATAATTGAAAACACACGCACACAAATCCTACTCAAATGAGGAGGGAAAAATAAATGTAGGTCCTACTCAAACGAGTAGGAAAAAATAAATGCACTCACTCTACGAAAAGTAAAACACACGCACTCGACATAAAGTAAAAACTCACGCACACAACAGGAAATTAAACACACTCCACACACTTTACTTGAATGAAATAAAGCAAAGCGCCATTTAACTCTTAACGAGTAGGCGGAAATAAATGCGCACGCGTACAGAAATAAAAAAAAAACTAAGTTATCTAAAAATTAAAACAACTGCATTTCTACTGCTAGAATACGGTAGAAATGCGTAAAAAGAAGAAATAAAAATAAAAGGGGCAAAAAGGTTTGGAAAATAAAAAAAATACAAGTGTTTAAAAAATTAAAATGACGATAAATCCATTCTTATATCTCTATAAAAACACTTAAAAAGTGGAAGAAAGGGTAAGATAACGAAAGGTTTTACGAAAATAACAAAACAAACTAAGTAAAAAATCAAAAAACAATTTTATAACCATTTTTATAATTTTATAAGGATGGATATGAAGAGTACGGAAAAATTCTAACACTAACCAAAGCTAGTAACAATTATTAAAACATAAAACTATAACTCTAACCTCATACACACACGCACACCGATTTTAAAGAACGAAAATAAAGTTAACGAAATAAGAATAAGATTGCATAAAAGTGTTGCTAAGAATCATTCCAAACCCAGAATAAGAGATGAAAATAAACAGATTTTATTAAGTTAAAACACGAGTTACAAAGGAACGAAAATAAAAGCTAAGGAGAGGGGGAGAAAATATCCCTTACAAAGCATTTGGAACTCATCCGAGCAGCATAACTCCTATACAAAATGGTTCAAAAGAAGGAATAGGATTACAAACAGCAGCTGCTTATTTATAGACAGAAATTTCAGGAGACACGCCCCCTGACACGGGCGTATAGGGGGGGGGGGCGTGTCAGCACTGTACAAAATGCAGCCGTCGATTTGACGGGAAAGTGGACTTCGGGCTGGACACGTGTCGGTCTCGCGTTGGTCACGCCCCTGGTCATGGGCGTGACTCTGGGCGTGTCGGGGAGGTAGATCTGGGCTCGGGTCTTTGAGCTGTCAGGTGGAGAAGTCACGCCCCAGGTCACGGCGTGACTCTGGGCGTATCGTTGGGCATGTCAGGTTGAGTCGACACTCAACAAACGTCGAGTGGAAATTGTCGAGTTGAAAAATCGTCGAGCTGCTGGAGAATCGTCGAGCGCGAGTTTGTCGAGCGGAAATTGTCGAGCAGAATTTCGTCAAGCGGGAAGAGGAGTCACGCCCTAAGTCACGGGCGTGACTCTAGGCGTGTCGCGGAGGTGTCGACGATCATCGAACGGAAAGTCGAGCTGAAATCGTCGATCGGAATTTGTCGAGCTGAAATCGACGATCGGAAATCGTCGAGCTAAAATCGTCGATTGGAAATCATTGAACGGAAATTTCTCTTTAAAATTCGCTGATTCCATGGGTTTGATGAATCACGGCCCGGTCATGGGCGTGACCAATAAGTCATGGGCGTGACTTGGCAATTTTTTGCAGATTTTTATTTTTTTCCTGAAAAATAAAATAAAACAAGTTAGTAAAATATTTACAAAAATTGGACCATTTTATTGAATAAAAACAAGTAAAAATGACAAAAATAAATGAAAATGACTTAAGTAATTTACATAAAAATAAGTATATTTATAATTCATCACATACCTAAGGTGCTCAGCCAGATTGTTGGTTTCAAAATAAATCACATGAGGAGAATGGATATAAGAATCCTCTCTAGGTGGGACAGAGTATTGTCCAAGGAAGTCCCTGCACCAAAGCAGAAGTCCAAACAGGTCACTACATCAAAGAGAGATACAGTGCAAGTTGAGGAGTCCTCCAGTTACTCAGAAGAGAGAATTGAATTCAGTCCTGATGAAGAGACCACTAACCTACCCAGGATGTCTCCAACTAATACACCTGAAACTGAAGCTCAGATCCAGGGGGAGGCTGTCCATCAGATAGATAATCTAGAGATTTCAGTCCTTGCAGAAACTATCATTGAAGCCCAGCTAGATAGTGAGACTATAAACCTCACTATAATGGAAGTGGTTCATGACATCAACACAACTGCTGACCCTTCTGAAAGAGAGGCACAGGATGTGCATATTCTTGATTTGCCAGAAAAACCCCAGGCTCCTGAGACTGAAGTAATTCAAGACTTAGTAACTGACTTCCAGGAGGAGCAAGAAGAAGTACACAAGGAAGAAATGTCTGTACATTACCAGCTGCTGCAAGGATTGAGGGGGAGGCGCCAGACCTAGCCCGAAGACTAGATGTAAATGTTCCGGGCACAACAATAGAACTTGAGATATCATTTGATTCTGAAGATGAGGAAGAAACATTAGTGTACAACCACGTGTTTGCCGAGTGGGTCCGCCAGATCATGCGAGTGGACCAAGTCACCCTGCCAGCACCTAGAACAGTATGTGGGCGGGCCCCGGATGGCCAGCTCGCTCTCTCCCAAGTCAGGCGGGCGAGCTGCGCGAGCTGGCCATTCCCCCCCCCCCCCCCCCGCTCTCACGCCAGGAATTCGCCAAGCAGAGTTTTGGGTCAGCATTCGTCGAGCATAGTTCGGGCTCGACATTCGTTGAACTAATATTCTGGGTTGGGTTCGACGGGTCCAGATCAGCGAGCCCCCTTTTGGGGCTCCCGCAACGACAGTTTGAGACCGGGCCAGCCCGCTCTTCTACAAGCGACCTGGCCGCCAACCCTCCTCGGTAGTGGCACAGGAAGGTCGCGGCGGCCTGGTATGCACTCGCCCAAGAGGGGACGGCGAGCTGCGGGAGCCAGGTAATACTCATCCCCAGGGTACGAAGAGCGGTGACGAGCTGACCTCCAAGTCCATGGGACCTGCGCAGTGGGGCCTAGGGGTAAAATTACCTGGATTCCCCTCCCATAGGTGCGAATAGCTTGTTAGAACAGCGGAGTTGAGCTATTGGCAGACCAAGTTGGGCTGCACATAGCTGTTTAGAACAGCGGAGGTTGGCTATTTGCAGGTTGTTTTCAGAAATCTATAAATAAGACCCAAGGGGCATCTCAGAAGGCACGCTTGGATACTCATTTACTCTTTAGTCTTTTAGCGCTTTCTGAGGTAGCCTTAGCTCGGCCTTTGGCTAAGGAGGGGAAGCACTTTAAGATCTTCCGGGTGTGTGGTGGGTCCTCCACGCCGAGCCCTTGGGTTTGGTCCTCTTTGCTTCCTTTGTCATTTTTGCTTGCAGGAAAGAAGTACGTGTGCGATCATCCCTTCCCCAAGGGTCAACTCCACAGAGACCGAGTTTTCAGTTTCAACATTTTGGTGCGATGAGCGTGGAAAGTGGTCAGCACAGAAAATTTCTAGCAGGCTCGATGACGGGAGGACAAGGCTCAGATAGGTCGGAATAACCTCCCCTGGCCACGGTGGGGATGTTTGAAGATTTCATGAATGAGGTACTCAGCCTCGTCAAGTTCGCACTCGGCGTGCGGGCCGAGTGCTCGACTCCAACCATTCCAATTACTGTCGCCCCATCTCTGGGAGAGGAGGCCCCCAACAGACGAGCTGGGAAGGAGGTTGCAGAGGAAGAAAGGGGAGGCGAGCTCCCCGGGCTCGTGCTTTTCCCCTGCTCGGCAAGCGTAGGCCGGTTCGGCGACATGGGCGCGCGGGATGCTCCGGCTCGCCCGGTAGGGGAAGGCAGCCCCTTCAGCGAGCTGGTCTCTTCTGCCCCAGTTCCGGAGGGGTTCAGGGAACCCGAAATATCTTACTACACTGGGAAGGGGTACCCAGTCCAACACGTCCAATGGTTCGAGGACGTGGTCTCGATCCGGCAGATGTCAGATGGCTTTAAGTGCTGGCTCTTCGCTATCACCCTTAAGGAGAAGGCGAGGGAGTGGTTTCACTAGTTGCCAGCCAGCTCCATCTACTGCTTTAAGAACCTCTACCGGGGGTTCATGTTGAGGTTCACTACCTCGAAGAGGAGGAAGAAGGAGTCGGAGTCCCAGTTCCACATCAAGCAGAGAGTGAATGAGACCTTGGGGAGCTACGTTGATCGGTTCCAGGAGGAGGTCACCCAGGTCTAGGAGATGTTGAGCCATAGTCTGATGATGGCTTTCACCCTGGGGCTACAATAGGGATTCTTCAAGATGGAGCTGAAGAGAGTGTCACGCCTCTGCTACGAGGAGCTGATGGAGAGGGCAGTAAGGGAAGTCGACGGGGAGGCGTCGAATCCGGAGTTTGCCCGGAAGCTGGCCAGATGGGCCACAAAGGAAGAGAAGGAGTTGAGAGGTGGAAGGGGCAGGAGGAGAGGAGAGCCGAGCCTCGGTAGAGGGAGCAGAGGTGCTCCTGGGGCAACAGCAGTCCAGGTGGCGCCGTTAGGAGTCGGACCATCGGTTGGGCTGGAGGCCCGAGTGGCAAGATCAGGGGCACGGAGAGGGCACCAGGGAAGGGACCACCATCGGGGGGGGGGGGGGGGCAGGATCAATTCCACCCCCGGGTTGGAGGCAGGTGTAGAGACCTCCACTCCCCAATGAAGATCAAGCTATGTCCATAGCCATGGGGGAGAGGGGGAGAGCAACGCGGAGGAGGAGGAGAGAAGAAAGGGTGGAGTTGCCCTACTGTGATTTCCATCAAGAGGAAGGGCACGCTACGACCACATGCCCGGAGTTCCTCAAGATGAGGGGAAACAGGGAGCAGCAGCAGCATGGGCGACATGAAGTGAGGATCGAGGAGGTCCTGCCTAGGGCGGAGGAGGATCGGTGTGAAGACCGGGCAGATGTCGGGACCCGGGGAGGGATCAGAGTGATCTATGGGGTTGTGGGGGTAGAGGCCTCTCGGAGGGCGAGCCTCCATACAATGTATCGCCAGATCGTTGGTTCCACATCCCAAACCCCACCCCCAGAAGAGAGCATTACCTTCTCGAGGAGCGATATACCAGATCATGAGGATCTCTTTTGCGAAGCGTTGGTCATCCAGATAGCCATCGAAAATTTCACCGTCTCTTGGATCCTCATCGACAACGGAAGCTCCGTCAACGTTGTTTTTAAGAAGGCGTTCGACGCGATGAAGGTGGAGGCGAAGAGAGTGCTGGACTCGAATGGGCCCTTGTTTGGATTTTCAGGGGAAAGGAAGGAAGTAGAAGGAGGAGTGGGGCTCCATGTCACCCAGGGGAAGGGGGGCGGGTACTCCCGGAACTGCAGGTTTGTCATCGTGGATGCCCAAAACAGCTACAACGCCATCTTCGGAAGGCCCCTCATCAGCGCCTTCCTCTGCGTCCCCTCGTCATTCCATCAATGCTTGAAGTTCAATGCCGAGGGGATCCAGGTACAGGTCTGGGGTGACCCTAAGGTGGTGCGGGAATGATACATCGCCGCCATAAACTCCATCTCTTAGCAGGAGGGGGCCGAGGAGATGCGGTGGAGGATGGAGGCGGTGGAGCAGGAGGCCGACATGGAGGACATGGAGGTGGAGAACGACACCGAGGTGGAGGTGGCAGGAGGAGACCGAGCGGAGTTGGCCGAGGAAATGGTCGTGGAGGAAGAGGTGGAGGCGGAGGTTCTCGTCCCAGAGGAGAGGGACATCAGAGAATGGGAGGAGAAGTCCAGGCTGGAGGCTGTAGAAGATGTGGTGGAGCTGGAGGTTATCACCCTTGGAAGCAGGGTGGAGAAGGATTGCATCAGTGGGGGGCTTACCCCGGAGACTCAAAGCAGAATGCTGGCATGCATCCAGAAGAACGTGGACATCTTCGCATGGAGTGCCGCGGAGATGCTGGGGGTTGATGCAGATGTGGCTTGCCACCGACACAACTTGGACCCGGGAGCACGCCCCGTCCAGCAAAAGAAGAGGTCCAACACGCACAAGCTGGCTGAGCCCATAAGGGAGGAGGTGTCCAAGCTTCTCAAGGCTGGCTTTGTATCCGAGATACAATACCCCGGATGGGTCTCCAATGTTGTTATGGTTAAAAAAAGAGACGGTCGGTGGCTTATGTGTGTCGATTTTTCCTTGCTTAATAAATCCTTCCCTAAGGACTGTTATCCTTTGCCTCGGATCGACGCGCTGGTTGACTCAGCTGTCGGTTTTTCTGTAATGAGTTTTTTAGATGCGTTTTCAGGTTATCCCCAAATCAGGATGCACCCCCCCCCCCCCCCCCCAACGTCAAGGACGTCTCGTTCATCACGGGAGATGGGTGTTATAGCTACAAAATGATGCCCTTTGGGCTGAAGAATGCAGCGGTGACCTATTAAAAGATGATGGACATGGTCTTCCAGGAACAGAAGGGGAGAAACCTGGAGTTATATATGGTTGACCTCATGATCAAGAGTCAGGACGTGGACTCTCACCTTCGAGATTTGGAAGAGACCTTCGACACCCTACGCAAGTATAAGATGCGGCTGAACCCCCTGAAGTGTGTCTTCGGGGCCAGTCGGGAAGGGTTCTTGGGGCACCTACTCACCCCCATGGGGGTCGAGCAAAATCCCAATAAGGTCAAGGCTATCATGGAGCTGGGGTCGCCGCAGAATACTAAGGAGGTGCAACGGTTGACGGGAAAGCTGGTAGGGTTGAGCCGGTTCCTCTCCCGGGCCGGGGAGAAGTGCCCCCCTTCTTCAAAATGCTAAGGGGAGGTCAAAAAATCGAGTGGACCAAGGAATGCGAGGAGGCATTCCAAGCTCTTAAAATGCAGTTGACGCATGCTCCGTTGCACCAATGGCCGAAAGAATGGGAGGACTTATTTTTGTATATCTGGGTTAGGCCGGAGGCCTTGAGCTCTGTCTTGGTGCATGAAGAGAGGAAGAGGCAACTCCATATATATTACGTGATTCGGGTCCTAAGGAAGGCTGAGCTACGATATCTAATTTTGGAGAAGCTGGCCTTCGCCCTGATCATCTCGGCCCGAAGGCTGCGACCCTACTTCCAGGAACACTCCATCTGAGTGGTGACTGACCATCCTCTCCGTAACATCTTTGAGGTGGTGGAGCTTTCAGGCAGGTTGGCCAAGTGGTCGGTGGAGTTGAGTGAGTTCAACATCTCCTTCACCCACCGCCTCTCGATCAAGGCTCAAGCAATGTCCGACTTTCTGGCCGATTACGTAATTGAGGTGGAGGAGGAAGAGCTCACTCATTCGACTCCGTGGAAGGTGAAGGTAGATGTGAAAGTCCACCTAGTGTCAACTAGCTTCACCTATGGGGGGGGATAGGTGACGTGCAGTGTTTTTGCGGAATTATAATTATACCTGCACACGAAAATAAACCAGCACAGCAAAAAGAGTACACAAGCTATTTATAGTGGTTCCCCGATTTGGGTACATCCACTTTCCCCTTCGACCTATCTCCCAACAAGGGATGACTCGGTCTCTTCACCAACAGGATTGAAATCCAATCCTTGCACTATCGGAAGGATCCCTTCCACACGTAGGAGTCAACACTCCCACAACACGGGTTGCACTCAACCCTTACAACTCGAAACCAACGTTCCTTTACAACAAAAATGAACTAGAATGTACAAGAAATACAAACTACTTTTGGAGACTAAGGTGTCCCTCTTCGTTGACGACGTGTTCTTGAAGCCCACGAAGAGTCCACAACCCTAGATCTCTCATGGAGAGAATCTCCCCGGAACCGGTGGCGGCAAGATGGGCGGCGGCTTTGTTCACGGGATCAGCGGCGACAACGGTGTGCGGCTGCTGTACTTTGGAGATCCAAACTTCGTAGCAAAGCTAGCTAGGTCTTCCAACGGTCACACTAGGATCGATCGTCTCAATCGATTCGGACGGGGAAGGTTTTCCCGATCAACAAATCAAGAGACAAAGGATCTCCGGTTAGACACGTGAGACGCTATGCTTGGCTAAGCTTCTGTCGACGGGAGATCTGGAAGAAACCACGATCAAGACCGGCGATCAACTTGCTCGTGCGGCGACGGCGGCGGCGGCGGAAATCGCGATCTAGGTCACGTCGCGGCTCGTCTTTTTCAAATCTTCTTCGCTCAACTACTGTTCAAAAATACGCGTGTATTTATACAGTAAAATACTCTCTTATGACCGTTATGGGTCCCACCAGAAGAAACCCTAATTCCGATTCAAAACAGTGCCAGCGGCAGAATCCGGTCTAGCTATTTCCAGAAAATTGCCCAAGTCAAAATCGGCGAGAATCGAAGGTGATTCTCGTCGAATCGGCGAGAATCAAAGGTGATTCTCGTCGATTTGGCGAGAATCAAAGATGATTCTCGTCGATGTTGACTTGATTGCACGCTCCGATTTAGCCGGGTCGAGACGGCGAGAATCAGCCAGTGATTCTCGACGATTCGGCGAGAATCACTAGTGATTCTCGTCGATTATTACTTAGCATCAGAGTTGCTCGCTTTGAAGTAGCTGGATCGAGTCGGCGAGAATCAGCCAATGATTCTCGACGATTTGGCGAGAATCACTAGTGATTCTCGCCGAATCGGCGAGAATCACTTGGTGATTCTCGTTGATTTACACTTAGACGATTTTTCGTCTTTCCACCCATGAGGTGCTCCTTGACCCATCCTTGCTCCTTGTCTGCTCTTGAGTTAACACAGCCCTGTACTTGAAAATAAGTACACTCCAATAGAGAGAGTACACGTAGGCCAACACACTGATCTGCTCAACGAGGGATTACGTCGTGCAGACCCGTGTATATTGACCTACTGCACCCTGACATTGGTGTGCACTTAGCGTGGAAAAACTGCAAGCACAACTTGAAAGATTTTGTCAAATACATTGTGAATTCATCTTAGCTTGACAGGTGGCTTCCTCAAATCCAGGTAATTGTGGATACAATACCCAACAATCTCCCCCTATTTGACGAAGCCAAAATCCTACTAGCTAAGATGAATACCACCAACCAGATAATATATACAACATAGAGAATATAAAGATGCGGCACAAGAAAATATAGGCAAACAGATCAAGGCTTGAGTCAATCATAAATTCATATACATATATATATATATATATATAAATATAATCAGGATTGTTCATATATCAATAAGACAAGATAAAAGTGTTCAAGAGACAATGACAATCTATGAATTTCTGTCTATGGATTTTTGGCTAGGTCATCCATATGTTTCTGAGCCAAAAACTTCTTTCTTTGCCTTTCAACATACTCCTTGGGCTTTGGATAGTATCTGGGAGGAGGAGCTTTATCTGCCGCAGTGTTGGTGCTGAAGAAGATGTTCCGTTTAGCTTCATAAGTTTTGTGCAGCTCCCACTCATGTTGGCTGTATACATCGTTCCGATTGATTTCCCCTTTTTCTTGTAGCCAGAATGTGTCCAAGATGATACTCTTTGATACCGGACTCCACTTTTTGTTTCTTACTTCCTCCTCCTTCAGTCTGATTCTCTTTTCAGCTTGTGTTTCCTTAGATGTCCCTTCTTGCGATTTCCTCTTGTCCCTGGCTTTTGCTAGGGCTCCTTGGTCAAACATTGCCATCAGTTTTGCCTTGGAGGAGGCCCTAGCAGCCATATGAACATCAGCTTCACTTACAGGAACTTCTTCAACACTGGCGCCCTCATCAGCCACAGTATTATCTTCAGGAGCAGGAGCACCCTCAGGATTTTCAGGGATGTTAGCGCCTAACGCTTATTTGAGCATCCACCAGCAACTGTCATAAACATATATGTTTGATTGCTCAAAATTTTTGATCATGATTTCTTGAAGCTCGGCCATCTTAGCTATATATTCTTTCTCCCCTTTTTGGCTTCGACTGCAATGGAGTTTACATAAGAATGCAGTGACTCATCAATGTGCTTTGTAGTCCTGGAGAATTCAGTGACCAAGGCTTGTTGATTGGTGTTAAGAGTTACCATATTGCCATCAAACTTTTGAATGTTATTTGCTACGACATGAGCATTCTGATTTACGATTGCGAGAGTATCAGTGTTCCTTTTTAATCCGTCCATAAGAAGAGTGACGGCTTGGCCGGCCGCTGTATACTTATCTTCAAACTTCTTTTCCATCACGTCCAGTTTGTGATTGATCTCCACCATGTTCTTGAGCATGAGATTCTCTGATTTCTTAATTCTTTTCAACATTTTATTTTGAGCTTTCTCAAAAGATGCTTTGAGCTCATCCACTATACCCTGAACGACATTCACAGTGTGATTGGCTAGATCATCTTGTAGTGGATGAGCCTGAGGCACTCCTTGGCCTTGCGCTTCAGCAGATGCACTTGTAGAGCTGGACACGAGCACAGTCTCTAAGGGGGGAATACTTGCTGCCTCTGTAGATTTCTCGGAAGTACTAGGTAGTCTCTGCTGAGAGGACTCCCCCTCCACTATTGCACCAATTGTCTCAGGAATGATCTCAGGAGCGTGCTTGTCAGATGGAACTTCAGTGATGTCCTGAGGCTCCAATGCTTCCTGTCCCACATTTCCGTCTTCCTCGTCTTCATCGTCCATGAACTCATTCTCAGCTGCATCGTCTTCCAAACCTTCGTCAGCAGTCTCCTCTACAGTACCTCCGGCTCCTAGATCGTTCAGGTTCAGGGCCTCCTCATTCTTCAGTACAGCTTCACTTTCTTCTAGTATATCTGCCACTGCATCTCTGGCTATCAGGGAGATGTCAGATACGATATTATCATAAGCGGGTAGAGGCTCCCCCTCAATTCCTGCAGTCAGTGCATCAGGAATTTCACTGGGGATTACTACGGAATCAGCCACAGTTCCGTCCTCGGCTGGAGATGCTTCTTGTTGTTCTACCACGGCAGCCTGCCCAATGCGTCTCTCCCATCTGTCAAAGACGCTCGAGTCCATTTTCTTCAAGTAATGCAGTGGAACTCCATTACTCATGTCATACTTATCTCCGTTTAACTGATTGAGATATAGACTGATGATTCGGCCAAAGCTAGGAGATCTGAGTGTGTCCTTTATCTTCTCAAAAAGCAATGCCCCCCAGTTGAATCTTTTTCTGCAGACAATTGCCACAAGGATCTTGAACATGTCCGCAGAGATGTGGTCATGAGAGCCCGGCTTGCATATGAGTACTTTTCCAATGATGTCTGACAGAAGTTTCCCCTCCTCATTCATATCCTTTCGCTTTATCGACCTAGTTCCTCGAGCGAGTCCACAGAATAATAAAGTCCTGGTTTTGTCCTGTTCATCCAGATAATCCTCGTGCGCCGAGCTAGTGAGCTGCAAGAAGTGGGTCAGCTTGCTGGCAGACATCTTGATCTTTGCCCCTGCAACCTTGCTCTTGATGAGAGAGTCGTCATTTCGGAGTTTTGCGGTTGAGAAGAACTCCATCA
This sequence comes from Platanthera guangdongensis, assembly GCA_039583875.1. Classification (NCBI taxonomy): domain Eukaryota; kingdom Viridiplantae; phylum Streptophyta; class Magnoliopsida; order Asparagales; family Orchidaceae; genus Platanthera; species Platanthera guangdongensis. The sequence continues at coordinate 81,434,150 of CM077158.1, forward strand.
CTTCCTTGTCCAGGATTTTACAGGGGTGCTCCAGTATGAATGAGAGTTCAGCCTCTTCAAGCATAAGTATGATGTTTCTGAATTCATCCGATGCATGTGAGAACCCTGTTCGAACTAGCTCACATCCAGTGATCAGTCCAGCGGTTGTCCTTGGAGCCATTGCAAACCTAGGGAGAGAATCCCTACTCTATGCTTAATCAAAAGTCAAAAGGGAAGCGACACTAGTAATAAAGTCCTTGTAAGGATGAGGATGTGGTTACCCAAAAGCGTAGACGGTGAGTTAGTTTGACAAAGACGACGGACACCCGAGAGATGCACGCTACTATGATTGATCGAAACTGCGGAGAAATCCCTGGACGAGAGAGAGGAGAGATCCACGAAAGGCAATCGGCGAGATCGAAGGGATTCTTCACGAGTTGCGGGATTCTTGCACGTCGAGATCGACGGAATTCTTCACGAGTTGCGGGAATCTTGCGGGATGTCGACGGAAGGGGAAGAATCGGCGAGAGTCCTTCGGTTGTCGTCGGAAGGAGAAGAGGCGGGATTCTTGCGGTTGTCGACGAAAGAGGCGGGATTCCTGCGGTCAATCGGCGAGTTTCCTTCGGTGAGCTTCCTGCGGAATAATGAAGAGTCGGCGGGATACTATGCGATATCGACGAGTTTAAAAAGGATTTCCGTGTGAAGAGTGAAATGCTAAGGTTCGGCGGAAGTCTTCGGGTTAAGCGGGTTTTAGAGGGTTTCCAGTTTGTCTAAGTCGAAATCGGAGGGATTCTTTGATTGGAATCTACGGGTTAAGAGCCATGCCGGATTCTCGAAGTCTTCTGATATCAAGACAATTTAAAAAAAAATCCTCTAAATATATATATATATATATTTCTTAAAGCCAATCTATTTAGGGTTTGAACGGGGCGTTTCCATACACTTCTGGATGTCAATTGTAAGTTGTTGAGATTTCCAATGACATATCTTCGTTAGTTTTCAGTGAACTGATTTACGCCTGCAGATGTTAGTTCTCGAATCTACCAGTGGAACTTCCGATAAATCTTTATTGATGTATCTAAGGTTTATATTTACCATGTTAACCTATCCTTAGGTGTACACTCATATATGTGTATATAGGTATATATAAATATATATATATGGAAATGTCGATACAATATGACTCAAGTCTTGGAGCTGATCAAGAGTCCTGGGATTATGAGAGTTATCTTTTAGCCCCTCTGGTTAAAACATACCAGGTGCTCAATGTAAGTATGCCAAGGTAGATATCACTTCTGTTATTCCATATATTTGTTCCAACATAGTCTTGAAACATCTACTGTCTAGTTCCCATTATATTTACGGGAACCTAGACTACCCTGCAAAAGAGAGTTACTTTACCTTAGGAACCCAATACATATTGGGTCCTAGGTTCTTGTTAGCATAAACACTCGACGACCTTCCTTCAGAGATCCTGTCAGGAAAACTACCTCTGCCCAGGGGATGTGGATAGGCCCTTGCCCTTGACACAGAGGGGTTGTGCCAACAGTCTATGGCAAAGTGTCCCACCTTGCCGCAGCACCAACACGCGTGAATGTTGTATCTCCGTTTCTGACCTGATCTAGTGACTGAGGTAGTCATGAGCCTAGGTCCAAACGGGATAGATCTGGATCTGCTCCCAGAACTGCCTCTTCCACCGTGACACGTGGAAGGGTGGAATGAATGCATGCAGCGAGCGTCATGAGGCCTGGGAGGTGGTGCCTTCCTTTCAGTCAGCCCCCTTCCTGAGGCCCCATGAGAACTTACAGCATGACTTCTGACCCCCCTTTCCTGTGTCCTTGGGTGGAGAGAAGAGTTCTGAGAGCTGATACCAGCCGATTCATGCCGAGTAGGGGCAGTGGCTGAGAATACAAAGGGCTCAGAATGAGCCTTAGGTATTCTCTCATGGGTGGCCATGACGGCCCTTGCACTATGGGTGTCTCCACATGAGGACAGATCACCCTTGCAGTGACCACGATTATTCCTGTGATCATACCTGAAGGCATGATGAGTAGCCTTCCTGCTTGGAGTGGGGGGTCGGAATACTGTTTCCCCATTTCTCCATGAATTGATAATTCGGGAGATCCACCCATTTTCTACCTTTCTCTTCATAGCATCAACCTTGGAAAAGTTAGATACTATCCTTTTCTCATTCTCTAGACTACTCTCTAGATCTGAGATTTTAGAGTCCTTGACCTTGTTGGATGCCAATTGGAGAACCAACAAGATCTTCAACCGAGCAATCTCCTGCACTTGCTCCTCAACAAGTAGGTTGCTTGTCTGAAGGGCTCTCTTCAGGGAATCAGGATTTTCTGAAGGGAAACAGTTCCTGTCTTCAGGAACTTCAAGAGAGACGGGGCAAGATGAAGAAGTTACCTGCTCTTCAGAGTCATAGTCACTAGCACCAGTGACCGTTGTGTCATCCTCATCAGAACTGCTCTCCTCACTGGCTTCTTCAGTCTCTGACACGGACACTGGAGCTCTGATGCTGTCCGATTGATCCTTGCCTTCATCTTCAGAGGCGAGGACCCCCACATAGGCTTCATCCTCTAGTTGACAGCAGATTCCAGCTTTCTTTGATTCCCCCATCAGCTCTCAGATCATCACCCACATAGATTTGGCCTTCCCACATTTTTCCAATCTAGAGCGAGAAGGTCCAGACCAGATATCCATGATAATCTGACGAATCATCTTGTCCAGATTAAATAATGAGAGTTCCGTCTACGACATCTCAGCGATACACTTGGGCACTTGAATATTCTTTACAGAGCCGGAGGTCTTCATAGGAATAAAAGGACCCTCTTCTAGGATGAAAGGTGCTCGAGGATCGATAGCCTCCAAGTGATACGACACTCTCATCTTCCAGATACTCCTTTGTGCATGAGGGAAGTCTTAGTGGCGATATCTCATGATCCAGCTCCATGCTTCTGACACCGGTGGCAGGATTCTACTCAAGGTGTAAACCTTTTTGATGAGCAACCTCCCTCTGATACCACTTGAAAGTCCACCTAGTGTCAACTAGCTTCACCTATGGGGGGGGGGGGATAGGTGACGTGCAGTGTTTTTGCGGAATTATAATTATACCTGCACACGAAAATAAACCAGCACAGCAAAAAGAGTACACAAGCTATTTATAGTGGTTCCCCGATTTGGGTACATCCACTTTCCCCCTTCGACCTATCTCCCAACAACGGACGACTCGGTCTCTTCACCAACAGGATTGAAATCCAATCCTTGCACTATCGGAAGGAACCCTTCCACACGTAGGAGTCAACACTCCCACAACACGGGTTGCACCCAACCCTTACAACTCGGAACGAACGTTCCTTTACCACAAAAATGAACTAGAATGTACAAGAAATACAAACTACTTTTGGAGACTAAGGTGTCCCTCTTCGTTGACGACGTGTTCTTGAAGCCCACGAAGAGTCCACAACCCTAGATCTCTCTTGGAGAGAATCTCCCCGGAACCGGCGGCGGCAAGATGGGCGGCGGCTTGGTTCACGGGATCGGCGGCGACAATGGTGTGCGGCTGCTATACTTTGGAGATCCAAACTTCGTAGCAAAGCTAGCTAGGTCTTCCAACGGTCACACTAGGATCGATCGTCTCAATCGATTCGGACGGGGAAGGTTTTCCCGATCAACAAATCAAGAGAAAAAGGATCTCCGGTTAGACACGTGAGACGCTATGCTTGGCTAAGCTTCTGTCGACGGGAGATCTGGAAGAAACCACGATCAAGACCGGCGATCAACTTGCTCGTGCGGCGACGGCGGCGGCGACGGAAATCGCGATCTACGTCACGTCGCGGCTCGTCTTTTTCAAATCTTCTTCGCTCAACTACTGTTCAAAAATACGCGTGTATTTATACAGTAAAATACTCTTTTATGACCGTTATGGGTCCCACCAGAAGAAACCCTAATTCCGGTTCAAAACAGTGCCATCGGCAGAATCCGGTCCAGCTGGTTCCAGAAAATTGCCCAATTCAAAATCGGCGAGAATCGAAGGTGATTCTCGTCGAATCGGCGAGAATCAAAGGTGATTCTCGTCGATTCGGCGAGAATCAAAGATGATTCTCGTCGATGTTGACTTGATTGCACGCTCTGATTTAGCCGGGTCGAGACGGCGAGAATCAGCCAGTGATTCTCGACGATTCGGCGAGAATCACTAGTGATTCTCGTCGATTATTACTTAGCATCAGAGTTGCTCGCTTTGAAGTAGCTGGATCGAGTCGGCGAGAATCAGCCAATGATTCTCGACGATTCGGCGAGAATCACTAGTGATTCTCGCCGAATCGGCGAGAATCACTTGGTGATTCTCGTCGATTTACACTGAGACGATTTTTCGTCTTTCCACCCATGAGGTGCTCCTTGACCCATCCTTGCTCTTTGTCTGCTCTTGAGTTAACACAGCCCTGTACTTGAAAATAAGTACACTCCAATAGAGAGAGTACACGTAGGCCAACACACTGATCTGCTCAACGAGGGATTACGTCGTGCAGACCCGTGTATATTGACCTACTGCACCCTGACATTGGTGTGCACTTAGCATGGAAAAACTGCAAGCACAACTTGAAAGATTTTATCAAATACATTGTGAATTCATCTTAGCTTGACAGGTGGCTTCCTCAAATCCAAGTAATTGTGGATACAATACCCAACAAGATGGCGCTTTAGGGCGGCATATCCTGGTGGTGGTGGTGATCTTGGAGAGCCCCAAGGGAACTAAAATCGAGCAAATGGTGGTGGTGCACTTCCCAATCACCAACAATCAGGCCGAGTACAAGGCCGTGATAGCAGGGCTGCGCCTGGCCAGGGAGCTGGGGGTGTTGGATGTGGAGGTCCTCACCGACTCCATGGTGATAGCTTACAAGATCAATGGGGAGTTTGAGGCAAGAGAGCCTACCCTGAGATTATACCTGGCCAAAGTGAATGGGTTCGTCGGCACATTCCAAACCTTCTCCATCTGGCACGTACCACGGGAGGAAAACGAGCGGGTCGACCAGCTAGCAAAACATGGTCCCCGGGTGGGGGAACTATCACCGATCTATTTCGCCCTTCCATCGAAGAGGGTGAGCTCATGGAGATAAATCAACGACAATCATGGATGGACTCGGTCACAACTTTCATCTCCACAGGAGAGTATCCGGAGGGGGTGAACGGGAAGAAGCTCAGGTACAAATTAGCATACTACCTCCTCCAAGACGGGCAACTGTATCGGAAGACCCACTCGGGATGTTTGCCCATTGCGTGGCTGCGAGGGAGGTGCAAAGAATTTTGGAGGAAGTCCACTCCGGGGAGTGTGGGAGTCACTCCGGGAGTTAGAGCCTGTAAGGATCGTCAGGCAAGGGTACTTCTGGCCAACCCTGGGCCACGATGCTGCAGAGTTCACGAGAAGATGTCACAAGTGCCAGCTGTTTGCCCCCCTCCAGCTACAGCCGGCTCAACGCCTCAAGAGCATCACAGCCCCCTAGCCCTTTGCAATTTGGGGGATGGATTTGGTTGGTCCTTTCCCCTAGGACAGTGGGCAAAGAAGGTTCCTGTTAGTGATGATTGATTATTTCTCGAAGTGGTTGGAGGTGAAGGCGCTGGACAAGGTGACTTCCCAGGTGATCAGGAACTTTGTTTGGGGGGAGATCATCTGTCTCCATGGGCTGCCCCAGGCCATTGTCATGGACAACATGCCCAAGTTCTCCAGCACAGAATTCACTAGCTTCTGCGGGCAGCTCGGGATCGACCTCATGTTCGCTTCGGTTCACCACCCCAGGAGCAACGGGCAGGTGCAGGCCGCGAACAAAATTATTGTAAACCTCCTAAAGAAGAAAGTAGAGAACCTAAAAGGGAGCTAGGTGGAGCAGCTTCCCTCGGTTCTCTGGGCCCTGAGGACCACCCCCAATACAGCAACATGGGAGACTCCCTTCAAACTCTCCCACGTATGTGAAGCAGTGCTCCCCATAGAATTTGAAGTCCAAAAGCCCCGGGTGGCTGCGGCGGAAGAAGGCAGGGAAGAATGGCCGGCAAAGAATGAGGAGGAGCTACGACTCTCCCTTGATATGGTGGAGGAGCTGCGCGACCTCTCCACCATCCGCCAAGAAGAGGTTAAAAGGAGGATAGCCAAGTACTTTGACAAGCACGTTAGAGTCAAATAGTTTGCGGAGGGGGACTTGGTCCTGAAAAAGGTGGATGCAGCGGGAAGGTCGGCGACCGTGGGGAAGATCAAACCCAGCAGGGAGGGTCCGTTCATTGTAAAAGAAGCATTGAGATCAGGAGGGTATCGACTCCGAAATGTGGAGGGAAAGACCCTAAGTCTTACTGGAGTGGTGACGACTTGAAGCGTTTTTATCCTTGATACATGTAAGTGGTATTTGGTTCTTAATAAAGTCTCTTGTTGTGCTAATCCCGTCGCAGTAACTCGTACAAAATGGCGAAGTGCTCTCAGACCCCGAGCAGATCCTGCTGCCAGACTCCCACCTAGCTAGCAGGGCTGGTTGTCACTCGATGGCGTCCACCCAGACCCCGAGCAGATCCCGCTGCCAGGCTCTCACTTAGCTGGCAGGGCTGGATGTCACTCGATGGTGTCAACTCAGACCCCGAGCAGATCCCGCTTCTCGGCTCCCACTTAGCTGGCAGGGCTGGATGACACTCGATGGTGTCAACTCAGACCCCGAGCAGATCCCGCTGCCAGGCTCCCACCTAGCTGGCAGGGCAGGATGTCACTCGATGGTGTCAACTCAGACCCCGAGCAGATCCCACTTCCATGCTCCCACTTAGCTGGCAGGGCTGGATGTCACTCGATGGTGTCAACTCGAACCCCGAGCAGATCCCATTGCCAGTCTCTCACTTAGCTGGTAGGGCTGGATATCACTCGATGGCATCCACCCAGACCCCGAGCAGATCCTGCTGCTAGGTTCTCAATTAGCTGGCAGGGCTGGATGTCACTCAATGGCATCCACTTATACCCCGAGCAGATCTCGCTGCCAGGCTCCCACCTAGCTGGCACGGCTGAATGTCACTCGATGGTGTCAACTCAGACCCCGAGCAGATCCCTCTGTCAGGATCCCACCTAGTTGCGAGGGCTAGATGTCACACGATGGTGTCAACTCAGACCCCGAGCAGATTCCGCTGCAAGGCTCCCACTTAGCTGGCAGGGCTGGATGTCACTCGATGGTGTTAACCCATACCCCGAGAAGATCCCGCTCCCAGGCTCCCACTTGGCTGGTAGGGCTGTATGTCACTTGATGGTGTCAACTTAGACTCCGAGCAGATCCCGCTGTCAGGCTCCCACCTAGCTGACAGGGCCGGATGTCACTCGATGGTGTCAACCCGGACCCGAGCAGATCCCGCTGTCAGGCTATCACTTAGCTGGCAGGGCTGAATGTCACTCGTTGGAGACGACGACGAAGAAGTCGCGAAATTAATGAATTAGGTCCAACGTAATCGCCCAGCACCCAGGATTACGGCCAAAGGGGCGAGAACCCAGGTCACGTCGCAAGAGGGCCGACTCGCATGAAATCCGGCGGCCCGGGTATGATACAGGCAGGCTCGCCCCTTCTAGCGAGCGGGCGAGCGACACGGAGGACCCGGACTATGGAGGCAGGTCGCCGCTCGCGGGTCGGCTAACTAAGACCCATATGCTTCCCGACCTAAGCCCTTAGTGGGTGCGCGACCTTGCCGACGTGATACAGAATGAAAGATTGCGAGCAGAAGTACCAAGGCCGGTCGCGAATACATGAAGGAAAAAAACCTACATCGCACAAAAAACCGCAAGCAACAGTAACGGTAACGAATATACACATGAGGCGAGCAGAGAATCATTCATTGAAAAGTAGGTTACAGAATCAGGACGCAGCCCACAATTATATTTCAACAAACAAAAATATGTATATGAGGGGCGCGGCACGGGAGTAGGAGCGACGTGAGCTTCCGGGCGACAAATCCTAGAGGCGCTGGTAGGACTTGTCTCCCAGATCCATCACCGGGAGGAATAACACCGGCACCACGTCGCTCGCCGAGAGACCCGCTCCCTCGCTTTTGATGAGATCGGCCCGCCGAAGCATCTGGATTGTGTACTTCGCAGCACTGGCAGTGTTCTTCTGTATCAACACCTCCAGCTCGTAGTCGGTGTAGTGTTCGAGCTGGTAACTGCTACTGGCTAGTGGCGGAGCGGCATCAGCGGCCTCCAGCTCACGCACCCGCTCCTCCAGTGCTTGGTTCTTTTGGCCGAGGGTGGGCATCTCGGTGCCCAAACAGCTGGCCATCGCCGCGTCTTGCAAAGAGGAAGATGGTTAAGAGATAAGCTTGAAAGAGGAACATCGGTTAGAAGTAAATGCCGGTTGAGGGACATACCGCCCCTCCCTGGTACTGGACAAGGGTAGCCTCGGCCGCGTCGGCCCGCTTTCTCTGAAGGTCCGCCTCGTCTTGAGCAAGCTTGCGGGCCTCCTCATTCTCGTACGCCATCTTCTTGAGCGAGGTGGCGTTCCTCTCCAACTGAGTGAAGCGCCGGCCGACCATATGGGCCAGCTCCAGGCCACGGAGCTAGGCCTGCGCGCTTTCCTACACTAGCACCTGCGTCGCCTCCTCGTCATAGATGACGCCATCCTCCCTCGAGTAGAGGCCAAACGAGAAGTTGTAAGCCTCCCCGTTGATGGACTCCTGCTCCAGCCAGCTCGGCAGCAGGGTGGAGAACATCGCCTGATTCGACTCTTTGTCCCATAACAGGAGCGGGACGCCGAGCTCATCCAGGAACTTCTCGCCGAAGCCGAAGTTGTGGTGCCCTCTCGGCACCGGCTTCACGGCGGTCCGTGCCTCTTCCTACGGCCCAGAAATGTCGGCCGCCTCGCCGGGAGCATCACTGGTCGAAGCTGCCGTGAGGGTGGGATCCTCGTCTAGTTGGATCGCCGGGGCCTTGCCTTTCCTTTGGCCCGCGGCGGGTGCATCGCCCGTATTCTTCGCCTTCTTGGGCGGGGGCGGTCGATGCTGTTTGCGGCTCAGCCTGCTTCTTGTGGGCAGATGCCGGGATCTCGCACTGTGTAGCGTCTGCGGCTTAAGCGCGGGCGAACCCGCTGAGAGCGACGCGGGCACTCTCATATGGGGGGTAGAGGGGAATGTCCCGCTCTCCTGCGAGAAGAAAAAGTTAAAGCGAGAAGAAGCAGTGAAGTAAAAAGGAGAAGAACGAGTAGCTTACCTCCCCCGGGCGGGACGGCGGCGAGGTTGTCCAGGTTCCGTCGCAGGTATGCGACCTCGAAGTTCTTCCGAGTGAAGAACCCGCATAGATCCGCTTCATGGCCCACCAGGCTAGGTGGGCTGTAGCTCACCTCGGTGAGCTGAACAGGCGAGAAGGGGACGTTGCCGAAGTCCCCCTTGATGAACATAAACTTCTTGAGCCAGTTATGGCGCTTGTTAACGGTCTCCCTTGTTAACGGTCTCCCGCACCTTGAGGTGGGCGCTGGAGAAGTAGACGGTCTCGTCCATATTCGCACGGAAAGATAATAGCTTGTGGAAGACCGTGAGGATGAACTCGACCCGCTCCTCCCGCAAGAAGCAGGCGAACCTGACCATGACCGCCACAGAGTTCGGGGTCATCTGGCCTAGGACGACCCCGAAGTACTTCCGAATTTGGCGAACCTCCGGCCATAGAGGGAGCCGGAGGCCGGCCTTGAAGTACGCCAATGGAATGGCGAGCTCCCCTCCGGAGAGCTATTTTAACTTCTCCCCTCCCCAGGCCGCCTCGCCACGAAGCCAGGCAGGACGTGATCGCTAAGGGCGTCAAGGAATTTGCTCTCAGAAATGACGGCGCGGGGAAAGTCGTGCTCAGAAAAGGTCCAAGCGCACTTGCCCAGCTCATCCTTGTCGCCGCTGCAGCCGCCCATCTCGCAGAAAGTTCGCTGAGCAAGTCTCCATAGGAAACAAGCAGGTTAGGATTCGCAGGGAGAAGGAAAGGAGGAGCTAAAAGATGATGGATGAGCAAGGGCTGGCATGGCCTATTTATAGAAAGAAAAAGGGCGGGAAAATCTTCCGCCGGCAGGAAAAGTGCGGTAGCAAAAATCAGGCCCGACGATTCGACATCTTGGCTCGCAACCACGCCGAGAGGACCGTCCGATAGCAGATCATGCCCGCCCACGTCCGTACAAAAGGTGGGCGAGCTGTGGCTCGCACACGCCAGGAACCATAGGCGAGCCGGGGAGGCTCGCAACCGACGAGCTCTCGGCCCACTCCCGCCAAGATTAAATGGGCAGGCTGGACAAACCGATTCAACGATCCCGCACCCGCTTAAAGAAATGGTGGACAAGCAAGGCGATTACACAAAGAAAACCAAAAAAACAACACAACAGACATAACAAGCGGCAGGAATTAGGCCCGCCAACGGGCAAAAGGAGTGTCAAATTATTACAGATGATAAAATGTTCCAAAATGATAAACCCCCCTAAGCGAGTTGGCCTGAAATGCGGATACGGCCTGACCCGGCGATTGACCATGAGAAGGGGGTAGGTGGATCAGTACTGGATCCATTTCCACCTGCCCCGCCTCTGTGTCCCGGTCCGGTGCGGCATGCGAGGATAGTGGTAAGCGCGAACCGCCACCAGCTCCTGTTGGGCCAGGACGACTTACTCCGTGGCATGCCGGAGCCGCTCCTCGGCCCGCATAAGGTACACGTCAGGAGAAGTAACCTCCTCCCCTTCAGCTGGCCCCCCGTGCTCCCTTCAGGGTTGTGACCTGTGCCACTATCGCGGTTTTATCCCGGTCAACCTGGTTAAAGATCTTCTGTAGTAGCAGTGTATGCTTCTGAAATAGCCGTGTCACTTGTCTCTTCATTCCCGCCACGTCCGTCGGGTCGCCCAGATAGTCTGAAACCTCCTCCGCGTAGGGGGGAGGCGAATACCCCTTGCTAATCTCGGTTTCAGAGGAGATCGCATTGTAGCCTGCAAAGAAAAGAGTCAGAGGGGACAGGCGAGAACCAAACAAGCACCGAGTACGAGCTTACCAGGGGTTGGCACGACCTCTTCACCGGTGGACAGTTGAGAGGAACCCGGTCATCCCTGGAAGGGTTCTCCTTTGAAAGTTGCAAGGGATTTCCCTAGCCCGGGAGGAATTGGCGACCGAGGGGTATCCGAGGGGGGGACGCCCTATGCCCGAGGGACTAGCGACCCGCTCGGTTGACAGTGGGAGGGAACGATCCTCCCCCACCTCCTCCCTCTTCACGCGGCGGCACCTGCGAGGGAAAAAGTCAGAAATGAAACAACAAGCCAGGAGGGACGTGCGCATAACTCCGGGATAACCTCGGTGTCTGTTGCCAAACTGGAGCCCGGTAGGTCATTTGCCAGAGACTGCCTGACAATCTTTCCTTTCACCGGCCTGAAGAGATGGCCGGTGGACCTGCGCGCCAACCACGGTGTAGCCTCAAGGGCCTCCTCCCATGTCTTTTGGCTCGCGGCTGCCAGCCGGGCTCGCGCTTCCTCACTAACAGGCATGGTGTAGCTACAGTTCACTCAAAAAGGCAAAAGAAGGTAGGGATTCACCTGAGGGCTCGATGGTGTATTTATAGCCAGGGAGTGGGACCACCAGAAGATTTCGTGACAGCTGAGCACAACACTCACCGAACACGCAGGTGGAATGATTCTTTCCGAGTTTGGTCAAGCTCAAAAAGAGCGGGGATTGTGTACAACCCCGTCTTCGCCAAGTGGGTCCGCCAGATCAGGAGAGCGGACCAAGTCACCCTGCCCGCACCTAGAACAGTATGCGGGCGGGCCCCGGATGGCCAGCTCACTCTCACCCAAGTCAGGCAGGAGATCCGCGCGAGCTGGCCCTTCCCTCTCTCTCTCTCTCTCTCGCATGCCGGGAATTCGTCGAGTAGAGTTTTGGGTCAGCAATCGTCGAGCAGAGTTTGGGCTCGACATTCGTCGAACTAATATTCGGGGTTGGGTTCGACGGGTCCAGATTAGCGAGCCCCCTTTTGGAGCTCCCGCAGCGGCAGTTTGAGACCAGGCCAGCCCGCTCTTCTACAGGCGATCTGGCCGCCAGCCCACCTCGGTAGAGGTACAGGCAGGTCGCGATGGCCTGGCTCGCACTCTCCCAAGAGGAGATGGCGAGCTACGGGAGCCAGGTCGCACTCGCCCCCTGGGCGCGAAGAGCAGCTGCGAGCTGACCTCCAAGTCCATGGGACCTGCGTAGTGGGGCCCAAGGGTAAAATTACCTGGATGCCCCTCCCATAGGTGCGAATAGCTTGTTAGAACAACGGAGTTGAGCTGTTAGTAGACCAAGTTGGGTTGTACATAGCTATTCAGAACATCGGAGGTTGGCTATTTGCAGGCCATTTTCAGAAATCTATAAATAAGACCCAAGGGGCACCTCAGAAGGCACACTTGGATACTCATTTACTCCTTAGTCTTTTAGCTTTTTCTGAGGTAGCCTTAGCTCGGCCTTTGGCTAAGTAGGGGAAGTGATCTAAGATCTTCCGGGTGTGTGGTGGGTCCTCCACGCCGAGCCCTTGGGTTTGGTCCTCTTTGCTTCCTTTGTCATTTTGCTTGCGGGAAAGAAGTAGGTGTGCGATCACCCCTTCCCCAAGGGTGAACTCCACAGAGACCGAGTTTTCGGTTTCAACAATCAGTTCTTAAGAAAAGAAAGTTTATGGAGTTAAAGAAAAAGATTGCTGGATATAAGAAAGCTTTCAAGGCTGGCTCCTCATCTACTGCTTCTCCAATAGATTTTAGTTCTCTATTGGTACAGCTACAAGTCAAACTTGATGAGCAAAGACATGTATTAGAAAAGTATGTGGATGAAAGCCAGAGGGAGCTGCAGTTCAATCTGGCCCAGGATATCAAATCTATATGATTTGAGGTAAACATGCTTAAGAATGACATGATAGATTGCTTCCATAAGGTAGGCAATGCGGTGGTGCATCTTGCCAAACAACAACAATCCACTAAGACTGAAATAGATGATCTTATTGTCAAGCAAAGAATTGTTCTGGAAAATCAGAAGAGTCCGAATGAAATTTGATGGAACTACACACCATCTCTCTGACTAAATTGGATGAACAAACCACTGCCATAGCAGCCAATATGAACTCCCAAGTATCTACTATAGAAAAACAGATTCAACTGGATTTGATAATAGTTACTACTGCTATAAAAACTTCCGAGTCTGTAATTTCTGCTCTAGTAAAGAAGTTCAAAGACTACTACACAACTGGAAATTATCATATTATATATCAAAAAAGATTTCAAAAGAATGTTCTCGGAGATCATATTCATAGAAAAGTCATAAAGGGGGAGAGGGTATTAGTTCAAGCTAGTTCTGAACATGAAAAATGGGTAAATAACAGTATCGGAGCTACCTTGGGATATCCACCCTTATGTGATGATAATAATACTGCAGAATCTGGATGCCAACCTGAGTTCTTGGAGGGGATGCAACATGAAGTAGCTCAAGTCATATATCCCCCTTCTGAGTTTGAAGAAATCCAACAGGCTGTCCAGACTATGTATAGCCCTCCACTGGATAAAATGCCAGTAATTTGTGAGGAAGTGGACATGACTGACTCAGTTTTTACTGAAAGAACAAGAGGCCCAAATGTCTAAGAAAAGATTCAGAGAACAGGCTGAGGCTAGGCCTGATTTTGAGAAATGAAGTCCAACCTCAAGAAGTATCATCTTAACTGCATGGAATGCATTTGCTGAAAATCAGTATGACAGGGGTAAGTGGTACTCCAAACAAGAATGCGATAAATATCTTGCGCAACAAGAGAAAATCTACAAATTTAGGAAGGACTTGAAGGCTGGAAGGATCCCTGCAAACTCCATAGAGCCCTGCAAGTACTTCCCTAAACTATTCCATTACTTTGAAAGGCAAAAGCTGAAAGCTGCACAACTTAAGGCCAAATACATTAAGGGAAAGAAGTCTGCTTCTGACATTAAAGCTGAAGTCAAAGCTACTATTCAGACATGCAAAAGAATTGTCATTAAGGAACCTAATCAACTTTAACTTTAGATTGACTAGATTTTGGAAGAAAATGTGCATTTTTTGATTGTTCTTACAAAAGAAAACATTAACCTTGTAATCGCACCTTGATTGTGTGAAAATGAAATTCTGGGTTGACAACAGTTTATATATCTATGTCTCTGAGTTGCATGGTTTTCCTTATGTTATTTCATTTTGAATATTTGTGTGTAACATGCTATCTCTACTCTTGAATAATTTTGTTTGAAATGTTTGAATATATCATGCTTATCATTTTTTTTGTTATATTGGTGTATATCATTGACTATGAGTTATGACTTCTCTAAATAGGGGAAGATTGTTGGGTACATTGGAAATTGTGTACCTGATTTGGAGAAGCCTCACCTGACTCAATGATATACATCAGGGTATATTTGATGGTGTATTTAGTTTGTTTGTGCAGGCAGAAGAATGCAGAAAATATTTTAAGTACAAAAGTGTCGAGACAATTATTTTGTGTCGACACCTTTGAAGGAGCTGTGTCGAGACAAGAAGCAATTCTATGTCGACACACGGGACTTGTGTCGAGACAAGAAGCAATTCTGTATCGACACACGGGACTTATGTCGACACCCAGAGTTTAAGTCGACATCAACTGTGTCGACACTCAAAACTTGTGTCGACACATTTAGACATTATTGCATTAACAATTATAAAGAAGCAGCTATGTCGACATCCAGGACTTGGGTCAACATTTGGAGAGGCTGTGTCGACACACAGGACTTGTATCGACACATTCTACACAGGCTGTGTCGAGAAATTGATAAAGAGTTGTATCGACAGTTCCTGAAGTATGTCGATACATTCTACAAAGGCTGTGTGTCGAGAACTTGATGAAGAGCTTTGTCGACTGTTTTCTGAAGTATGTCGACACATTCTATAATGGCTGTGCGTCGAGAACTTGATGAAGATTTGTGTCGACTGTTTTCTGAAGTATGTCGACACATTCTACAAAGGCAGTGTTGAGATTGAATGAGGAGCTATGTCGACAGTTTCTGTAGTTTGTCGATAACACCAAAGGAAGTGTGTCGACACCCGGGTATTAGTGTCGACACATACTTCATCTGTGTCGACACATACTATCCTTATGTCTCGACACATTCAGCTGAGTTGAATAACTCTAAGTGCCAATTCTGAAGACTAAAGACTTGTCAGCTGCCAGAATTGTCACAGCTTATTAGACATATCAGAACTGTCAGATGTCGATCAACTACCGTATCAGCCGGTTGCCTCTGATGTAAACTATAAATAGAGTCGAGCTATCAGAGAAAATCAACAACAGAAGATAGAGAGAAATTAAAGTGAAATTCTCTAAGAAAAATTCACGGAATCCTGTACAGTAAGAAGGTTCTGATTCAAAATCAGAGAAGGGGATTGCTTCACAACAGATCTGTTAGAGATTGCAGATTTAATTCAGCAAGGTGGGAGAAGCTGGATCTACACCAACTTCTCAAGAAGATTCAACCTAGGTTCTCTATTTCAAGAAGCTTTGAATAAGCTAAGTCAGGTTGAATCAAATTCATTACTGCAAAGAATAGTAGAAAGCAGATCCATCAAGATCTGATGAAGATTCCCTCATCTCTCTCTGAGTGAAGTAAGGAACATCTTCTTAATCAATTTTCTATAGGTATCTATTTTAGATCTGAGTGTAGGAGATTAAGTTCTCTGAGTTGTAAGCCTGTAACTTTAAAGGCTGAGGTAGGGCTGTTTTCCTGAGGTAGGAGATTAAGTTCTCTGAGCTGTAGGCCTGGTGATAAAGGATGAGGTAGGGCTTGATTTCCTGAGTGGTAGGAGCGTGGATTCACTCAGAGGTAGGGTTCTTGGGAAGAGCCTGAGTTGTAGCACTTGTTGAAGTGTGAGCTGTAAGAACCACTTTGGGTTCTGAGTTGTAAGATCTGAGGATCTAAGAAGTTGGAAGGAAGTTAGGATGAATCTAGTATACTACTAGATAGGCAAAGGCGGGGAAAGTGGATGTACCCATCATTTGGGGAACCACTATAAAACTGTGTGTATGCTGTGGTTGGATGATTGTGTGTTGTGATAACTGTAGATTTTATCTGTGCTGCGTTCAACAATCTGTGGGCTGAGATCGATGAACTTTGAATCCCGAGCTCTTGAGCTTATCCCAAGGAATGGTGAGCTGAGCTCGACGAACTGTGAGCTGAGCTTAATGAATTTTGAGTTTACTACAAAACTTATTTTTCTTCACCTGTCTAATCATGGACTACCTGCATGCAAGAACTAAAGTACACATCAAATACATTATGATCCTTAGCATGATTGGTGATGCCACTTTAAATCCTAAGGAACATTGTAGGGCACAATTCTTAACAATCTCCCCCTATTTGAAGAAGGCAGAACACCCATCCATGCTAAGGTGCATCAACACAAAAAATATCATGATAGGTCTAATGATAAGATTATCATGACAACTAGCCAACCTGGTATAGGATAACTCCCCCTGGATGAGATGGCTTACCACTATGATTGAAAGATTAATGGTACAGGTGAATTATCAATCATTGACAATGTGATAGTATGATTAACAACCAAAACTTTATTAATCATTAACTAGGTAAACATTATGATCAAGATGAAACTAATCATTAACTAATTTAGATATCTTTAGTAAAACTATAGTAGATAAAATTTGTGATTATAAGATATCTATCAAGGAATAGTTTATTTATCAAACACAGACATCTAAGTGAAAATTTCATGCACATTTGTCACATCAATGTAGTCAGGGCCAAAACATATTCATTTCCTCGATAGAAATTGGAAATTTTTACACTGTTGAAATTCATTACAAAACATAAATTAGACAATTTTTAAATAAGCTTAAGTCTTGCAGTCTTCTATCAGCTATTCTTTGATGAACTTGCACCAGCAACCTTGGTTGCAGCAGTATTCTTCAAGTTTTAGCTTTGTTCTTCTACCGCTTGAATTAGAGGAAAGGCTTTGGAATATATCTGGGAGGCATTTTCTTGGGGTTGCTCTTTCTCACCAGATTTTCTTTGAATTCTCTTTCCCTTAGGGAAATTCTTTCCAGATGCTTTATCCATTCCTCAGAAGGATATACACTATCAATATTCTTTAAGATTTATCCATGGCTTACCCAAGCATTGATAAAGATGGATTCAAAGGCATCACTTAGCTGTTCATAGTCTAAATCATCTCTTTTCTCAGCTCTCCTTTTTGACATGAACTCTTCAGCCATTTGAGTTCCTTCCCTCTTTGTTCTGGAAACAAGCTGTGCATCCTATGCAATTTTAGCTTGTACTGGGAAGTCTAGGTCCTCTGGCCTCTTTCTATCCAGGAGTGGCAGGTGTATTGCCACCATGGTGCCTTGAATTACATTGAAGGCTTGATCTTCAATGAGTGGTGCTACCTTAGCATGGCTACTCTCCCCCTTTTTACCTTGTTCAGAGATGGACTTTTGCAGTAAGGTGGTGTTGGCTTCATTCTTGTTTGATGTAGAATTGAATATTCTTTCATTGTCACCAAGTAGTTCATCTTTCAGAAGTATTGCCTCCTTCATAGATTGGAAGACAACATTGGTGATATGGTGATTCACATGATCTGCTGCACCCTTGATCACCTCATCAATTGCACTTACATAATTCTTGACATATCATATGTCAGCTGTAGAGAGTTTTCGGCTTGTGTCCAAGGATTGCATGAGGGTGGTCAGTTTGATGTCAGCAGTTCCAGCCCTATCAAACTAGGTGGTGACCTATTTGTTTAAGTGGGAGATTTCTTCTGTATTTTCATTGACTTTGGTTGTTAAGTCATCCCTCAGTTTGGTAACTGATTGATCAACATACTCCTTGAGGGTTGTGGTCTGAGCATCCAAGAGTGCTTTGATTTGATTTAGAAATTCCTCATTGGAGATGGGGGTAGATGAAGTATGGCTCATAGGAGGAGGTACAACATTCTGAGAAGGGATCTGAGAAAGCTCTCCCTCAACTACAGCACCTATAGTAGGAAACATTTCCTTAGCTAAAACTATATTAACACTACTAATTAAGATGGTGTGGGTATTACCTGTAGTGGTTGTAGACTCAACTACTCTGTTGACAACTTGATCCAAGTTTGTCAGATCCATCTGATCATGCTCCCTCTCAGACTGAGCATCCTTCTCTAGGCTTGACCTATCAAGATAAGTATTTAAAGCTTCAGGAGGCTCATGGTTATCTTCTGCCATATCGGCCTCTTCCTCTGCAACAACTTCTTCCTCATTGCCAATCTTTGGCATTTGTCCTAACTTAGGTCTAGCATGTATTTTATCAACATACACTACAGTGTCCTGGAGTTCAATGCTTGCAGAGGATTGACTGAGTGACAAGTCAACCTGTAGACCAACATCATCGGGAGAGGATGATCCAAGCTCAGGTTCAGGGCTGGAGGTTCTTTCTTCCTCAGTAGATTTCTTCCTTGTGCCCTAAGAGGAGTCCTTTATTGCTGAAGGTTGGCTCATTTGTAGGACCCTAGTGAATCTGTCCAAGGTGGTTTTGTCATGACTAGGTCATGATAAAACCATAAGAAGCTCAAAGGATCAAGTGAACAAGGGCCAAGGTGAAAATCAACTTGGTCTGCCTATAGCACAGCCTCACTGCCAGACATAGAATTTGACATTAGGGCTTCAAATTGAATTCATAACCCACCACAACACCCTAAACCCCCTGGGTGGTCCATAGGGTCACTAAGGACCCAATGGGGACAGGCATAGTGGCCAAGTTTGCCTAAGTCCACCCTAACCCTAAATGGGTCAAACTGGCCAACTTGGGGTCATTTGACCCTTCCGTAGCCAAGAGGACCCCACACATGCCCTCCTAACCCTAAAATGATGTCAATGGGTCACCAGGGACCCATTGGGGTCAACACAAGAGGCTAAGTTGACCCAAGTCAACCTTAGCCCTAAAAAGGTCAAGGTGCCCTAACTAAGGGCAATTGTCCTCTAACAAGCCCAATTGACCATACCTAGACCTCCCTAAGCCCTAAGGGAGTCCAATGGGTCACCAAGGACCCATTGGCATCAACTAAAGAGGCTAGGTTGACCCAAGTCAACCTTAATCCTAAAAAGGTCAAAGTGCCCTAACTTAGGGACAAGTGGCCTCCAAGATGCCCAACCAACCCTACCCAAGTCTTCCTAGACATTGGGAAAGACCAATGGGTCACCAAGGACTCATTGGGATCAACCTAATTGGTCATGTTGACCAAGGTCAACTCTATTCAAGTGTTAGGTCAAATTAACCCAAATGGGCTAACCCAAGCTTAAACCCATTTCCCCACTTTGGCTAACCTCATTTTTATTATTAATATGTGTTAGTGTGGTGCCAATAGGATGGAGGAGAGATCAAATTCAGCCTTGATGGGAAGGAGAGAGAAATATCCATTTTCCCCTTTAACGGAGGAGAGAGAAAGGGGGAATAAAGGCCATCCATGGCATAGGGAGGCCAAGGGACACCCTTTATTACTGGATTCAACTCCTCTGGGAAAGAGGAGTTTCTAGTCGTTTCACGGCCAGATTGAGCCCAGGTTCACCCCCCACCTCCATGGCCAAAATTTTCCATTCATGGCCATTAATGGCCATTGATGCTACACCCTTCACCTCCCCCATTTTATGGTTTTAAAAGCTTCCTTTGGACCAGAGGAGTCGTTTCCACATCTTCCCTGAAGATTTCGAGCCATTTGGTAGTGCTGTTGCAGAACACCCGAAGCTCCAAAATCTGTCCATGGCGCACCACCACCAAACGCGTCAGCAAGCACGATTGCAGGTCCACCTCTACTCCTCTCTTCATGGGCTAGATCTTTAGATATTTTAGGAGAGAAATCGGGCTCAATTGAGCCCGATTGGGAGAGATAATTTTCGAAATTTCCATGGTTTTTCAACCTTTCGGGTTTGTTGGAAACCACCCCTCCGGCGGTCGTGCCGCCGCCCGGCGATAGCCCCCACCTCAGCGGAGGTGGTGGCGGTGGTGGCCGGCCAGGGAGGTGGCTGGGTGCCCGGGAAATCGGCTTGGAAGTTGCTCCAGGTTGGGTGAATCCTGGCCTTTGGCTAGAGGAAGAAGATGATGCCAGGGCCCTTGGATTTGCTTTAAGATCCGTGTTGGATGTGAAATTTATTAATTGCTGTTTTATTAATTTATGTCCCATTACTGAGCAGTTTTAAATTAAATATTAAAAATACCTAGGGGCTGTTTCAGAGAAAATGATCAACATGAAAATTGTATCTCTATGTGTCTACTTTATTTTAAAATTGATTTTATCCAATTTGGGTAAGTGTTTTGACCACAAAACTCATTTAAGTGGGATCTATACCTAAGGCTAGTCAGAGACTTAAATGTGTGCCCCCACTTTACCATATGTCCAAATGTTCTGAAATTTGGACAAGGAGTCATTCTAACTTATACCTAGGTCATACCCAAAATTAGGAATTTTTGAAGACACTATTTATATAGTTTTTGAAATTATTTAATAATCCTAGGGTAATTTAATTAGGGGACATGATGACCTCCAAACCCTCCCAAACTTTGGTGAGTGGTCCTTGAGGTCATCATAAGACTCTGTATAAATTTGCATCCCTTTTAGTGTTCATTTGTTTTGGAAATAAGCAAACCCTAGCCTTGCCCTAAAAGGGGTAATTAGGTCAAAAGTGCCCCTTATGGTTTTGAGTGGCCAAACCACCTCAACAGAGGTTGAAGTTTGGGCCACTGGGTTGATATCACATTTAACACCCTCATATAGATTATGGGGTGGATTAGGGTGGATTTGCCCTTGAACCCTAGTTCTAACCCCAAGGTTGAACTTCGGGGGCTTGTGAAGGACATAGGGGGTTATGTTCTCAGATGGACTTGGGGATCAGTCCATGATATCCAAGGGTGGTGAAATGCCCTAAGAAGGGATATGGTGGTACTTAGACACATGCACCCCACATAAACCACTTAATAAGTATTTATGACATTAAACCCTAGAAATTATCTTATCGGTCAAATGACCTTGAATCTTGATGATATTTTGGTGTGGTTTATTTCATAGTATTATTAACCTTTGGTATTTATCTTATGGTGTATAGAGATCAGTAGATCATCCTTGTAGTAGTAACTTCCATAATGCCCTTTTGATGTTAATGATGAAAATATGATGTATAGATGGTAGAATGGTTTGAAATTCTGTAATAGATAATCAAATGACATTAGGTTGCACTAGTAGTTTATTTGGAGTGGTTGAAGCTTTATTTGTAGTACCTCCTTTGTTAAGTAAATTGGTTTATCTTACTTGGATAAATAGGAAATAAATACCATAGCTTGCTGGAAAACTGTGATACTTAGTCAAGGAACATATTAGGGCATAAAGAAGCATGAAAAAATTGTTAAATATTATTTAATTGAGATTTCAAGGGTGTGTCTTCATAAAGTGCCTTATGATGGTTTTCCTTAGGATAATATTTTACCTGTTTACTGACTTGTGAATTTCATGAAACTTAGGAAGTGAAGTTTTATGATCATGATGTAGCTTTGCTAATTTTTGGGGAATATTTGGACTAATATTTTTGGTACTTCGTTCAATACCCCTATTTATATTAATTATTTTGGAATAAATATTTAGAGGTTAAATGTTTTATGAAAGTTTATGATATTTAGTATTCACTGATATCTTGTTATCCTACAGTGTTCATAATTTTTGAATGGTCATACCCTAATTAAATCTAGTACCTCATGTTCAAATCACACATGGATTAATTTTGGGAAAAATTAATTAAATGGCAAATTTAATTAGAAAATAATAAATTTTTGGATGTAGAATAAATATATCATGGTAGACCCCCAATAAATGTTATGATGGTCATAACATCAAAAAGGCACCTAAATATTATAAGGCTTTTGGATGAAAAATTGGAGTACCTCCTATCGTACACATCATGTAGCTTGAGTGGTCTGCATATAGTAAAACTGAAGGAATGGTCGTTGGGTGAGAAATGAACTTAGGAAGTGAGGGTATTTGGTTGCTGGTTATGGTAAAGTATAAAAGAGTTCATCATCGGGTGTTATGATGAAGAGTAATGACGGTTTGACTGGTGTAGGTGGTGTTCGGGGCCGACAAAACATCGTCATCCCTGTAGTGAGAGGAAGAGTCTTAATACACTAGGGTTAGATCCAGAGTAATATTAAAAAGGGATCGAGGATCAGATATTATGTAACACCCCAAAGTTCTGGGTCATTTTGGGCCAAGTTGGGTTCAGGCATGGGTGACACGGCCTGGCACACAGGCGTTGTTGAAGCCAAATATGACCCCAACTGAAGTTCGAAGAAAAAGGGGTGCAGCCAAAACCTACTTCTCTCAAGTCTCACCCCTCGACTGGATTCTAAGGACCTAAGACTGACCCAAAAGCCTCAGCAGGGAGGTCCCACCTCACACCCGGAAGATCTCTGAGAGCTTCCCCTCCAAAGCCAAAGCTGGGCTAGGAGCTCCTCAGAAAGCGCTGGAATTCGGGAGACAATGATAGCTTGCTTTCTAAGGAGCCCTTATGGGTCTATTTATAGCATTTGGTTGTCCTGGAATTACTAAAAAGCCCCTGGTTGGTCTGCCAATAGCCAAATCCCGCTGTCCCTCTGGGGGTACTGAAGTAATTTCTCCTGAGGGTAATTAGGACATTCTTCCAAAGACCCTGGGCCCCACTCGGCGAGAGCTGGTGACGAGACCTTTCGGCCCAGGGCGTGGCGCGAACGTTCTCGCCCAGCGCAAGCGAGAACTCTCCGGGACTGAGGCTTGGTTTGGGCGAGAGCGCTTCCGCGTAGTCCGCGCTTGGCGTTCTCGGCATGCGGTTTCTCTTTTATAGCATCCGGCGAGAGCGTTTCCGCCTTCTGTGGGCGAGATCCTCCTTAGGGCGGGACCACCTCGGCTAACCCAGAACTGTGACCATTGTGCCTCCTTGTCTGGCTCAGCGAATATGGGGTTGTACACAATCCCCGCTCTTTTTGAGCTAGCGCCGCGCTCGAAAAGACATGTTCAACCCAAAATATTCGCTGAGCACGTGTCAACGTCAGGGAATCTTTCGGTGGGCCGTACGGCGCCTATAAATATGAGTGCCGATAGACGGTCATAACACTTCCCTCGAGCCGTCATTCTCCCCCTGAGCTCTCGCCCTCCTCGCTATGCCTTCCAAGCGTGCCGATAAACCGCTTCCGCAGGATCTGCAGGACCGCATTAACGCGGCGTAGGCGCGAGCTAGGGCTAACAGTGCCCTGGTCGCCCCATGGCTAGCGAGACAGTCGTCAGTTGCTGAGCCTTCTCTGCCTAAGAAGAAGAAGAAGAAGGCGAAGGTGGTTCAGCGGGACCTATCCCGCGAGAACAGGAGCCCGCCCACCCCGACCCCTAGTTGCGCGGACGGCACCTCGCCGCGGAAGGTAAGCTTGATATACCAATCAACAACCAGTTGCTCAATTATTTAACTTGATACCTCTCGCAGGAGACGGTTCCTGACGCTGCCGCGTCCCCGCGAGAACGTTTGGATCCACCCTCTAGCCATCACGATGATCAAACACAGGTTCCCGAGGCGCCTCCTCCGCCAGACCCGAACACCGCTGGTAAAGGTTCCCCTCTTGGCTTCGCCTGGTATTTTTAAATGCTGACCTGATTCCTCGCAGCGTCAGTTTCCGCACCTCCTGATCTCGCCACCCGGGATGGTGGGGCGAGAACTGCGAATCAGTCTGCCCATGCGGTTGATTCCTCCCTACCGGCGAGAGGAAAAAATGCCGAGATCCTTGCGCCACCGCTAGACGCTAGCCCTCCAGCGGCTGAGGAGACCCGCTCCCCCGCTCTCGATCAGGCCGGGATCACCATCCGCAAAGTTTACCCCCCGGGCAAAGGAAAGCCAATCCACCTCCTCTTTGGAGCTGAGGGGGGGGGGGGGCTGGGCCTTCTCGCCTGCCGTCGACCGGGGGCCTCGTCACTCTGAAGGTATACGGCAATTTTATCGCTGCCATCCTTCAGCTTCCGCTAAAATGGGGATTGTTTCGACAGGGGACATGGACTCGCGGCCTGGCGCTGAGGTAGAGGAAGAAGAAGAAGAAGAAGAAGAAGAAAGAGAGGGAGAAGATGGCGAGAGCTCTCCCTTCCCTTCATCTGACGAGATGGAGGAGATCCTGACCGGTGCCGGGAGCGCGAGAAGACGAGGGAAGAAGGTTGCCGCCATTCTGTCGAAACTCATCCGGCGAGAACGGGTCCGCGACCTTGCGGCCAGAGAGTTTTGCCAGTCAGTGTAGAAGAGGCTGGAGTCCCTGGAGCGAGATTTCCTTCTAGGCGAGATGGACCGGCCCGGGGGAGCTACCGCCGGGTCCTCACCTGAGAGATGCATCGAGAGAATCCGGGATCTGTCTCGCCGGGTTGACCTGGGATGCAGCGTTCTGTCATCCTACTTCAATCCGCAGGCGCCCCCCCGGACCAAGCTGCGGGACCGAGGCAAATGGCGTTGGGAGCAAGGGAAATGGCGCTGGGAGCCGTACTGAAGCGCGAGACCTCCCCTCCTCTTCCCCTGGCCTTCCCTTCTCTAATGTACCTTTATTTTTTCGCTTGGAGTTGAAACTAATGTTCCCGCACTTTATTTGCTTATTATTTTATCGCGTTCCCGCTCAGCGAGAGCAATAGCTCTGTCTTTAATATCTTTGTATGCGTATGAGTTATCTTCCCAGGTCTTTGGGGTGACGAGAGCCACTTTGCTTCCGCCTGCCTTACCGGCCGTATGACACTTCGCAACGTTTGCGCCAGCTGCTTAGTTAATCAGTCGCTGTCAGATTCGGGCGGGAAAAACGAAGCGCCGCTGACCTAGGACGCGCCGGCTGTACCCCCGCCGCCTTTTTGAAAACAGCCATCATTACCACGATTTTCTATAAATAGGAGGCTCACCTACCACATTCATTTCTCTGATTCCAGTCTCTCTCCCCTCTGTTGTTGTTCTCGCGGTTTTCGCAAAGCTCTCGCCCGTCTCACCCTTCCACTTCCGTTCTCGCCCCGTTCTCGCTCTCTCCTTCTCCTCGTAGATCTCGCCCTCAAACCTTATTGTGATGCCGGGCGGTGGTGAAGGACGATCCAACTGCGCAGAAGCCTTCCAAAAGCATCTCTTCCCTTCCTGCACTCTCACTCTAGACGAGTTCAATATGATCAAGACCCAGCACGTTCCCGCCGGCTTCATCGCGCGGCCCCCGGGCAGTCATGACAAAGTCAACACTGCAGGAGAGGGGGAGCTCGCCATCCCTATCGAACACTTCGAGGTGGGCTTCCGCCTTCCGCTGTGGCCTGAGATGCGGCAAGCTCTCCGGTACTACGGGGTGGTTCCCGCGCAGCTGAACCCTAACTCCGTGGCGATCCTCATGGCCTTCATATGCTATATGCGGTCGGAGAGGATTGAGTTTAGCTTGCCGATTTTCCGCAAGTTATTTACTTTCCGCGCGAAGGGAGGCATGGTGTTCTTCTCTGGGCAACTGCTGAAAACGATCGGTCTCGCCAACAAGCACCATCACTGGGGCGAGAGGTTCATCTACATTTCCGGCGACTTCGGGAACGTACCCCTCGCCCCCATCCAATACGAGGATGCCGCCTACAAGCCTCCGTCCTTGGGCTCCCGCGAGAGCGCCCTCCTTGAGTTCTTCGGAACCAAGGATTTCGACGTCCTCTACCTCCGGCGAGACGTCGATTCTCTTCATCCTGTACTTCCGGGAGAAGGTAAGATCTCGCCTGTATTTGCCTTCTTGCTTTTTCCAAGGTTGGATTTTATCGCTATTGTTTTCGCAGGAGAGCGCGAGATCCCTCTCCGCCAGCCTTTCGACGAGGCTCGCGCCAGAGAGAGCCAGCCTCCTAAGGACACGCTGGCTCTCGCGAAAGCCGCCGCGCAGGCCTGCCGAAAAGAGCCGGGCCTCCCCCCCTCCAGCGGTGTTGTGAAGCGAAAGCCGGGTACTTCCGCACCTCAGCCAATCAAGAGGCCCAAGACCACGGATACCGAGAAGGGCAAGGATGTTGTTGTACCGCCCGTCCAACCACTTCCCGCCGGCCGCTCCTTCGAGGAGGTCCTGGAGGCAGTAAGCAGGATTGCGGCCACCAGGGGCGGCCCCGGGACTCCTGCCGAGAACCCTCGGACCGCTGGCGCCGCCGAGAGCGAGGGTGCCGCCGCCGGGACCTCCGGCCAACCCCTGTCTGACGAGGTGCCGCGGGGTCATCGTAACTTCAGTCTCGGCGTGAGGTGTCTGGACGCGGAGAACAAGCCACTGCTGCAATTGTACCCTGACGCCAACAAGGTCACGATCTCATCCCTTTTGCCGAGCTGGGCGGAGCGAGATGAGGTCACCGGCGAAGCTTTCGCCTTAGGCTATGGCCTCTACAGCCGGGAGGACGCTAGCGTCTACGACAGGATGTCGACCCGGCTGTTGGCATACGACTCCACTCGCGCTTTAATGCGTGGGCTGGAGCTTGCGCACATGTGCGCCCGGCGGAGTATTACGATAGACCGCAACTTCCAAGACATGTTCAAGGTGAGGGACGATGCGGTGGCCCAGGTGGCCTCTCTGGCCAAGGAGCTGGCCGAGACCCAGCAACTGTCATCCTCGCGCCAAGCGGAAGGGGTAAGCGAGACCTTCTACAATCACTTGTTCTCGCCTTCCTAACCCTTCTCTTTTGCTAACCTTCCGCTGTTCAGGATTCCGCTCAAGCTGCACTTCGCGAGGAGCTGTCTCAGGCCCGATATGACAACGTTCTCCTGCGGGAGCAGCTCGCGCGCCTCGAGGCGAGTGCAGCCCCTCTGCTGGACGAGAGATTGAAGAGCCAGTACTACTCGGCTTATGACATCGACAAGCTGCTCCAGGGGAACGCGCAAGCCACCATAAAGTTGACGCTGGAGACGCTGCGCGACATCAACTGCTGGGACGGGAGGGGCAAAGACATCACCGCTCAACAACTTGTCCCATGGCTCTTCGAGCCCATTCCAAAGCCCCTGGGCGCCCCCGATACCCATCCCTCGGATGTCTCAAAGTCCCCCGCCGCGGGTGGCGAGACCTCAGGGGGGAGCTCCGGCGGAAGCTCCAGCGGGAGCTCCAGCGAGACTTCCGAGGGGTACAGTTTGTCCCCTTGAGGGTCCCCTTCTCGCTTTTGTTTTTCGCCTCTCTGTAAAGCGCGAGACGCTATCATTTTGTACCCATACAGTATTATTAATGCATATGTTTTTCTTGTGAACATTTCATCTTGTTATTTGCGAATGTGTTTGATGTAATTGTCGTGATTGAATGCCTTCGGCGTATGCTTCCGCCAAGGCCCTTGGCTCTCTTAGGAAATCCTTAGCGACGAATCAGCGAGAACCCGTGGCAACCGGCCAGCCGGAAGCGTGACCCTCGAATCCTTAGGACGGGACCGTCCCCTCTAGACTGCGCGAGTCCCCTCTGGCCCGTCGCATAACGATCTCGCCTGTTTGCTCGAGAACACTGAGAGGAACCTTTTTGGCGAAAGCCTCCCCACCTTGAGATCCCTTTGACGGGGACTCTCCTACCGAGATCTATCCCTGCCGAGATCTATCTCTGCCGAGATCCATCTCTGCCGAGATCTATCTCTGCCGAGATCTATCTCTTTTTCACTTTTCATTTGGTATTCCCAACGTGCTTCCTGCCTTGTACAAATCAAGCCGACCAGACCAAACCTATCCCCCACAGGCGAGCCTTCGGACCTGCCAGCTAGATGAGAGCCTGCGCAGCGGGTCTACCTGGGGCCGAGCCGAGCTCGGGGTGCCGATGAAGATCTCAAACCGAAACCTATCCCCCGCAGGCGAGCCTTCGGACCTGCCAGCTAGATGAGAGCCTGCGCAGCGGGTCTACCTGGGGCCGAGCCGAGCTCGGTGTGCCGATGAAGATCTCAAACCAAAACCTATCCCCCACAGGCGAGCCTTCGGACCTGCCAGCTAGATGAGAGCCTGCGCAGCGGGTCTACCTGGGGCCGAGCTGAGCTCGGGGTGCCGATGAAGATCTCAAACCAAAACCTATCCCCCACAGGCGAGCCTTCGGACCTGCCAGCTAGATGAGAGCCTGCGCAGCGGGTCTACCTGGGGCCGAGCCGAGCTCGGGGTGCCGATGAAGATCTCAAACCAAAACCTATCCCCCACAGGCGAGCCTTCGGACCTGCCAGCTAGATGAGAGCCTGCGCAGCGGGTCTACCTGGGGCCGAGCCGAGCTCGGGGTGCCGATGAAGATCTCAAACCAAAACCTATCCCCCACAGGCGAGCCTTCGGACCTGCCAGCTAGATGAGAGCCTGCGCAGCGGGTCTACCTGGGGCCGAGCCGAGCTCGGGGTGCCGATGAAGATCTCAAACCAAAACCTATCCCCCACAGGCGAGCCTTCGGACCTGCCAGCTAGATGAGAGCCTGCGCAGCGGGTCTACCTGGGGCCGAGCCGAGCTCGGGGTGCCGATGAAGATCTCAAACCAAAACCTATCCCCCACAGGCGAGCCTTCGGACCTGCCAGCTAGATGAGAGCCTGCGCAGCGGGTCTACCTGGGGCCGAGCCGAGCTCGGGGTGCCGATGAAGATCTCAAACCAAAACTTATCCCCCACAGGCGAGCCTTCGGACCTGCCAGCTAGATGAGAGCCTGCGCAGCGGGTCTACCTGGGGCCGAGCCGAGCTCGGGGTGCCGATGAAGATCTCAAACCAAAACCTATCCCCCACAGGCGAGCCTTCGGACCTGCCAGCTAGATGAGAGCCTGCGTAGCGGGTCTACCTGGGGCCGAGCCGAGCTCGGGGTGCCGATGAAGATCTCAAACCAAAACCTATCCCCCACAGGCGAGCCTTCGGTCCTGCCAGCTAGATGAGAGCCTGCGCAGCAGGTCTACCTGGGGCCAAGCCGAGCTCGGGGTGCCGATGAAGATCTCAAACCAAAACCTATCCCCCACAGGCGAGCCTTCGGACCTGCCAGCTAGATGAGAGCCTGCGCAGCGGGTCTACCTGGGGCCGAGCCGAGCTCGGGGTATCACAAAACATTCAACTATGTTATGCCATGAAAAATTCGACACTAGTTAAAGGAGAATCAATCGGTATAATATAACAAGTTTATTTTTGAGATACATGGTTACATCCTTCCCCCCTCAGGGTAGAAGCGCTTTAGATCATCACCACTCCAAGTGTGGCTTAGGGCTCTTCCCTCCACGTCTTGGAGGTAGTATCCCCCTGTTCCGAGGACTTCCTTTACAATGTATGGACCTTCCCAGTTCGGGTGGAGCTTACCCACGGGAGCCGATCTTCCCGCCGCGTCGACCTTTCTCAGCACCAGATCCCCTTCTGCGAACTGCTTGACCCTGACATGCTTATCAAAATGCTTGGCCATCCGTCGCTTGATTTCTTCTTGCCTGATAGCCGCCACGTCTCGCAGTTCCTCCACCATATCTAACGAGAGGCGCTGCCCCTCTTCATTCTCCACCCTCCAAGTCTCGTCACCTTCGCCCGCGGTTATGACTCGCGGTGACCGGACCTCGAACTCCACTGGTAGGACGGCCTCACACCCATGAGAGAGCTTGAAGGGGGTCTCCCCGGTGTCCGTGTTCGGGGTCGTTCGTAGTGCCCACAGGACCGATGGGAGCTGCTCCACCCAATTTCCTTTCAAGTTTTCCACTTTCTTCTTTAGTAGATTTACAATGATTTTGTTTGCTGCTTCCACTTGGCCGTTACTCCGAGGGTGATGGACGGAGGCAAACCGGAGATCTATTCCCAGTTGAGCGCAGAAGCTGATGAACTCCTCGCTGGCAAACTGGGGGCCGTTATCGGTCACTATTGCTTGGGGCAACCCATGTCTACAAATGATCTCCCCCCAGATGAAATTCCTTATAACCTGCGAGGTGACCTTGGCTAAGGCTTTAACCTCTAGCCACTTCGAGAAATAATCAATCATGACCAAAAGGAACCTCCTCTGCCCACTAGCCGGAGGAAAGGGCCCAACTAAGTCCATTCCCCAGATAGCAAATGGCCATGGTGCCGTGATACTCCGGAGTCTTTGAGCTGCCAAGAGTTGAAGGGGGCGTAGAGCTGACATTTTTGACACCTCCTTGCAAACTCCACGGCATCCTTCCTTAGGGTGGGCCAGAAGTACCCCTGTCTGACCACCCTAGCCTCCAGTGTCCTTCCTCCAGAGTGACTGCCGCACTCGCCCGAATGCACCTCCCTTAAAATCTTCGGGATTTCTTCTTCGGTCGCACATCTGGCTAGGAGCCCTGACAACATCTTACGATGCAGACCTCCCTCCATCATCAAGTAGTGAGCCGCTTTACGCTTGAAACTTCTCCTGACCTTGGTCCCCTCAGGCAGTTCACCGGTGGACAGGAAAGTCACAAATGGATCCACCCACGAGGGTTGCCGATCCACCAGCATCAATTCTCCTTCATCTATAGCCGGTCGGAATAGCTCCGCCAAGGTTCCCCCCTGCGAGGTCCGAACTTGGCTAGTCGATCAGCGGCTACACTTTCTTCCCTTGGAACATGTTGAATCGAGAATGACCGGAAAGCTCCGATGATCGCCCTTACCTTGGAGAGGTACTTGATGAGGGTAGGCTCCCGAGCTTCAAATTCTCCCCGGATCTGCGATGCTACTACCTTTGAATCAGTGAAGACTTCCACGTCCTGAATCTCTAGCTCCTTTGCCAGACGGAGGCCAGCGATCACGGCCTCATATTCCGCTTGATTGTTGGTCACTGGGAAATGTAAAATAACTGCCTGCTCTATGGTTACCCCCTGGGGACTTGTCAACACCACCCCCGCCCCTAGGGAGTGCCTTCCTGAGGCCCCATCAACCATCAACTTCCATGCTTCTCGCGGTTGTTGCTCTTTCCCCTCAACCTCAACAACGTAGTCTGCTAGAAAGTCCGCCACTGCCTGTGCCTTGATGGAGAGCCTTGGTACAAAGGAGATGTCGAACTCGCTTAGCTCAATGGACCACTTAGCCAGCCTCCCCGAGTGCTCCACTCCTTCGAAGATCTTGCGAAGAGGGTGGTCGGTCACCACCCTAATCGAATGCGCTTGAAAGTACGACTGGAGCTTTCTGGCCGAGATGACCAAGGCATAAGCGAGCTTTTCTAGGATGGGGTAGCGAAGCTCTGCATTTCTCAATATCCGGCTGACGTAGTAGATGGGAAGCTGCTTCTTCCCTTCTTCCCTTACTAGGACGGAGCTTACCGCCTCCGACCCTACTCCGAGGTATAAGGTCAGGTCCTCCCCATCCTTTGGGCTCTGAAGGAGGGGAGCCTGAGAGAGTTGTATTTTCAGCCCTTGGAAGGCCTCTTCGCACTCGGCCGTCCATTCGAACCTTTGATTCCCCCGCAGCACTTTAAAGAATGAAGAACACTTGTCTCCTGCCCGGGAGAGGAACCTGCTTAGCCCAGCCAGCTTGCCTGTCAAGCGCTGGACCTCCTTGATGTCGCGAGGTGACTCCAAATCCAGGATGGCCTTGACTTTGTCCGGGTTGGGCTCCACTCCTTCCGGAGTCAGGAGATGCCCGAGGAACTTCCCGCGGCTTGCCCCGAAGACACACTTCAAGGGATTCAGCCTCATTTTAAACTTTCTCAGGGTGGCGAATGTTTCCTCGAGGTCTTGCAGGTGTGAAACTATGCTCTTGCTTTTGATCATTAGGTCGTCGACGTAGACCTCCAAGTTCCTCCCCCTCTGATCCCGGAAGGCCCGATCCATCATGCGCTGATAGGTAGCCCCTGCGTTCTTTAACCCAAAGGGCATCATCTTGTAACTGAAGCATCCATCCCTCGTGATGAAGGAAACATCCTTGGTGTCAGGAGGGTGCATCCGGATCTGGTGATAACCTGAAAAAGCATCTAAAAAACTCATGACAGAAAAACCGACGGCTGAATCAACCAGCGCGTCGATCCGAGGCAGGGGATAGCAATCCTTGGGGCATGATTTATTCAACAAAGAAAAGTCAACACACATCCTCCATTTACCACATCCTTTCTTCACCATTACCACATTGGAGATCCAGCCTGGATACTGGATCTCTGAGATGAAGCCCGCCTCCAGGAGCTTCTTGACCTCCTCGCGAATGGGCTCCTCCAGCTTTGTAGCGATGGCTCTCATCTTCTGACGGATGGGGCGGGCGCGGGGATCCAGGTTCAGGCGGTGGCAAGCTACATCGGCGTCGATGCCCGGCATGTCCGCCGTGCTCCAAGCGAAGACGTCAACGTTGCTTTGAATGCAAGCTCGCACCTGCTCCCGGGCCTCGAGACTCAATCCCCCGCTGACCCGCACCCTTTGCACCTTTCCCGCTCTGGTGAAGACCTCCATCTCCACCACTTCTTCATCCGGCTCCAGCCGCGACTGCTCCCAACCGGTCCTTGCCTCTTCCTCCAGCTCCAGCTCTCCTTTTTTCTCCTCCTCAATCTCCATCGCTTCTATCTCCCTCTGCTGCTGCTGCTCGGCCTCTACGCCTCCCGGGACCTCTCCCTCGACTTCTCTCGCCGCCTGCTCTTCTACTTCCACTGCCTCTTCCGGGCTTTCCTGCCCATCGCTCCTCCGTACCACCTGCACATCCCCTCGCATCTTCTCTGTCTCTTCCTCTCCGGCTTCCTCTCCAGCTTCCTTTCTTACCTCCTCAAGGACCATCTCCTCTTCCTCCACAACCTCCTCTAGGGCCGCCATCTCTATTTCCAACTCTTCTGCATCCGCCATCCACGAAATGGTGTTGACTGCCGTAACGTAACATTGCCTTGCCACCTTCGGGTCTCCTCTGACCCTGACCTGCAACCCCCCATTGTTGAACTTGAGGCACTGATGGAACGAGGAGGGGACGCAGCGAAAGGCGCTGATGAGGGGACGCCCAAAGATGGCGTTATAGCTGCTCGGGGCGTCCACGATCACGAACCTGCAGTTCCGCGACACGCCCCCCAACCTTACGTGCAACCCTACTCCTCCTTCTACCTCCTTCCTCTCCTCGGAGAACCCGAACAGAGGTCCATCCGATGCCAAGACCCTCTTCCCTTCAACCCTCATCTCATCAAAAGCTTTCTTGAAGATGACATTAACCGAGCTCCCGTTATCTACCAGTATCCTTGAAATGGTATAGTTCTCCATCGCCGTCTGGATCACCAGGGCGTCGCAGAATGGATCTTCATAGTCTGGCATGTCCGCTGATGAGAAAGTAATCTTTTCTTCTGGCGGAGGAACCTGGGAGGTTGAGGCCACCCCTCTCTGGTACATGGTTTGAAGGCTCCCCTTACGGGTTGCCTCAATCCCCACTCCTCCATGAATCACCCCGATTCCTCCCCGGGTCCCTACATCCACCCGGTCTTCGCACCTGTCCTCCGCTTCGCCCTGCTGCACCTCCACTATCCTCATCGGTGGATCCTGCCTCCCTGCTCCCCTGGCCCCTCTCAACTCTAAGAACTCCGGGCAGGTGGCCGTTGCGTGACCCTCCTCCTGGTGGAAGTCACAAAAGAGCAACGCCTCCCCACCCCTTCTTCCGTCTCCCCTTCCTCTTCTTCCTCCTCGAGCTCCCCTGGCTGCTCCTCTCCCCCTTCCTACTTCCATGGCCTCCTGCGGTGGTGGGGGACGATCCCTCGGCTCCTGCCTCCATGCCGGTCGATCGAACCTCCGGGGCTCCCGCAGGTTATCTCTCCCCCGAAAGCCTTCTCCTGGGCCTTGGGGGCGACCCTCCTGGGGCCTCCAACCCAACCGGTTGACTGGCTCCCGGCCCCCCCAACCCTGCTGCTGCCCAAACCTTCGGGGCTCCTCCCTTCTCCTTTCTTCCCTCAGCTCCCTCTGCTCTCTCGACTCCTTCTGTCTTCCCGCTGCTGGTTCCTTCCCGTCATCCTCTGCTAGCTTGGCCAACTTCCTGGCGAATGCTGGGTTTGCTCTCTCGAAATCAATCTCCTTTGCCGCCCTCTCCATAAGCTCCTCAAAGGAGAGGGGGGCACCCTCTTCAACTCCATGCTAAAGAATCCCAGTCTCAGCCCAGGGTGAAGGCCAGCATCAGCGCGTACCCTGGGACCTCCTGGACCAAAAGGATCTCCTCCTGGAACCGGTCAACATAGTGACCCAGCGTTTCATCTGGCCTCTGCCTTACCGCAAACAGACACTCTGCTTCCTTCTTCCGCTTCTTTGAGGTTGAGAACCTTAACAGGAAACTTCTCCGCAGATCTTCAAAACAGTAGATTGACCTTGCTGGCAACTGGTGGAACCAGTCCCGAGCCTTCTCCTTCAACGTGATGGCGAACAGCCGGCACTTGAAGGCATCTGTCATCTGCCTTATTGACACAACGTCTTCAAACCACTGTACGTGTTGCATCGGGTCATCCTTCCCTGAGTAATAGGACATGTCGGGCTCCCGGAACCCCTCCGGTACCGGAGCCGAGATAATGAGCTCGCTAAATGGGCTCTCGCCTCCTGCCTGGCGAGAAGGCACGTCTCGCGGCCTCGGCTGGCTTGCCCGATCCGCGAGACCGAGCCCTGGGAAGAGTTCCCGCACCGCCGCCTCCTTCTCGCCTGGCTCTGTCAGCGCCTCCTTGCCCTGGCGCTGGCTCTGGCCAGGGAAGAGCTCCCGCGCCGCCACATCTCTCTCGCCGGCCTCGCCCGGGACCTCCTTTCCTGGGCGCTGGCCTGGGGCGTTCTCGCCCAAGAGCGGGACCTTCTTCTATGGGGACCTGAGGGGTGGCCCACTCGCCTCTCGCCGAGAAGGCCAAGCTGATCGTCTGCAGAACCTCTCGCCTGAACTCATCCAGCATCCTCTTCGTCGCTTCCTCTCCCCGAGTGGGGGAGCCTCCAGAACCTGACCCTTCCCCTTCACCTCCAGCCATGGGAAAAAACTTAAGGCTTTCTTGAATCGGCTGCGATCCATGCTCACCGCACCAGAACTGTTGAAGCCAAATATGACCCCAACTGAAGTTCGAAGAAAAAGGGGTGCAGCCAAAACCTACTTCTCTCAAGTCTCACCCCTCGACTGGATTCTAAGGACCTAAGACTGACCCAAAAGCCTCAGCAGGGAGGTCCCACCTCACACCCGGAAGATCTCTGAGAGCTTCCCCTCCAAAGCCAAAGCTGGGCTAGGAGCTCCTCAGAAAGCGCTGGAATTCGGGAGACAATGATAGCTTGCTTTCTAAGGAGCCCTTATGGGTCTATTTATAGCATTTGGTTGTCCTGGAATTACTGAAAAGCCCCTGGTTGGTCTGCCAATAGCCAAATCCCGCTGTCCCTCTGGGGGTACTGAAGTAATTTCTCCTGAGGGCAATTAGGACATTCTTCCAAAGACCCTGGGCCCCACTCGGCGAGAGTTGGTGACGAGACCTTTCGGCCCAGGGCGTGGCGCGAACGTTCTCGCCCAGCGCAAGCGAGAACTCTCCGGGACTGAGGCTTGGTTTGGGCGAGAGCGCTTCCGCGTAGTCCGCGCTTGGCGTTCTCGGCATGCGGTTTCTCTTTTATAGCATCCGGCGAGAGCGTTTCCGCCTTCTGTGGGCGAGATCCTCCTTAGGGCGGGACCACCTCGGCTAACCCAGAACTGTGACCATTGTGCCTCCTTGTCTGGCTCAGCGAATATGGGGTTGTACAGGCATGTCCCAGGGCGTGTCATGCCTGGGTTGTGTCGAGTCGTGAGGTCGACGAATTTTGCTCGACGATCGTCGAGTGTCGAGTGTCGAGTGAGGACACGGCCTGGGACACGGGCGTGTCATAGGGTGTGTCAGTGGTCGTCGAACTTAGCTCGACGTCTTGCCTCTAGGGCGTGTTTGCGGGACACGGGTGTGTCCATATACACACGTTCAGGAACACGGGCGTGTGTCAGGCCGTGTGAAGTCTCGGGTTCTTTTGGGATTATTTTCGTTGATGCACACGGCCTTAGATACGGGCGTGTCTGAGGGCGTGTCGTGGACACGGCACGTATATTGACTGGATTGAGTCGGTTGACTGCCGCTTAGGGGGACACGGCCTGTGACACGGGCGTGTCATAGGGCGTGTCAGGACGTGTTCAAGCTTTTCTGGCTAAATCTGAGTCGTTTGTTTCCCTCTTCCTGGATCCAGTGGTTGGGCTCTGTCCAGGTATGGTGAAGGCCGAGAAAAAGGGATATAATCCCTCTTTTCTTCTTCTTCTTCATTTGATTCCAAGAAAGGGAGGAAGAAAGGCCTAAGGTAAGAGGGAAGGGAGGAGACTACCAGCTGCTGTAGGAGCTGCAGAGTGCGGAGCGAAGATCCGAGAGCGGATTCGTGAAGGCAGAGCCGAGGCTGTGATTTCCATCTGGCTACTTCCATCGCAATCCTCTACGACACCGGCACATACTTGGCTAAAAAGATTCGGGAGAATTCAGCCATGGAAACTTCTGTTAAACCTCGACCTGCCAAGTGATGCACTTCAATTTCATCCCACCATAATCTCGCATCGCCTTCCAACAGAAAAGTGGCCAACGTCACTTTCTGCTCCTCTACCGTCCTCATTGCAGTTAGGATCCTTTTTACCCTTGCTAACCAATCTTCCGCCTGCGTTGGGGAAAGCGCTCCACCAAACATCGGTGGATGAAAATTCATAAAACGTGTATGATGTGAGGTTGTACCTCTGAGTGGTTTGGGCGGGATGTCGCCAGCTTGCGAGACTGGTGGGCTAGGTCCGGTCAACCAACAAGTTAAAACCTCTGATCGGCGGTGTATGACTGGTGGATTCCGGTACGCCAAGAAGGTGCCCTGAGTGCACAGAGCATCTGGTGGATTCCAGCATTTGTGATGTAATGTGTTTGCTAGCGGGATAAAGAAAATAATATATGCCTGATGATACTTGATAGATGATAGCACTGTATACAGGGAAGGAACCACTACCCCGGGCAGGGGGTAGGGTCGTTATAATGGGTCAGCCAAATGCTGACCGTTACTTTGTTTTCTGTATTGGCTTGGATGGCAAAATACAGGTGGAGCAAACAAGAGGAATGGCTAGCTTGCTGTTATAGGCCCTTGATGGCCATGCGAAGAATTGTGTTTGGATTTCATATGTGGCCGGTCTGCGTGCCGATGTACGAAATTATTGATGGGTAAAAGAGGAACCTGTAAGGCCATAATGCCAGGGTGTGTGGGTTATATACATTCCTAGTGTTGTTATATATACATGTGGTATTTATATATTGGTGGACATTCTGGTTCGAGTTCATGCTAACATATAAATGCTGCTCTAGAATGGAATGAGTTAAGAATACGCGAAGAGTTTGATTTCCACACGTAATTCCTTCGCTTGTCTGTGCTATATGGCGTGGGGCCCCAGCCGGACCCACCGTTATATGTCATGTGACAGGTGGGGGCGTTACATATTAATCAATAACAGTAAGTGCCCTGCGAAAGGGAACAATGGGCTTCAGGTACCATCATAGTTCATAGTGCCCATTGAGAAACCTTCACAAGGTATGCCGGTGACAGTCCTGGGCTAACCTAAATTGTAAGAATAAATTTGAAAGAGCAATTAGTATAAGTAGGGATTCACAATTCACACACCCCGTTAGCTCGGGAGGTTGGTTAGGTTAGTTCGATTAGTCTCCCAAATGGTAGGTTCGGAAGGTAAATGTAACGGACGGGATAGTCTAGGGAGCCTGTGGCTCGGAAGGATTTGGATACATAAATAAGGTGGTGGGTCTTCGATATTGGACGGTCGTTCACACCGACATCGATACGTTGACTCGGCGGGTGTGGTTGACACTTAGCCAAAGAAAGTCTGGTGGATATGGCCAGCACTAGTATGTGGTGACTCTAGGTTGTGTCCTTCTAGAGGCGTACGTAAGGGCTAGGCCTGGTAGTGTGTATACCCAACTAGGAGTGGGGGGCCCGACCCACTGTCTCCGTTTGCCACTACGGATGTTCCTGGGAGTGAAGCTAGCTGCCCAAATGGGGGGAACTAAAGGTTTGTGCGCATAGAGTCGTGTGCGTGAGTTGCACTTGCACGAATCATGAAATAACATATCACTACACTCATACTTGCATACAACTAACACCCCAACATATAAATCGGTATAAGACTTTTTATATGATGGGTGCCTTACAGAAGACCCCTTAACTTATAAGTTTGTATGTGCATTCATATAAGTTAAAGTTACTTACTTCTTAGTATGTCTTTCTTACCTATGTTGCTTTACTCTACTTGTTCACCTTACTACTTATTATTATAGAACTGCTAGCTTGTACCTTCCATCCTTAGCTGTATATACATTATAATTAACTGCTAGAATAGTTCCACCGTCACCTGCTTTGCTTATTCTCCACCTTCATAGCTTCCCTTTCCTCCTCCCCGCTAGGTGCCTAGGAGACATGGGATAGGGGTAGGGGATGATACGACTTAGTCTTTTTGACTAACTATTTTCGGACCACAACATTCCAGGGACTCCGGATGGAAGACAGGGTGCTGCAGCAGGGGATTCAACACCAGCGGAGTACGGTTCCCATGGAGGTGGGCCATTCTAGCATAGGAGCACCGGCTACTGGCTCCGTGAGTGATTAGTTTGCTTAGCTTCCGCAAGAGTTTGTAGTGAGGACTGATGTACCGGGCTTGATCCTGTTTATATATCCTTGTACTGGTTTATTTCAGTACTTTTATTATATGTGGACTTGATGTGATTTCCTTTACATATATTACATGTGATTGTGGACTTAGTTTTTTTCCATACTATATATATACTTCTCTTTCTCTTTGGTGATCGTAAAGGTCGGCAGGATCGACGTTTTGTAGTGGCGACCTTCCCGAGAGTCGGTGTCACAACAAAATGGCAATTCTGGGCATAATACCCTGGTGGTTTTAAAAAGAAAAAGAAGGTCTTACAAACTGGTATCAATGCTAACATCGATCCAAGAGAATAAGTCCACAAAAAACCTTGGGCCACCCCGTGTGGGCTTAGTTTGTGGACAAACTAGCAGCAGAGGCAGTGGTGGGCCCATAAGGGGAGTCACATGTAAAAGTCCACTTTATCTCTTCCATTCATTCCATTTGTACGTTGTCTAACAATTGGAATTCTTCCTTGTAGCCTGCGATGAACCCTACCCCAGAGCATGGAACACCTCAGACACAGAATATGGTTCCACCCCTAGAAGCTCCTGCTCCATTCTAGCAGATGGATATGGGACAAACATTGACGGCCATTCTGAAGGCCTTCAGGGATCAGCAGTCCCCGACTCCACAGCCAAATCCTGGGGCTAACTAGATGATTGCCTTCCGGGGGCATTCTCCTCCATCCTACCTAGGGATGGAGTCAGCAGTTCGCGCGGAGGAGTGGTTAGACACCAAATATGAGATGCTTGCGGTTATTCGATGCCCGAAAGAGGAGGCGGTTGCTTTGGCAGTTTCCTGCCTAGAGTCACATGGGAAGAGGTTGAAAGTGAGTGTTAGATCAGAAATACTCTAGAGGGGGGGGGGGGCGATGAATAGAGTATTCTTGAAATTTCTTAACTACTATTATAACTTTCATTGTAAATCAAAAGTGCAGAAATAAATAACCTAGCGAACAATAAATCTAAATCACAAGCACAGCAAGAACAAAAGAAAAGGAGACAACCAGACGACACAAGAATTTTATAGTGGTTCCCCAACCTGGGTACATTCACTCTTCTACCACCCTTTGTAGGAATCCACTCAGATTTTTGATCAGGTGCCTGACACCAATGAGCTTTTGATCAGGTGCTCAAAAACCAACCCAAGTCTTTTGATCAGGAGACTTGCAACCAAGGAATCACTTTTGAAGGGAGATGACAACCCTTTACAGAGGTGGGGGTGAGAGAGTGATGGAAGTCTTCTTTTCTCAATCACAATGAGAAGACTATGTGGATTCATTGATGTTGTCAAAGCTACCCCTGAGATGAAAAAGGGCATAGGAGAACTGGAGCTTTGCACAGGGTGATAGGCCTTCAATTTAGAGACTTGATCCAGGTGCTTTATACTGATTGTGCTTGAATGTCTTTAGCAAGGTCCTGGAGAAGAAGAACAGGAAGACTATTGATTTGAAAAATGTATTCTTCTTGCTTCTTCTTCAAATTACTGTATGCTTCTTAATCAGTAGTATTATGTGTGAAACATTTTTTTGTGTCTCTCTTGATTAATTCACTGTGTGTGTCTGTCTGTATCCATTATTCTCTTCTTCTGTATCTTTCAAACATTTGAATTTCTCTGTAATTAATGCTGATAGCCTTGAGAATAATCAGCATTGATTTATTTCCCCAACTGTCCCGTGGAAAAACGGCAAGCAATAATCCTGGAGAAGACCATAATTAATGCTCATTCTAATGGATACATTCAAAGAATGTTAAAGCATTAATTACCCAAGAATTATAGTATTAGAGTGGGGACAGAAGGCCGGAAATAACTAAGTCTGGAATCGTCGAACAGATAGCAGAATTCGTCGAACTGAGTTCACAGTTCTTCGAGCTGAGACATTGTATTCGTCGACCAGACGTCTTCTATTTGTCGAGCTGAGTTCTATGATCGTCGAACTGAAAACTGAACTGCTGTCTCTTTTGATCTTTGCCTATTCATCGAGCTGGTAAATATGTTCGTCGACTGGAGTTCAGCAATTATTCTGGAGTTGTCAAATATCCTGTGTCGACACAATTACTCCTGTGTGTCGACACAAATCTTCTGTGTGATGTCATCATAGCCTTTCCACAATGTTGACTGATGATCTTGGTGTCGACACAAGTTCTTCTAGTGTCGACATAAGTCTTCTGGTTCCAGAATTCATCGAGCAGAGAATAGGGTTTCTCGACCAGAGATTGGAGAACATGGTCTCGACAGAATGCTGTGATAGTCCAAAGATTTGTCGACCGAAGAATGGTGTTCGTTGAGCTAAGTCTGGAGAACCTTGAATTCGTCGAGCTGAGAATGATTCTGGACTTAGACAAATTAATAACTTCTGGAATCAGAAAGGTGAAGTAGAGAGTCCAGTGATCGTCGACCAAAGAGTGAAGTTCATCGACCTGAGAACTAAGTTCGTCGAGCTAAGTTTGGAGAACCTTGAATTCTGAAGGTGAAATCCAAGGATCGTCGATCTGGACTGAAGTTCGTCGAGCTCAGCTCAGAGAATATTTCTCTAAGATCGTCGAGCTGAGAATGACTGTTGTCGACCTGAGTTCGACGAACGTTGAACTCATTTTACTTGGTCTCTTGAGAAATCTCTGAATCTAGAGGAAAACTCTATGTCTTGAGTCTCTGGCAGTCTGATGATGGCTTGTCCATATGGTGTTGTTACTGAGGACTTGGCCTAGACTTTAGGACACAACTTTGATCCAGGCTAGACATGTTGGGTCACATTATCCTAAGTTAGTGAACCTAGCCCAAATCAAACTAGGGATCCAACAATCTCCCCATATTTGGGTGAGGTCACTAATAGACCCAAGATAAAAACATAAAGTAAACAAAGCAGGAAAAAGATATATCTGGCAGGGATAATTAACACATGCAGCTGATATATTTACATAAAAGCTTTGTTCAGACAATAAGAGATAGTTTAAGATAGAAAGGCAGAAATAAAATAGTTCATATTTCACTTCTTTTGCTTTTTCTCCTGATGCTTTATGTCCTTGCCCTTGTCTCCTGGCTTGGTGAAGACTATTTCCCTGTTTGGATTTGAAGCTTGTGCCATAGTCATTGTCATGTCAACAGCTCCTATGATCTTCAGAGATATAGCTCTAGGGACCACTGCTTCAGGATGCAATTTCATATAATCATCAACATTAAAAATTTTGTTAGCCTTATCAAACTTTTTCAGTTCTTCTCTCCTGTACTTGGACATTATAGTGTATTCAGAAGTATCCTTTCCTTCAGCCTTTGCCTTGTTGATCATAGAGAGGCCTACCAGTTCCTAGAAGCTGGACATTCTAGCTGTGTTGGCTGTTTCTGGATCTTCATAAGGAACAGGAGGAGAGAGTGAACTTTTAGGACTTTCAGCTTGTTGATGTTGTTGCTGTTGATGTTGTTTTCCTGAAGATTGTTGCCTATGCTGGCTGCTTTCATGATGAGATCTCCCTTGATGTCTTTGATATGTTTGCATAGGGGTAGAACTTTGAGAACTAGAACCAGAAGCACCAACTGCAGGAGGAGGAGGAGGTGGTGGATCTTTCCTATACCTTTGAAATGGTGGAGGAGTGTACCTTCTACTCTTCGTCCTTTCTTTCTGCTGATTCTTAAAGAGCCACATCCATGCTGGCATCCCTTTGTATGGATTTATATTTTGAAGAATGTAGTAAGGGGTGTCATTGTTTGGATTGGGCTTGGGATCAGGAGGAGGAGGAGCTTTTCTTTTCTTTGAAGCTTACTTCTTCTTGGTATCCTCCTCATCTGAATCCTCATCCTCATCTTCATCATCATCATTGTTAGAATCCTGAGGGTTA
The DNA here is from genome assembly GCA_039583875.1 of Platanthera guangdongensis. NCBI lineage: Eukaryota > Viridiplantae > Streptophyta > Magnoliopsida > Asparagales > Orchidaceae > Platanthera > Platanthera guangdongensis. Next base: position 81,476,512 of record CM077158.1, read on the forward strand.
TCATATAGAGCATCCAGAGCTTTCAAAGCTTTAGCAGAAATAGCAGGTTTTTCTGGAGCAGGAGCAAGAGTTGCAACAAGAACTGGAGTTTTAGCAGAAGTTGGAGGAGAAGCTACACAAAAATCAGAACTAATTTGGACAGAGCTTTCAGCTGCTGCCTTATTTTCATCTGCAATATCTGCCATTATCAATTCATCTAGATCTGGTATTGGAGAGTCATCCATTACAAAAGTTGGTGCTGAAGATACTATTGAGGAAGAGGGAACAGCTACTACTTCTGGAGGTGAAGTGATTGTTGATTGTGCAATAGCAAAACTGTCCTGAAGTTGCTTAACAACTTTTGAAGAGATGGGGGAAGTATATGGTATAATAGCCAAGGATGGCTTGGTGATCTCAGCTGGAAGATAATGCATATGTACAGTATCAAAAATACTCAACAATTATTCTAAATTAACTGTGGGATTAAGAATGAAATCACCAACAGTATTAGGTTCTTCGGAGTCTGATTCAAAATCCATATCAATCTCAATAAAATCAATCAAATCTTTATCAACCAAGTCTGTATCTATGTATTCTGTACATTCTGCTACTGTGTCTGAAGCTGCTGCTATTGATGTAGCTGAAGCATCTGGTGCTGGAGCTGGAGCTGGAGCTGGAGCTGGAGCTAGAGCTGCTGCTTCATCATCAGGCATCTCCCCATGCATCGTTTTAGTAGGGCCTGAAGCCATGCCCTTGACTGAGGAGGGGGCAGCAGTAAGATCAGAGATTTTGTCAGAGAGAGAAGATATGGTGGTAGCAAGAGGTATAAGGGCCTCTGCTATAAGGGACTTGAGGAGGGGAGTGAATATGGAAATGATGGAAGATATGGTGGAGGGATCCAATGATGGAATGGTAGATGGTGTTGCAGAAGGTGTAGAAGTGGGAACTATGGGAGGGATAGAGGGTGGAGCATCAGGTAGTTGAACATCTGGAGGGATGGTAGATGTGGATGGGGATGGATGGGTGACATCTTGCATGATGGTGTCTGTTGTTGGTAGATGGTAAGATGGTATGGAAGATAGATGTGGGAAAAGAGGAGATTGTGGTGGTGTAGAAATGTAAGTGTAGTGGGGGGAATCAGGAGATGTTTGTTGTTGTTTTTCTTGAAGAGGGGAAGATGGAATGTCAGTAAGGTCAATAGGTGGAGATGAAGCTGGGGAAGCATGTGGAGATGGAGGTGGAGTAGGAACATGAGGTTGTTGTTGTTGTTGTTCTGGTGTTGAAGAGATAATGGGAGAGGAAGGAATTTGTGTTGCTGGAAGGGAAGCTGGAAGAGATGGTGGTGTTGGATGAAGCTCTTCAGCATGTAGGGGAGTGGCTTTAACAGCCCTGGTGCCTTTAGAAACTGGGGTGGAAGAGGTAGAAGCCTTAGTGGGCTTTGTGATTGTCCTCTCCCACCTGACAAATAAGGCACATGTGAGCCTCTTACTGGCATTGATGAATATGGTCTGGGAGACCAGTGATTCAGCAGCCTTTTCCTTGAGGAAGATCCCTAGGATCCTTCCAAAACACACTTATTTCTTGTTATTTTTCTTCTTTATCAGATAAAAGAGGATCTGAGCCCAGTCAACTTGCTTCTTATTTATTACTGCACACATGACCAAGAACTGATGTCTTGTAATGAAGTCATGAGCAGTATGCTTGCCAAGCAAGACCTTTCCAACAATGTCTGCCAGGAACTTGTATGCTGCAGACAAATGCTTCTTCAATAATTTATTTGGGTTGTCAGCAGCATAACCCATCAGATTGAGCATCACATCAAACTCTTCAGACTCAATTTCTAAGTCCTCTTCGCCATTTGTCAAACCAAATATTTCAGTTAAAACCGCGGGGGTTAAGGAGATAGTGTTACCCGCAATTGATCCTGTCATGATATTGTCCTCAGAAGTGGATGAGGTATACACCCATTCTCTGATTTCTGTTCCTGCCAACTTTATCCTGGTAGTCATCAGGTTCTTGAGATTCTGTTCTTCTAGAAGTTCCAGAATATATAGGAAGATTGGATCTGAGTGCTGGAATGATTTGAAGTCGACATCAAATCCAGCGTCAAACTTCATAGCGACTAGAGCTCCTGCTGGAATCGCCATGGAATCACCTGCAAAAGAGAGAAATGACGATCAAGTGCAAGAGAACAGAAAGCGCGGGACGGAGGTCGAAGAAAATCTAGATATAAGGTTTTCAAGAATATGAATCGACAGACTCCGTTCCACTAAAATGAAATTAATTTTTTGAGCTGAGATTGTCGAAATAAGTTTGAATGAAATAATTCGTCGATCTTGTCCTGAAGAATTGAAAATAGTTCATTGAACTCCGTTCGGCGAATATCTTCTGAAGCAAATTCGTCGAACTCCATTCGACGAATATTGTTTCACTCACAGAGAGTTCGTCGATCTCCGTTCGGTGAATGTCTCTCAAACCATCCACGGTTTGTCGAACTCCGTTCGACAATCTCTGGAAAATTCGTCGACTGTAGACAGAAATCAAATAAAGTCTTCTCCATTGATCATTCCAAGTTGATTCACAAAGAACATATGATTTTCTCATCCAGAGGTTTGGTAAATATATCAGCCCTTTGTAAATCAGTGTAGATATAGACAAGCTTGATTTTATTTTTGTCTACACACTCCCTAATGAAATGATGTCTTATATCAATATGTTTTGTCCTACTATGGTGAACTGGATTCTGGGCTATGGCTATAGCACTTGTATTATCACATATTAGAGTTGAATTATTTAAGTTGAACCCATAATCTAGTAGCTGATTTTGTATCCAAAGCATTTGTGAACAACAGCTGCCTGCTGCAATATATTCTACTTCAGTAGTTGAGGTTGACACTGATGTTTGCTTTTTACAAAACCAAGATACTAATCTCATACCCAGGAACTGGCAAGTTCCTGAAGTACTTTTTCTATCTACCCTGCATCCAACAAAATTAGCATCAGAGTATCCAGTTAACTCAAATTCTGATTCAACAGGATACCATAGGCCTAGATTAGGACAACTCTTTATATATCTCAAAATACTTTTTAGCAAAATTATATGAGATTCTTTAGGGTTCACTTGGAACCTTGCACAAAGATATGTGGCAAACATAATGTCTGGCCTACTTGCTGTGAGGTATAATAGGGACCCAACAATGACCCTATAAAGTTTCTGATCCACAGGTTTCCCTGGTACATCAGAGTCCACAACAGCATTGGTAGACATGGGAGTTTTCTTTGCTGAGACATCGGCCATCCAAAACTTCTTTAGAAGTTCTTTAGCATATTTTGCTTGAGAGATGAAGATGCCATCAGGGAGCTGCTTCACTTGGAGACCAAGGAAGTAGGAAAGCTCACCCATGCTACTCATTTCAAATTTGGAATGCATGAGGTCAGAAAACCTCTTGCATAATTTGGAAACTGTAGAGCCAAATATAATATCATCCACATAAATTTGTACTAACAAGATTTGGTCCTAATGATGTCTAGTGAAAAGGGTTTTATCTACAGTTCCACTTGTAAATTTATGCTCTAATAAAAAACTAGCTAAGGTCTCATACCAAGTTCTTAAAGCTTGCTTTAGACCATAAAGAGCCTTATGTAATTTAAACACATGAGAGGGGTAAGTTGGAGAAACAAAACCTGGAGGTTGTTCTACATAAACCTCTTCTTGTAGCACTCCATTTAGAAAAGCACTCTTCACATCCATTTGAAAGACCTTGAACCTCTTGTATGCTGCATATGCAAGGAATATTCTTATGGCTTCCAACCTTGCAACAGGTGCAAAGGTTTGATCATAATCAATTCCTTCTTCTTGCATGTATCCTTGAGTAACAAGCCTTGCCTTATTTCTCACAATAACTCCTTGGGCATCCAGCTTATTTCTGTAAACCCATTTGGTTTCAATAACTGGGTAGTTTTGGGGTCTTGGAACCAAATCCCAAACTCTACATCTCTCAAATTGATTTAGTTCCTCCTACATTACAAGGATCCAGTGGGGATCCTGCTCAGCATCATGAATAGAAAGAGGTTCAATCTAAAAGAGAAAACAGGCATGCATCAAATCTTGGGTGAGTTGATGCCTTGTCTGTACACCTGCTGATATGTCTCTAATCACTTGAGATCTGGGGTGATCTTTAAGTGTGACAAAATCAGTGGGTGGAGTTGGTTGTGCAACAACATTTGGAATTAATTCCTCCTGTGGAATTGTGTGTGCTGTTGGTAGAGATTCATTTTCTTCAACTTCTTCTTCTTCACTTTCTTCAATTGCTTATGGAGAGGGATGAGTTGGCACCTCTTGGGTGAGGTTTAGTCCATCCATGGTCTCACACAAATGGGGTACCTGCAAGTTGCTATTGGTAGAAACTTCTTTCTCCTTGCAATACATATTAGTCTCATCAAATGAAACATGAATAGACTCTTCAATTTTCAATGTTGATTTGTTAAAAACCCTATAGGCCTTGCTTACTTGGGAGAATCCTAGAAAGACTCCATCTTCAGCCTTAGCCTCAAACTTTCTAATGTATTTCTTGTTGTTATTGTGAATGTAACAGGTACAACCAAATACTTTAAAATAGTTTATTTTAGGTTTCTTCCCTTTGAGCAACTCATAGGGAGTCATGTTCTTTAGTTTGTGAATTAAGCTCCTGTTCGGGACATAATTTGCTATGCTGACGGCCTCTGCCCAAAAGGTTAGAGGCATGTAAGCATCTGCAAGCAATGTACCTGCAGCTTCAATGAGTGTCCTATTTTTCCTTTCAGCTACCCCATTTTGTTGGGTAGTTCTAGGAGCTGAGAAGCAATTCCTGATACCTTACTTCTCACAGAACTCATGCATAAGAAGAGACTCAAACTCTATGCCATGATCACTTCGGATCAATGTAACATGAGTAGAGAACACAATCTGTATGGTCCTGAGAAAATCTGTAAGAACCTTGAATGTATCTGACTTTGATCTCAGAAAGAATACCCAACTGTACCTGGAGAAGTCATCCACTATAACTAGAGTGTAGGATTTCTCTCCTAGGCTTTGTACAATAATGGGTCCAAAGAGATCCAAATGTAGCAAGTACAGAATCCTAGGTGAATCACTCTTATTAACAGATTTGAAACTAATTTTAGTTTGCATGCCTAATTGATAAGCCCTGCAGAGACCTTCCTTCTTGTAGGGACTAGAAGATGGACCTCTAACATGGTTGTGCTTAGATAGCCTAGCAATGTTTTTCAGATTTACATGACCTAGTCTTTTGTGCCATAAGTCATTTTGATTACTAGTTAAGTTAAGTAAACAAATATTAGCTTTGGCAGAAAGAAAATTTACTAAGTATATGTTGCCTTGTCTACTTCCAATTAAAACTGTTTGGTTATTTTTATCAATAATAGAACAAGTGGATGGGTTAAAGTATACCTGATAACCATCATAACATAACTGACTTATGGAGATGAGTTTATGCTTGAGTCCACTTACATATGTCACCTTTTTGAATGTGACAGCTCCTATTCTCACTTCTCCAAATCCTTCTGACTGACCACATTTGGAGTCACCAAAGATAACCTTTGGCCCCAGCTTGGACTTGTAGTTAATTAAAATGTCCTTGCTGTCAGTCATATGTTTGGAGCAACCACTGTCCAGATACCAAGTTTGATTTACCACTGGACAATTCTTCACCTGCAATAAGAAACAGTTAATGGTTTTGGATCCAGGTTACCTTGGGTCCTTTGTATGGCTGATAAGAAAAGCTGGAAATGATTGAGAATTCTGGTTGGGACTTATATCCTAAGGGGTGATATCTCCTAGGTGGGATGATCCAGTCAGCTAGTGGATTAAATGGTTTCTTAGAAATATATGAGTTGTTGTTACAATTTTGATTAAGTCTTCCTGGGTTCGATGAATTGTTGTAAGTTTGTCGACCAGAGTTCGACGAATTGGGTTGAGATCGTCGATCTCTGCCCAGAGAATGAACATGTTCATTTTCTGTGCCCCACGTTCGTCGACCTCTGCTCGACAAACTATACAAAGTTCGTCGATCGCAGTTAGACGAATGATTATTATTGTAGTTTGCGTTCAGAGATCGTCGTTCTGAGTTCGACGATCTGTTCCTATATTGTCGATTTGGGTTCGATGATAACTGCTGAACATTGTTATTTTTATCATTCTTCTGATTTTTAATTTTATCCTTAGCTTCAATTTGTTCCAGAATTTTATTGACTTTATTTACTTGTTCAGTGTTTTTTTTTCCTTTATCAGAGATGAAATTTACTGGTTTTGAAAGATGATTCCTTTGGATTAGGGTTGGTTCACTAGATGTGGCTGATAATCCTAATCTGCAGTTATTTGTTCTAGTATTAATTGTGCTGGTTATATCTAGCAATTTCAAACTTCTGTCATTTAATGATTCTTCTAACATCTTAGATTTGCTAAGTTCTGATTTCAGAAAACTGATTTGTTCATTTGCAGATTTTAGTTCACTAGATAGAGTTGCATTTTCAGAGGTGATTTTATCTAGGTCATTCAATTTATCTCTGAGAAGTTTTATTTCCTTCTCAGTGCTTATCAAATCTAAGCATAGGTTTTTAAATTCAAATTTAAATTCATCAGATTTAAAATCATAAGATGCTATTACCTAATCTTCAGCTGACAGATTTTCTTCATCATCAGATTCATCTGTATCTGATCTACTACTGCTTTCACTAATTGCCATGAGGCACACCTCCTTTGCCTTGGCCTCCTCTTCTTCTTCACTGGAGCTGGAAGATGTGGATTCATCTTCTATGTCACTCCATGTTTCAGCCACAAGTCCTTTGACCTTCTTTTTGTGCTTGCTGGAAGAGTTCTTGTTGTAGTGCTTGTTTCTTGATTCTCTCTTTTCTTCTTTCCTTCTTTTGATTTTCAGGACTTTCAGACATGAAATGTCCTGGTTTCCTGAACACATAACACACTACCTCTTTAGTGGGGGTTTTGTCATACCTTGGCTGACTGTCATTTCTGGATGACTTTTTTCTGAAGTCTTTCCTTGCCAGTATGAAGAATCTCTGGGCAAAGAGATTCATCAGCTCTTCATTAACTATTGGGGCTTCAGTTTCTTCAGCAGCCTTTAATGCAATGGATTGTTATTTCCTTACTGGGGGAGGAGTCTTGTATTCCACTGTCTCTCTGGACTTGATTAGCTGCTCATATGACTTAACTTTTCCTGACAGAGATTTAGTTGAAATCTCATTCAGGCATCTGGCCTTCTTGATGGGTCAGATCCTAGTGTCCCATGAGCTTGGGAAGCATATTAGGATTTTGTCATTAACTTCAGTCAAAGTGATTTCTTTATCTAAGGTCCTTAGCTCATTGATGATGGAGCTAAGCCTGTTGTACATCACTTCAACTATCTCTGCCTCATGATTCTTGAAGTTTTCATATTGTGTGATGAGGTGTGATCTTCTATCTTTCCTCTCATCTGTTGAGCCAGCAACCATTTGATTGAGTGAATCCCAGATTGATTTTGCAGAGGTGCACTCAGCCACCTTCTGAAAGATGTCATCTGACATAGTCTGAGCCAATATGTTCATGGCTTTGGCATCCGCAATCTTTGCTTTCTTCTGAGCCTCAATCCACTCAGGTGGTGGGACTGCATTGTTGCTGGAAGATGTTGTGGCTGTAGATGCCTGTGGGGGACCTGTCAAAATGGAATTGTAGATGTATTAATCAATGGAATTCATATATAACCTAATTCTTGCCTTCTAGATGGCAAACTTATTAAGGTTGCAAACTGGAGGTCTGGTGCTTGCATAGTCCTTGTTCTGTGCCATGATGTGTTTATAATGTAAATGAAAATAAAATACTGTGTAGATCTAACAAAGGATCTTTTGGTTCAAGATTTAACTTGTATAACCAAAGGAACCTCCTCTGATACCAATTGAAAGTGAGTGTTAGATCAGAAATACTCTAGAGGGGGGGGGGGGGTGAATAGAGTATTCTTGAAATTTCTTAACTACTATTACAGCTTTCGCTGTAAATCAAAAGTGCAGAAATTAATAACCTAGCAAACAATAAATCTAAATCACAAGCACAGCAAGAATAAAAGAAAAGGGGACAACCAGACGACACAAGAATTTTATAGTGGTTCCCCAACTTGGGTACATCCACTCTTCTACCACCCGTGGTAGGAATCCACTCAGATTTTTGATCAGGTGCCTGACACCAATTAGCTTTTGATCAGGTTCTCAAAAACCAACCCAAGTCTTTTGATCAGAAGTCTTGCAACCAAGGAATCACTTTTGAAGGGAGATGACAACCCTTTACAGAGGTGTGGGTGAGAGAGTGATGGAAGTCTTCTTTTCTCAATCACAATGAGAAGAGTATGTGCATTCAATGATGTTGTCAAAGCTCCCCCTGAGATGAAAATGGGTACAGGAGAACTGGAGCTTTGCACAGGGTGATAGGCCTTCAATTTAAAGACTTGATCCAGGAGCTTTAGACTGATAGTGCTTGAATGTCTTTAGCAAGGTCTTGGTGAAGAAGAACAGGAAGACTCTTGATTTGAAAAATGTGTTCTTCTTGCTTCTTATTCAAATTACTGTATGCTTATTAGTCAGTAGTATTCTGTGTGAATTTTTTTTTGTGTCTCTCTTGATTAATTCACTGTGTGTGTCTGTCTGTATCTGTTATTCTCTTCTTCTGTATCTTTCAAACATTTGAATTTCTCTGTAATTAATGCTGACAGCCTTGAGAATAATCGACATTGATTTATTTCCCCAACTATCCTGTGGAAAAACGGCAAGCAGTAATCCTGGAGAAGACCATAATTAATGCTCATTCTAACGGATACATTCAGAGAATGTTAAAGCATTAATTACCCAGGAATTATAGCATTAGAGTGGGGACAGAAGGCCGGAAATAACTAAGTCTGGAATCGTCGAACAGATAGCAGAATTCGTCGAACTGAGTTCACAGTTCGTCGAGCTGAGACATTGTATTCGCCGACCAGACGTCTTCTGTTCGTCGAGCTGAGTTCTATGATCGTCGAACTGAAAATTGAACTGCTGTCTCTTTTGATCTTTGTCTATTCGTCGAGCTGGTAAATATGTTCGTCGACTGGAGTTCAGCAATTATTCTTGAGTTGTCAAATATCCTGTGTCGACACAATTACTCCTGTGTGTCGACACAAATCTTTTTTGTGATGTCGTCATAGCCTTTACACAATGTCGGCCGATGATCTTGGTGTCGACACAAGTTCTTCTAGTGTCGACATAAGTCTTCTGGTTCCAGAATTTGTCGATCAGAGAACAGGGTTCGTCGACCTGAGACTGGAGAACATGGTCTCGACAGAATGCTGTGATAGTCCAAAGATTTGTCGACTGAAGAATGGTGTTTGTCGAGCTAAGTCTGGAGAACCTTAAATTCGTCGAGTTGAGAATGATTCTGGACTTAGACAGATTAATAACTTCTGGAATCAGAAAGGTAAAGTAGAGAGTCCAGTGATCGTCGACCAAAGAGTGAAGTTCGTCGACCTGAGAACTAGGTTCGTCGAGCTAAGTCTGGAGAACCTTGAATTCTGAAGGTGAAATCCAAGGATTGTCGATCTGGACTGAAGTTCGTCGAGCTCAGCTCAGAGAATATTTCTCTAAGATCGTCGAGCTGAGAACGACTATCGTCGACCTGAGTTCGACGAACGTCGAACTCATTTTACTTGGTCTCTTGAGAAATCTCTGAATCTTGAGGAAAACTCTATGTCTTGAGTCTCTGGCAGTCTGATGATGGCTTATCCATGTGGTGTTGTTACTGAGGACTTGGCCTAGACTCTAGGACACAACTTTGACCCAGGCTATACATGTTGGGTCACATTATCCTAAGTTAGTGAACCTAGCCCAAATCAAACTAGGGATCTAACAGAGGTGGTGGAAGTCATAGCTAGACACCACCTTTGCTGGAGTGGATTACGCAGATATCTCCTGGGAGGAGTTCAGAGTAGCTTTACTGGGACATTTTGTACCTCAGTCAGCGAGGGACGAGTTGGAGGATAGGTTCCTGCAGTTAAGGCAGGACAACAGGAACGTGCTAGAGTACTACCAGGAGTTTAATCACCTAGCCCGCTATACGGAGTTCTATCAGTTTGATGATGCGGGATACACAAAGAGATTCTACAAGGGTCTTCATGACAACGTAAGACATGCCCTCCTCTTTGTCTTTGAGGGGAGCTTGGCCAGGATTTTGGATATGGCCAAGAAGAGAGAAGCAGATCAGCTCACAGTCAGGAGCCGGAAGAGATCAGCCGACGACGTAGTGATTGGAGGCCGTAGAGACCATCCTAGAGGTCAGGTTATTGGGGAAAGGAGGAATGGAGATAAACCTCACTGGGAGGATAGATAGGAGCAGAGGATCCCGGCCGAACTGGCTCCTCAGCCTTTATAGATGTTAGAGATGCCAAGGATAATGGAGAAGGCAACGACTTGTTTTCGGTGCAACCAGCCAGGACACTTCAAGAGGAACTGCCCCTTGAGGGAAGCACCCCGACCAGCACTTCAGGATGCCCCACCACCTCGGCAATTTCATGGCCGAAGACGCGACCGGGGATGTGGATTTCAAGACAGAGACTGCAGGGAGGAGAGAGGGCAAGTATATGCCCTGGACCTGGCACAGCCTCGGAATCCGGTGCGGGTGATAGCAGGTATGTCATTAAATTTTAAGCTCTTTCCTTTCCAAAAAAATACTAGATTCATGGATATATAATAGTTAGAAATAGGAAAGAAAAACCACAACTAGAATTCTTAAACATTTAACTACCTCAGGCATAGACTCTATCAACGGCTAGTCCGCTTATACTCTGTTCGACACCGGTTCCACACACTCGTTCGTTTCAGCGGACTTCGCTAAAGACTTAGGTGACGAGCACCGCTTTACCGGCATCACTCGGAGGGTACGCCTCCCAGACGGCTCCGTGATGACTTCGTCCGCAAAGTGTAATATGGAAGTTTATATTGGAGTAAAGACCTTCGAAACCCCAACAACGGTATTGGAAATATTGGGGTTCGATCTTATTTTGTGCATGGCATGGCTGTGTTGGCACCACGCCAGAATTGACTATGCAGAAAAATAAATTGTCTTGAGACATGAGGACTCGGAGGTCGTTTTCCAAGGTATTGAACTCGCACCTCATATGTTGTTATCTTCTATTCAAGCCATCAAGGCCCATGTATAGGGAGACGAGGTATATTAGGTGCTCTTTGAGATGGCCGAGGCCAAAGATTCCATCCAGAATATCCCGGTGGTGTGGGATTTTGCCGATGTATTTCCGGAGAAGCTTCCAGGGCTACCTCCGTACCGGTAGAAGGATTTTCAGATTCAGCTCGTGCCGGGGGCTAAGCCGGCATCCAAAGCTCCTTACCGGATGGCCCCAAAGGAGTTGGTGTAGTTTCGAAGCCAGCTATAGGAGCTAGTGGAAGCCGGATTTGTCCGGCCTAGCTGTTCACCATGGGGAGCTTCGGTGTTGTTCGTCAAGAAGAAGGATGGGACACTTCGATTATGTATCGACTATCGGGCCTTGAATAGGTTGACTATCTGGAACACGCATCCTCAGCCGAGGATAGATGAACTATTTGATCAGTTGGAGGGAGCTCACTGGTTTTCAAGGACGAATCTAAGGTCGGGGTACTACCAACTGCGCATTCAGGAGGAGGACATCCCGAAGACAGCCTTCAACAGTAGATACGGATTGTACGAGTTTACTATGATGCCCTTCGGGCTCACGAATGCACCCTCCGTATTCATGAGTTTGATGAACCGGGTATTTGAGCCATATCTGGATGTCTTCGTCATCGTGTTTATTGACAACATCCTCATCTACTCGAGGACAGAAGAGGAGCATACGAGACTCCTGGCTCTAATGCTGGGAAAGCTCCGAGAGCACAAGCTTTTTGCTAAGTTCAGCAAGTGCCAGTTTTGGCTAAAAGAGGTGGCCTTTTTGGGCCATATTATCAGTGGAGCAGAATTGGTAGTAGATCCAGCGAAGATTCAGGCAGTACGGGATTGGCCACCACTGAAGATGGCAACGGATGTCAGGAGTTTCTTAGGACTTTTCGGATACTACAGGAAGTTCGTGAAGGGATTCTCGCAAATTTCTCTCCCTCTCACATTCCTGACAAAGGAGTCTCCATTTGTTTGATCGCCACGGTGCGAGGCTGCCTTTCTGGAGCTAAAGGTTCGGCTTACCTCAGCCACTATCCTTGCTCTTCCGTGGGGGAAGGAAGGATTCCAGGTGTACACGGATGCTTCCTGTTGGAACACCCTATTACTAATTTGGGTCAGGATCACTATGTCTCTAGGAATCAATGCTTGACCTCCTGTATAGCCCAATAGGTCAATTAGAATTGAGTCTAAGGGTTAGAAGTCTAGGTTTGGAAGCTGCCCTGAAGACCAAGATTTTCTGTTTGAAGACTAAGTCATATCGTCGAGCTCAGCACGACGATTCGTCGAACTCCGATCGACGATCGTCTAGCTCAACTTCGACAGATCGTCGAACTCCATTCGACGATCGCTGAGCTCAACTTCATTATATCGTCGAACTCCGTTCGACGATCGGTGAGCTTAGGTCGACGATTTTGACTCTGCTTTGGATCTTTATCTCTGAGCTCAGTTCGACGATCTTTGAGCTCAGATCGACGATATTTTGCTGCTGTATATTTCCAGATCGCTGAGCTCAGCTCGACGATAGCAGAGCTCAGTTCGACGATTTCAGATAACTTCAAGGATGTTTCTAGATTCAATTTCAAATCAGTTAAGGAGTTATTCTGCAATTAATTCAGAGATTTCCTAGCCGTTTTCATTCATTTCTGGACCAAGTTTCAAGGGATTTTTCCAGGAATATTTCTGTGGACTTTCCTCCAGAAGAGATTTTGCAATTAAGGATGCAATTAATGCAGGCTAACGGCTATACTTGACAGAGAATGTTATTCTATTCAGTACCAGAGAATAAAAGATAGAATTTTTTTTTGAGTCTCTAATAATATACAGAGAGAGACACACAGATTACAGAGATACATTCAAAAATATTCTGTCTCAAAGAATTCTCAAGAACACACATCCAAGGAGATCATGTTTTCTCAAATCTTCAGATCTCTTTAGTTTCAAAGTGTTCAAGGCCAACATATTTCAAGACTCCAGACATCCAACATTTCAGTCATTGCTGAAATCATCTATTGCTGGAGTTCAATCTTTGAAGGCCTATCACCCTCAGCAAAGCTTTTCTTCCTGAAGATCTCAAGGATTCAGGGGGAGCTTTGACATCAACAATCCACATAGTCTTCTCAGTTGTTTGAGAAAGAGAAGACTTCCATCACTCTCTCACCCCCTCTCTGTAAAGGGTTTCTCAAACTCCCTTCAAAAGTTTGAGCTTGGTTTTTGAGCACCTTGTCAAAAGCTCATTGGTGGCAAGACACCTGATCAAAAAATCTGCTTTGGTTTTTGAGCACCTTATCAAAAGCTCATTGGTGCCCAGGACACCTGATCAACTCATCCTGCAGTGGATTCCTACCTAGGGTGGTAGAAGAGTGGATGTACCCAAGTTTAGGGGAACCACTATATTTGCTTGTGTCTTCTGGTTTTGCTTGTTTTTATGTTTGTTTCTGGCCTTGATTATTCTGTGATTAGCTTTTGTTTAACTTAGTTCTGTGATTAGATTTATTATTGCTTCCCTGCTCACTCTTATTACAACAATTGTTGTAAAAAGTTTCAAAGCACCATATACTCTATTCACCCCCCTCTAGAGTATATCAGATCTAGCTGCACTTTCAATTGGTATCAGAGCCAGGTTGGTTAAACATACCATACCTGATTGGTTGTACAGGCTAACACCTGAACCCAAAGATCCCAAGTTAGATCTATTTTCTTCTGTAGTTTATTATTAGATTTGCTTTCATAAATCATGGCCCAAAACAAAGATTATGCTAGCACCAGACCTCCAGTGTGCAATCTATCCAAGTTTGCACTTTGGAAAGCAAGGATCAGACTGTACATGAATTCCATTGACGAAGATATCTTTAACTCTGTTTTGACAGTGTGTCCAAGACCCCCAGAGAACACAAGTACAAATGCTGTTCCACCTCCATCAGAAACAGATGCTGATATCAAGAGATGGAAGGTAGCTGATGCCAAGGCTATGAATATCTTGGCCCAGACAATGTCTGATGACATATTTCAAAAAGTGGCTGAATGCAATTCAGCTAAGGAAATTTGGGACAAACTATCTGAAATAGTCTCAGGCTCAGCTGATGAGAGGAAGGATAGGAGATCCCATCTCATCTCTCAATATGAGAATTTCAAAAAGGGAGAAACTGAGTCAGTGGGAGATATATACAACAGGCTAAGCCTAATTGTCAGTGAACTCAGGACATTGGACAAAGAGATCTCTCTAACTGAACTCAATGACAAGATTCTAATGTGCTTCCCCAGCACTTGGGATTCAAGAATCTGGCCAATTAAGGATGCCAGAAGTCTGAATGAGATCACTACTGAAGCTCTATTGGGTAAGCTCAAATCTTATGAGCTACTCATCAAAAATAGAGAGGAAGAACAGAAGGCTGCCTCACCAGCCACAAGAAAAGAGAAGACCATAACCTTCAAGGCAACTGAAGATCTGCCTGAAGACAAAGCCACAGGCAATGATGAACTACTCAGTCTGTTGGCCAAAAGGTTTTACAAGATGGCCAGAAAGGACTTTAGAAGGAAATCATACAAGGAACATGATAAGCCAAGGTATGACAAGTCCACTAATAATTATAATAAAGACATTATTTGCTTTGGTTGCAGGAAACCAGGGCATATAGTTACTGACTGTCCAAAAAACAAAAACAAGGATAGAAGGGACAGGAAAGAAAGAAGAAAGGAGAAAGACTCCAAGAGGAATGGCAATGGCAAACCCTCATCAAGCAAAAACAAACATACAAGAAAGGGGTTTGTTGCTGAATCCTGGAGTGAGACTGAAGAAGAGTCAGAAGCCTCATCCAGCTCCAGTGATGATGAGGATGATGCAGAAGAAAAGGAGTTCTGCATGATGGCAATCAATGCCTCACAGCATAATTCAGAAGAAGAGGAGTCAGAGTCAGACTCAGAGACTCAACCTGAAGAAGATCAGGTAATTGGTTCTTTTGATTTTAGTTCAGAGGATTTTAAATCTGAATTTAAAGCACTGTGTTTAGACCTGCTAAAGTCTGAGAAAGAAATTATCTCTCTCAGAAATCAATTATCTGAACACAATACTCTAAAGTCAGAAAACCTCAAACTCTCTCAGGAGTTGGAGTGCTGTAGGGAACAGATAGCTTCACTGAAAAGTGAGCTCTCTGAGGCCAAGAAGCTTGAAGAATCCCTCAATGGGAGAAGCATCAAGCTGATGGACATCACAAGCACAGTGAACTCCAGATTCAACAGTACACTGGGCTTGGGTGCTTCATCCAGCCAACCCATAGTTCTAACCACTCCAATCAAATTCATTTCTGACAAAGGAAAGGGAGTTGTAGAGGTTGCTAGGAAAAATTCTGATCTGCCTCAGAAAACTAAGTCCCAGCAGAAATCGTCGAACGGAGATCGACGATCGCCGAATGAAGATCGACGATCGCCGAACGCAGCTCGACGATCTCAGGCAAAGTCGTCGAACGCAGGTCGACGATCTCAAATACCTGATCTCAGCCATAGTCGACCATCGAAAGGAGCTCGACGATCTGACCCAAGATCGTCGAACGCAGCTCCAAGATCGTCGAACAGAGGTCAGAGCTCTGGAAAATTTTTCAAGGGCAAATCAAAATTGAATCCTAAGGGTCCTTCATCCCAAATCTTTAACCCTTATACTGAATGGATTATACCTCCAAGGAGATATCATCCTGAAGGATATAAGAGTCAACCTGGGATGTCTTTTATTTCAGAATTTAAAGGTTATCAACCTAAACCCAAGGTAAACTGGGTCAAAAACAAATGAATTATCTTATGTGCAGGTGAAGACCTATCCAACATCTAACCAGCAATGGTACTTGGATAGTGGGTGCTCTAAACACATGATAGGGAACAAGGACAACCTCACATCCTTCAGAGCCAAGCTTGGACCCAAAGTTATCTTTGGTGATTCAAACTTTGGACAGACTAAAGGATATGGTGCAGTCCAGATTGGATCAGTAACTTTCAAGAAGGTAGCTTATGTGGAATGACTGAAGCACAACCTAATTAGCATCAGTCAGCTGTGTGATGAAGGCTACCAGGTGACCTTCAGCAAAGCCTTATGCAAAATCAAGTCAGAGGACAACACAACTGTGTTGACAGGTAAAAGAAAAGGTAACATCTATCTAGTAGATTTTCTTTCAACTGATGTAGATATCTGCTTGTTCAATTCTGTCTGTAGACCAAATATTTTATGGCATAAGAGATTAGGACACCTAAACCTTAGAACTATTGCTAGGCTATCCAAGGACAACCTTGTTAGAGGACTACCTTCTAGCCCCTACAAGAAGGAAGGACTCTGCAGGGCTTGTCAATTAGGCAAGCAAACTAAAAACAGCTTTAAGTCACTTAATAAGAGTGATTCACCTAGGATATTGTATCTGTTACACATGGATCTTTTTGGACCCATCACAGTACAAAGCCTAGGAGGGAAATCCTACACTTTAGTAGTTGTAGATGACTTCTCTAGATTCACTTGGGTGTTCTTTCTAAGGAAGAAGTCTGATAACTTTAAGTGTCTAACAGAGTTTCTCAAATGTATACAGATTGAGTTCAATACTCACATTACCCTGATCAGAAGTGATCATGGGACAAAGTTTGATTCTCTTCTTATGCAAGAGTTCTGTCAGAGTGAAGGGATCAGGCATACTTTCTCAGCTCCTAGAACTCCTCAGCAAAATGGGGTAGCTGAAAGGAAAAATAGAACCCTTATTGAATCTGCCACTACATTGTTGTCAGATGCTCATCTACCTCTATCCTTTTGGGCAGAGGCAGTGAACACCTCCAACTATGTGTTGAATAGAAGTCTGATACATAAACTAAAGGGAAAGACTCCCTATGAATTACTCAAAGGGAAGAAACCTAAAGTTGACTATTTTAAAGTCTTTGGTTGTATTTGCTACATTCACAACAATGACAAGAAATATTTAGCAAAATTTCAAGCTAAAGCTGATGAAGGAGTGTTTCTGGGATACTCCATGATCAGCAAGGTTTATAGGGTCTATAATAAATCATCTTTAAAAATTGAGGAATCTGTTCATATTTCATTTGATGAATCTAACATGTCTTTCAAGGAGAAGATTTCTTCTACCATAGAACCCTTGCAGGAACACTCTCTAGTTGAAGACTTGAACAAGCTACAGGTTACTCAAAGGGATGAAAGCAGTGAAGATGAAGAAAATGCTCCACTTGAAGAACAACTTGAAGAGCCAGTTGTTGTACCACAAGAGGAAACAACAACACAGGTTGGTGAACTATCAACACCCCCTGTTGATTTAGCAACATCAAGAGACCATCTAATTACCCAAATAATTGGAGACATCTCAGCTGGTGTGCAAACCAGAAATCAGGTCAACCAAAACCTGTTGCACACCTGCTTCCTATCTCAAATTGAACCTCAGTCCATTCAAGATGCAGAGCAAGATCCACACTGGATCATTGCAATGCAAGAGGAGTTGCATCAATTTGAGAGGAACAAAGTATGGGAACTAGTGCCAAAGCCTAAGGATCATTCCATTGTTGGAACAAAATGGGTATTCAGAAACAAATTGGATGATCAAGGAGTAATCATTAGGAACAAGGCAAGGCTAGTTGCTCAGGGATATTCTCAAGAAGAATGGATAGACTACGACTAGACTTTTGCACCTGTTGCAAGATTGGAAGCCATCAGAATATTCTTAGCTTATGCAGCACACAAAGGCTTCAAGGTATATCAGATGGATGTCAAAAGTGCATTTCTAAATGGAGACATCAAAGAGGAAGTATATGTCAGACAACCTACAGGTTTTATCTCTCCAACTTTCACTGATTATGTTTTTAGACTGAACAAAGCATTATATGCTCTCAAGCAAGCTCCTAGAGCATGGTATGAGACTCTAGCATGCTTTCTCGTGGAAAATGGTTTTATAAGGGGTAGAGTAGACCAAAATCTTTTCATTAGAACCCATAAGTCCCATACCCTACTAGTACAAATTTATGTAGACGATATTATTTTTGGCTCTACTGACTCCAAATTGTGCAGAAGGTTTTCTAACCTGATGCATTCTAAATTTGAGATGAGTAGCATGGGTGAGCTATCCTTCTTCCAAGGATTGTAAGTCAAATAGCATGCTGAAGGCATCTTTATTTCTCAAACCAAATATGCAAATGAATTGGTTAAGAAATTTGGTATGTCTGAAGCATCCTGTATGAAAACACACATGCCTACTAATGTTGTATTGGATGCTGATGAACATGGGAAACATGTTGATCAGACAACATATAGAGCAATGATTGGCTCTTTACTGTATCTTACAGCTAGTAGACCAGATATAATGTTTGCTACATGTATATGTGCTAGGTTCCAAGTAAGCCCTAGAGAGTCACACCAAACACTAGTAAAGAGGATTCTCAGGTATGTTAAAAGTTGTCCAAATCTAGGTCTCTGGTATCCAAAAGATTCAGCATTTGATTTAACTGGATTCTCTGATGCTGACTATGCTGGATGCAGAATTGACAGGAAAAGCACTAGTGGAACTTGTCAGTTCCTTGGTGACAGACTTGTCTCTTGGTTTTGTAAGAAACAAACATCTGTGTCAACTTCAACTGCTGAAGCTGAATATATGGCTGCAGGCAGTTGTTGTTCACAAATCTTGTGGATTCAAAACCAACTCCTAGACTATGGCTACAACTTAGAGAAGTCTAAAATCTTTTGTAACAACACCAGTGCTATTTCTATAGCTCAAAATCCAGTCCTCCATAGTAGGACAAAACACATAGAGATTAGGCATCACTTTTTAAGGGATAATGTTGAAAAGAATAAAATTGAACTACAATATATCCCAACTGATTTACAAAGGGGAGATATTTTCACCAAACCTTTGGATGAAAAGAAACACACCTTCTTCCTAAATCAGTTAGGAATGTTAGATGGAGGAAGTCTTAAATAATATCCAAGATTTTGAAAGTTTAAAATTGACCAAGACTAGGCAAACATTCTGATTTTTCTTAGTGTCTAGAGTTTTTCTGATCTCTGAACTGCGCTCGACGATTTGCCCCAAGATCGTCGAACGAAGATCGACGATTTCCAAAATCATCGAACTGAGTTCAGCGTTTCTCAGATAGTATGAACTATCTCTTCCGGTCAACGATCGTCGAACGGCGCTCGACGATTTTGTTCTCTGAACGATCGTCGAACGGAGCTCGACGCTCTCCAATATCGTCGAACGGAGATCGACGATGTTGAAGACTCTTCAGATTCCTTTAGTAGCCTCGATCGTCGAACTGAGTTCAACGATCTTTCCAATTCTGCGTCGAACCATAATATAAAATTCATTTTTCGTCGTCGTTCTCCCTTGCGCTTTCGATTTCTCTGCAAGAATTTTCTTTCCCTCCAAACAGTTTTACACTTGGTCGTTTTGTTTGTTGAATTTTTGCAGGTACTCATGGCTATATCAGTTGCTGTTCTTGCTGCTATGAAGTTTGATGCTGGTTTTGACATCGACATGGAATCATTCAGCACAACTGACCAGGTTTTTCAAGATATTTTGGGATTATTCACAGAACAGAATCTGACAGCAATAATGACCACCAGGATCAAGCTGGCATCTGATGAGATAAAGGAATGGGTTTATACTGCCCACACTCAAGATAACAACACCATTGTTGGGTCTATATCTGGAACTCAGGTACCCTTAACCCCAATAATTCTAACAGAAGTTTTTGAGTTGAGGAATGGTGAAGATACTGCTGACTTATCTGGAGAAGAGTATATTGAACTGCTTGCCAGAATGGGTCATTCAGAGGGCAACCCTAGCAAGCTCTTCAAAAGGAACCTTTCTGTAGAATATAGATTCATGGCAGATGTTGTTGGGAAAGTGCTACTGGCTAAGCACTCTGCACATGATACTATCTCAAGGTATCAGCTCTGCCTTATGGGAGCTCTTGTAGATAAGAAAAATCTGAATTGGGGAGAAATCTTCTTTGACCTCATCAAGAAGAAAATCAACAAAAGTTTTGTTAACTTTGGGAGAATCATTGGGGTGTTTCTGCAGCACAGGTGCCCTGCCCTGCTGGTCTCCTCTGGAATTCATATAAATGCCTCCAAGAGATTGTCTTGTGCCCTCTTTGGAAAGTGGGACAGACAAATCAGCAAGCCCAGCAGGCCCTCCTCCAGCACTCCTTCAGGCACAAGGACTCTAAGAGTCACTTCTCCACAGGTCTCTGCCCCTGCAGATGACCTAGCTGCTGTTGTTGCCTCTCCTCCTCCTCCTCCAATTCCATCCCTTCCCCTACCCTCTACCATTCCAGCTCCATCCACCATCATCATATCCAGCCCCTCTCCAACATCCACACCATCTCCAGTACCTATTCTTCCACCACCAGAAGTCCATTTCCATCCATTATTCTCCTACCCTCCACCAGATGTCACCTCATCACCCTCCCATCCATCCTTCACCCTAATTGATGATTCCTTTATGGATGATTCCCCATCATCTCCTCCTGAGTTACTCTCTTCCTCCACTACCTTTCAAGACCTTCTACACCAAATCATTGACCAACCAACATTCACCCCATCTATCTCCATTCCCCTGTCCTCCATATCCACCTTACCAACACCTCAGCCATCCCTTCCACCATTCACCAGCTCTCCACTACCCTCACCATCAGCTTCTCCTATATCTTCTACCTCTGCTCCAGCCCTTGAGCAAGTAGACCTCCCAGCCCTTACTGACAGGCTGTATGAGTTGCTTGCCCCCAGGCTCTCTCTGCTGTTGGAGACCTCCTTGGTTCCACTACACCTGTCAGTGGCAGCTCTCTCTGCCAGGCTCTCTTCCCTCTTCCCTCAGGCAGCTCCTACAGCAGTGTGCCTTGATCCAGACTTGTCTGAATCTAGGCAGGGGGAGATGCCATATGAAGTGAGTCTTCATGTTGCTGCTGTTGCTGCTGCTGCTTCTGTAACTGCTTCTGTGAGCCTGTCTGCTGCTGCTGCTGCTGCTGCTGTCTTTGCTGCTTCTTCAGCTCCTCCTCTTGCTGCTGTTGCTGTGCCTCAAGCACAAAGTCCTCCTGCTGCAATCCTTACAATAGACCTCAGGTCTTTGCTTTCAACTTTTGATTCTGCATACTTCAGTTGTCTGCCAGAGGTCAATGCTGTCCAGCCTCCAGAGGATCTATCCAAGGCCCTTATGCCATTTTCTTGTTGTGACCCAAGCATTATAACCTCCTTTGTCAACTCAGTGTATGCTGCCGCTTCTTCTGAAGAAAGCATTGTTGTTGCTTCTGATATTGTTGATACTGCTGATGAGAATGTTGATACTGCAGCTGAAGTGTCTGTTATTGCTGTTGAGCCTATTTCCAAGGATATTCTTATGTCAGAGGCATCTAAATTTGAGCCTTCTGTAGTTTCTGATGATATTCCTTCTATTTCTGTTGCTGTTAGTGAGACTGTTGTTGCTGCTGTCACCTCTCCAGAGCCCATAGTTGCTGCTGCTGTTGTTACTGCTTCTACTACATCTGCTGCTGTCATTTCTGCTGTTACTACTTCAACACCTGCTGCTACAACCTCTGCCTCATCTGCTTCTGTACAGCTCAAGAAGGACTTGATGAAGAAAATTGATGCTCTTTATGATGACCAGAGTTCTGAAAGTGATGAATTTAGAACAGACTCTGATGACTCTTCTGCTACCATTGCTAGGAAAAGAAAGGCAAGGAGCAAAGCCATGAAGAGGGTACCTCCTGCCAAAGTTAAGGATAACAATGATATCTCATATTACATTCTACATGACTGCCCTATTACTGAGCACTGAATGCAGTACTCCAAGAATCAGCTGAAGGCAATGAAAAAGAAGAGAAAAATGAGAAGGGCTCCTCCCAATTCCAACACTCTCATCCTCCTCCTCCACCTCCTCCTGATGCAAGTGCAGGTGGAAGCTCTGCAGCTCAACCCCCAGCCAGAAGTCTGGCCCCCTATCAGCCTCATGCCAGATCTTACAATAGGGGAAGCCAATCCAGGGGATCTCAATCCAGGAGAGGAGGATACAGAGGAAATCAAAGAGATCTTCAAGTCTACTCCAAAGGGTACTCAAGGCAACACCCATATTCTAGGGGAGGACAAATTTCAACTGATACAACATCTGGTCCTTTCCCTTATAAGCTGAAAGAAACTGTGTCTGCCAGGCCTTCTCAAGAAAATCCCTCTAACAGATATGAGCCACCTGTACCTTTTGAGGATCCTGAGAATAATCCAGCTGCTTGGACTGCCAGATTAAAGGATCTAGCTGCACTGGATCAGATTAAAAAGGCTAGAGAGAAAGGAAAAGATTCTTCCAACATTTCAACTATGTCTGAACAGAGACAGAAAGAGCTAGAAAGATATGCTTCAAGTAAATTCTTTGATTCTGACAGGTATATGGAATTACATCCTGAAGCTGTAGTTCTCAGGCCTAAAAAGCAAACA
Organism: Platanthera guangdongensis; assembly: GCA_039583875.1. Classification (NCBI taxonomy): domain Eukaryota; kingdom Viridiplantae; phylum Streptophyta; class Magnoliopsida; order Asparagales; family Orchidaceae; genus Platanthera; species Platanthera guangdongensis. Next base: position 81,499,155 of record CM077158.1, read on the forward strand.
TATTTGGGTGCAGCAGATGATACCCGATCAAACAAAGAAGCCCTCAATCCCAACAGAGAGATTAAACTTGTTAAGGGCAAGGAAAAGAAATGATATTGTAAGGTGACATTATTTTATTTCTGGTTATCTGGATGATATATATTTTTGTGGTTCTGCTATGTCTAGCTTGTTGTTTTTATGTTTTGCTGCTTGTATGTTGTTTTTTTTCCAAAGTTTGTAAATAGTAATCCTAACCCAAATAGGGAGAGATTGTTGGAACACCCTATTACTAATTTGGGTCAGGATCACTATGTCTCTAGGAATCAATGCTTGACCTCCTGTATAGCCCAATAGGTCAATTCGAATTGAGTCTAAGGGTTAGAAGTCTAGGTTTGGAAGCTGCCCTGAAGACCAAGATTTTATGTTTGGAGACTAAGTCATATCGTCGAGCTCAGCACGACGATTCGTCGAACTCCGATCGACGATCGTCTAGCTCAACTTCGACAGATCGTCGAACTCCATTCGACGATCGCTGAGCTCAACTTCATTATAACGTCGAACTCCGTTCGACGATCGGTGAGCTCAGGTCGACGATTTTGACTCTGCTTTGGATCTTTATCTCTGAGCTCAGTTCGACGATCTTTGAGCTCAGATCGACGATATTTTGCTGCTGTATATTTCCAGATCGCTGAGCTCAGCTCGACGATAGCAGAGCTCAGTTCGACGATTTCAGATAACTTCAAGGATGTTTCTAGATTCAATTTCAAATCAGTTAAGGAGTTATTCTGCAATTAATTCAGAGATTTCCTAGCCGTTTTCATTCATTTTTGGACCAAGTTTCAAGGGATTTTTCAAGAAATATTTCTGTGTACTTTCCTCCAGAAGAGATTTTGCAATTAAGGATGCAATTAATGCAGGCTAACGGCTATACTTGACAGAGAATGTTATTCTATTCAATACCAGAGAATAAAAGATAGAATTTTTTTTGAGTCTCTAATAATATACAGAGAGAGACACACAGATTACAGAGATACATTCAAAAATATTATGTCTCAAAGAATTCTCAAGAACACACATCCAAGGAGATCAAGCTTTCTCAAATCTTCAGATCTCTTTAGTTTCAAAGTGTTCAAGGCCAACATATTTCAAGACTCCAGACATCCAACATTTCAGTCATTGCTGAAATCATCTATTGCTGGAGTTCAATCTTTGAAGGCCTATCACCCTCAGCAAAGCTTTTCTTCCTGAAGATCTCAAGGATTCAGGGGGAGCTTTGACATCAACAATCCACATAGTCTTCTCAGTTGTTTGAGAAAGAGAAGACTTCCATCACTCTCTCACCCCCTCTCTGTAAAGGGTTTCTCAAACTCCCTTCAAAAGTTTGAGCTTGGTTTTTGAGCACCTTGTCAAAAGCTCATTGGTGGCAAGACACCTGATCAAAAAATCTGCTTTGGTTTTTGAGCACCTTATCAAAAGCTCATTGGTGCCCAGGACACCTGATCAACTCATCCTGCAGTGGATTCCTACATAGGGTGGTAGAAGAGTGGATGTACCCAAGTTTAGGGGAACCACTATATTTCCTTGTGTCTTCTGGTTTTGCTTGTTTTTATGTTTGTTTCTGGCCTTGATTATTCTGTGATTAGCTTTTGTTTAACTTAGTTCTGTGATTAGATTTATTATTGCTTCCCTGCTCACTCTTATTACAACAATTGTTGTAAAAAGTTTCAAAGCATCATATACTCTATTCACCCCCCTCTAGAGTATATCAGATCTAGCTGCACTTTCACTTCCTAATAGCGGATGGGTGCCGTTCTGATGCAGAACGGGCACGTGATTGCTTACGCCTCCCGTCAGTTGAAAAAACATGAGCAGAACTACCTGGTGCATGACTTGGAGATAGGGGCGGTTATTTTTTCCACTAAAGATCTGGCGACACTCTATATAGTGTTCACTGCGACATTTTCTCGGACCATAAAACTTAAAGTACGTGGACACGCATAAGGAGCTAAACATCAGACAGTGACGTTGGGTAGAGTTTTTGTCAGACTATCAGTACACCATGCACTACTATCCCGGGAAGGAAAACGTGGTGGCAGACGCTCTGAGCCGGAGAGCAACTACTTTAGGATCAGGTCCTCAGCTGATGGCCTTGGAGTTGGTGAAGATGTTAGAGGAGATGCATATATCCTTAGTGTCCGAGGATGACCCAGAGCTATATACGGAGTACCTGGAATCGATGACTGCCACCGATGACATTCAGGATCGCATCAGGAACGGGCAGATGCTAGATGCGAGGGCAGAGCCGATATTCCGAGCCTTGGAGGATGGCACGACAGGGGATTACTCCTTAAGGGATGGACTGCTATGTTTTAGAGGCAGGGTCTATATACCGGCAGGAGGCCAGATTCGGGAGGATATCATGTTAGAGGCACACTGTAGCAGATACTCAGTGCACCCGGGGAACACTAAGATGGCAGCGAACCTGAAAAAGATGATGTATTGGCCGGGTATGAAGAAGGACATTACATATTTTGTGGAGCATTGTGAGGCTTGTCAGCTCGTAAAGGCTGAGTGCAAGAATCCGGCCGGGTTACTACAGCCACTTCTAGTGCCAGAGTGGATGTTTGAGGACATAGCAATGGATTTTATACATGGGCTACCCTGAACTTGTGTGGGGAATGATTCGATCTAGGTGATTGTTGATAGACTGACGAAGGTGGCCAGGTTAATTCCGATTGTGAAGGACGCTCCGTTCAGTGTGCTAATACGGAGGTTCGTTGAGCAATTTATACGCTATCATGGGGTGCCCAGGACTATCGTGTCAGATCAGGATGGACGGTTTACGTCCAAGGAGTGGAGGTCAGTCCAGTCTCACCTATGTTCTCGGTTGACGTTCATCATGGCTTTCCACCCCCAGACAGATGGACAGACGGAGCGCACCAATCGAACACTGGAAGATATTATGCGCCTATGCATTTTGAACCACGAAGAGCCTTGGGATAAACTGCAGCCGCTGATCGAGTTCTCACACAATAACAGCCATCAGTCCAGTATAGGTATGGCCTCATATGAGACATTATACGAACGAAGGTACATGACCCCACTATCTTGGATCCAGGATGAGGATTCGAAGGCACTCAGCTCAGAGTTTGTGGAGGACACTGATGCTCAGGTTAGATTGATCCGGGACAGGATGTTGGAAGCCCAGAGCAGGCAGGCCAAATATTACAATGCGCGGCATCATCAGGTGGAGTTCCAAGTGGGAGACCAGGTTTTCCTGAAGATACGGCCGATGCATGGGTTCTCGCGGGTTTGCGGGCAGAAGAAGCTCAGTCCGAGATACATGGGGCCTTACAGGATCCTGGAGCGGATCGACCACTTGGCTTATAGACTGGAGCTGCCATCGAAGTTGGCGGGATTGCATGACGTCTTGCACGTCTCTTCACTTAGGGGGGCTCTACTACGCCCTGAGCATCTGATTTCCATTGCAGACGGCACGGTGGGCTCAGATCGATCAGTCAGCGTGAAGCTGATCAGGATCGATGATACGGCGATGCGGGTCCTGCGATGGAAGAAGGTTCCGCTAGTCAAGGTTATGTGGAGAAATCATGGGCAGTAGGAGCATACTTGGGATCCACAGGACTTGATGCAGCAAAAGTACCCTGAACTTTTCCAGTCAGGTATACCTTCAACACCTCGGGATGTTACATACTTTTACTTCCGTAGAAACCCCGTATGCTTAACTTTAATTTCGGGGACGAAATTTTTATTTTTATATATTGGGATTTGTAACATCCCTCAAATAACTAGATACCTAGGAATGGTTTTGTCATGACTAGGTCATGATAAAACCATAAGAAGCTCAAAGGATCAAGTGAACAAGGGCTAAGGTGAAAATCACCTTAGTCTTCCTATAGCACAGCCTCACCAGCAGACTTTGGGTTTGATCTTAGGGCTTCAACTTGACTTCATGACCCACTACAACACTCTAAACCCCCTGGGTGGTCCATAGGGTCACTAAGGACCCAATGGGGACAGGCAAACTGGCCAAGTTGGCCTAAGTCCACCCTAACCCTAAATGGGTCAAACTGGCCTACCTGGGGTCAGTTGACCCTTCCTTAGCCAAGAGGACCCCACACATGCCCTCCAAACCCTAAAATGAGGTCAGTGGGTCACCAAGGAGCCATTAGGGTCAACACAAGAGGCTAAGTTGACCCAAGTGAACGTTATCCCTAAAAAGTTCAAGGTGCCCTAACTAAGGGAAATTGTCCTCTAACATACCCAATTGACCATACCTAGACCTCCCCAAACCCTAAGGGAAGCCATTGGGTCACCAAGGACACATTGGGCAACCAAAGAGACTAGGTTGACCCAAGTCAACCTTAATCCTAAAAAGCTGAAAGTGCCTTAACTAAGGGACAAGTGGCATCCAAGATGCCCAACCAATCCTACCCAAGTCTTCCTAGACCTTGGGGAAGGCCAATCGGTCACCAAGGACCCATTGGGGTCAACCCAAATGGTCATATTGACCAAGGTCAACTCTATTCAAGTGTTAGGTAAAATTAGCCCAAATGGGCTAACCCAAGCTCAAACTCATTTCCCCACTTGGGCTAACCTCATTTTTATTATTAATATGGGTTAGTGGGGGTGTCAATAGGCTGGAGGAGAGATCAAATTCAGCCTTGATGGGCAGGAGAGAGAAAGCTCAATTTTCCCTTTTAATGGAGGAGAGAGAAAGGGGGAATAAAGGCCATCCATGGCATAGGGAGCCCAAGGGCCACCCTTTATTGCTGGATTTAACTTCTCTGGGAAAAAGGAGGAGTTTCCAACCATTTCCCGGCCAGATTGAGCCCAGGTTCACCCCCACCTCCATGGCCGAAATTTTCCATTCATGGCCATTAATGGCCATTGATGCTACACCCTTCCCATCCCCCATTTGACGGTTTTAAAAGCTTCCTTAGGACCAGAGGAGTCGTTTCCACATCTTCCCTAAAGATTTCAAGCAATTTGCTAGTGCTGTTGCAGAACACCCGAAGCTCCAAAATCAGTCCATGGCGCATCACCACCAAACCCATCGGCAAACACGATTGGTGGTCCTCCTCTACTCCTCTCTTCGTGGGTTAGATCTTTACATATTTTAGGAGAGAAATCGGGCTCAATTGAGACCGATTGGGAGAGAGAATTTTCGGAATTTCCATGGTTTTTCAACCTTTCGGGTTCTCCGGAAACCACCCCTTTGGCGGCCGTGTTGCTGCCCTGCGATAGGCCCCACCTCAACGGAGGTGGTGGCGGTGGTGGCCGGCCAGGGAGGTGGTTGGGTGGCCGGGAAATCGGCTTGGAAGGTGCTCCAGGTCGGGTGAATCCTAGCCTTTGGCTAGAGGAAGAAGATGATGCTAGGGCCCTTGGATTTGCTTTAAGATCTGTGCTGGATCTGAAATTTATTAATTCCTATTTTATTAATTTATGTCCCATTATTGGGCTGTTTTTAAATTAAATATTAAAAATACCTAGGTTCTGTTGCAGAGAAAATGTTCAACATGAATATTGTAGCTATATGAGTCTAGTTTATTATAAAATTGATTTCATCCAATTTCGGTAAGTGGTTTGGCCACAACACTATTTTTGGTGGGATCTATACCTAGGGCTAGTCAGAGACTTAAATATGTGCCCCCACTTCACCATATGTCCAACTGTTCTGAAATTTGGACAGGGAGTCATTCTAACATATACCTAGGTCGTGCCCAAATTTGGGAATTTTTGGAGAAAAGTTTTCGATAGTGTTTGAAATTATTTAATATTCTTATGGTAATTTAATTAGGGGAACTAATTACCTCCAAACCCTCCCAAATTTTGGTGCATGTTCCTTGAGGTCATCATAATGCTCTGTATAAATTTTCATCCCTTTTGGTGTTCATTTGGTTTGGAAATAAGCAAACCCTAGCCTTGCCCTAAAAGGGTAATTAGGTCAAAAGTGCCCCTTGTGGGTTTGAGTGGCCAAACCACCTCAACAGAGGTTGAAATTTGGGCCACTGGTTTGACATGACATTTAACACCCTCATATGGATTATGGGGTGGATTAGTGTGGATTTTCCTTGAACACTAGTTCTAACCCCAAGGTTGAACTTCGGGGGCTTGTGAAGGACATAGGTGGTTACGTTCTTGGATGGACTTGGGGATCAGTCCATGAGATCCTAGGGTGGTGAAATGCCCTAAGAAGGGATATGGTGGTACTTAGCATCATGCACCCCACATAAACCACTTAATAAGTATTTATGACTTTAAACCCTAGAAATTCTCTTATGAGCCAAATGACCTTGGATCTTGATGATATTTGGTATGGTTTATTTCATAGTATTATTAACCTCTAGTATTTATCTTATGGTGTTTAGAGATCAGTAGATCACCCTTGTAGTAGTAACTTCCATAATACCTTTTTAATGTTAATGATGAAAATATGATGTAATAGATAATCAAATGACATTCTGTAATAGATAATCAAATGACATTAGGTTGCACTAGTAGTTTATTTGGAGTGGTTGAAGCTTTATTTGTAGTACCTCCTTTGTAAAGTAAATTAGTGCACCTTACCTGGATAAATAGGAAATAAATACCATAAATTGCTAGAAAATTGTGATACTTAGTCAAAGAACATATTAGGGCATATAGAAGCATGAAAAAATTGTTAAATGTTGTTTAATTGAGATTTCAAGGGTGTGTTTTCATAAAGTGCCTTATGATGGTTTTCCTTAGGATAATCTTTTACCTAGTTTGCTTACTTGTGAATTTCATGAAACTTAGGAAGTGAAGTTTTATGATCATAATGTAGCTCTGCTAATTTTTGGAGAATTTTGGACTCATAATTTTGGTACTTCGTTCAATACCCCTATTTATATTAATTATTTTGGAATAAATATTTAGAGGTTAAATGTTTTATGAAAGTTTATGATATTTAGTATTCACTGATATCTTGTTATCCTACAGTGTTTATAATTTTTGAATAGTCATACCCTAAGTAAATCTAGTACCTCATGTTCAAATCACCCATGGATTAATTTTGGGAAACATTAATTAAATGACAAATTTAATTAGAAAATTATAAATTTCTGGATTTTGATTAAATATATCATGGTAGACCCCCAGTAAATATTATAGGGCTTTTGGATGAAAAATAAGAGTACCTCCTATCGTACACATCATGTAGCTTGAGTGGTCTGCATATAGTAAAATTGCAGGAATGGTCGTTGGATGAGAAATGAACTTAGGAAGTGAGGGTATTAGGTTGATGGTTATGGTAAAGTATAAAAGAGTTCATCATCGGGTGTTATGATGACGAGTAATGATGGTTTGACTGGTGTAGGTGGTTTTCGGGGCCGACGAAACATCATCATCCCTGTAGTGAGAGGAAGAGTCTTAATACACTAGGGTTACATTCAGAGTAATATTAAAAAGCCATCGGAGATCGGGTATTAATCAATAACAGTAAGTGCCCTGCGAAAGGGAATGATGCGCTTCAGCTACCATCATAGTTCCTAGTGCCCTTTGAGAACCCTTCACCGGGTATGCCGGGGGCAGTCCTGGGCTAACCTAAATTGTAAGAATAAATTTGAAAATGCAATTAGTATAAGTAGGGATTTAGAATTCACACACCCTGTTAGCTTGGGAGGTTGGTTATGTTAGTTTGATTAGTCTCCCGAATTGTAGGTTCGAAAGATAAATGTAATGGACGGGATAGTCCGGGGAGCCGGTGGCTCGGAAGAATTTGGATACATAAATAAGGTGATGGGTCTTCGGTATTGGACGATCGTTCACATTGACGTCAATACATTGACTCGGCGTGTGTGGTTGACACTTAGTCAAAGAAAGTCTGGTGGATATGGCCAGCACTAGTACGTGGTGACTCTAGGTTGTGTCCTTCTAGAGACGTACTTAAGGGCTAGGCCTGGTAGTGTGGATACCCGCCTAGGAGTGGGGGGCCCGACCCACTATCTCCGTTTGCCACTACGGAGGTTCCTGGGAGTTAAGCTAGCTGCCCAAATGGGGGAGAACTAAATGTCTGTGCGCATAGAGTCGTGTGCGTGAGTTGCACTTGCATGAATCATGACATAACATATCACTACACTCATACTTGTATACAACCGACACCCCAACGTATAAATCGGTATGTTACTTTTTATACGATGGGAGCCTTGCAGAAGACCCCTTAACTTGTACGTTTGTATGGGCATTCATATAAGTTAAGGTTACTTACTTCTTAGTATGTCTTTCTAACCTGTGTTGCTTTACTCTACTTGTTCACCTTACTGCTTACTATTGAAGAACTGCTAGCTTGTACCTTCCATCCTTAGGTTTATATACATTATAATTAACTGTAAGAATAGTTCTACCGTCACCTTCTTTTCTTATTCTCCACCTTCATAGCTTCCCTTTCCTCCTCCCCGCTCAGTGCCTAGGAGCCATGGGGGAGGGGTAGGGGATGATAGGACTTAGTCTTTTTGACTAATGGTTTTCGGATCACAATATTCCAGGGACTCCGGATGGGAGACAGGGAGCAACAGCAGGTGATACAGCACCAACGGAGTACGGTGCACATGGAGGTGGGCCAGTCTAGTACAGGAGCACCGGCTACTGGCTCCATGAGTGATTAGTTTACTTAGCTTCTGCGAGAGTTTGTAGTGAGGATTTATGTACCTAGCTTGAGCCCGTTTATATTTCCCTGTACTATTTTATTTCAGTACTTTTATTATATGTGGACTTGATGTGATTTCCTTTACATATATTACATGTGATTGTGGACTTAGTTTTATCCATACTATGTGTATACTTCTCTTTCTCTTTGGTTATCATAAAGGCCGGCAAGATTGGCATTTTGTAGTGGCGACCTTCCCGAGAGTCGGTGTCACCACAAAACGGCAGTTCTGGCCATAAGACCCTGGTGGTTTTAAAAAGAAAAAAAGGGGCCTTACATTGGCTTCGCGTCCGTCGAGCTCGTGTCATGTGTTTGGTGGGTTGCTAGACTTGGTCACATTCTATGACAAGTCCAGGGTATTCGCAGAGTCCGCAATGTCCGCTGGTTGACCGGGCGATCTGTGCTTGTTGATCGTGGACTTGTGTGGCGGGCTGGTACGGTGTTCACGGGTTGTGCGGGCTAGTGTTGTGTCCGCATGTAGCATGAGGACTGATGATGTGTGTGGGTTGTTGCTGTGTCCGCGTGCTCTGTAGCGTGCGGACTGGTGCGGTGTCCGCCAGGTAGCAGACTAGCTTCCTGACTTGGTGCCTGGCGAATTGGTCGATGTCCGGCCTTGTCCTTGCGAACTCGGCGGACTGCATTGTGCTAACTGCGAGCTGGGGTGGTGATTCTATACACTAGGGCGGTGACCACACTCCTCACCCCGCCTATAAATAGGACCCCCCCGTCACTTCAATAGTAACTGAATGAACAGTAAGTTGAGTACGGATTAATTGATGCGGCCTTGGTTTTCTAGTCCACAAGGATTGAAAAGGATTAACTGGTTGTTATTTGCAGGTTGTGCGGCCATGTGAAGGTTTCTTTTTTGGCATATGCATGTGATTCCCCCACCAGAGGGTGGCTTGTTGGGGAGTCTTTGGGTAGATTCATGGAATCCCCTCTTGTTTGGCATATAGATCCGGAAATTCAGTACGGAATAGGCATGCTGTGTGAAGCCCATCTGGACAGGTTGGTCTGGATTGGTGATGTTGCATACGAACCGGAGAAGACTCCGTAATAATTGTGTAGTTTAAGAGTCGACGGGTTGGACCTGTCAAAGGAAGTAACAGGAAGTACTGGAGTGGTAGTCTAGGAAAAATACCCGTAGAATGTTTGTGCTTTTGGGTTCTACCTGCGAAGGAAAGTAGCAGGAATTACTGGATTGGAAGTCCAGGAAATACCCTTTGTGATGCTTGATGTTCTTGGGTGGCACCTGTGAAGAGGAGTAACAGGAAGTACTGACGTGGTAAGCCAGGAAATACCCTTGACATGTGTGATAGGTGCGGGATCATACCTGCGAAGGGGAGTAGCAGGAAGTACTGGTGTGCCCAGGAAAGATCCGCAAATGTTCCGAAATGGGTGTAAGAGAAATGCCCAGGCTTGAATGCCAGAACAGGATTGGTGAGACTGACCCGGGCACTTTGTAGCAGTGAGTACGCCGTACTCGGTGATGGTAAGGCGATTTGAGCAACGGGGGGTGGAGGATCCGACCTGCGTTATGTCCGTCCGACCTGAGACCTGAAAGTGTGGTCTGTTGGAGCGCATAACAAGAGTCTTAGGCCTGAGCGGCATGACATAATGGGGGGCTATGGGCCAATCCTGGTGTATAAGACTAGAAACTCCGGCTACAAGCCATGGAGAAAATGCTCAAGTGATTTGTTGTTGGGGTGCGACCCTGATATGGTGGTGGGTCCCTGGTTCACCGAAACACCAAGAATGTGCCCTGAGCGCACGAATCGTCCGGCCGGATGGCTAACGGTTGTGATGGCATGTGTGCGTGAAAGCACATTATATGAGATATATATATACATGCTTGTTATATATGCTATGCCTGCAGGGAAGAATACCGCTGCCCCGAGAAAGGGGTAGGATCGTTATAATTTGGTCAGCTGAATGCTGACCATTGCATCTGTTTGCCACCCTTCGGTGGAATGTCCCTGTGCAGGTGCTGGAGAGTCGAGCGGGATGCATAAGGGTTGAAGTCCCTGCTGCATTTGCTGCTGTCGTTTCTAACCCTCGAAGGCTAAAATAAATGGTTGTATGATGTTTTCTTTTGATGTGGCCGGCCTCCGTGCCAATGTTTGAGGCCACTGTTTTGAAAGCCCTGTAAGGCCATAAGGCTAACTGTTTATGGGTGTTGTAAGACATTCTTATGATCTATAAAATGTGGTGGTTTTATATGTTGGACATTCAGGTGTGGAGTTCAAGTGTAGTGTTATAGGCTTCCGCTAGAATGCAATGTATTAGGGTGCGCTGCGCTACTCTGGTATCATACCGTAACGTCACCGCCTGTTTTATGGTATATGTTGTGGGGCCCCGGCCGGACCTTCTAATATATACGACGTAAACGGCTGATTGCGGTCAGGAAGAAGTGGAGCTTGCATTTTACAATCGGCGGTTTGCAGCAGGTCGCATTTTCCGGCCAGCCAGTCTTCTCTCCTTTAGTAATTCAGTTCAAGTTCAAGAACCTGTTCGCCGGTCTCGGTGGACTATGCGACCTGTTCTTTCATTTCGGAGGCGGCTTGGAGAGAAGTCATTTCAGCAGAATAACTGGTATTCTGTGGACTTTGCGGACTCCGTAGATCAGTGATGCATCAGCGGCTTGGGGGTCTCAGCGTACTCGGCAGTCTCGGCGGTCTCTAGGGCAGTATGCCTGGCTTGAAGTTTCTTGTTTACTTGTTTGATTCTCTTTTGTACATGGCGAAATCATGTCTCGCCATATATACCTAGCCTTGTAAAGAAAATAGTTGATAACACAATACTTATGGTTGCTCTCTGTTATTTTTGATTACATAGCTCAGTTTATGGTCAGAGTGTTCATGCGCCTAATTTCCGCTTTTCGCTTAATCAAGTTGTCAACTTGATAGCTCTGGAAGTTTTTGCTTGGTACCAGAACTATCGGTTGATCAGCTTGTGAGATTTCAACATGGTATCAGAGGGAACAGTGGCTTGAGCAGTGATCAACCTCAATTGTGCTCGGTGCTTCTGGAAGCTAGTGATTAGTGGTTAGTACAATGGAAGGAGCTTACACAAGGGGTCTTGGTATTGAAATTCTTACATATATCAACTTTAAGAAGTGGAATTCGTGTATGAAGAGCCATCTTCTGGGCGAGGAGTTGTGGGAAGTCATCGGTGATGACGACAAGCAAGAAGTGACTGCTGCAACTAGTTTTACTGAGCAGGTGAGAGTTTGGAGGAAGACTAATGCAAAGGCAGAGTTTGCTCCCAAACGGGCTGTCTCACCGGAGCTCTTTGATCACATCTTAGGATGTGAGTCTGCTGCTGAGATATGAACAACCATTGATGGTTTCTTCGATAGGAAGAATGTAGCAAGGCTGCAGTTCTTAGAGAATGAGTTGGCTAAGGCAACTCAAGGAGACTTGTCCATCTCGAAGTTCTTCCTCAAGATGAAGAACCTGTGTGCTGAAATATCAGCATTGTATCCTGATGAGCCAATTTTTGAAGGTAAGTTGAAGAGGCGTGTAGTTCACGGTTTGCAGAAGGAGTATGTGGCCTTTGTGACTTCTATTCAAGGATGGACGACTCAGCCATCTTTGCTGGAGCTGGAAAATTTATTGGCGTCACAGGAGAGTTTGGCTAGGAAGATTGCCGGGGTGACTATCTCTGAAGGAGGTAGTGAAGCTCTCTTCACTGATAAGAAGAAGAATAAGAGATGGGAGAAGAAGAAGAAGCCTTCTGTTGAGGATGGGCCTTCAACTTCCTATCAGCAAGAGAGGAGAGCTGATCTTAAGAAGAACTGGAAGAAGGAGTTGAAGTGCTACAGGTGCAATCTGCCAAGACACTTCAAGCGTGACTGCAAGGTCAAACCGTAGCCTGGGCATGTTGTAGACAAGGAGGGAGATAGTTCTAGTGCTGAGGAAGCCGGGTGGGGAGGAGCCTTCTTGACAAGCAAGTGTGTTCGTTCTCTTTCCACCGTCGACTACCAAGATGACTAGATAGTTGACTCGGAGTGTGGTCATCACCTCATTGGAGACGAGTCGAAGTTCTCATCGTTGCAAGCATTCTCAGGTAATGAAGCTATTATTACAGCTGATGATTTTGTTCATACTGTATAGAAGGAGGACGTTGTTTCTTTGGATAGTGCTCAGGGTCCACTTATATTAAGGAGTGTGTATCACGTACCTGGCATGAAGAAGAACCTCTTCTCGGTGACCAACACAGTCGATGCGGGCTATCATGTTCTGTTTGGACCAATAGAAGTAAGGTTTCTCCGCAACATATCAGCGGTAAAGGCTGATGTTGCTCATATAGGGATGTTGGATCCCTATTTGATTTGGGCTAGGTTGACTAACTAGGATAATTGAACCACCATGTATAGTCAGGGTCATGAAATTGCGTCCTAGAGTTTAGGCTTAGTCCTTAGAATCAACCTCTCATGGACCAGCCAATAGAAGACTGCAGAAGACTCGAAGACTTAGAAGAAAATCAAGTTCAGGGAAATGAGTTCGACGTTCGTCAAACTCAGCTCGACGAAAGTCATGCCAATCGACAAACCCAGAATAAATTCTCTGAGTTGAGCTCGACGATATTTGAGCTCGGGTCAACAAATTTTAGGAGATCAACTTCAACTCATTAAGTCCAGAATACTTTCTCTGAACACAGGTCGATGAAGGTACATTATCAGCTCGACGGAGTTATGTTATCAGCTCGACGAACTTAGATCATAGAAATGGGAAGTTTTCACAAAAAGTAGTTAGCTGAACTCAAATCGACGAACTTGATTCTCAGGTCGAAAAACAAGAATTTCCAGGTCGACGAATACGATTTCACTGGTCGACGATCTTTGATTTTAGGTCGACGAAAATTGTTCTCTAGTCGAAGATTGTTGTGCAGTTCCAGACTTGGAACTTTCCCTCATTTTGTTCATATTCTCTTGCAGTAATTTCTGAATAATCAATGTTTATATTCTCTGAATACAGCTGTTAGTATCAGTATTGATTATGGTCTTCATCAGGAATTTTACTTGTCATTTTTAATAGGACAATTGGGGAAATTCATAAATGCAGATATTCTCTCCAGCCGATTTTCATTCTCCAGGCTGTCAGCAATTAATGCAAAGGAATTCAAAATTCAAAGGAGAAACACGACTGATGATATAAAAGAGATTTTTCTCTTTTCTGCTACAAGAAGTCCAGAGCACAGAACTAATATAGGAATACAGATACACGGAGAAGAGATCAACAACAACAATACTCTGAACCTTCTCTGTACAGAAAACAAATTGTTTTCTCCTTGACATTGCTGAAGAAGAAGAAGAAGAACCATTACAAATCAAGAGTCTTCTTCAACCTTCATTCCAGGAGCTTTCAAGGACAACACATCCATATCAGTCAGAAGTTCCTGGATCTCATTTTCTGGTCGAGGCTGAAGACTCAAGACCTACACCCTTTGCAAGACTCCAAGTGTTATTGAGAGGAGTTCAATCTCTCTCCCCCTTATGTATAAAGGGTTCATTAAATCCCTTCAAAAGTTTCTTTTGGTTTTTGAGCACCTGATCAAAAGCTCATTGGTGGAAGTCACCTGATCAAAACCTGCAAGTGGATTCTTACCAGGGTGGTAGAAGAGTGGATGTACCCAGGTTGGGGAACCACTATAAAAGTTCTTGTGTTGTCTGGTTGCCCTTTTCTTTTTGTTCTTGTTGTGGCTGTGGTAGTTTAAGTTATCTGTGCTGTGATTAGATTAAATTAACTTAGGTTGCTATTGCTTTCTGGTTACCTTGGTATCTTTTTCATTACTTTGATATTATAACATAAACATCAAAAAGATCTCAAATTACTCGATTCACCCCGCCCCCCTCTAGAGTAAATCATGTCTAACCCTCTCTTGCAATTGGTATCAGAGCAGTTTACTTTGGTTGTACAAGCTAACCCTTGAACCAAAAGATCCTATGTTAGATCTGATCTTTATTTATCTTAGGTTTACTTATTACACAGCATGACATAGAACAAGGATTATGCAAGAACCAAACCTCCAGTCTGCAATTTAAATAAATTTGCTATCTAGAAGGCAAGAATTATTTTGTATATGAATTCCATTGATGAGGACATCTACAATTCCATTTTTACAGGTCCTCCTCAACCAACAACTTCTACATCCACATCAACTTCAAGCACTCATGCAGTTCCACCACCTGAGTGGACTGATGCTTAGAAGAAAGCCAAAATAGCTGATGCAAAAGCTATGAATATGTTGGCTCAAACCATGACAGATGATATCTTCCAAAAGGTGGCTGAGTGTACCTCTGCAAAAGCAATCTGGGACTCTCTAAACCAGATGGTTGCTGACTCAGTAGATGAGAGAAAAGATAGAATATCAACTCTCATCTCACAGTATGAGAACTTCAAGAAAGATGAAGCTGAATCTGTTCGTGACATGTACAACAGATTAAGCTCCATTATCAGTGAGTTAAAGACCTTGGACAAAGACATCTCTCTCATAGAGGTGAATGACAAGATCCTAATGTGCTTCCCAAGCTCATGGGATTCTAGGATCTAGCCAATCAAGGAGGTTAGAAGCTTGAATGAGATTTCCACTGAATCTCTCCTGAGAAAGCTCAAATCTTATGAGCAGCTGATCAAATCTACGGAAGTTGCAGAACAAAAGACTCCTCCACCATGAAGAAAGGAGCCGAATATATTATTCAAAGCTGTAGAAGAGACTGAAGCTTCAACAGTCAATGAAGAACTGATGAGTCTCTTTGCCAAGAGATTCTACAAAATAGCTAGGAAAGACTTCAGGAGAAAGTCATCCAGGAATGATGACAAGCCCAGGTATGATAAAACTCCTACTAAAAATAGTATGTTTTGGATGCAGGAAAACAGGACACTTCATCTCTGAATGTCCTGAGAATCAGAAGAGGGAGAGTAGAAGAGAAAAGGACTCCAGATGCAAGCAATACAGCAGGGCTTCCTCCAGCAAACACAAAAAGAAGGAGAAGGGCTTTGTTGCTGAAAATTGGAGTGACACTGAAGATGAATCTACATCTTCCAGCTCTAGTGAAGAGGAAGAAGAGGCCAAGGCAAGGGAAGTCTGCCTCATGGCTATCAATGGCTCTTGCAGCCCATCAGATGCTGAAGAAGAATCTGATAATGAAGAAGTTTCAGAATATGAAGCTGATCAAGTACTTTCATCATTTGATTATAGTTCTGATAGTTTTAAAATTGAATTCAAATCCATGTGTATAGATTTAGTTAACCCTGAAAAAGAAATCAAAATACTTAGGGAAAGATTGTCTAATCAAGAAAATTTTATTTCTGAAAATATTAAACTTAAAGATGAACTAACCTTAGCCCAAAAGCAAATAGTTTCACTAAAATCTGAATTAGTTGAGGCTAGGAAACTTGAAAAATCCCTAAATGGGAGAAGTATCAAGTTGATGGACATCACAAGCACAGTCAATGCCAGGTTAAATGGCAAGCTGGGCTTAGGTGCATCATCAAGCCAACCACTTCTTTAGAAAAATATATTAACTACACCCATAAAATTTGTATCAAAAAAGGGAAAGGAAAAGTTGGACAGTAATAATGTTAAACAAATTGTATCAAAACCAAAGAATAAGAAAAGAAAACAAAATAAGAAAAATCCAAATAAAAACAATGTTCAGCAGATTTCGTTGAACTCCGATCGACGAAATATGTACAGTTCGTCGAACTTCTCTCTACGAACTCCAAACACAGATTTATATAATAATTATTCGTTGAACTACGATCGACGAAACTAGTATGGTTTGTCGACCAGAGATCGATGATTTTGGGGCTCAGAAAAAATTTCTATCATTCTTTGAGTGGAGTTCGACGAACTCATCCCAATTCATCGAACTCAGGTCGACGAACTCACCAGAATTCGTCGAATGCAGATCAGTTTAACAGAAATTTTAATTTCTCTAAAACTTACAACAAACAAAGAACATTTGATAATCAATTTAATCAATGGATAATTCCACCTAGGAAATATCACCCTTTAGGATATAAAAGTCAACCTGAATGTTCATTTATTTTCAGTTTTAGTTATGTAAAGAAAGAAGGACCCTAGGTAACCTGGGTCAGGAATGGCTAATCTATTTCATTGCAGGTAAAAGACTGTCCTACCACAGAGCTACAGTGGTATTTGTATAGTGGCTGTTCTAAGCACATGACTGGAAATAAGGCCAACTTAACAAATTACAAGGCAAAGCTAAGACCAAAAGTAATATTTGGTTACTCCAATTATGGCCAGACTGAAGGCTATGGTCGAGTCAAAGTTCGAACTGTCACCTTCAGGAATGTTGCATATGTAAGTGGGCTGAAGCATAACCTTATCTCCATAAGTCAATTATGTGATGAAAGGTATCAGGTATCATTTACTAAAACCTCATGTATTATTACTTCTTTAGAAAATCATGTAATATTGACTGGCACTAGAGTAGGAAACATTTATATTGTTAACTTCCAGTCACCTAAATCTGAAATTTGCCTGTTTAATTCAACTAGTAACTATAATGACCTTTGGCATAGGAGACTAGGTCATGTTAACCTAAGAAACATTGCCAAGCTATCTAGGGACAACCTTGTTAGAGGATTGCCTTCTTGCCCCTACAAGAAGGAAAGCCTTTGCAGGACTTGTCAATTAGGTAAGCAAACTAAA
The DNA here is from genome assembly GCA_039583875.1 of Platanthera guangdongensis. Taxonomy (NCBI): domain Eukaryota; kingdom Viridiplantae; phylum Streptophyta; class Magnoliopsida; order Asparagales; family Orchidaceae; genus Platanthera; species Platanthera guangdongensis. Next base: position 81,516,502 of record CM077158.1, read on the forward strand.
AGTAGTTTTAAATCATTAAACAAAAGATACTCACCTAGGATATTGTACTTACTACATATGGACCTTTTTGGCCCTATAGCAGTACAAAGACTAGGAGGGAAATCTTATACTTTAGTGATTGTAGATGACTTCTCTAGATTCACTTGGGTTTTCTTGCTGAGATCTAAGTCTGATAACTTTAAGGTTCTTACAGATTTTCTCAAGAACATACAGATTGAGTACTCTACTCCAGTTGCATTGATCAGAAGTGATCATGGCACTGAGTTTGAGTCTCTTCTTATGCAAGAGTTCTGTAGGAAGGAAGGCATCAGACATTGCTTCTCAGCTCCTAGAACACCTCAACAAAATGGGGTGCTGAAAGGAAGAATAGAACACTAATTGAATCAGCAGGAACATTACTTGCAGATGCTTATTTGCCCCTATCCTTTTGGGCAGAGGCTGTAAGCATAGCAAATTATGTACTTAATAGAAGTCTTATACACAATCTTAAGAATAAGACTCCTTATGAGCTACTAAAAGGGAAGAAACCTAAAGTAGACTACTTTTAAAATTTTAGATGTTTATGTTATATACACAACAACAATAAGAAACACATTAGAAAGTTTGAAGCCAAGGCTGATATGGGAATTTTTCTTGGATATTCCCAAGTACGCAAGGCTTATAGGGTGTATAACAAATCTATCTTAAAAATTGAAGAATCCATCCATGTTTCCTTTGATGAGACTAACATGTTTTTCAAGGAGTAGAATTCTTTACCAATGAATCTTTGCAGGAACATAATTTGTGTGAGAAGCTTAATGAACTGACCCTCACCAATGAGGCAGTTATCCATCCTTCTCCATAAGGTGCTAAAGAAAGTGAAGAAGAAGACATTGTAATCAATGATGAACCAACAACAACAAACCTAATTCCACAAGAGGAATTTACTCCCCAAGCTGTTGAACAACCAACTCCACCCACTGAATTTGTCACACTTAGAGATCACCCCATATCTCAAGTAATTGGAGACATGTTAGTTGGTGTGCATACAAAGCATCAACTCAACCAAGATTTGATGCATGTCTGCTTCATATCTCAAATTGAGCCCCAATCCATCAAAGATGTAGAGCAAGATCCACATTGGATTATTGCAATACAAGAGGAGCTCAATTAATTTGAGAGATGCAGAGTTTGGGGCTTAGTTCTAAGACCCAAAGACTATCCAGTCATTGGAACTAAGTGGGTATATAGAAACAAGCTGGATGCCCCAGGTGTCATCATAAGGAATAAAGCAAGGCTGGTTGCTCAAGGTTATAGGCAAGAGGAAGAGATTGACTATGACCAGAATTTTGCTCCTATTACAAGGCTGGAAGCAATCAGGATTTTCCTTGCATATGCTGCCTACAAGAAATTTAAAGTCTATCAAATGGATGTCAAGAGTGCCTTTCTGAATGGATAACTTAAAGAAGAGGTTTATGTTGAACAACCTCCAGGTTTCATCTCTCCAACTCATCCCTCATATGTCTTTAGATTGCATAAGGCTCTTTATGATTTAAAGCAAGCTCCAAGAGCTTAGTATGAGACATTAACTAGCTTCTTGATAGAGCATAAGTTTTCTAGAGGCATTGTAAATAGGACATTATTCATTAGGCACCATAAGGATCAAATATTGTTAGTATAAATTTATGTAGATGATATTATATTTAGGTCTACTGATTCCAAACTATGCAAGAGGTTTTCTGACCTCATACATTCAAAGTTTGAAATGAGTAGCATGAGTCAGCTCTCCTACTTCCTTGGTCTCCAAGTGAAACGGCTACCTGATGGTATCTTTATATCTCAGGCTAAGTATGCTAAGGAGCTTATCAAAACGTTTTGTATGGCTGATGCCTCAACAAAGAAAACACCCATGGCTACAAATGTTGTAATAGATTCGGATGAGCATGGGAAACCTGTTGATTAAAAATTATATAGGGCATTGTTGGGTCCCTACTATACCTTACAGCAAGCAGACATGACATAATGTTTTCTACATGTCTTTATGCTAGGTTCCAGGTGAACCCTAAAGAATCTCACCTAATTTTCTCAAAAAGGATTTTAAGATATATAAAGAGTTGTCCAAGTCTAGGACTTTGGTATCCCACTGAGTCAGAGTTTGAGTTAACTGGATACTCAGATGCTGACTTTGCTGGATGCAGAGTAGACAAAAAAAGTACCTCAGGAATATGTCAGTTCCTTAGTATGAGATTAGTCTCTTGGTTTAGCAAGAAACAGTCATCTGTGTCCACTTCAACTGTTGAAGCAGAATATATAGCAGTCAGCAGTTACTGTTCCTAGATGCTGTGGATTCAGAACCAACTTCTAGACTATGGGTTCAACTTAAATAATTCAACTCTACTATGTGACAACACAAGTGCTATATCCATAGCATAAAATCCAGTCCATCACAGTAGGACTAAGCATATATACATTAGGCACCATTTCATTAGAGAGTGTGTAGACAAAAATAAAATTAATCTTGTTTATATCTACACTAATTTACCAAGAGCAGATATTTTCACCAAACCTTTGGATGAGAGGAACCATCTGTTCTTCATAAATCAGCTTGGTATGATAAATGGAGAAGCTTTAATTTGATTTTTTGTCTATGGTCGAAGAATTTTTCAAAGATCGTCGAACGGAGATCGACGAACAATGAAAAGTTCTAGAGAAATTCGTCGAACGGAGATCCATGAATTCTCTGTGAGTGAAGCTATTTTTGTCGACCGGAGATCGACGAATTTGCTTCAGAAAACTTTCGTCGAACGGAGATCGACGAAATGTTTTCACATCTTCTGACAGAGATCGACGAATTCTTTTGACTATAAAATATTTTGTCGGCCTCAGATCGAAGAATTTCTATTTTTCGTCGAACGGAGTCTGTCGGTTCATATTCTAAAAACCATAGATCTAGGTTTTCTCCGACCTCCATACCGCGCTTTCAGTTCCTTTGCACTTGATCTTTGTTTCTCTCTCACAGGCGCATCCATGGCGATTCCGGCGAATGCTCTTTCCACCATGAAATTCGACATGGGTTTCGATATTGATTTTGACTCTTTCAAGCATTCTGATCCCATCTTTGTGGACATTCTCAAGTTGTTTGAAAATCAAAATCTAAAGCAGTTCATGACCCACCGAATATAGATTGCCATTACAGAGATCAAAGAATGTGTCTTTACCTCTACCGCAACAGAAGATACCCTGACAGGCATAATTTCTGATAACTCAGTCTCCCTTTCCCCAAATATACTAAGCAAAGTTTTTGGTTTCCTGAATGGAGATGAAGACATCGAAATGGACAATAAGGAGTATGAAAATATGTTGCTCAAAATGGGTCACTCTGGAGAGAACCAAAACAAGTTGTTGAAGAAGAACCTATCTGCCGAGTACAAGTTCTTGGCTAATGCAGTCGGGAAGGTGTTGCTGGGCAAACACACAGTACACGATTACATAACATGGCACCAATTCACGGTGATGAGTGCTCTGCTAGAGAAGAAAGTAGCAAACTGGGGCAAGCTGCTTTTCAATTTGATTAAAAAGAAAAATAACAAGAAGGAAGTCTGCTTTGGACGGGTTCTTGGGATTTTTCTACAGTAGAAGGCATCTGAACATCTGGTTCCACACCAGTGTTTATCAATTCCTCCAAGAGTCTCACCTCTGCCTTATTTGGCAGATGGGAGAGGAGAATTACAAATCCATCCCAGTCTTCCTCTTCCTCCAGACCTTTAGAGAGAACAAGGGCTTTCATTGCCGCTCCTCCACCCCCAGAAGAAGCTCCCTCCACCTCCACCATTCCTTCTTCTCCACAACCTCAACCACAACAACAAAAACACCAATAAGTTCACATTCCAACTCCAACTCCATCTCCTGCACATTCTCCACCACCACCATCTCCACCATCTTCTCCCCAAGTACATATCTCTGACATCCCATCCTCCTCCATGCAGGAACCCTCACTCAACCTCCTGTCATCAGCACATACATCACCACAACCATCTCCACATCAATCTCCTTTACAATCTCCACATCAATATCCACTTCCACCTCATTTAACAGCCACAAACCCTGACACATTTATCTCCTCCCACACTTTTAATCTATTGTTTCCTCCACCATATCCACATCAGGAACCCATCTCCTCCCCCACAACAACAGTTCCCCTTTCCACAACTACAACTCCCTCTGTCCCCTTCCCTCTACTCATCCAAACTGACCTTCCATCCACTGTACCAGACTACACACATACAGATATGTCCACTGCATTTTATGTTTGTTCAAATTGTGGTCATCACAATCCCTACTCCTCCACTGCTCCAGAATCCCTCTATCTTAACTTCTCTAATATTGCTAAGGATCTGCTAGCCTTCATCTCTCCCACTCTACAAAAACTACTAGATGATGCTCTAGCTCCCCTCACTACCTCCATCCATACTCTCTCTGCCAAAGTTGTTGCTCTATCCCTTATCCCTTCTTCTGGGGGACTAGCTCTAGGACCCTCTGCAACCAGTCAAGGGGAAATGCTCCATGATGAAGAAGCTCCAGCAGTAGCAGCAATAGTAGAAGCAGAAACAGATTCTTTAATGTCAGACTCTTCAGATGAAGCAGCCACTCCCTCTGAAATAGTAGATTTAATTGATTCAGATACAGAAATGGATGAGCCAGCTATGACTGAAATTGATACTGCTGGTGATTTTATTCTAAATCCCATAGTTAATTTAAATTCTTTATTAGAATTATTCAATTTTGTGCACAGAGATATTCTTCCCAGCTTCTCTTATCAACATTCTTTGGCCATTGTATCATACACTGCAACTATAAACCCCACAGTTTCCAAGCAACTTAAGGTATTTTTGCAGCAAAAAGCTACCAACTGTACAATCCCCCTCAAAGGAAAACTCTTATCCAGAAGCATCTCAGCTCCTATCTATAAAATGGATGACAACCCACTGCCAGATCTAGACGAAATAATTATTGCAGATATTGAAGAAGAAAATTTGTTAATTGCTCAAAATCAAACAGTTGCTGAACAGCCTCAGGCTCCAGAACCTCAAGCAATTGTTCCAGCTCCAGCTCTAGCTCCAGTACCTCAAGCTCAGCCTCAGGCTGACAAGTCAATTGACAAAAATCTTCTGAAAGCTTTGGATGATTTGTATGATAATACTCAGGGATCCTCCTCTGAGAAAGATGATGATGAAGATAATGATGATTCTGATGATAGCCCCTCTGCTAAAAAGAAAGTTTCTAAGAAAAGGAAGGCCCCTCCAGTTGCTACACCCATGCTAAATCCAACACATGATACTCCTTATTACATTCTATAGAAAATTATTCCTTACCCTGGAATGCCAGCCTGGATGTGGCTGTCTAAGAATGAATAAAAGGCAAGAAAGAAAAGCAGAAGATACTCTTCTCCACCTCATAGACACAAGAAAGGACCTCTCCTCCTCCTCCACCTGCTACTGGTGCTTCAGGTAGCTCATCTCAAAGGTCTACCTCATATACTCAAACATACTATAGACAACATGGTAGATCCTCATCATCTCAAGGAAGCAGCCAGGAGAGGTACCTTTCAAGCAGGCATTAACATCAACAACAACATCAATATCCTCAGCAACAACAACAACAACAAGCTCCTAAACAACAAAAGGCTGACAGTCCTAAGAAGCCAGAGTCTCCTCCCATTCCCTTTGTGGATCCAGAGACAGAAACTACTGTTAGAATGGCCAGGTTCCCAGAACTGGTTGGATTATCATGTATAAACAAGGCTAAAGCTGAAGGAAAAGATGCCTCCCAGTATTCTACAATGTCCAAATACAGGAAAGTAGAATTGAAAAGGTATGATAAAGCTAACGAATTATTTAATGTTGATGCTTATATGAATCTACACTCAGAGTCTGTTGTGCCTAGAGCCACATCTCTCAACATCATTGGAGCTGCTGATATGACTATGTCCAAAAAGCAAGCAGCTGATCCTAATCGAGAGATCAAGTTTACTCAGCCTGCTGACAAATAAAAAGAGGACAAGCAAAAGGAGAAACGGAAGAAAAAGAAATGAGCTTATTCTATTTAAATTTCTGTCTTTCTGAACTCTTATTTATTTACTATCACAAAGCTACATTGTAAATATCTGCTACTCTTTTAATTCTCTGTCAGATATATTTTCTATTTTGTGAATGTTTTTATTTCATGTCTATTAGTGACCTCACCCAAATAGGGGGAGATTGTTGGATCCCTAGTTGATTTGGGCTAGGTTCACTAACTAGGATAATTGACCCACCATGTATAGTCAGTGTCATGACATTGTGTCCTAGAGTTTAGGCTAAGTCCTTAGAATCAACCTCTCATAGACCAGCCAACAGAAGACTGTAGAAGACTCAAAGACTTGGAAGAAAATCAAGTTCAGGGAAATGTGTTCGACGTTCGTCGAACTCAGCTCGACGAAAGTCGTGCTCCTCTCGACGAACTCAGAATAAATTCTATGAGTTGAGCTCGACGATATTCGAGCTCAGGTCGATGAATTTTGGGAGATCAACTTCAACTCATTAAGTTCAGAATACTTTCTCTGAACTCAGGTCGACGAAGTTACATTATCAACTCAACGAAGTTATGTTATCAGCTCGACGAACTTAGAGCATAGAAATGGCAAGTTTTCACAGAACGCAGTTCGCTGAACTCAGATCGATGAACTTGGTTCTCAGGTCGACGAACAAGAATTCTCAGGTCGACGAACACGATTTCTCTGGTCAACAATCTTTGATCTTAGGTCGACAAAAACTGTTCTCTAGTCGATGATTGTTGTGCAGTTCCAGACTTGGAACTTTCCCTCATTTTATCCTTATTCTCTTGCAGTAATTTCTGAATAATCAATGCTTATATTCTCTGAATATATGCGTTAGTAGCAGCATTGATTATGGTCGTCATCGGGAATATTACTTACCGTTTTTAATAGGACAGTTGGGGAAATTCATTAATGCAGATATTCTCTCCAACCGATTTTCATTCTCGAGGCTGTCAGCAATTAATGAAAGGAATTCAAAATTCAAAGGAGAAACAAGAATGATGATATAAAAGAGATTTTTCTCTTTTCTGCTACAAGAAGTCCAGAGCACAGAACTAATATAGGAATACAGATACACAGAGAAGAGATTAACAACAACAATACTCTGAACCTTCTCTGTACAAGAAAACAAATTGTTTTCTCCTTGACATTGCTGAAGAAGAAGAAGAATAATAACCATTACAAATCAAGAGTCTTCTTCAACCTTCATTCCAGGAGCTTTCAAGGACAACACATCCATATCAGTCAGAAGTTCTTGGATCTTATTTTCTAGTCAAGGTTGAAGACTAAAGACCTACACCCTGTGTAAGACTCCAAGTGTTATTGAGAGGAGTTCTTTACAACAACAAAAATCCACTTGTCTTCTCTGTTGAAAAGAGAAAGATAAGACACCATCAATCTCTCTCCCCCCTCTGTATAAAGGGTTTATTAACTCTCTTCAAAAGTTTATTTTGGTTTTTTAGCACCTGATCAAAAGCTCATTGGTGATAGTCGCCTGATCAAAACCTGCAAGTGGATTCCTACCAGGGTGGTAGAAGAGTGGATGTACCCAGGTTGGGGAACCACTATAAAAGTTCTTGTGTTGTCTGGTTGCCCTTTTCTTTTTGTTCTTATTATGGTTGTGATAGTTTAAGTTGTCTGTGTTGTGATTAGATTAAATTAACTTAGGTTGTTATTAGTTTCTGGTTACCTTGGTATCTTTTTCATTACTTTTATATTATAACATAAACAGCAAAAAAGATCTCAAATTACTCTATTAAGCCCCCCCCCCCCCCCCCCCCTTCTAGAGTAAATCAGGTGTAACCCTCTCTTTCAAGGGAGAAGAGTACGAGACTTGTTTGTTTTATCAACAAGCTCTTATGTTTATCGGATAAGTGTCGACGATAACACGGATATCTGGGATGAAAGACTAGGGCACGTTGGGATGGACAAGCTGAAAGCTATGGCGATGAGGATCCTTGTGAAAGGCTTGCTGAAGTTGTCGTCCTATGGAGATGGCCATGTGAAAGAAAAGGTTAGATCTTAACTGAACTAATTAGAGTAAAATCACAACACAAAATAAAGAAAGAAGATCAAGCAACCAGAAGAGACACAAGGATTTTATAGTGGTTCTCCAAATCTGGGTAGTCCACTCTTCTACCACCCTGGTAGGAATCCACTCAGGTTTTTGATCAGGTGTCTGACACCAATGGGTTTTGATCAGGTCCCCAAAAACCAAAACCTCAAGTCTTTTGGAAGGAGACTTGCAACCAGGAATCACTTTTGAAGGGAGATGACAACCCTTTATACAGGTGGGGGGGTAAGAGAGTGATTTTGTCTTCTCTGTCAACAATCAGAGAGAAGACTCAAGTGGATATGATGTTAGCAAATTTCTCCCCCTGAGATATTGATTGGTTCAGGTTTGCAGGAAGCTTTGCTGCAGGGTGATAGGCCTTCACAGTGATGATGTCTCCAGCAGGCTTCTTAGACTGATATTGATCTATTGTCTCTTGAAAGCCTGGAGCTGATGAAGAACTCTGATGATTATTTTCTTGGTGATGCAGGGTTCCTTTTTCTGTAAAAGCCCTTTTTACTTCTTCTTGTGTTCTGCGTGTATTCTATCTATCTGCTCTATCTTCTTCACTGTATTTGAAATCCGTAGATTTGATGGCAGAAGAAACATTCCCGAGAGTGAAGAAGCTTTGGAAATAGATCCGGACTTAATTCTACTGCAACTGTCCGTTTGAACGGCTATTTTCACTGGGAATGTTGACTGTAATTAATCCTCATTTAATTCTGCCAACTGTTACTGATTGCTCAGAAATCATCGACCTGAACTTTCATCGAGTTCATCAATTGTCGACCTGAGTTCGACATTCGTCGAACTCAGCTAGATTCGTCGAGTTGAATATCTTGTCTGCGTTCGTCGACCGGAGGTTGCAGTTCGTCGAGCTTAGTTTCATTTTCGTCGAGCTGAGAAACTGACTTGCTAATTTTGTCGAGCTGAGCAAGTGTTGTCCACAAATCGTCGACCTGAGTTCGGCGTTCGTCGAACTCAGCTTTTGTCATCATTTGTCGACCTGAGTTCGTCATTCGTCGAACTGCGTTCGACGATCGTCAAGCTGATTCTCTGACTTTGTCTTAACTGCATTTATTTCAACAATTCTGGAGCTCTTCTGAATGACCAAGTCTAGAAAGAATCCTATGACCCATGACTATACATGTTGGGTCATTCTAAGCAACCCTAATAGTGTTCCTTGCCCAAATCCTAACTGGGGTTCCAACAATCTCCCCCTATTTGGGTAAGGACACTATTTGCATAAATATAAGTAAAATACAGGGCAATTAAATACAATTAAATCTGGATCAAGTACTGTTGTTGCTGTTGCTGTTGTTACAGCTATTGTTGATCCTTGCCCAAATCTGCAACATTATAATCTATTGTTGCTGCTGCTGCTAGAATCCCCACAAAATGTTGCTACTGCTGGAATTTCTGCAGCTTCATTTACAGGCATCTCCCCCTATATGCATAGCCTTGCACAAATTATTCAGCCATTGATATCTTGTATATTTGCTGGACTGAATTCTTTTCCTGCAAGGAGATGTTAGGAGGTCTGGACCCAGAAAACCTTGGGTCCTGGTTCTCTTTTAAAATAATCAGAAATAAAAGAATAAAAATTTCTGTTTTGAAATTCTGAGTTTGACGAAAAATATTTTCGTCGATCTGAGTTCGACGAATGATATTGAGATCATTGATCTCTATTCACAGAATGATAATAATTGTTTTCTATGATCCATTTTCGTCGATCTCTGTTCGACGAATTAAATTTGTTTCGTCGAGCACAGAGTCCTGAATAGTTCAAAGCAAAATCTCTGTTCATAATTCGTCGATCTGAGTTCAACGAATAGTATTGATGTCGTCGATCTCCGTTCGACGAAATATTTTGAACTAAGATTTTCTGATGATTTTCATGTGATAATCTGAAATCAGTGTTAAATTTAGCTGAAGAAGAGTCAAGGGAAGAAATAACCTGATCCTCTTCATCTGATTCACACTTTGATTCTTCCGCATAGCTGCTGCGAGAAGCATCTATTGCCATTAGGCAAAATTCTTTTGCTCTTGCTTCTTCTTCATCCTCAGGTGTACAGGATGAAGCATCTAAGTCACTCCAGGATTTAGCATGAAATGGTCTATCTGTTGCTGATCCAGCTACCAATGTTGTGAGGGAGTCCCACATCTCTTTTGCAGATGAACATTCAGCAAGTTCTTTAAAAATGTCATCAGACATTGATTGTGCCAGGATGTTCATGGCTTGTGCATCAGCAACCTTAAGCCTTTTCTGGGCATCTAAGGCTGCAGATAGTGTGATGGGACTTGATAAAATGGAGTTGAAAATGTCTTTATCAACAGAGTTCATATAAAATCTAATCCTTGTCTTCCATAGTGCAAACTTATTTAGATTGCACATGGGCAGTCTGGTGCTTGAGAACTCTTCAATTTGTGCCATGATAAAACTCTAAAGATTTTTAAGATCTATCAAAGGATCTTTTGGTTCAGGTGTTAGCCTGTACAACCAATTAACCTCTTAAGGTGTGGTAGTTTAACCAACCTGCCTCTGATACTAATTGAAAGAAAAGGTTAGATCTTAACTGAACTAATTAGAGTAAAATCACAACACAGAATAAAGAAAGAAGATCAAGCAACCAGAAGAGACACAAGGATTTTATAGTGGTTCCCCTAATCTGGGTAGTCCACTCTTCTACCACCCTGGTAGGAATCCACTCAGGTTTTTGATCAGGTGCCCAAAAACCAAAACCTCAAGTCTTTTGGATGGAAACTTGGAACCAGGAATCACTTTTGAAGGGAGATGACAACCCTTTATACAGGTGGGGGGTGAGAGAGTGATTTTGTCTTCTCTGTCAACAATCAGAGAGAAGACTCAAGTGGATATGATGTTAGCAAATTGCTCCTCCTGAGATATTGATTGGTTCAGCTTTGCAGGAAGCTTTGTTGCAGTGTGATAGGCCTTCACAGTGATGATGTCTCCAGCAAGCTTCTTAGACTGATATTGATTTGTTGTCTCTTGAAAGCCTGGAGCTGATGAAGAACTCTGATGATTATTTTCTTGGTGATGCAGAGTTCCTTTTTCTGTAAAAGCCCTTTTTACTTCTTCTTGTGTTCTGCGTCTATTTTTTCTATCTGCTCTGTCTTCTTCCCTGTATTTGAAATCCGTAGATTTGATGGCGGAAGAAACATTCCCAAGAGTGAAGAAGCTTTCGAAATAGATCCGGACTTAATTCTACTGTAACTGTCTGTTTGAACGGCTATTTTCACTGGGAATGTTGACTGTAATTAATCCTCAATTAATTCTGCCAACTGTTACTGATTGCTCAAAAATCGTCGACCTGAACTTTCGTCGAGTTCATCAATCGTCGACCTGAGTTTGACATTCGTCGAACTCAGCTAGATTCGTCGAGCTGAATATCTTGCCTGCGTTCGTCGACCGGAGCTTGCAGTTCGTCGAGCTTAGTTTCTATTTCGTCGAGCTGAGAAACTGACTTGCTAATTTTGTTGAGCTGAGCACGTGTTGTCCACAAATCGTCGACCTGAGTTTGGCGTTCGTCGAACTCAGCTTCTGTCATCATTCGTCGACCTGAGTTCGTCGTTCGTCGAACTGCGTTCGACGATCGTCGAGCTGATTCTCTGACTTTGTCTTAACTGCATTTATTTTTGCAATTCTGGAGCTCTTCTAAATGACCAAGTCTTGAAAGAATCCTATGACCCGTGACTATACATGTTGGGTCATTATAAGCAACCCTAATAGTGTTCCTTGGCCAAATCCTAACCGGGGTTCCAACACCATGTTTGTGTGGGGTGTCAGTACGGTAAGGCTCATCGCCTTTAATTTAATAAGTCACAAACGAGTAGCAAGGTACCATTGGAGTGCATCTATGGTGATCTGATAGGGCCAACAGTTACTGCTAGTATTGGACGTAGTAGGTACCTGTTGGTGCTGATTGATGACTACTCAAGATACACTTAGGTGTATTTCATGAAGGAGAAGTCAGCAGATTTCCAATTGTTTGTGGAGTTCAAGGAGCTGGTGGAGGGCCGGCTTGGTCTGCGAATTAAAAAGTTCAGATCGGATAATGGTGGTGAGTTAATTTCATCTGAGTTCTCTAACTTCTACAGGAAGCACGGGATCCAGAGAGAGCTAACTTATGTTCATACTCCACAACAAAATGGAGTAGTGGAGAGGAAGATTCATCACTTGATGGAAACTTGAAAGTGTTGGCTTCATGAAAAGGGAATTCCCAGGTCCTTCTACGACGAAGGAATGGCCTACGCAACCTACGTCACCAATCAGATGCCTCTGAGTTCGATCAACATGAAGTCTCCCGTTGAAATGATGTTCAAGGAGAAGTTGAGCATGGAACACTTTCGGGTATTTGGATCAACCTGCTATGTTCACATCCCAGGTAGTCAGAGGAACAAGCTTGATGCAAAGGCGAGGAAGCTCATCTTTGTGGTCTATGATGAGCGGAAGAAGGGCTGGAAGTGCATGGATCCTGCGACAAGGAAGTTCTTTGTATCAAGAGACATTGCCTTTGATGATCTGACGTCGTATGGATGTGGCTCTGTTGAGCTGAAGGAGAGCAGGGTTGATGAAGGGGAGAAGGATGATGTTGAAGATCTTCAAGTGGAGCTACCTGTGTCACCAGGAGCTCTAGGTGTTCCAAGCTCTGGGGTAGAAGATTCTGGTTCGGGGAGCAGGGGGATTGATACACCAAGTGTGCCCGAGAATGGAGCTAGTTCTGAAGAAGCAGTGGAGGTGGTAAGCAAGGAGCAGACTCTTCGGAGATCGAAGAGGACCATCAAGCCACCTACTCGGTATTGCAATGGAAACATGGTGACCTTTGTTTCTTATTTCTTCGAAGGCCCCCTGGATTAGCGGGAGACTTCAAAGTTTGAAGAAGGCACTGGAGTCAAGGAGTGGGACGATGCCATGGATGAGGAGATGGCTGCCCTCAAGAAGAATAAAACTTAGGACTTGGTGCCCAAGGTTGATGGCGTTACTCCAGTAACTTGCAAGTGGGTATACAAACTAAAGATGAAGGCAGATGGAAGCATCGAGCGATACAAGGCTCACCTTGTAGCTCAAGGGTTTTCGCAACAGTATGGCGAGGACTATGAGGAGATGTTCAGTCCTGTGGCAAAGATGACTTTAGTGTGAGTGGTGATAGCTTTGACGGCTTGCCAGGGCTGGAAGATGTGGCAGCTGGACATAAAGAATGTCTTTCTTTACGGGGAGATCGACAAGGACAACTTCATTGATCAGCCACTTGGTTACGTATCTGAAAAACATCTGGACTATGTCTGCAAGCTCCGGAAAGCCCTTTATGGTTTGAAGTAGGCTGCTTGAGCCTGGTATGGGAAGATTGTAGAATACCTCTAGTTCTGCGGCTATCTTGCTTAAAATTCAGAGTCAAGCCTGTTCGTCAAGAAGAAGGGGGAGCTTCTGGTCCTTGTGGTTTTATACGTGGATGACATGATCATCACGGGGAACTCCAAGGAGGAGGTAGATAGGCTCTGGGCAGAGCAAGCTATAAGATTCGAGATGAAGGACTTGGGTGAGCTCCACCACTTCCTTGGACTTGAGGTGGAGAGGAAAGAGAGTGGCATACTCGTGTCCCAGAAGGGCTATGCGGAACGGATCATTCAGCTCCATTTGATTCAGGCATCAAACTTCGGCGGGATGAGGGGAGGATTCTTTCGGATCCTTTATTGTTTCGGGCTCTAGTTGGACTTTTATCTACTTGACGATTACAAGGCCAGACGTTGCCTATAAGGTTGGCTAAGTAACTCGGTATATGGCCGAACCCAGGAAGCCTCATCTGATGGCGGCAAGGAACATCCTTGAAGTACTGATGGCCACTTCTGATATGGGTCTCCTTTATAGGAGAGGCACGAGTTTTACTCTTCAAGGATACTCGGATGCTGATTACGGGGGAGATTCAGACGACCAGAAGTCAACATCTGGTTATGTCTTCACTTACGGATCAGGCAGTCTCTCTTGGTGCAGCAAGAAGCAAGACTCGGTATTCGTCTCTACTACGGAAGCAGAATCAGCCTTGGCAGCTCAGGAAGTCATCTAGCTCAGGAGACTAGTAGAGGACATCTATGAAGAAGAGTGCAGTCCTACTCTGCTGTGCAGTGATAATGAAAGTGCCCCGAAACTGGTGAATAATCCAGTTTGTCACGCACGGACCAAGCATATAGAGATTGAGCACCACTTCATTTGGGAGAAGGTGTTGGAGAGATCTCTTATGGTGGAGCATGTGAGGAATGAGGACAACATCACAGACATCTTTATGAAGCTGTTGTCGAAGGTGCTGTTTACATGGTTACGAGGACTGCTGTGCTTGATCACCACTTCTCACTTCTAGGGGGAGTGTTGAAAATTGTGAAGTGAAAGTGGGTGTTGATCAGGCAGACCGTGCAGCCTGGGTGGACTGATGGTGCGGCCTGGGTGGGCTTATGGTGCGGCCTGGGTGGGCTTATGGTGCGGCCTGGGTTGCTTGGTTATTTGCGACCTGGTGGCGGTGTTCAGTCAGTTCAGCTTGAGGTTCTGTTTTTGGCTCTCTCCTAATGTAACTGGGGGGATTGGTGGTGTATCTGCGGGATTGTTGTGGACTCTGTTTGAGTTTGTAGAGTCTATTGTGGCGGACTGTGTTTGGAGATCACAAGATCGGCATTGGTCCATGCCCTTGATCTCTGGTGGTGCGGTTGGTGATAACCGCGTTCATGGTGGCGGACTGTCTTTGGAGTTGGCAATCTGGATTCTTGTCCGCCAAGCTCGCGCCAACGGGTTAGTGAGTTGCTGGACTTGGTCACATTCTGGGATAAGTTCAATGTATTCGCAGAATCCATAATGTCTACTGGTTGACTGGGCGATCTGTGTATGTTGGTCGCGGACTTGTGTGGCAGGCTGGTGTGGTGTTCGCGGGATGTGCGGGCTGGTGTTGTGTCCGCATGTAGCGTGCAGACTGATGCAGTGTGTGGGATGTTGTTGTGTCCGCATGCTATGCAGTATGCGGACTGGTGTAGTCTCCGCCGGGTAGCAGACTGACTTCCTGACTTGGTGCCTAACTAATTGGCTGATGTTCAGCCTTGTACTTGCGGACTCAGTGGACTACGTTGTGCTAACTACAAGCTGGGGTGGTGATTCTATCCACTAGGGAGGTGACCACACTCCTCACCCCGCCGATAAATAGGACCCCCCCCCCCCCCCCCCGTACTTCAATAGTAACTGAATGAACAGTAAGTTGATCACGGATTAATTGCTACGTCCTCAGTTTTCTAGTCCACAAGGTTTGAGAAGGATTAACTGGTTGTTGTTTGTAGGTTAAGCAGCTAGCATTGTGAAGCCAGGATTCTGGTTCTGATTGCGGTCAGGAAGCAGTGGAGCGTGTCATTTACAATCGGCGGTTTGCAACGGGTCACATTTTGCTGATAGCCAGTCTTCTCTCCTTCAGCAATTCAGTTCAAGTTCAATAACCTGTTCGCCGGTCTCAGCAGACTAGGCGACCTGTTATTTCAGTTTGGCGATGGCTTGGAATCAGCTGTTTCAGCAGAATAACGGGTAGTCCACGAACTTCACAGACTCCATAGATCAGTTGTGCTGCAGCAGCTTGGCTGTCTCTACGGACACGGCGATCTCTGGGGTAGTCCGCCCAGCTTGAAGTTTCTTGTTTGCTTGTATGCGTCTCTTTTGTACTTGGTGAAATCATGTCTCACCATGTATACCTAGCCTCGTAAAGAAAATAGTTGATAATATAAGACTTGTGGTTGCTCTTTGTTGTCTCTGATTACTTAGGTTAGTTTATGGTTGGAGTGTTCCTGCACTTGATTTCCTCTTTCCTCTTGATCAAGTTGTCAACTTGATAGCTCTGGGA
Source organism: Platanthera guangdongensis (assembly GCA_039583875.1). NCBI lineage: Eukaryota > Viridiplantae > Streptophyta > Magnoliopsida > Asparagales > Orchidaceae > Platanthera > Platanthera guangdongensis. The sequence continues at coordinate 81,532,511 of CM077158.1, forward strand.
GTTTTTTCTTGGTACCAGAACTACTTGTTGATCAACTTGTGAAATTTCAACACTGCATACTCTAGGTGGAAATCCACCAATCTTTATGGTCGGGTGTTCATTTAGGGGATAGTCCTCCAGACCGCAGTATAAACAACCTACTGGCCCCTAAAACCTGCACTTCTCACCAGAGTCAACGTACTTCTATCGGTGTACCAATTGGACCAGTACTGAATGATCCACCATAACAAGCACAATCTATGTATAAACAATACCTATCCGAGCCTCCAGCCCGCATGGCCATCTTGTCCTCATATCTTATATATCATTGAGCCTTCAACTTGTAGGACTAACACGTCCTTAATTTGTCACTACCCTGAGCCTCCAGTTCGCAGGACTAATGCATCCTGAATCACTCCAACCTATACATAGGTGAAGTTGCTACATTGTTACTTCATCCTATTAGAATCTCAGGTACCAACTATAGTGACTCACGGTGGTAGTGGAGTGAGTATCTAAGCTCCTAAGAGGGCAGACACACTACCAAGCCTTGACCTTACGTATGACTCAATGCCAAGAACACAACATCGGAGCTCCTGCGTACTCTTGCTGGAAATCCAACACTCTTTATGGTCAGGTGTGCTTTTATTGGATAGTCCTCCAAGACAGAGTATAAATAACCAACTGGCCCCTAAAACCTTCCCTCCTCACCAGAGTCAATGTACTTCCGTTAGTGTGCCGACTGGACCAGTACCAAATGACCCACCATAATAAGCACAATCCATGTATAACAATACCTATCAGAGTCTCCAGCCCTGAAAGATAAGGTTTAAATCTGATTTACTCTAGAGGGGGGTGAATAGAGTAATGAATCTTTTTGGCTATTTTAGATTTTTATCAGAGTAAAAAGTATGTGATACCAATAATAACTTAAAAGAAAGACAATCTAAGTTAATCTACTCTAACACAGCATAACAATATATCACAGCACAACCTATCATAGCCACAGCAAGAACAACAGGAAAAAGGGCAACCAGACAATACAAGAAATTTTATAGTGGTTCCCCAACCTGGGTACATCAACTCTTATACCACCCTGGTAGGAATCCACTAGCAGGTTTTTGATCAGGTGACTGCCACCATAAGATCTACTTCCATGGAGATCTCACAACCCTTTGAGCTTTTGATCAAGTTCCCAAAAACCAAACATAAACATTTGGAGGGAGTTAATAAACCCTTTATACAGGAGGGGGAGAGATATTTGATGGTGTCTTCTCTTTCTCTAATCAACAGAGAAGACTAGTGGATTTGCTGTTGTCAAGAGCTCCTTCAGAAATCACTTGGAGCCTTGCTTAGGGTGTAGGTATTCAGCCTTGACTTGAAGTATTCCAAGAACTTGTGATGATCTGAATTCGTTATCCTTGAAAGCTCCTGGATTTGAAGTTGAAGAAGACTCTTGATTTGTTATTGTTGTTGTTCTTCTTCAGTAAGATCAAGGAGAAAACATGTTGTTTTCTTGTATAGAGAATTTCTAAATATCTTTCTGTATATTCTCTGGTTTTGTATTTTGCTCTACTTCTATGCTGTGTTCTCGCCATCTGAAAGAGAAAATCTCTTTTATATTCTGCAGGTGAATTCTCCTTTGAAATTTGAATCTCAAGCATTGAATGCTGATTGTCTGGAGAATGAAAATCTGCTGGAGAATGTTTGCTTTAATGATTTTCCCAACTGTCCAAATTAATTAAGCAAGTAATTAATCCCTGATGAAGACCAAAATCAATGCTGCCAATAACGGCTATATTCCAGAGAATATGTGCATTAATTACTCAAAAAATCACTATTAAATAATATAGAAAGTAAGGACAGAAATGAGGGAAAAACTCTACGTCAGGCTTGGACAGAATTCGTCGACCTCTAAATAGATTTCATCGATCGAAGATCCAAGTTCGTCAAGCTGAGAAATCTCGCTCGTCGACCTGAAAAAACCTGTTCGTCAATCTGAGCTCAGCGAACTGCATTATGGAGATAACTTGACTAATCTGCTCTCCAAGTTCATCGAGATGATAATCTGTCTTTGTCGAGCTGAGTTCAGCAAAATAAATGTGGAAAGAATGTGTTGAAGGATGAACTCCAGAATTCGTCGACCTGAGCTCGAATATCGTCGAGCTCAACTCAGAGAATTAACTCTGAGTTCGTCGAGTAGAGCACGACTATCATCGAGCTGAGTTCGACGAATATCGAACTTAAATTTTGAACTTGATTTCTTCTAAGTCTTGAGTTAATCTGAGGTCTTCTGCTGGTTGGTCCATGTAAAGTTGAACCTAAAGACTTAGCCTAAACTCTAGGACTCAAAGACATGACCCTGGATATACATTGTGGGTCAAAACATCCTAATTTGCGAACCTAGCCCAAATCCAACTAGGGATCCAATAATCTCCCCCTATTTGGGTGAGGTCACTAATACAAATGAAAGAAAAACAATCACATAGAGAGATAAATATATCTGGCAGAAAACTTAAATCATTCAGCAGATATGTACATAATCAAAAGCTTTGTGATTGATTAAACAAATATAGTTCAGTAAATAACAACTGAACAGAATGTCATTTGCTCTTCTTTTGCTTTTTTTTATCAGCTTTGTCTTTCTCAGAGGGCTGTGTGAATTTGATTTCTCTGTTAGGATTGGCTGCTTCACTTCTAGACATGGTCATCTCTGCAACTCCAATTATATTGATAGAGGTAGCTCTTGGTACAACAGCCTCTGGATGCAAGTTCATGTAAGCATCAACATTGAAAAAATTGTTAGCCTTTTCATACCTTTTAAGTTCTTGTCTTCTATAGGATGACATGGTGGAGTATTGAGAAGGATCTCTTCCTTCATCCTTGGCTTTATTAATCATGGAGAGTCCCACTAGCTCTTGGTATCTGGCCATTCTTGCAGTATTATCTTGTTCTGGATCTACAAATGGAATTGGTGGAGAATCTGGCCTTTTTGGACTTTCAGCTTTTTCAGTTTCAGATATTTTCTGTTGAATGTCTTGTTGTTGTTGTTGTTGCTGATGTCTGCTGCTGCTTGAGTATCTGTGTTGACTGCTTTCATGTGATCTTGAGTATCTATCTGGTTGTCTTTGATATGTTTGAGCATATGAAGTAGATCTCTGAGAAATATGTCTAGAAGCACCAGCAGCAGTAGGAGGAGGAGGAGGAGGACCTCTCCAGTTCCTTTGAGAAGGAGGAGGAGGAGAGTACCTTCTACTCTTCTTCCTGAATTTTTACTCATTTTTGGATAGCCACATCCATGCAGGCATCCCTGGATATGGAGTAATATTCTGTAGAATATAGTATGGAGTATCATGAGTGGGATTTGGTTTAGGAGCAGCTTTAGGAACAACCTTTATCTTCTTAACAACTTTCTTCTTTGCTTTAGTATTATCAGAATCCTCAGAGTCAGCACCATCATCTTCATCATCAGAAGATCCTTGAGGATTACCGTATAAGGCATCAATGGCCTTCAGAATATCTATGGATATTTGTTTTTCAGCTTGAGGAGCCACTGAATGTTCTGGAAGAGTTGTTGGAGCAACAATGGTTTCAGAAAATGTCAGACTTTCTTCTGCAATGTCTGCAAGAATAATCTCATCTAAATATGGTACAGGACTATCATCCGTCTTATATGTAGGAGGGGAGATAGCCTTTTGTTTTGTGGAGGAGACTAACTCAAGAACATTCTCAGTCATATGTTATTTTATGATCACTGGAGCAGCAAAACTTGCCTTGAGTTGCTTGGCAACTGTAGGGCTTATTGGATAAGTATATGGTACAATAGCCATAGAATGCTGATGAGAAAGACTAGGTAGAATATCTCTGTAAACAAAACTGAATAAATCTAGTAAAGAATCTAGGTTGACTGTGGGATTTAAAATATAATCACCAATAGTATTTATTTATTCTATAACTGTGTCATCCATCTCTGTATCCGAATCAATTAAATCAATTATATCTGCAGGAGGGGCTATCTCTGCTGAATCGTCAGTCATCTCAGAATCTGCTGCTGCTGCTGCTTCTGCTACTATATAGGGGGGAACTGGAGATTCTTCATAGAACATCTCCCCTTGACTGGGTTCAGAGGGTCCTAAAGCCAGTCCTCCAGAAGAAGGGACAGATGACAGAGCAGTAATTCTGAAAGAAAGAGAAGTGATGGAAGCAGAGAGAGGAGCAATAGCAGTGGCTATGAATTTTTCGAGAGTGGGAGAAATAAATGGAAGAAGATCTTTAGCTACATCAGAAAAATTTAGATATAGGGGTTCTGGAGCAGAGGAGTAGGGAGTGTGATGTGCACAATTTGAACACACAGAGAATGCATTGGAAAAATCTGTATGTATGTAGTCTGGAGCAGTAGATGGTATGTCAGTGTAAAGGACTGAAGGGATATCAGTGGGAAAAGGGATGGGTTCCTGAAGTGGAGAATTATGTGGAGATGGTTGAGGAGATAGAAGATTGAAAGAGGGTTGGGAGGTAGATGGAATTTCAGATATATTAAGTGGAGGTGGAGAATGTGGAGGTGGAGATAGAGGTGGTGTGGTATGTTCTGGAGATGGAACTGGTGTCGGAACTGGTGAGGGTTGATGTTGTTATTGAGTTGGTGGAGTATAAGCGGAGAAGATGATGGTTGTTGTTGAGGAGGAGGTGAAGGAAATCTGGTGGAGGGAAGGACATCTTTTGGAGGTGGAGGAGTGGCTATCACAGCCCTGGTGCTCTCAGAAGTCCTGGAAGAGGAAGAAGCCTTGGATGGCTTGGAGATGGTCCTCTCCCACCTTTCAAATAAGGCACAAGTCAGCCATTTAGAAGCATTGAATGAACACTATCGTGGAGACCAGTATTTCAGGAGCCTTTTCTTGAAGGAAGATTCCCAGAACTCTTCCAAAGCATACTTCCTTCTTATTGTTCTTCTTCTTTATTAACTCAAACAAGAGTTTTCCCCAGTTTACCTATTTCTTTTCAACCAGAGCACCCATCACCAAGAACTGGTGTCTGGTAATGTAGTCATGGGCGGTATGTTTTCCTAGTAGAACTTTGCCAACTACATTGGCTAAGAACTTATACTCAGAAGATAAGTTTTTCTTCAGTAGTTTATTTGGGTTTTCTCCAGAATGACCCATCTTTATCAGCATATTATCATAGTCATCACTATCCATTTCTATGTCTTTGTTTCCATTCATCAAACCAAAAATCTCAGTCAAAACAACGAGGGTTAAAGAAATTGGGTTACCGGATATAGTCCCGGTCACTGTATCTGCATCTGGTGTTGTGGCAGTGAATACCCATTCTCTAATCTCAGTTACTGCTATCTTTATTCTTTGGGTCATGAAATTCTTTAGGTTTTGTTCCTCAAACAATTTTAGTATGTCCAAGAAGATTTAGTCTGAGTGCTGGAAGGAATCGAAATCAATGTCAAAGCCCATGTAGAACTTCATCGCTGCCAAGGAGGTCGCCGGAATCGCCATTTGTTTGCCTGCAAAAGAAAAACATAGATCAAGTGCAAGGGAACAGAAAGTGCGGGACAGAGCTCGAAGAAAACCTAGATATATGGTTTTCAGAATATGAAGCAGCAGAATCTGTTCGACGAAAAATAAAAATTCTTCGATCTCAGGTCGACGAAATATTTTATTGACAAAAGAATTCGTCGATCTCAGTCAGAAGAAGTGAAAACATTTCGTCGATCATAGTTCGAAGAAAATTTTCTGAAGAAATATCTTCGATCTCCATTCGACAAAAAGAGCTTCATACACAGAGAGTTCGTCGATCTCCGTTCGACGAATTTCTCAAGAACTTTTCTCAGTTCGTCGATCTCCGTTTGACGAATTGAGACAAATTCTTCGACCGCAGACAAAAATTTAAATTAAGGCCTCTCCATTGATCATACCTAGCCGATTTATAAAGAACAGATGGTTCCTTTCATCCAAGGGTGTGGTGAAGATGTCTGCTCTTTGCAAATCAGTGTAGATGTAGACAAGCTTAATTTTTTTTTTGTCCACACACACTTTAATGAAATGATGTCTTATGTCTATGTGCTTAGTTTTACTATGATGCACTGGATTTTATGTAATAGAAATTGCACTTGTGTTATCACATAGTAAGGTTGAATTATTTAAGTTGAAGCCATAATGTAGGAGTTGGTTCTGAATCCACAATATCTGGGAATAGTAACTGCCAGCTGCTATATATTCTGCTTTAGTAGTTGAAGTTGACACAGATGACTGCTTTTTGCAAACCCAAGACACTAGTCTCATACCAAGGAACTGGCATGTCCCTGAGGTGCTTTTTATATCTACTCTACATCCAGCAAAGTCAACATCTAAGTATTCAGTCAACTCAAACTCTAACTCAGTTGGATACTAGAGTCCTAGACTAGGACAACTCTTTATATATTTTAAAATCCTTTTTAAGAAAATATGGTGAGATTCTTTAGGGTTCACCTGTAACCTAGCACAAAGACATGTAGCAAACATGATGTCTATTCTACTTGCTGTAAGATATAACAGGGACCCAACAATGGCCCTATATAATTTCTGATCTACATGTTTCCCATGTTCATCAGAATCAATTACAACATTTGTAGCCATAGGTGTTTTCTTGGCTGAGGCATCTGACATCCCAAACTTTTTGATTAGCTCCTTAGCATACTTAGATTGAGATATGAAGATGCCATCAGGTAGCTGCTTCACTTGGAGACCAAGGAAGTAGGAGAGCTCACCCATGCTACTCATTTCAAACTTCGAATGCATGAGATCAGAGAACCTCTTACATTATTTGGAATCTGTAGAACCAAAAATAATGTCATCTATATAGATTTGTACTAATAAGAATTGATCCTTATGGTTTCTAGTGAGTAATGTCATATCTACAATACCCTAGAAAATTTATGCTCTTGAAGAAAGCTACCTAAGGTTTCATAGTAAGCTCTTGGAGCTTGCTTTAAACTATAGAGAGATTTATGCAATTTAAAGACATAAGAGGGATGTGTAGGAGAGATAAAACCTGGTGGTTGTTCCACATAAACTTCTTCTTTTAGTTCACCATTCAAGAATGCACTCTTGACATCCATTTGGTATACTTTGAACTTTTTGTAGGCAACATATGCAATGGAAGATTCTGATTGCTTCCAGCCTTGAAACTGGTGCAAATATCTGGTCATAGTCAATCCCTTCCTCTTGTCTGTAGCCTTGAGCAACCAGCCTTGCCTTGTTCCTTATTATAATACCTTGGGCATCTAGCTTGTTTCTGAATACCCATTTTGTTCCAATGACTAGTTAGTCATTTGGTCTTGGAACTAAATCCCAAACTCCGCATCTCTCAAATTGGTTGAGCTCCTCTTGCATTACAATAATCCAGTGGGGATCTTGCTCTGCATCTTTAATGGATTGGGGCTCAATTTGAGATATGAAGCAGGCATGCATCAAGTCTTGGTTGAGTTGATGCTTAGTCTGCACACCAACTGAAATGTCTCCAATCACTTGAGATACAGGGTGATCTCTAAGTGTGACAAATTCAGTAGGAGGAGTTGGTTGAGCAACAGCTTGGGGAATTAATTCCTCTTGTGGAATTACAGCTGTTGTTGGTTCTTCACTAATTTTAATGTCTTCATCTTCACTGTCTTCAGTAATATGTGGAGAAGGATGGCCAACAGCCTCATTGGTGAGGGTTAATTCATTCAGCTTCTCACACAAATGTGGTTCCTGCAAATAGTTATTGTTAGAAATTTCTTTCTCCTTGTAAAACATGTTAGTCTCATCAAATAAAACATGGACCGATTCTTCTATTTTCATGGTAGATTTATTATAGACCATATATGCCTTGCTTACTTGGGAATATCCAAGAAAAATTCTCATTTCAGCCTTTGCTTCAAATTTTCTAATGTGTTTCTTATTGTTGTTGTGAATGTAAAATAAGCAACCAAATATTTTAAAATAGTCTACTTTAGGTTTCTTCCCTTTAAGTAGCTCATAAGGAGTCTTATTCTTAAGCTTGTATATAAGACTTTTATTCAGTACATAATTTGCTGTGCTCACAACCTCTGCCCAAAAGGATAGGGGCAAATGAACATCTGCAAGTAATGTGCTTGCAGATTCAATTAGGGTTCTATTCTTCTTTTCAGCAACCCCATTTTGTTGAGGTGTTCTAGGTATTGAGAAGCAGTGTCTGATACCTTCCTTCTCACAGAACTCTTGCATAAGAAGAGACTCAAACTCAGTACTATGATCACTTCTGATCAATGTAACTAGAGTAGAGTACTCAATCTGTATGTTCTTGAGAAAATCTGTAAGATCCTTGAAGTTATCATACTTAGATCTCAGAAAGAATACCCAAGTGAATCTAGAGAAGTCATATACAATCCTTAAAGTATAAGATTTCACTCCTAGACTTTGTACTGTAATAGGGCCAAAAAGTTCCATATGTAGCAAGTACAATATTTTAGTTGAGTCACTTTTATTTACAGATTTAAAACAATTTTTAGTTTGCTTGCCTAACTGACAAGCCTTGCAAAGGCTTTCCTTCTTATAGGGGCAAAAAGACAATCTTCTAACAAGGTTGTCCCTAGATAGTTTAGCAATGTTTTCAAATTAACATGACCTAATCTCCTATGCCAAAGGTCATTATTATTGCTAGTTAGATTAAATAAACATATTTCAGATTTAGCTGACTGGAAGTTAACTATGTAAATGCTTCCTACTCTAGTGCCAGTCAATACTACATGGTTATCTAAAGAAGTAATATTACATGAAGTTTTATTAAAGGATACATGAAACCTTTCATCACATAACTGACTTATGGACATGAGGTTGTGCTTCAGTTCATTTACATATGCTACCTTCCTGAAGGTGATTGCTCCAATCTTGACCTTTCCATAGCCTTCAGTCTTTCCACAATTGGAGTCGCCAAATATTACTTTGGGTCCTAACTTTGACTTGAAGTTGATTAGGTTGTCCTTATTTCTAGTCATGTGTTTAGAACAGCCACTATCCAGATACCACTATTACTCTGTGGTGGGATAGTCTTTCACCTACAAGGAAATAGATTAGCTATTCTTGACCCAGGTTACCTCGGGTCCTTCTTTCTTTACATAACTAAAACTGGAAATGTAAGAGTATTCAGGTTGGCATTTATAACCTAAAGGATGATATCTTCTAGGTGGAATAATCCATTAATTAAATTGGTTTATGGATGATCTTGGTTGATTATGAGTCATGGCAAGATTAAAGTTTCTGTTAAGATAAATAGTGTTCGACGAATTTAAGTAAGTTCGTCGATCTGAGTTCGATGAATGGGGATGAGTTCGTCGAACTCCACTCAGAGAATAAGAATATTCATTCTATGGGCCCCAAAATCGTCGATCTCAGGTCAATGAACCATACTGGTTTCGTCGATCGTAGTTCAACGAATAATTATAGTGGAAATCTTCATTCGGAGTTCGTCGACTTGAGTTCGACGAACTGTACCCATTTCGTCGATCTGAGTTCGACGAAATCTGCTGAACATTGTTATGATTGGGATTTTTCTTATTCCTTTTCTTATTCTTTTGTTTTAATTCAATTTGTTTAATATAATTATTGTTATCTATCTTCTCTTTTCCTTTTTCTGAAACAAACTTAAGTGTAGTTGTTAATATATTCTTCTGAATTAGTGGGGGTTGGATTGATGAAGCACCTAAGCCTAACTTGCCATTTATCCCGGCATTCACTGTGCTTGTAATGTCCATCAACTTGATGCTTCTCCCATTTAAGGATTCTTTAAGTTGCTTTGCCTCAGCTAACTCAGATTTTAATGATATGATTTTCTCATTTGCTAGAGTTAATTCATCCTTTAGTTTAATGTTTTCAGAAAACATGTTATCTTGTTCAAATAATTTTTCTCTAAGAGCTTTAATTTCTTTTTCAGAGTTAATCAAGTCAATACACAAATATTTAAATTCAGTCTTAAAACTATCTGAATTATAATCTAAGGAAGACAATACTTGATCTGCCTCTGATTCAGAAGTTTCATTGTCAGACTCTTTTGTTTGTTCCTCAACATCAGATGGGTTGCAAGAGGCATTGATAGCCATGAGGCAAACTTCCCTTGCCTCAGCTTCTTCTTCCTCTTCAGTAGAGCTAGAAGATGAGGATTCATCTTCAGTGTCACTCCAGGTCTCAGCCACAAAGCACTTCTCCTTTCTTTTGTGCTTGCTGGAGGATAGCTTGTTGTAGTGATGCTTCCTGGTTTCCTTTTCTCTTCTTTTCTCCTTCTTTTGATTCTGAGGACAGTCTGAGATAAAGTGTCCCGGCTTCCTGCAGCCAAAACAAACAATTTCTTTAGTGGGTGTTTTGTCATACATTGGTTTGTCATCCTGCCTGGATGACTTTCTTCTGAAGTCCTTCCTTGCCATCTTGTAGAATCTCTTGGCTAAGAGACTCAGGAGTTCTTCACTGGAAGTTGGGGCTTTTGTTCCTTCTGAAGCTTTGAAGGCTATGTTCCGCTCCTTTCTTGCTCTTGGAGGAGTCTTTTGCTCAGCAGCTTCTCTGACTTGATTAGTTGCTCATATGATTTGAGCTTTCCCAGAAGAGATTCTGTAGAAATCTCATTCAAACTTCTAGCCTCCTTGATTGGCCATATCCTGGAATCCCAAGTGCTGGGGAAGCACATTAGGATTTTATCATTTACTTCAGTGAGAGTGATATCCTTATCTAGGGTCTTTAGCTCACTGATAATTGAACTTAATCTATTGTACATGTCAGTAACAGATTCTGATTCATCCTTCATGAAGTTCTCATACTGGTAGATGAGAGTTGATCTCCTGTACTTTCTCTCATCTGCTAATCCAGCAACCATCTGGTTGAGAGAGTCCCAGATTGCTTTGGCAGATGTGCATTCAGCCACTTTTTGGAAGATGCCATCTGACATAATTTGGCCCAGTATATTCATGGCCTTTGCATCTGCTATCTTTGCTTTTTTTTCTGAGCATATGTCCACTCAGGTGGTGGAACAGCATGAGTGCTTGAGGTAGAGGTAGATGTAACAACTATAGGTTGAGGAGGACCTGTCAAAATAGAATTATATATGTCCTCATCAATAGAATTCATATAAAGTCTAATTATTGCCTTCAAGATTGCAAATTTATTCAAGTTGCAGACTGGAGGTCTGGTGCTTGCATAATCCTTGTTCTGTGCCATGCTGTGAAAGTAATCAGAAAAACTAGATCAGATCTAATGAGGATCTTTTTGTTCAAGTGTTAACTTGTACAACCAAAGAAACCTGCTTTGATACCAATTGAAAGATAGGAGTTAGATCTGATTTACTCTAGAGAGGGGGGAATAGAGTAATGAAACTTTTTGGCTGTTTTAGATTTTTATCAGAGTAAAAAGTATGTGATACCAATAATAACAGAAAGAAAAAATAGTCTAAGTTAATCTACTCTAACACAGCACAACAATATAATACAGCACAGCCTATCACAACCACAGCAAGAATAATAGGAAAAAGGGCAACCAGACAACACAAGAAATTTTATAGTGGTTCCCCAACCTGGGTACATCCACTCTTCTACCACCCAGGTAGGAATCCACTAGCAGGTTTTTGATCAGGTGACTGCCACCACAAGATCTATTTCCAGGGAGATCTCACAACCCTTTGAGCTTTGATCAGGTGCCCAAAAACCAAACGTAAACTTTTGAAGGGAGTTAATAAACCCTTTATAAAGGAGGGGGAGAGAGATTTGATGGTGTCTTCTCTTTCTCTAACCAACAGAGAAGACTAGTGGATTTATTATTTTCAAGAGCTCCTTCAGAAATCACTTGGAGCCTTGCTCAGGGTGTAGGTCTTCAGCCTTGACTTGAAGTATTCCAGGAACTTGTGACTGATCTGAATTTGTTTTCCTTGAAAGCTCCTAGAGTTGAAGTTAAAGAAGACTCTTGATTTGTGATTGTTCTTCTTCTTCTTCAGTAAGATGAAGGAGAAAACAGGTTGTTTTCTTGTACAGAGAATTTCTGAATATCTTTCTTTATATTCTCTGGTTCTGTATTTTGCTCTGCTTCTATGTTGTGTTCTCACCGTCTAAAAGAGAAAATCTCTTTTATATTCCGCAGTTAAATTCTCCTTTGAAATTTGAATCTCAAGCATTGAATGTTGATTGTCTTGAGAATGAAAATCGACTGGAAAATATTTGCTTTAATGATTTTCCCAACTATCCCAATTAATTAAGCATGTAATTAATCTCTGATGAAGACCATAATCAATGCTGCCAATAACGGCTATATTCCAGAGAATATATGCATTAATTACTCAGAGAAATTACTGTTAAATAATATAGAAAGTAAGGACAGAAAGGAGGGAAAAACTATAAGTCAGGCTTGGATAGAATTCATCGAACTCTGAATAGATTTTGTCAACCTCTGAATAGATTTCGTAGACCAAAGATCCAAGTTCGTCGAGCTGATAAATCCTGTTCGTCGACCTGAAAAAACCTGTTCGTCGATCTGAGCTCAGTGAACTGCATTCTGGAGATAACTTGCCTAATCTGCACTCCAAGTTCGTCGAGCTGATAATCTGTCTTCGTCGAGCTGAGTTTAGCGAAATAAATGTCGAAAGAATGTGTTGAAGGCTGAACTCCAGATTTCGTCGACCTGAGCTCGAATATCTTCGAGCTCAACTCAGAGAATTAAGCCTGAGTTTGTCGAGTAGAGCACGACTATCGTTGAGCTGAGTTCGATGAACGTCGAACTTAAATTCTGAACTTGATTTCTTCTAAGTCTTGACTCAATCTGAGGTCTTCTGCTGGCTGGTCCATGTAAGGTTGAACCTAAAGACTTAGCCTAAACTCTAGGACTCAAAGACATGACCCTGGCTATACATTGTGGGTCAAAACATCCTAATTAGTGGACCTAGCCCAAATCCAACTAGGGATCCAACAAGCCCACAGGACCATCCCTTTTCTCAAATCTTATACAATACCGAGCCTTCAGCTCGCAGGACTAACACGACCTTAATTTATCACTATCTCGAGCCACCAGCTCGCAGGACTAACGAGTCTAGAATCATTCCAACCCAAATACGGGTGAAGTTGCTACATTTTTCCTTTATCCTATTAGACTACTCGTGTCTAACTTTTAGTTGTTCCTAGAAGTTTAAGGTGAATCCTGGACTTCCTGAGGGCTACTAATGAAGGGCTCGCAGCGATACTAAGGAATATAATAGGCTGAAGCACAAATCCCTCATTCCAGGACAATTACTTTTATTAGTGGCTACTCATTACTTATAACCCATTCTCATTGTTACTATTAAGCTATCATAATGTCTTATGATACATATAGGGGAGTGATGATCTTTCGTCGGGCTCCAAGACTAATACTTCCCCTTAGTGTCCATGTTCAGTAACCCTCATCATCCCATGGTGACTTGACCTGAGACTTCAACCAGAATTCTATGGTTATTCATTTTCCACTAACTTAATCCATATTAACTCCTATAATCACATTCCATGGTTTACTCTTAATCAAAACATTCTCTTGAATGATGTTCAACCCTTAAGAACAACGATAAACTATGTGCGGTGCAAATCTCATATATTTAACTACCTGCCACCAAACTCACACTAATAATGTACCATGATTATAATATCGTCCTGAATAATTTTCATAATTTTCTAAGATGATTAAGGCCACATTTATTCCTTTATTTAAATGTGTGACATGATTCTAAATTAATTTCAAAACTATAGTACGGAAGTTATCCAAAAATTCTACAACTTCTACGGGGTGATATAAATGACATATTTTATCTATGTTCCTAATTTCATTAATTTTCTAAGTGATCTTGATTTCTAATCAATACATCAATTTTCTACTATTTGCACACCAGAATGAAATGGAACTAGTTTTTTTCTCTAAAATGCAACCTTCACTATATCTTGTCCAATTGAACTAAAATTCATACGATAGGTTTATCATGACTAAATTAAGGAATGACCAATATTTCATAACATTTCAAATTAATTTTTCCATAAATAAAAATTCATTAATTTTTTGACTTGTATCAATTTTCAATGGAAGTACTATATATAGAACTCCAAATGCTCTAATAAAATTATCAGTGGTACTAAGTGATGAAATATAAAGATTTACAAAGTTTCACAATTTTCCATAAAAATTATTACCATAATTTCCACATATGATTAAAAATGTAAATATGTCACTTTGTAGAGTAAGTACTAAAATAATCACTTCAAAAAGTCTGAGAAAATTACCATGGATTTATAATAACCTAAAAACGGTCTAGCTAAAATTCCATAATTTTCATTAACACAAATGTGTGATAATTTAAATTCTTAGGAATTCCCCATGCATATGACTTCAAAAAATCCTACCAAAATTTTCAGATGTTTAAAAGATCAATTATAACCATGTGATAGAAGTTTGGATTTTTCCTATTAAGTCACATTTATTTCATTAATACATTTTTGTTACAAAAAGAATTATAATTAATTTCCTAGGATGTTTGACACCAAAAATCCTAATCTATCTATGGATGGCTCCTTTCATCATAATAGATGCCTCACCAAAATTTAATTGACATGAATCACGGCCTTTGTGCATGCTAAATTCACAAAATACACATTTTTGACAAAGGCACATTTAATTTCATATATGCCCTAGGTCATGCATGTGGAATCCATCAACATGCAGAGGTCCAATTGGACTCAAAATTTTATTAGTGACTTCTTATATCCTAAATAGAATGTCACCCAAAATTTGGATCATTTTAAGTAGATTTGACCACATAATTTATTAACATATGAAAATCACATCTTTCACAATACTATAGAAATATTTTGACCAAAAATTCCCATTTTTGGATAGAGGATGTGTCTAGGGTACATGCATGAACGGTACAAATTTCAGACCCTTGCAAGCCACCATGTGAAGGATATTTACATTTGAAGGTCTGGCCCTTCACTAGGACATAGCTCAGTAAAATAGCCCTACATGGCGTTGTAGGACTCCAAATGGTCTAATTTAAATTTCTAATTTAAGTAGACACCTTGGGATACCTTTTTTATGTTGATCACTTTCCCTGAAAATGCCTCTATGTACTGGCGAACCCGAGCACTCCCATTTTCATGGAATTTCTTGATTTCCTCTCATGGGATCGGGCTCAATTGAGCCCGATGTCCCTCATAGTTGATCTAGATGACTAGAACAGTGGGAGAGGAGGAGAAATGGACCTTGATCGGGGCCCGATGACAGTGATGGCGGCAGTTGGCCCTGGAAATCTCCATCTCCGGTGAGCTTGCTCGATCTCCCGATTCTCCACCAAAACCTTTGATCCAATATATCATTTTGACAGATTAGTGCCTTCTGAAGCTAATGGAATGATCAAAATGAGCTGATATTATCTATATTCATGGTTGCCACTAAGAGAAATTTCATCCACCGCCTTGGATGCTCCTCCTTAGCTCCAAGTGGCACCTCATTTGCTGGAAATTGGCTGGAAATGCTATGGGAAGCTCTTTGATGAGGTTGGGCAGATGAATGAGTTGTCAAGTGGCCTTCATTGCTTAATTCAAGTTTGTCTCTTGTGTCAAATTGGGGAAAATTCCAAATTACCCCCTTGCATGTCACTACTATTCAAATCTAGAGGGCTATGGGTTGTAATTAGCCTAATGGGATGCTGGTGGACTTGGATTGAGGCCTTAGCCCATTGGGAATTCACTCGGGCTCTCATTTTCCACTTTAGGCCTTATGTTGACCGTGGTTGACTTGGGGGTTTGACCTGGTTAACTGATGTGTGGTCTAGTCCCCTGTGTGTGTCTTGAGTCCCTTTACACCACCCAATGTTGATTGGGCTATGGTGATTCCCTTATTGGGCTAATTTAGCCAATAGGTGTAATTTTGACCAAAATTGGGGGAAGTTCGACTTTGGTCAAATTGGATGAATTGGCGGACCAATGATTTGGTTTTTGGATCCATTGAGTCCCTAATGATGTTATATGGTCAGGGTTTAGGTCAATTTGACCAATTGAAGACCAATTGATCCTTGATTGAGTTAGGCTATGTGGACCCAAAGTTGACTTTGGTCAATTTGGCTTACTTGATGACCAAGTGATGGGGGTTTTCAGTCTAAAGTACTCCTATTAGGGTTTGGAATATAGTGGTTGGGTCACTTTGACCATGTGATGCCTAATTTAACAAATTAGGGTTGAGTTGATCTGAGTTTGACTTTGGCCAATTTGGCCAATTGGTTGACCCCACCATGGGTCTTATGGTCAAGTGAGTTTCCTATAGGGTTAGGGACATAGTGGTGAGGTTAATTTGCACTTGTGGGTTCAATTTGTGCTCGTTTGACCAATATTAACTTGTACACTATATTGAGCCCCATGTGAGTTCACCCTAACTCATTAGGCTCTAAGATCACCACATCTTCTGACTCATCACACTCACCACATGTCCTACCCTAATTTGTGTTAAGGGGTTCTAGAAGGAAATGGTATGTTATACCAATCACCTCCACCATGATCATCACAGATGGTCACGCATGTAGCTCATCACAAAGTCCCCGCTCTCCTTTTTGCTTCAGCTCACAACTTCAGGGACATAGACGGCATTTGATGCGGCCCACACAAAATTCTAGCTGCACACCCAATATGCGGGGTACGGGTATCCAAGCAGCCTCCCTACTAGAGCGTAACCACTTTATAGTGGAAGCCATCTGAGGCCAAATCGCCCCAATGCAACCGCCCGAACCACTTGAGGAAGGCATCCATCATGATATTTGTCACACGGGAGTCACCCCACACGAAAACGTTTGTGCGTAGAAAATTCCTCGCGTGACAAGTCTCGCACCGGACTCATCCCATGCAGAATTTCCTGAATGGGCTCATGCATGATTTCCTGCATGGGAATTATCTCACGTAGGAGATACCTGTGTGAGATTTTCAGAAAAAGTCCATCTTGCGCGAGATTAGGCGTTGACTTGGTCAGCACCCTAGACAACACTCCTAATTAGGGAGTGTTGTTCACTCCCCTACAGGGAAGCACAAGTGATAACCATCATAACTCCCCTGATAGGAGTGGTGCAGCTATTTCTAGGGGACGTTGTCCATGCGATGGTTGTGCGTCCCCATCTCTTCTGCGGCCACAGCCACTATCTCCTGTTTCTTCCGCGGACGCTGCCATCATCATCCCTCATTTCCACGGATGCTGTCACCCTTATCTTCCACCAATTCCATCGCCGTCACCCTTCTCTTCCACCAATACCGCCGATGTCTCCCTTTTCTTCCACCAACGTCACTATCGTCGCCCCTCTCTTCTACAGATACCGTCACCATCACCCCTCTCTTTCGCGGACGACGTCACCATCACCCCTCTCATCCATGGGCGTGTCTTCATCGCTCTTCTCTTCCACTAATGATGTCGTCATCTCCCTTCTATTCCACCGATGTCACCGCCTCCGCCCTTCTCTTCCACCGCCCTGTCGTCGTCGCCCGTCTCTTCCACTAACTCCGCCTCCACTGTCATCGCCCTCTCGTCCACCAACACCATCGTCATCTCCCTTCAATTCCACTAACGATGATGACGATGCCCTTCTCTTCCATTGACACCTCCACCATCTCCCTTCTCTTTCACCAACTTTTTCATTGTTGCCCCTCTCTTCCACGGTCACCGCCGCCATCACCCCTCTCTACCACAGACGTTGTCATCATCATTGACCGCATACGCCGCTCACCAGCCTCCATCATCGTCAGTCTCTGCCATCACCATCGGCCTCCTCATTGTCGTTTGGTCGGCCTACTCCACCGTACATCCTCTACCATTGGTTGTATTCTATCGTCCCCCCCCCACCCTCGAATTCTTGGTCATTTCCAAACCTTAGTTGTCTGATCACATTGGCGCAATCTCCATCATTTGATCTACACATAACTACCCACAACCTCCATGCAATCTCGTCCATCCATCTCGCGTAACCACCCTCGTAACTTCTCGTAGTGGAGATGCATTTAGAAAAAAATAATGGTTGGTGTGCAGTTAATAATCATCTTAAATTATTATAAATATATGTGCCCTGATTTATATTAATTCAGTCTGCAAATATTAAATTGGGTGATTATGGTCTGCGGATGGATGCGTAACCACCATAACCACACCTGGGGACCAGACTCTCCTTCATTTCAACCTTTTCTCCCACAGGAATTCCTCCTATGGATTTATCTCTCCTCTCTCATTCCTCCTACAGATTTTCTCTCTCTCTCTCATTCCTCCTACAGATTTTCTCTCTCCTCTCCTACTCCTCCTACGAATTTTCTCTCTCCTCAACCATTTATCCTATGATTTTTCATTCTCTCCTCCTTAAATGTGTGCACGTCCCTCTGTGCACATGTTCCTCCATGATCGCACTACCCCTTGCGCGCGTCTCTCTTCCTAAGTGTGCACGTCCCTTTATGCACACATTTCCCCTTGCACAGACTCCCCCTTTTGCACATATCTCATCCTAAGTGTGCATATCCCTCTATGTGCACGTTCCTCCTTGCGCGTGTTCTCGATTTGCGCGTGACTTTCTTCTAAGGTGCACACGTCACTTAGTGTGCACGTTCCTCTTTGTACGTTTTCCCCCGTACACATGTCCCCAGTGCATCATCGTGCACTCTGCTCTCAAGACCATTCTAAGTGTGATTTTATACGCTCCACTCTCAAGCCCACACCAAGTATGCCACCGTGTGCACTGCTCTCAGTATTTGCCATAAGCACTGAATGCTCTCAACTCAAGAGCAAGAATACCATTAGCCGATAATACCAACACTCCAAACTCTTCCAAACATAACAGGAGATAAGCCGTGTAAGATAAGGCTTTCTGGAAGTTTCGATCATGCTTTGAGGCATCAGTTATTAAGACAAACAAAACAAGCAACTCCCGCCTCCAGGAAACATTCAAAGACTCCAAAGAATCTAGATTATGAAGCCCCTATTATAGCAGAAAAAAGAATAACCTCTGTGAGAGGTGGCATGTCACCCTCCGAGCCCAGTACACACTCTTTCTCCCTCTTTAAAAATTGTAACGAAGCACAACATGTTGTCCTTGATTCCCTCAAAAGCCCTATAACACACCAATGTATAGTGGAAGTTTGATCGGCATAGATCAAGCCACATGGGTTTTCACACAGTTGACGGGTTTTTCACGTTAAAAAAATTATCTTCTCAGCTTTCTATTTTCTGTGATTGTTTGCGTGCTCGACTGCTCTCGGGCTAAGGTGATTCAATTTAGTCCAGTCTACCAGGAGGGTTGACTTGGTTACAACAATCTTGTTTCTTGTTGTGTCATGTTCTATGTTTGTATTTTCTTTACTATTGTACATTGCTCATTATATAATAATTATGATCATACATTTTCTCTTGAATCATGGATAACTACTAGGATAAAAGATATGTACTATAATTTGATATTTTTGCATATTCATTTCTTTCAGATTGCCATTGTCTGAAATTAGTATCAGAACTTTGTATCATGAGTTTTGTTAAAATGCATATATATTTAACTCTTCACCACTATACTTTAAAACTTCCACATAAAGATAATGTATTTTTTCTAAGTTATTTATTTTAAACCTAATAATACTAATTCAACTCCCATCTAACAAACACAGAGTTTCTTTCCAAAATGTTTGTGGCATCACGAGCCACTTGAAGTGCACTCTAACTTTTGCTTTTAGACGAGTCGAGACAATTGGTATCATAGGGAGGTTAGCTTCTAAAGATAAAAATCTTATAGTTTTCACATATTTTGAAAATGCATTGTATAAATATATGTATGCATACATTATTTCTTCACCTACCCTCTCACTATCTGTTGTTCTCGTCTAAAAGACTCACACTACACTAATAATAATGGATAGCATGCACATTAATGTTAAGGGATTTTGAGCAAACTTAATATTTTATATGCATATGAATTTTCAATAGAATATAGACCGCTTGTGAATATTTAATGGTTATGAGCAAATTTAATATTTTCAAGTGCGATGACTTTAGTAACATAATTTTTATGACATGTTAAGCGATATGAGCACTTAACATTGTATGTGTATCCCTTCACGAACTCCTTAAGAATGCATTTTAGGCACAATGACATTACATGTATAACTTAAATCATTGCACGAGTGATAAGCTAAGAATAATAAATAATGATTGTACACACATGGATTTACTAATTATTTACTATTGCAAGCGATTCCATTATTGCATTTTCAAGATCATTACTTAAAGTTGTCCAATGAAAATATTGTAATTATTATATGATTTATATATACGACTGTATAAAAATGTTAGAACATCTAGTTTCAAATCACTGATAGTTGTATTCAGTCTTTTTTGTTCTTCTTGACTATCAGTCTTACCCGATTCTCTTATATCTCTTTCTAGATGGCTCCTAGGTGGCCATGTCGCAAGCAGGCAACCTCTTATATAGGAGAAACTTATGGAGATGCCACTGCCTAGCATCTAAGGCAGATTCTGGATCATCTCACTCGCTTGGAAGAGGATCGACAATGTCCTGATCCATCCTTTAGTTCCGGCCGTGCAGGGATAGATGTAGTAGCCATCCCTACTGCCACATTTGGATTCACTCCTCATACATTTAATCCTGGAACAAACTCACCTGCCATCATCCCCCATAACCTAGTGATTCCGTTTGCATCAAATTCGATTTCTCCTCCTGTAGCAATTACAGATACTCTAGCATTCAAAAGTCTAAAGTCGCCATCTTTCAATTATGATTGTGACTACTTTATCATATCTGAGTGACTCTCCTAAATGGAGAAGCACTTTGAGTTTGTTGGAGTTTTGAAGGCTCAAAAGATTCTTCTTGCAACCTACTAGCTGATTGATGATGCTTACACCGGGTTGATTTAGCAACACAACCTCCCCAATTCTGCCCCCATGACTTGGGGTCAATTTAAGGAAGCTATCATGGAGAAGTTTCTCTCTTCTCTGGAGCGAGACAGGCTAACTGAGAAGTCTTTGTCCCTCGAGCAGCCCAGCAGGACACTGACAAGTATGAAAAGGAGTTCTCCCGCCTATCCCCCTTACTATGGAGTTGGTGTCAAACAATTCTAAGAATATCAGTCGCTTTGTTAAGGGACTTCATTATAACATTCACCAACATATGGTAGCTCATGGATACACCACATATGTCGAGATTGTGGAAGCTGCCTTGCAAGGGGAAGCTATTGAGCTAAAGTGTGTTGCTAAGGATGTCTAGCATGGTATGAGCAATACCACATCATTTGAGTACAAGCGTAAGGGTACTCCATATTAGGAGCATGGCATCAAGTATAAAGAGGTGTGTGCCTTTTGCCATAAGATTGGCCATGTTGCGCAAGTATGTCACACACTCTTGAATAAATAGAAGATGGTTGTCCCTGCACTGGAACCTCAAATGATGCTGGCAGCAACCTCCACTATCAATGCATACTACAAGAAGCCAGGTCACCTATTGAAAGACTGTCTCCATAAGAATAATGCTTGTTATAAATGTGGACAAGTTGGGCATCATATCTAAGTCTGCCATATGAATGAATGACCAATTCTTGTTCAACCTTTACAATATGTTTCAGGAGATCAAGCGAAAGGTAAAACTGTGTTGAACATCATCTCCCAGGGCGAGGCACTTGCATCTACTAAAATCATCTCTAGTATGTAATGCATTGTTTCTAATTCTTTGCATCTTAATTTATTTGCCTTAGTATCGAACAGATATGATTTGCATCTGTGATTTCCATTTCCAGGGAGATTTAGAGTCAAGAATAAATCAATGCAACCACTTTTTTATTCTAGTGCATCTCATTCATTCATTGCATGTCATATTGTGGACCTTCATCGCTAGCCAACTTCTCCACTTGAGGTCCCATATGAGATATTTGTGTCTAGTCATCTGCATCTTTCTAATAGGGGTATCCTCAATTGTCTTATTATGCTTAGTGAACTGTGAGTCTCAGTTGAACTCATGGTCCTGGATAAGTCCAAGTTTAATGTCACCTTGGAAATGAATCTTTTGATTGTGTATAGAGCAAAAGTGGATTGTGGGGAAAAGATGGTAACTCTCAGCATTTATGACCAAGACTACATCATTTATGTTCTGACTTGTAGTCATATGAAGGTGATTTCTATTGTTTATGCCACTCGCCTTCTTAGATAAGGGTGTTCTGCTTATTTTGTATATACTTCACTTTCAGATTTTGCCTCTACTCAACTCGAATAAATTCCAATTGTTTCTGAGTTTCCTGATGTCTTTCCTGCCAAATTTCCTGGGATGCCTCTTGATCGAGATGTGAACTTCTCTATTGATGTAGAGCCTGGAATGTGCCTCATATCTAAAGCTTCATATTGTAGGCCCCCGTGCGAATTAGAAGAGATTATATCATAATTGGATGAACTGCTTGATCGAGGATATATTTGTCCTAGATCTTCACCTTAGTGAGCTGTCGCTCTCTTCGTGAAAAAGAAGGGTGAGTCCACGATACTTTGCATTGACTATCATGACCTAAATAAGGTGATAGTTAAGAATAACTATCCCCTTCAATTCATGAATGACCTCTTTGATCAGATCAAGGGTAGTATAGTCTTTTCTAAGATAGATCTCAGATCGGGTTACCATCAGCTGAATATCAAGGAATCTGATGTCCACAAGTCTGCCTTTTGGACTTGGTATGAACATTTTTGAATTAATCTAAGTGTTGTCATTTAGTTTGACTAACACACCTTTTGCTTTTATGGATATGATGAACGGTGTCTTCCGTGAATATTTGAATAAGTTCATCATCATATTTATTGATGATATTTTGGTCTATTCTAAGACTCATAAGGATCATATGACACATCTTAGGCTCACTCTTTATACTCTTTGTCAACATTAAATTTATGCCAAGCTTGAAAAATGTGAGTTCTGACTAGATTGCATTGCTTTCTTGGGGCATGTTATTTCATGAGATGAACTTTTTGTTGATCCTGTCAAGTTTTTTGTAGAATTATGGACTAGAAACGACCTACTTATCCTAATATAATTTATAGTTTTCTTGGATTGGCTGGCTACTATTGATGTTTTGTACAGAGATTTTACTCTCTTGTTGCTCCTCTAATAAAGCTAACTCAAAAGCATGCTAGCTTTAGAGTGGTTAAATCAGTGTGAGTAGGCCTTCTTGGAATTGTAGCAAAATCTATGTTTGGCGCCAGTTTTAGCTCTTCCTTTAGAGGGGATTGATTTTTAGTTTACACTGACGCTTCCTTAGTTTGTTTGGGATGTGTCTTGATGAAGGATGATCATGGTACTACTTATGGGTTGAGGTAATTGTAATCTCATGAGCGCAACTACCCCACTCATGATTTGGAATTCACTGCGGTGGTGTTTGCATTAAATCTTTGATTGCATTATCTCTATGGCATGAAGTGTCATATCTATACTGACCATTAGAGCTTGAAGTATGTTTTTGTTCATAGATATCTCAATATTTGTCTGAGGCGATGAATTGAATTCATAGTAGATTATGACTTACAACTCATATATGTTCTTGATAAAGCCAATTTGATAACTGATGCGTTAAGTCGTCAAGTTTCTGTTTGCCCTTGTGCTTGCACTTATGACAATTACCAATACAACCTTGATAGATGACCTTGAATGAATGTATATATTTATCTCACTTGAGGGTCTAGAAGAGGCTTTTGGTATGTTATGGGTGGAACTTGTAAAATATTTACGACCATCTAACCCCATACTCCAGCGCATTCGCTGAAAGGTTGAACTTGGTACCTTCCCAGACTTCTCTATCTCTGGCGATGTCTTCTATTTCAGTGGTTGTCTTTGCACCTCTGATGTTCCTGAATTGCTTGATCATATATGCCAAGAATCTTATTAATCCCACACATCTAGTCATTTGGGAAATAATAATATGTATCTGGACTTGAATCAAATTATTTGTGGCCCAGTATGAAGAAATACATAGTTTGCTTCATTTATTGATGTTTGACATGCCAGAAGGTGAAATCTTAAGGTCAGCATCCTAGTGGCCTTTTTTTAACCTCTTCCTATCCTTGAATGGAAGTGGTAAGACATCTCTATGTACTTCATCACAGGTTTTCCCCACACTCCAAGGTGGCATGATGATTTTGGGTCATAGTGGATTGTATGACTAAAGTGGATCACATCATCCCCTATAAGGAAGGTCATTCCACTGAGAAGATGGCTCAAATTTATTTATTAGAGATTGTTAGATTTCACGGGATTCCTTTGCAGATTGTTATATCGAACTCAACCTAGGCACTATTTATCATCTAATGACTGATGGTCAGACTAAAGGTTTAATAAGGTATTTGAAGACATGCTTCGATGTTACATTCTAGATTACAAGGGAGCTTGGGATAAGCACTACCATTGGTTTAATTAACCAACAATAATAGATATCAATAGAGACTCAAAAGGGCCCCTTCGAAGCATTGTACGGGTGACATGGTTGGACACTTTTCTATTGGTTGGAAGTGTGTGAAAAGTTTGTTTTAAGGACTGAGTTACTTTAGGAAAGGGAATAAGCCACATGGAATAATTGACTTAAACTCAGTCGCACCATAGAGCGATAGAGAATGTATGCAATCCAGCACCACCGTTTGTTAGAATTTGATATGAGTGATTAAGTGTTCCTGAAGGTTCCCCTTCTCTCGGGGTGAAATAGTTTGGCCACCATCATAAGCTTAGCCCGAGGTTTGCGGGATCGTATACTATCTTATAGCATGTTGGAGGATCTTCATATCGACTTGATCTACATGCTGATTAGGTTGGTGTTCACAATGGCTTCTATATTAGTCAACTTCGGAAGTACATCTGTGATACTAACCGCGTCATTGAAGAAATTCTTATGATTCTTAAATCCAATCTTTCGTATCAAGCCAAACCCACAAAGTCGTGGAGTATTCAGTACGCAAGCTTCAAAAAGGAACCATTCCTATGGTAAGGGTTCTTTGAATACATGACAAGTCTGAGGAGTACACTTGTGAAGTCAAATTTGATATGTGTAGCAAGTATCTGCAACTATTCTCTTGATCTTGGTAAGCCTCCGAACTTATTCTCCTTTCTATTTCATAATATTCATAGTTAGCTTCCATACCTTGATTTGTAAATCTTGTTGAAAAAAATAGTATCTGGATCTTTTTCATAAGAGGCCACATTCAGGGACTCTTTAAAAGTTTTTGGACGAAACTTCCTAAGTAGGGGATAATATAACAACCCATATTTTAAAAAAATGATTTAAATGAATTAAATATAATCAACGGCATTTTATAAATTAACCTAAACTTCCCACTCTAAATCTTAGCTGAGCACCCTTCCCGATTTATTCCATTTTCTTTGGCCTAATTCTTCACACCCGTCTCCCAGTTCTTCCGCTCCAGATTTTCGCAAGCTGCATCGCCTCTCTCCTTCTATTCCCACAACCTCGACACCATTCCTCCCCCTCTTCTTCTTCGACTCATAAGGGCAGCACAAGGGAAGGTTATTCTCCCTCTCCTCTCCTCTCTCGCTTGAGCAGCCACACTCCTCTCTCCTTTCAATCCTTGAGGCTAATATTGAACTTCGATCGTAAGAGTCCAGAAGACCAATTGACCTTCTTATCCTCCAAGGGGTTAGCAATCTCCATCTTTCTCCATCTCATGGACAACAATCACTCTCTACACCAAGAGTCAACAATCTTAAGTTCCACTCTTCCTCTTTGTCTTGGATGATGATTACGAGGGGGCAGCTAGAGTTTCCTTTCTTCTCCTTCTTGGGTTCGGATTTGGCTTCCTTAGATAAGGTTCTCCATCCATTCCTCTTTATTAAGATTTTCTTACATCCTTTACAATTATTTTGTGCTCCAAATTATGTATATATGTTGATCAATGTTTATGCCCTCTTAGAATTGATTACATTTTCGTATTTGTGATTTCTGATGCCACTCATTGAAGCAATTGGTGGGATCACTCAAAACCCCTTCCAATTTAGGGTTTCCCTAACCTGAGTGCTGCAAAATTTTTATTTTCTGCATAATAACCTCCTTTCCCCCACCTTTGAGGAAGGTAATTTTGTTAACCCCTATTTTGTTTAATTCAAGCGACTTAGAATGCATGTGCTAGCATAGTTAATTTTGTTATATCGAATATCACTTTTGTTATTCTTGGACAGTTTAAATAATGTTTTAAAACATGCTTGTGCCACTTGGTCGCCACCGTCAGATTCAGCCTTACTTAAATCAAGTAGAGAAATCTCTCTCGCTTGCAAACTTGGAACTTAGTTTGATGCACCTTTTCTTATGATTATGAATTTTATCCCTGAATACCTGAATCGTCAAATTAATTGCATGTCCTAATGCACTTAGAGTAGATTGTTAAAGATGAGTACATATTATCTTGAAGATAATGCATGGTAATTTTTCCTTTTTGAATTAAATTCGTTCTAATTAGAATTATTAAATTATGAAACGCTTCATTCATTTGATATAATAAACAACCATTGAAAGAATGTGTGTAATTGATGCAAATTCTTGACTTGGGCTCCCGCTTGAATTCCTAACGGGAACAAAGGACTGGTCATAAGAAGCATGAAATCCCCAGCTCAACTGTGAAGGTTTGTAAGAGCCGCCCCTCAAATATCACGATCATTAATTTTGAATTTTTGACAAGTCCTGAATTTGATCTTAAATCCATCTGAATCATAATTTTTGTGTATCATATAAAAGCACATACATATTTCATATGTTATAGCTTATGTCATTACATGAATGAATATATACTACACTCTAATTAGACAAATATTTTTTGTTGTTTCTGCTTAATTTACTTACGTGCCTATCTGTTAGATTTGCTTCCTAAGTATCAGTACAAGTACTTTTTTTGATATCATACTAGTTATGTATTTTGTTTACTTTTAAAAATATTCTAAGGCTTTTTTCTTGTTTATTTTGAAATTTGTCTTAGCTTTCATGACTGCGCCGCCAGCCACCTGAGATGATCTGCATTAAGATTCTGTTCTTAGAGGTTTATCTTATTTCTTACCTTGTTATGTTCTATGCTTGTATTTATTTAACTATCGGACAATGCTCATTATGTAATAATTATGATCAGACATTTTTTCTTAAATCATGGACAACTGTTAATCTAAAAGAAATATGTTAGAATTTGATATTTTTGCATGTTCATTTCTTTGGGATTACCATTCCAAGAAATTTGCATTAGAACTTCGTATCATAAATTTTGTTAAAATACAAGCGTATTTAACTCTCAAATACTATACTTTAAAACTTCTGCATAAAGACAATATATTTTTTGTTGGATCTTGACGCGCCCTTAGGGGGGTGACTAAGGGCTATTTTAATTTTTTAGGAAATACTTAAAACTTTGAAAACTTTAATAAAAAGACAAGCAAGTTTTCTTAAAAACAAGTTTTAATAAAAAGACAAGCAAATTTTCTTGCAAACACTTATATGACACAACCACTTAGAATATTAAAGAAAACAAGATAATGATTTAATTTCACAAAAATGAAAACATAAAAGTTGTTTTCAATAAAGCTTGAAATCGTAGCTACAATTAAAAATCCTTTATGTGAAATCACCGGTCCTTCTCCCAAGTACCGGTCGGCTATAGACTATATCTCCCTAAATATGACCTTTAACATACCCCTATATCTAACCTCAACCTAGTCGTGGTGTACAAGGTGGTGAATTACCCCTAAACCATGCAAGGTCCTAGTCGCCACTCACAAGGCGGCAAGTATAACGCCCCAGAAATTTTACACAGAAATAGCTCTTTGGATGCTACCGCCCGGCAGTATTGCTAGCGCTGGCGGTAACGTAGCTGATTTAATTATCATAGCTCTCGGTGAGATGCCGCTTGGCGATAATGTTACTGCCTGGAGGTAGTGTTACTGCTGGCAGTAGTGTTACCGTTGGCGGTAGTGGACCTTTTTATATAGGCAGCGTAATGAAGCACCATCGAATTTGCTATCGCTCGGCGGTAGTATGGTACTGCATGGTGGTAGTGTGCAAGTTATGAGTAGCCATGTGTCGGCATTTGTGTGGAGAGTTTAAACAGTGTTCTTGCTGGAGAATCCAATGATCGAATTACTGCACAGCGATAGCTTGTTATCGAGTTGCGGTAGCGCTCTGTAAAAAAAATTTGCTTGAATCGTGTCCATTCTTATATTTCTAGTGGGATCTGATGGTTGGGAGTGGTTCCTGTCTGTTTAAAGCCATGATATGAGGGTTTTTCCTCATTCTATCCTTGAGTTTCTCTTTCTAAAGATTTAGAGAGAGGGGAGAGCAAAGGAGGAAGAAGATGGAGAGATCTCTCCATTGTCGGAGCTTTGGAGCCCCAAATCGTAAGCCGAGTCCAGAATTACGGAGAGCGGCCCGGTATGGTACTTTCCATCCATTTGGATTTGTTCCAAAGAGAACTTCAAGGGTAATGATCTTCCTCCTATCATTAGGATGTGTGTGCTCTTTTTCCTTTATATTCGCATATGAAAGTGCCTTTTTCGCTAATTAGTGTACGACTAGACTTTCTCCGGGTGGATTGAGTCCGTCCCTGCATATATTGCATATAAATACCCATTCGATTTTAGATATAAGCATGTTGTGTGAATCCCATCCAGGCAAGTTGGTCTAGATTGGTGATGTTTACATAGTTATTTGCATGCTAGAGAAGACTCTGTGTTGTATACAATCTTCGGGTTCTGAGTGATGTAGAGTACGGCAGGGAGTCTTGGAGGCTAACTCCAAGAAATACCTAGAAAAGTGAACAAAATCGGAGTTCTATTAGATACCACCCGGCGGTAGGGATACCACCTGGCGGTAGGGCTACCGTCAACGGTAGCTCCCTGGGCAAATTTTAAGGCATGTGTCTAGGACATGTTGGCTAATTTGAGGAGATCTGGAACCTATTGTGCCCAGCTTGGTGTGGTCATGAGCGACAACCATGGACCATATCATTGGTTTTGTGAACCGAAAAGGGGGGCTGACCTACGTCATTGTCATTGATTGGCAC
The DNA here is from genome assembly GCA_039583875.1 of Platanthera guangdongensis. Classification (NCBI taxonomy): domain Eukaryota; kingdom Viridiplantae; phylum Streptophyta; class Magnoliopsida; order Asparagales; family Orchidaceae; genus Platanthera; species Platanthera guangdongensis. The sequence continues at coordinate 81,561,571 of CM077158.1, forward strand.
GACGGTTTGAGCAACAAGAAAGAGATAAATTGAACCTACGCTATGTCATTCGATTAGAGTACCTAACATACTTGACTTTCGTCATTGGCATAGGAGAGATTCCTTAACTTTAGGTCGGACTGGAAGAAGGCTCAAGGTGGGACCATACATGTCTAGAATAAGGGATGGTGGTGGGACTCAAGGAGTACACCGAAAGTGTGTCATATAAGTACGAAGATTATGGACGTGTGTTCCAACATTTGTGATGATTGTGCGTATAGTGTTAATATTTGGCTTGCATGTCGTTGTACTTTCTGGCTTATTTTTATATACGCTATTGATGTTGACTTATATATAGGGAAGGATTACCACTGCCCTGGGTATGGGGTGGGGTTGTTGTACCCCGCGTTCATGGATAGTGGTCAGCAAAAGCTGACTTGTTACCTTCTTTTGTTGCCACAGCTTTATGGTTTGTACGGGTACTGGTGCTGGCAAGCTGAGTGAGAAATAGCAGGCAGGAACCCATGCTATGCTGGACCTCCAAGGCCCAAGTTTTTTTATAGCTTTCTCATGTATTTCCATCCTACACGCCGATGTATGGAAATCACGTAGTAGCTAAATCATTTAATGTGTGTAAAGCCCTAAGACAAAAGCAGACTATGTAATTGTTGTTTTGTCATACCTATAGTGTTGTGGAGATTCCAGTTCAAGTTTATATTAATGCTTCTGTTAGCTTGTGATTCTAAAATATGCGGTTTTTCATATAGTTTGGATTGATATTCATTGAGTAGCTCTTTCTTTTATTCATTCAATATGGTGTGGGGTCCCAGCTGAACTGGCTGTTATATTATTTGGAACGAGCAGGGGTATTAAAATTTGGTATCATACTCTTGATGTCGGTCTATTATTCGCTGAATTCGTGGACGAATTCTTTTAAGGGGTGGAGTGCACATGTGTGCATCATCTTAAAAAAGTAAAAAATTGCCCGTGAATATCCACTTAGGAATGAAAAAACACACATGAAACATTCTAAAAACATTATTTGTGGAACCTGAGCGTTCCTTTGTTTATTATTTGCTATGTTTCAGAGTCGCTAAATTGTGTGTTGTGTAATTATAGGTGACTAAGAGTGGTTCATAACAGTCTCAATGTCAGCACTTTGCGAAGTGTAGTGCATATAATTATGTTCCTGCAACCCCTCCTTCTGCTAAAATGATAAGTATGGTAGCTGAATATGTGTTTGCCATGATCAATGCCCCACTAGGGAGGCAAGTGTTGCATGTTGCCCCTATAGTGGGCCAGGTGCCGGTTGGCTTTGTTGAGCCCATGGTGGCATAGCAAGTGGCTGTATAGCCCTTAGTAACAAGGAGAGCAACAGAGAAACAACTAAAACATGTGATAAGCTCAATATTCCAGTGTATGTGGGTACTGGAACCCCAAAGCAAGCCAAAGATTAGTTCTCTCAGATTAAGAGAACCATGACGGTAATGGAGATGGAGGAGTGACAAAAAGTCATCGTGTCTACTTTACTGTTGGATGGAGAGGTGAGGCTATGGTGGGATGATTTGGAGTTGCACTAATTTGCAGGAAGACAACTTACTAATATCTGGATGGATGAGTACTCGAGGTTATTTCTGGCTCGATATCTCCCTTCGGCACAGAGGATTGCTATGTAGAATCAATTCTAGAGGTTAACTCTTGGTGAGAGGGTTGTCGATGATTACTTGCATGAGTTTACTAGATTGGAGCGGTATGCGGGCTCCATATTTGCAGATGAGGATTGGAAGACCAACTGATTCTATGAAGGTCTGTGTGATGACTTACGGTTGCTTCTAGAAGGCCTGATGAACCAAGGTTTTTACACCTTGGTTAATACTAATAGATCGCTAGTACAAGACATGAAAAGGGTCCAGAGCACAAGGGACCTTAGTGAAAAGAAGCAGGTGTTCAAGGCACCGAGTTCCTCAAAATCTGGGTTCCGAAGCAAGTAGAAGAAGTCTAGACTGTCTGGGCCAGCTCCTTCTGATGTTTCTGGAGCTACTATAGGGCAAGGTTCGCTTACGTGATAGAATTACTGTAGAGTGGGACATTATGCTCGAGACTGTTGGAGTCATCCTTCGAAGATGGATAAAAAGGCGGGTGCATCATATGCAAAGAATTGAAACGCATCGGAGTAGTATACATCATATTATACCTCGGCGCAACCCGAGTGTACAATCTGGGCCAGCAGGAGGCCATCAAATAAAGTGACATGGTGATAGGTTTGAGCTTTTTGCAGCTTATGTAATTTACATATTATATACCTTGCTTGCATTTGTTTGACTAGGGCGCGTACCTTAGGATTTGTACTAATCCTTGATCATCTGTTGAGAGAAATTTTTGACATGGGAGCATCTCATTCATTTCTATTTGAGGACTTTGTTCTACATACTGGAGGGCGTTCCTCCACATAAAGAGATAGATTAGATGTGTTGCTTCCCAATGGGTGCTTGATGCACATATATAGGTGTTGTTTTGTCAAGGTATGGATAGGAAATCAAGAGATCGACTTAGAAGCCTCGATACTACCTTCTCTGGTACATAGATTGTAATCTTAAGGAGGTCAAGCTGAGGAAAAATAATGATCAAGATACTACCTTCTCTGGTATGAAGGGATCGAGCAAGATACTGATGTTTTTTCTCTAAGTAGTCAAGGCAATTTGCAAAGGCACAAAGTTATTCTTCACGGTAGTGGAGACTTCAAAGACCAAGCATGGTTTAAGTAGCATTCCAGTAGTATCGGAGTTTGCTAATGTATTCCCCAAAGATCTCCCTAGAGCTCCACCTCCGCGAGAGATCGATTTCACTATTGAGCTAGTGTCAGGTGCCAAGCCTGTATTACGCTCCCTATACCGTTTATCTCCAAAGGAGATGGCAGAACTAAAAGTTCAGTTGCAAGAATTGTTAAAATAAGGCTATGTGCGCCTGAGTTCATCACATTGGAGTGCACTGGTCCTTTTGGGAAGAAAAAGGATGGATGATTACGGTTGTGTATCGATTACAGTGAACTGAATAAGCTGACAGAGAAGAATAAGTATCTGATTCCGAGAATCGATGATCTGTTCAATCAACTAGTTGGTTTGACTGTGTATTCTAAGCTGGATTTGAAGTCCAGTTAATACCAGTTAAGAATCGGGGAAAGTAACATTCCCAAGATGGTGTTCAACATGTGTTATGGGTATTATGAGTTCTGGGTTATGTCATTCAGCCTAACGAATGCGTCTTCAGTGTTTATGGATTTGATGAACAGAAAGTTCAGGGAGTACTTGCACCAGTTCGTAATGGTCTTCATTGACGGTATCCTGGTGTACTCTCAGTCAAAAGAATGTCATGTGGATCACTTACGGCACCGTTTTAGAAACTCTGAGGAGAAGTCAGTTGTACTCTAAGTTCTCGAAGTGTGAGTTTTGGTTGTCATCAGTAGCATTCCTCATTAATGTGGTCAGTGGAGAGGGAGTTGCGATGGATCCGGCAAAGATAGTTATGATACGAGAGTGGCTTATGTTGACTACGGTGCGAGAAGTCTGAAGTTTACTAGGATCTGTTGGCTACTCTAGGAGCTTCATAGAGAACTTCTTACAGATAGCTCTACCTCTCACTACCTTGACAAGGAGGGATCAGAAGTTTGTTTGGTCACCGGCGTGCGTATAAGCTTTTGAGGAATTAAAGAAATAGTTGACTATGATGCCTATTTTGTGCTCGTCATGTGGTGCTGAAGGCTACGAAATCTACAGTGATGCCTCAAAGAGCATCTTAGGCTTTGTTCTTCTTCAGTACGGGAAGGTTATTATGTATGGCTCTCGCCAATTGAAAGTGTATGAGAGGAATTATCCGGTTCACTATTTGGAGTTAGCGGTCGTGATATTATCTCTCGAGCTTTGGTGGTACTACTTGTATGGCGTGATGATTGATATCTTTACGGATCATAAGAGCCTAAAGTATCTAATAGATCAGAAGAACTTGAGCATGTGACAACGGAGGTGGATGGAGTTCCTTGGGGACTACACCTTCAAGATATACTATATTCCCGATAAGGGAAATGTTGTTGCAGATTCATTGAGTTGAAGGACTTCTGCACAGGCAAACTGGATTTTGATGCATGACGAGCGTCTAATAGTGACATGGAAGGCTTTGAAATCTCTTGTGTCGAGAGGAGTACAACGGTGGATGCATGCTTGAACTAGACGGAGGTGTAATGTGACCTTATGGATAGGCTTCAGTAAGTGTTGAAGCTAGATGAAATCATGAATTGCTCCGTAGCGGAGATCGTGGATGGATCTAAAATTGAGTTTTCTTATGACGACGTTCTTTTACGAAAGGTGACCATTTGTGTGTCCCAAAGTTTGTCACATTACGGGAGTAATTGATGTACGATGCTCATTTTACCAAGTACTCGATCCACCTGGAGAGCATAAAGATGTATAAAGACATGAAGACACTGTTCTGGCGGCCGGGTTTAAATAAGGGCATAGATCACTATATAGCAAAGTGTCATACTTGTGCACTGGTGAATGCTGAATGTTAGAAGCCTGGTGGATTCCTAATGTCTTTTTTGACTCCGGAATGGAAGTTCGACAACATATCGATGGAATTCGTGCATGAATTACCGTGATCGCAGTATGTGAACGATGTCTTCTGGGTAATCGTAGACAGTTTGACAAAGGCATCACACTTCATTCCGAACCGGAAGGATGATTCAGTGGAAAACCTAGCAAAGCTTTATGTTGATAGTATAGTACGATTACACTGTGTGCCCCATAGCATCTTAAGTGACCGTGATGGGCATTTCACTTCAAATGATTGGAGGCTAATCCATCTAATATAAGGAACAAAGTTGAAGTTTAGTACGGCCTTCCATCCTCAAACTAATGGGCAGACCAAAAGGACCAGTAGGACAATAGAAGACATGTTTTGTATGTGTGCTTTGGATTTCAGAAAGCGGTGGTAGGATCAAATCTTTATGATTGAGTTTATTTATAACAACAGATACCAAGCGTGTATATGAATGACACCCTTTGAGGCCCTTTATAGTAGAAAGTGTCATACCCCCTTGGCATGGGCGGAGACGGGCAAAATTAAACTGTTTAAACCAAAGGAAGTTGAAAATACTAGTTCAACCATACGAACAATCTGAGAGAGATTGTTGATCGCTCAGGATAGGCAGGCCAAATACTACAACGCCAAGCACTGAAACATCTAGTTCATCATAGGATACTAGGTGTATCTAAAGATCAAACCATTCAAAGGCATGCCAAGGATTTGATGCTTGAAAAAGTTGAGTCCATGATACCTTGGACCGTTTGAAGTTGTAGAGCGTGTTGGGGAAGCTGTCTGTCAGCTCGCTCTTTGATAGAGTTAAGCGACTTGCACGAAGTGTTCTAGATATCTATGTTGAGGAGGTCATTGAAAGAGCCTATTCAAGTGGTTGTAGTTGATCAAGTGTCGGTCGATGATGGGCTAAAGACTAAGGCCATGCCTATCCGTATTGAGAATATTGAAGTTAAACAACTGTGTAACAAAATGATCTGAATGGTCAAAGTTTGATGGGACAATTGCAGACATGAAGAGGTTTTTTGGGAATGATAACAATCTATGCTTGAAGAGCTTCCCGAGCTATTACGCTAAGGAACCATTCTAGTTTTTGCTTATATTCTGTTGTTTTATTTTATTCTAGAAGTTCGACATGAACCTTATTTGAGGGGTGAAGAGTTGTAATGCCCCAAAAATTTTACACAAAAATAACTCTCTGGATGCTATTGCCCGACATTAGCGTAGCTGATTTAATTATCATATCTCTCGATAAGATACCGCTCGACGGTAGTGTTAACCACTGGTGGCAGTGGACCTTTCAATATCGTCGGCATAATGACACATCGAATTTGCTACCGCTCGGCGGTAGTATAGTACCGCACAGCGGTAGTGTGCCAGTTACGGGCAGCCATGTGTCAGCCTTTGTGTGGAGAGTTTAAATGATGGGCTTGCTGTAGAAGCCACTGATTGAGTTACAGTGCGACAGTAGCTTGTTACCACGCCGCGGTAGCGCTCTGTAGAGGAAATCTGCTTGAATCGTGGTCATTTGTCAATTTCTAGTGGGATCTGACGGTTGGGAGTGGTTCCTGTCGGTTTAAAGTTTTGAGATAAGGGTTTTTCCTCATTCTATCCTAGGGGTTCTCTTTCTAAAGAGTTAGAGAGAGGGGAGAGCAAAAGAATAAAGATAAGGAGAGATCTCGCCATTGTCGGAGGTTCAGAGCCCCAAATCGCAATTCGAGTCTTGATCTATGGAGAGCGGCCCAGTGCGGTTTTTTCCGTTCGTTTGGATTTCTAATCCATGACACCAAAGAGAATTTCAAGGGTAACGATCTTACTCCACGCGTTAGGACGTTTGTGTCCTCTTTTTCTTCTATATTCACATATGAAAGTGCATCTTTCTCTAATTAGCGTACAGCTAAACTTTCTCCGAGTCAATTGAGTCCGTCCCCGACATATATTGCTTATAGATGTTCGTTCAATTTCATATATATGCATGTTGTGTGATGTGTATCCAAACAAGTTGGTTTGTATTAGTGATGTTTATATTATTCGTCGCGTTCCGGAGAAGACTCCATGTTGTATACCATGTTCGGGTTCTGAGTGTTATAGAGAGCGGCAGGGAGTCTTGGAAGCTAACTCCAGGAAATACTCGGAAAAGTGAGCAGAATCAGAGTTCTATTAGATATCGCTTGGCGGTAGGGCTACTGCCGGCGGTAGCTCCCTTGGAGCTTTTTGAGGCTTATGTCTGGCACATGTTGGCTAGTTTGTCGAGCTGTGGAGCCTGTTGTGCCCAGCTTGGTGTGGCCATAAGCGCCAACCGTAGACTATATCATTGGTTTTGGGAACAGAAAAGGGAGGCTGACTCGTGTCATTGTCATTGATTGGCATAAAGATTTAAGCAACGGGAAAGAGCTGAACTGTACCTACACTATGTTGTTCGACTAGAGTGCCTAACGTACTTGGCTTTCATCATTGGCATATGAGAGAGTCCTCGACTTTAGGTCAGACTAGAATAATGCTCAATGTTGGACCATCCATGTCTGGGACATGGGATGGTGGTTGGACTCAAGGAATACACCGAAAGTGTGCCATGAGATCATGAATCGTATGGACGTGCGCTCTAATGTTGGAGATGATTGTGTATATATCGTTAGCATTTGGCTTGCTTGTCGTTGCACTTTTTGGCTTATTTCTATATACGATATTTTTGTTAACTTATATGCAGGGAAGGAATAACACTGCCTCGGGTATGGGGTGTGGTCATTTTATGGCACGTTCATGGATAGTGGTCAGCAAATGCTAACTCGTTACGTTCTTATGTTGCCACACCTTTGTGTTTTGTATAGGTATCGGTGCTGGCGAGCCGAGTGGGAAATAGCGGGCAGGAGCCCATGCTGTGCTGGCCCTCGAAGGCCCACGTTTTGTTATAGCTATCTCATGTATTGTCGGCTGGTGCGCCGGTTTATGGAAATCATGTAGTAACTTAAACATTTGATGTGTGTAAGGCCCTAAGGCCAAAGCAGACTATGTAATTGTTTGTTTTATCATTCCTATAGTATTGTGGACATTCTGGTTTAAGTTTATATTAATGCTTATGTTAGCTTGTGATTCTAATATGCGTAATTGTTTAGTATTGTTTGGATTGATATTCATCGAGTAGCTCTTTCATTTGTTCATTCAATATGAAGTGGGATCCCAGTCGGACCCACTGTTATATTCCTTGGAACGAGCAGGAGTGTTACAATGAGTTCTCTACTGATACAATGCGAAACAAAAAGAATACAAGAAAGAAATTTGAAATCTAAAAACTCCGTCTAATCTTTAGTTCTAAAGATGATGATGAAACCATGCAAAGATCGCGGGAGTTGAAGCACACAAAGGGTCTCTTCTTTGCTCTTGAACTAGTTAGGGAACTTAGGAGTTTTTTTGGATTCAGAGATGAATGGCTCTAAGTGAGAGAGAATGAAGCATTCAGGAGGTGTGTAATAGAAATTTTCCAAAATCCAACCTTTATATAGAATTTATGCAATCTCCTGACGATAGGTAGTTATCCCCTAGTGATGTCTCCTCAAGCTGACACGTGTCCCATGCTGCGATAACAATGTCAGGAAGATGGAGATCATATACTAACTGGGCTATCACGTGGTGATATCAATATCGCATGGTGATACTACTGAATAGTGCGTGCCGTGTCTAGATCATATAAAACTTGGTCGTTGTCATGCTGACATCATTGTGTTTCTTGCCAACGATAAAAGTTATCACTAGCGATATCTTTTTCCATAAAAATTGCCTTCTTATTTCCAATTTAAATCCATAGGGGTATTATATTTGTTATATCTGCATACAATAAACACACTATGATCACATACATTCGAGATTTGTTATTTTCAAACTAAAGAGTGTAGAACGCATGCTCCAACAATCTTCTCCTTTTGATAATAACAAATCCACTTAGAAAAATATTATCTATAACATATATGTTATTTATAGAACATGAGAAGCAAGATAAAAAAGCGAATGTGCATATACTCCACCTATATGGATGCTCCCCTTCATAAAAGCAATTTGAATTTTTAAAAAAAAAATTTACTTCCCCAAAATAATCTAAACAATTGATTTTTGAATTAATTCTCCCTCTTTTGGTATTATCAAAAGAAGTTGGGGTGAGGAAACTGGAATATGATTTAGATAGCATAATTGTTAAATTGTGTTAGTGTTGCGGAAGCAGACCAGAGAAAAATAATGTGAGAAGTAAATAAATACTAGTATAGAATTTGAAAAGGTGAATAATGGAGAAAAGGAGGATCAAGTATGCTACGAGAGAAAGGTGCAAGAAAAGTTTGAAATATCAACTAAAGATAGCTTAAACAATGTGGAGAAATGGAAATTCAAGTAAACAAAAATATTGTAAAAGTCATGCGGAGATATCAAATACTAGTACTTTAGTTGAGATAGAAATGGAGTTATTTACAGTCTAATTCCCATGTTTTTAAATTTATAAGAGATAATGATGTGTACAAGTTGTGGCTTGATAAAGAATACATATGTAAAAATTTAAAACACATGAATATATAAAATGTACAAACATAACATTGAATATACATAAAAAAATTTACTGCCATAAATGAATTTATAGCACTCATATTTTGAAAAAAAAAAGTCCACATATTGTTTGCACAAGATACTTTATAATTCTTTCCAAGGTGCTCAACATCACGATGTTCATTAAGACTTATCAGAAGGGTTAGAAGTGTTTGGTGGAGTATCCTTATAAATTTATTTTATTCATCATTTTTTTCATTTTATTTTCTATTTTTTTAGCTTTTGACCATGGACATTGAATTCAATTATTTTGCAAACATAGATATTTTGTTTAAGGCCAAGCTTTTGGAACAAATAAGTGTATGAATCATTAATGAAGTAAGTGATTTATGTAAGTCGAGAGGTTACGTTATCACAAAGCACATTCATGCAAGAAGTTAAATTTAAATACAAATGTAGATAACCAAGTAGTGTCAGTACAATTCCATTATCTAATATAAAACATTACTCATACTTAGAGACATGTGAAAACAATTTTAAGCATTTGCTACCTACTATTTCATTGCATATGTGAAGAGATATACAAGGCATGAAAAAGTCCAAAACAATGTTCAAGAGACTTGAAAATAAATGTACACATTGAAAATAATCCTTAATGATAAATCAAATCAATCTTGACTATAACATGTGTAGCATCAGACAAAAAAGAATTGTGAATTGAATTTTAAATCTAGTGAAAATTATTGCTATCACGGGCGATAGCGAATACAGCCCTGCGATATCTTTTTTGTATAAAAAATGCGGATCAGAGACAAGATCTCATTTTGACTCATTTTTCCTGAATCCCTATCGCGAGGAGACCGACATTTTGACGACGAAACTTCAAAAATCATGGTATTTTCCCTTTATCTCTTGTAATTTGTGATAATATTTTTGATTTTAAGAAGATTTGGAAGATCCTTTGAAGTCTAATGGTTATTTCCTTAAAAATCAAAAATCAATTTTTAGAGAGAACAAACTTTGATCTTGATGAAACTTTGAAACATTTTGTTTTTGTGGTCATATTATAATAGATCTATAGATCTTTAGTATGAATTTTTTATTTGATGAAATTGTTAGTTGAAAAATCTTGAGAAAACCTATTGATCTAAAAAGTTTAGTAGAGATTTCCATAGATAACCTTTTGATTTGAGGAAGAAGATGAATAGTGTTTTTATGCAAAACATAAAGTTTGATTTTGAAGAAAAACTTGTAAATGTGTAGAAAAAAAATTGGTGGCATTTTTATGTATATAATTTCAAAACTATGAAATTTTTTAGGGGAAAAAACTTTGGCTATCGCCCGACGATAGTCACTATCATCGGCGATAGTCACTGTCCTCGGCGATAGTCACTGTCATCGGCGATAGTCATTATAGTCCAAGATAGTGTAAATTAACTTATTTTCTATTTTTTTTCCTTTACATGTAATGTCATCTAGTTCAAGAGATAGAAAAAGCACATCCAACAACCCACACTCTTCCTATCAAACTTTTCCTGGGATTGAAAATGTTGAAGCCAAAATCTGACTTCAACAAAAGTTCGAAAAATAGGGGCATAGCCAACACCTACTCATCCCAAGCTCCGACCTCCGACTGGTCGTAAAGAACTAGAAACTGGCCCAAAGCCTCAGCAGGGAGGTCCCACCTTTTATCCAGAAGATCTATGAGAGCTTCCCCTCCAAAACCAAAAGCTGGGCTTGGAGCTCCTCAAAAAGCACAGAAAAATCCTCTCAAGTCCCGGGCCAAAATCCGTGTGCTTCTGAAGAACCCCTATAGGTCTATTTATAGTTTTCTGAGTTGGATCTACAAATAACCATACTGAGTTGACATGAAAATACCCCTGGTTGGGTCTGCCAACAGCCAAACTTCGTTGCTCTGAGGAGCTATATCCAGACCATCAAGGGCAAAAGGGTAAAGATACCCGGGGTAGAAGAGTAAAATTACCCTTTGGTAAAGATTTGCCAAAATGGCCTTTTACCACACTACGAGTGGGAGAGCACCTGGTGGCGAGACGAGCCTTCCCGCTCGTCTCGCGGGTATCCTCTACTAGGGGACACTCTCGCCTATAAAGGCCTACTCGCATCCCAGAGGGGGCGTCTCGTCTACTGTAGAGACCTCCCAACTTGCTGCTTATGAGTGGACCACGTGGTCCCACTCGCCAATCCGCACCTCTCACTCATTTCTTTCTATTCGCATCTTGAGGGCCTCTTGTGAGTCCGAGGTTTTACACAATCCCCACTCTTTTCGAGATTATTTTAATCTTGGAAAGAAGATCCAACCGAGGCTCATCATTAAAACGTATTTATGGACGCATTTATGAGAGAATCTTCTATGAGGCCCCCACCAAAACCTATAAATATTGGATTCCTATCCCGAATAGAGGTTTCCCCCTTACACACTTCCTCCTTCCTTGCAGTAGAATGTTCACCATGTCTTATAGCCAGAGCTTTCGCGAGCGCCTTGCAAAGGTGCGTCGGCAGAACAAGGCTGCCATGGCCACTTATACTTCAACTCTAGTTCTCCCTCTACCCACTTTACCATCCTCTCCGTCTCGCCTGAAGAGGGCAGACACAGGTGACCCCTCCTCTGCTAAGGATCTGTCTCGCGCTGTCCAGGAGACCTGTCCCTCTCGTCCTCCCGCATCTCCCAAAGAGAAAGAGGTGAGCTCTTGCTTCTATCTCTATTCTTCAATATTTGTATCTGTCTTCTTAATTGTTTGTCTCTTCAGGGAGCTCCCGTGGCTACACAGCTACCGGAAAGCCTGCGAGATGACTCCGCCGTCCACCGCGAAGATTCTGACTCGCAACCCCCTTCCACTCCTCCAACTACTCCTCCAACTACTCCCCCCTGCAAGAGGAGAGACGACCCCTCCCAGGCCGGTGGGACTTCCCCTCCTCCTGGTGACAAACCTTCCCTCTCGCTTCTCTGCCCCACTTGCTACTCCCACACACTTTTGCGGGAGCCTCTCTCACCCTTCCGCTCTACTCCTTCCGCAGGCATCCAGACTGACTCGCCTGCTGAGGAGCACCCTGGGCAACCTGTTGTCTCGCCTCTTCCTCCCTTGACGGGATTGAAGATTACCTTGCGACCCTGCGAATCCGACGGAAATGAGGCGCAAGATTGCCGAGTTGTTCCAGAAACACACGCGCCTCATCCATTCACTGATGCTGGATAAGCAGGCGGTGGATTGGCGCATCGAATAGCTTGAGAATGAGTGCGCTTGCTTATCTTTCGAGGTAGATACCGAGTTAGATGTCGATGGAACCAATCCTGATGCCATCATCAGCGAGGTCGATATGCAGCTTCGTCTCTCTCACCGTGGGATGGAGCCTGTTCGCGCGTTCCACTCGCGTGGTAGGCCACCCTATGCAGGAGCTCGCGGTGGCAGCTGACAATGGCACCCGTACTGAAGGTCATCTGTCTCGCCCCTTCTCCTTCATTTTCTATTTGAATGCTGTAATAATAATTAAATAATGTTGTCTTGCCGTCTCTCCGGCTTTGTCAGAAAACTTGGTGTCCGTCATATGTGGGATGGTGTTTTTGAACATTCATTACTACAGTGTTAATTTAATTTTTCTTTTAATTTCATTAATTAATCACCTTGTGATCGCGACGGGCCGCGCCGATCGAGGTTTAGGAGAGAGAGATAGAACCTACTGCCGACTCTTCCCCTTCCTCTGTACATTTTCCCGCCCATCAATCATTTCCCTGTATCTGTTATAAATACAACCGGCCTTGGATCAGAAGGATACCCGCACTCTTCACTCCTACCGCACCGAAGCTCTTTCCCCTTCGCTTCTTTCATCTCGCTGAGCCTTCTCGCGCTTTTTATCCCACGGCCCTCTCGCTGATCTTCCTTCTTACTCCTCCTTTCTCCCTCCGTCTCGCCTAAAACTGTCTCGCCAAGGATGGGTAAGAAAAGAGTTGAGGAAGGCGAGGGGTGCAGCCGCTGCGGGAAGCGGTTCACATACCATTACTTCCCCCTCGGCCGGCTTTCTGAGGAAGATTACTGCGGATTTGTCCGCGAGTACCTGGGGGAGGGGATCAACTCACAGCCCCCCAAGGTTGGCGAGTCGATCAACACATATTATCCGGGAGAGCTCGCCTTCCCCGTCTCGCACTTTGTGGCGGGGTTGATGTTGCCTCTATGGCTTGAGGTAAAGCAGGTATTCAAGTACTTCGACGTCGTCCCGGCGCAGTTCAACCTGAATGACATTTCGGTGTTGATCGCCTTATCCTGCTACATGCGCTGGGAGCGCATTGAGTTCAGCTTGACGGCCTTCCTCAAGCTCTTCATTTATCATGCCAACGCTGATGGCGTCTCGTACTTCACCGGGCAAGGGCTCAAGGTGTGCGAGACGCCCAACAAAAATCACCATTAGCTCACGCAGTTTGTCTTCATTCGTGGCGACCGTGGTTACTTTGGGGGCATCCCACTCGCGCCCGTGTCTCCCCCGAAAGTTTCTATGCCACCCCGCAGGTTGGCAGCACGGACAAGCTGCTGTATGATTACTTCGTCGGCAAAAACTTCGAAGTCAACTACATGCGGCGAGGCATCGATTTGCTGCCTCCGGTGCTCCCTAGTGAAGGTATTCTCGCTCTCTTGTCTCGCACTTCATTTTTTCAGTCTTGTTATCTTAACACTTTATTGTTTTCTCGGGAAGCGAGTCGTACCGGTCCACCCTCCTAACAAAAGCAACATCCACCCCTCGAAGGGCCTTGGTCTCGCCAGTGCGACAGCTGAGGCGGCGAGAAAGTCCTTGGCTCCTGCCCCTCTCAAGAGGCCTACAGGCGACACGGCCCCCTCTCGCTCCAGCCCTCCAAAGAAGATGAGAAAGGTTGTGGCTATTTCTAAGGGGAAACAAAAGAGGACCCCGAAGGAGAAGGAGACAGCAGGGTCTTTGAGCCCCATCTCTGTGGATGGGTCACCGTCGTCCCGCTCGCCTCGCCATCAGGCCATCTTGCCTACTTGCGAGACGACACTTGCCAATCAGCCTATTGTCGCCTCCAATCAACCAGCCGCCACGACCTCTCGCAAAGGCACCTCCTCCAGCCGTCCCTCCCCCTCCTCCCACATGAACTTCAACTTGGACCCCATGGTCCCAGATGCCGCGGGCGACCCTGTTCTGCTGCGGGGGCGGGACGTCAATCGTGTGTCCATCTCCACTCTCCTTCCCCCTTGGAAGGAGCAGGAAGAGCCAACTAGTCATGCTTTCGCCGTGGGGTACGGCCTTTATGGTGGTCTCGACGCAGTCTCTCTTGAGAGCGAGTCTACGTGAGATCTCGTCATGAAGTCCTCACATGCCCAGAAGCTCGCCTTGGAGTTCTCGCACCACGCCACGCGTCGTCTAATATATATCAGCAAAAAATGGTGGGAGAGCGAGACGAGCCTCGTGGAGGAGAGGGAGAAGTCAGAAGATCTTGCAAAAAGGTTGTTTGATGCCGAGAGCCTCCTCGCGAAAGACCAAGGCGGTGTGGTAAAGCCCTATCCTTACTCTTTTCCTTCAAAAGCTATTAACTAATAACCTGACGTCTCGCAGGATGCCGAGACGGTGAAGCGGCTGCATTCGCGAGTAGCGGCCCTGGAGGAGGAGGTCAAGGTCTTAAAAGCCCAGAATACTCGCCTTCAGGCCGACGCCGCATCATCGTCTCGCCGCGAACACTTTCGGACACCTCCACTGCACTATTCTTTTGATGAGGTTGAGGAGCAATGCCGAGATGCTACCATCAGGGCGGCAGAGCTGGTCCTGAAGATGATGAAGGATCTGGGGGTCATGAAGGATTACTCAGAATCGGTGACCGTCCGCTACTGGTTCCCCAGCTCTGTGGCGAGGAGAGCGAGGATTCTTCTTCCGGCGAGGAGAAATGAAGTGCCAACTCCCAAGATCCAGAATCCCTCTCTCCTCTTCCTTTTGTTGTTGTTTGTAAAGCTTAAACTATCTCTTTTTTAGCCCTATGTGATATATAACAATGATGATCGAATGTACATGTTATTTGTGGTTTCGTTCTTTATTTCTCTAAATGAGTCACTGCTTTGCTTTGTCCTGCGAGATGGTGCTACACACTCGTCTCGCCGCTTTTCCCTTACTCTCTATTTGGCTTTTCCCTACTTACTGTGAGACAACCCCTTGATGTGCTTACACCCGCGAGACTGTGCTCTTATCTTGTCTCGCTATCTTGTTGGAGAGTCAGCTTTTTCTAGAGCGTGAGATGTTACTTCCCTTTCCTTGGCGCGCAAGATCTGGCTGGTATACCCCTCTCGACTCGCATCAGGGTACTCCCGCCGTGAGTGGCATTTTGTTATGTAGCCTCCTCCTCTTATTAGAGTGAGCCTTGCATCTCGTGCGAGTGCCCACTCGCCGAGGGTGAGACCATCCCTGAGCCCGCCAGCTGAGAGTGCCCCCACTCGCACTGCTCTAGTCTTTGCCTTAGTTTATTTTTCGTAGAATTAAGCAGGGATGTTGTTTAAAGAGATTTTCCTAACCATTCTGTCATTGAGTGAGTTCACTGCCCTGCTAGTTTAACGAGAGTCTGGGCAACGGGTCTACCAGGGACCGAGCCGGGCTCGAAGTGGTGTAGAATTTCCCAGAGTCAAAACCTATTCTCAATAACTTAGAACAGAAACTTCAAGAACCTGACCTCTCCACCATAGGCGAGCCTTCGGACCTACCAGCTAATGAGAGCTTACGCAGCGGGTCTACTTGGGGCCGAGCCGCGCTCGGGGTAGTGCAGAACCAAGGACCAAGAACCAAAACCTCTCCCCCACAGGCAAGCCTTCGGACCTGCCAACTAATGAGAGCCTGCGCAGCGGGTCTACCTGGGGTCGAGCCGCTCTCGGGGTAGTGCAGAACCAAGGACCAAGAACCAAACCTCTCCCCCACATGCGAGCCTTCGAACCTGCCAGCTAATGGGATCTTGTGCAGTGGGTCTACCTGGGGCCGAGCCGCGCTCCGGGTAGTGCAGAACCAAGGACCAAGAACATGACCTCTCCCCCACAGGCTAGCCTTCGGACCTGCCAGCTAATGGGAGCCTGCGCAGTGGGTCTACCTAGGGCCGAGCCGCGCTTGGGGTAGTGCAGAACCAAGGACCAGAACCAGACCTCTCCCCCACAGGCGAGCCTTCAGACCTGCCAGCTAATGGGAGCCTGCACAGCAGGTCTACCTGCGGCCGAGCCGCGCTCGGGGTAGTGCAGAACCAAGAACCAGACCTCTCCCCCACAGGCGAGCCTTCGGACCTGCCAATTAATGGGACAATGCGCAGTGGGTCTACCTGGGGCCGAGCCGCGCTCGGGGTAGTGCAGAACCAAGGACCAGAACCAGACATCTCCCACACAGGCGAGCCTTCAGACCTGCCAGCTAATGTGAGCCTGCGCAGCGAGTTTACCTGGGGCCGAGCCACGCTCGGGGTAGTGCAGAACCCAGGACCAGAACCAGACCTCTCCCCACAGGCGAGCCTTCGGACCTTCCAGCTAATGGGAGCCTGCTCAGCGGGTCTACCTGGGGCAGAGCGGCGCTCGGGGTACTGCAGAACCAAGGAACAAGAACCTGACCTCTCCCCCACAAGCGAGCCTTCAGACCTACCAGCTAATGAGAGCTTGCATAGTGTGTCTACCTGGGGCCTAGCCCCGCTCGGTGTAGTGCAGAACCAAGGACCAAGAACCAGACCTCTCCCCCACAAGCGAGCCTTTGGACCTGCCAGCTAATGAGAGCCTGAGCAGTGGGTCTACCTGGGGCCGAGCCGCGCTCGGCGTAGTGCAGAACCAAGGAATAAGTACCAGACCTCTCCCCCACAGGCGAGCCTTCAGACCTGCCAGCTAATGAGAGCTTGCGCAGCGGGTCTACCTGGGGCCGAGCCGCGCTCGGGGTAGTACAGAACCAAGGACCAAGAACCTGACCTCTCCCCCACAGGCGAGCCTTCGGACCTGCCAGCTAATGAGAGCTTGTGCAGCGGGTCTATCTGCGGCCAAGTCGCGCTCGGGGTAGTGCAGCAACAAGTACCAAGAACCAGACCTGTCCCCCACAGGCGAGCCTTCGAACCTGCCAGTTAATGGGAGCCTACGCAGTGGCTCTATCTGGGGCCCAGCCACGCTCGGGGTAGTGTAGAACCAAGGACCAGAACCAGACCTCTCCCCATAGGTGAGCCTTTGGACCTACCAGCTAATGGGAGCCTGCGCAGCGGGTCTACCTGGGTCCGAGCCGCGTTCTGGGTAGTGCAAAACCAAGGACCAAGAACCAAACCTCTCCACCACAGGCGAGCCTTTGGACCTGCCAGCTAATGAGAGCCTATGCATCGGGTCTACCTGGGGTCGAGCCGCGCTCGGGGTAGTGCAGAACCAAGGAACAAGAAGCAGACCTCTCCCCCACAGGCGAGCCTTCAGACCTGCCAGCTAATGTGAGCCTGCGCAGCGGGTCTACCTGGGGTCGAGCCGCGCTCGGGGTAGTGCAGAACCAAGGACCAAGAACCAGACCTCTCCCCCACATGAGAGCCTTCGGACCTGCCTGCTAATGAGAGCCTGCGCAGCGGGTCTACCTTAGGCCGAGCCACGCTCGGGGTAGTGCAGAACAAAGTACCAAGAACCAGACCTCTCCCCTACAGGCGATCCTTCGGACCTGCCATCTAATGGGAGCCTGTGCAGCTGGTCTAACTGGGGCCGATCCGCACTCGGGGTAGTGCAGAACTAAGGACCAGAACTAGACCTCTCCCCCACAGGCGAGCCTTCGGACCTGCTAGCTAATGAGAGCCTGCGCAGCGGGTCTACCTGGGGCCGAGCCGCGCTCGGGGTAGTGCAGAACCAAGGACCAAGAACCAGACCTCTCCCCCATAGGCGAGCCTTCAGACCTGTCAGCTAATAAGAGCCTGCACAGTGGGTCTACCTGGGGTCGAGCCACACTCGGGGTAGTGCAGAACCAAGTACCAAGAACCAGACCTCTCCCACACAGGCAAGCCTTCGGACCTGCCAGGTAATGGGAGCCTGCGCAGCAGGTCTACCTGGGGCTGAGCTGCGCTCGGGGTAGTGCAGAACCAAGGACCAAGAACTAGACCTCTCCCGTACAGGCGAGCCTTCGGACCTGCCAGCTAATAAGAGCCTACGCAGCAGGTCTACCTGGGGCTGAGCCGCGCTCGGGGTAGTGTACAACCAAGGACCAAGAACTAGACCTCTCCCCTACAGGCGAGCCTTCGGACCTGCCAGCTAATGGGAGCCTACGCAGCGGGTCTACCTGGGGCAGAGCCACGCTTTAGGTAGTGCAGAACCAAGGACCAAGAACCAGACCTCTCCCCCACAGGCAAGCCTTCGGACCTGCCAACTAATGGGAGCCTGCACAGCGAGTCTACCTGTGGCCGAGCCGTGCTCGGGGTGGTGCAGAACCAAGGACCAGAACCAGACATCTCCCCCACAGGAGAGCCTTCGGACCTACTAGCTAATGGGAGCCTGCGCAGCGGGTCTACCTGGGGCCGAGCCATGCTCGGGGTAGTGCAGAACCGGGGACCATGAACCAGACCTCTCCCCCACAGGCGAGCCTTCGGACCTGCCAGCTAATGGGAGCCTGCACAGTGGGTCTACCTGCGGCCGAGCCGCGCTCGGGGTAGTGCAGAACCAAGGACCAGAACCAGATCTCTCCCCCACATGCGAGCCTTCGGACCTTCCAGCTAATGGGAGCCTGCGCATCGGGTCTACCTGGTGCCGAGCCGCGCTCGGGGTAGTGTAGAAGGAAACATATTCCTGCCATTAGAATTTCATATTAGATAATGTCAAGAAGTAATTTGAGAAATTTGTTATAATGAACTTGATTTGAATATACAACTTTTGCCCTCCCTTCTCATGGGTAGAAGCGTTTCAAGTCATCACCACTCCAGGTTTGGCTCATGGTCCTACCCTCCACATCCTGGAGGTGGTAACCTCCTGTTCTTAGGACCCTCTCAACAATATAAGGCCCCTCCCAATTTGGGTTGAGCTCGTCCATGGGGGCGGACCTCCCCGCAGCATCAACTTTCTTTAGTACCAGATCTCCTTCCACAAATTGTTTGACCCTGATATGTTTCTCGAAGTATCTTGCCATCTGTTGTTTGACCTCCTCCTTCCTGATAGCTGCCACGTCGCGTAGCTCTTCTACCATGTCCAGCGAGAGGCATAAACCTCCTTCATTTTCCAGCCTCCAAGCCTCGTCTCCTTCACCTGCAGCCACAACTCGTGGGGATCGGACCTCAAATTCAACAGGCAGGACCGCCTCACACCCGTGGGAAATTTTGAATGGGGTCTCGTCGGTAGCCATGTTCGGAGTTGTCCGCGAGGCCCACAAAACTGAGGGGAGTTGTTCCACCGAGCTCCCCCTCAAGTTCTCCACCTTCTTCTTGAGCAGGTTCACGATAATTTTCTTAGCCGCCTCCACCTGGTCATTGCTCATGGGGTGGTGGATGGAGGCAAACCTGAGGTCGATGCCCAACTGTGTGTGGAAACTTATAAACTCCTCGCTTGCAAATTGATGACCATTGTCCGTGATAATGGCCTGGGGCAGCCCGTGCCTGCAGATGATCTCCCCCCAAACGAAGTTCCTGATGACTTGGGAGGTTACTTTGGCCAGCGCCTTAACCTCCAGCCACTTAGAGAAGTAGTCGATCATAACCAGGAGGAGCCTCCTTTTCCCATTAGCCAGAGGGAAATGCCCAACTAGATCCATCCCCCAGATAGCAAACGGTCATGGTGCTGTGATGCTTCGGAGCCCCTGAGCTGCCAGGAGCTGGAGGGGGGCGTAGAGCTGGCATTTTTGGCACCTCCTCGCAAACTCCACAGCATCCTTCCTCAGGGTGGGCCAGAAGTACCCCTGCCTGACCACCCTTGCTTCCAACGTCCTACCTCCGAAATGGCTTCCACATTTCCCAGAGTGCACCTCCTCCAGAATCCGTCGGGTCTCCTCTTCCGTCACACATCGTGCCAGAAGACCCGAAAGCATCTTCTGATGTAGACTTCCTTCATGCATGAGATAGTGGGCCGCCTTATGCCGAACGTTCTTTGCTTCCTTGATCCCCTCAGGGAGGTTGCCTACGACGAAGTAGGTCAAGAAGGGATCCACCCATGAGAGTCGTTGATCTACTTCCATGAGATCCCCTTCCTCGATCGCTGGATGGAACAGATCCGTCAAGGTTCCTCCTCCCTGAGGTCCAAACTTACCCAGCCGATCGGCTGTTGTACTCTCTTCTCCAGGAACGTGTTGGATGGAGAACGTCCGGAACCCCCCGATGATCTCCCTCACCTTGGACAAGTACCTCACAAGGGTGGGTTCCCGAGCTTCGAACTCTCCTCGGATCTGCGATGCCACCACTAATGAGTCCGTGAAAGCCTCCACATCCTGGATCTCAAGCTCCTTTGCCAAACGAAGGCCAGCTATCACAGCCTCGTACTCTGCCTGGTTGTTAGTTGTAGGAAAGTGCAAGACCACCGCCTGCTCTATGGTGACCCCTTGAGGACTTCTCAATACCACCTCCGCTCCGAGGGAGTGCTTTCCCGAGGCTCCATCGACCGTCATCTTACATGCCTCCTACGGCCACGACTCCTCATCCCCGACCTCCATAACGTAGTCTGCCAAGAAGTCGGCCACTACTTGTGCCTTGATGGAGAGACTTGGTACGAACAAGATATCGAATTCAATCAACTCGATAGACCACTTGGACAGTCTACCCGAGTGCTCCACTCCTTCAAAAATCTTACGGAGGGGATGATCTGTCACCACCCTGATGGAATGCGCTTGGAAATATGGTCGGAGCTTCCTAGCCGAAATGATCAAGGCATATGCCAGCTTTTCTTAGATAGGGTAGCGACACTCTACCTTCTTTAGGATCCTGCTTACATAGTAGATTGGCAGCTGCTTCCTACCTTCTTCCCTAACCAGAACAGAGCTCACCACCTCTACTCCCACTCCAGGATACAAGTCCAAGTCTCCTCCTCCTTCGGGCTTTGAAGTAGAGGAGCCAGGGAGAGCTGCTTCTTCAGCCCTTGAAAAGCTTCTTCAAATTCGGCGGTCTACTTGAACCTTTGGTTACCCCGCAGCACCGTGAAGAATGATGAACATTTCTCTCCCGACCTGGAGAGGAATCTACATAGGCCGGCCAGCTTACCTGTCAAGCACTGGACCTCCTTAGCATTGCATGGTGACTCTAGCTCTAGGATGGCTTTCACCTTATCTAGGTTGGGTTCTACAGCCTCTGGGGTCAGAATATGCCCCAAGAACTTCCCATTGCTTGCCCCAAAAACACACTTTAAGGGGTTTAGCCACATCTTGAACCTCCGCAAGGTGGCGAACGTCTACTCCAGGTCTCGGAGATGCGAGTCCACACATTTAATCTTGACCATCAGGTCATCAACATAGACCTCCAGGTTCCTCCCCCTCTGGCCCTGGAAGACTTGATCCATCATGTGTTGGTATGTAGCCCCTACGTTTTTGAACCCAAAGAGCATCATCTTATAACTGAAGCATCCCTCCCTTGTGATGAAGGAGGCGTCCTTGACATCGGGAGGGTGCATTCGGATCTGATGGTAACCTGAAAAAGCATCCAAAAAACTCATAATTGAAAAACTAACGGCTGAATAAACCAGTACGTCGATTCGAGGCAGGGGGTAGCAATCTTTGGGGCATGATTTATTTAATAATGAAAAGTCAATACACATGCGCCACTTCCCTCCCCCTTTTTTCACCATTACACGTTGGAGACCCAGCCCGGATACTGGATCTCTGAGATGAAGCCGGCCTCCATAAGCTTCTTGACCTCCTCGCAGATTGGCTCTTCCAGCTTGGTTGCGATGGTCCTCATCTTCTGGCGTATGGGGCGCGTGTAACGCCCCGGTTTTTTGTTTATGGCCAGTGCTTATTTGGTTTGGCATTACATTGGCCTTTGCTGTTGTTAGAGCGTAATCTTCGCTCTTTAGGCCTTTAGTGGCATTGTTGATAGCATGTTTGCAAGATTCCCTAGCAAGCCGGAGTCTGTTTTGGTGACTCGGTGGTGCCTCTTCGGGAAAGCTTGTGTTTTGGCTTCGGGCAAGGTTAGGCCAAGTTTTGTTTGTCGGATGCTGATTTCGCTTCGCCACTACAGTCATAGCGTGGGTAGTTAACTACAATGTGAATTTCGTTACATTCCGAGGCATTTTGTTTAAACCCAGATCATTTGGCTCGGGAGTCACATATGGATATGCAGCTATGTTGTCTTGGTTGCTGGTTTGTTCCCCCCCCCCCCCCTCAGGTGCCAAAATTATGGCTGCAGTTTACTGTAGCAGGGGAGAGGTGTAAGAGGTCAAAGACCTGGAGCGCATTTGGGTGACACGGCCTGGGACACGGGTGTGTCCCAGGGCGTGTCGGGGTACACGGCCTGTGACACGGGCGTGTCACAGGGCATGTCCGGTGTGTTCGACGAATTTCGGTTGACGAAGTTCACTCGACGATTGTCGAGTGTCGAGAGAAGGGGTACACGGCCTGTGATACGGGCGTGTCACATGGCGTGTCCCGCTCTCAACGAACTTCGTTCGACGAAATTCACTCGACGACTATCGAGTGTCGAGAGAAGGGGTACACGGCCTGTGACAGGGGCGTATCACAGGGCGTGTACCATGGTCGACGAAGTTCGCTCGACGAGTGTCGAGTATGGGGTGACACGGCTTGGGATACGGGCGTGTCCCAAGGCTGTGTCCTTCTCGGGTTGTTTGGCTGGGCGCTGTGTGCTGTGTCACGACCAGTGATACGGCCGTGTAGGTAGGCATGTGCTATGACACGGCCTGTGATACGCCCGTGTCACAGGCCGTGTACTGTTTGGATGTGAGGCGGTTGCCCACCGCTTAAGTGACACAGCCTGTGACACGGGCGTGTCACAGGGCTTGTCAGGGCCGAAATGCGAAATTTCAGCAAATTTCGTTGCCGTTCAATTCCTTTATTGTTTGAATCCAAGGGACCAAATGTCTTCCCTGGGAATCAGGCCGAGATTAAAGTCTTTCTCCTTCCATTTTGATTTCATTCTTCTTCTTCTTATTATTATTCCCCATTTCCAAAGAGGGAGAGTACAAGGGGAGAAAAAGAAAGAGAGACCAGCTGCTTTGGATTTGCCCCTTAGGTAACATGTCTTTGCTCTTGGATTAGTGGAAAAGAAGATGGGTTGTCAAATTTCTTAGTTGTTTTTTCTCCTATGTTTTTCTCCTCGGGTTTTTCTCCTAGTTGTGCTAAAGCTGTGTTAGCGGCTGTTGTGCTTGAAGGTTGAGGCAAGTGGTGTTCTTACCCTTGCCAAGTTTTCCTTTTCTTTCATTTCTTATGGTTATATGACTATGGTATAGTTGAACTTAGGGTTATTCATTTTGTGTCTAATTCTTGGTTGAAGGTAGACATATGAAGTAGGAACTTAGATCATGTTGCGTACGTGCTTAGGATGAACTTTCAGCTTTGTGGTTACGTCGGGATTTCGGGTTGTTGGTGTGTTTCGGCATGTTTTGCCGGTTAAATCGTGAAGTATGGCATGTGGTTTGTCAGATGGCTCTGTAAGGGGTGGTGTGGTGTAGAGCCTGGTGGACACTGTTTGGCCCCGGATAATGGGCTGGTTGTTTTATGGTGTAGAGAGCACCTTTTGGCACCGGATACTGGGCTGGTTGTTTTATGGTGTCGAGAGCACCTTTTGGCCCCGATATGGGCTATTTTTGGTTGGTGTGTTCCACCTTAAGGGCTGCCACCGTTGAACCCTTGAGTAATGACTTTACCACTATTAATGCATCACAAATTAGGTCTGTTCTTTCTTTTGGTATTTTGGCATATGTTGGCCTTATTGCTCCTACAGGTTTTAGCAGGCTATGTTGATATCTCTCGCACTTAGTGCATCTTGATCCTGCCTTGGGCAGTGTATTACTTTTTGATGAAATGCTCCATTCTTTTATTGATTATGCATAAGGTAATGCTCCATTTCTGTTTCTTATATATTTGCTGATGTATTCTTTCTTTGGAATGCCTCAGGTCCAGGTGATAGCCGATTGAGCGGCTAGTGTTCTTTTGGTGGAGCTTGCTTGTGGCCGCTGAGGTTGTTGTTCCTCGTTTTTGCGAGGTAGTTTTTCTTCTTTCTGTACAGACATACACACCCACCAGTGGGTTCGTGTCAGGTTGTTGACGCCCACTGATGGTTTCCTTTGAGTGATGAACTATGAACTACATACTGCTAGTTTTACCTTTTTTGGAGATTGTTTACTTGCTTCTGGGACTGTTTTATGCTAGGTTGCACGTTAGCTATGTTCACCCCTAAAAGAATAGTATATGTATCTCATGCATGTCATGATTTAAAACACTAACGCACTATTTCTCGAGTACGTAAAAAGCTATTTTCTAGATTATGAGTCACCTAGAGTCCTGCATTCCATGAGAGGTCCCTTTGGGGGACGATTCTACACATGTAGGACGTCACCTTACCTTAACTATGTATTTCCGCTGCGTATAAAATTATAGTTTTTCATGTGGACTAACTGATCCACGATGCCGAGGGATACGGCCATCAAACTGTAACTGGTTTACCTGCATAAAAATATAATGCTTTATTCAACGAACGCGAGTTTAGATTTTTCCTGAGCGCATGCAGTTATCCCCTGCACGGCGTGGCATGACGATACGTATTTTCTCGTGATCTGATATTATTTAAATGTGTGAGAAAATGCGGGTTGTGACAGTTGGTATCAGAGGGAGGTTTTGCTTGACTTTGGGTCGGGCAGTGGGCATATCATACACACACCGAGGTGTCATCAGTTCGTCTTAGCTATAGCACGAGCACTTCACGCATAACATAACATGAAGTATACGGGGCATAGTATGTAGTATGGGATGCATACTATGTTTCTGTTTATGGATCCACCATATGGTCAACATGTGAGGGTTATGTAGTATGGGATGCATAACCTCACCACATGAATGTGACTAGCACGTTTCTTTTCGTTGCATGAGAATGTCATGTAGTATGGGATGCATAACATTTTCATGTGTACGCCGCCCATGGCATGCATTAAGGCCTTTTTAGAATGCATAACACAACATGTATAGCATAATATTGCATAAGCACAGCGTGCCAAGCTAAAGATTGACATGATGACGTCTGTACACACGTGGTATAGGCACAAGAATTAGTTTGATGAGGGTGACTCATCGTAGGTTAGGCATAACATCATGTACAACTCCCAGAGCAAGTTAGCAGTTGAAGTTCATATGTGTATGTGTGTCTGTACAGAGTTGTTTTGTGCTAGCAGTTGGGCTACTTCTTGATTTGTTTTGATTGGAATATAGGATGTCAAAGCATCCTGTGACGAGGAAGACTCACCCGTCTGAGGGCGAGTCTTCGGGTGCCCAGAACAATGCAAGTATGGAAAGTTTGCGACAGAGTAATGAGGCCTTGGTACGGCAAATGGGCGATGTGCAGTCCCAGATTCAGTCTATGTTTTCTATGATGTCTGGGCTTGCTCCGAGGGTGCAGGACCCTGCGGTGGGTTCAGCTGTTCCTGCCCCTCCTGCTCCGTTGTTGCCTCCCGTAGTGGTTCCACCTAAGATGACATTTATTTCTCAGTTTCAGCGACTTGGACCACCTACTTATGATGGCAAAGCGGATTTCATGGTGTTGGATGATTGGCTGATAGCAATGGAGGAAATGTTTTCTTACTCTGGCGTCACTGATGATCAGCGAGTGATGATCGCTGCATATCAGCTATTGTCGAGACCCATACGCAATCAGTTTGACGTCTTGCATCAACACACATCCAAGTCCAACATACGATGCATCTACAAAAACATCATAACCTAAGCCCTCCGTAGGCAGAGTCAAAACAAGAGCGGTACACAATCTATTCTTGACTTCAAGGAATGCTTCCTCACACTTATCATTCCAATCAAAAGCCATATTTTTCTGAGTTAACCGAGTCAAAGGTGCAGCGAAAGTCGAAAAGCCTTCCACAAATCTTCTGTAATAGCCGGCCAACCCCAAGAAGCTCCTGATCTCCTTGGGAGTATCCGGTCTTCGCCACTCCATCACTGCAGCTATCTTGTCTGGATCAACTGAAATACCATGCATGTTGATCACATGGCCTAAAAACGAAACTTGAGGTAACCAAAAATCGCACTTACTCAATTTGGCAAACAATCTATGGTCCCTCAAAGCAGACAAAACCAAACGCAGATGCTGATCATGCTCCTCAGCATTGCGGGAATAGACAAGAACATCGTCGATAAACACAACTACAAACTTATCCAAAAAGTCTTTGAACACTCGATTCATCATATCCACAAAGGCTGAAGGCACCTTGGTTAAACCAAATGGCATTACTATATTCAAAATGCACATGCCTTGATCGAAAAGCAGTCCGTGGAATATCTGACTCACGGACCTTAAGCTGATGATACCCAGAACGAAGATCAATCTTAGAGAACACTGAGCTACCGCGCAGCTGATCAAACAAATCGTCAATCCTTGGCAGAGGATACTTGTTCTTAATAGTGACTTTATTGAGTTCTCGGTAATCAATGCAAAGCCGCATCGACCCATCTTTCTTTTTAATGAATAGAACAGGTGCACCCCAAGGCAACGAGCTTGGTCTGATAAAAGCCTTTCTTAACAACTCATACAGCTGGTTACACAGCTCTGCCAGCTCTCGAGGGGCCATCCGATACGATGCCTTTGCAATAGGACGCGTACCTGGCTCCAACTCTATCACAAATTCAACATCTCTATCAGGCGGAAGACCAGGAAGATCATCAGGAAAAACGTCTGAAAACTCGCGCACAACAGGAATCTCTGCTAACCGCGGCAAATTACCAACGGTCTCCAAAACTGAGACTAAACAAGCAAAATAGCCGGAACCTAGCAACGTTCGAGCACATACCGCAGAAATAGCTGGAGAATCCTGGCGCAAATCACCATAAACACCCCCAGGATGACCGTTGTCCTTTCGGAAGTCCAAGCGCTTACCCTTGCACTGGATCACAGCATCATACTTCGACAACCGGTCCATGCCTAAGATGACATCAAAATCTTCCAGGTCAATCACCTTCAAATCTGCTGTAGCTATGAAATCCCCCAACACAATCGGACAAGCCAAAATGCCTAAATCGGAAACCACAGAATCACCAGAAGGGAACTTGATGCAAAAGGCATCCCCCACTTGATCTGGTTCCAAACGATATCGATCCACGAAGGCTCTAGCCACAAACGAGTGGGTAGCGCCAGAGTCGAAAAGAACATGCGCCCAGCGGTTCCTTACCTTAAACGTTCCTAAACACAAGGTACAGACTAATCACATATCTACGAAAACAAATGAAATATGATAATGACGAACGAAATAGGAGAACTAGGGAGTAGTCTAACCTGATACAACTTGCGTAGATGTCTTAGCGTCTTTAGAAGTAATCATATTCAGTTTTCCTTTGCCTTTATCCAGTCGCTGAGGACGTGGCAATGCCTGGAGTGGCACTGGCTGCAACACAGGTTGCACTTGCGGGCACTGAATCTCTATGGGCCCCTTTTGTCCACAATGATAACACACTTTCTTTGACCAACAATGGGAAGCATCATGCCCCTTCCTCATACATATTGTACACTCCAAGTCCCTGTGAGGAGCACCCTGAATCGCATGAACCTGCTCCTTCTTTTGAACACCTAATCTTTTGAAACATCGCTCGAAAGGGTGGCCTGACCGGCCACAAAAGCTACATACTTCTTTGCTCTTCTTCCTTGACGTAGCATCAGGAACCTGAGGGCTCTTCCCTTCGCTTAGCTTCCTCTTATCTTTCCTCATCCACTGTCCTTTTTGCTTAGCATTTTCGATTGCCTCAACTTTCAAAGCAGCTTCCACTAAGGAAGCATAGCTTGTTGCTCCATATGCACTTGCTAACTGCTGCACCTCATTTCGTAGGCCACCAAGAAAACTCTTAACTCGATCCGCCTCGGAATTTACCATGTCGGGGGCAAACCGACTCAGTTTACTGAACTCAATTTCATACTCACTAACTGTGAGCTGCCTCTGCTTCAAGTGTAAGAACTCATTCATCAAACGGTCCTGCTCGACCGAGGGTAGAAACTTCCTTAGGAGAATCCCCTTAAATGACGCCCAAGAGCATCCTTCCATCAAGCTCTCCTTTTCTCGCATCCACCAATTCTTTGCTAATCCCTTTAGCTGATATGCAGTGATCATCACTCGCTGATCATCAGTGACGCCAGAGTAAGAAAACATTTCCTCCATTGCTATCAGCCAATCATCCAACACCATGAAATCTACTTTGCCATCATAAGTAGGTGGTCCAAGTCGCTGAAACTGAGAAATAAATGTCATCTCAGGTGGAACCACTACGGGAGGCACCAACGGAGCAGGAGGGGCAGGAACAGCTGAAACCACCGTACGGTCCTGCACCCTCGGAGCAAGCCCAGACATCATAGAAAACATAGACTTAATCTGGGACTGCACATCCCCCATTTGTCGTACCAAGGCCTCATTACTCTGTCGCAAACTTTCCATACTCTGTCACAGGATGAAGTTCGCTCGACCGCGGGACACGCCCTGTGACACGCCCGTGTCACAGGCCGTGTACCCCTTCTCTCGACACTCGACAATCATCGAGTGAATTTCGTCGAGCGAAGTTTGTCGAGAGCGGGACACGCCCTGTGACACGCCCGTGTCACAGGTCGTGTACCCCTTCTCTCGACACTCGACAATCGTCGAGTGAACTTCGTCGACCGAAATTCGTCGAACACACGGGACACGCCCCGTGACACGCCCGTGTCACAGGCCGTGTACCCCGACACGCCCTGGGACATGCCCGTGTTCCAGGCCGTGTCACCCAAATGTGCTCCAGGTCTTTGACCTCTTACACCTCTCCCCTGCTACAGTAAACTGCAGCCATAATTTTGGCACCTGAGGGGGGAGAAACAAACCAGCAACCAAGACAACATAGCTGCATATCCATATATGACTCCCGAGCCAAATGATCTGGGTTCGAACAAACTGCCTCAGAATGTAACGAAATTCACATTGTAGTTAACTACCCACGCTACGACTCTAGTGGCGATGCGAAATCAGCATCCGACAAACAAAACTTGGGCTAACCTTGCCCGAAGCCAAAACACAAGCATTCACGAAGAGGCACCACCGAGTCACCAAAATAGACTCCGGCTTGCTAAGGAATCTTGCAAACAGGCTATCAACCAAGACACTAAAGGCCTAAAGAGCGAAGATTATGTTGTAAGACCCCCCCCCCCCCCTTTTCTCTTTTTGACACCGGGGTCTTAGGCCCAGAACCGCCGTTTTGCGGTGACACCTTCACAACCTGAAGGGTCATCACCACAAAGCGCCGATTCTGCCGGCCAATTCGATCACAGAAAAGTAGCATAATGAAGAAAATGGAAACTAACAGTCCACAGAGAATCACATGCCATAATACATATAACTCTACGAAGGGAGTGTCCACAGAATAAAACATCAGAGTAGCAAAATACGGTCTTATGCCCAGTACATCATATCCTCACTACAAAAGTCACTCATGCGGAAGCAGAAAAAACTACTCAAGGTCGAGACTCACGGTCCCGGCTGTATGAACTACGGAGCTAGACTGCCCCACCTCCAAGCGCACCGGTCTCTGGGGCTGCTCCTCCATGCTGGTCTCCACGATCCCCTAAATGATGCGGTTCGAAAACCGTTAGTCTAAAAGACTAAGTCCTATCATCCCCCTCCCCTTCCCCCACGGCTCCTAGGCACCGTGCGGAGAGGAAGAAAGGGGAGGACTTGAAGGTGGAGAATATCAAAAGCAGATGGCAGCGGTCCTATACTAGCAAATTTTATAGCATGTAAAGACAATAAGCTGAAATATGAAAAGTAACCTTCACTTATATGAAAACACATAAGCCAAGGGGTCTTCTGCAAGGCTCCCATCGTATAAAAAGTCTCATACCAATTTATACGTTGGGGTGTCGGTTATCAAACAGCAGTAAATATATATATCCAAAATTAACCTTAATTTATAAACTTGCCCACACAAGCTTATAGACTAAGGGGTCGTTTTGCAGGTCCTAAAGTATAAGCGTCCCATTCCACTTATACTTTAGGTGTCAAGGTTAAAGGAAACGATTATGCTATGACATGCAAGTGGGTATGATGGATCATGCAGGTGCAACACACACACCTGACTCTGTGCACACAGACCTTTAGTTCCCCCTTTCTGGAGCCGTAACCTCCCAGGATACCTCCGTAGTGGCAGACGGAAGCGGTGGGTTGGGCCTCGCCCACCTCTAAACCAGTAAAGCACTACCGGTCAGACCTATCGTACGCCTCAACGCTTGGTGCACGAAGCGGACTCCTGTGTACTCTTGCCGGCTGGCGCACCGGACTTCTGTTGGCGAAGTGCTACTCACACTTGCCGAGTCAACGTATTGGCGTCGGTGCATCGACCCTCCAATACCGAAGACCCACCACCTTAGTTTTTCCTTCCTTTTATGCACATGCAAATTTAGCGTAATCAAACCCGAGCCGAAGCTCCCCGGACCAACACGTCTGACTCAAACAATCGAGCCGAAGCTCCCCGGACCCAAAGTCCGTCTTTTAACCATCCAAGCCGAAGCTCCCAGCTAACTTCTGGTGCCATCAGTGTTTGTGTAATGTGCAACCCTAATTACTAAGTTACTCTTTTCAGCTTGTTAAAACAGTTTACGTTAACCCAGGACTGCCCCCGGTATTCCCTGTGAAGGGCTCTCAAGGGGCACTAGGAACTGTGTTGGGATTACGCCCAGCGTTCCCTTTCGCAAGGTACTTATTTTGTTATTGGTTGATTCCCTTACCCATTACTCTCTCATGTTCTGATAGGCTAATCCTATGGTGATTTGACTCCAACTCTCCTTGGGTAGGACGATCTTTCGACGGGACCGAACGCCTCTAAACCCTAGACAAAACAACACCCTACTCACTTATCTTCCATAGATGCACCCAATTCTACTTATCCTTTCAGCAAACCAACAAGACCCATCACACGTGCTCTAATTCATATCCAAAATGATTTCTTGCAGTTTTGCTATTTGCAGACCACTTAAGCTACATGTCCCGTAAAAAGGGAAGTACATGAAATACTCATCCAGTACCCCTATGGTAATTATTAGAGGGCTAAAATGACATTTGTAGCATAAATACAGAAATTCATAATTTTCCTAATTTGTCTGATAATTTATTTATTTATTCTAGTATCCAAAAAGCCCAAGTTTGAACATGAAGTACCAATTTCAGACAGGATAATATTGCAATAAACTTTATGTTAATTACAAAATGCATAATCAACTCTAAATCCTAAGCCTTCAAATTTTTTAGCAAGGTTAGGCCCTTAAATTTAATTTCAAAGATATCTCATAAAAAGTCATTTTAAAAGATTTTACAGCAATAATACCTCCAAAAATTCAGAGAAAATTCAGGGATGATTATGATGGCCTACAAATACCCTAGAAAAAGTTTCATAATTTATCATTTAATAATAAGGCTATACTTGATTTTCTCATGAAATTTCAAGTTTATGGGTTAATGAACAAAGTATACTAATTATCCATCAAAAATTTCCAAAAAACTTCCCACATGATAATAATGAACTAGTAACACTATGTATCAAGTTTCATAATTTTTCATCAAGTTCTGATCTCTTTTAAGAATTATTTAGTATGTAACCGAAGTAATGCACTTGTGAAGTAGATGCCCTAACTAGGTATCCAAAAATTCTATCAAAAATCATACATGATCAGTATGGTCTAAAACTACCTCTGCCAATGTTTTATGCCCTTTCAATGGGCAGTGAGATCATAATAGCCAAATTATTAATTAGGGCAATCCTATTGGTTACAAATGAAGTGCTACAAATATTGATCAAAACTTCCCAATTAAATTACCAGAGGCTCAAAATATCCTTATTCCCTCACTACCCAAATTTGATTAAATTTCAAGAAGTTTAGCTAACCTAAACTAACACTACAAGTTTTAGGTCCTAAGCTAAGGTTAGGGTTTTGTGGACCCTACCCTTTTCAAAATTATTTAATATTTTTACCAGAGGGTTTTATATACCCTAGGACCCTCCATGCAAAACTTGATGTTCATCCAAGGTGTTTAGGACTCATGCCCTTCACAAGGCAAAAAGGTCCTTCCTTAGGGTTTGGCCTAGGAACTTAGGGCAAATCAATTCCACACTACCCCACATTCCATGGGGAGGTGATAAATGTCAAAGCAAGTAAGTGTCCCAAATTTCAGCCTCTGTTGAGGTGATTTGGTCACTCAAAATCAAAAGTGCACTTTTTGAACAAAAATACCACCTTAGGGCCACACTAGGGTTTGGTGATTCCCTAACCAAAACATATCCAAATGAGTCCAAATTTTGTACAGGACTAGGTCTTGAAGCCAGGGACCACTCCCAAAATTTGGGAGGGTTTGGAGGTCATTTGACTACTTAATTAAATTACCCTAGCTTTATTAAATAAAATAAAACACTTTAGGAAAAGTGTGTCCAAAAATTCTGAGTTTTGGGCAGGCCCTAGATATAGCTAGGTTAGGCTCCCTTCCAAAATTTCAATTGATTTGGGCTAGGGATGAAGTGTGGGCACTCAGTTTAATGACTGCCTAGCCCTAAGGGTATGTCCCACCAAAATGGGTGCCCTGGTCAGACCATGCACCCAAATGGGTTCAAACAAATTTTACAATAACTTAGACTCAGAGGGATACAACTTCTGTGTTGGTGACGTTTTCTGCAGAGGGGCCTAAGTATTTTTAAAAATTAAAACCATTTAGTGTATAAAGTGTGACAGAAATGAAATAATCAGAAAATGATTCCTATAGTTTAATTTCTGATGGAGCACGAATCTTGGCGCAGATGAACGGGATCCGTTCATCTCCTTCATTGAGCTGACGGCCAGGATGCATTTTCCCTGGGCCGACTTCAAGCGGCTGTCGCCGGCCATCCAGCCTCTTCCCCGGCCGGCCACCGCCACCACCACCTTCGTTGATGTGGGGGCTATCGCCAGGCGGTGGCTCTGCCGCCGGAGAGGCGTTTTCCGGCGGTTCTAGCAAGTTCATTTTAGCCAAAAACCATGAAGATTCCTGGTTTGGATCGGGCTCAATTGAGCCCGAAACTTCAACCTAAGTAGTCCTATGATCTACCCGTGAGTTAAGGAGAGGGAGAGGACCTTCCTGGCGGCCTGAATGCGAGTCGATCTTCGGGTTGCCATGGTGGTGGTGCCGCCGGCCGGATTTCTGCAGCAGTGCAGTCAAGTTGCCTGATTTCCTACGATAAACGATGGGAAGGGATCCTCTCATGTCATTGATGGTGTATAAATCATCAGTTGGGGGAGGGGAGAGGCCAAACATCAATGGCCATTAATGCCCTTGAAGGCTTGGCTCGGGTTTAGTGGGGGGGCTGAATCTTCCTCTTGGTGGCCGGGAAACGGCTGGAATCAACTCCTCGTCCCTAGAGGAGTTGATTGCAGCCATAAATGGTGGTTGTTGATCTCCTTGGCCGGCTTTCCACTCTCCCCTTCCTCTCCCCCATCTTCTCTCTCCTCCATTAACATGGAGGGAAGTTTCCTTCTCTCTCCTAGTCACCCTTGGTTGACTGGTCAACCCCATAAGCTAAATGCAGCCCACTTGGTTATGATGAACATGGAAATGGGGTTAGCCTAAGGAAGAAGTGGCTTGAGCTTGGGTTAGCCCTTTTGGGCTAGGTTTGACTTGGCTTAAATGAGGGTTGACCTGGGCCAATTTGACCATTTGGGTTGACCCCATTGGGCTTTTAGTGGCCCATTGGACTCCCTTAAGGTCTAGGATTACTTGAATAGGGTTGGTTGGGCATCTTGGTGGTCACATGTCCCTTGGTAAGGGCACTTTGACCATTTTAAGGCTAGAGTTGACTTGGGTCAACATGACCAATTGGTTTGACCCCTATGGGTCCCTAGTGACCTATTGGCTTCCCCTAAGGTCTAGGTAGGGTTATGTAGGGTTACCCTGCACTTTGGAGGTCACATACCCTTAGTAAGGGTACTTTGACCAGATTAGGAGCTTGAGTTGACTTGGGTCAACCTGGCCTCTAGGGCTGGCCCCAATGTGTCCTTAGTGACCCATTGACCTCACTTTAGGGTTAGGAGGGCATAGGTGGGGTCCTCTAGGCTAGGAGTAGGTCAATTGACCCTAAGTAGGCTAGTTTGACCCCTTAAGGGCTAGGGTTGACCTTGGTCAACTGAGTCTCTTTGGTTGACCCCAATGGGTCCTTATGGCTCTAATGTGTCTCCCAAAATGTTTGGGAGTGTTGTAGTAGGGTCTTGGGGTCAAGGTGTAGCCCATGGTCATCCTAAACCATTGCTCAGAGTTCTACTATTGGCAGACCATGATGAGTTTCCCCACTTTGTCTCCTACCTCTTGGCCCATTCTTGGCTTCCTAGGGTTTGTCATGACCTAGCCATGGACAAAACCACACCTAGGGGTCTAGTTGGAAATGGGATGTTACAAATCCCAATAAACAAAACAAAGATTTCGTCCCCGAAATCAAGGTTACGCCCATGGAAATTTTCTACCGAAGAAGGAAACTTGTAACATCCCGGCTCCGTCTTCTCTTTGCTCCCTCCATCTTCCTACTTCCGGCTCCTTCACATCATCCTCCGCCAACCTGGCCAGCTTCCTTGCAAATGCCGGATTGGCCCTCTTGAAGTCTGTCTCCTTTTTCGCCCTCTCCATTGGCTCCTCAAAAGAGAGGGGGCACTCTCTTCAACTTCATGCTAAAGAAACCCAGCCTCAGTCCCAAAGTAAACACGAGCATCGGCGTATACCCTGGAACCTCCTAGACCAGGAGGACCTCTTCCTGAAACTAATCCGCATAATGTCCCAACATCTCGTGCTGCTTCTGCCTCACCGCAAACCGGCACTCCGCCTCCTTCTTACGCTTCTTCGATGTTGAGAACTTCAACAGGAAACCTCAATGCAGATCCTCGAAACTGTAGATAGATCTTGCTGGAAACTGGTGAAACCAGTCCTGTGCCTTCTCCTTCAATATGATGGCAAACATCCGACACTTGAAGGCATCTGCCATCTACCTTACCCAAACGACATCTTCAAACCACTACACGTGTTGTACAGGGTCATCCTTCCCCGAGTAGTTGGACATGTAGGGCTCCCAGAACCCCTCCAGCACCGGAGTCGAGATGATGAGCTCACTGAATGGGTTTTCGCCACCTGCTTGCCGAGAGGGCATGTCTCGCAGCCTCGGCTGGCTAGCCCGATCTGCGAGAGCATGCCCTGGGAAGAGCTCTCACACAGCAGCCTCCCTCTCGCCAACTTCTGTCGGAATCTCCTTCCCGGGATATTGGCCTGGGAAGAGCTCTCTCACCGCCACGTCCCTCTCGCCAGCCTCTGTCGGGACCTCCTTCCCCGGGCGCTATCCAGGGGCGTTCTCTCCCAAGAGCGGGATCTCCTCTATCAGAACCTAAGGTGTTGCCCACTCGCTTCTAGCTGAGAAGGCCAAGTTGATGGTCTGTAGGACCTCTCGCATGAAGTCATCTAACATCTTCCTTGTTGCCTCCTCTCCCCGGGAGGGGGAACCTCCTGAACCAGATCCTTCACCTTCACCTCCTGCCATAGGACTAAACTCAAGCTTTTCTTGTAACGGCTACCTTCCACGCTCACCGCACCAGAACTATTGATGCCAAAATCTGACTTCGACAAAAGTTCGAAAAATAGGGGCGTAGCCAACACCTACTCATCCCAAGCTCCGACCTCCGAATGGTCGTGAAGGACTAGAAACTAACCCAAAGCCTCAGGAGGGAGTTCCCACCGCTTACCCGGAAGATCTCTGAGAGCTTCCCCTCCAAAGCCAAAAGCTGGGCTTGGAGCTCCTCAGAAAGCACAGAAAAATCCTCTCAAGTCCCGGGCCAAAATCCGTGTGCTTCTGAAGAACCCCTATGGGTCTATTAATAGTTTTCTGAGTTGGATCTGCAAATAACCATACTGAGTTGACCTAAAAAATACCAGAGTATCCCTGGTTGGGTCTGCCAACAGCCAAACTATGCTATTCTGAGGAGCTATATGCAGACCATCAATGGCAAAAGGGTAAAGATACCCGGGGTAGAAGAGTAAAATTCCCCTTGGGTAAAGATTTGCCAAAAATGGCCTTTTATGTGAGTGGGAGAGCACCTGGTGGCGAGATGGGCCTTCCCACTTGTCTCGTGGGTATCCTCTGCTAAGGGACACTCTCGCCTATAAAGGCCTACTTGCGCCCCAGAGGGGGCATCTCGCCTACTGGAGAGACCTCCCGACTCGCTGCATGTGAGTGGACCACGTGGTCCCACTCGCCTATCCGCACCTCTCACCCGCTTCTTCCTATTTGCGTCTTGAGGGCCTCTCGCGAGTCCGAGATTGTACAGAAAAGGCTGCAATAGGCATGGCCAAGATTGTGTAGTTCAACCAAACATGTCATACTCATATCAATGACTTTCTAGCACAAGCAGGTATAATGTTCATTATCATTCCAAATATGTTTGCATCAATGTTTGTAAGATAGTTCAATAATCACATGGAAGATCAGGTTTTTATCGAATTGAATGGAGGAGTGAGATCTAGAGTTCTTGGTGGAGTAGAAATCACTCACGATGATTTAAGAAATATTTTGTCCTTAAAGATAGTAAGAATGTGTTGAATATAGTTGAAAATTTTAGGAAGGATAGAGATTGGACACTACTGAACCAAGTCCTTTATGGAAAAGTTGTCAAAACACTTATACAGACAACTGCTACTCTTACACTTGATGCCTATTTGATCCAAGACATATTGAGACATGCAATCATGTTGAAAGCAATATTTACGAAGAAACTTACTACACAACTAAGTTTAGTTACTTATCTTATATTAGAGACGGAGTAGTGTGATGTTGCAGACTTGATTTGGTCCATTATCTGGTATACTTTTAAGATGAAGAATCCTAGGAGGAGCAAGATTAATACACTCCCCTTGGGAGGTATTATCCAATGCCTCCAATATCAGAAGTATAGTATGATGGATCAGAATTACTATGTGAATGATTGTATGGTGAGTTCGTTTGTTTGGCACTTTTTCCCTCATGGATCCTTTCCTGCACAAAATTTTCTATAAATAGACCCCCCCCCCCACCTACCGCATTAACCACTGCTTAGATAGCTTCAAACCCTCCTAACTTCTCTTGCACTCACACTTTTACGCTTTCTCTACTCTACTCGCGGATGACTAGCGATACTGACGGCCAAACTAAGTGTGCTACAGCATTCGCCGACGATCCGTTCAAGAACTATAACTTGACTGAGGTGGAACTTCAAGCGATAGAAGGGCTCTATGACCCATCTGGCTTCTCGGCACGTCTTTCGGGGAGGGATGAGTCGTTAAATCATTTCTCGTTGAATGAACTCACCATACCTGCCAAACACTTCAAGGTAGGGCTTCGTCTCCCAATCTGGTCTGAGGTGCGCTAGGATTTGTGATTTTTTTGCTGCATTTCTGCACAGCTTAATCCCAACTCTATAGCCCTACGGGTAGCATTTGTTAGCTATGTGTGAGAGGAGCGGATTGAATTCAGCCTCCCAGTCTTCTGCAAACTCTTCAAATTCCGAACAAAAAAGGTCGGGATCGCATTATTCTCAGGCAACAACCTCAAAGATGTGGGTCTCGCCAACAAGAACCACCATTGGATCCGCAAGTTTATTTTCATATCAGGCAATTTCGGCATCCTCCCTCTCTCGCCTGTCTAGCAGGAGGAATCAACCTACCATCCTCCCACTCTCGGCGGTCACGATTCCAAGCTCCATCAGTTCCTTTTCCAAAAGGACTTCGACTAGAAGAAGAAGCTTCAACTGTACTCCCAACATGATCTTAAGCTGATGATGCAAGAGAATGACATCTCTGCGGCAAGGTACACGCTTCAAGTGACTCCGAGAGTCGGACTTCTGAAGGGCTAGGGCGCAAAAGTGACCGTCGAGGACCTGGTCCTAGAATTGTTCTTGCTAATCCCCGAGCCAAAGGACTGTGTCATCGACATCTCCAGTGAGAGCGAGCATTCGACATCACTGCCCTAAAGTTCTCGCCTTTTTCAGCTTTCTTTCATTGTATTT
The DNA here is from genome assembly GCA_039583875.1 of Platanthera guangdongensis. Taxonomy (NCBI): domain Eukaryota; kingdom Viridiplantae; phylum Streptophyta; class Magnoliopsida; order Asparagales; family Orchidaceae; genus Platanthera; species Platanthera guangdongensis. The sequence continues at coordinate 81,599,819 of CM077158.1, forward strand.
TGCCTTTCAGGTCTTACCCATTTTTTATGAGATGTATCATTCTTCAATTGAATATAAACTAAACTTTTGTGTTGTTAAATTTCTCTATCTTTTTCCACTTTTGTTCTGATTGTTCAATCGCATGAAACCATACTCGGCCCACACTTTCATTTCAACTCTCAATTTTCACTTTTTTATTCTCTAAGAAAGACATTCTGCAAAATCTTATCCATGCTTCTTGCCGCATCTTCACAATGAAACATTGATTTCGCGAACTTGACGCTTAGATTTAGATATCGCATCGTTCTAGCCCCATTGGATCATGCACGCCTATGATGCTCGACTAGCGAGATCTAACCTTGAGCATTCGTATTCACTTGTACCCTCTAACTTGCCTTGGTTCACACCTTGGCCCTTTCCCTAGCTTACCTTCAAATGGTCGCCCCATCAACTAGTGTTACCCTTATCAGAGAGATCTCCTCTGAACTTTGTAGTTCTCCAAAGATTGTTCCAACTCCCAACCTTGTTGATTGGCGAGAACCTTGAATACGAGTTTCCCTTAAGGTTACCCTCTTAGCCTATCCTCGAGTGGCCTTTAGCCCTATCAGCCAGCGGGAGCCTGACAGCGGGAGCTACTCTAGACTTAATTCCAAGAAATTTCACAATGTCCACCGCGTGCCCTTCAAACCTCCCAGCTAGGAGAGAGCCTAATAGTGGGAGTTGCTCGGGACTTAGTTCCAAGATATTTCACAACGTCTACGGAGGGCCCTTTAGAATTGCCAGCTAGATGAGAGCCTGACAACGGGAGCTGCTTGGGACTTAGTTCTAAGATATTCCACAATGTCTACTTAGGGCCCTTCAGACCAGCCAGCTAGGTGAGATCCTGACAGCGGGAGCTACTCAAGACTTAGTTCCAAGATATTTCACAACATCCACCGAGGGCCCTTCAGACATGCCAGCTGGCTGATAGTCTGTGTAAGACCCCCTTTTTTATTTTTAGAACCACGAGGTCTTATGCCCAGAACCGCTGTTTTGCGATGGCCCCGACACTCGGGAAAGCCGCCACTACAAAACGCTGATCCTGCCGGCCTTTTCGATCATCGCAGAGAGAGCAGTAATCATAAACAGAGTTATAAATTGGTCCACAAACATCACAAGTAATATGAGAAATCACAACAAGTCCATAAGAAGAAAAGAGAGTAATGAAAACTAACAAAACTAGAAATATAAACGGGCTTAAGCCCAGTACATCAGATCCTCACTACAATCTCTCGCGGAAGCTATAAAAAGTGCTAATCACTCACGGAGCTGGTCACTGGTGCTCCGGTACTGGACTGGCCCACCTCCATGCGCACCGTACTCCGCTGGTGCTGGTCCCTGTCTCCCATCCGGAGCCCCTGGAATGTTGTGGTCCGAAAACCATTAGTCATAAAGACTAAGTCCTATCATCCCCTACCCCTCCCCCATGGCTCCTAGGCACTGAGCGGGGAGGAGGAAAGGGAAGCTACAAAGGTGGAGAGTACAAAGTGGCAGGTGACAATGGAACTAGTCTAGCAGTTATTTATATTTTATAAACGGCTAAGTAAGAAAGGTACAAGCTAGCAGTTCTATAATAGTATGCAGGAAGGTAAGCAAGTAGAATAAGCAGCATATATAAGAAAGATAAGTAACAAATAAGTAACCTTAACCTATATGAATGCCCATACAAACATATAACTTAAGGGGTCTACAGCAAGTCACACATCGTATAAAAAGTCTCATACCAATTTATACATTGGGGTGTCGGTTGTATGCAAGTATGTTATGCCATGATTCATGTAAGTGCAACCCACGTACACGACTCTATGCGCACAGACCTTTAGTTCCCCCTATTTGGGCAGCTAGCTTCACTCCCAGGAACCTCCATAGTGGCAAACAGAGACAGTGGGTCGGGCCCCCCACTCCTAGGCAGGTATCCACACTACCAAGCCTAGCCCTTCCGTACGCCCCTAGAAGAACACAACCTAGAGTATCCGCATACTAATGCTAGCCATATCCACCAGACTTTCTTTGGCTAAGTGTCCCACACCGCCGAGTCAACGTCTCGACGTCGGTGTGAATGAACGTCCGATACCGAAGACCCACCACCTTATTTTGTATCCAAAACCTTTTGAGCCACTGGCTCCCCGGACTATCCGTCTGTGCATCTACCTTCCGAACGAACCGTCCGGATGGCAATCAAGACAACCTTATCAACCTCCCGAGCTACCGGGGTGTGTGAAGGTGCAACCCTAGTTATACTAGTTGCTCTTGTAATATTTTATTCCTACTGTTTAGGTTAGCCCAACACTGCCCAAGATATTCCCCGTGAAGGGCTCTCGAGGGCACTAGGAACTATGATATGATTACGCCAAAAGCTCCCTTTCTCAAGGCACTTACTATTGTTGGCTGCTATTAAATTTCTCAAACTCTTACTTGTTGTACTGGATCTAACCCTAGAGTATTGACACTTTCTTTTCTACGGGGAAGACGATGTTTCGTCGACCCCGAGCACCTCTTGACACTAGCCAAACTTCACACACCCCCTCACGAATTTTGTTGATAGTGTCATTTCTCTTATTAGACTAAAAGCTCAACTCACTAAGTTCATTTGGCAGCATACCTCGACTTCTGCATTTTTTTACTAATCGCAGACCATCCTATGCTATATGATGCGTATAATGGGAGGTACTCAAACTAATCATCCAATATCCCTATAATAATTATTGGGGATCTATCATGACATTTTTGGCTTAAATCCAAAAGTTCATAATTTTCCTAATTTATCTGATAATTTTATTAATTTCTCTAGCAATCCAAAAACTCCAGTTTGAACATGAAGTGTCAATTTCAGACGTGCAACTGTTCCTTGAAATTTATGATAAATACAAGATGACTATTTAACCAAGAATCCAAGGTCTCCCAATTTTCTTTGCAAGGTGTAGACCTCCAACCCTAATTTTAAATATAACCTACAATAAATCATTTAAAGAAACATGTACAGCAAAAATACTTCCAAAATTTCTGAGAAACTTCAAGGATGATTGTAAGGGCATATAAATACTCCAAGCAAAGTTTCATAATTTATAAATAAATAAAGAGCTCTAAAACTAATTTTGATCAAATGTTCATATTGGCAAATTTATGCACTAAGTATAGAAATTATTCATTTAAAAATTGTAACAAAAATCTCCACCAGAGCTTATGGACCTAGAATCATTTCTGACTAAGTTTCACAATTTCTCAACAAATGATTAGCTCTGAATAAAATATTGAACAAGGTCCCAAATTAATGAGCTTGTTAAGTAGGTACTGTAAATATGCATTCAAAAATTCTAATAAAATTCATACATGAGCATAATGTTCTAAAACTTCTTCTGCCTAATTTTTATGACATTCCAATGGACAGTGAGTTCATAATACACAAATGATTAAGTAGGGCTTACTCATGCATTACAAAGGAAGTACCAAGATTATTGATCCAAAATGTCCAATTTAATTTCCAAAGATTCATCCTAACCCTAAGACTACACTACGCAAGTTTCATCACTGTTTAATGAGTTTTAGTAACCTATTCTATCACTATAAATTTTGTGCCCTAAACTAGGGTTAGGGTTTTGTGGAGCCTACCCATTTTCAAATCCCCTAATATTTTTATCAGAGGTCTTTAGCTACCATGGTACCCTCCCTACCAAATTTCAAGTCCATAAAAGGTCTTTTGACCCCATCCCTTTCACAAACCCCCAAAGTCCTACCGTGTGGTATGAACTTGGGTCCTAGGGCAAACCTACCCCAAACCACCCCATAACTCATATGAGGGTGTTAAATGTCATGTAAAACTAGTGGCCAAAATTTCAACCTCTATTGAGGTGGTTCGGCCAATCAAACCCACAAGGGGCACTTGACCTAAATACCCTTTTTGGGCAAGGCTAGGGTCTGCCAAATTCCAAACTAACACATCACCAAATGGGATGAAAATTTATACAGAGCCTTATGATGACCCCAAGGACAACTCACCAAAATTTGGGACGGTTTAGAGGTCATTAGACCTTTTAAATAATTCCTACATTATTTATTAAATTTCTACAAAACCTTTAGGAAAATGTTTTCCAAAAATTCTCAATTTTGGATATGTTCTAGATATAGGTAATGAAAGAATTAGTGCCTAAACACCTAGAGGGGGTGAATAGGTGTAATTTTTCTTTTGCTTTAAAGGAAGACAATCTGTTCTGAAATTTAAACAGCAATTGCAAATTCTACAGCTATCAGCACAGCAATCACAGAAACAATCATTCACAGAGTGCACACAGTATTTATAGTGGTTCCCCAAGGTTTGGGTACATCCACTTTCCCCCTTCGCCTATTTAGCAGTGTACTAGATTCTGCCTAACTTCTGCACTTCACCTCAGATCCTCAGATCTTACAGCAGCTCAGAACCCAAACTAGGTTCCTACAACTCAGAGTGTCCCCACTCCTACAACTCAGGAAAACAGACCTACCTCAGCCTTCACCAAGGCCTACACTCAGAGAACACACAGTCTCCTACAACTCAGGCACAAAGCCCTACCACTCAGTCTTCAACAAGACCTACACTCAGAGATCTAAATCTCTTACACTCAGCCTTTATAAAATAGGCTTACAGCTTAGATCTATAATAGATCTTACAAATATTAGATTAAACAAAGTTTATGACCACCACCCTGAAAGAGAGAGAAGGGATGGATGGCTTCTTGAACAGTTCTTGGAAGAACTATATGGCAAAGATCAACCTCCCTTAGCTTTCTTCAAAGCTTCTTGAATCTGATCTCAGTAGGGTTGAAACTCCTGAGAAGATGATCTTCAATCAGCTTCTGACTTGAGATTCAGATCACAATCTGAATCTTTCTTGGTAGCCTGGTTCAGCAACTGCTCTTCTCAGATGGAGCTCTCTCTCCAACTTCTTCTAGATCTTCTGTCGAAAATCTTCTGTATAATTACTTCTCTCTTAGTTGTTGTTAGTTGGTAGTGATTGATCATCAATTTCTATTGAAGGAGAAAGCCTTTATATAGTCTTCCTCCATGGTAACTGGCTGATACGTTTTCTAACAACCTTCTGACAGCTCTGACAGTAGTAGTTGACCGGTTGGAAATGGCAGCTGTCAAGTCATCCAGTCATTTCTTGAAAATACTATCTCTGTCTGAAAGTGTCGAGACTGATCTTCAATATGTGTCGACACAAATAGACTAAGTGTCGACACAAGTGGACTAAGTGTCGACACAAGCCTTGGTGGTGTCGACACAACTCCTTTTGTTGTTGTAACAGCTTCTCGACACTACTTCTTTAGATTGTGTCGACACTGATTGAGTGTGTCGACACAAACACTTCTTCATTTTAACTTTACTGAAACTTGCTGTGTGTCGACACATCTCCACTGTGTCGACACAAGTACTTCTTTACTTTAACTTTGTTGAAACTTGATGTGTGTCGACACAAGTCCTGTGTGTCGACACAGTTGATGTTAACAAGTACTTCAGTGTGTCGACACAGCCTCCTGGTGTCGACACATTTGATGTCGACTAAGCTTCTCTGGGTGTCGACACTGCCTCTAAGTGTCGACACGATTTATGTCGACTATTCTTCACAGTGTGTCGACACTGCCAGTATGTATCGACACATTTCTTCTAGTGTCGACTCTGCCTTTCTTGGTGTCTACACAATTTACTCCAAGTGTCACCACAGCTTTTCTCCAGTGTCGACACAAGTCTTCATAAGTGTCGACACTACTTCTCTAGGTGTCGACACATGGACTTAGAAACTTTTTCTGCATTTCCTGCAATTACTTAACCTGCACATATAAACTCAAAACACATCAAATACACCTTGATGCATATCATTGAGTAGGGTGAGGCTTCTTCAAATCAAGTACACATTTTCCAATGTACCCAACAATCTCCCCCTATTTGGAGAAGTCATAACCCTTAGTCAATGATATACACCATTCATAACAAATACACATTTTGATGTATAACAGCAATATATGACAAGGTAATAACTGAAACAAAACATATAAAATATTTCATCACAGAATACTAATGCTATCACAATGAGTATTCATAATAGTTTTGTTTATCTTCCAAAAGTTTCTTTAATCAAAAGTTTACATAGATGTTTAACACTAAAGATTACAAAATATAAGCTCAAGTAATTCTATTCTAAGACTACTCTGGCTCCTTGATGACAATGCCCTTGCCTGATTGAATCTTGGCTTGAACTGGAGCATCAGTGTCATCAGCAGGCTTCTTTCCCTTACGATCTTTCTTCTTCAGTTCTTCAGACATTATCTTTTGTCTTTCAAAATAATGATAAGGCTTTGGGAAATATTTGCTAGGCTCCTGTTCATTAGGAGGTAGCTTCCCAAGTTTGTCCTTCCTTCTATACTGTACAATAGCCTCTTATCTGGCTTCATGCTTTCTCCACTCATGTTCAGAATACCATTTTCCCCTCTCTAGAGTATTGTCCTTTGCAGCTTTCCAAGCAGTTAGTATAATATTTCTAGAGGTTGGGCTCCACTGTTCAAAATCTGGCTTTAATTCAGCCTGTTCTCTAAATCTCTTCTTAGACAAAAGAGTTTTTTGCTCTTTGGACAAAACTTCCTCAGGCACAGGCTTATCTACTTTCTCAGACACTGGCTTATCTACTTTTTCTAGAATAATATTTTGATTACCCTCAGGAGGGCTGTACATAGATTGTACTTCTTGATGAATCATTTCAAAATCTGCAGGAGGATAGATCACCTGAGCAACTTCAGCTTGTTCTCCTCCAAAATATGCAGGATTCATTCCAGATTCAGCTACATTGTCATCATCACACATGGGTGGATATCCAAGTGTGGCTCTGATGCTATTGGAAATCCATTTAGCATGGTCAGATCCAGCTTTGACTAGTACTTTCACCCCCTTTATGACTTCTCTTTCAATATGATCCCTGAGATCATCTTTCTGAAATCTGATCTGTTCATCCAGAAAATTAACTCCATCCATATAAAAACCCTTTAACTTCAGCAGCAGTCCAGAAATAGTCTTTTGAGACAGCTCAATAGCTGTTTTGACAGCAGTTATGCCTTCCTGGAAGTCCTTATCAAACTTCTCCTTATCAAACTCTGGCTTGGCTGTAGACTTATCAGCAGGCTGGGCTGATGCAACATTTTTCAATTCTGTAACAATTGCATTATGGGATGCAGTCAGATTATCATTCATTCTCAGCTGATTTTCTAAGACATAGCCCTGCTTAACTGCTATATCATCCACTTGTGTTTTGATTTTCTCTTGGTGAGTGGCTAGGTAAACCACTACATTGTCCCCTTTGTGGAAACAGTCAGTCATTTCCTTCTTATTTTGATTCACCTCAAATCTTATAGATTTTATATCTGTAGCCAAGGAGAATTGGAGATCTTTGTGAGTTTCATCTATATACTTCTCCATTGCTACCCTTTGCTCATCCAACTTCACTTGCATGGATACTAACAAAGAACTATAATCAATTGTTGGGGCAGGCTGTGGAGCCATAGTTTGTATTGCTTTCTTGTAGCTCTGGCTTCTTCTTTTGAAGACCATGAGCTTCCTTTTCTTTGCATGAACCTCAGCAGCATTCTCTGAATCAGAGGTACTATCTATGTCAACTCTATCTTTAGGAGTAGGAGGCAAGTCCTGTGCAGTCTTAGGTAGCTCCCCCTGAGTCCTTTGCTCCTCATTCTCATTTCTAACAGTCTCCCCCTGAGACTTCGCATGCTCCCCCTCAAGATGTTCTTGCTCTCCCTCAAAAGCAGTCTTCTCCCCTTCAAAATCACCATGCTCCCCCTCAATATCAGAAAACATCTCTTCTAGAGTAAACTCTTGTTGAGTAGGGACTGGAGATTCTCTTATCTTAGGAGCATTATCAGCAACTGATATATCTTCCATGATAACATCTTATGCCTGACAATTTAACTGAGTTTGCTGATCAACATCAATTAAAGATTCAGTTAATACTTCATCCTCAATATGGAAAATTGATTGATTAACTTCATGTATTACCTCAAGGATTGTTTGAGTTGCCATTTCCCTGTCTAAGTGAGTTGGCTCTTCCACATGTTGAGGCTCCTCCTGGAGTGTATCCAGGTGGATGGGGCTAGCAGAAGGTTGCTCCCCCTGCCTCTGTGCATCTTCATGCCTTACTGGTGACCTTCCAGCATTATCAGCTTCTTCCTCATTAGAACTGAAAACTACTTGCTCCTCTGAGCTACTGGATGATTCAGGATCCATTATGGCTTTCTTCTTCTTTTTTTGTGGAGGTGTTTCCTTCTCAGGAGTAGGCATGTCCTTAGTTAACACCCTATCCCATCTTGAGATAATTCTGATATCCATCCTCCTCATATGGTTAATTTTAGAACCAGCAGCTTGGTTCATGACTTCTGGAATTATTCCAGCTAAGTACAAGCTCATTATCCTACCCAGATTAGGCTTCTTCAGACTTTCCTTAATCTTTTCAAATATCACTGCTGACCAATCAGTTTTTAGTTGAAAAATGATCCTTGTCATTAAGCTGAACATATGAGCTGATATCCTATCATGCCCACCAGGTTTGCACAAAATCACCTTTCCTACCACTTCAGACAAGAACTTGCCTTGCATATTCATGCCTTTTCTGTTAAAAATGGAGCCAATCTTCATGGTTGAATCTAGTCCACACCATTGCAGTGCATCCCTAGTCTTAGATGTAGGTACATCCTCCTCTTCTTTAGTTCGTGGTAGATGTAGAACTTTTCTTATACTCTTCTGGGTGAGTTTTACTTTTACTCCATGGACTATGGATTTAATCTTGAGTCCAGTCTCATCAAGGGTAGCTGCACCAAAGAATTCGAGTACTTCCTTCTTCCAAATCTTGGTTGGTTCTGAAACTAGAACTTCTAACCCACTCTCAGTAATTAGGGTTACAACATCCTTGATTTCTGGTTCCGCATGGTCAAATACATTCCGAACTAGCTCATATCCCTCATTGATGTTCTCCTCGAGCTTTGGCGCCATTAGGGTTTAGAGAAATCTTGAATTTAGAAGAGAGAGATGTCGACACAAAGTTTTGGTCTCGAAACTATTGAAAGCGTGTCGATAAAAAATGTTGAAGACCTATTTATACCTTTCTAAAAACGAAGGTGAAAAGACGCGTCAAAATACTCTAAATGTGTCGACACTGTTGAAAAGTGTCGATACTTACTACTAAAGTCTCGACAACGGTGTTGACAATTATGTGTCGACACCAATTATGATGTGTCGACACAAATACATCTGCGCTCGACGATTAGTCAAAACTCTACTCGACGAAATCTGTATAATCCTAAGTGTCGACAACACTTCTGGATGTGTCGACACCTACTCTGGATGTGTCAACACTAATTCTCTGAAGTGTCGTCACAGACTTTCTAGATGTGTCGACATCATTTCTCTGGAATGTCGACACCACTTCTATGTGTCGACACAGACAACTCCTTGTGTCGACACTATTTTACTTAGCCAATTTTGTGAAACTAATCTAAGTTCAACATTCCTAATTCAATTTTAAACTTATTGAATTTAGTTTCATCTAGTGGCTTAGTAAACATATCAGCAATCTGATTATCAGTTTTAACAAATTCTAGGGAAATGTCCTCTTTCTCAACATGTTCTCTAAGAAAATGGTATCTAATTTCTATATGCTTAGTACTACTATGTGAGACAGGATTATTAGCTATAGAAATTGCACTTGTAGAATCACAAAGTAAAGGTGTTCTACTTACTTGAATACCATAGTCTACTAGCTGATGTTGAATCCACAAAAGTTGTGCACAGCAGCTTCCTGCAGCAACATATTCTGACTCAGCTGTGGAGATTGCCATACTGGTCTGCATCTTACTGCTCCAAGACACTAGTCTTCCACCTAGAAATTGACAGGTTCCTGTAGTACTCTTCCTATGTTCTTTGCAACCTAAAAAATCTGCATCTGAATAACCTATCAGTATAAAATCTCTATTCCTAGGGTACCAAAGGCCTAGATAAGGTGTGCCCTTAAGATATCTCAAAATCCTTTTTACTGCAGTCAGATGAGATTCTTGAGGGCATGCTTGGTACCTAGCACAGACACATATAGCATACATGATATCTGGTCTACTAACAGTCAAATACAAAAGGGAGTCAAATATCCCTCTATACAAAGTTTCATCTACAGGTTTCCCTGCATCATCTTTGCTAAGAGACACACTTGACCCCATAGGAGTTCTCATGGTAGTGGATGATTCCATACCATACTTCTTTATCAACTCTAGGGTGAACTTAGACTGGTATATGGACAGGCCATCTTCAGTCTGTCTTACTTGGAGACCCAAGAAGAACTTAAGTTCCCTTATACTGCTTATTTCAAATTTTCCTTGCATAAGTTTTGCAAACTTTCTGCAAAGATTACTTTCAGTAGACCCAAATATTATGTCATCTACATATAGTTGGACTAGGATTATCTTTCCTTTAGATTCCCTAAGGAATAGAGCCTTGTCTATTTTCCCCCTTGAGAATTTGTTCTCAATGAGGAAACTAGACAGGGTTTCATACCAAGCCCTTGGGGCTTGTTTCAACCCATACAATGCTTTCCTAAGTCTATAAACATAATCAGGTTTGAGAGGATCAACAAAACCTGAGGGCTGCTCTACATAGACTTCTTCCTTTAGATTTCCATTTAGGAAAGCTGACTTTACATCCATTTGAAATACCTTGAACCCTTGATATGTTTCATAAGCAAGGAACATCCTGATAGCTTCCAGTCTTGCTACTGGAGCAAAGGTTTGATCAAAGTCAATACCTTCTTCCTGCCTATATCCTTTTGCAACAAGTCTTGCTTTATTCTTCACAATGATTCCATTCTCATCCAATTTGTTCCTAAAGATCCACTTTGTTCCAATAATGTTGTGGTCTTTTGGTTTAGGAACTAGCTTCCAGACCTTGCATCTTTTGAACTGATTCAGCTCCTCTTGCATGGCATCAATCCAATGTGGGTCTAGAACTGCTTCTTCAAATTTCTTTGGTTCCACTTGTGATAGGAAACTGGAGTAAAGAACTGTACTCAGATTCCTGCTCCTTGTTTGCACTCCTTGTCTTGGGTCACCAATTATCTGATTTACTGGATGATCCTTTAAGTGTCTATTAGTTGAAGGAAGTCTATCTTCAGGTTGTACACCTCCAGCCTCTTCTTTTTGCTGCACCTCTTGGTCTTCTTCAGCATCTAGAGAGTCTTCTACTCCCCCTGGACAGCAGCCACCATTTTCCACTTGTTGAGTTGCAGTAGAACCTTCTGTAATGGTAAGCTTGTCCATCTTCTCATTTATACCTGTAGAGCTGCATACACTACTTGGCAACTCACTGTTAATCAGTCTTGTTTCATCAAAGACTACATGTATAGACTCTTCTACAACTTGAGTAATCAAGTTGTAGACCCTATAAGCCTTACTATTGTTGTTTTACCCAACAAAGATCCCCTCTTGGGATTTGGCAGCAAACTTGGTTAGATAAGACTTGCGATTGTTAAGTATATAGCACTTGCAACCAAAGATCCTGAAATAGGATAAATTTGGTTTTCTGCCCTTCACAATCTCATAGGGAGTCTTTTTATGGCACTTGGTGATAGTAGCCCTATTGATTACATGACATGCAGTGTTTACTGCCTCAGCCCAGAAATATTCTGGGAGAGAAGTGTCACTCAATAGAGTTCTACCAGCCTCTATCAATGTTCTATTCTTCCTTTCAGCAATATCATTTTCCTGAGGTGTTCTAGGTGAGGAAAATTCTTGAAATATCCCAAATTCTTCATATAGTTTTGTCATACTTTCATACTGAAATTCAGTACCATGGTCACTTCTGATTTTGACCACTGTACTGTTCAACTCATTCTGAATTTGTTTAACAAAACTATATAAGATAGTTGGGGTTTCAGATTTTTGTTTTAGAAAGAACACCCAGGAATATTTAGAATAATCATCTACCACCACAAATATGTAGACCTTCTTACCTAGACTATGAACTGGCATAGGACCAAAAAGATCCATATGCAAGAGGTATAGACACCTCACAGAATCCTTGTTTTCAAGGCTATGAAAGGTGGATTTGGTCTGCTTGCCTTTTTGACAAGCTGAGCATATCCCATCCTTTATACACTTAACTTGAGGACCATTCCTCACCAACTCTTTGCTAAAGAGTTGGCCAATAGTCTTGTAGTTAAGATGGGCCAGTCTCTTGTGCCATTTAACACAATGTGAGACTCTCATCAGCTACAAGACAAATAGGAGAAACATTATTCTCACACTCAAAATTAAGACAGTAGACATTTCTTTTCCTATATCCTGTCAATATGATCTCTTGATCACTTGACTTTTTGATATGACATCCATTCTTAATAAATGAAATGTCATAACCCAAATCACTCAGCTGACTTTTGCTTATAAGGTTGTGTTTCAAACCCTTCATATAGGTCACTTGAGTGATAGTAATCTGGTTACTAGAAATGTTACCAAAGCATTTGATGATTCCTTTTTATGAACCACCAAAGGTAACTTTAAGGCCATCCATGATAGGTGTGTAGTCCTTCAGCAACCCCCTTGTTCCAGTCATGTGCCTGGAACATCCACTGTCCAAGTACCATATTGGGGCATGGCAACTTGGACTCACCTGCAAGAAAGATTACCTTACCTTAAAACCCAAATGCGTTTTGGGTCCTTGGTTCAGGTTAGTCTGAACTTTAACAAATCTACCTGTAGCTCTTCTAGCAGGCAGATTATTACTCTCCTTGACACTAGAATTGTGCCAACAATCTAAGGCAAAGTGGCCTACCTTGCCACAACACCAGCACTCAAACTTGTTTTACCTTTGTTTAGGTACAACCCTAGCTGAATTATCTACAGCAGGCTTCTTGTTCTGTGCCGGGGCTTTGTCTTTAGATTTGTACCTAGCAGTCCAGGCAGGTTTTTTAAAGCCTAATCTAGCCTTACCCTTTTGAGGTACAAACTCATCAATCAATGGTAAAACAGATTTAGGTTTAGAAAAGCTAGCCACTATCTCTTTCTCCTTCTGAAGTCTAACCTCCAGATTTCTAATCTGATCATTCTTAAATGTGATAGTACGCATCTGAATAACTGTAATGTTTTTCAGTCTGGCTATCTCATTTAACTTCGGATCCAGCAATTTTTCTGAATCAGAAGCAGCCATCTTAAGATCAGCAATTTCCTTAGTCAGAGTTTTGACCAGGTTTTTGCTCTTCTTAAGTGCCTGCAATAGATCTCTATATTCATCAATCAGTTGATGAATATCACCCTCAGACTCAGATTCATCCACATCACTTGATGCAGATGTTACTGATTCTGACTCAGTACTGCAATCTGAAAGACATTGTACCTTACTGGGACCAGGCTGATCCTGGCACTTATTCTCTTCTAATACAGCCATCAGTCCCTTGCACTGATGGTCTTCTTGTTCATATATAGAGTTCAGAACCTGGAGAAACTCTTATTCTTCATCTACAGCAAACAGACCAATGTAAGCCTCAGCTTCAGATTCTGGCTCTGAAGATGACTGATTTGACAAGGTCTTCTCATTCTTAGCAACAAAGGATTTCTCCTTCTTGCTTTGGTGTTGACTCTTCTTCTTATCTGCAGTCTCTTTTCTTTTATCTGGACATTCAGCCACTACATGTCCAGGCCTATTACAACAGTAGCAAACAATCTTTGATGTTGTAGACTTTTTTGGCTTTGACTTGCTCCTGTCTTTCCTGGATGACTTCCTCTTTTGATAGTAATCATCCTTAGGCTTAGATGTGAAAGGCTTAGACTTCCACTGCTTTTTCTCCAGAAATCTCTGAAACTGCCTTGTGAAGGCAGCAAAATCTTCATCAGAGTCACTGTTGTCTGAATTCTGATTGTCTGAATTTTCTGAAGTAGTTTCAGCAACAATCTTAGGAGGTGATGGAGACATCCTCCTATTTTTCTTAGTGGCTTCAACCTTGAAGACCACAGATTTTTCTCTATACTCACCTTTTGTACTCTTCTCTTCCTCTTTCCTAGCCATTAGTTGCATCTCATAAGATAGCAACTTTCTAAACAAGGTTGGAGGAGAAATTTCTGCAAGTTTGGCCACTTCTCTAATGGCACAAATTTTAGTGTCCCAATCTTTGGTCAGGGATCTCAGGAATTTATCATTCAGCTCATATGTGCTGAAGATTCTTCCATAGGACATCAACTCATTCACTATCCTATAGAACTTTTTGTAACACTCATTTATGCTGTCAGATTTCCCTTGTCTGAAACTTTCATATTCCTGGTTTAGCATAGATTTTCTGTCTTGTCTTACTTCTTCAGACCCTTCCATATGGACTATCAAAGTATCCCACATTTCCTTTGAAGTCTTGCAGTGAATCAAATTCTGGAAGGTTGCATCATCAATGGCACTCACTATGATATTCTGGGCTCTCTTATCCATAGTGGCCAAGATGATCTCATCCTTGGTTATCTCTGAATAGTCCTTAGGAATTCTTTGGTTAGCATCCAGAATTGAAATCTTCATTGGGACATAAGGACCTTCTTTGACTGTAATATAGATCCTTGGATCAGAGGCCTCCATAAATAGTCTGACCCTTTCTTTCCAGATACCAAATATTTCCTTTCTGCATATGGGTAGTTTCATTGAACCTAGTTCCTTGTGATTTTCACCTGAACCCATTTTCTTGATTCTTTCTTGATTCTTAAATTTGCCTTAAGGATCTCACTCTGACTGTTAAGTCCTTCTTTGAGTAACCTCACTTTGATACCACTTGAAAGAATTAGTGTCTAAACACCTAGAGGGGGGTGAATAGGTGTAATTTTTCTTTTGCTTTAAAGGCAGACAATCTGTTCTGAAATTTAAACAGTAATTGCAAATTCTACAGCTATCAGCACAGCAATCACAGAAACAATCATTCACAGAGTGCACACAGTATTTATAGTGGTTCCCCAAGGTTTGGGTACATCCACTTTCCCCCTTCGCCTATCTAGCAGTGTACTAGATTCGGCCTAACTTCTGCACTTCACCTCAGATCCTCAGATCTTATAGCAGCTCAGAACCCAAACCAGGTTCCTACAACTCAGAGTGTCCCCACTCCTACAACTCAGGCAAACAGCCCTACCTCAGCCTTCACCAAGGCCTACACTCAGAGAACACACAGTCTCCTACAACTCAGGCACAATGCCCTACCACTCAGTATTCAACAAGACCTACACTCAGAGATCTAAATCTCTTACACTTAGCCTTTATAAAATAGGCTTACAGCTTAGATTTATAATAGATCTTACAAATATTTGATTAAACAAAGTTTATGACCACCACCCTGAAAGAGAGAGAAGGGATGGATGGCTTCTTGAACAGTTCTTGGAAGAACTATATGGCAAAGATCAACCTCCCTTAGCTTTATTCAAAGCTTCTTGAATCTGAACTCAGTAGAGTTGAAACTCCTGAGAAGATGATCTTCAATCAGCTTCTGACTTGAGATTCAGATCACAATCTGAATCTTTCTTGGCAGCCTGGTTCAGCAACTGCTCTTCTTAGATGGAGCTCTCTCTCTCTCCAACTTCTTCTAGATCTTCTGTCGAAAATCTTCTGTATAATTACTTCTCTCTTAGTTGTTGTTAGTTGGTTATGATTGATCATCAATTTCTGTTGAAGGAAAAAGCCTTTATATAGTCTTCCTCCATGGTAACCGGCTGATCTGGTTTCTAACAACCTTCTAACAGCTCTGACAGTAGTAGCTGACCGGTTGGAAATGGCAGCTGTCAAGTCATCTAGTCATTTCTTGAAAATACTGTCTCTGTCTGAAAGTGTCGAGACTGATCTTCAATATGTGTCGACACAAATAGACTATGTGTCGACACAAGTGGACTAAGTGTCGACACAAGCCTTGGTGGTGTCGACACAACTCCTTTTGTTGTTGTAACAACTTCTCGACACTGCTTCTTTAGAATGTGTCGACACTGATTGAGTGTGTCGACACAAACACTTCTTCATTTTAACTTTACTAAACTTGATGTGTGTCGACACATCTCCATTGTGTCGACACAAGTACTTTACTTTAACTATGTTGAAACTTGATGTGTGTCGACACAAGTCCTGTGTGTCGACACAGTTGATGTTGACAAGTACTTCAGTGTGTTGACACAACCTCCTTGTGTCGACATATTTGATGTCAACTATGCTTCTCTGGGTGTCGACACTACCTCTAAGTGTCGACACGATTTATGTCGACTATTCTTCACAGTGTGTCGACACTGCCTGTATGTGTCGACACATTTCTTCTGGTGTTGACTCTGCCTTTCCTGGTGTCGACACAATTTACTCCAAGTGTCGACACAGCTTTTCTCCAGTGTCGACACAAGTCTTCATAAGTGTCGACACTGCTTCTCTAGGTGTCGACACATGAACTTAGAAACTTTTTTTGCATTTCCTGCAATTACTTAACCTGCACATATAAACTCAAAACACATCAAATACACCTTGATGCATATCATTGAGTAGGGTGAGGTTTCTTCAAATCAGGTACACATTTTTCAATGTACCCAACAGGTAATAATGACCCCCATCCAAAATTGCAAGTCATTTGGACTGTTGGATGATGGGGGCACTCAAAATAGTCTCTGGTCTTGCCTAGGTATAGTCCTCACCAAAATGGGTGTTGTGGTCAAATCACTTACCCAAATTAGTTCAAATCAATTTTAAATTAAACCTACTTCTAGGGCTACAATTTCCATGTTGGTCATTTTTCCTGTAGGGGGCCCTAAGTATTTTTAATATTTAATTTAAAACTGCCCAGTAAACAGTTATAAATTGATAAAACAGAAATTAAATAAATCCAGATCGAGCACGAATCTTAAAGCATATCCAGTGGCTCCGGGTCATCTTCTTCCTCCAGCCAAGGGCCATGATTGGCCGAACCTGGAGCCTACTCCAAGACCATTTCCCGGCCACCCGGCCACCTCCCTTGCCGGCCACCACTGCCACCCCCTTCGTTGAGGTGGGGGCTATCATCGGGCTGTGCCGGGGGCGGTTTCCGGCGAACTCACAAGGCATAAAAACCATGGATTTTCTGAAATTTCTCCCACCCGATCGGGCTCAATTGAGCCCAATTTCTCTCCTAAAAGATCTAAAGATCTAGCCCACGAAGAGAGAAGTATAGGAGGACCTTCAGCCATGCTTGCCGACGGGTTTGGTGGTGGTGCGCCATGGCCGGATCTTGAGCTTGCGGGTGCTCTGCATGTAACCCCCCCAAAACTCAAAAGAGCGACGGGAGGCGTTTTAAGCCAAGTTTGGAATTTGGCAGGGGGCACATGGCCTCAGAAACGGGCATGTCCCAGGGTGTGTTGTGCTCGTGTCGATGATCTGGCTGAGAGGTCGACGAATTTTTGAGTCGACGATCATCGAGCAGCAAACACGGCTTGAGGCACGGGCGTGTCCCAGGGCGTGTTATGCTAGGGTCGACGATCTGGCCGGGAGGTCGATGAATTTTGGGTCGACGATCATAGAGTAGCGAACACGGCCTGGGACACGGGCGTGTCATAGGCCATGTCCTTCTCGGGTTGAAGCTGGGCTGTGCCGTGGGTGTTACACAGGGTCGGCACACGGGTCGTGTCAGGTAGACACGGGCGTGTCAAGTTTGACACGGGCATGTCGGGTGCCCGTATTCTTTTCGAAACGCGTCGATTTCGACGGCGAATGGGGAACACGGCCCTGGACACGGGCGTGTCACAGGCCGTGTTTGGCCCAGATTTTGCATTACAGCTCCGGATCGTGGCCGTCTGTTTCCTTATGTTAGGATCTGACGGCTGGGGGCTGTTCTTGATTGGATATACCCGGGTATAGGGTTTCAAATCCCTCATTTCTCAAACTCTATCTCTTTCTAAAGATCTAGAGAGAGGGGAGAGCAACGAAGAAGAAGGAGGCTAGATCCGGTCACCGGCGGAGCTTCGGAGCTCCAAATCACGAGCCGACTTTGGATCTAAGGATGCAAGGAGATTACATCTGCATAGATTTCCATGGCGCCAAGGAAAAATGCTAGGGTAATGATTCTCATCCTAGGACATGTGAAGTCCTCTTTTCCTTTGCATAGGAAGCCCGCTCTCGCAAGTTTGCGGTGAGTTTGAGGCGTTCCTTCTGGTAGACATGAATAGTCCCTGTTATGTATATGTAGAGTCCGCAATCGAGAACGGACATAGGCATGATGTGTGAAGCCTACCCGGATAAGTTGGTCTGGATCGATGATGTTGCATTGCATAAATGACCAGAGAAGACTCCGTGCAGATGTTTGTTTTTCGGGTTTTCTGCGCGGTAGATTGCAATAGGGAGCCTTGGAGATTAACTACAATGTGCACCCGGAAAACTGGGCAGATGCGTGATTCTTCCAACATGGTGTCCTGGGAGCCAACTTGAACATAACCGGGTTATCTGAAGTGTGTGACGGAAATGGGACTCGGGGAGGTTTGACACATGCATATGGCTTAAATTGACGTTGCGACGTGAGCAACGGGTCAGGCGGAACCGTACCCATTCTATGTCGTTCGGTGGGAGCCGTTGGCATAGATGAGGGTCTTCGGCGGTCTATGGCTTAAATTGACGTGACCCATGCCAGGAAGACAAAAATGCTCGCAAGATTGTCCATCCTAGTGGCGGTGGTGAGACCGAGGCATCTATGGCTTAAAATGACGTGACGTTGACTGGTTCACCGAGAATGTTCCCTGAGTGTATAGGGTGCGTGGCCATGCATGCCCACGCCTTTGATGTAGTGTTTATCTATTCTGCTTGGTTATGCTAACAAACTGCAGGGAAAGGAGCATCGTCGCCCCGAGTTTGGGGGCGGGATTGTTATAATTTGGTCAGCATAGCTGACCGTTGCTTTTGTTTGCCACCGTGCGGTGGATTGTTGCTTGCAGGTGCTGCGGAGCCGAGCGGTAGATAGCGGGCTAAAGCCCAAGTTGCTGAGCCGGGCCTCAAAGGCCAAATTTTGAGTGTTTACTTATTATATTCATGTATGACCGGTCTGCGTGCCGTGGCATGGAAGACACATTTTATTTGAGTAAACAATTGTAAGGCCATAAGGCCGTGTACCTGTGTATTGTACTTCATTCATGTTGGCTTTGTAGTGGACATTCATGATTTTTGTCTGGGTTCTTTAATTTGCAACTTTTAATAATTACTTCTGCTAGAATGACTATGTGTAGGACGTTGGTTATTAGTTGGATGGTTTCCATTGAGTAACCACCCGGTCTGTCTGTGGTACATGGCGTCGGGACCGGGCCGGACCTACTGTTATATGCTATGCGACGGATACAGGGTGTTACAATTTGGTATCAGACTACTGGTTTCGGTCAGGCTTAAACTGAATTCATGGCCGAATTCTTTTTAAGGGGTGGTGAGCACGTGTGTGCGTCACTGTTATAACATCAAAAGAACCCATGAATGTCCACTTAGGAATGAAAATACACGTGTTTGAGGAACCTGCGGGTTCCTATAATTTCTTTTTGCAATTTTGTTTGGTCACTTAATGGTGTTGTGTACGACTATAGGTGACCAGGTGTGGCGCAGGGCCGTCAGAACATATGGTTTCTGAGGATTATAGTGCATCCAGCGACGTGTTTGAGACCCTTCCTTTGTTTGAAACCATAAGAAGGATCGTTGAAGCGGTGTTAGTTGTGACTAATGTACAGCAGGGTAGCAATGTGCAACCCTTTGTCCCTGAGATGGCTTCAATGCCGGGTGGAGTGTTGGATTAAATGATATTAAGGAGGCCATCATGTAAGCAGTTGAATATGTTCTTAGTGCAGGGTACGCACTCAGTTGATGAATACTTGCAGGAGTTTCTTATAATAAGCTGTTACCCATGCTTTGAGTTGGAGAATGAGCAGTCTATAGTTAATAGATTCTATAATGGTCTGCGTGGCGAGCTGCGAATTCTACTGCTAGGACCAAAACTATTGGGATTTCGAGCCTTGGTGGAATCGGCTAGAGCTTTGGAAGCAGATTTGAGGAGGACTCACCAGATGCCAGTGAGCAGAGTATCGAACTCTGCAAGCCCCATAAGAGCTGCATCCTGCGGAACGCTGAAAAAGGGGGCTAGATCATCGACTAGCAAAGTCACTTAAACTGTCATTCTTGTGGCAATAAAGGGCACCCTGCCCGAGATTGTCGGGATGGTGCTCAGAAGGCAAAGAAAGCTATGTCAGGTGCGGTGGAGGACTCTTGTGCAAAGGAAACGGTGTTCAAAATGTCGAACTCCTCAAAGTCTGCGTATTGTAGGTGGTATAAAAAGGCTAGGACTTCAGGTCCAGCTCCTTCTGGTACTTCTCGGACGACTACGGGTCAAACCTCGGGTGCATGCTTTAATTGTGGAAAACCGAGGCACTTTGCCCGAGACTGCTGGAGCGGACGTCCCAAGTCCGAGAAGAAGCACGCTGTCGTGATGATAGGTACGGCTTAAAGTTATAGCAGTTTAGCTTTAAATACTTGTTGCCCTTGTGCGTGTTAGCTTAGAACTGCTTGTGCTAAGCTTTGTTTTGATTTTCGATTAATCCGGCGAGAGCACTATTCATTAAGGGAGCTTCGCATTCCCTTTTGACCAAAGGATTTGTATTACGCATCGGAGTACCTCCTTCGATGGCAAAAGACAAATTGGATGTGTTGTTGTCTAATGGTGCTCAATGCGCGCGAGTAGAATCTGTTGCATTTAGGTGCGGATTGGGAGTCAAGACTTTGACTTACAAGCAACATTACTTCCGCTAGGGGAGCTCGACATAATCTTTGGTATGGACTGGCTCTCGGTGCAGCAAGCATACATTGATAGAAATCGCAAGAAAGTCAAGTTGGGAACTTCTCGTGAGACGACATTTATGGGCTTGAAAGTTTTCAGCATGGCGTTGGTGTCTGCTCTTCAGATGGTTAAGGCAGTTTGGTGTGATGCCAAACCGGTCATACGCTCTTCGTATCGGTTAGCGCCTAAGGAGATGGCGGAGCTGAAGGTGCAACTTCAAGAGTTGTTGGGGCAAGGTTATGTGCGTCCAAGTTTGTCGCGTTGGAGCGCACCGATCCTTTTTGTGAATAAGAAGGATAGAAGATTGAGACTTTGTATTGATTATTGAGAATTGAACAAGCTAACGGAGAAGAACAAGTACCCGATCCCAAGGATTGATGATCTATTTGATCAGTTAATCGGGTCATCGGTGTACTCTAAATTGGATCTTAAGTCCGGTTATTATCAGCTGAGAATAAGGGAGCGTGATATCCCTAAGACAGCGTTCAGTACGAGATACGGGCATTACAAGTTTACGGTCATGCCGTTTGGGCTGCCTAATGCGTCGTCGGTGTTCATGGATTTGATGAACAGGGCTTTCAGGGAGTACCTAGACCATTTTGTGATCGTCTTCATCAACGATATATTGGTGTACTCGCAATGTGAGGGGGATCACTTCAAGCATCTACATTTGGTGTTAGAGACGCAGAGGAGGAATCAACTGTACGCCAAGTTCTCCAAATGCGAATTTTGGTTGTCCTCAGTGGCGTTCCTTGGTCATATAGTGAGTGGAGAGGGCATTGCGGTGGATCCGACGAAGATTTTTGTGATACAAGAGTGGCCTGTGCTTTCTACGGTAGCAAACGTTCGGAGTTTTCTGGGGCTTGCCGGCTACTACAGGCGCTTCGTGGAGAACTTCTCGCGGATAGCGCTACCCCCCACTACTTTGATGAGGAAGGAGCAGAAGTTCATTTGGACGCCGGAGTGCGCACGAGCTTTTAAGGAGTTGAAGAGTCGGTTGACCATGGCGCCTGTGCTGAGTTCGCCGAGTGGGACCGAAGGTTTTGAGATCTATAACAATGCTTCGGGTAGTGGCTTGGGTTGTGTGATACTGCAGCACGGAAGTGTGATAGCATATGGCTCGAGACAGCTGAAAGTGCACGAGAGGAATTATCCAGTCCATGACTTGGAGTTAGCGGTCGTGATTTTTTCCTTGAAGCTGTGGAGACACTACTTGTATGGAGTGAAGGTTGATATCTATACCGACGATAAGAGCCTGAAATACTTGTTGGATCAGAAAGATCTAAACATGCGACAGAAGTGATGGATGGAGTTCCTGGGTGACTACGCGTTCAATAACCACTATGTGCCTGGGAAAGGCAATGCGGTTGCGTACGTGTTGAGCCGCAGGGCCCCAGCTCAAGTCAATTGGTTGTCGGTCCATGACAAGCGGTTGGTTCGGGAGTTGGTGGCGTTGGACGTCTCTTGCATAGACAAGCAGTCAAGTTGTAACACCCCCTATCCGTCGCATAGCATATAGCAGTAGGTCCGGCCGAGGCCCGACGCCATATACTACAGACAGACCGGGTGGTTACTCATGGAAACCATCCAACCAATCATAATGTCCTACACAGAGCATTCTAGCGGAAGCAGATTAATAAGTTGAAGCAAAGAACCCAGCACTAAAGCATGAATGTCCACTAATACCAAATAGGAATGTTACAAAATACACCAGTACAAGCCTTAAGGCCTTACAAAAATTGTTCACTTCATATTACATTGTTTTACAAACCACGGCACGCAGGCCGGTCACACATGAATAAAGCAGTAAACACTTCCAATTGGGCCTTCGAGGGCCGGCTTCGCAAAAAGGGCTTTAGCCCGCTATTGACCGCTTGGTCCAGCAGCACCTGCAAACAACAAACCACCACACGGTGGCAAAACAAGGCAACGGTCAGCAATGCTGACCAAATTATAACAATCCCGCCCCCAACTCGGGGTGGCGATGCTCCTTCCCTGCATTTCATTAGCATAAGCGAGCAATATAACAATATTCATTTCATCACATGCGTAGGCTCAAATGGCCACACACCCCGTGCACTCAGGGCACATTCTCGGTGAACGCAGTCTAAGTCTGCCGACTCACCACCATCCCTTTGGACGGCCAATCAATGAGCAGTTTGTCTTCCCGGCATGGGTCACGGTAATTAAAACCATAGACCGCCGAAGACTCTCATCTATGCCAACGGCTCTAATCCGAACGACATAGAACGGGTACGGTTCCATCTAACCCGTGCTCACAATGCAACGATAATTTAAACCATATGCGCCCGCAACGGTAATTTAAAACATATGCGCAGGTCAAACTTCTCCCGAGTCCCGTTTCCATCACATTTCACATAATCCGGTTACGTTCAAGTTGGCTCTCAGGCCACCAAGTTGGCAAGATCACGCATCCGCCCAGTTTTCTGGGTACACCTTTGGGTTAATCACCAAGGCTCCCGGTTGCAATCTACCGTGTAGAAAACCCGAAAAACAACCAATAGCACGGAGTCTTCTCCGGCATTATGCAATGCAACATCACCGATCCAGACCAACACGTCCGTATAGGCTTCACGCATCATGTCTATGTCCGTTCTCGCTTACGGACTCTAAACAACGGGGACTTCACATAACTACCCGAAGGAACGCCTCCAACTCACCTCAAACTCGCGAGAGCGGGCTTCCTATACAAAGAAGGAGAGCTACTCATGCTCAAGAAGAGAATCGTTACCCTAGCGTTCCTCTTTGGCGCCATGGAAAAGTAAGCAGATGAAAAGCACCGCACTAGCTTTGCCTCCGTGGATCCGGAGTTGGCTCGCGATTTGGAGCTTCGAAGCTCCTCCAATGGCCGGATCTAGCTTCTTCTTCCTTCCTTGGCTCTCCTCTCTTTCCAAGATTTAGAAAGAAAATCACTCATGAAAAGTGAGGGTTTCTAAGGCCCAGTCCCGGGTATATCCCTTCAGGAACAACCCCCAGCCGTTGGATCATCAATTAAAGAAATGAACGGCTTTGATTCGGGACTGAAATGCCCAATCTGGACCGCACATGGCCTGGCACACGCCCGTGTCCATGGTCGTGTGCCTCATTCGCCATCAAAATCGACGCGCCTGGAACAACACACGGGCATCGAACATGCCCGTGTTCGATCTGACACGCCCGTGTTCTACCTGACACGACCGTTTGGCCGGCCGTGTACCCCCATCATTTTTCCCCGAAAACAACCCGAGCATTGCACGAGTTCTAGGACACACCCGTGTCCTTGCCCGTACCACCTCAACACGCCTGGGCTCCAAGCCGTGTACACGGTCTCGACACTCGACACTTTGTCGAGCGAAGATCGTCGACCTGACGACACGGCCTTGGACACGCCCGTGTCCTAGGCCGTGTGCCTTGTCTCGACACAATGTCGAGAGCAAAGTGTCGACTTCCCGGGACGAGTGTCGACACGGGTCGACACGCCCTGTGACACGCCCGTGTCGCCGGCCGTGTACCATGTCTCGACACTTCGTCAAACGCAGAGTGTCGAATTCGCGGGCTAAGTGTCGATACGGGTCGACACGCCCTGCGACACGCCCGTGTCACATGTCGTGTGCCCAGTCTCGACACAATGTCGAGCTCAAAATGTCGACTTCCCGGCTGAGTGGCGACACAAGCTTGACACGCTCTGGGACACGCCCGTGTCCCAGGCCGTGTGCCTGCAGCCAGAACCCAAAACTGGCCTAAAACGTCCCTCGTCGCTCCTTTGAGGTTCGGGGCATTACAACTCTCCCCCTCTTAAAAGAATTTCTTCCACGAAATTATATAAAGGAAAGACATGTACAAAACCAAAATTTATACCTGAGCGGAACAACTCCGGATACTCGTCAAGCATAGTCTGCTCTCGTTCCCAAGAGAGCTCCTCGCGACCGCAATTGTCCCATCGTACCTTGACCATTCTGATCTCTTTATTGCGTAGCCGCTTGACATCCGAGTCCTCAATCCGCACGGGCTTGACCTTTGTCGTCAGCCCACTATCCACCGACACTTGATCAACCGCGATCACTTGCGTAGGCTCTTGCACTGCCTTCCGAAGCACCGAAATATGGAATACATCATGTAAACCACTAAGCTCCACTGAAAGCTTCAACCGATAGGCCGCTTCACTGACTCGCTCCAGAACCTCAAACGGCACAAGGTACCTCGGGCTTAGCTTTTTCAGTCGCCGCACCCGCGAGACACCCTTGAACGGCTTGATCTTTAAGTACACATAGTCGCCCACAGCGAACTCCACGTTCCTGTGCTTGGCATTATAGTACTTCGCTTGCCGGTCCTGAGCGATAAGCAACCTCTCCCGAATGGTTCTCACCAAAGAAGTAGCATCCTCCACTTCCGATCACTTATACAACTTTGACTCACCCGTTTCTAACCAAGACAACGGCGTGCGACATTTTCTACCATATAGGGCCTCGAAAGGCGCCATCTGAATACTCGCTTGGTAGTTATTGTTGTATGCGAACTCCACCAAATAAAGGTGGTCTTCCCATTGCTTTCCAAAATCCAAGACACAGATGCGAAGCATGTCTTCCATGGTTCTATTGACCCACTCGGTCTGCCCATCCGTTTGCGGATGGAAGGCTGTGCTGAATTTCAGCTTTGTTCCCAACATTTGCTGCACAAGCCTCCAATCATTGGACGTGAACCGCCCATCTCGGTCACTCACGATGCTGCGGGGCACACCATGAAGCCGTACTATGTTATCCACATAAAGCTTTGTCAACTTCTCCACCGGATCATCCTTCCTATGCGGAATAAAATGCGACACCTTCGTTAGCCGATCAACAACCACCCAAATGGCGTCGTTCCCCTTTTGCGACCTTGGCAAACCGTGCACAAAGTACATATAGATGTCGTCAAATTTCCACTCCGGAATAGGCAAGGACTTAAGAAATCCTCCCGGCTTTTGGCACTCCACCTTCACCAAGGCGCAAGTTTGGCACTTCGCTACGTATAGCGCCACATCCTTCTTCAAACCCGGCCACCAAAACAGTTTCTTCACATCACGGTACATCTTCGTGCTCCCCGGGTGAATCGAGTACTTGGTAAGGTGTGCCTCGTACAACAACTCCACCCGCAAATTACCCACACTTGGGACGCACAGACGACCGTCCTTCCAAAGTAATCTGTCCTCCACGACGAATTGGGAATTTGACCCATCCAGAGCCTCTACCATGAACTGCTTCATATGAGAATCCATATCCAAATCCTGCCGAATACGATCAGCCAGGTCATATTGGACTTCAGTCCAATTCAGAACTGCTTCAGCACTTGATTGCCTATCCACACAAACAATCTCGAACGCCTCCAACTCCCGCACCAACCGCTCATCATGCAACGATTGCCAATTGGCTTGAGCTGGGGCTCGGCGACTCAACGCTTCCGCAACCGCATTCCCTTTACCAGGCACGTAGTGGATCTTGAATGTATAGTCCCCCAGGAACTCCATCCATCTACGCTGCTGCATATTCAGATCCTTCTGATCAATAAGATACTTCAGGCTCTTGTGATCGGTGTAGATATCAATCTTCACACCGTACAAATAGTGTCTCCACAGCTTCAAGGCAAAAATCACGGCCGCTAACTCCAAGTCATGGACCGGATAGTTCCTTTCATGCACTTTTAGCTGTCTCGAGCCATAAGCTATTACACTTCCGTGTTGCAGTAGCACGCAACCCAAACCGCTGCCCGAAGCATCACTATAAATCTCATAGCCTTCGGTCCCACATGGCGAACTCAGCACAGGCGCCGTGGTCAACTGACACTTCAACTCCTCAAAAGCTCGCGCGCACTCCGGCGTCCAAACGAACTTATGCTCCTTCCTCGTCAAAGTAGTGAGAGGTAACGCTATCCGCGAGAAGTTCTCTACGAAGCGCCTATAATAGCCGGCAAGCCCCAGAAAGCTCCGGACTTCCGCTACCGTAGCAAGCTCAGGCCACTCCCGTATCGCAACGATCTTTGCCGGATCCACAGCAATACCCTCTCCACTCACTATATGACCGAGGAACGCCACTGAGGATAGCCAAAACTCGCACTTCGAGAACTTGGCATACAACTAATTTCTCCTTAGGGTCTCCAGAACCAAATGAAGATGCTTGAAGTGATCTTCCTCACTTTGCGAGTACACCAAAATATCGTCGATGAAGACGATCACGAAATGGTCCAAGTATACCCTGAAAGTCCTGTTCATCAAATCCATGAACACTGACGGCGCATTAGTCAGCCCAAACGGCATGACCGTAAACTCATAATGCCCGTATCTCGTACTAAACGCTATCTTCGGGATATCACTCTCCCTTATTCGCAGCTGATAGTACCCAGCCTTGATATCCAACTTCGAGTACATCGTCGACCCGACTAACTGATCAAAAAGATCATCAATCCGGGGGATCGGGTACTTGTTCTTCTCCGTCAGCTTGTTGAGCTCCCGATAATCAATACATAGCCTCAAGCTTCCGTCCTTCTTCTTAACAAAGAGGACCGGTGCGCTCCAAGGAGAAGAACTCGGGCGCACATACCCTTGATCCAACAACTCTTGCAGTTGAACTTTCAGCTCCACCATTTCCTTAGGCACTAGCCGATAAGGAGATCGTGACACAGGCTTTACACCTGGCACTAGCTCAATCGTAAAATCTATCTCCCGCTGAGGCGGGGCTCCAGGAAGATCTACGGGGAACACATCAGGGTATTCCGATACCACTGAAATACGATCCAACGCGGGCTTCGGCTTTCCAACCTCCACTAGTGTAAAGAACAGTTCTACACCGGCACGAACCGCCTTCACCACCTGAAGAGAAGACATCAACGTCTTGCTCGACCCCTTTAAGCCCGTAAAAGTCATCTCACGACTAGCTCCCAACTTGACTTCCTTCCAACCGCAATCGATATAGGCTTGCTGCTCCGAGAGCCTGTCCATGCCAAATATAACGTCAAACTCCACCAACGGAAGTAAAGACGCCTGCAGGTCGCACTCCTGATTCCCAATACGAATCCTAACATCGCAGATCCTATCCGCTCGCATCGAACACCCATTGGGCAACAACACATCCAACTTATCCTTCGCCATCGAAGAAGGGACTCCGATGCGTGATATAAATCCTTCGTACAAGAAGGAGTGTGAAGCTCCCGTATCGAAGAGTGCTCGTGCCGGATTTTCACAAATCAATACAAATCCTAAACAAGCAATGGTAAGGTAACATGTACATAACAAGTATTTAAAGAAATTGACTTGCTATAAATTAAACTGTACCTGTCACCACATCAACCTGTTTGATGGCCTCCTGTTGGCCAAGATTATAGACCCTTGGTTGGGCCGGAGCATAGTGGGATGCGGTAGACTCCACCGCCTTGCCCTTCTCTTCATAAGTGGCTCCCGGCTTTCTCTCGGACTTAGGACGTCCGCTCCAACAGTCACCGGCAAAGTGCCCCGTCTTTCCACAAGTAAAACACGCGCCCGGGGTCCGACTCGTAGTCGCCCCAGAAGCACCAGAAGGAGCTGGACCCGAAGTCCTATGCTTCTTAAAGAATCTTTGATAGCCAGACTTTGAATTAGTCTGCACTTTGAACCCAGATTTCTTCTCGCCCAAGCTTTTCTTTGCCTTCACATTCTTCATGTCCTTCTCCAAGGACCGGGCCGTGTTGACCAAGGTTAAGAAACCCTGCGTCATCGGCCCCGAGAGTAGTAATCTCAACTCATCTCTCAAGCCTTTGTAGAATCGATTCGTCTTGCGCTCCTCATCCGCGATGGTGGAGCTAGCATATCGACTCAAACGATTAAACTCGTGGAGATATTCATCCACGCTCTTCTCACCCTGAACCAACTTCAGAAATTCGTTCTCTAATGCTATCCTCTGTGTCGAAGGAAGGTATCTAGCCAAGAACAATCTCGAGAACTCCTCCATCGAGACATCACCAAGTTGCCTACCTCTCAGTAAGTGCAGCTCCAATCCTTCCCACCACATTCTCGCTTCACCGTCCAGAAGGAACGTAACGATGGTGGTCATTTGCCACTCCTCCGTCTCCGTTGCTGTCATGACTCTCTTCACCCTGGAGAGCCAGTCTTCAGCCTGAGATGGGGTTCCCAACCCCGAGAATACTGGAGGGTTAAAGCTCATTACATGCTTAAGCTGCCTCTCGGTTGCCCTCCTTTGCACCACCGGTTCCACAACCACTTGCGCCACTCTCCTCGGCTCAGCCTCTTGAAGAGTTTCCTGCTCCATCGCAGGAGCGGGATGCTGTGTTTGCCTTGCAGGCTGCGCATTTATCACGGCCAACACAGCTTCGGCCACCAAGCAAATGTTCTCAGCCGATAAAGGTGTTGCAGGAGCAACATCTGGTGCACTGCTAGCCTCAAAAACTCGGCGTTCTGACGGCCTAACACCACTTCTGGTCACCTATAGTGGTACAAAACACCATTAAGCGACCAAATAAAATTGCAAACAGCAATTATAGGAACATGCAGGTTCCTCAAACACGTGTATTTGCATTCCTAAGTGGACATTCATGGGTTCTTTTACCGTTATAACGATGACGCACACAATGTGCTCACCACCCCTTAAAAAGAATTCGCCCACGAATTCATTTTAAGCCCGACCAAAACCAGTAGTCTGATACCAAATTGTAACACCCCCTATCCGTCGCATAGCATATAGCAGTAGGTCCGGCCGGGGCCCGACGCCATATACTACAGACAGACCGGGTGGTTACTCATGGAAACCATCCAACCAATCATAACGTCCTACACAAAGCATTCTAGCGGAAGCAGATTAATAAGTTGAAGCAAAGAACCCAGCACTAAAGCATGAATGTCCACTAATACCAAATAGGAATGTTACAAAATACACCAGTACAAGCCTTAAGGCCTTACAAAAATTGTTCACTTCATATTACATTGTTTTACAAACCACGGCACGCAGGCCGGTCACACATGAATAAAGCAGTAAACACTTCAAATTGGGCCTTCGAGGGCCGGCTTCGCAAAAAGGGCTTTAGCCCGCTATTGATCGCTTGGTCCAGCAGCACCTGCAAACAACAAACCATCGCACGGTGGCAAAACAAGGCAACGGTCAGCAATGCTGACCAAATTATAACGATCCCGCCCCCAACTCGGGGCGGCGATGCCCCTTCCCTGCATTTCATTAGCATAAGCGAGCAATATAACAATATTCATTTCATCATAGGCGTAGGCTCAAACGGCCACACACCCCATGCACTCAGGCCACATTCTCGGTGAACGCAGTCTAAGTCTGCCGACTCACCACCATCCCTTTGGACGGCCAATCAATGAGCAGTTTGTCTTCCCAGCATGGGTCACGGTAATTAAAACCATAGACCGCCGAAGACTCTCATCTATGCCAACGTCTCTAATCCGAACGACATAGAACGGGTACGGTTCCATCTAACCCGTGCTCACAACGCAACGGTAATTTAAACCATATGCGCCCGCAACAGTAATTTAAACCATATGCGCAGGTCAAACTTCTCCCGAGTCCCGTTTCCATCACATTTCACATAATCCGGTTATGTTCAAGTTGGCTCTCAGGCCACCAAGTTGGCAAGATCACGCATCCGCCCAGTTTTCCGGGTGCACCTTTGGGTTAATCCCCAAGGGTCCCTGTTGCAATCTACCGTGTAGAAAACCCGAAAAACAACCAATAGCACGGATTCTTCTCCGGCATTATGCAATGCAACATCACCGATCCAGACCAACACGTCCGGATAGGCTTCACACATCATGTCTATGTCTGTTCTCGCTTACGGACTCTAAACAACGGGGACTTCACATAACTACCCAAAGGAACGCCTCCAACTCACCGCAAACTCGCGAGAGCGGGCTTCCTATGCAAAGAAGGAGAGCTACTCATGCTCAAGAAGAGAATCGTTACCCTAGCATTCCTCTTTGGCGTCATGGAAAAGTAAGCGAATGAAAAGCACCGCACTAGCTTTGCCTCCGTGGATCCGGAGTCGGCTCGCGATTTGGAGCTTCGAAGCTGCTCTAATGGCCGGATCTAGCTTCTTCTTCCTTCCTTGGCTCTCCTCTCTTTCCAAGATTTAGAAAGACAACCACTCATGAAAAGTGAGGGTTTCTAAGGCCGAATCCCGGGTATATCCCTTCAGGAACAACCCCCAGCCGTTGGATCATTAATTAAAGAAATGAATGGCTTTGATTCGGGACTGAAATGCCCAATCTGGACCGCACACGGCCTGGCACACGCCCGTGTCCAGGGCCGTGTGCCTCATTCGCCGTCAAAATCGACGCGCCTGGAACAACACACGGGCATCGAACACGCCCGTGTTCGATCTGACACGTCCGTGTTCCACCTGACACAGTCGTGTGGCCGGCCGTATACCCCCATCATTTTTCCCCGAAAATAACCCGAGCACTGCACGGGTTCTAGGACACGCCCGTGTCCTTGCCCGTGTCACCTCAACACGCCTGGGCTCCAGGTCATGTACACGGTCTCGACACTCGACACTTTGTCGAGCGAAGATCATCGACCTGACGACACGGCCTTGGACATGCTCGTGTCCTAGGCCGTGTGCCTTGTCTCGACACAATGTCGAGAGCAAAGTGTCGACTTCCCGGGACGAGTGTCGACACGGGTCGACATGCCCTGTGACACGCCCATGTCACAGGCCGTGTGCCATGTCTCGACACTTCGTCAAACGCAGATTGTCGACTTCGCGGGCTAAGTGTCGACACGGGTTGACACGCCCTGCGACACGCACGTGCCGCAGGCCGTGTGCCCAGTCTCGACACAATGTCGAGCTCAAAATGTCGACTTCCCGGCTGAGTGTCGACACAAGCTTGAGACACCCTGGGACACGCCCGTGTCCCAGGCCGTGTGCCTGCAGCCAGAACCCAAAACTGGCCCAAAACGTCCCCCGTCGCTCCTTTGAGGTTCGGGGCGTTACACAAGTGCTGAAGCGCTATTGAACTGGACTGAAGTTCAGTGTGACCTGGCTGATCGGATTCAACAGGCTTTGGTTATGGATGTCAGCATGAAGCAAATCATGGTTGAGGCTCTGGATGGGTCAAATTCCCAATTTGTTGTTGAGGAAGGATTGCTTCGGAAAGACTGTCGTCTGTGCATCCCAAATGTGGGCACTTTGCGAGTGGAATTATTGTACGAGGCGCATCATACCAAGTACACGATTCACCCGGGGAGTACGAATGTGTAACGCGATGTGAAGAAATTGTTCTGGTGGCCAGGACTGAATAAGGATGTGGCACTGTACGTAGCAAAGTGTCAAACTTGCGCCTTGGTGAAGGCGGAGTGACAAAAGCCG
This sequence comes from Platanthera guangdongensis, assembly GCA_039583875.1. Taxonomy (NCBI): domain Eukaryota; kingdom Viridiplantae; phylum Streptophyta; class Magnoliopsida; order Asparagales; family Orchidaceae; genus Platanthera; species Platanthera guangdongensis. Next base: position 81,632,007 of record CM077158.1, read on the forward strand.
GGAGGATTCTTGAAGTCCTTGCCTATTCCGAAGTGGAAGTTCGACGACATTACTATGGACTTTGTGCACAGGTTGCCAAGGTCGCAAAAGGGGAACGACGCCATTTGGGTGGTCGTAGATCGTCTAACGAAGGTGTCGCACTTCATTCGGCATAGGAAGGATGATCCGGTTGAGAAATTGGCAAAACTGTATGTGGACAATATTGTGCGGCTTCATGGTGTGCCCCGCAGCATCGTGAGTGACCGAGATGGGCGGTTCACGTCCAATGATTGGAGATTGGTGCAGCAGATGTTAGGAACAAAGCTGAGTTTCAGTACGTCCTTTCATCCGCAGACGGATGGTCAGACCGAGAGAGTCAATAGGACAATGGAAGACATGCTTCGAATGTGCGTCCTGGACTTTGGGAAGCAGTGGGAAGACCACCAATATTTGCTGGAGTTCGCGTACAACAATAGTTACCAGGCGAGCATACAAATGGAGCCCTTCGAGGCCCTTTATGGTAGAAGATGTTGCACGCCGTTGTCTTGATTGCAAAAGGGGCGAGTCAAAATTGTACAAGTGACAAGAGGTGGAAGATGCTACTTCGTTGGTGTGAACCATTCGAGAAAGGTTGCTAATCGCTCAGGACCGCCAGGCTAAGTACTATAATGCCAAGCACAGGAACGTGGAGTTCGCTGCTAGCGACTGGGTGTACTTGAAGATCAAGCGGTTCGAGGGTGTCTCGCGGGTGCGGCGCTTGAAGAAGCTAAGCCCGAGGTACCTTGGACCGTTTGAGGTTCTAGAGCGAGTTGGCGAAGCAGCGTATCGGCTGAACCGATTAGTGGAGCTTAGTGGTCTACACGATGTATTCCATATATCGGTGCTACGGAAGGCGGTGCAAGAGCCTTCACATGTGATCGCGGTGGATCAAGTGTCGGTGGATAATGGGTTTACGACGAAGGTCAAGCCCGTACGAATTGAGGACTCGGAAGTCAAGCGGATATGCAACAAAGAGATCAGGATGGTCAAGGTCCATTGGGACAATTGCGGTCGAGAAGAGCTCTCTCGGGATCAAGAGCAGACCATGCTTGAGGAGTACCCGGAGTTGTTCCACTCAGGTAACGTTTAAGTTTTGTGTTTATCTTTCCTTTATGTAATTTCAGGGACGAAATTCTTTGAAGATGGAGAGAGTTGTAATGCCCCGAAACTCAAAAGAGCAACGGGAGTCGTTTTGAGCCAAGTTTGGAATTTGGCAGGGGGCACACGGCCTGGGACTCAGTCATGTCCCAGGGCATGTCGTGCTCGTGTCGACGATCTGGACGAGAGGTCGACGAATTTTGGAGTCGACGATCGTCGAGCAACGAACACGGCCTGAGACACGGGCATGTCCTAGGGCGTGTCGTGCTTGGGTCGACGATCTGGCTGGGAGGTCGATGAATTTTGGGTCGACGATCGTCGAGCAGCGAACACGGCCGGGGACACGGGCGTGTCACAGGTCGTGTCCTTCTCAGGTTGAAGTCGGGCTGTGCCGTGGGTGTTACACAGGGTCGGCACACGGGCCGTGTTAGGTATACACGGGCGTGTCAAGTTTGACACGGGCGTGTCGGGTGCCTGTGTTCTTTTCGAAACGCGTCGATTTCAACGGCGAATGGGGAACACGGCCCTAGACATGGGCGTGTCACAGGCCGTGTTCGGCCCAGATTTTTCATTTCTGCTCCGGATCGTGGTCGTCCATTTCCTTATGTTGGGATCTGACGGCTGGGGGTTGTTCCTTCTTGGATATACCCAGGTATAGGGTTTCAAATCCCTCATTTCTCAAACTCTATCTCTTTCTAAAGATCTAGAGAGAGGGGAGAGTAAGGAGGAAGAAGGAGGCTAAATCTGGTCACCAGTGGAGCTTCGGAGCTCCAAATCACGAGCCGAATTTGGATCTAAGGAGGCAAGGATATTGCGGTCCCAGTTATGTACATGTATAGTCCGCAATTGAGAACGGACATAGGCATGATGTGTGATGCCTAACCGGACAAGTTGGTCTGGATCGATGATGTTGCATTGCATAAATGGCCGGAGAAGACTCCGTGCGGATGTTTGTTTTCAGGTTTTCCATGCGGTAGATTGCAACAGGGAGCCTTGGAGATTAACTCCAAGGTGCACCCAAAAAAGTGGGCAGATGCGTGATTCTGCGAACATGGTGGCCTGGGAGCTAACTTGAACATAACCGGGTTATGTTAAGTGTATGACGGAAATGGGACTCAGGGAGATTTGACCCGCGCATATGGCTTAAATTGACGTTGCGACGTGTGCAACGGGTCAGGGTGAACCGTACCCATTCTATGTCGTTCGGTGGGAGCCGTTGGCATAGATGAGGGTCTTCGGCGGTCTATGGCTTATATTGACGTGACCCTTACCGGGAAGACAAAAATGCTCACAAGATTGGCCGTCCTAGTGGCGGTGGTGAGACCGAGGCGTCTATGGCTTAAATTGACGTGACGTTGACCGGTTCACCGAGAATGTGCCCTGAGTGCACGGGGTGCGTGGCCGTGCGTGCCCACGCAAATGATATAGTGTTTATCTATAATGCTTGGTTATGCTAACAAAGTGCAGGGAAAGGAGTATCGCCTCCCCTAGTTTGGGGGCGGGATCGTTATAATTTGGTCAGCATAGCTGACCGTTGCTTTTATTTTTCACCGTGCGGTGGATTGTTGCTTGCAGGTGCTGTGGAGCCGAGCGGTAGATAGCGGGCTAAAGCCCAAGTTGCTGAGCCGTCCCACGAAGGCCAAATTTTGAGTGTTTACTTATTATATTTATGTGTGACCGGCTTGCGTGCCGTGGTATGGAAGTCATATTTTATTTGAGTAAACAATTGTAAGGCCATAAGGTCGTGTACCTGTGTATTGTACTTCATTCCTGTTGGCTTTGTAGTGGACATTCATGCTTTTCATCTGGGTTCTTTAATTTGCAACTTTTAATAATTGCTTCCGCTAGAATGACTCTGTGTAGGACGTTAGTTATTAGTTGGAAGGTTTCCATTGAGTAAGCACCCGGTCTGTCTGTGGTATATGGCGTCAGGCCCCGGCCAAACCTACTGTTATATGTTATGCGACGGATATGGGGTGTTACACTGCAACTGCACAGTTAACTTACTCGGCTCCTCCAGGTAATGTGTGGAAAAGCTTGCCATGGGTCTGGGGATGCTTTTTAAAGAGTTAATTGGGGGAGGGGGAGGGCCTAACTTGAATTCACCATTAATGGTCTTGAAGGTGAATTTCGGCCAAGGGGCGTGTGCACTGAATCCAGCCCATATGTGGCTGGCTAGGTGTTGGGTACATTGGAAACTATGTACCTGATTTGGAGAAGCCTCACTTGACGTAGGGATTCGTCGGATTAAAATAGCGTACGGATTTTCTTACAACTCAAGCCCATGTAACACGTTCTAACGCGTCCTAACACAAACATTCTAGCCGCACGATTCACCGTCATCCCGCACAAACACGCGGAGGGGAGTGGACTAAAAGCGACGATCTAATTAAAGTCCAATCCTTTCCCACCGAAGATCGAAAGCAAAGGTCGCCACACCTTTTTGAGAGGAAGATCAATAACTATATGCCAAGATCTTCCTCAAGCAAAAGGATCCACCCGATCCGGCTTCTTGCAAGGTTTCGAAAATAAACGCAAGAAGGTTTTTGATTAAATCCAAAAGATCGTATTCAAGATCGCGGATAAAAAGCCATTGCATCCATTCCAAATCTCACAAGAAATCACAAAGGAAAGATGTAGATATTACCCTCCCCAAGATGGGGTGAAGATCACACAAGGAAAGTGGAAGAGTCACACGTCCACGCACCACCGGCGTCACACCGAGCGGCAACCTTCTTCTTCGCCGGAGTCACACCGAGAAGCATCCGCCTCCGCGTTTCACAAGCCTTGGATCACCCAAGCGATTGGCTAACAAAGGAGGAGAAGGAGGATGAGAGGGGGCGGCAATCCCAAAGGGAGGTGGCCGAAATTCTCAAGAGAGGATTAATTTGGGTTTTCAAATAGCATCCTTCATTTCTCATCAAATAAGCCTATATATAGGCAAGTCCCAAAACAAGCAAACTAAATCTAGCCATCCAATTTATCATCTATTGGATGGCTATGAGCACACCAAAAATTAAACATGTCCAAAATAAAAGACAACATGAAATAATGATAACATTAAACTAGGAAAATAAAGGTGCAAATAAGGAAAGGGCTTAAGCCCGCCGCGAATGAAGATTGGAGCCACCAAGGTCACGAGTCGCGGTAGAAGGTCGTCGATCATCTTTATGTTGCGCCGCATCAACTTGATCACGAGCAACTTGATCATCATTCACAACAACTTGATCACGAGCACTCTTAGCATCAACGGGCAAGGGGATGGGAGACGAGCCGGCATCAATCCTCCCCCCCCCCCCCTTAAAGTCACTCAGCACCGATGAGTGGGCTGCAAGGTAGCTTGCGGAGGAGGTCCTCATCCAAGCGAAAGAGATCCGACTCAATAACCCAGGAGTCGTCGGAGGGCGGACGATCACGCCAACGAATGAGGAAGCGGCGATGGCCGCCATCAGCTGGAGAAGTGTAGCCATCTGCAAGTACCTGAGCTGGGACAAGAAATGTACGGGGAAATCTAGGAAACATATCAGCATGTGGAAGCAAAGTAGAAGACTTACCACCCGGCGCTAGGCCTGTAGGTGCAATGGAAGAATGACGCACGGAACTACCACTCACCAACCCAGAAGAGACATTTGTGGAGGAAGAAATATTGGGGGAAAAAGAAGGTGTAGAAGTCAACTCAGTTGGAATGGAAACATACGGCGTTAAATCCGAAACATTGAAAATGGGTGAAATACCCCCAATCCGTCGGCAAATCCAAAACAAACGCGTTATCTCCTAGCCTCTTAATAATTCGAAACGGGCTGGCTCGCTTTGGTGCCAACTTCTTAACGGTGCCAGAAGGCAGCCACGTGGGAATAAGGCGCACTAAAACAAGATCGCCAACTTGGAAGTTAGACTCCCTCCGATGTACATTCGCTTGGGATCGATACGACTCATACGTGGTAGCTAAAGTTGTTCGTATTTGGGCGTGTAAGTCATGTATGTGCTCGGCAAAAGATTGTGCAAATTGACTAGTATGATAAGATGGAGGTAACGGAATCAAGTCAATGGGCACATTCGCAAGGTACCCGTGCACTACTTCATTTGGTGACATACCCGTAGACCGATTGGTAGAGGTATTGTAGGCTAATTGGGCTTGGGGGAGGAGCAAATCCCAAGTGCCTTTGTGGTCACCCATAAGACAATGCAACAAGTTTCCCAAACTCCTATTTACCACTTCCGTCTGCCCATCAGTTTGTGGGTGATAGGCGGCGGAAAACAACTTCGTTCCCATTAATGTCCAAAGCGTCTTCCAAAAATAACTTGTGAATTTAACGTCGCGATCCGAGACAATGGTCTTAGGAACGCCGCGGTGACTCACCACCTCTTTAAAATATAATTTTGCAATGTGAGACGCGTCATTAGTCTTACTACAGGGTATGAAATAAGCCATCTTAGAGAACCTATCAACCACCACAAAAATGGAATCGTGTCGTCGCTGGGTTGGAGGAAGTCCCAAAATAAAGTCCATACTCACGTCCTCCCAAGGTCTAGATGGAATAGGCAACGGAGTGTATAGTCCCACATTAGTCTTTCCCCCTTTAGACACTTGACAAACCCGACAGCTACTCACGATTTTCCCAACTAAAACGCGAAGTTTAGGCCAATAGAATTTCTCCTCGACTAAGGCTATCGTTTTATCCCGCCCAAAATGACCGCTCAACCCGCCACTATGTAGTTCCCATACTATGTGATGGCGTAGGGAGGTACGGGGAATACATAGCTTAGCGTGCCGAAATAAATAACCGTCTCTCAATACATATGCTGACACTATCATTGGTGAGTCATCGTGTGCCGCTAGATACGCCTCTCCAAAATCAGGACACATTGCATATTCATCCTTTATTCTCTCAAATCCGACAACCTTTACTTCCATGATCGACAATAAAAGTGTCACTCTACTAAGCGCGTCGGCCACACGATTTTCAGTTCCCTTAAGGTGTTTTAAGGTGAACGAAAACTCTTGCAGATAAGATACCCATTTTGCATGACGGGGGCTGATTTTAGATTGCCCATTAATGTGCCTAAGTGCATCATGGTCAGAGAGAATCACGAACTCCTTGGAAAGGAGGTAGTGTCTCCACTGGTGTAGGCATCTAATGATGGCATAGAACTCTCTATCGTAATTGGAATAATTAAGTTTTGCACCCGCCAATTTCTCGCTAAAATAACTTATTGGATGTCCCTCTTGGCTTAAGACACCTCCTACTCCTACTCCGGATGCGTCACATGTCAATTCAAATACTTTATTAAAATCTGGTAAGCGCAAAATAGGAGCCTCAGTCATCATCTTCTTAATGTGTAGGAATGCCTGGGTAGCTGCTGGCGTCCATTTAAACTCACCCCTTTTCATGCATTCCGTCACGGGAGCCATAATAGTACTAAAATCCCGAATAAATCGTCTATAAAATGAGGCTAACCCGTGGAAACTCCTAATATCTCTCAAGCTTGTGGGTTCGGGCCAATCCAGAATTGCTTTCACCTTACTGGGGTCTACCTTTATTCCCTCAGATCCAACCAGGTAGCCCAAAAATTCCACTTCCTTTACATAAAATATACACTTCTTTAAATTTAAATATAATTTTTCGTCCCGAAGTGTAGATAGAATAATCCGTAGGTGAGACACATGTGAGTCAAAAGTGGTGCTATAAATCAATATGTCATCAAAGTACACCACCACAAATCGTCCCATGTATGGTTGGAATACGTGGGTCATCATTCGTGAGAATGTGCTTGGAGCATTTGACAACCCAAATGGCATGACCAACCACTTGTAAAGCCCGTCCTTAGATTTAAATGTAGTTTTCCATTCATCCCCATCACGTATCCGAATCTGATGGTAACCACTCCGCAAATCCAATTTCGTGAAGATCGAGGCACCAGACAACATATCCAAAAGATCGTCCAATCTAGGGATGGGAAACCTATACTTGATCGTGATCTTATTTATGGATCTACTGTCTACACACATACGCCACGTACCATCCTTTTTTGGAGCCAACAAAGCCGGTACCGCACACAGACTCTTGCTGTTCCTAATGAACCCCTTCGCCAATAAATCCGAAATTTGGGCTTGGAGCTCCTCATGGGCTGCGGGGTGCAACCTATAATGGGGCTGATTAGGCAATGAGGCGCCCGACATAAAGTCAATGGCATGTTGGATATCACGTAGAGGAGGCAACGTAGGGGGCAACTCATCCGGGTAGACATCCTTATACTCTTCCAACAGTTTTTTTAATTCTTTGGGTAAATCTTCTAAAACCCCATTTTCTTTATTATTATTCAAAAGAATCAATGCATAAATAATCCCATCCACAAAGGGTCCCTCTCAAATTTTCTTCTACCCATTAGGCTTACTAATTTCTTCTCGATTGGGATTGTGGTATCCGTACTCGGGCTATTGGGTTCCTTGGGGCAGTGGGTTTTAACGTGACTACCTTCCCATTATATTTGAACTCATAAGTGTTTGCCCTCCCGTAGTGGGTGACATCATGGTCATAGAGCCAAGGGCGGCCTAACTGAAAGTCCACCTAGTGTCAACAAAGTTCACCTATGGGGGGGAATAGGTGACGTGCAACGCTTTTGCGGAATTTACGACGGTACCTGCACAATAAAAATAAAAAGCACAGCACACAGAATACACAGGCAATTTATAGTGGTTCCCCGACTTGGGTACATCCACTTTCCCCCTTCGACCTATCTCCCAACAAGGGACGACTCGGTCACTTCTCCAACAGGATTGAAATCCAATCCTTGCACTATCGGAAGGAACTCTTCCACACGTAGGAGTCAACACTCCCACAAACCGGGTTGCACTCAACCCTTACAACACGGAACAATCGTTCCTTTACAACAAAAGTAAAATAGAATGTACACGAGATACAAACTTCGTTGGGAGACTGCGGTGTTCCTCTTCGTTCGACGACGTGTTCGTGAAGTCAACGAAGAATCTACAACCTTGGTCTCTCTTGGAAAGGATCTCCCCGGAACCGGCGGCGTCAAGACGAGCGGCGGCTTGCTTCGGGATCGGCGGCTATGATGATGAGCGGCTGCTGAACTTAGAGATCCAATCTTCGTAGCGAAGCTAGCTTGGTCTTCCAACGGTCACACGAGGATCGGTCGCCTCGATCGATTCGGACGGGGAAGTTATTCCCGATCAACAAATCGAGAGACAAGAGATCTCTGGATAGACACGTGAGACTCAAAGCTTTGCTAAGCTTCTGTCGCCGGAGATCGAGAGGAAACGCGATCAACAGCGGCGTCCAAATAGCGCGAGCGGCGACGGCGGCGGAGGAGCAATTTCGCGATTTTAGGGTTTTCTCTTGCTCGGCTTCTTTCTGTCTGAGTATTCCATTCAAAATACCCGAATATATATACTGTATGCAACTTGAATAAGACCGTTGTGGGACCCACAAGAAGAATCCCAAAATCCCGGTCCAGAACATTGACAGCGGTAGAATCCGGTTCAGGAAGATCCAGAAAAAAGCCCAAGTCAAAATCGATGAGAATCGAAAGTGATTCTCGCCGAGTCGCCGAGAATCAAAGGTGATTCTCGACGATTCGGCGAGAATCAAGGATGATTCTCGTCGAATTTGCCTTGGTTGCACGCACTGCTTTAGGCCAGGTCGAGACGGCGAGAATCAACCAGTGATTCTCGACGATTCGACGAGAATTACTAGTGATTCTCGCCGAATCGGCGAGAATCACTTGGTGATTCTCGTCGATTCTTACTTAGAAGCAGAGGTGCTCGCTTAGAAGTGGCTGGATCGAGTTCGGCGAGAATCAACCACTGATTCTCGACGAATCGGCGAGAATCACTAGTGATTCTCGTCGATTTACACTTAGACGAATTTTCGTCTTTCCACCCATGAGGTGCTCCTTGACCCATCCTTGCTCCTTGTCTGCTCCTGCATAGTTATAGCCCTGTGCTTGAAAGTAAGTGCACTCCAATAGAGAGAGTACACGTAGGCCAACACACTGATCTGCTCAACGAGGGATTACGTCGTGCAGACCCGTGTATATTGACCTACTGCACCCTGACATTGGTGTGCACTTAGCGTGGAAGAACTGCAAGCACAACTTAAAAGAGTTTATCAAATACATTGTCTATTGACCTTAGCTTGTCCAGGAGCTTCTTCAAATCAGGTACATTGTGGATACAATACCCAACAATCTCCCCCTATTTGAAGAAGCCTAAACCCTACAAGCTAAGGTGAATAGAGCATATGGGAATGAAAACCATAAACTTAAAAGTGAGTTGAGTGGGTTATCCATTACCAATACCAATTTCTTGGAAGCAAGCTTGGAGCCACCTTAGCCTTAGCAAGCAAGCTTGGAGCCACCTTAGCCTTAGCCGAGAGGGTAATCTCCCCCTTTTCGGCTTCTACAAATCGGGGTTGGTAGCATTTGACCCCTTGCTCCCCCTTAGTTCTTGCGTCTGTGCTCACACTTGAGTTCCTTTCTCCCCCTCAGATCGTGCACGAGCCTGGAGCTTCTGTAGTCTTCATTCCTCATAATTGAGCATCCCCAATTCAGTCTTGAAAAGATTGAACTTGGCCTCGTCTAAGGGCTTTGTGAATATATCAGCAATCTGCTTGTCCGTGGGGACATAACAGAGAGAGATGTCCTTGTTCTCCACGTGCTCCTGAATGAAGTGGTAGCGCACTTCAATATGCTTCGTTCTGCTGTGTGATACAGGATTGTTGGCAATTGCAATTGCACTGGAGGAGTCGCAGTACATTGGAACTTCCTTGAACTGAAGGTCGTAGTCGGCTAACTGGTTTCTGATCCATAGTAGTTGTGCGCAACAGCTTCCTGCTGAAATGTACTCAGACTCTGCTGTGGAGGTAGCTACACAATTCTGTTTCTTGCTGTTCCAAGAGATAAGTCGTCTGTCGAGGAATTGACACGTCCCGGAGGTGCTTTTCCTGTCATCCCTACTTCCTGCAAAATCAGCATCTGAAAAACCTATTAGCTCGACATCATTGTTTCTCGGGTACCACAAGCCAAGATTGGGAGTACCTTTAAGGTATCTTAGAATTCGCTTTGCAGCGACATAGTGAGATTCCTTAGTGTTCACCTGATATCTGGCACAGACACATGTGGAGAACATGATATCCGGTCTACTGGCAGTAAGGTAGAGCAGGGATCCAATGATGCTTCTGTATTTGGTTTCATCGAAAGGTTTACCTTTCTCATCCTTATCTAGAGACATGGTGGATCCCATTGGAGTCCTCATAGAGGTTGCACTCTCCATACCGAATTTCTTAAGGAGTTCATTTGTGAACTTCGTCTGAGAGATGAAGATTTCATCCTCAGACTGTTTCACTTGAAGTCCTAAGAAATACTTGAGCTCTCCCATACTGCTCATTTCAAACTTTCCTTGCATAAGTTTAGAAAACTTTTTGCAAAGATTGTTGTCCGTTGAGCCGAATATTATGTCATCGACATAGATTTGCACCAGCAAAATCTTGCCTTTGACTTCCCTGAGAAACAATGTTTTATCTATTTTACCTCTAGAGAACTTGTTCTCAAGAATAAAACTAGATAAAGTCTCATACCAAGCTCGTTGGAGCTTGTTTCAACCCATATAAGGCTTTATTAAGAAAATAAACATGATTAGGATAAGTAGGATCGACAAAACCTGGGGGTTGAGCGATGTATACTTCCTCTTTCAGGTCGCCGTTCAAGAATGCTGATTTCACATCCATTTGATAGACTGTGAATCCTTTGTGTGAAGCATACGCCAGGAATAATCTGATTGCCTCGAGCCTTGCTACTGGTGCGAAGGTCTGGTCGAAGTCAATCCCCTCCTCCTGTCTGTAACCTTGAGCCACCAGCCTTGCCTTGTTCTTTATGATGACACCATGTTCATCCAGCTTGTTTCTGAAGATCCACTTCGTGCCAATCACATTCTGCTTGTATGGTCTGGGAACTAGCGTCCAAACGTTGCAACGTTCGAATTGATGTAGTTCATCTTGCATGGCCAGAATCCATGCCGCATCCTTGTTCACCTCGTCGAACTTCTTTGGCTCAACCTGTGACAGGAAGCTAAGATGCAATACTTCGTTAATAGTACCTCTTCGAGTTCTGACACCGACACGAGGATCTCCGATGATCTGATCTCTAGGATGATCCCTCACGTGCCGGAGCTCTAGAAGTCTGGCGTCTGGAGCTTCAACTACTTCTTGGGCTTCTCTTTCTTCCAAGAGATTTGTTCCATTTTGATCTTCAACATTTTCAGATGACGTGGAGGTGGAGACTTTGACGTACTTAGGAGTGTCATCTTTAGCGGTCTCATCCAGACTCAGCTGTTCAAGTCGTGCACCTGCATCTTCAAGAATACCACTGGAAGAGTTGCTGTTAAGCAAACTTCCTTCAACAAATACAACATTTATTGATTCTTCTACCACTAGGGTTTTCTTATTAAAGACCCTATATGCCCGACTGTGGGAACTATAGCCCATGAATATGCCTTCGAAGCATTTTTCACCAAATTTAGTACGCGGGTACTTCCCATTATTCAGTACATAGCATCTGCAACCAAAAATCCTCAAGTAGGACATGGTTGGTTTCCTGCCTTTCAGTAGCTCGTAAGGCGTCTTACGATGATGCTTGTTGATCAATGCTCGGTTTTGTACATGACAAGCTGTATTGACACCCTCTGCCCAGAAGTATTCCGGGAGAGAAGCGTCTTTCAACATTGTCGTGCAGGCTTCAATGAGAGTTCTATTTCTCCTCTCCGCAACTCCATTTTGCTGAGGAGTGCGCGGGGAGGAAAACTCATGAAAGATGCCTTGTTCTTCACAAAACTCTGTCATAGCACCAGATTCGAATTCTGTTCCATGGTCACTTCTGATTTTGACCACAGAGCAGTTAAATTCGTTCTGAACCTGCTTGACAAAACTAGTGAAGATGTCAAACGTATCTGACTTTCGTTTCAAAAAGAACACCCAAGTAAACCGAGAATGATCATCAACTATCACTAGCGTATAGGACTTGCCTCCCAAGCTATGAACTTGCATTGGACCAAACAAGTCCATATGTAAAAGGTAAAGACATCGGGAAGAGTCTTTGTCTGCAATGCTCTTAAAGGTAGCCCGAGTCTGTTTGCCCATCTGGCATGCAGGACAGGGGCTATCTTTGATGCACTTGATACTGGGAGCATCCCTTACTAAGTTCTTAGAAAACAGCATACTAATTGTCTTGAAATTAATATGTGCCAATCTCTTGTGTCATTGTTCACACAGAGATGCACTGCCTGTTGCCACAAGGCATACGGGGGTAGAGGAATCTAAACTGAGAAAATCTAAGCAGAAGATATTTCTGCTCCTAATGCCTGATAATACCGTCTCAGAAGAGGTACGTGAAATTATCAGACATTTATCCTTGCAGAACTTAACGTCATAACCTTTATCACATAACTAACTTACACTGATCAGGTTATGGTTTAACCCTTCAACATAAGCCACGTCGGTGATAGTGATTATACCGTTGGAAATCATACTGTAACCTCTGGTGACTCCTCGATCTGACCCTCCAAAGATGACTTTGGGTCCATTCTCGACTGGAGTGTAATCACGCAGTAGGCTTCTTGTCCCAGTCATATGCCGGGAGCATCCACTGTCCAAATACCAGATCGGCGTTTTGGTGGCCTTTGGACATACCTGCAAAACAAAATTAATTTGTCTTAGGAACCCAATCGAACTTGGGTCCTAGATTCCTGGTTAGCACACTCCCCCTCGGTTGGTTAACCCTACGAGTGGTCGGCCTCGCATTACTAACATGGGGAGTCTCGTAATGCCTTGGATTAAACCAACAATCTACGGCAAAGTGACCGACTTTGCCACAGCACCAACAGTCGAATCTGTTGTACCTCTTCCTAGACTCCTGCCTTACCCTGGGAACGGTGGGTACAGCTGGGGCCTTGGATCTGGAGGAGGAGGCCTCATGGTGACAGCAGTCACATGACTTCGTCACCTTCTGTATAACAGGCTTGGCTTTTGGTGCCTGCTTTCCATTATGGCCGCTAGAGAACGGACCATAATTTCCCATGTGGATTTCCTCATAAGGTGCCTTGAAGGCACTCTCACCGAAGTTCCGGGGAAAGGTCCAACCGTCATATCGGCTCTTTGGCTTTGCAACCGAGGGCCGGAAATGATGGCCAAATGTTGACTCAAAGTCATGTTGGTTGCAAGGAAAGCCAGGCTTTCTGAACGCAACAGGACTAAGCGGAGCCTTTCCCTTTTCATCAGCAGAGGCCTTCTTGGCGGCCTTATTCTTCCTCTGGTTCCTGTTTCTCCTGGAGGAGGAACCAGATACCCCTACATGCCCCAAGGCAGCTCCCTTGGCCTGAGCAGAGAAGGTATCAACAACTGGAAGAACTGTTTTTGGCATAGAGAAGCTCTTGACGATCTTCCTTTCTGCCGCAAGTTGTTCTTCCAACTTGTCGACTTCCTCCTGCTTAAGATCAAGGAGCTTCAGAGACTCTGAGTGCTTTGAGGTCAGGTCAAGGTGCTCCTGTCGGAGAGAGATCAAACTGGTGACCTCTTCCCTTAGGGAAACACACTCACCCTTAAGGAATTTTACTTCCTTTTTCTCAGCCTTCAATCTCTTTCGACACTCCTCGAAAGTGTTGAGCAGAAGCTCATACTTCTCGAGGAGTTCAGCTTCACGGGCCGAAAGGCTATCCTCAGGTTCATCATCCTGAGACTCAGGATCAGAGTCGGAGTCGGAGGGAGGGGTTTGAGCTTTTACCTTCCCAGTAAACGGAGGGCATTCTCCTTCTGAGTCAGAGCGACCCACCAGCCCGAAGTAGGCTTCCTCATCATCACTGGAGTCTGAGGAATCAGACTCACTCAGTGTCTTTGGCCTTTTGGCGATGTAGCTCCGCTCCTTCTTCTTATCTCTAGAGGATTTGAGCTCCTCTTCTTTCCCTTTTTCTCTCTTGCCTTGAAAGAAGTCGGCCACGACGTGTCCTGGCTTATTGCATCCAAAGCAAATAATGTCAGCGGAGCGATGTTTGTTCGGTCTAGATGCATACCTGTCAGAAGAATAATTTTTCTTCTGATGCCTGGAGGAGGAGCCGTCTCTCTTTCTTTGATTCCTCATCTTGAGGAACTTCTTAAACTCTCGAGTGATGAGGGAGAAATCCTCCTCCGACAGCTCTGAGCTGGAGGAGCATGGCTCAGAGTCCTCCTCCTCATCCTTTTTCCTGGCACGGTATGAAACCGCACCCTTGCCTTTTCTGGAGTGACTGGCTTTTAGAGCCACAGTCTTTTCTTTGGCTGCCGTCTTCTCTGCTTCTTCTTCTGCTTTTCTGGTGTTCAGTTGAAGCTCATAGGACATCAGCTTCCCAAACAGAATTTGTGGATCAGTTTCTGCTAGTCTGCCAAATTCTTTGATGGCGCAGATCTTTGTGTCCCATTCCCTAGTAAGGGACCTAAGAAATTTGTCATTGAGTTCACCATTAGTGAACACTCTTCCGTAGCCCTTGAGGGCATTGACAATCTTTAGGACGTTCTCGTAGGTGACTCCGATCTCTTCCTTAGGCCCTTGTCTGAAGGCCTCATATTTTGGTTCAGGAGGGATCTCCGATCATCCCTCACTTCATACGTGCCATCCATTAGGATGATCAGGAACTGCCAGATCTCCTGTGTTGTCCTGCAGTTGCTGAAGTTTTGCATCATTTAGTCATCAACTGCGCTGACCAGAATGTTTCGTGCCTTCTTGTCAAGTCCCACTAGCACCATCTCGTCCTTGTCCATTTCAGAAAGTGTCTTCGGCACCTTCTTGGTGGGATCAATGGTGGAGGCCTTAGTGGGGACATAAGGTCCCTCCTCCACGATCATGAAGAGTCGAGGATCAACTGCTTCCATGTAGAACCTGATCCTTTCCTTCCAGATAGGAAAGTTGAGCCTGGTGCACACTGGGATCTTGCCGGAGAACTTGAGCCCGTCCATAGTAGATGTTTGTCTTCTTCTTCTTGACACTAGGGGCAGGATTCAACTCAAGGTGTTAACCTTTTTGATGAGTAACCTCGCTTTGATACCACTTGAAAGTCCACCTAGTGTCAACAAAGTTCACCTATGGGGGGGGAATAGGTGACGTGCAACGCTTTTGCGGAATTTACGACGGTACCTGCACAATAAAAATAAAAAGCACAGCACACAGAATACACAGGCAATTTATAGTGGTTCCCCGACTTGGGTACATCCACTTTCCCCCTTCGACCTATCTCCCAACAAGGGACGACTCGGTCACTTCTCCAACAGGATTGAAATCCAATCCTTGCACTATCGGAAGGAACCCTTCCACACGTAGGAGTCAACACTCCCACAAACCGGGTTGCACTCAACCCTTACAACACGGAACAATCGTTCCTTTACAACAAAAGTAAAATAGAATGTACACGAGATACAAACTTCGTTGGGAGACTGCGGTGTTCCTCTTCGTTCGACGACGTGTTCGTGAAGTCAACGAAGAATCTACAACCTTGGTCTCTCTTGGAAAGGATCTCCCCGGAACCGGCGGCGTCAAGACGAGCGGTGGCTTGCTTCGGGATCGGCGACTATGATGATGAACGGCTGCTGAACTTAGAGATCCAATCTTCGTAGCGAAGCTAGCTTGGTCTTCCAACGGTCACACGAGGATCGGTCGCCTCGATCGATTCGGACGGGGAAGTTATTCCCGATCAACAAATCGAGAGACAAGAGATCTCTGGATAGACACGTGAGACTCAAAGCTTTGCTAAGCTTCTATCGCCGGATATCGAGAGGAAACGCGATCAACAGCGGCGTCCAAATAGCGCGAGCGGCGACGGCGGCGGAGGAGCGATTTCGCGATTTTAGGGTTTTCTCTTGCTCGGCTTCTTTTTGTCTGAGTATTCCGTTCAAAATACCCGAATATATATACTGTATGAAACTTGAATAAGACCGTTGTGGGACCCACAAGAAGAATCCCAAAATCCCGGTCCAGAACATTGACAGCGGCAGAATCCGGTTCAGGGAGATCCAGAAAAAAGCCCAAGTCAAAATCGGTGAGAATCGAAAGTGATTCTCGCCGAGTCGCCGAGAATCAAAGGTGATTCTCGACGATTCGGCGAGAATCAAGGATGATTCTCGTCGAATTTGCCTTGGTTGCACGCACTGCTTTAGGCCAGGTCGAGACGGCGAGAATCAACCAGTGATTCTCGACGATTCGACGAGAATCACTTGGTGATTCTCGTCGATTCTTACTTAGAAGCAGAGGTGCTCGCTTAGAAGTTACTGGATCGAGTTCGGAGAGAATCAACCACTGATTCTCGACGAATCGGCGAGAATCACTAGTGATTCTCGTCGATTTACACTTAGACGAATTTTCGTCTTTCCACCCATGAGGTGCTCCTTGACCCATCCTTGCTCCTTGTCTGCTCCTGCATAGTTATAGCCATGTGCTTGAAAGTAAGTGCACTCCAATAGAGAGAGTACACGTAGGCCAACACACTGATCTGCTCAACGAGGGATTACGTCGTGCAGACTCGTGTATATTGACCTACTGCACCCTGACATTGGTGTGCACTTAGCATGGAAGAACTGCAAGCACAACTTGAAAGAGTTTATCAAATACATTGTCTATTGACCTTAGCTTGTCCAGGAGCTTCTTCAAATCAGGTACATTGTGGATACAATACCCAACACTAACAACACATGACAAGCATCCATAGGGATGACATAACACCACACCTCATCCGTATATGACTTGATGTAAGTGGAACTAGGCAACGCTTTGTGACCGGGATGGTTACCTTGTTGACCCAAGCCACTTGGTAAGGGGTAGGATGAGGCTCGGTAGCCAAATGCATCCGCATAACGGCATTCTCAGAAACGACATTCATGCAGCTGCCGCTATCAATGATGAGCTTACAATATTTTTCCCCACTCTTAAAGATGAGGGAGAAAATAGTGGACCTCTTCCAATCGTCAAGCGGGCGAGGGGTCGTCAGAATACAATGCATAACGCTAAGTAGGTGCCCATCCTCCATATCACTAGGCACACCATCCGTCTCATAACCCTCATCTGCCTCAATCACTAAATCGGCAAAGTCACTAGTGGACTCGTCTAGAAGAGCTAAAGTAGCCTTGGCCTTGGTGGGGCACTCATAGGCATAGTGGCCTTGAATGCCGCAAGAGTAACACGTGGTGTTAGCCTTGCTCACCTTGCCAATAGGGATTCTCTCACTATTAGGCTGCCTAGGGTTTCTCGCAGTCACGGCAATTGGTTTGGACTCCCCAACCTTCGCCTTACCCTTATCATAATAAGTGGAGGAAAGGGCACCTCTGGGGGCCTTTCCCTTTTGTTGGGAGTAACAGGATTGGGGTTTCATGGCCTGATGTTTTTCAATGTCCAAGACGGCATTGAAAGTAGTATTAATATCAGTGTGACCATATCGAAGAAGTTTCTTCTGAATGTCCGGATTAAGTCCCTTACGGAACCTAGAAAGCGTAACCTCTGGCATCTCTTGGATCTCACACCGCACCATCTTATCCTTTAACTCACCCATGTAATTAGCCACCGATTTTGGACCTTGCCGAAGGGTGGCAAGATCGTCGAACATTTGAGTTCGGTGGTAAGCGGGCACGTATTGGTCGGTGAGCAAATTTTTCATAACCATCCAACCAACTAGGGGTACACCATGACCAGTCCCTAAACGTCGCTCCTCATTTAACCAAAAGGTCTTGGCCCTCCCATTTAATTTCATACGAGCTACTTGAACCTTTTGCTCATCGGTAAGGTGATACCAATCAAAATAGCATTCTATGTCAACCACCCATGTAAGGAAGACTTGGGGGTCTCCCATACCATCGTAAGTGGGGGCTTTCATACGAATCGCTTTTGTTATATCGAACTCTCTTTCCGGATTGGGAACTTTACGGGCTGCTCCGGGGAAGTATCCATCATGTTCCGCAACATGCACCGGGGTGGTCGGGGGACTTGTCCACGGTTAGGTGGTGGTGGTGTTTGAGCAGCTTGGTTCGCCAAAAGTTGTGTTAGCAAACCCCTCAACTCTCCTAATTCTTGCCTAAGCTCAGTGATAGTCGTAGGATTAGTTTCCTCATCAGGGTGTTCAGCCATAGTGGAGGTAGACGGGTTCGTGTACTCCGTACCGTGCCGAGTACGCATTAACACCCTAAAAACCAAAGGCTAGAGCGCAGTTTTCTCTTTGTTTTTGAATTTTGAAATTTGAAATTTTGAATTTGAAATTTTGAATTTTGAAATTTGAAATTCGAAATTCGAATTTTGAATTTTTTTGAAATTTTTTGAAATTTGAAATTTAAAATTTGAAATTTTGAAATTTGAAATTTTGAAAT
This sequence comes from Platanthera guangdongensis, assembly GCA_039583875.1. Taxonomy (NCBI): domain Eukaryota; kingdom Viridiplantae; phylum Streptophyta; class Magnoliopsida; order Asparagales; family Orchidaceae; genus Platanthera; species Platanthera guangdongensis. Next base: position 81,650,510 of record CM077158.1, read on the forward strand.
TTGAAATTTGAAATTCAAAATTTGAATTCTGAAATTTGAAATTTGAATTTTGAATTTTGAATTTTGAAATTTAGAATTTGAAATTTGAAATTTTGAAATTTGAAATTTGAAATTTGAAATTTGAAATTCGAAATTTGAATTTGAATTTTTTTGAAATTTGAAATTTAAAATTTGAAATTTTGAAATTTGAAATTTGAAATTTTGAAATTTGAAATTTGAAATTCAAAATTTGAATTCTGAAATTTGAATTTTGAATTTTGAATTTTGAAATTTAGAATTTGAAATTTGAAATTTTGAAATTTGAAATTTGAAAATTTGAAATTTGAAATTCGAAATTTGAAATTTGAAATTCGAAATTTGAGTTTTGAATTTTTGAAATTTGAAATTTAAAATTTGAATTTTGAGCTGGGGAGGAGTGCCAATTAGGAAACTGACGAGAACCTCCCTCTGATACCAAATTGACGTAGGGATTCGTCGGATTAAAATAGCGTACGGATTTTCTTACAACTCAAGCCCACGTAACATGTTCTAACGCGTCCTAACACAAACATTCTTGACGCACGATTCACCGTCATCTCGCACAAACACGCGGAGGGGAGTGGACTAAAAGCGACGATCTAATTAAAGTCCAATCCTTTCCCACCGAAGATCGAAAGCAAAGGTCGCCACATCTTTTTGAGAGGAAGATCAATAACTATATGCCAAGATCTTCCTCAAGCAAAAGGATCCACCCGATCCGGCTTCTTGCAAGGTTTCGAAAATAAACGCAAGAAAGTTTTTGATTAAATCCAAAAGATCGTATTCAAGATCGCGGATAAAAAGCCATTGCATCCATTCCAAATCTCACAAGAAATCACAAAGGAAAGATGTAGATATTACCCTCCCCAAGATGGGGTGAAGATCACACAAGGAAAGTGGAAGAGTCACACGTCCACGCACCACCGGCGTCACACCGAGCGGCAACCTTCTTCTTTGCCGGAGTCACACCGAGAAGCATCCGCCTCCGCGTTTCACAAGCCTTGGATCACCCAAGTGATTGGCTAACAAAGGAGGAGAAGGAGGATGAGAGGGGGCAGCAATCCCAAAGGGAGGTGGCCGAAATTCTCAAGAGAGGATTAATTTGGGTTTTCAAATAGCATCCTTCATTTCTCATCAAATAAGCCTATATATAGGCAAGTCCCAAAACAAGCAAAATAAATCTAGCCATCCAATTTATCATCTATTGGATGGCTATGAGCACACCAAAAATTAAGCATGTCCAAAATAAAAGACAACATGAAATAATGATAACATTAAACTAGGAAAATAAAGGTGCAAATGAGGAAAGGGCTTAAGCCCGCCGCGAACGAAGATTGTAGCCACCAAGGTCACGAGTCGCGGTAGAAGGTCGTCGAGCATCTTTATGTTGCGCCGCATCAACTTGATCACGAGCAACTTGATCATCATTCACAGCAACTTGATCACGAGCACTCTTAGCATCAACGGGCAAGGGGATGGGAGACGAGCCGGCATCATCACTTAACTCAATAATATACATCATTATGTATTTGATGGGTTGTTGAGTTTTAATGTGCAGGTTAAGGAAATGCAGAAAACTATCTGAGTACAAGTGTCAACACTTGTGAAGAAAGAGTGTCGACACTAGAAGCAGATTATGTCGACACACAGGACTTGTGTCGACACACAGAAATTCAGTGTACAGCAACTGTGTCGACACACAGGACTTGTGTCGACACACTCAAGAATTCTGTCAACAGTAATTATGTCGGCACACAGGACTTGTGTCGACACACACCAGGATTCTGTCAAACACCAACTATGTCGAGACTAGAAGCTATTATGTCGACACACAGGATTTGTGTCGACACATTCCACAGAAGCTGTGTTGAGTAGATAAAGAAGGGTTGTGTCGACATTGTGTGAGTTGTGTCGACATCATCAAGAATTGTGTCAACACATGGTCTATTTGTGTTGACACATTTGAAGTATTATCTCCATGCTTTTCTGCTGAGATAGAATACAATGAAGTATCAGGTGTCAAGACTGAAGACTTGACAGCTATCATAACTAAGAAAGCTATTGCATCTGTCAGAGTTGTCATAAGACCATTATAAACCGGATCAGTCGGTAACCTCAGAAGGGTCTATATAAAGACCTTTTCTATCATCAAACAGATAAAGATCCAAGAAGAAAGGACTTGACATTTTACTAACAGTTGAAAAATACAAGTCATCAAGAGAAGGCAGATTCTGAACAAATCTGAAAGAAGATTTCATATCAAATTTTGAATAGAAGAAGGAAGCTGGATTGAGGATCATCTCCAACTTCACAAGAAGATCAACCTTACTTTGTTCAGATTCAAGAAGCTTTGAAGAAGCTAAGACAGTTTGAATCTTAAGAAGTCAGATCAATCAAGAACTGATCAAGAATCCTTCACCCCTTTCTCACTCTTCCTGGGTGAAGGATTTATCTCTTTTATAATCAATTTTTCTATAAGATCTTTTTTAAATCTGAGTGTAAGAGAGTTATCTCTCTGAGTTATAAGTCTTTATCTATAAAGGCTGAGGTAGGGCTGAGTGCCTAAGATAGGGAATTGATTTCTCTGAGTTGTAGGCCTGGTGAAAGAGGTTGAGGTAGGGCTGGATTGCCTGAGTTGTAGGAGTGTGGACTCACTCTGAGATAGGATTCTCTGGAAGAATCTGAGTTGTAGCACTTGGTGAAGTGTGAGCTGTAAGAACCATTCTGGGTTTTGAGTTGTAAGATCTGAGTATCTGAGAAGAAAGAAGGGAGTTAGGCCGAATCTAGTATACTGCTAGATAGGCGAAGGGGGAAAGTGGATGTACCCATCTCTTGGGGAACCACTATAAATCTGTGTGTATGCTGTGTTGGCTGTGTTTCTATTAATTTGTGTTGTGATAGTTGTTCCATAGGTTGTCTACTAGTGACATATATTATTTGCCTTAATAAAAAAGAATTGAACCTATTCACCCCACCCCCCCACCCCCCCCCCCCCCCCCCCCCCCTCTAGGTGTTTAGAATATCTTGAAACCATTTCTTGCAAGCGATATCAGAGCCAGGTTACTGAAGAATAGACTTAACAGTCTGAGTTGATCTCCAAGGCAGTTATCAGAAAGTCAAAATGGGTTCAGGTGAAAATCACATGGAACTTGGATCCATGAAATTACCCATATGTAGAAAGGAAATCTTTGGCATATGGAAAGAGAGAGTCAGATTATTCAGGGAAGCTTCTGACCCAAGAATCTATATCACAGTTAAATAAGGGACATTCATTCCTATGAACATCTCAGTTCTTGATGCCAACCTCAGGAATCCAAAACGTTACTCTGAAATGACAAAAGATGAGATCATCTTAGCCACTATGGATAAGAGAGCACAGAACATAATAGTTAGTGTTATAGATGACTCAACTTTCCAAAACTTGGTTCACTGCAAAACCTCCAAGGAGATGTGAAGCACTTTGATTGTCTGCATGGAGGAATCAGAAGAAGTAAGAGAGGACAGAAAGTCTATGCTAAATCAAGAATATGACAGTTTTAAATAAACCAAAACAAATAGCATAACTGAGTGCTAAAAGAAGTTTTTCAGAATAGTTAATGAGCTAATGTCATATGGAAGAGTCTTTAGCACATATGAGCTCAATGATAAGTTTCTCAGATCACTAACAAAGGACTGGGATACCAAGATATGTGCCATCAGGGAAGTGGCCAGACTTACAGACACCTCTCCTCCAACCCTATTTGGAAAACTGCTATCATATGAGATGCAGCTTATGGCCAGAAAGGAGGAGGAGAAAAGCAATAGGTTTGAGTACAAAGAGAAATCGGTTGCCTTCAAGGTTGAAGCCACAAAGAAGGATAGGAGGATATCTCCATCTCCTCCTAGGAAAGCTACTGAAGTTATCTCAGATAATTCTGATAATAACACATCAGACAGCCCGAATTCTGATGAAGACGTTGCTGCCTTCACAATGCAATTCCAAAGATTCATGAAGAAAAAATAGTGGAGAACCAAGCCATCCTCCTCACAGTCCAAGGATGACTATTACCAGAAAAAGAAATCTTCTAAGAATGACAGGTATGACACTAAACCTAGCAAAATAACTTCTTCTAAGATTATTTGTTATTGTTGCAACAGGTCTGGACATGTTGTAGCTGACTGCCCTGATAAAAGAAAGGAATCTAATGACAAGAAGAAGCATCAAAATAAGGGCAAGAAGGAGAGATCCTTTGTTGCAAAGAAGCAGAAAAGTTGGACTAACTCCTCATCATCAGGTTCAGGAGAAGAGGCTGAAGCTGAAGCCTATATTGGATTGTTCACTACTGAAGAGGATCCAGTAGAATCTAAATTCTTGCAAATACTGGACTCTATAAATGGGATTGAAGATCATCATTGCAAAAGGCTGATGGATTTTTCTGAGGAAGATCAGTGTCAGGATCAGCCTAGTCCCAATAAGGTAAACAACCTTTCTTCAGTTTCTGATTATTATACTGGATCAGAATCAGAAGCATCTGCATCAAGAGATGAGGATGGTTCTGAATCTGAAGGGGATGTTCATCAACTAATTGATGAGTATGGTGATCTGTTGTAAGCTCTTAAGAGAAGCAGAATCCTTATCAAAAAACAGGCTAAGGAAATTGCATCTCTTAAATTGGTTGCATCAGATTCAACAAAAATGCTGGATTTGAAGTTAAATGAAGTTGTCAAACTGAAAAACATAACTGCTATTCAGATGAGTACAATTACTTTCAAAATGATCACATCAAGAGTCTGGAAGTCAGACTTCAAAGGGAGAAGGATCTTGCAGCTAAATTCTCAAAGCCAAAGTCAGTCTTACCCTTAATTGATGACTTCATCCTCCAAAAGGGTAAGACAGGATTAGGGTTCAAGGGAAGAATAAGGGCAGCTAATTCCAAAAGAAAAGGCAAAGCACCAGTTCAGCCAATAGCCTCCAAACCCCCTATTTCTTTCAAGAAAGTGATGCAGCCTACTAACAGGTATGACCATGACATCACACATGGTCACTGTAAGCATGGTGATCAGAATGACAAGGGTGAAAATGCCAATAGGGCAGCCCATGAAAAAACAAATCATGATCTTCAGGAATCATTAGTGTTTGATACACCAGCCCCAGTAGTAAATAAAAGGACCACTGTACCTACAGAATTAAGGACTGCTGACAGCTATGCTGTTAAGACAGTACTTAAAAGAAAATACAACAGATATGAGTGCTGGTGTTGTGGCAAAGTGGATCATTATGCCATTGATTATTGGCATAACACTAGTGTCAGGAAAAATGACATCTTACCTGTTAGAAAGGTTGTAGGGAAGTATGTCAAATTTCAAGCTAACCTAAACCTAGGACCCAATAACAATTTGGGTTCTAAGGATAGGTAATTTTATTTGATGCAGGTGAGTCCAAGTGGCCATACCCCAATATGGTACTTGGACAGTGGATGTTCCAGGCACATGACTAGAATAAGAAGGATGCTGAAGGATTACTCTCCCGTAGAAAATGGACCCAAAGTGATCTTTGGTGGATCTGAAAAGGGGGTCATCAAAGGGTTTGGTAATATTTCTAATAGCTCTATCACTATCACCCAAGTGGCTTATGTGAAAGGTCTGAAACATAACCTAATAAGCATAAGCCAACTAAGTGATCTTGGTTATGACACTTCTTTTATTAAAAATAGGTATCAGATTAGAAAAATAAGTGATCAAGAGGTCATCTTGTCAGGTTATAGAAAAGGAAATGTCTATTGTCTAAATTTTTTGGGTGAGAATAAAGATTCTCCTGTCTGCCTAGTTGCATATGAGAAAACTTCTCATTGTATCAAATGGCATAAGAGGCTCACTCACCTTAACTACAAGACTATAGCTCAACTCTTTAGTAAAGAGTTAGTGAGAAATGGTCCTCAGGTCAAGTACATCAAGGAGGGTGTATGTTCAGCTTGTCAAAAAGACAAACAGACCAAGACCTCCTTCCACAGTCTTGATACCAAAGATTCAGTGAGGTGTTTGTACCTCCTACATATGGATATATTTGGTCTCATGCCAGTTCATAGTCTAGGTAGGAAAGCTTATACATTTGTGATTGTGGATGACTATTCTAGATTTACATGGTTTTTCTTCCTGAGGCAGAAATTTGAAACCCCTACTGTCTTCCACAATTTTGTTAGGCAAATTCAGAATAAACTTAACAATTCAGTGGTCAAAATCAGAAGTGACCATGGGACTGAATTTCAGTCTGAATGCATGACAAGGTTTTGTGAAGAGCTTGGGATTCATCAAGAGTTCTCCTCACCTAGAACTCCCCAACAAAATGGGATTGCTGAAAGAAAGAATAGGACTCTTATAGAGGCTGGTAGAACACTACTAAGTGACACTTCTCTCCCAGAATATTTCTGGGCTGAGGCAGTAAACACTGCTTGTCATGTTCTCAATAGAGCTTCCATCAACAAAAGCCACAAGAAGACTCCCAATGAGATTCTGAAGGGTAGAAAACCAAATATATCCTATTTTAGGATCTTTGGTAGCAAGTGTTATGTACTTAACAATGGCAAGTCTTATTTAATTAAGTTTGCTGCCAAGTCTCAAGAAGAGATACTTGTTGGGTACAACAGAAATAGTAAGGCATGCAGGATCTATAACTTGACTACTCAAGCTGTAGAAGAATCTGTCCATGTAGTTTTTGATGAATCTAAGTTAATCAACTATGAGCTGTCTAGCACTTCTTGTAGCTCTATAGGTTTGAAGGGAAAGATGGACAAGCTAACCATTAGTGAAGACCAACCTGCAAGACAGGATGAGGAAAATGATGGATGCTGTCCAGGGGGAGTATAAGACCCACAAGTTGATGATGAAGATAATGAAGTACAACTTGATGGGAGGATTGGAGGAAATCAAGTTGTGGATAGATTGCCTCCAGTGATAAGACATCTAAGGGATCATCCAGCACACCAAATTATTGGTGATCCTAGACATGGTGTTCTGACCAGAAGCAAGAGCTTGAACACAGTTCTATGCTCAAGTTTCTTGTCCCAGATGGAGCCCAAGAAATTTGAAGAGCCCATACAAGACCCAAATTGGATTAATGTCATGCAGCAAGAGCTGAATCAATTTAGAAGATGTAAAGTCTTGAAGTTGGTTCCTAAACCAAAGAATCATAATATCATTGGGACTAAGTGGATCTACAGGAACAAGTTAGATGAAAATGGCATTATAGTCAAGAACAAAGCAAGACTGGTAGCAAAAGGCTACAGGCAGGAACAAGGAATAGACTTTGACCAAACATTTGCCTCAGTGGTAAGGTTGGAAGCAATAAGGCTGTTCCTTGCCTATGCAGCTTACCAAGAGTTCAAGATATTCCAGATGGATGTAAAGTCAGCATTTTTGAATGGTGACTTAAAGAGGAAGTTTATGTTGAACAACCCTCAGGTTTTGTAGATCCTCTTTATTCTAATTATGTTTATAGGCTTAAAAAGCACTATATGAATTGAAACAAGCCCCTAAGGCTTGGTATGAAACAATGTCTACCTTCCTCATTGAGAACAAATTCTCAAGGGGAAAATAGACAAAACTCTATTCCTAAGGGAATCAAAAGGCATGATCATCCTAGTCCAGATATGTGTTGATGACATTATCTTTGGATCAACTAAAAATAACCTTTGTAGAAAGTTTGCAAAACTTATATAAGGGAAGTTTGAGATGAGCAGCATGGTTGAGCTGAAATTCTTCTTGGGACTCCAAGTTAGACAGACTGATGATGGCTTGTCCATATCCCGGTCTAAGTTCACCAAGGAGTTAATTAAGAAATATGGCATGGAGTCATCCTCTGCCATGAGAACTCCAATGGGGTCAAGTATTCCTATAGGCAAAGATGATGCAGGAAAACCTGTAGATGAGTCTTTGTATAGAGGGATAATTGGCTCCCTTCTTTACTTAACTGCTAGTAGACCAGACATCATGTATGATACATGTGTCTGTGTTAGGTATCAAGCTTGCCCAAAAGAATCTCATTATACTGCTGTCAAAAGAATTTTGAGATATCTTAAGGGAACACCAAATCTTGGCCTTTGGTACCCTAAGAATAGAGATTTTCTACTAGCAAAAAGCAGACAAGTGTGGCTATATCCACTGCTGAGTCAGAATATGTAGCAGCATGCAGTTGCTGTGCTCAGCTGTTATTCGTTTAATTCGGCGCGCGTTTGGGCTTTCGTTCTGAGTCTTCTCGAGTAGCTATGGCTCTACTCAAATAGCCTGTTTTATATTTTGCTCGGACGCCATTTTGAGTGTCAAAATGGCATTAAATCAAAAAATAGTTAATATAAAATATGTTCGTCTCGTCGAGATATACAACTTTCATGTTGACCACTTTTCGATTAGAAGCCGTTTTAAACCCCTAATTTCATTTTTTCTACTGAAACAAGAGTGTTGAGCTGCTACTCGAGTATGTTATGCTACTACTCGAGTAATGCATGTTGGAATTCGAGTAATGAGCTTCTACTCGAGTATATTATGCTATTACTCGAGTAGGTATGCTGCTACTCGAGTAGGTATGCTGCTACTCGAGTAGGTATGCTGCTACTCGAGTAGGTATGTTGTTACTCGAGTAGGTATGATGTTACTCGAGTAGTTATGTTGGAACTCGAGTGGTTCATGCTGGCACTCGAGTAGGTCATTTCTGTCTGTGTTCGGATGCATTTTGAGGGTCAAAACGGCGTCGTATCAAAACATAGTTAACATCAAATTTGTTCATATCGACAAGATCTACAACTTTCATGTTTACCACTTTCCGATTTGAAGCAGTTTTGATCCCCTAATTTCATTTTTTCTGCTGGAACTCGAGTGTTGAGCTGCTACTCGAGTATGTTATGCTACTACTCGAGTAATGCATGTTGGAACTCGAGTAATGAGCTTCTACTCGAGTATATTATGCTACTACTCGAGTAGGTATGCTGCTACTCGAGTAGGTATGCTGCTACTCGAGTAGTTATGTTGTTACTCGAGTAGGTATGCTGCTACTCGAGTAGTTATGTTGGAACTCGAGTGGTTCATGCTGCCACTCGAGTAGGCCATTCCTGTCTGCGTTCGGATGCTGCTTTGAGGGTCAAAACGGAGTCGTATCATAAAATGGCTAACATAAAATATGTTCGTCTCGATGAGATATACAACTTTCATGTTGACCATGTTTCGATTTGAAGCCGTTTTGAACCCCTAATTTTGTTTTTCCTGCTGGAAGTCGAGTGTTGAGCTGCTACTCGAGTACGTTATGCTACTACTCGAGTAATGCATGTTGGAACTCAAGTAATGAGCTTCTACTCGAGTATATTATGCTACTACTTGAGTAGGTATGCTGCTACTCGAGTAGGTATGTTGTTACTCGAGTAGGTATGCTGCTACTCGAGTAGTTATGTTGGAACTCGAGTGGTTCATGCTGCCACTCGAGTAGGTCATTCCTGTCTGCGTTCAGGCGCTGTTTTGAGGGTAAAACCTGCGTCATATCAAAACCTGGTTAACATGCAATTTGTTCATCTCGACGAGATCTACAACTTCCATGTTGACCACTTTTCGATTGGAAGCCCTTTTGGACCTCTAATTTCGTTTTTCATGCACCGCTCATAAATGGTACGTTTTTAGACAAAACTTTTCATAAATACCTATATATATACGTATACTTAGAATTAGAACCTGCCCCACTCTCTATTTAGTACTTCTTCTTCACTGAACTGAACCAGAGCTGAAGAAATGTGAGGATGGTGATGGCGGAGCGTGAGATTTCGTGAACCTTCCAGTCGCCGCCGACGGAGTTCCCGATGCTCGAAATCTTCATTCGAGCATAGATTTGAAAAGCTCTCGGCGAGATATACGTCACTGTGGTAATTTTTTTCCCATTTCTTGAGATTTCTCGTTAGGGTTTTTTGGCCCTAACTTCTATTTCGTCCACTCTTGTCCAGATTTCGGCTACTCTCGTCTCCCTTAGTCATGATCTGCGACGAGGTGTGATTTGGAGGCTTTCTTTGATAAAGCCAAGGCAAGTGGCTCTTTTCCTCTCCTTTTCCTTAAGTTCTTATGGTAAGACTTTCACCTTATATTAATGTTCCTGGTTCCTTTAGAGTATAAGATGTTTAAATTTTTTTTAGGGCTTACTCTTAGGGAAAATTTTTCGACGTCGTTGAGCGTAGGATGCGTTGTGCTTAGTATAGGTAGATTGTAAGTCGTTGTCTTCGATATAGTGTTGTAATTCTTAGGTGTTGTGCCAATTTTGAGTTGGTGATGTTGGGGGTATGAGTGTTGGTTGTGGTTAGCATACCACCCAATCGGGAGGCCCCTTCTTTCTGTGGATCATCACAGTGGGGGTATGCTTAGTTTCTCCTTTCTTGGACTGTTGGGTTCTGGTTGGCCCGGTTTGGCTATGTTTGTGGACCACAGTACCTATTGTAAGACGGTTGAGGATCCGGAGTTGGGCTTAGGGCGCTTGAGGTCGTCACCCTCTCCGGCCTACAACGCAGTCATGCCACGTGTTGATGATCCACCCCCTTCCGAGTTGTATTGTGATCAGTTGTTTTTTTTGTGGTTTATGTCACAGTTTTGCTAAATTTTGCTAGTTGTGCCCAGACTTGTTCACCTTCGCACTTGGTGCATTCTTTTTAAATTTAGAGGTTATTATAATGGCTAACCTTCCTCTATATATTCTATTTGGCTAATTTTTGTTATTTTCTTTTGTATTCTTCATCCTTTGGTTGGGTTTGGTACACCCTCTTTTGTTTGGCTTACTCACTTGCTTACCTATTCTTTTGCCACTTGTTTTTTTGTTCTGCTTACTGAGGTGTTATTCTCTTGAATGCCTTAGGTTCAGGGCTGTAGCCGGTGGTGCGGCTGAGTAGTTTTGTTGCTGAGTTTGCTGAGGGTGCCTTACCATTCTCTTCCAAGTTTAGCATACCTATTTCAATTTTAAAGTAATATAATTTAGTTTCATCCAGTGGTTTGGTGAACATGTCAGCAATTTGATAATTAGTGTTGACAAATTCTAAACTTATGTCTTCTTTTTCAACATGATCTCTAATGAAATGAAACCTGATTTCTATGTGCTTAGTTGTCCCAACCCGCATTTTCACCACAATGACGAAATATCAGAGTAAGGGAAAATACGCATCATGATGCCATGTCAGCAGGGGATAACTGCAGACGCTCAGGCAAGACTCCGACTCAATACAAAAAATATGATTTAAATGTTTTATTGAAGGAGTTTATTTTAAGTTAGGCAATTAGCCGTATCCCTCGGCTTAGTGGCTCAGGAGTCCACCAGAAGGAAAGTAATTATACGCAGCAGAAAATACTATAGTAAACAAGTTAGACATCCTACATGAGTCTAGCATCCCAAAAAAAAACTCATGACATGCATTACCCTAAATTTATAATATTAAAATAGTTTATACAGTATTTAAATATAGTGATTTAGAGTTTTAAAATATGATGTGCATGATATAGTAATATTAGTTGGTTTTATAGTTGAAAATACCTATAGGCATCCTAGCATAAATCTTTCCCAGAGAGCAAGAACTACTAACACAAAAGTAGACACTAACAACTAGCCAAATATCCAAGAACAAAAATAAACAATCAGTGGACGTCAAACACCTGACACGAACCCACTAAAAGCTAACTCTATGGAGCCTAGCAAATATTTTTCAAAGCTTTATCATTACTTTGAAAGGCAAACGGCCAAGGCTGAAGAGCTCAAGAAAAAGGATCTGAAAGGAAAGAAGCCGGTTGATGATGTAACACCCCCTATCCGTCGCATAGCATATAGCAGTAGGTCCGGCCGGGGCCCGACGCCATATACCACAGACAGACCGGGTGGTTACTCAATGGTAACAATCCAACTAATTACCAATGTCCTACACAGAGTCATTCTAGCGGAAGCAATTATTAAAAGTTGCAAATAAAAGAACCCGGCCACAAGCATGAATGTCCACTATAAAACCCAATAGGAATGAAGTACAATACACAAGTACAATGGCCTTAAGGCCTTACAATTGTTTACTTAAATGAAATGTGTCTTCCATACCACGGCACGCAGGCCGGTCACACATGAATAAACAAGTAAACACTCAAAATTAGGCCTTCGAGGGCAGACTCAGCAACTTGGGCTTTACTCCGCTATTTACCGCTCGGCTCCGCAGCACCTACAAGCAACATTCCACCGCAACGGTGGCAAACAAAAGCAACGGTCAGCAATGCTGACCAAATTATAACGATCTCACCCCCAAGCTCGGGGCGGCGATGCTCTTTCCCTGCACTTTGTTAGCATAACCAAGCAGCATAGTGAATAAACACTTTATCGCAGGCATGGGCACACACGGCCTCACACCCCGTGCTCTCAAGGCACATTCTCGGTGAACCGGTCAATATCACATCAATTTAAGCCATAGATACCCCGGTCTCACCACCGCCACTTGGAAGGCCAATATTGCGAGCATTTTTGTCTTCCCGGCATGGGTCACGTCAATTTAAGCCATAGACCATCGAAGACCCTCATCTATGCCAATGGATCCCACTGAACGACATAGAACGGGTACGGTTCTGCCTGACCCATTGCTCACATCGCAACGTCAATTTAAGCCATATGTGCGGGTCAAACCTCCCCGAGACCCATTTCCAAAACACACTTCACATAACCCGGTTATGTTCAAGTTGGCTCACAGGCCACCATGTTGGCAGAATCACGCATCTGCCCAGTATTCCGGGTGTACCTTGGAGTTAATCCCCAAGGCTCCCTGTTGCAATCTACCCCATAGAAAACCCGAAAAACAAACATCCGCACGGAGTCATCTCCGGCCATTTATGCAATGCAACATCACCGATCCAGACCAACTTATTCGGGTAGGCGTCACACATCATGCATATGTCCGCTCTCGATTGCGGACTCTACAAGTACATAACAGGGACTATTCATATCTACCCGAAGGAACGCCTCAAACTCACCACAAACTTGCGAGAGAGGTCTTCCTATGCAAAGGAAAAGAGGACTTCACATGTCCTAGGATGAGAATCATTACCCTAGCATTTTTCCTTGGTGCCATGGAAATGTATGCGAATGAAAATCACCGCAATCTCCTCATCTCCGTATATCCGAAGTCGGCTTACGATTTGGAGCCCCGAAGCTCCGCCGGTGACCGGATCTAGCCCCCCTTTCTTCTTCCTTGCTCTCCCCTCTCTCTAAACTTTAGAAAGAGATTGGTAGGATGAAATGAAGGATATCCAACCCTAAACCCGAGTATATCCAAGCAAGAACACCCCCAGCCGTCGGATCCCAACATAAGGAAACGGACGGCCACGATCCAGTGCTGAAATGCAAAATCTGGGTCGAACACGGCCTGTGACACGCCCGTGTCCAGGGCCGTGTTCCCCATTCGCCGTTGAAACTGACGCGTCTCAAAATAACAAGGGCAACCGACACGCTCGTGTCAAACTTTACACGCCCGTGTCATCCAGAACACGGCCGTGTACTAAGCCGTATTACTCCATCGACACAGGACCAACACAAACCCGAGAAGGACAAGGCATGTGACACACCCGTGTCCCAGGTCGTGTTTGCTACTCGACGATCGTCGACCCCAAACTTCATCAACCTCTCAGCCAGATCGTCGACCCGAGCACGATACGCCCTGGGACATTCCCGTGTCTCAGGCCATGTTCGCTGCTCGACGATCATCGACTCCAAAATTCGTCGACCTCTCGGCCAGATCGTTTACCCGAGCACGACACTCCCTGGGACAAGCCCGTGTCCCAGGCCGTGTGCCCCTACCAAATTCCAAACTTGTCTTAAAACGCCTCCCGTCGCTCTTTTGAGTTTCAGGGCGTTACAACTCTCTCCCTCTTAAAAGAATTTCATCCCCAAAATTACATAAATGAAAGATAAACACAAAAACTTAAACGGTACCTGAGTGGAATAACTCCGGGTACTCCTCAAGCATGGTCTGCTCTCACTCTCACGAGAGCTCCTCCCGACCGCAGTTGTCCCTACGGACCTTGACCATCCTGATCTCTTTGTTGCATAGCCGCTTGACTTCCAAGTCCTCAATTCGTACGGGCTTGACCTTCTTCGTCAACCCATTATCCACCGGCACTTGATCCACCGCGATCACATGTGAAAGCTCTTGCACCGCCTTCCATAGCACCGATATATGGAATACATCGTGTAGACCACTAAGCTCCACTGATAGCTTCAGTTGATACGCTGCTTCGCTAATCCGCTCCAAAACCTCAAACGGTCCAAGGTACCTCGGGCTTAGCTTCTTTAAGCGCCGCACCCGCGAGACACCCTTGAACGACTTGATCTTCAAGTACACCCAGTCTCCAACAGTGAACTCCACGTTCATGTGATTGGTATTATAGTACTTAGCATGGTGGTCCTGAGCGATTAGCAACCTTTCCCGAATGGTTTGCACCAATGAAGTAACATCTTCCACATTTTGTCGCTTGTACAACTTTGACTCGCCCGTTTCCAATCAAGACAGCGGTGTGCGACATCTTCTACCATAAAGGGCCTCGAAGGGCGCCATTTGTATGCTCGCATGGTAGCTATTGTTGTACGCAAACTCCACCAAGTATAGGTGGTCTTCCTACTGCTTCCCAAAGTCCAGGACGCACATGCGAAGCATGTCTTCCATTGTACTATTGACTCTCTCGGTCTGACTATCCGTCTGCGGATGAAAGGCCGTACTGGAACTCAGCTTTGTTCCCAATATCTGCTGCACCAATCTCCAATCATTGGACATGAACCGCCCTTCTCGGTCACTCACGATGTTGCGGGGCACACCATGAAGCAGTACTATATTATCCACATATAACTTTGCCAATTTCTCCACCGAATCATCCTTCCTATGCGGAATGAAGTGGGACACATTCGTTAGACGATCTACGACCACCCAAATGGCGTCGTTCCCCTTTTACGGCCTTGGCAACCCGTGCACAAAGTCCATAGTAATGTCGTCAAACTTCCACTCCAGAATAGGCAAGGACTTCAAGAATCCTCCCGGCTTTTGGCATTCCGCCTTCACCAAGGTGCATATTTGACACTTCGCCACCTGCAGTGCCAAATCCTTCTTCAGTCCTGACCACCAGAATAATTCCTTCACATCGCGGTACATCTTCGTGCTCCCCGGGTGAATCGTGTACTTGGTATGATGCGCCTTGTACAATAATTCCACCCACAAAGTGCCCACATTTGGGATGCACAGACGACCGTCTTTCCAAAGCAATCCATCCACAACCTCATATTGGGAATTTGGCCATCCAAAGCCTCTATCATGAGCTGCTTCATGTTGATATCCACATCAAAAGCCTGCCGAATCTGATCAGCCAGGTCATACTGAACTTCCATCCAGTTCAATAGCGCTTCAGCACTCGACTACTTGTCTACGCAAGAGATCTACAACGCCTCCAACTCCCGAACCAATCGCTCGTCATAGACCGACAGCCAATTGGCTTGAGCTAGGGCCCGGCGACTCAACGCGTCTGCAACCGCATTGCCTTTCCCAGGCACATAATGGATTTTGAACGTGTAGTCCCCCAGGAACTCCATCCATCTCCTCTGTCGCATGTTTAGATTTTTCTGATCCAACAAATATTACAGGCTCTTATGGTCGGTATAGATATCGACCTTCACTCCATACAAGTAGTGTCTCCACAGCTTCAAGGCAAAAATCACAGCCGCTAACTCCAAGTCACGGACTGGATAATTCCTTTCGTGCACTTTCAGCTGTCGCAAGCCATATGTTATAATGCTTCCTTGCTGCAGTAGCACACAACCCAAGCCACTGCCCGAAGCATCGTTGTACATCTCAAAACCTTCGGTCCCACTCGGCGAACTCAGCATAGGCGCCGTGGTCAACCGACACTTCAACTCCTCAAAAGCTCGTGCGCACTCCGGCATCCAAACGAACTTCGGCTCCTTCCTCGTCAAAGTCGTGAGGGGTAATGCTATCCGCGAGAAGTTCTCCACGAAGCTCCTGTAATAACCGGCAAGCCCCAGAAAGTTCAGGACTTCTGCTACCGTAGAAAGCACAGGCCACTCTCGTATCGCAACAATCTTCGTCGGATCCACCGCAATGCCCTCTCCACTGACTATGTGACCAAGGAATGCCAATAAGGATAACCAAAACTCGCATTTCGAGAACTTGTCATACAATTGATTCCTCCTCAGTGTCTCCAGCACCAAATGCAGATGCTTAAAGTGATCCTCCTCACTTTGCGAGTACACCAAAATGTCGTCGATGAAGACGATCACAAAGTGGTCTAGGTACTCTCTGAAAGTCTTGTTCATCAAATCCATGAACACTGACGGCGCATTCGTTAGCCCAAACGGCATGACCGTAAACTCGTAATGCCCGTATCTCGTACTAAAAGCTGTTTTGGGGATATCACTCTCCCTTATCCTCAGCTGATAATATACAGACTTGAGATCCAACTTTGAGTACACCGTTGACCCGACTAATTGATCGAACAGATCATCAATCCTCGGGATCGGGTACTTGTTCTTCTCTGTTAGCTTATTCAGCTCTCGATAATCAATACAAAGTCTCAAGATCCCATCCTTCTTCTTAACAAAGAGGACCGGTGCGCTCCAAGGCGACGAACTTGGATGCATATACCCCTGCTCCAACAACTCTTGTAATTGAACCTTCAGCTCCTCCATTACCTTAGGTGCTAGCCGATACGGAGAGCGTGACACAGGTTTCGCACCTGGCACTAGCTCAATCGTGAAATCTATCTCCTGTTGAGGTGGGGCTCCAGGAAGATTGGCAGGGAACACATCAGGATACTCAGCTACCACTGAAATATTATCCAACGTAGGCTTAGGCTTTGCAACCTCCACTAGCGCAAAGAACAGCTCTGCACCAGCACGAACCGCCTTCACCACCTGAAGAGCAGACATCAAAGTCTTGCTTGACCATTTCAAGCCCGTAAAAGTCGACTCATGACCTGTTCCCAACTTGACTTCCTTGCGACTGCAATAAATAAAAGTTTGATGCGCCGAGAGCCAGTCCATACCAAAGATCACGTCGAGCTCCCTTAGCAGTAGTAACGATGCTTGTAATTCAAACTCTTGACTCCCAATCCGCACCTAAACGCAACAGATTCTACTCGCGCGCATTGAGCATCATTAGACAACAACGCATCCAATTTGTCCTTTGCCATCAAATGAGGTACTCCGGCGCGCAATACAAATCCTTTGGTCAAAAGGGAACGCGAAGCTCCCTAAGCGAACGGTGCTCTCGCCGAATTAATCGAAAATCAGAACAAAGCTTAGCACAAACAGTTCTAAGCTAACATGCATAAGGGAAACAAGTATTTAAAGCTAAACTGTTATAACTTTAAGTCATACCTGTCATCACGACAGGGTGCTTCTTCTCGGACTTGGGACGTCCGCTCCAGCAATCTCGGGCAAAGTGCCCCGGCTTTCCAAAATTAAAGCATGCACCCGAGGTTCGACCTGTAGTCGTCCCAGAAGTACTAGAAGAAGGAGCTGGACCCGAAGTCCTAGCCTTCTTATACTACCTACGGTACGTAGACTTTGAGGAGTTCGGCATTTTGAACACTGTTTCCTTTGCACAAGAGTCCTCTACCGCTCGTGACATAGCTTTCTTTGCCTTCTGAGCACCATCCCGACAATCTCGGGCAGGGTGCCCTTTCCTGCCATAAGAATCACAGTTGTAAGTGACTTTGCTAGTCGATGATCTTGCCCCCGTTTTCAGCGTTCCACAGGATGCATCACTTATGGGGCTTGCAGAGTTCAATACTCTGCTCACTAGCATCTGGTGAGTCTTCCTCAAATCTGCTTCCAAAGCTCTAGCCGACTCCACCAAGGCTCAGAATCCTAATCGTTTTGGTCCTAGCAGTAGAATTTGCAGCTCGCCACGCAGACCATTATAGAACTTATCGACCATCGACTGCTCGCTCTCCACTTCAGAGCCCGGGTAGCGTCTTATCATCAGAAATGCTTGCAAATATTCTTCAACTGAGTGTGTACCCTGCACTAAAAGCATGTTCAACTGTTAACCCAAAGGTCTTATAAATGTCATTTTCACCATCACACCACCCGGCGTTGGAGTTACCTCAAAAATAGGGGACTACACACGTCTTTCATTTTGTGCACCAATCGCACCGAACACTGCTTCCACCACCATTCTTATGGTTTCAGCAGAGGGAAGGGTTGCAGGCACGTCACTAGGTGCACTATAATCCTCAGAAATCGGATGTTCTGACGGCCCAGCACCACTCCTGGTCACCTATAGTTGTACAAAACACCGTTAAGAGACCAAACAAAATTGCGAACAGCAATTATAGGAACATGCAGGTTCCTCAAACACGTGTATTTTCATTCCTAAGTGGACATTCATGCATTCTTTTGATGTTATAACGATGACGCACACACATGTGCTCACCACCCCTTAAAAAGAATTCGTCCACGAATTCATTTTAAGCCCGACCGAAACTAGTAGTCTGATACCAAATTATAACACCCCCTATCTATCGCATAGCATATAGCAGTAGGTCTGGCTGGGGCCCGATGCCATATACCACAGATAGACCGGGTGGTTACTCAATGGAAACCATCCAACTAATTACCAACGTCCTACACAGAGTCATTCTAGCAGAAGCAATTTTTAAAAGTTGCAAATTAAAGAACCCAGCCACAAGCATGAATGTCCCCTACAAAACCAAATAGGAATGAAGTACAATACACAAGTACAATGGCCTTAAGGCCTTACAATTGTTTACTTAAATGAAATATGTCTTCCATACCACGGCACGCAGGCCGGTCACACATGAATAAACAAGTAAACACTCAAAATTAGGCCTTCGAGGGCCGGCTCAGCAACTTGGGCTTTACCTCGCTATTTACCGCTCGGCTCCGCAGCACCTGCAAGCAACATTCCACCGCAACGATGGCAAAAAAACAACGGTCAGCTATGCTGACCAAATTATAACGATCCTGCCCCCAAGCTCGGGGAGGCGATGCTCTTTCCCTGCACTTTATTAGCATAACCAAGCAGCATAGTGATTAAACACTTCATCACAGGCATGGGCACACACGTTCACACACCCTGTGCTCTCATGGAACATTCTCGGTGAACCAGTCAATGTCACGTCAATTTATGCCATAGACACCCCGGTCTCACCACCTCCACTTGGACGGCCAATCTTGCGAGCATTTTTGTCTTCCCGGTATGGGTCATGTCAATTTAAGGCATAGACCGCCGATGTAACACCCTGAAACTCAAAAGAGCGACGGGAGGCGTTTTGTGCAAAATATGGTATTTGGCAGGGGGCACAAGGCCTGGGACACGGGCGTGTCCCCGGGCGTGTTAGGCTCGAGTCTACGATTTGGTTACGAGGTCGACGAAATTTGGAGTCAACGATTGTCGAGCAGCGAACACGGCCTGAGACACGGGCATGTCTCAGGGTGTGTCGAGCTCGTGTCGATGATCTGCCAGGGAATTCGACGATTTTCGCTCGACTATATGTCGAGATATTGAACGCGGCCTAGGACACGGCTGTATCCAAGGCTGTGTCGGGTGGTCGACGAACTGCACTCGACGAAGTGTCAAGACAGTGAACACAGCCTGGAGCCTAGGCGTGTTCGGGTTTGACACAGGCGTGTCAAATAGGACACGGGCGTGTCCAAGACCCGTGTTAGTCTCGGGTTGGTGTTGGTCCTGTGTCGATGGGGGAAGAATCCCGGGAATACGGGCATGTACTGGCTGATACGAGCGTGTCAGGTCGACCACGGGCGTGTTGGATGCCTGTATGTTTTTCGAGACGCATCGATTTTAACGGCGAATGTGGGACACGACCCTGGACACGGGCGTGTCGCAGGCCGTGTTCGGCCCAAGTTTCACTTTTCAGCTATGAATCATAGCCATTCGTTTCCTTATTTTGGGATCCAACGGTTGGGGGTTGTTCCTACTGGGATATACCCGGGATTGGGCCTTTGAGACCCTCATTTCACTTGAGTGGTTCTCTTTCTAAGTCTAGAGAGAGGGGAGAGCAAAGGAGGAAGAAGAAGCCTAGATCCGGTCACCGGCGGAGCTTCGGAGCTCCAAATCGCGAACCGACTTCGGATATACGGAGGCAAGGAGAGTGCGGTGCTTTGCATCCGCTTTCATTTCCATGGAGCCAAGGAAGAACGCTTGGGTAACGATTCTCTACTTGAGCATATGAAGCTCTACTTCTTTTGCATAGGGAAGCCCTCTCTCGCGAGTTTGTGGTGAGTTTGAGGTGTTCCTTCTGGTAGACGTGATTAATCCCCGTTGTGTTCATGTAGAGTTTGTAACCGAGAACGGATATAGGCATGATGTGTGAAGCCTACCTGGACAAGTTGGTCTGGATCGGTGATGTTGTATTGCATAAATGGCCGGAGAAGACTCCGTGAGATTTGTTGTTTTTCGGGTTTTCTACGTGGTAGATTGCAGCAGGGAGCCTTGGGCATTAACTCCAAGGTGCAACCGAAAAACTGAGCAGATACGTGATTCTGCCGACATGGTGGCCTGGGAGCCAAGTTGAAGATAACCGGATTATGTGAAGTGTGTGATGGAAACGGGACTCGCGAGAAGTTTGACCCGCGCATATGGCTTAAATTGTCGTTGCGATGTGAGTACGGGTTAGACGGAACCGTACCCGTTCTATGTCGTTCGGTTGGAATCGTTGGCATAGATGAGGGTCTTTGGCGGCCTATGGCTTAAATTGACGTGACCCTTGCCGGGAAGACAAAATGCTCATAAGTTTGGCCGTCAAAGTAGCGGTGGTGAGACCGGGGTGTCTATGGCTTAAATTGACGTGACATTGACCAGTTCACCGAGAATGTGCCCTGAGTGCATGGGATGTGTGGCCATTCGTGTCTATGCCTGTGGTGCAATGTATTTTTATACTGCTTGGTTATGCTAATAAAGTGCAGGGAAGGAGCATCGCCGCCCCGAATTGGGGGCGGGATCGTTATAATTTGGTCGGCATTGCTGACCGTTGCTTTGGTTTGCCACCATTGCGGTGGATTGTGCTTGCAGTTGCTACGGAGCCGAGCCTTAAATAGCGGGCTAAAGCCCAAGTTACTGAGCCGGCCCTCGAAGGCCTAATTTTGAGCGTTTTCTTTTATTCATGTATGGTCGGCCTGCATGCCGAGGTTTGAAAGACATGTAATATGAGGGGAACAATTGTAAGGCCTTAAGGCCAATACTTGTGTATTTGTACTTCATTCCTTTTGGCGTATTAGAGGACATTCATGGTAGTATTGGGCTCTTTATTAATGCAACAATTTTAAATTACTTCCGCTAGAATGCTCTGTGTAGGACATTGGATTGGTTGGATGGTTTCCATTGAGTAACCACCCGGTCTGTCTGTGGTATATGGCATTGGGCCCCGGCCGGACCTACTGCTATATGGTATGTGACGGATAGGGGGTGTTACAATTTGGTATCAGACTACTGGTTTCGGTCAGGCTTAAAATGAATTCGTGGGCGAATTCTTCTAAGGGGTGGTGAGCACATGTGTGTGTGTCATCATTATAACAACAAAAGAACCCATGAATGTCCACTTAGGAATGAAAAATACACGTGTTTGAGGAACCTGCGTGTTCCTATAATTGCGTTTTGCAATTTTGTTTGGTCTCTTAACGGTGTTTTGTACCACTATAGGTGACCAGAAGCGGTGTTGAGATGTCGGAATGTCGAGTTTCTGAGGCTAGTAGTGCACCAAATGATGCTCCTGCAACACCTCCATTGGCTGAGACCATATGATTGGTGGCCGAAGTATTGTTTTCCATAATCAATACGCAGCCTGCAAGGAAAATGCAGCACCCCGTTCCTGCGATGGAGCAGGTACCTCTTCCAGAGGTTGAGCTGAGAAGAGTGGAGCAGGTAGTAGTGGAGCTGTTGGTGCCAAGGATGGCAACCGAGAGACAGCTCAAACATGTCATGAGCTTTAATCCTCCGGTATTCTCGGGGTTGGGAACCCCATCTCAAGCTGAAAACTGGCTCTCCCGTGTGAAGAGAGTCTTGACAGCGACGGAGACGGAGGAGTGGCAGATGACCACTATAGCTACGTTCCTGTTAAATGGAGACGCTGGGCTGTGGTGGGAGGGTTTGGAGCAACATCTATTGAGAGGTAGGCAACTTACAGACGTATCGATGGAGGAGTTCTCGAGACTGTTCTTGGCTAGGTACCTCCCTTCGACTCAGAGGATAGCTTTGGAGAATGAGTTCCAGAGGTTGGTACAAGGGGAGAGTAGCGTGGATGAGTATCTCCACAAGTTTACTCGGTTGGTTCGGTATGCTAGCTCCACCATCGCGGATGAGGAGCGTAAGACCAGTCGTTTCTATGAAGGTCTAAGAGATGACTTGAGGCCACTACTCTCGGGGTCGATGATGCAGGGTTTCTTGACCTTGGTCAACACAGCCGATCCTTGGAGAGGGACATGAAGAATGTTCAAGCGAAGAAAAGCTTTGGTGATAAAAAGTCTGAGTTCAAGGTGCCGACTACTTCAAAGTTTGGGTACCGTAAGTTCTTTGAGAAGGCTAGGACTTCGGGTCCAGCTCCTTCTTCCGGTGCTTCTAGGGTGACTACGGGTCGGACCCCTGGTGCATGTTTTACTTGTGGGAAGCCGGGGTACTTTGCCTGTGACTGTTGGAGCGGACGTCCCAAGTTCGAGAGGAAGCCGGGAGCAACTTATGAAGAGAAGGGCAAGGCGGTGGAGTCAACTGCATCGCATTATGCTCCGGCTCAACCAAGGGTTTATAATCTTAGCCAACAGGAGGCCATCAAACAAACGGATGTGGTGACAGGTACGGTTTAATTTATAGCAAGTTAAATTTCTTTAAATACTTGTTATGCGTATGTTACCTTACCACTGCTTGTTTAGGATTTGTTTTGATTTGTGAGTTTCTGGCAAGAGCACTCTTTGATACGGGAGCTTCACACTCCTTCTTGTCTGAAGGATTCATATCGCGCATCGGAGTACCTTCTTCGATGGCGAAGGATAAGTTGGATGTTTTGTTACCGAATGGGTGTTCGATGCGCGCGGATAAAATCTACGGTGTTAAGATTCGCATTGGGAATCAAGAGTTCGATCTGCAAGCGTCGTTACTACCGTTGGTGGAGTTCGACGTTACATTTGACATGGACTGGCTCTCGGATCAGCGAGCCTATATTGATTGCGGTCGCAAGGAAGTTAAGTTGGGAGCAAGTCGTGAGATGACTTTTACGGCTTGAAAGGATCGAGCAATACGTTGATGTCTACTCTTCAGGTGGTGAACGCGGTTCGTGCTGGTGCAGAGCTGTTCTTTACACTAGTTGAGGTTGCAAAGCCAAAGCCTACGTTGGATATTATTTCACTGGTAGCTGAGTACCCTGATGTGTTCCCCGCAGATCTTCCTGGAGCCCCGCCTCAACGGGAGATAGATTTCACTATTGAGCTAGTGCCAGGTGCAAAGCTTGTGTCACAATCTCCGTATCGGCTAGCACCTAAGGAAATGGCGGAGCTGAATGTGCAACTTCAAGAGTTGTTGGAGCAAGGGTTTGTGCGTCCAAGTTCGTCGCCTTGGAGAGCATCGGTCCTCTTTGTAAAGAAGAAAGATGGGAGCTTGAGACATTGTATTGATTATCGGGAGTTAAACAAGCTAACGGAAAAGAACAAGTACCCAATCCCAAGGATCGAAGATCTTTTTGATCAGTTGGTCGGGTCGACGGTGTACTCTAAGTTGGATCTCA
The DNA here is from genome assembly GCA_039583875.1 of Platanthera guangdongensis. Lineage (NCBI taxonomy): Eukaryota > Viridiplantae > Streptophyta > Magnoliopsida > Asparagales > Orchidaceae > Platanthera > Platanthera guangdongensis. The sequence goes on from CM077158.1 coordinate 81,674,297, forward strand.
AGTCTGGTTACTATCAGCTGAGGATAAGGGAGAGTGATATCCCTAAGACAGCATTCAGTACAAGATACGGGCATTACGAGTTTACGATCATGTCGTTTGGGCTGACGAATGCGCCGTCAGTGTTCATGGATTTGATGAACAAGGCCTTCATGGAGTACTTAGACCATTTTGTGATCGTCTTCATCGACGATATTTTGGTGTACTCGTATAGTGAGGAAAATCACTTCAGGCATCTTCATTTGGTTTTGGAGACGCTAAGGAGGAATCAATTGTACGCCAAGTTCTCAAAGTGCGAGTTTTGGTTGTCCTCAGTGGCGTTCCTCAGTCATATAGTGAGTGGGGAAGGTATTGCAGTAGATCCGGCGAAGATTGTTGTGATACGAGAGTGGCCTGAGTTTTCTACAGTAGCGGAAGTCCGGAGCTTTCTGGGGCTTGCCGCTATTATAGGCGCTTCGTAGAGAACTTCTCGCGGATAGCGTTACCTCTCACTACTTTGACAAGGAAGGAGCAGAAGTTCGTTTGGACGCCGGAGTGCGCACGAGCTTTTGATGAGTTGAAATGTCGGTTGACCACGGCGCCTGTGTTGAGCTCGCCAAGTGGGACCGAAGGTTATGAGATTTATAGCGATGCTTCGGGCAGTGGTTTGGGTTGTGTGCTGTTACAGAATGGAAGCGTTATAGCATATGGCTCGAGACAGCTGAAGGTGCATGAGAGGAACTATCTGGTCCATGACTTGGAGTTAGCGGCTGTGATTTTTGCCTTGAAGCTGTGGAGACATTATTTGTACGGTGTGAAGATCGATATCTACACCGATCACAATAGCCTAAAGTATTTGATTGATCAGAAAGATCTAAACATGCGGCAGCGTAGGTGGATGGAGTTCTTGGGGGACTATACATTCAAGATCCACTACGTGCCTGGTAAAGGTAATGCGGTTGGGACGCTTTGAGTCGTCGGGCCCCAGCTCAAGCCAATTGATTGTCGGTCCATGACGAGCGATTGGTTCGGGATTTAGAGGCGTTGGAGATCTTTTGCATTGATAAGCAATCAAGTGCTGAAGAAGTATTGAATTGGACTGAAGTCCAATATGACCTGGCTGATCGGATTTGGCAGGCGTTGGATATGGATGTCCACATGAAGCAACTCATGATAGATGCTCTGGATGGGTAAAATTTCCAATTCGTTGTGGAGGACGAATTACTTTGGAAAGACGGTCGTCTGTGCGTCCCAAGCGTGGGCAATTTGCGGGTGGAATCGTTGTACGAGCCGCATCATACCAAGTACTCAATTCACCCGGGGAGCACGAAGATGTACCGCGATGTTAAGAAATTGTTCTGGTGGCCAGGACTGAAAAAGGATGTGGCGCTCTACGTGGCGAAGTGTCAAACTTGCGCCTTGGTGAAGGCGGAATGCCAAAAGCCAGGAGGATTCTTGAAATCCTTGCCTATTCCGGAGTGGAAGTTCGACGACATTACTATGGACTTTATGCACGGATTGCCAAGGTTGCAAAAGGGGAACGACGCCATTTGGGTAGTCGTAGATCGTCTAACGAAGGTGTCGCATTTCATTCCGCATAGGAAGGATGATCCGGTTGAGAAATTGGCAAAGCTATATGTGGATAATATTGTACGGCTTCATGGTGTGCCCCGCAGCATCGTGAGTGACCGAGATGGGCGGTTCACGTCCAATGATTGGAGGCTGGTGCAGCAGATGTTGGGAACAAAGCTGAGTTTTAGCACAGCCTTTCATCGGCAAACGGATGGGCAGACCGAGAGGGTCAATAGGACAATGGAAGACATGTTTCGCATGTGTGTCCTGGACTTTGGAAAACAATGGGAAGATCATCTATACTTGGTGGAATTCGCTTACAACAATAGTTACCAGGCGAACATTCAAATGGCGCCCTTCGAGGCCCTTTATGGAAGAAAATGTTGCACGTCGTTGTCCTGGTTGGAAATGGGTGAATCAAAGTTGTATAAGCGATTAGAGGTGGATGATGCTAATTCTTTGGTGAGAACCATTCGGGAGAGGTTGCTAATCGCTCAGGACCGCCAGGCTAAGTACTATAATGCCAAGCACAGGAACGTGGAGTTTGCTGTTGGCGATTGGGTGTACTTGAAGATCAAGCCGTTCAAGGGTGTCTCGCGGGTGCGGTGCTTGAAGAAGCTAAGCCCGAGGTACCTTGGACCATTTGAGGTTCTGGAGCGGATTGGTGAAAAAGCGTACCGGTTGAAGCTGTCAGTGGAGCTTAGTGGTCTACATGATGTATTCCATATATCGGTGCTATGGAAGACGGTGCAAGAGCCTACGCAAGTGATCGCGGTCGATCAAGTGCCAGTTGATAGTGGGTTGACGACGAAGGTCAAGCCCGTACGTATTGAGGACTCGGAAGTCAAGCGGCTACACAATAAAGAGATCAGGATGGTCAAGATCCGTTGGGACAATTGCGGTCGAGAGGAGCTCTATTGGGAGCGAGAGCAGACTATGCTTGAGGAGTACCCGAAGTTGTTTCACTCAGGTACCGTTTAAGTTTTATGTTTCTTTCCTTTATGTAATTTCGAGGACGAAATTATTTTAAGAGGGGGAGAGTTGTAACGTCCCGAAACTCAAAAGAGCGACGGGAGGGCTTTTGGGCCAAATCTGGTATTTGGCAGGGGGCACACGGCCTGGGTCACGGGCGTGTCCCAGGGCGTGTCAGGCTCGAGCCGACGATTTGGCCGCGAGGTCGACGAAATTTGGAGTCGACGATCGTCGAGCAGCGAACACGACCTAAGACACGGGCGTGTCTCAGGGCGTGTCGAGCTCATGTCGACGATCTGCCAGGGAAGTTGACGATTTTCGCTCGACGATGTGTCGAGACAGCGAACATGGCCTAGGAAACGGACATGTCCAAGGCCATGTCGGGTGGTCGACGAACTGCACTCAACGAAGTGTCGAGACAGTGAACATGACCTGGATCCCATGCGTGTTCGGGTTTGACACGGGCGTGTCAAATAGGACACGGGTGTGTCCAAGACCCGTGTGAGTCTCGGGTTGGTGTTGGTCCTATGTCAATGGGGGAACACGCCCGGGAACACGGGCGTGTATTGGCTGACGCGGGCGTGTCAGGTCGAACACGGGCATGTTGGATGCCCGTGTGTTTTTCGAGACGCGTCGATTTTGATGGCGAATGTGGGACACGGCCCTGGACACGGGCGTATCGCAGGCCGTGTTCGGCCTAGGTTTAACTTTTCAGCTACGAATCGTGGCCATTCGTTTCCTTATTTTGGGATCCGACGATTGGAGGTTGTTCCTACTGGGATATACCCAGGATTGGGCCTTTGAAACCCTCATTTCACTTGAGTGGTTCTCTTTCTAAGTCTAGAGAGAGGGGAGAGCAAAGGAGGAAGCAGAAGCCTAGATCCGGTCACCGGCGGAGCTTCAGAGCTCCAAATCGCGAACCGACTTCGGATTTACGGAGGCAAGGAGAGTGCGGTGCTTTGCATCTGCTTACATTTCCATGGTGCCAAAGAAGAATGCTAGGGTAACGATTCTCTACTTGAGCATGTGAAGCTCTACTTCTTTTGCATAAGGAAGCCCGCACTCGCGAGTTTGCGGTGAGTTTGAGGCGTTCCTTCGGGTAGACATGATTAGTCCCCGTTGTGTTCATGTAGAGTCCGTAACCGAGAACGGATATAGGCATGATGTGTGAAGCCTACCCTGACAAGTTGGTCTGGATCGGTGATGTTGCATTGCATAAATGGCCGGAGAAGACTCCGTGAGATTGGTTGTTTTTCGGATTTTCTACGTGGTAGATTGCAGCAGGGAGCCTTGGGGATTAACTCCAAGGTGCACCCGGAAAACTTGGCAGATACGTGATTCTGCCGACATGGTGGCCTGGGACCCAACTTGAACATAACCGGGTTATGTGAAGTGTGTGACGAAAACGAGACTCGGGAGAAGTTTGACCCGCGCATATGCCTTAAATTGTTGTTGCGATGTGAGCACGGGTTAGACGGAACCGTACCAGTTCTATGTCGTTCAGTTGGAACCGTTGGCATAGATGAGGGTCTTCGGCGGTCTATGGCTTAAATTGACGTGACCCATGCTGGGAAGACAAAATGCTCATAAGTTTGGTCGTCAAAGTGGCGGTGGTGAGACCGGGGTGTCTATGGCTTAAATTGACGTGACATTGACCGGTTCACCGAGAATGTGCCCTGAGTGCACGGGGTGTGTGGCTGTGCGTGCCTACGCCTATGATGCAATGTATTTTTATACTGCTTGGCTATGCTAATAAAGTGCAGGGAAGGAGCATCGCCGCCCCGAATTGAGGGCGGGATCGTTATAATTTGGTCAGCATTGCTGACCGTTGCTTTGCTTTGCCACCGTTGCGGTGGATTGTGCTTGCAGGTGCTGCGGAGCCGTGCGGTAAATAGTGGGCTAAAGCCCAATTTGCTGAGTCGGCCCTCGAAGGCCTAATTTTGAGTGTTTTCTTTTATTCATGTATGGCTGGCCTGCGTGCCGAGGTTTGAAAGACATGTAATATGAGGAGAACAATTGTAAGGCCTTAAGGCCAATACTTTTGTATTTGTACTTCATTCCTTTTGGCGTATTAGTGGACATTCATGCTAGTATTGGGTTTTTTATTAATGCAACAATTTTAAATTGCTTCCGCTAGAATGCTCTTTGTAGGACGTTGGATTAGTTGGATGGTTTCCATTGAGTAACCACCCGGTCTGTCTGTGGTATATGGCGTTGGGCCCCGGTCGGACCTACTGCTATATACTATGCGACGGATAGGGGGTGTTACAATTTGGTATCAAACTACTGGTTTCGGTCAGACTTAAAATGAATTCGTGGGCGAATTCTTTTAAGGGGTGGTGAGCACATGTGTGTGCGTCATCGTTATAACAGCAAAAGAACCCATGAATGTCCACTTAGGAATGAAAAATACACGTGTTTGAGGAACCTGCGTGTTCCTATAATTGCATAGTGCAATTTTGTTTGGTCACGTAACGTTGTTTTGTACCACTATAGGTGACCAGAAACAGTTCTGGGCCGTCGGAACGCCGAGTTTCTGAGGCTAGTAGTGCACCAAATGATGCTCCTGCAACACCTCCATCGGCTGAGACCATATGATTGGTGGCCGAAGTAGTGTTTGTCATGATCAATGCGCAGCCTGCAAGGAAAATGCAGTAGCCCGTTACTGCGATGGAGCAGGTACCTCTTCCAGATGTTGAGCCGAGAAGAGTGGAGCAGGTAGTAGTGGAGCCGTTGGTGCCAAGGAGGGCAACCGAGAGACCGCTCAAACCTGTCATGATCTTTAATCCTCCGGTATTCTCAGGGTTAGGAACCCCATCTCAAGCTGAAAACTGGCTCTCCCGTGTGAAGAGAGTCTTGACAGCGATGGAGACGGAGGAGTGGCAGATGACCACTATAGCTACGTTCCTTTTGGATGGAGATGTTAGGCTGTGGTGGGAAGGTTTGGAGCTGTATCTATTGAGAGGTAGGCAACTTACAGACGTCTCGATGGAGGAGTTCTCGAGACTGTTCTTGGCTAGGTACCTCCCTTCGACTCAGAGGATAGCTTTGGAGAATGAGTTCCAGAGGTTAGTACAAGGAGAGAGTAGCGTGGATGAGTATCTCCACGAGTTTACTCGGTTGGGTCGGTATGCTAGCTCCACCATCGCGGATGAGGAGCGTAAGACCAGCCGTTTCTACGAAGGTCTAAGAGATGACTTGAGGCTACTACTCTCGGGGCCGATGACGCAGGGTTTCTTGACCTTGGTCAACACGGCCCGATCCTTGGAGAAGGACATGAAGAATGTTCAAGCGAAGAAAAGCTTTGTTGATAAGAAGTCTGAGTTCAAGGTGCTGACTACTTCAAAGTCTGGGTACCGTAAGTTCTTTAAGAAGGCTAGGACTTCGGGTCCAGCTCCTTCTTCCAGTGCTTCTGGGGCGACTACGGGTCGGACCCCTAGTGCATGTTTTACTTGTGGGAAGCCGTGACACTTTGCCCGTGACTGCTGGAGCGGACGTCCCAAGTCTGAGAGGAAGCCGGGAGCAACTTATGAAGAGAAGGGCAAGGTGGTGGAGTCAACCGCGTCCCATTATGCTCCTGCTCAACCAAGGGTTTATAATCTTGGCCAACCGGAGGACATCAAACAAGCGGATGTGGTGATAGGTACGGTTTAATTTATAGCAAGTTAAATTTCTTTAAATACTTGTTATGCGTATGTTACCTTACCACTGCTTGTTTAGGATTTGTTTTAATTTGTGAGTTTTCGGCAAGAGCACTCTTTGATATGGGAGCTTCAAACTCCCTCTTGTCCGAAGGATTCATATCGCGCATCAGAGTACCTTCTTCGATGGCGAAGGACAATTGTGGATGTTTTGTTACCGAATGGGTGTTCGATGCGCGCAGATAAAATCTGCGGTGTTAAGATTCGCATTGGGAATCAAGAGTTCGATCTGCAAGTGTTGTTACTACCATTGGTGGAGTTCGACGTTATATTTGGCATGGACTGGCTCTCGGAGCAGCAAGCCTATATTAATTGCGGTCGCAAGGAAGTTAAGTTGGGAGCAAGTCGTGAGACGACTTTTACGGGCTTGAAAGGGTCGAGCAAGACGTTGATGTCTGCTCTTCAGGTGGTGAAGGCGGTTTGTGCTGGTGCAGAGCTGTTCTTTATACTAGTGGAGGTTGCAAAGCCAACACCTATGTTGGATAGTATTTCAGTGGTAGCTGAGTACACTGATGTGTTCCCAGCAGATCTTCCTGGAGCCCCGCCTCAACGGGAGATAGATTTCACTATTGAGCTAGTTCTAGGTGCAAAGCCTGTGTCACAATCTTCGTATCGGCTAGCGCCTAAGGAAATGGCGGAGCTGAAGGTGCAACTTCAAGAGTTGTTGGAGCAAGGGTTTGTGCGTCCAAGTTCGTTGCCTTGGAGCGCATCGGTCCTCTTTGTAAAGAAGAAGGACGGGTGCATGAGACTTTATATTTATTATCGGGAGTTAAACAAGCTAACGGAAAAGAACAAGTACCCAATCCAAAGGATCGATGATCTTTTTGATCAGTTGGTCGGGTCGACGGTGTACTCTAATTGGATCTCGAGTATGGTTACTATCAGCTGAGGATAAGGGAGAGTGATATCCCTAAGACAACGTTCAGTACAAGATACGGACATTATGAGTTTACGGTCATGCCGTTTGGGCTGACGAATGCGCCGTCAGTGTTCAGGGATTTGATGAACAGGACCTTCAGGGAGTACTTGGACCATTTTGTGATCGTCTTCATCGACGATATTTTAGTGTACTCGCAGAGTGAGAAAGATCACTTCAGGCATCTTCATTTGGTTTTGGAGACGCTAAGGAGGAATCAATTGTACGCCAAGTTCTCGAAGTGCGAGTTTTGGTTGTCCTCAGTGGCGTTCCTCAGTCATATAGTGAGTGGGGAAGGTATTGCAGTGGATCTGGCGAAGATTATTGCGATACGAGAGTGGCCTGAGCTTTCTACGGTAGCGGAAGTCCGGAACTTTCTGGGGCTTGCCGGCTATTATAGGCGCTTCGTAGAGAACTTCTCACGTATAGCGTTACCTCTCACTACTTTGACGAGGAAGGAGCAGAAGTTCGTTTGGACGCCGGAGTGCACGCAAGCTTTTGAGGAGTTGAAATGTCGGTTGACCACGGCGCCTGTGTTGAGTTCGCCAAGTGGGACCGAAGGTTATGAGATTTATAGCGATGCTTCAGGCAGTGGTTTGGGTTGTGTGCTGTTACAGCATGGAAGCGTTATAACATATGGCTCGAGACAGCTAAAGGTGCATGAGAGGAACTATCTGGTCCATGACTTGGAGTTAGCGGCCGTGATTTTTGCCTTGAAGTTGTGGAGACATTATTTGTACGGTGTGAAGATCGATATCTACACCGATCACAAGAGGCTGAAGTATTTGATTGATCAGAAAGATCTAAATATGCGGCAGTGTAGGTGGATGGAGTTCCTGGGGGACTATACATTCAAGATCCACTACGTGCCTGGTAAAGGTAATGCGGTTGCGGACGCGTTGAGTCGTCGGGCCCCAGCTCAAGCCAATTGGCTGTCGGTCCATGACGAGCGATTGGTTCGGGAGTTAGAGGCGATGGAGATCTTTTGTGTTGATAAGCAATCAAGTTATGAAGTAGTATTGAATTGGACTGAAGTCCAATATGACCTGGCTGATTGGATTCGGCAGGCATTGGATATGGATGTCCACATGAAGCAACTCATGATAGAGGCTCTGGATGGGTCAAATTCCCAATTCGTTGTGGAGGACGGATTACTTTGAAAAGACGGTCATCTGTGCGTCCCAAGCATGGGCAATTTGCGGGTGGAATTGTTGTACGAGGCGCATCAAACCAAGAACTCAATTCACCCGGGGAGCACGAAGATGTACCGCGATGTTAAGGTGTTGGAACCCTAGTTCTGATTTGGGTAAGGATCACTATTAGGTTTGCTTAGACTGACCCAAAATGTATAATCAGGGTCATAGGTTTATTTCTTTAGTCTAGGCCAAGAGTCAACATCACATGGATCAGCCTACAACAGCTTATCAGAGACTCTAGCAATTGTGTTGACACACAGAAAGGTTGTGTCGACACTCAGAAGAATTGTGTCGACACACAGAAAGGCTGTGTCGACACCCAGAAGAATTGTGTCGACACACAGAAAGACTGTGTCGACACCCAGAAGATTTGTGTCGACACACATACTATCAGTCGACACAGATAATATTAGTCGACACTAGCTCAGTCGACACAAGAAGGATTTGTGTCGACACAGTTCACAGATTATTAGTCGACAGTATCAGTCGACACCATAAGGACTTGTGTCGACACCCAGAACCATCTGTCGACACAGTTCACAGAAGCTATTTCAGAAGGATAAGTCAAATACTCAGGTCGACGAACCAAGTTCTTAGGTCGACGATTTCTGGCTTCTTCAGTATGTCATTCCAGAAATTATTCTAAGTCCAGAAACAATTCTCAGCTCGACGAACAGAAGGTATCTGATCGACGAACACAGGAACTCAGCTCGACGATCGTCGATCTCCCATCGACGATCTCAGAGTATTCTACTCAGAACTGAGCTCGATGATCTACGAGCTCAGGTCGATGATCTTATGCTTCTCTGCAGTTATCTCAGATCTACGATAATTGCTCACAGGTCGACGATCTCTTAACCCAGTTCGACGATCTCTGAGCCAAGTTCTATGATTTTTTTACTGCCTTCAGTTATCAGTTCTCTCAGTCCGGTCAAAAGTATTTATTTTGGTTATGATAAATCATTTTAAGGCAAATATATTCTGATAATTAATGCTGACATTCTCAAGGCTGATAGCCGTATCTCATGAAGCATTGATTATGGTATTCACAGAATATTTTGTCAAGACAGTTATGGAAGTGCATTTATGATTGCCAGCCATTCTACCCGTTTGAGCTCCTAAATTCTTGCAGAGAATTAAGTATTGTCTGGGAATTCAAATTCAGGTCGTTAGTCATTCCAAAAATATACAGAGAACTTAAAAAGACAGAGACAATAAGAATCACAGTTAGTCAGAAAATCAATCTTTTTTGCTCTGAAGGTCTCCTGTGTTTGCAAAATACAAAGAACAAGAAGAACTTGCTGAACACATAAATATCTCTAGTCTTCTTCCTTCATCAGGATTAAACAATCTACAGAGAGCTCGAATCAACATCAATCTGCAGACCTACACCCTGGACAAAGCTTCTTTCTTCCTGAAACTACTCAATATCTCAGGGGGAGCTTTGGCATCATCAAATCCACATAGTCTTCTCATTATGTTTGAGAAAGAGAAGACTGTCATCTATTTTTATTTAACCTCTGATGTACAGGGTTCTTACTCCCTTCAAAAGTAAACTCCTTGGTGATAGGGCACCTGATCAAAAACCTATTAGTTTTTAGGCACCTGATTAAAAGCCTGAAGGGTTTCTAGATCTACCTGAAGCAGATCTTGTGGTGATAGGGCACCTGATCAAAAACCTAAGTGGATTCCTACCATGGTGGTAGAAGAGTGGATGTACCCAGATTTGGGGAACCACTATAAAATTTCTTGTGTCGTCTGAATTGCCTTGTGTTTTCTTTGTGTATAGTGCTGTGATAGTTTCTTGCTTTTACCTCTTTCATATAAGTATCAATATTTTAATTCCACAATAAATCTAAACATTTTTTATACTCAATTCACCCCCCCTCTAGAGTAAACTGTATTTATCCCTCACTTTCAATTGGTATCAGAGGGTATGTTTTTAAGGTTGGGCTAACACCAGAACCTAAGATCTCTGATAGATATCTGTTTACTCTATTCTTTGTTATACCATGGCACAGTACAAGGAATTTGCAAGCACCAGACCTCCAGTTTGCAACTTGCAAAAGTTTGGAATCTGGAAGGCAAGAATCGGGCTTTATATGAATTCTATTGATGAAGACATTTTTGCTTCTATCTTAACAGGAGTACCTCCACCACCAGCTGCCCCTGCAAGTACTTCCTCAAACAAGACTGCATTACCTCCTCCAGAATACAATGATGCATACAAGAAAGCAAAGATTACTGATGCAAGAGCCGTGAACATACTGGCACAAACAATGTCTGATGACATATTTCAGAAAGTAGCTGAATGTGAATCAGCCAAGGCCATCGGGGATTCCTTAAACAAGATGGTTGCAGGATCAGCAGATGAAAGGAAGGATAGGAAAGCTCATCTCATCTCCCAGTATGAGAATTTTAAATAGGAAGAAATTGAGCAAGTTTCTGAGATGTACAATAGACTCAGTCTCATTGTTAATGAGCTGAAAACTCTTGACAAAGGCATCTCAGTCACAGAAATAAATGACAAGATTCTCATGTGCTTCCCTAGCTCATGGGACTCTAGAATCTGGCCTATCAGAGAGACCAGAAACACACATGAGATGACTACAGAATCAGTCTTAGGAAAGCTAAAATCCTATGAACAGCTGCTGAAAACAAGAGAAGCTGAGCAACAAAAGACTGCTACACCAACTAGGAAGGAGCAGAATATAGCTTTCAAAGCTTTTGAAGAATCAGAAACTTCTGCATCAAATGAAGAGTTGATGAGTATCTTTGCAAAGAGATTCTTCAAGATGGGGAGAAAAGAATTCAGAAGGAAATCATCAAAGAGTGATGATAAACCAAGGTATGAAAAACCCCTTCTAAAGAGATTATCTGTTTTGGTCACAGGAAACCTGGACATATTCTTCCAGAATGTCCAGAAAACAAGCATAAGGAAAGGAGAAAAGAGAAAGACTCCAAGAAGCACTCCAGCAAACCATCCTCCTACAAGCACAAGAAGAAGGAGAGAGGGTTTGTTGCAGAAACATGGAGTGACACTAAAGAATCATCTTCCTCCAGCTCTAGTAAAGATGAAGAGGAAGCAAAGGCCAAAGAAATCTGCTTAATGGCCATCAATGCTTCAGGGCATGTCTCAGAAGAAGAAGAATCTGAAGAATGTTCAGATTGTGATCAGGTATTGGAAGAATTCGACTTTACCTCTGAAGATTTTAAAAATGACTTTAAATCTATGTGTAGTGATCTGATTAGATCTGAGAAGGAAATCAAACTTCTCAAAGATAAACAATTTAATTATGATAGCTTAGTATCAGAAAACATTAAATTGAAAAATGAAATAAACATGTATAGTGAACAAATCACTTTTCTGAAAGTTGAATTAAGTAAAGAAAAATAGCTTGAAGAATCACTGAATGGAAGAAGCAAACAGCTAGTAGAAATTACCAGCACACTTAATGCTAGACTTAATAGAAGTAAGTTAGGATTAGTTGCATCATCCAGTGAACCACCAATTATTAAGAAAAACCACCTTTCACAACCTATAGAGTTTATTTCAGATAAAGGTAAGAAGAATACAGAACAAATTAAAACAGTTAACAAAGTTTTTAAACAAGTTGAGATAAATAAAGAAAAACAAAAAGCTAAGTCTGAACAAAAATCGTCGAACGACGATCGACGATCTCAGCATTATGCGTCGAACGACGATCGACGATCTCAGAACCCAAAGCTTGAGCCTAAACACTCTGCAAATGGGGATCGACGATATCATTATGTATCATCGAACAGGGATCGACGATCGTGGAACCCAGATAATATCCACTATTATTCTGAGAACCAAGATCGATGATATCAATGCTGGTCGTCAAACGCAGATCGACGATCTGAACTAAAATCGTCGAACAAAAAACAGTTCTATCAAAACTATAATTTCAACAGAAATTTCAATAAGAATTCTAACCCTAAACCTTTCAATCCCTTAAATAACTGGATAATCCCACCTAGGAGATTTCATCCCTTAGGTTATAAAAGTCAACCTGTATACTCTTATATTTCAAGTTTTAAGTATGAAAAGAAGCCAGGACCCAAGGTTACCTGGGTCTAAAATATATAAGTTTTCTTTGCAGATAAAGACCTATCCTACCATACAGGATAAGTGGTATTTGGATAGTGGGTGTTCCAAGCACATGACAGGAAACAAGGCCAATCTAAGTAACTATAAGGCAAAGCTAGGTCCAAAGGTTATATTTGGAGACTCAAGCTTTGGTCATAAAGAAGGCTATGGAGAATTTACACTTGGACCTGTCACCTTCAGGAAAGTGGCATATGTAAGTGGGCTGAAACATAACTTGATATACATAGGACAGCTATGTGATGCAGGTTATGAGGTATGTTTTACTGAATCTAAATGCGATATTTTTCTAAACAGCATTACTGTGTTATCAGGTATTAGGTTAGGCAATATCTATTTAGTTGATTTTAATTCTGCTTGTTCAGAAATCTGTTTATTTAATCAGGTTAGCAATAATAATACTTAGTGGCATAAACGGCTATGACATGTAAATCTAAGAAACATTGCTAGGTTATCTAGGGACAACCTTGTTAGAGGATTGCCCCCTTGCCCCTACAAGAAGGAAAGCCTTTGCAAGGCTTGTCAAGAAGGCAAGCAAACTAAAAATAGTTTTAAATCAGTTAATAAGAGCGATTCACCTAGGATTTTGTATCTGCTTCATTTGGACCTTTTTGGACCAATTGCTGTACAAAGCCTGGGAGGGAAGTCCTATACTTTAGTTATTGTAGATGATTTCTCTAGGTTCTCTTAGGTTTTCTTCTTGAGAAATAAGTCTGATAATTTCAAAGTTCTTACAGACTTTCTAAAATGCATAAAGATTGATTACTCTACTCCAGTTGCATTGATCAGAAGTGATCATGGCACTGAGTTTGAATCTCTTCCTATGCAAGAATTCTGTGAGAAGGAAGGTATCAGGCACTGCTTCTCTGCTTCCAGAACTCCTCAACAAAATGGGGTAGTTGAAAGGAAAAATAGAACACTCATTGAAACTGCAGGCACATTGCTTGCTGATGTTCACATGTCTCTATCCTACTATGCAGAAGCTGTAAGCACAGCAAATTATATCCTGAATAGAAGTTTGATACTCAACTTAAAGGCAAGACTCCCTATGAATTACTCAAAGGGAAGAAACCTAAAATAGACTACTTTAGAATTTTTGGTTGTATCAGTTATATACATAATAACAACAAATATTATCTTAGAAAGTTTGAAGTCAAAGCTACAATGGGAATCTTTCTAGGATATTCCCAAGTTTGCAAGACATATAGGGTTCTCAATAAATCATCCTTGAAAATTGAAGGGTCAATACATATTACATTTGATGAAGCTAATATGTTTTACAAGGAGAAGGAAGCTTCTACCAGTGATCATCTGTAGGTACCAAGTCTATGTAAAAAAGCTGGATGACTTAAATCTCACCCAGAAGGTGATATCTCATCCCTCACCACAAGTAAATGAAGACAGTGAAGAAGACTCTATGGAAGAAATTGAACTTCCTCCAACAACAGAAGTAATTCCACAAGAGGAATTCACTCCAATTGTTGTTGTTGAACCAACTCCACCATCTGATTTTGTCACACTTAGGGATCACCCTAGATCCCAAGTAATTGGAGACATATCAGCAGGTGTACAGACAAGGCATCAACTCAACCATGATGTGATGCATGCCTGTTTTCTCTCTCAAATTGAACCTCAATCCATAAATGATGCTGAGCAAGATCCCCACTGGATCATTGCAATGCAAGAGGAACTAAATCAATTTGAAAGATGTAGAGTTTGAGACTTGGTTCCAAGGACTAAAGGCTATCCAGTAATTGGAACTAAGTGGGTTTTCAGGAATAAGCTTGATGCTCAAGGTGTGATTGTGAGGAACAAGGCTAGGCTTGTTGCTCAAGGATATAGGCAAGAGGAAGGAATTGATTATGATCAGACCTTTGCTGCAGTTGCCAGGCTAGAAGCTATAAGGATTTTTCTGGCCTATGCTGCTTTCAAAAGTTCACAGTTTATCAGATGAATGTCAAAAGTATTTTCCTAAATGGAGTACTACAAGAAGAGGTTTATGTAGAACAACCTCCAGGTTTTGTTTCTCCAACTTCCCCCTCTCATGTTTTTAAACTGCATAAGGCTCTCTATGGTTTAAAGCAAGCTCCAAGAGCTTGATATGAGACCTTAGCCAGCTTTCTTTTAGGGCATGGTTTTTCTAGAGGCATGGTAGATAAAACCCTTTTTACAAAATTGTATCATGATAAAATCTTATTAGTACAAATATATGTAGATGATATTATATTTGGTTCTACTGATCCCAAATTGTGCAAGAGATTTTCTAATCTAATGCATTCTAAATTTGAGATGAGCAACATGGGAGAGTTATCTTATTTCCTTGGTCTCCAAGTGAAACAATCTCCTGATGGTATCTTCATTTCCCAATCTAAATATGCTAATGAGCTTATTAAGAAGTTTGGGATGGCTGATGCATCTTCTATGAAGACTCCCATGGCTGCCAATGCTGTATTAGACACTGATGTACATGGAAAACCTGTTGATCAGACTAGGTACAGGGCCATTGTTGGATCCCTACTATATCTAACAGCAAGGAGACCAAATATCATGTTTGCTATATGTTTATGTACTAGGTTCCAGGTGAACCCTAAAAAATCTCATCTTATTTTTATAAAAAGGATTTTAAGATATATAAAGGATTGTCCTAATCTAGGACTTTGGTATCCAACAGAGTCAGCATTTGAGTTGACTGGATTTTCAGATGCTAACTATGTTGGATGCAGAGTGGACAGAAAGAGCACTTCAGGAACTTGCCAGTTCTTGGGTGATAGACTTGTGTCGTGGTTTTGCAAGAAGCAAACCTATGTATCAACATCTACTGCTGAAGCTGAATATATAGCTGCTAGTAGTTGCTGTTCACAGATTTTGTGGATACAAAACCAACTCTTAGATTATGGTTTCAATCTAAATAATTCAACCATCTTCTGTGATAATACAAGTGGTATATCTATAGCACATAATCTAGTGCATCATTCTAAAACAAAGCATATAGATATAAGACATCATTTCATTAGAGATAATGTAGACAAAAAGAAAATTAATCTCAACTTTATCTCCACTGATTTTCAAAGAGTAGATATTTTCACCAAACCCCTTGATGAAAAGAAGCACATGTTCTTCCTGAATCAGCTTGGAATGATCAATGGGAAGGATTAATTTAATTTTTGTCTTCTGTTTTTGGATCTGTTCCTAAATCGTCGAATGAAGATCGACGATCTTTGAACAGCTCTTGAGCTAAATTGTCGAACTACGTTTGACGACAGCTCTGTGTGAAGACAAAAATCGTCGACCAGAGATCGACGACTTTGCTTCAGTTAATTGATCGTCAAGCTATGCTCGACTATCAATTTTCGACTGAGATCAGACACCAAAGATATTATTTGTTTATAAATTAATCTTTGACCTAAGATCGACGTTTTTGTTTTTATCGTCGAACAGAGATTGTCTTTTCTATTCCAAAAACCTATATATAGGTTTCTCTTTGATCTCTGTCCCGCGTTTTCATTTTCTATTTTCCCTTTGCCCTTGATCTCTTCTCTCTTGAGTCTACAGATCTTCCATGGCGATTTCTACGGCAGCTCTTTCAAAGATAAAGTTCGACACTGGTTTCCACATCGACTTCGAATCGATCAGTCACTGTGATCCTATCTTTCAATTGGTATCAGTCACTGTGATCTTATTTTTCATGAAATGTTACAGCTATGTGATACTCAGGGTCTGAAGAAGTTCATGTCTACACAGATCAAACTATTTGTTGCTGAGATCAAAGAATGGGTTTACTCTTCCTCAACAAATGACTACTCCCTTTTTGCTTCCCTTTCTGCTTCCTCTGTCCCTTCTTCATCTCGGGGCCTACTTCCAGTTTTCACTGAAATCAGGCAGGGGGAGGTGTCCAATGAAGATGCAGTAGGTTCAGCCTCAGTAGACCTTCAAGCTCAGTCTCCTCCAACAGTACAGGAAGAAGAAGTGTTTCACTCCTCCAGTAGTACAGGAAGAAGAAGTGTTTCAGAAGTTTTGTGCAGATATAGATGACCAATGAAGCTGCAGCACTTCCAGCAGCAGTAGCAATTCCAGAAATAGCAGAAGCAGATTATGATGATACAGATTATAATGACACAGGTTTGGGCAAGGTTCAGCATCAACAACAACGTCAGCAATAGCAACAGCAGAGCAAATGCTCCAGTTTATTGCTTTGTATTTTCTTTGTGTTATGTAAATAGTGTCCTCACCCAAATAGGGGGAGATTGTTGGAACCCTAGTTCTGATTTGGGTAAGGATCACTATTAGGTTTGCTTAGACTGACCCAAAATGTATAGTCAGGGTCATAGGTTTATTTCTTTAGTCTAGGCCAAGTGTCAACATCACATGGATTAGCCTACAACAGCTTGTCAGAGACTCAAGCAATTGTGTCGACACACAGAAAGGTTGTGTCGACACCCAGAAGAATTGTGTCAACGCACAAAAAGGCTGTGTCGACACCCAGAAGAATTGTGTCGACACACAGAAAGGTTGTGTCGACACCCAGAAGATTTGTGTCGACACACAGACTATCAGTCGACACAGATAATATTAGTCGACACTAGCTCAGTCGACACAAGAAGGATTTGTGTCGACACAGTTCACAGATTATTAATCGACAATATCAGTCGACACCAGAAGGACTTGTGTCGATACCCAGAACCATCTGTCGACACAGTTCACAGAAGCTATTTTAGAAGGATAAGTCAAATTCTCAGGTCGACGAACCAAGTTCTCAGGTCGACGATTTCTGGCTTCTTCAGTATGTCATTCCAGAAATTATTCTAAGTCCAGAAACAATTCTCAGCTCGACGAACAGTAGGTATCTGATCGACGAACACAGGAACTCAGCTCGACGATCGTCGATCTCCCATCGACGATCTTAGAGTCTTCTACTTAGAACTGAGCTCGACGATCTACGAGCTCAGGTCGACGATCTTGTGCTTCTCAGCAGTTATCTCAGATCTACGATAGTTGCTCACAGGTCGACGATCTCTTAACCCAGTTCGACGATCTCTGAGCCAAGCTCTATGATTTTTTTACTGCCTTCAGTTATCAGTTCTCTCAGCCCAGTCAGAAGTATTTATTTTGGTTATGATAAATCATTTTAAGGCAAATATATTCTGATAATTAATGTTGACATTCTCAAGGCTGATAGTCGTATCTCATGAAGCATTGATTATGGTATTCACAGAATATTTTGTCAAGACAGTTATGGAAGTACATTTATGATTGCCAGCCATTCTACCCGTTTGGGCTCCTAAATTCTTGTAGAGAATTAAGTATTGTCTGGGAATTCAAATTCAGACCATTAGTCATTCCAAAAATATACAGAGAACTTAAAAAAGACAGAGACAACAAGAATCACAGTTAGTCAGAAAATCAATCTTTTTTGCTCTGAAGGTCTCCAGTTTTTGCAAAATACAAGGAAGAAGAAGAACTTGCTGAACACACAAATCTCTCTAGTCTTCTTCCTTCATCAGGCTTCAACAATCTACAGAGAGCTCGAATTAACATCAATCTGAAGACCTACACCCTGGACAAAGCTTTCTTCTTCCTGAAACTACTCAATATCTCAGGGAGAGCTTTGGCATCATCAAATCCACATAGTCTTCTCATTGTGTTTGAGAAAGAGAAGACTGTCATCTATTTTTCTTTAACCTCTCGTGTACAGGGTTCTTACTCCCTTTAAAAGTAAACTCCTTGGTGATAGGGCACCTGATCAAAAACCTATTGGTTTTTAGGCACCTGATCAAAAGCCTGAAGGGTTTCTAGATCTACCTGAAGCAGATCTTGTGGTGATAGGGCACCTGATCAAAAACCGAAGTGGATTCCTACCAGGGTGGTAGAAGAGTGGATGTACCTAGATTTGGGGAACCACTATAAAATTTCTTGTGTCTTCTGGATTGCCTTGTGTTTTCTTTGTGTATAGTGCTGTGATAGTTTCTTGTTTTTACCTCTTTCATATAAGTATCAATATTTTAATTCCGCAATAAATCTAAACAAATTTTTTTATACTCTATTCACCCCCCCCCCCCCCCCCCGCTAGAGTAAACTGTATCTTGCCCTCACTTTCAGAAGGAATTGTTCTGGTGGCCAGGACTGAAAAAGGATATGGCGCTCTACGTTGCGAAGTATCAAACTTGCGCCTTGGTGAAGGCGGAATGCCAAAAGCCAGGAGGATTCTTGAAATCCTTGCCTATTCCGGAGTGGAAGTTCGACGACATTACTATGTACTTTGTGCACGGATTGCTAAGGTCGCAAAAGGGGAACAACACCATTTGGGTAGTTGTAGATCGTCTAACGAAGGTGTCTCATTTCACTCCGCATAGGAAGGATGATTCGGTTGAGAAATTGGCAAAGCTATATGTGGATAATATTGTAGGGCTTCATGGTGTGCCCCGCAATATCGTGAGTGACCGAGATGGGAGGTTCACATCCAATGATTGGAGGCTGGTGCAGTAGATGTTGGGAACAAAGCTGAGTTTTAGCACAGCCTTTCATCCGCAAATGGATGGGTAGACCGAGAGGGTCAATAGGATAATGGAAGACATGTTTCGCATGTGTGTCCTGGACTTTGGAAAGCAATGGGAAGATCACCTATACTTGGTGGAATTCGCTTACAACAATAGCTACCAGGCGAGCAATCAAATGACGCCCTTCGAGGCCCTTTATGCAAGAAAATGTCGCACGCCGTTGTCCTGGTTGGAAATGGGTGAATCAAAGTTGTATAAGCGATTAGAGGTGGAGGATGCTACTTCTTTGGTGAGAACCATTCGGGAGAGGTTGCTAATCGCTCAGGACCGCCAGGCTAAGTACTATAATGCCAAGCACAGGAACGTGGAGTTCGCTGTTGGCGATTAGGTGTACTTGAAGATCAAGCCGTTCAAGGGTGTCTCGCGGGTACGGCGCTTGAAGAAGCTAAGCCCGAGGTACCTTGGACCGTTTGGGGTTCTGGAGCGGATTGGTGAAGCAGCGTACCGGTTGAAGCTGTCAGTGGAGCTTAGTGGTCGACATGATGTATTCTATATATCGGTGCTACGGAAGGCGGTGCAAGAGCCTACACAAGTGATCGCGGTCGATCAAGTGCCATTTGATAGTGGGTTGACGATGAAGGTCAAGCCTGTACGTATTGAGGACTCGGAAGTCAAGCGGCTATGCAATAAAGAGATCAGGATGGTCAAGGTCCATTGGGATAATTACGGTCGAGAGGAGCTCTCTTGGGAGCAAGAGCAGACTATACTTGAGGAGTTCCCGGAGTTGTTTCACTCAGGTACCGTTTAAGTTTTATGTTTCTTTCCTTTATGTAATTTCGAGGATGAAATTCTTTTAAGAGGGGGAGAGTTGTAACGCCCCGAAACTCAAAAGAGCGACGGGAGGCATTTTGGGCCAAATCTGGTATTTGGCATGGGGCACACGGCCTGGGACACGGGCATGTCCCAGGGCGTGTCAGGCTCGAGTCGACGATTTGGCCACGAGGTCGATGAAATTTGGAGTCGACGATCGTCGAGCAGCGAACACGGCCTGACACACGGGCGTGTCTCAGGGCGTGTCGAGCTCGTGTCGACGATCTGCCAGGGAAGTCGATGATTTTCGCTCGACGATATGTCGAGACAGGGAACACGACCTAGGACACGGGCGTGTCCAAGGCCGTGTCAGGTGGTCGACGAACTGCACTCGACGAAGTGTCGAGACAATGAACACAGCCTGGAGCACAGGCGTGTTCGGGTTTGACACGGGCGTGTCAAATAGGACACGGGTGTGTCCAAGACCCGTGTGAGTCTCGGATTGGTGTTGGTCCTGTTTCGATGGGGGAACACGTCCGGGAACACGGGCGTGTATTGGCTGACACGGGCCTGTCAGGTCAAACACGGGCGTGTTGGATGCCCGTGTGTTTTTTGAGATGCGTTGATTTTGACAGCGAATGTGTGACACGGCCCTAGACACGGGCGTGTCGCAGGTCGTGTTCGACCCAGGTTTCACTTTTCAGCTACGAATCGTAGCCATTCGTTTCCTTATTTTGGGATCCGACGGTTGGGGGTTGTTCCTACTGGGATATACCCGAGATTGGGCCTTTGAAACTCTCATTTCACATGAGTGGTTCTCTTTCTAAGTCTAGAGAGAGGGGAGAGCAAAGGAGGAAGAAGAAGCCTAGATCCGGTCACCGGCGGAGCTTCGGAGCTCCAAATCGCGAACCGACTTCATATCTACGGAGGCAAGGAGAGTGCGGTGCTTTGTATCCGCTTACATTTCCATGGCACCAAGGAAGAATGCTAGGGTAACGATTCTCTACTTGAGCATGTGAAGCTCTACTTCTTTTGCATAGGGAAGCCGCTCTCGCGATTTTGCGATGAGTTTGAGGCGTTCCTTCGGGTAGACATGATTAGTCCCTGTTGTGTTCATGTAGAGTCCGTAATCGAGAACGGATATAGGCATGATGTGTGAAGCCTAACCGAATAAGTTGGTCTGGACTGGTGATGTAGCATTGCATAAATGGCCGGAGAAGACTCCGTGAGATTGGTTGTTTTTCTGGTTTTCTACGTGTTACATTGCAGCAGGGAGCCTTGGAGATTAACTCCAAGGTGCACCCAGAAAACTGGGCAGATACGTGATTCTGCCGACATGGTGGCCTGGGAGCCAACTTGAACATAACCAGGTTATGTGAAGTGTGTGACGGAAACGGGACTCGGGAGAAGTTTGACCGACGTATATGGCTT
This sequence comes from Platanthera guangdongensis, assembly GCA_039583875.1. Lineage (NCBI taxonomy): Eukaryota > Viridiplantae > Streptophyta > Magnoliopsida > Asparagales > Orchidaceae > Platanthera > Platanthera guangdongensis. The sequence goes on from CM077158.1 coordinate 81,695,494, forward strand.
AAATTGTCGTTGCGATGTGAGCACGAGTTAGACGGAACCGTACCCGTTCTATGTCATTCGGTTGGAACCATTGGCATAGATGAGGGTCTTCGGCGATCAATGTCTTAAATTGACGTGACACATGCCGGGAAGACAAAATGCTCATAAGTTTGGCCGTCAAAGTGGCGGTGGTGAGACTGGGGTGTCTATGGCTAAAATTGACGTGACATTGACCGGTTCACTAAGAATGTGCCCTGAGTGCACGGGGTGTGTGGTCGTGCGTGCCTACGCCTGTGATGCAATGTATTTTTATACTGCTTGGTTATGCTAATAAAGTGCAGGGAAGGAGCATCGCCACCCCGAATTGGGGGCGGGATCGTTATAATTTGGTCAGCATTGCTTACTGTTGCTTTGGTTTGCCATCGTTGCGGTGGATTGTGCTTGCAGGTGCTGCAGAGCCGAGCGGTAAATAGCGGGCTAAAGCCCAAGTTGATGAGTCGGCCCTCGAAGGCCTAATTTTGAGTGTTTTCTTTTATTCATGTATGGTCGGCCTGCGTGCCGAGGTTTGAAAGACATGTAATATGAGGAGAACAATTGTAAGGCCTTAAGGTCAATACTTGTGTATTTGTACTTCATTCCTTTTGGCGTATTAGTGGACATTCATACCAGTGCTGGGTTTTTTATTAATGCAACAATTTTAAATTGCTTCCACTAGAATGCTCTGTGTAGGACGTTGGATTGGTTGGATGGTTTCCAATGAGTAACCACTTGGTCTGTCTGTGGTATATGGCGTCGGGCCCCGGCCGGACCTACTACTATATGCTATGCGACAGATAGGGAGTGTTACAGCCGAAGACCCTCATCTATGCCAATGGCTCCCACCGAACGACATAGAATGGGTATGGTTCCGCCTGACCCGTTGCTTACATCGCAACGTCAATTTAAGCCATATGTGCGGGTCAAACCTCCCCGAGTCCCATTTCCATCACACATTTCACATAACCTGGTTATGTTCAAGTTGGCTCCCAGGACACCATATTGGTAGAATCACGCATCTACCCAGTTTTTGGGTGCACCTTGGAGTTAATCCTCAAGGCTCCCTGTTGCAATCTACCGCGTAGAAAACCCGAAAAACAAACATCTGCACGGAGTCTTCTCCGGCCATTTATGCAATGCAACATCACCGATCCAGACCAACTTGTCCGGGTAGGCTTCACAAATCATGCATATGTCCGTTCTCGATTGCGGACTCTATAAGTACATAACGGGGACTATTCATGTCTACCCGAAGGAACGCCTCAAACTCACCGCAAACTCGTGAGAGCGGACTTCCTATGCGAAGGAAAAGAGGACTTCACATATCCTAGGATGAGAATTGTTACCCTAGCATTTTTCCTTGGTGCCATGGAAATGTATGGGGATGAAAAGCACCATAATATCCTCGCCTTCGTAGATCCGAAGTCGGCTTGTGATTTGGAGCCCCGAAGCTCCGTCGGTGACTGGATCTAGCCCCCCTTTCTTATTCCTTGCTCTCCCATCTCTCTAAACTTTAGAAAGAGATTGGTAGGATGAAATGAAGGATTTCCAACCCTAAACCCGGGTATATCCAAGCAAGAATAGCCCCCAGCCATCGGATCCCAACATAAGGAAACGGACGGCCATGATCCGGAGCTGAAATGCAAAATCTGGGCCGAACACGGCCTGTGACACGCCCGTGTCCAGGGCCGTGTTCCCCATTTGCCGTCGAAACCGACGCGTCGCGAAAAGAACACGGGCAACTGACACTCTCGTGTCAAACTTGATACGCCCATATCATCCAGAACACGACCGTGTACTAAGCCGTGTTACTTCATCGACACAAGACCAACACCAACCCGAGAAGGACACAGCCTGTGACACGCCCGTGTCCCAGGCCGTGTTCGCTGCTCGACGATCGTCGACCCAAAAATTCGTCGAACTCTTATCCAGATCGTTGACCTAAGCACGACACGCCCTGGGACACGCCCGTGTCTCAGGCCGTGTTCACTGCTTGACGATCGTTGACTCCAAAATTCATCGACCTCTCGGCCAGATCGTCGACCCGAGCACGACACGCCCTGGGACACGCCCATGTCCCAGGCCGTGTGCCCCTTGACAAATTCCAAACTCGGCTCAAAACGCCTCTCGTCACTCTTTTGAGTTTCGGGGCATTACAGATGACACAGAAGCTAATGTACAAGCTAGGATTCAGTCTGGCAAAGGAATTATCATCAAGGAGCCTGATCAATCCTAGGATAGATTGACTAGGTATAAAACTATGTAATCTTTTGTTCTAAAATCCTTGAAATGTAACCAAAAAAAACTGATTCTTGTTCAATGTACTTATCATACTTTGTGATAATATTACATGTTGCTTCTGTTTATAAGTTACCCTGTCTGAGCAATGCTTTTATACATCATAATCTTTGTTTTATTATAAGTGATGTGTATCATTGACTAAGGGTTATGACTTCTCCAAATAGGGAGAGATTGTTGGGTACATTGGAAACTGTGTACCTTATTTGGAGAAGCCTCACTTAACTCAATAATATACATCATTATGTATTTGATGGGTTGTTGAGTTTTAATGTTCAGGTTAAGGAAATGCAGAAAAACTATCTAAGTACAAGTGTCGACACTTGTGAAGAAAGAGTGTCCACACCAGAAGCAGATTGTTTCGACACACAGGACTTTTGTCGACACACAGAAATTCAGTCTACAGCAACTGTGTCGACACATAGAACTTGTGTCGACACACTCAAGAATTCTGTCAACAACAATTGTGTCGACACATAGGACTTGTGTCGACACACACCAGGATTCTGTCAAACACCAACTATGTCGAGAAAAGAAGCTATTGTGACGACACACAAGATTTGTGTCGACACATTCCACAAAAACTGTGCTGAGTAGATAAAGAAGGGTTGTGTCGCCATTGTGTGAGTTGTGTCGACATCATCAAGAATTGTTTCGATGCATGGTCTATTCGTGTTGACACATATGAATTATTATTTTAACGCTTTTCTGCTGAGATAGAATACAATGAAGTATCAAGTGTCAAGACTGAAGACTTGATAGCTGTCATAACTAACAAAGTTATTGCATCTGTCAGAGCTGTCATAAGGCTGTTATAAACCGGATCAGCCAGTAACCTCAGAAGGGTCTATATAAAGACCTGTTCTATCATCAAACCGATAGAGATCCAGGAAGAAAGGACTTGACATTTTACTAACAGTTGAAATTTACAAGTCATCAAGAGAAGGCAGATTCTGAACAAATCTACAAAAAGATTTCAGATCAAATTCTGAATAGAAGAAGGAAGCTGGATTGAGGATCATCCACAACTTCGCAAGAAGATCAACCTTACTTTGTTCAGATTCAAGAAGCTTTGAAGAAGCTAAGATAGGTTGAATCTTAAGAAGTCAGATCAATCAAGAACTGATCAAGAAGCCTTCACCCCTTTCTCTCTCTACTTGGGTGAAGGATTTATCTCTTTTATAATAAATTTTTTTGTAAGATCTTTTATAGATCTGAGTGTAAGAGAGTTATCTCTCTGAGTTATAAGCCTTTATCTATAAAGGCTGAGGTAGGGCTGATAGCCTGAGGTAGGGAATTGATTTCTCTGAGCTGTAGGACTGGTGAAAGAGTCTGAGGTAGGGCTGGATTGCCTGAGTTGTAGGAGTGTGGACTCACTCTGAGATAGGATTCTCTGGAAGAATATGAGTTGTAGCACTTGGTGAAGTGTGAGATGTAGGAACCATTCTGGGTTTTGAGTTGTAAGATCTAAGTATCTGAGAAGAAAGAAGGGAGTTAGGCCGAATCTAGTATATTGCTAGATAGGCGAAGGGGGAAAGTGGATGTACCCATCTCTTGGGGAACCACTATAAATCTGTGTGTATGCTGTGTTGGCTGTGTTTCTATTAATTTGTGTTGTGATAGTTGTTCCATAGGTTGTCTACTAGTGACATATATTATTTGCCTTAATAAAAAAGAATTGAACCTATTCACCCCCCCCCCCCCTCTAAGTGTTTAGAATATCTTGAAACCAATTCTTTCACTAGGGTTGTACGTTGATCTTCTCTAAATTAACCAGGGAAGGTGAATCTAGCAAATCTAGGTGAGGAGATGAACTCTTGATAGCCATTAATGGCCTTCTCTCTCCTCTTTCTCTCTCTTCCCTATTGGAGGAATTGAATTCAGCCACTTTGGTGGCTGGCCATGGCTTTCCATCTTCTCAAAACTGAAGGGGGAATGAGTCTGGCATGAAGAGAGGAGCTCTTGGCCTTCCTATGCCATGAATTACCTTCACTCCCCACTTTCTCTCTCCTCCATTAAAGGGGAAAAATGAAGCTTTTCTCTCTCCTAGTCATCAAGGCCGATTTTGATGTCTCCTCCAGCCTATTGGCAGCCCACTAACTCACATTAATAATAAAAATGAGGTTAGCCCAAGGGGGGAAAATGGGTTTGAGCTTGGGTTAGCCCATTTGGGCTAATTTGACATAACACTAGAATAGAGTTGACCCTGTTCAACATGACCATTTGGGTTGACCCCATTGGGTCCTTGGTGACCCATTGGCCTCCCCTAAGGTCTAGGAAGACTTGGGTAGGGTCGGTGGGGCATCTTGGGGGTCACTTGACCCTTAGTTAGGGCACATTGACCTTTTTGGAGCTAGGGTTGACTTAGGTCAACTTAGCCTCTTTGGTTGACCTCAGTGGGTACTTGGTGACCCATTGACCTCACTTTAGGGTTAGGAGGGCATGGGTGTGGTTCACTTGGCTAGGGGAATGTCAATTGACCCTAAGTAGGCTAGTTTGACCCATTTAGGGTTAGGGTTGACTTTGGTCAACTTAACATCTTTGACTGCCTACAGTGGGTCATTAGTGGCCCTATAGACTTCCCAAGGTGTTAGGGGTGTTGTGGTATGGTCATGGATCAAGGTGTAGCCCTAAAGTACAACCTTAGGTCTAATGTTGAGGATGAGCTATAGGCAGGCCAAGGTGATTTTTTACCTTGGCCCTTGTTCACTTGGTCCTTGAGCTTTGGGTTGTTTTGTCATGACCTATCCATGACAAAACAAAATATTAGGGGTCTAGTTGTTTAAGGGATGTTACAGTATGATAGCAGGAGCTTCTCGGGACTTAGTTCCAAGATATTTCACAACATCCATCGAAGGCCCTTCAGACCTGCCAGATAGTTGAGATCCTGACATCAGGAGCTGCTCGAGACTTAGTTCCAAGATATTCCACAATGACCAATGAGGGCCCTTCAAACCTGCCAGTTAGGTGAGATCCTGACTGCAGGAGCTGGTCGAGACTTAGTTCCAAGATATTCCACAATGTCTACTGAGGGCCCTTCAGACCTGCTAGCTAGGTGAGAGCCTGACAGTGGGAGATGCTCCGGACTTAGTTCCAAGATATTTCACAATGTACATTGAGGGCCCTTTAGACCTGCCAGCTAGGTGAGATCCTGACAACGTGTAATACCTCAAAGCCCAATTTGGGTAAAGATTGGGTGACACGGCCTGGAACACGAGCGTGTCCTAGGGAGTGTCTTGCTCGGGTCGACAAACTGCGCTCGACGATCGTCGAGCGGTAAGCAAAGGGAGTACACGCCTATGACACGGGCATATCACAGGGCGTGTCCTTTGCGGGATTCATTCGGGGATGCCTGTGCCTGAGGACACGGGTGTGTCCTGGCAGACACGGCCTGGGACACGGGCGTGTCCCATGGTCGTGTCCCGCTCGGGTGAGGTGAGGTTGTGTTGTGTGATGTACACGGCTGCTAGACACGGGCATGTCGGGCATGACACGGGCTTGTAGGGTGTGATATGGGCATGTTACACGGCCGTGTACTGGTTGGATTTGAGTCGGTTGTATGCCTCTTAAGGGACACGGCCTGTGATACTGGCATGTCACAGGGCGTGTCAGGACGTGTTCAGCATTTTTCTGGGAAAATTAGAGCCGTTCGTTTTCCTTATCCTGGATCTAATGGTCCAGGCTCTTCCCTGCTGATATAAGGCCGAGAATGAGGGATTACTTCCTTCATTTTATTTTTCTTCTTCTTCTCAGAGAGAGAGAGAGAGAGGGCAAGGGAAGGAAAGGGAGTAGAAAGCCAGCTGTTGGAGTAGCTGCGGAGTGCGGAGCCAAGATCCGAGATCGGATTTATGGAGGCAAAGCAGAGGCGGTGATTTCCATCCAGCTAGGTCATGGCTCCAAAGCGATCTTCAAGGGTAACGATCTCCTTCTTGGACATCGAAGTCCTTTCTTTATGCATATGCATGGAATCCTCCACCAAGAGGTGGATGTCGTAAGTGATTCCTTGGTTGAGTCTGCATCTAGAGCCAGAAGTGTGAAGTACGGCATAGGCATACTGTGTGAAGCCCATCTGGACGGTTCGTCTGGATTGGTGATTAGTCTGGGTAAATCGGAGAAGACTCTGTGTATTTGATATCTGTGTATACTTTGTAAGTATGGATGTTTTGTATGGATGTATGGATCTTGGATGCTTTGTGTAAGCTCCTTGTGGTGTGAGCGCTGTGAGCGCTAATTGCTCTAGGAGACCGAAAAGCTGTGGCTAATCATGAGGGAAGGCTGACCCGCGTCTAGTGGTGCGCAAATGACGGTTTGAGCACGGGAAAGGCTGACCTGCCCTAGTTGTTTTGGGAGGTCGATTGGTGGCAATGTTTGGGAGGACGCGAGGCAGACCCTACTTTTTGTACCACAGTTGTGGGTCGATCTATTATTGCTCAAGTTTGCCGTGAGATTATCACCTCTGAGTTGTTTGGGCGGAATGCTCCCAGTCTGCGGGTTGGGGTGACTAGGACCGGCCAGCCAACAAGTTAATAATTCTCTGATCGGTGGTGTTGCCATAGAGTTCGGTACACCATAAGGTTCCCTCAGTGCACGGAGCACCAGGTTGTGACTGGCATTTGTGATAGTGTTGTGCGTGAGAGCACTTGTTGTGATTTCTAGATATTATAATTGCTAGATATTATAATTGCAATTCATACAGGGAAGGAATCACTGCCTCGGGCAAGGGGTATGGTCGTTATAATTGGTCAGCTAATGTTTACCGTTGCTTTGGTTACCGCTCTTGGGGTGGATGATTATTTGCAGGTGCTGGTGGATTAAGTGAATTGCATTGAGCGGACTAAAGTCTTGCTGCAAAGGACCTTGAAGGCCGTGCGAAGAATGATTGGATTTCATGTGTGCCCGGCCTGCGTGCCGATGTATGAAATTGTATATTTTGTAAAGAGAAACTTGTAAGGCCTTAAGGCCATGGGCGTGTGTGTTGTATACATTCCTGTTATATATAATTGTGGAGTTTATATATTTAGTGGACATTCGATGGGATGAGTTCATAAAACTTAAACTTCTGCACTAGAATGTGTTGAGTTAGGGTACGAGTTGAATGAGATTTTGATTTCCACACGTAATTCTGCCATTTGTCGTTGAAATATGACATGGGGCCCCGGTCGGACCCACTGTTATATTCCATGTAACGGATGGAGGCGTTACAAAGTGGTATCAGAGCAAGGGTTGAGATTTTTGGGAGGGAGAACATAATTGAACTCACGAATGTCCACTAGGAATGTTATATATGTACGTGAGAAGCGTCAGCATGTATTCAATGTATAATTACCGTTATGAAATGGATGATTCATGGTGTTTTGTACATTGATAGGTGGCGAGGAGTGGTGCTGGGCAGTCTGAGCCCCAGCGGTCGGATGAGAGTGCGGCACTAGTTGAAGCGCCAACGCCTCCCTCGGCGGAGACAATACGTGTGGTTACTGAGACGGTTCTTGCAGTGTTACAGGCATAGCCTACTGGGCAGGCAAGGCCTGCAGGGGTGCTAGTACGGCCTGGTGCAAGGCAAGAGCATGCTGAAGTTGTGATGGCTGAGCAAGTAGTGGGCGAGCAGTTGAAGCGATTTATGGAGTTTCATCCACCTATGTTTGGTGGAGCAATTTTCCCAATGCAGGCGGAAAATTGGCTTGTAAGAGTGAAGAGGATCCTGATTGCAATCAGGACCGCGGAGGTGTAGAAAGTATCCTTAGCCACGTTTCTCTTAGAAGGCAATGCGCGGCTTTGGTGCGACGAAGTGGAATTGCATCACTTGGCAGGGCGAGGATTGGAAGAAATATTGATTGAAGAATTTGCACAGTTAATTTTGGCCAAGTATGTGGCAGTGTCGCAGCGGATTGCCATGGAGAATGAATTTCTACGTTTGGTGCAAGGTGAGCGTGATATTGATACTTACCTACATGAGTTTTTCAGACTGGGGCGTTATGCGGGGTCTACCTTTGGTGAGGAAGCAAGAAAGACAAATCGTTTTTTATGAGGGACTGCGTGACGAGTTAAGGTTGGCACTCCCCAGTTCGGTGAACTAGGGCTTCCAAGATTTGGTAGATATAGCCTGGGCGCTGGAGAAGGATTTAAAACGGGTACACGAAAAGAAGAGCCTGGCAGTGGAGAAGCCATAATTCAAAGTTCCGCGGTCAGAACAGTCAGAGTTTAGGAGACGAGATAAGAAAAAGTTCAAGCCTGTCGAACCAACTTCAGCTACTGTTTCTTCGGGAGCAACTTATGGACAAGGACGTGTGGAGACACGTACGTGTTTTCGGTGTGGAAGGCAAGGACATTTTGCCAACAATTGTTCGAGTGAAGCTTCAAGGGGTGAGAAAAAGATAGGTGCGTCTTATGAAGAAAAGGGTAAAGCAGTGGTCGAGTCATCTGCATCCCGGACGCAACCTCGACTGCATAATCTGGAAGTGCAAGAGCCGCAAAGCTCAATTGGTGAAATTTAGCCTCGTGTGTTTAATTTGGAACTCCAAGAGGCTATGAAACGTTATATGCAAAATGATGCGAGTGAGCGGAGGTAAGCATCGAATCGTGACTCGTACTATGACTAATGTTGTATATAGGAACGAATAATGAGATGGTTGTGGACATATCTATTGTGTGTCGTGTTGAACGATGAAATGTTGGTTCACATCTTGTTTGATGATATATGTATATAATGTTTGGACCTATCTCAGTAGATGAAATTGGGGATGGACGTGCACATGTGAGAGATATGTATGTGTGTATGTTATGAATGTGATGTTTGTTTTGTGCGATGCCTTGGGGCGAGACAAGCTGCGGCCTCTGAGCTCTAACCCGGCTCGCTTTATTTGAGTGATCGGCTGCTAATGGTACAACGAGAAGTGCTTAGATGAGTGCCTGTATTTGAGCCAATTTCGGGACGAAAGTTTTTTGAAGGAGGGGAGGATTGTAATACCCCAAAGCCCAATTTGGGTAAAGATTGGGTGACACTGCCTGGGATACGGGCGTGTCCCAGGGCGTGTCTTGCTTGGGTCGAAAAACTACGCATGACGATCATCGAGCGGTAAGCAAAGGGAGTACACGGCTTGTGACATAGGTGTGTCACAGGGCGTGTCCTTTGCGGGATTTAGTCGGGGATGCATGTGCCTGAGGACACGGGTGTGTCCTGGCGGACACGGCTTGGGACACGGGCATGTCCCATGGCCGTGTCCCCCTCGGGTGAGGTGAGGTTGTGTTGTTTGATGTACAAGGCTGCTAGACATGAGCGTGTCGGGCATGACACGGGCGTGTAGGGTGTGACACGGGCGTATCACACGGCCGTGTACTGGTTGGATTTGAGTCAGTTGTATGTCGCTTAAAGGACACGGCCTGTGATACGGGCATGTCACAGGGCGTGTCAGGCCGTGTTCAGCATTTTTCTGGGCAAATCAGAGTCGTTCGTTTTCCTTATCCTAGATCCAATGGTCCAGGCTCTTCCCTGCTGATATAAGGCCGAGAATGGGGGATAACTTCCTTCATTTTATTCTTCTTCTTCTCAGAGAGAGAGGGGGCAAGGGAAGGAAAGGGAGGAGAAAGCCAGCTGTTGGAGGAGATACGGAGTGTTGAGCCAAGATCCGAGATCGGATTCGTGGAGGCAAAGCCGAGGCGGTGATTTCCATTCGGCTAGGTCATGGCTCCAAAGAGATCTTCAAGGGTAACGATCTCCTTCTTGGACATCGAAGTCATTTCTTTATGCATATGCATGGAATCCTCCACCAAGAGGTGGATGTCGTAAGTGATTCCTTGGTTGAGTCTGCATCTAGAGCCGGAAGTGTGGAGTACGGCATAGGTATGTTGTGTGAATCCCATCTGGACGGTTCGTCTGGATTGGTGATGAGTCTGGGTAAACCGGAGAAAACTTCGTGTATTTGATATTTGTGTATACTTTGTAAGTATGGATGTTTTGTATGGATGTATGGATCTTGGATGCTTTGCGTAAGCTCCTTGTGGTGTGATCGTTGTGAGCGCTAATCACTCTGGGAGAGCGAAAAGATGCGGCTAATCAGGAGGGAATGCCGACCCACGTCTAGTGGTGCGCTACTGACGGTTTGAGCATGGGAAAGGCTGACCTGCCCTGGTTGTTTTGGGAGGTCGATTGGTGGCAATGTTTGGGAGGACACGAGGTAGACCCTACTTATTGCAACACAGTTGTGGGTTGATCTATTATTGCTCAAGTTTGTCATGAGATTATCACCTCTGAGTGGTTTGGGCAGAATGCTCCCAGTCTACGGGTTGGGGTGACTAGGACCGGCCAGCCAACAAGTTAATAATTCTCTGATCATTGGTGTTACCACAGAGTTCGGTACACCATAAGGTACCTTGAGTGCACAGAGCGCCTGGTTGTGACCGGCATTTGTGATAGTGTTGTGCCTGAGAGCACTTGTTATTATTGCTAGATATTATAATTTCAATGCATACAGGGAAGGAACCACTGCCCCGGGTAAGGGGTAGGGTCGTTATAATTGGTCAGCTAATGCTGACCGTTGCTTTGGTAACCTCTCTTGGGGTGGATGATTATTTGCAGGTGTTGGTGGATTAAGTGAATTGCATTGAGCTGAGTAAAGTCTTGCTGCGAAGGCCCTTGAAGGCCGTTTGAAAAATGTTTGGATTTCATGTGTGGTCGGCCTGCGTGCCGATGTATGAAATTGTATATTTTATAAAGAGCAACTTGTAAGGCCTTAAGGCCATGGCCGTGTGTGTTGTATACATTCCTGTTATATATAACTGTGGAGTTTATATATTTAGTGGACATTTGATGGGATGAGTTCATATAACTTAAACTGCTGCGCTAGAATGTGTTGAGTTAGGATACGAGTTGAATGAGATTTTGATTTCCACACGTAATTCCGTCATTTGTCTGTGAAATATGGCATGGGGCCCTGGCCGGACCCACTGTTATATTCCATGTGACGGATGGAGGCGTTACAAAGTTGTATTAGAGCCAGTTTGAGATTTTTGGGAGGGAGAACATAATTGAACTCACGAATGTCCACTAGGAATGTTATACATGTACGTGAGAAGCGTCACCATGTATTCAATGTATAATTACCGTTATGAAATGGATGATTCATGGTGTTTTGTACATTGATAGGTGGCGAGGAGTGGTGCTAGGCAGTCTGAGCCCCAGCGATCGGATGAGAGTGTGGCACCAGTTGAAGCGCCTACGCCTCCCTCGGCGGAGACCATACGTGTGGTGACTGAGACGGTGCTTGCAGTGTTACACGCACAGGCTACTGGACAGGCAAGTCCTGCATGGGTGCCAGTATGTCCTAGTGCAAGGCAAGAGCATGCTGAAGTTGTGATGGCTGAGCAAGTAGTGGACGAGCAGTTGAAGCGATTTATGGAGTTTCATCCACCTACGTTTGGTGGAGCAATTTCCCCAATGCAGGCGTAGGATTGGCTTGCAAGAGTGAAGAGGATCCTGACTGCAATCAGGACCGCGGAGGCGCAGAAACTAACCTTAGCCACGTTTCTCTTAGAAGGCGATGTGCGGCTTTGGTGGGATGACGTGGAATTGCATCACTTGGCAAGGCGAGGATTGGAAGAAATATTGATCGAAGAATTTTCACAGTTATTTATGGCCAAGTATGGGCTAGTGTCGCAGCAGATTACCATGGAGAATGAGTTTCAACGTTTGGTGCAAGGTGAGCATGATATTGATACTTACCTACATGAGTTTACCAGACTGGGGCGTTATGCGGGGTCTACCTTCGCTTAGGAAGCAAGAAAGACAAATCATTTTTATGAGGGACTACGTGACGAGTTATGGTTGGCACTCCCCAGTTCAGTGAACAAGGGCTTTCAAGCATTGGTAGATACAACCCGGGCGCTGGAGACGGATTTAAAACGGGTACACGAAAAGAAGAGCCTGGAATTGGAGAAGCCAGAATTCAAAGTTCTGCAGTCAGAACAGTCGGAGTTTAGGAGACGAGATAAGAAAAAGTTCAGGCCTGCTGAACCAACTCTGTCTATTGTTTCTTCGGGAGCAACTTATGGACAAGGATGTGTGGAGACACGTATGTGTTTTTAGTGTGGAAGGCAAGGACATTTAGCCAACAATTGTTGGAGTGAAGCTCCAATGGGTGAGAAAAAGATAGGTGCGTCTTATGAAGAAAAGGGTAAAGCAGTGGCTGAGTCATCTGCATCCCGGACGCAACCTCGACTGCATAATCTGGAAGTGCAAGAGCCGCAAAGCTCAATTGGTGAAATTCGGCCTTGTGTGTTTAATTTGGAACTCCAAGAGGCTATGAAACATTATATGCAAAATGATGAGAGTGAGCGGAGGTAAGCATCGAATCGTGACCCGTACTACGACTACTGTTGTATATAAGAATGAATAATGAGATGGTTGTGGACATATCTGTTGTATGTCGCGTTGAATGATGAAATGTTGGTGCACATATTTTTTGATGACATATGTATATAATGTTTGGACCTATCTCACTAGATGAAATTGGGGATGGATATGCACATGTGAGAGATATGTATGTGTGTATGTTATGAATATGATGTTTGTTTTGTGCGATGCCTTGGGGCAAGACAAGCTGCGGCCTCTGAGCTCTAACCCGGCTCGCTTTATTCGAGTGATCGGCTGCTGATGGTGCAACAAGAAGTGCTCAGATGAGAGCTTGTAGTTGAGCCAATTTCGGGACGAAAATTTTTTAAGGAGGGGAGGATTGTAATACCCCAAAGCCCAATTTGGGTAAAGATTGGGTCACACGGCCTGGGACACAGGCGTGTCCCAGGGCGTGTCGTGCTCGGGTCGACAAACTGTGCATGACGATCGTCAAGCGGTAAGCAAAGGGAGTACACGGCATGTGATACGGGCGTGTCACAGGGCGTGTCCTTTGCGGGATTCAGCCGGGGATGCGTGTGCCTGAGGACACGGGTGTGTCCTGGCGGACACGGCCTAGGACACGGTCGTGTCCCATGGCCGTGTCCCGCTCATGTGAGGTGAGGTTGTGTTGTGTGATGTACACGACTGCTAAACACGGGCGTGTCGGGCATGACACGGGCATGTAGGGTGTGACACGGGTGTGTCACATGGCCGTGTACTGGTTGGATTTGAGTCGATTGTATGTCGCTCATGGGACACAGCCTGTGATATGGGAGAATCACAGGGCGTGTCAGGCCGTGTTCATCCTTTTTCTGGGCAAATCAGAGCCGTTCGTTTTCCTTATCCTGGATCTAATGGTCCAGGCTCTTCCCTGCTGATATAAGGCCGAGAATGAGGGATTACTTCCTTCATTTTATTCTTCTTCGTCTTCTCAGAGAGAGAGGGAAAGGGAAGGAAAGGGAGGAGAAAGCCAGCTGCTGGAGGAGCTGCGGAGTGCAGAGCCAAGATTCGAGATTGTATTCGTGGAGGCAAAGCCGAGGCGGTGATTTCCATCTGGCTAGGTCATGGCTCCAAAGCGATCTTCAAGGGTAACGATCTCCTTATTGGACATCGAAGTCCTTTCTTTATGCATATGCATGGAATCCTCCACCAAGAGGTGGATGTCGTAAGTGATTCCTTGGTTGAGTCTGCATCTAGAGCCGGAAGTGTGGAGTACGACATAGGCATGCTGTGTGAAGCCCATCTGGACAGTTCGTCTGGATTGGTGATGAGTCTGGGTAAACCGGAGAAGACTCCGTGTATTTGATATCTGTGTATACTTTGTAAGTATGGATGTTTTGTATGGATGTATGGATCTTGGATGGTTTGCGTAAGCTCTAGAACTCAATAGATTTATTGTTATAAAGAGTTTTATAAGGCATTAAGACTTCTATCTCCTTGACTTGCCTTTTGGCAAGAATTCTGCTCTTCTTTAGAGCATCTAGGAGTAGTCCATACTCATCAATCAATTGATTGACATCAATCTCAGATTCTGAACAATGTTTATCATAGGATGAAGATGCACCAGTATCTGGACTGGTCTCACAGTCAGAGGAAGATGCAGAATTGAAAATAGGTTGTAACTTGATTGATTCTGAATCTGGCTGACTTCTTTCTTCTTCAGTCATTGCCATCATACCATGGCATCCATAGTCTTCTTCGTCCACCTCGTTGTCACTGTCTGATTGTGACAGAGGGGCCCTGATTCCTGTCCTGTCAGCAGGATATTCCTCTTCTTCTTCTAGATCGGCAGTAACAGATATCAGCCCTATATAGGCTTCTTCCTCTTCATCTTCAGATTCTGAGGAGGAAGAATCTGTCCAGCTTCTCTCCTTCTTAGCCACAAAGGACTTCTCCTTCTTCTTGTCCTTGTTGTGATGGTGATGCTTTTTTTTCTTCTTCTTCATCTCATCTTCTTCCTTTCTTTTGACTGGGAAGTCAACAATAACATGTCCAGTCTTGCTGCAATAATAACAGATAACATTAGAAGAAATTTGTTTGCTAGTTTTAGGGACATACCTGTCATCCATGGATGACTTCCTATGATAAGATGATGAAGATGGCCTACTCCTCCAGTCCTTCTTCTTTATGAACTTCTGAAATTGCCTGGAGAAGGCAGCTAGATCTTTATCAGATGTGTGGTTATCTGATGAGCTTGGCTCAGAATTTTCTGAGCTAGATTCTGCTTCCCTCCTTGGTGGTGAGGGAGTCTTTCTTTTGCTTCTTCTTGGGGCTTCTACCTTGAATGCCACAGATTTGTCCTTGGACTTGAATTGGCTGCTCTTCTCCTCTTCTTGTCTAGCAGCCAGCTGTATTTCATAGGATTGCAGCTTTCCAAAGAGTGTTGGTGAAGGAGTGTTTGCTAGCTTAGCCATTTCCCTAATGGCGCAAATCCTGCTGTCCCAATCTCTAGTGAGAGATCTAAGGAACTTGACATTCAGCTCATAATTGTTGAAGACCCTACCATAGGTTCTTAGTTCATTGACTGTCCTAAAGAACATTTCAAAACACTCAACAACTTTTTTAGACTTGCTTTGCCTGAAGGCCTCATACTCTTGATTGAGCATGGACTTTCTATCATCTCTAACTTCTTCAGATCCTTCCATGTAGTCCATAAGGGTGTCCCACATTTCCTTGGAGGTCTTGTAGTGTACAAGATTTTGGAAGGTTGAGTCATCAATGGCACTAGCTATAATATTTTGTGCCCTTTTGTCCATGGTGGACAGAATCACTTCATCTTTGTCCATTTCTGAATATGCCTTAAGCACTCTCACAAGTGGATCTATGGTGGAAGCATTTGTGGGGACAAAGGGGCCTTCCACTACTGTTACATAGATCCTAGGGTCAGATGCTTCTATGGACAGTCTGACCCATTGCTTCTATAGGCCAAATCTTTCCTTCCTGCAGATGGGAAGCTTCATGGTCCCTAGCTCCTTATAGTTCATTCATGACCCCATAATTTTATCTTATAGCTAACCTTGGAGGTATACTCAGATTGTTAAATCCTTTTTGAGCAACCTCCCTCTGATATCACTTAAAAGTTGTTTAACTAAAGGTTAGCTAATCACCTAGAGGGGGGGGGTGAATAGGTCTTTGAAATTTTATTATTTATTTTGTTTATTTCAACTTTATCTATCTAGAGCTTGTCCTTAGCTCCCACAATAAGAATGAAAACAAGCAACACAGCAAACACACAAAGATTTATAGTGGTTCTCCAATTGGGTATATCCACTTTCCCTCCCACCTATCCAACTTATTTGTTGGACTAGGCAAAAACTCCACCACTATGCTCCTCAGAGCTTACACCTCAGGCCCTCATCCATATATACAGATTGTTCACAGAATCCAAACTCAGAACCACAAGGGTTCCTATCTCACAGCCATGCAGAGCTCCTACAGCTCAGTGATCCAATGATCACCTACCTCAGCCTTATTTCTAAGGCCTACAACTCCGACACTTCAGCCCTACAGCTTCAAGCACACAACCCTACTCTCAGAGTGTTGCAGCACTCCTACAACTCAGTACCCTTTCAGGTACCTATAGCTCAGCCTCCTACAAGGCCTAAAACTCAGTGACAGACTTGTCACCTACAGCTAAGTGACTCTCTAGTCACCTACATCAAGCACAAGGCCCTACACTCAGGCTGGGAGGACAACCCTATCTCAGATCCATACTTGGATCCTACCATAGAGAGCAGTACTCTCCTACCTCAGGCAATAAAGCCCTATAGCTGATCAGATCCACACATGGATCCTACCTCAGTACCCAAACAGGGTACCTACCTTAGTGACTAATTAGCCACCTACCTCGAGCACAAAGTGCCCTACACTCAGATTCAGATAAACTGAATCCTATAGGAAGAGAATACAGAATAATTAAGAAAAATAAAATAACTGACTCAGAGATGAATCTCTGAGTCTACCTTGCTGGATTGAGCAGATATCAGTTCAGCACTATTGTTGTAGAAGAAATTAGTCCTCTTCTATAGCTAACTCTTTTCTATTACACAGATGAACAACTAATAACTTGCTGAATGGATGAATCAGCTTCTCTATTCTAGAAAGAACTATCTCGCTAAGCTTGAAGAGCTTCAGCTATCTTCCTTTGCCTTTCAGTTATTCTCTGCTGGACTTGAGCTTTCAAGTTTAATGGAGAAGAAGATGTACAGCCACCTTTTAATTTCTTTCTGTATTTCTTGTGTTTGTTCTCCATTTTTTCGTTGTTTTTTTGTTTAATCTATTTCGTTGTGTTTCCCTAATCCTTTTTTCCATTTTATATGCATTGATTTGAATCAACGACACAATTGTATGTGGGCCCAGCTAAGGATTGGTGAGCCCCATCTCCTTCAAAAAAGGACAAGGCAGATTTTGGCGCCACAGCAACTTTCCCGCAATGGCTACATGTAAATTGACTTTGATGACGTCAGCAATGGTCATCACCATCTGGACTTAGAAAATATTCCAGAAATCCATAAAGCGTTGAGTGATGTTAAGTCACTCAACGCCATCTGTCTTGGCACACAACGCTTCTGGACTTGTGAATTTTCTCTGGAATTGTCTCAATGGTTCTGTCTCAGCAGTCTCAGGAGTTCTTATTAATAGCTGAGACAAGCTTCAGCTATCTCAGTGCTTTCTGTCTCAGCGGTCACAGCGATTTCAGCTGTTTCTTATTAACAGCTGAGACAGGCTTCTGTCTCAGCTCTTTCTTCTCAGCAGTCTCAACAATTTATTCTCAACTGTTGAGACAACCTTCTGTCTAAGTGCCTTCTTCTCAGCGGTCTTAATGCTTTCTTTTAAGCTATCTCAGTGCTTCCTTCTCAGCTATCTCAGCTGTCTCAGCACTTTTTGCCTTTGTCAGTTTTTCGGGCTTTAGCTGCATTCAACGATCTTTGGGTTGAGCTTAACGAACTCTGATCTTCTCAATGGTCTCAGTGCTTTTTGCCTTAGCCAATTTTTCTGGCTTTAGCGTGGCAAGTGTTGAGCTGAGCTCGACAATCTATAAGCTGAGCTCGATGAATTATAAATTGAGCTCGACGAACTTCAAGCTGAGCTCGATGAATTTTGAATGCTGAGCTCTTGATCTTATCCCAAGGAATGTTGAGTTGAGCTCAACGACCAACGAGTTGAGCTCGACGATCTGCGAGCTGAGCTCGACGAACTGAGAGCTGAGCTCGACGAATTTTGAGTTTACTGCCAAAATCATTTTTCTTCACCTGTCCAATAATGGACAACCTGCATGCATGAAATAAAGCACATATCAAATACATTATGCTCTTTAGCATGATTGGTGATGCATCTTCAAATCCTGAGGAACATTGTAGGGCACAATTCCCAACAGTGTTCTTGACCCAGATTACCTTAGGTCCTAATTTTCTGTCATAATTAGTAGAAATATAAGAATATTCAGGTTAATTTTTATATCCAAGTGGATGATATCTCCTAAGAGGAATGGACCACTCAGTAAAAGGATTTAACAATTTTTGAGTTTGATAATTCTTTTGAAAAGAAGTAAAATTTATGTTTGAAAAATTTAAGTTCAACGAATTATTCTGTTTTTGTCGAGCTCCGTTCGACGAATAATAGTGATTTTGTCGAGCACCATTCCCTGGATAGTTATAATCATTTCCTATGTTCAGCGTTCGTCTATCTCTGTTCGACGAATAATAGTGATTTCGTCTATCTCGGTTCGACAAATTCTGTTGAACATTATTTTTCTGGAACTCTTTATTCTGTTTTAAAAAGGATTTTGATTTATTTTCTGGTACATTAAAGAATTCAGTGTCTTTATCTGTAATTTCTAATATTTCTTTTCCTTTAGCAGTTATAAATTTTACAGGAGTAGTTAAAATATTTCTCTCAAGAATTAGAGGTTGACTAGATGATGCTCCTAAGCCTACTCTGCCATTTAATCTGGCATTGGATGTGCTTGTAATATTCACCAGTTTGATACTTCTCCCATTAAGAGTTTCTTCAAACCTCTTAGCCTCAGATAATTTTTTTTCTAGAGAAACTATTTGTTCCTCAGAAATTTTCAATTCTTCTTTAACTTCAATATTTTCTGAAGATAGATTTTTTAATTCAGCTAAGTTCTCTCTGAGAACTTTTATTTTCTTCTCAGATTTTATCAGATCTTTACAAAGCAATTTAAAAGCTATTTTGAATTGATCTGATGTAAAATCAAAAGTTGAAATTACCTGGTCTTCTTCAGACTCAGATTCAGAATCAGAATTGCTGTTTGATGCATTGATTGCCATCATACAGACTTCTTTAGCATTTGATCCATCTTCATCTTCACTTGAACTGGATGAAGATTCAGTGTCTGACTCACTCCATGTTTCAGCTACAAAGCCTTTCCCCTTCTGTCTGTATTTATCAGAAGATGATTTGTTTGAATATTTCTTAAAGTCTTGCACCTTCTTCTTATCTTCCTTCTGATTTTCAGGACATTCTGGGAGAATGTGTCCTGATTTCCTGCAACCATAACAAATAATTTCCTTAGTATGTGTTTTGTCATACCTTGGTTTTTCCTTGTTTCTGGAAAATCTTCTCCTGAAGTCTTTCCTGGCCATTTTTTAAAATCTTTTAGCCAAAAGACTCATGAGTTCTTCATTCTCTAGAAGTTGTTCTTCCTCTTCAGTTTCTTGGAAAGCAATACTCTTGTCCTTCTTCAATGAGGATAAGGTAATTTGTTCAGCTTCTCTCGTTTTGATGAGCTTCTCATATGATTTGAGCTTGCCCAACAAAGTTTCTGTTGAGATCTCATTCACATTATCAGCTTCTCTAATTGGCTAAATTCTTGAATCTCATGAGCTAGGGAAACACATGAGAATTTTGTCATTTACTTCTGTCAATGTAATATCTTTCTCCAAGGTTTTTAGTTCATTGATTATGAGACTGAGTCTTGAATATATATCAGCAACAGATTTAGTTTCTCTCTTTTTGAAATTCTCATATTGAGAAATCAGGTGAGATCTTCTATCGTTTCTTTCATCTATTGATCCAACTACCATTACAGTATATTCATAGCCTTTGCATCAGCAATTTTTACTTTTCTCCGAGCCTCTGTCCATTCTGGTGGATGTGTAGCACTGATGTTTGGTGCTGTCAGTGGTAGAGGTGGACCTGTCAAAATTGAATTGTAGATATCCTCATTAATAGAATTCATATATAACTTAATCTTTGCTTTCCACAGTGCAAACTTATTAAGATTGCGAACATGAGGTCTAGTGCTTGCATACTCCTTATTTTGTGCCATGATAAATTTATCAGAGATCTAAAAAAACTTCTAGGTAAAATAATATCTATCAGGATCTGTTGGTTCGAGTGTTAGCCTATAAAACCACCAACCTCTCTCTAATACCAATTGAAAGTGAAGTGATAGATCTAACTTTACTCTAGAGGGGGGGTGAATAGAGTATTTTAAAAAACTTTAATTTATTTTTATAGCAGTTTTAAAAATAGTGATATATATAGATAGATAATATTCACAGCACAAATAAAAAGCAATCAATGACAAACGACATAAGGATTTTATAGTAGTTCCCCAATAAATCTGGGTACGTCTACTCTTCTACCACCCTGGTAGGAATCCACTACAGGTTTTTGATCAGGTGCTCTGTCACTAGAAGATCTATTTTCTAAGGAAGATCTAGCAACCCTTTAGGCTTTTGATCAGGTACCCAAAAAACAAACTTAAGTCTTTTGATCAGGTGACTTATGAACCAAGTGTTAACTTTTGAAGAGACACTACTAGAAAAATGAGTATTAGCTACACGTTTTTTGCCAGGGTCAAAATTCGTGGCTAATAGTTAAGTATTATCCACGAATCATATTTCGTGGCTAATAATTAAGTATTAGCCACGGATAACAAATTCGTGGCAAAAAATTAAACCATTAGCCATGGCCTTGACGAAATTGTGGCTAAACAAATATTATAAAAGTTATATATATTCCCTGCCCGACTCCTCACTCTGAAAATATTAAATACCTAGCTGCTCCTATCGCCTTTTTCCCGATTGGCTCCTCCCGGCGGCCTCCTCCCCTCGCTCAGCTACCAAACACTAGGAGTCTATTCCCACGGTTCTCTCTGTGCCCTACTCTGTTGCTCAGTCCGCCTCTACACAAGCCCGTCGCCATCGTTGCCTCTACATAAGCCTGTCGTCACCCGCTGCTTCTTTCTCCAACCTCATCTTCATCCACGGCAGCAAGTGCGCTGCAGTGGCTTCTCCGCTTCCTCGTAGTCCGATGGCAGTACTTGTTCTCCACCTCTCCTCCAGATTCAAAGAGTGAGTGCCCCCAATTCTCCACTTCCGGACGCAGGGAAGCTCTTCCCTTTTCGGCTTTTCCTGTTTTCCAGATCCATATATAAGATCTCCACTTCTCTAGTTCTCCTCCAGATTTCAGTATTAAGGTGATCATTTCGATTTCATTTTTTTGTCCTAATCACTTTTCTATAGCAGATTCTGTGATTGTTAAGCAATTCTAAGGGCTTTGCTTTTTTGTAGATCTGCTCAACCTATATTATAAAATATTGAACTAATATTCTTGGAGTTGATAAATAATGTATTGTAATGCATTATACTTCATGTTTGTTTGATTGTCCAACCTTTTTTGAACTTATGAGCAATCGATAAAAAAATAGGACTTGTTATATGCTTTAAATTTTGGTAGATTGTTATAATTTAGCTAGTAGATCCAATTTTAGGCACTGCAATATTTTTTTCTTCAGTAAAATGAATGAATGGTTGTGGGTCTTCCTGGTAGTGCTGGTCATTTTTTCATTTGTCATCGATTACATGACCAGTTATATGTTGGTAAACCCTCATACTAATTGTTCTCAACAAACTGCTACACTGTCCAAAGAGTTGGATGAAAGCATGCAGAGCAAGGCTTTATTCATGAAACCCTAATTTGCATAATGCCTTATGAATCCCTAATTTTTTTTAAATTTGTGTAAGTTACTGTAAAGAAAATTGCTTGCTTCTCAACATAGCAGCTGAAATAATGGGACCACATACACATGTATATGTATGTGTGTCTATATATATAGGGTTGTTTACCGGGACCTCTACTATAAGTTTGCATATTTTGATGTTGAGGAAAATTATGTAGTAAATGAGTCTAAAGATGACGATTTGTTTGTTGGTGATGCTACTGGAAAGGACAATAGGATCATCTTGTTAAAGGAAGAGGTAATTATTTTCTTAAGTGTGATACTATGTGTATGTTGTTTGCACTGACACATTGTAATTTTGTTTAATTTATGTAAAGATCGCATATTTTTCTGGACAAACGGTCTCTATTTTGGAAAATTTTGACATTTGCTCTTATTTTTTGGCCATTACTCATTATGCTTCCTCGTCCATTCCTGATTTTTGGAAGTATTGGATGTAAAAAAAAAATTAGTATTTACTAGGTGAACTCTCTTAGAAGAAGGATTACAGAACTTGAACAACAAATTATTTACTCAAGATCTTTGACCAAAAATATTGGAGATAATGGTAATGAATATTTTCCTTTGATTTGTATTCCTTTAGACTTTAATAATTCCAACTTAATTTTTTCTCTCAAAAACAACAGCGTTGAAGAACTTTTGCTACTTAGGCCCAATTTTTAAACCATATGTACCTGGTTCATGAGTTGCAGGAGATAAAATTTGGACTTCCAAAGATCGACTATCCCTCAAAAATTCTGAGCAGGATGCCATGTTGAAAGTAAATGTATTTCTTTATTCTAATAAATGTATTTCTAATGAACTGATGAGAAGTTGTATGATAATACTAATAAGTTGAAAATAGGCGCTTTGCAGGCGATCCGTGACCTTCGGAGCATGGTTGAGCCAGCAAAGACTGTGTGTGTGTGTGTGTGTGTGTGTGTGTGTGTGTGTGTGTGTGTGTGTGTGTGTGTGTGTTTATATGTGCATGTGTGTGTGTGCTTTTGTTTGTGTATGTGTACGTGTATGTGTGTGTTTTGATTTTGTATCTGTGTATGTGTGTGTGTGTGTTTGATTTTGTATGTGCGTATGTTTGTGTTTTTTGTGTGTGTATGTGTATGTTTGTGTGTGTTTTTTGATTGTGTATTTGTGTATGTGTGTGTTTCTATTTTGTATGTGTGTATGTGTGTGTTTTTTTATTGAGTGTTTTTTGATTGTGTATGTGTATGTGTGTGTGTACGTGTATGTGTGTGTTTTATCAAGATGGAGTTCCTCCTTTTTGATATGTTGTCATTGTATCCTATTTGCCCTTTCTCTCTCTCAACATTGTCACTATCATATAGATGCATGCATGTGCACATAAGGAGAAACTAACCAAATTCTTGCGTGTATGTGCAACCAGTAAGGATGTTGATCTTTCCTACCGGACTAATAACTAACAAAGACTAAGCAAATATTTTTTTCACCAATTTGCTCATTTCATTACCCATTTAAAAGGTTGTTTTAACATATTTCTCTTGCACATTTAATTCGTGCAAGTATCTAATACTTGAGTATTTGAGTACATATATTCCATACTAGTCGACTATTTTTTAAATTATGTTTTAAAAAAATTAATTTAGTAGGAAGATTTTTATTTTCTGTTTTAAGTGTGAAAGATTTATTATTTCTTTTGTGCTTATGTAGGGACATTTGATGGCATTTGCATATGGTTCTCTGCCCTTCCTCTTTTATTTAGTGAATGTAACTGATTGTGGAGTTGAAGATAAAGATTTGCTCATGTTATTGCTGTGCATAAGCGTACATTTTGTTAACATGCCCAGGCCATTGCAGTCATCATTATAGTTTTTTCCTGTTATTCTATTTCTTGTTCTTTTGTTGTCAATAAAGATTCAAACATATTTTTATCCATTACTAGTCAGCAAAAGCCTCC
The DNA here is from genome assembly GCA_039583875.1 of Platanthera guangdongensis. Taxonomy (NCBI): domain Eukaryota; kingdom Viridiplantae; phylum Streptophyta; class Magnoliopsida; order Asparagales; family Orchidaceae; genus Platanthera; species Platanthera guangdongensis. Next base: position 81,719,095 of record CM077158.1, read on the forward strand.
AAATTTTGTTATTCTAGGATGATCCAGTGAACGTTGTTCAACCATACCTCATGGATGTGTTGGAGCTGCAAACTTATTCTTGGTAGTGAGACCATCTTCTATGGTTATACATTTCTTTATTTTTTTGTATCAAATCGCTGTACTGAATCTTATAAATGGTCACTTGCTATGGAGCATAGAACACCAAGGCCTCTTTGATTTCATAATTCTGTCAGCTTTTCTGAAGATCCTTGTATAGTTCATCTTGCAGCTGCTTATGATGGTTGGTAAGGAAAACTGTGTAGTTTTTTGTGTGGTAAAATTTCATTATGTTGTTATGCTATTTACTTCACACATACTGATTGTGTTTTTGTTTATCTAAAGTGGAAGACCTTTTTAGTCTGTAGCATAAAAACAATGTCCTTATTGATGAAAAATGTTTTGTAAATTTTTATCATTCAGTGTTTCGTTGATATTATTTGATATATTTATTTTTCTCTCCAAGGTTGCATGTGATTTGTTTCGCTTTTTCTTAGCAAACTTCGGAGTTCACTTTGGCTTCAGTTTAAGCCCCATCACATTGCTGCTGGCACAGCATGTCTTGCTACTTGAAAAAAAGATGATAATGCAGCAATGTCAAAAACCGATGGCCCTCTTTCCTATAATCTCTTAAATTCCACGTGAAGCCATCTGCTTTGAGTGTAAATCAACCAATTTTATATTACCATGGATTTAAGAATACTGTTGAAATAAGTTGTATGAGGGCTCATCCAATAGCTCATTGGAGAGTCCATTTCTATTTAGAGTTTAGCCACTCATCTTAGCATAGAGTTGAGCCTCCACTTTATAAATATTTGTATACTCTTGTAATAATATCTGTGAAGAAGGAAATAATAAATTATTCTATTTTTTTCTCTCAATTAATGTGTTTTTATATGATATCGAATCTGATTCATTCGATTTGGGTCTTACACAATTGAGCGTGTATCTCATTAATTTACAGTTGTAATTATTTGCAACTGTATTACAGTATTTTGAATGTGTTTTTTTTAAAAAAAATAAATTAGTATTTGTCACGGCATGTAACTGTGGCAAATAGTTTTTTTTAAAAATGATGAGTTCTCTTTTAGCCAGGGTTTCATACCGTGGCTAATAGTTGGCTTATTTGCCACGACATTTTTTACCATGGCTAATACTATTTGCTACGACCAATTCATGGATTAAAAGTTTTAGCCACGTCGACTTTAGGCACGGAGTTTTCCCGTGGCTAGACCGTGGCTAAAACGTTTTAGCCATGGTTTTGGACTTTTGCCAGGGAAATTTGCCCTGGCCAAAAGTCTAATTTTTAGTAGTGGGAGTTAGAACCTTGTACACAGTTTAAGAATAAACTAAAGAGTTAGATATTATCTTCTCTGTCAAGTATCTCTGAGAATACTTAGTGGATGATTTTGCAAAAAGCTCCCCTTAATTTGAATAGAGATTGTGATCAAGGGAGGATACTTTTCTTCAGGGTGTAGGCCTTCTTGTATGTTGTTACTCTCCAGTAGATGTTTGAGACAGAGATGTATTAAGATGTCTCTTAAGGAGAGTCTGAAGCAGAATATATGTATATCTATGTATCTCTGTGTGTAAAAATCTGTTAGTGCAGCAATCTTATATATATATATATATATATATATATATATATATATATATATATATATATATATATATATATATATATTGTCAAGGAAGAATTCAATATTTGAAATAATCAATTTTTGAAATGTCTGAAAAATCTCTTGCGAATTTGTAACTGCCTTGGAATTAATTAGATTTAAAACTCTGTGATAAATCCATATTTAATGCTGTCTTAAACGGCTATATTTGTTAGAATATTTTGCATTAAATATCTGAGTTATAACTGACAGTTGTCAAGCATTTAAAATAATTCTACCTTCTATAATATTGAAACTGCCTGATCGTCTAATTCAGCAAGACTTTCATCAAACTGAGCTTGGATTTCATCGAACTGAGCTTTCACAGACTGAATTTCTTTTTTCGTCGAGCTGAGCTCAAAGTTCGTCGAACTGAGCTCAGAGTTCGTCGAACTAAGCTCAGAGTTGAGATCTGAGTTAGTCGAATTGAGTCCTGAGTTTGTCAAACTGAGCATCTTCTGGAATGCCTTCTGAAACAACTCTGGAAACAAAATATGACCCTAGTCTATACAAGTTGGGTCACAATAAAAATCCTAATAGTAATCCTATCCCAAATCAGTAATAAGAAGTTCTAATACCCCTATGCCCTCAGGAGACTTCACTCCTCTCCCTTAGCCCCAGTCAACCCTATACACACCCTCTGTTGGAGCTCCACCTCGCCAGCGAAGCATACCTGAGCTCTACCACCACTCACCACCGCTTATGGTTGATTTCGCTGAGAGCTCCCGGAGACCCCCCACGAGAGGTGGGGCCTTCTCCTCTACTTCCACCTCACCTTCTGAATGAGTTACAAGCGCGTTTCGGCCGCCAAAGCACTGTCACCGTCACCCTACACTTGGTTCAGAAATAGAAAAATTGCTCTGGAGGTGGCCGGCGGCGCCAGGCCGTCGGACCACTGCCATAGGAAGCGTCGACCCCAACGAGTCAGCTGGGATAGAGCCACAGCCGACCTGTGGCCAGCCACCAGCGATAAGAACCCACAAGTTGACAGGTACACGTACAGGAAATGGAAAACTTTATAAAACTTTATAAATTTATTAAATAAAGGCTTTTGATTTTTATGAGGGACCTAGAGGGCTCTGATGATAAATCTTTGAACATGAAAAATGTTTCTTTTGAGGATATCTACACCTAAACAAATTGAGATTTTTCTGACAAATTTGGTATTTTAAAAAATTGAAATAGAGTTTGTTAAGATGATTTAAGGGCCCTAAATTGCTCACAAAAATCTAATAAATTTTCCAAAGATAGTTAGAGTCCTCATATATACTTTATAATGATCTAGAGATTTTTAGTTAAGCTTTGATATTTTTCAAGCATTTAAAATTATGAAATTCACTTTTGGAAATTAATAGAGGCAAATTCCTCCAGTCAAAATCTCTTAAAATCATATGGTTGATTTGTATTTACTAAAGGCATATCCCGATGAACTTTGAGAATTTTTTCGTGCATTCCTACTATTTTTGAGATTTTAATTTATGCACACGCATGCATGAAAGTTAAGATAAAATTATTCGATCAAAATACCATATTGTTTTGAGAGATCCTTAAATGGCTAAATATATGTATTGGAAATGTTTGGAGAATTTTTGAGGCATTCCTGACATTTTAATAAATTGAAATAACTTGAGCTTAATTTAAAGATGCTAGAAGCTATGTAAGATCTCGAAACAATGTAAATTATTTTGAGAAAGTTTGTTTTTTTACATTTAAACTCACTATCATGATTTTGTGATTTGAAATATGACTTATTTTTAAATATAGAAATAAGAGTTTATTCAAGGCAAAATAAATTATCGAAGCTCAAATTACTCGAGGAATTCATGGGGTTTATGTTAGAGCAATTTTAACCTTTGGTTCTGGTTTCATCAATTTTCGAGTCTTTTGATAATTATTGTATAAAAAGGATTAAATCAAAAGAAATAATATTGGGCTTGATTTGCCCCGATGTGAGCAAATGTGGTTAAATGATCTTGTGTTAATCCTCCTGTGGATATTTTAAATCTCGACAATTAAATATGGTGTTTATAAAAAGCTTTGCCATTATAATGATAATATGCTCTAACATATCAACACAAATTCGACAGGCTACCCTAAGAAGGTGCAACTTAAGCAATTATCGGGCCCAAATATGGTGATAAAACCAAATATGTTATAATACTAAGAAGACTCCTATAACAAAGTAATGAACTTGTCTCCTGTGAATGAAGATAGAACTGAATTTGTCTCCTATGAACGGAGATGGAATTGAACTTGACTCCTATGAATAGAGATGAAACTAAACTTGTCTCCTATGAATGAAGATGGAACCGAACTTGCCTCCGATGAATAGAAATGGAACTGAAGAACTGAAATTTTCTTATTTTGCTTTTTATTCAGTAGTTTAGTTACTGCATTTTCTTTCAGTACTGTTTTTTATTTTAGTTTTGTACTTATTTATCGTTCAATTTAGTTTAGCATTTTATTATTTCAATTTATTTCAGTTCAACATTTTTATTTACTACAGTTCTTTCCAGTTTATTCAATTCATGAACTTAACTTTCAACAACAATTCATTTACAACACATTCCTACTGCAATATTACCAATGCCTTCATTTCTACACTTTATTTTGGGTCACGTTCGGCTAAGTGGTTTAGTTGGTTAAGCCCTAGTTAGGGTTATCTTAGAGATGTTGTATTCCTCCAAGTAATGGGCTCCCTCAATCGCTATGCTCATCGTCAAGAGTTGAAGCGCTGGGATCATGCAACATGCGAGACGACCGTCTGCCTGAATTATTTTTTGTCGAGTAGGGCATGCAGGCCACCATAGACCCGAATTGTGCCAGTTGTTTATTTATGGTAATGCTTGTGAATTGCCTGCTGTGAAAAGTGGCGGTAGATCATGTCCGTAGACCGAACATACTGATGCGGGAAGGTTGACGACTCTAAGCAGCAAGGAGATGTACACCCCGGGAGCTCGACTGTGTTTTATATGCCCCGCTGGGTCCCTCTACTTTTTGACCAAATTCAGTTATTGTCGGATGTCTCCTACGTCTAGGAGTACATGTGGTTATACATTGAGGCCTGAGTAGTGTAACACGTCTACACCTAGAAGTGGCAGGACCGGTCACTGTCACTGACCACAACATCGGTGAGGCCCACAAGGCTCGCTACTTTATTGGAAGAGAAGCAGTCAAACTATGTCGACATTGGATGTGATTGCAGGTTATGAACAACTGCGGTGTGATTACGGGTTAGGAACACCTACATGATTATGGGTATGGTTGTTGAGCTCTTTATGGAATAATTGATGCTTGTACTGATGTTTTTCTAGTTATATATTGCTATGTTTATTCAGCTTATGCTTCTAGCTTTACTTTCTATTTTATAAATATGTTGCTGCTAACTCCTTTTGCTTTGGCTATTGTTGATAGTGTTGAGACTCATTTCTGTCCCCAAGTTTAGGGATCTTAGGGAAGAGGTGTGAATCTACTTAGTCTTTTGACTAACGGGTTATTGTATAACCATTCAGAGGATGGAGCAGCGCGAGGCCCAGCGATCGCATCAGAGTGTACCCGTTATAGAGCCCACACAAACAAACGCACCGGTCTTGTCTCCAATCCTTAGAGATGTGAGCCCTAATCTTGATAGAAGCAAAAAGAGTATAGTAGTTTTTTTAGCCCAATGGGCCGCATGTATAAACTTATGGCGATGACCTTTCCTTATATATATAAATGTTGGTTTCTGAATTACTTCTGTTGTGATCTGATGTGATGTGATAAGTTTTCATAGTCTGATAAGACAATCATTCTATGCTTGAAGAGCGATTGTTGCCACTTGGAAAGCATAGGGTGGCAGTTTTCGGCAGTAAGGCCCGCTCTAACCAGACCCGATCTAAGGTTGAGGGGAGGGTCTTATATAACAAACATGGAGTTTTTTCCCATTGTTTGTGATATCATGACCAGCACAAAACGCACTCTGACTTTTGCTTTTAGATTGTTCATGAACATAAGCAAGAAGTGACCTTCAAGTGTCTCGAGCTTCAACCATGACAAAAGTGTTCAATAATTTTTTATAATTGCATGAACAACTGTGATGGCGATGATGAGTTCAATAAGTACTAGCATGAAACCACTTAATGTTATTCAACCATGATTTGGCATGCCGAGTAAAAAATTGCAAACTTGCAAAGGAACATATGAGTACAATGAATGTCATGTCCAAAAAACTAGATGAGTTGGTTGACAATGACAAGCAGCACAAGAATTATTATCTATATGAAAATGCAAATAATAAGACAGTCGTCAAGGATCCGCCAATGAAGAGACCAAAAGATGTCTCAAATGCACGTTTGAAAGACCATTGAGAGCGAGCAAACAAAATACCTTGTAATATATTATATTTCTATTTTAAATATGTTAAAGACAACCTCTTGATGTAAATCATAGTAATGCTCCATATTATAAATGTGTAACGGGAAAGAAAGCGGAGGGTAAGGGAAAAAGGTCATTAATGATATCACACCAAACACTAAAGAGCATGACTTCTTTGGCAGACCCAATAATGAGCAGCAAGCTTCTCCATTGTTGTTGGCATTGTGCTATATTTTTATTATACGTAGGATAAAATTGTTTGTTTTTTAATTGTTCTTATAATATTTTTATCCATCTACACCTTGTACATACAATACTGCATGTAACTATATTTTCTTGTTTTGACTGTACAACCATGAAATCAAATATAGCTAGGCAAGTGTGGTCCCCTAACATTTTAAAAAGTTTTTTGATATGTCCGAATACAACTTGTGTTCTCAATAGGGCTTGAATACATCTGAAATGCTTGAAAAAAATGACAAATTAACAAAAAAGTCGAGAGAGCTGCATCCATGTACTTTAATCACAAACATGCCGCAGTATTCCCATTTTCCTGCTTTGGGATCCGACCAATTTCCGCGATCTGCCAGTCCAAGAAAGTTGGCAAGCCAAGCATTGCTAGCATCCTCATGGAATATACGTACCTGTTTAAAACACAATCCAAGGAAATATTGATTAAAAATGCATTACAAAAGATTATAACATTATCATACCAAATCTGAAAGGGATGCTCAATGTAAACCACATGGTAGAGAATCATAGAAATGCCAATAACAACATCCGGGGTGTAACAACATCATCTGTTCATATACTATATACTAGAAGGTCCGGCCGGGGCCCCACAACATATACCACAAAACAGACGATGAAGCTACGGAGTGATACCAGAGTAGCGCAGCCACCATATCAGGAAGTACTGGCAAATCAGTTGCCCGCCACAATATCAGGGTCACAGCCCAACAGCAACTCACTTGAGCATTTACTCCATAGCGTGCAGCCGGAGTTTTATAGTCTTAGTGAACCGGGATTGGCCCGTAGCCCCCCATTGTCTCACGGCGCGTAGGCCTAAGACTCTTGCTATGCGCTCCAACAGACTGCACCTTCTGGTCTCACGTCGGACGGACATAACGCAGGTCGGATCCTCCACCCCTCGTTGCTCAAATCGCCTTGCCATCACCGAACATGCCGTACTCGCGGCTAAATAAAAGCGCGGGTAGGTCTCACCGATCCTGTTCTGGCATTCAAGCATGGGTATTTCTATTACACCCATTCATCTCACAACATTAGCGGGTCTTTCCCGGGCACACCAGTACTTCCTGCTACTCTCTTCGCAGGTGGACACCGCAAATATCACAAATGTCAGGGGTCTTTCCTGGCTACCATGCCAGTACTTCCTGTTACTCGCTTCACAGGTGGAGTTCCCATGAACATTAAGCATTATAAAGGGTATTTCCTGGAATTCCAATCCAGTACTTCCTGCGACTTCCTTTCACAGGTCGAACCCAATAGCACAAGCATTCTACGGGTATTTTGCTGGACTACCACTCCAGTACTTCCTGCTACTCTCTTTCACAGGTCCAACCCGTCGACTCCTAAACTACGCATTTATCACGGAGTCTTCTCCGGTTCGTATGCAACATCACCAATCCAGACCAATCTGTTCAGATGGGCTTCACACAGCATGCCTATTCCGTACTCCAATTCTGGATCTATATGCCAACAAAGGGGATTTCATGAATCCACCCAAAGACTCCCAAAATCAGCCACCTTTTGGTGGGGGAATCACATACATATGCCAAAAAGGAAGCCTTCACATGGCTAGGAAAAAAAAGTCGTTACCCTTGAAGACCTCTTTGGTGCCTTGAGCTCTAAGCTGGCTCGAACGACTCACAAAAGCTTTTCCTCCGCAACGTCGGCCTCGGATCTCTCGTCGGTCAATCGCAGCACCACCGGTGATCAGCCCCCTCTCCTCCTCCTCCTTTTTTCTCTCTCTTTCTCTCTCTAGAAGTGTAGTAAGAGAAAGTCAAAAGCCAAATGAGTTTCCCCAACCCATTCTCGGCATTAAGAAGACAGGGAGGCCTCTCAGCCCTTGGATCCAGGCTGAAGGAATGGATGTCCACGATTTCACCAAAAATCATAAATTTTGCCTGACACGGCCTGTGACACGCCCGTGTCCATGGCCGTGTTCCTTAAGCGGTGCTCAACCAACTTATCAAATCCAGTGACACGCATATGTGATACGCCCGTGTCATGGGCCGTGTCACCCGACACACCTTCAGACACGCTCGTGTCTGTGGCCGTGTTCATCAGGCTGAAAAATCTCAAAATTACCCGAGACTCACACCGCCTGTGACACGCCCGTGTCCCTGGCCGTGTGCCCATACACGACACTCGACACGCCCCAGCTCAAATTCGTCGGGCTGAGTTTGGCGATCGCGCTGACACGCCCTGTGACACGCCCGTGTCGGATGGGACACGCCCGTGACACCAGGCATGTTCCCGCTCTCGACGAATGTCGAGTTCATTTTTGTCGACCGCAGGACTCAAGTGTCGACAAGGGCGGCCACGCCCCCTGACACGCCCGTGACACAGGGCGTGTTCCTCCCGAACACTTCGTCAAATGCAGGACACGCCCTGGGACATGCCCTGGGACACGCCCGTGTCCCAGGCCGTGTCACCCCAAAAATGAGCCTGCTGAAAAAAATGGGTTGTTACACGGGGTCGCATACCAACAAACACCAATGACTTTGTATGTGCACAGACATAAGTAAGATGTCCTCTTTACTGGCGTTGGATGTGGTGATATGACTAATCAACACTTTGAAGCTACGCGCATTTATCCTCTTATAGTACTGCATAAAAGTGTTAATTGAAATTATTATTTTTAAATAATTTGGAACGTTTGTAAATATACGTATGACATGATCGAGAGAAATGTATAAAATGCTTTTCAACTGATTCGACGATATCTTCTTTTGGGCACTTAAAACTAGTGCATAAGCATTTAAATGGGTGTCAGACAACCAACTAGCTCATAGTAAGTTGTCGGTTAATCCTCTATTTAGTAGTGTATTTTCGCTATGGAAGATTGTTTGATTGGAACGACAAGAAAAATAAATTACTCATCATAAAGTATAAGAATATTTATAGAAGGAGATATGTAACTTTCTAGAAATTATGTAAGAATAAAATCTATAATATTACATTGGCAAGCCATTATTAGAGCTCTGTCAGGTTAAGTAGGCTCAAACTTCACTTTTCCTCCGCCTTCTGGTATACACACATTCTTGTTTTTTCTATAAACCCTCAGCTTTATGTTTTGAATCAGACTACTTGGAATAACCCGGGGTGTGGGGTCAACCATCGTGATCTCGAGAGCAGACGCAAGGGTGATTTATGTGGTAGTAGGAAAGGCTGTGGAATGTGCGGAGATGGTGCGGGGGATGGGGAGGGTGATGCGCTTGTGTGTTTAGAGTAAAAAGTTAGGAACTACGATTCTCAAGAACTTTTTAGGGACTGGATCTCCCTCCCAACCTCATCAATTGCAGACCGGAGCGAATCCTACATACCTCTCCAACCCCCGGCCACCCTCAGCATTTCCTCCACCTCCCTCTTAATCCTTCTCAACAACTTCTCTTTCTTTCTTTTCTCCTTCTTCTCCACTCTCTTCTTCTCTAATGTTTCTCCTTCCTCCTCTCCGACCTCCTGTCCTTCGCTGATGAACTTGGAGACACTTTTTTTCGCTCCTCACCGACAAAGCAACACATATCATATGTTAAGAGTGTTAAGTGTAAGAAGCACTTAGTTTAATTGGAATGGACATCAAAGGTGACTATATTCTTATCTCTTAATCTTCTCCTCTTTTCTTAACAGACTCGAAATCGGAATGCTCCTCCTCCCCCCTTAGAAGTGCACTCCCCTCATAAACAATATTCTAAAATTTGGTTCTCACCTATATTATAAAATATAGATACATAAGAGTTGTCACACAAAATAACTTACACATATTAAGTCAGTTAGTTTGATAAACCTGATCATCAAGCCTAAGACTGGTTTATAGATTAAAGCAAAACTTGACACCGTAACTCATTTTTGACAACTATCAACACATCCTTGATTGTGCTATGTAGTCAACAACCAATTGTATTCTCGTATGCTCGTAGAGCCATACCTGCAATACAATATGGTAAGGGAGATGTAAATTACTAAATAACCTGACTATGTATCACTTACTGGGAGCACCACAGAGCAACCTTCGAAATAACCCAAATTCTAACCTACTTCTCATAGAGCACTCCTGCAACTCAACTCAGCTATCTGACCGTGCAAGAATTTGTGGATATCCTTTAGACAATTGTACTTTTGGAAGTCTTCAAGCCCTTTGATAGTCACCGGGCATGCATGAATTTTTGATCCAATCCGTAGGAAAAGAAACACAGTACCGAGGTACCTAACTCACATGTCGAGTTGTCAGATCTCTAAGATAGGAGACCACTCTTTCACAACTAAACCATCATCATTTCGACTAGATTTTTTGGAGTCTACCGCGTGAATGACCTTCTAACAAAAAAAAGTCATGGACGTTATTCAGTAGCCCCAAAATAAGGGCAATCTCATTCACGGTAAGGGATACGTAATTTCAGCCTAACGAAAAAGACTGTTTCTCCCGATTGTAGCAACGAATGAGAATATAAAGGAGGGATATATTTTGGGGTTGTTTAGTTATCCTAAACAAAGGGAGTACCTGGGCTTCGTTCACTACATTTATGGAATCCTCTGATAGAACCTCAAATAAGGGTTGTTCATTCAAAATAAATGTTGAAACCGCACACTTGCAACTTAGGTATGAGTTTCCTGACACTATATTATGGAAACCAAAAATTCAACAATCACATGCAAGAAAAAGTATAATATAATTGCACATAAGTATCACCAAAGACATTTTTTCTTATTTGCTACAATTCTTTTAAAAAAATATACTTACAATATTTTCAAAGAAAGAAAACGATTAAAAAAATGAAATTAGATTAGATAACAACCGACAGAAATTGTACTGTAAACTACTAAAAAAAGACTTGTATAAGAACCAACAAATATCCAACTGTAAAAATGTTCAAAAAAATGTGTATAAGAACCAGCATATATTGACTGTAAAAATTCTCAACAAAAGAACTGTATAAGAACCAACAGATATCCGATTATAAACCAGCTCATAAAAATAAATGTATAAGAATCAACAGAACTAAAGATTGTAAAATAGCTCATAAAATAGTTGTGTATATGAGCCACAAGAACTACGACCGTTAAAAAGCTCATCAAAGTAACTGTATAACAATAATCAGATTTTCGTCTCACTACGCATATAAGAAACACATAGTGGACTGAAACTTACTGTAATATCTCCTAATCAAACAAAGTGTAAAACAACTCGTAGATTTTTGCATGTTATTATTCAAAGAAAAGAAACTGTAAATAATGCTCATAAAACTAACGGTATGAAAATGTTCCAAAAATTTTTTGGTGCCCCTAGTGAGCACAAAATGAGGAAGGTAAAAGACTGTAAAAGAGCTGTTGAACACAATTAACATGAGGAACTCATACCCTTGAATGCATGCGAAGAGATGGTTGCCGATCGTCCGCCTTCAGCAACGGAAGGGGATGGAGTGGAACCTTTGACAGCGGAGGCGACGATGTCAGACTGGAATTTGGGTGTCCTAGGGCTAGAACGGGGAGGGAACTAGGCGGAGTCACGAGTCGGCGGCAAAATGGCAAAAAATTCGAATGCAAGGAAATGCAATGGTGGGCTCCACACTATTTATTCAAGCATGAAAGTTGTGTGTTATGCCGTATAAAAATATTTCGGCTTGGTGGGAGGACCCAACTCTCGCAAAAGTCAGGCCCGACTGAACAAGTTTGGATTTAGAAAATTAATAATCAGTGTGCATAAATTTATAATGAGGTGCACATAAATTTTTTTTTGAATGTATTACTAGGTTCTAAAAAAATTAATATGGGGATCAGACATCATCTTCCTTCAAAAATAAAAAATTTGAATGTTTCAATGTTATCAGAGTTGTTTCTCCCTCATCTTGCCACTGTTTTTGACGTATAAATAGTCAAAATTCATTATCTCGACGAGAGAAATTCAAATACACAAACAATTTGAAAAATAATAGGTGGATCAGACATCATCTTCCTGCGGCCCAACCAAAAAAAAAGCCCTTGTCAGAGCATGGGCTTATTTGCTCTTTTGAACACCCGCAGACTGGCCTATCGTGGTCTATCAAGCCGCCCAGCTCCTGTGCTGATAGAAACGCAGAGCGGCCCTGATGGAAGCCCCAAGGAAATGGTGGAGCCGCCGCCGCCGCGCCGGCGGCAGAGACTACGCCGATAGATTCACTCTTCCTACCATCGATGATTTTCAGCCACTTGATACCCAAGGTCACCCGCCTGCAACTTTTCCACTTTCCTCTTCTCCGTATGTTTTTCCTGCGAAACCAGCGATAGCTTTTGATCTGTTATTCCCGTGTTCTGCTTCAGAGCAGGAAGAGATGATTCGGTCTTTTGAGAGAGAACACCAGCGGCAGAGCCGTCTATGGAGAGTATGAAAACCACTTATAGGCTCCGTTTGTTTATGCTTTCTTAACATGTACTTTGTTTATTTGGTGGTTTTAGGGCGTTTTTTCTGTATTTCTGCTTGGATATGGAGGATTCTTGATCTATTCCAACTTCCAGCAAGCTTGGAATCCTTGGGAACTGGTGCGGAATTCTTGGTTTGCGTTCTATCTCCATGATATAGTTCTTTAGTCGCGGCCATTGAAATCTTCGAAACTCTATTCTCTTAGGACAAACTTACTGAAATTTCATCCGACCTCTTTCGACCTGCAGTTCAATTTCTTAAAAAGTCAGTCAGCATGGCCATAGCTCTTTAGATTTGCTTCAGTCCTAACTAATGCACCGAATAATGTGATGTAATGTTTGCGGATTGTTTGGATTAATCCTGCTTTAGTTGGAATTTCAAGTAGGATTTGAGATTATTGATTCTCCTCATTATTCACTGTGGTTCTGAAACAGCTCATCTTCTTCTGATCAGCGCTATCATGCATACTTCATGGAGGATGTTCATCACTGGATTACCATTTCTGCAGGTTTGTGATGATTATGTTCCATTTTATGGTGGTGCGTCGTGTTGATTGTGTTTCAGTTAGACTATTATGGAACATTTTTCATAGATCAAGTTTTTTTGCTATGGATGTGGGAACTTCTATATATGCTTAATTTATTGTTCTTTTCATGTTCTTCATTCGTTGTCCCTAATGATTTGAAGTTGGTTCAATGAGATCTTGCTTAATGGCTATTATTGGGTTTTGCAAATCAATGCTCTAGTGTATGATTTTCATCATCCTTGCTTCTTATAGATTTATTGACTTACACAATCATTTTATTGTCAATACAACAACAAAACCACTCAAGCCTTTATCCCACTATAGTGGGGTCGGCTATTTGGATCCATTGTCGCCATTGTGCCCTATCTTTTGTCATAATCTCACTAATGCCTAAGTACATCATGTCTTTCATTATAGTTTCATTCTAAGTCTTTATTGGTCTACCCCTCCCTCGTTTAACATGCCTAGTGACTAGACTCTCACAACGACTAACATGCATCTCTAATGGTCTCCTTTGTACATGTCCAAACCATCTTAGTCGAGCTTCTTGCATCTCTGCAATTGGTGTTACTCCTGTCTTATTCCTGATATATTCATTCCTAATTTTATCCAATCCCGTGTGTTCACACATCCACCTAAGCATTCTCATCTCCGCAACTTCCCTTTTTTGTTTATCTACATAATTCACTGCCCAACACTCAGAACCATAGAGCATTGCTGGTTTAATTGCAGTACGGTAAAACTCGCCCTTAAGTTTTAATGGTACCTTACGATCACATAAGATCCCTGACGTGTCTCTCCACTTCAACCAACCCGCTTGGATTCTATGTGTCACATCTTTATCAATACCTTCGTTTTTTGAACTATATCGATCTATGATATTTAAAACATTCACTACGGGAAATATCTTGATCACCCAAATTAATGACAGAGTCATTCACCCTTCTTGCATTGCCAAATTTAAGCTCTATATATTCCGTCTTTGCCCTGCTCAACCTAAAACCCTTCTTTTCTAAAGTGTCTCGCCAAGATTCAAGTTTTGCGTTTACACCCTCGCGCGTCTCATCGACCAAAACGATATCATCCACAAACAATAAACACCAAGGTATTGCTTGTTGGATATGTCTGGCGAGCTCATCTAAGATAAGGGCTTACAGCTGAACCTTGATGTAAGCCAATAGTGATGGAAAATTTCTGTGTTAATCCTCAAGATGTCCTCACTCTTGTCACTGAATTTATATACATATCTTTGATTATGTATATATATGATACATTTACACAGTTCTTTTCAAAGACTCCAGAAGATCTCTCTTGGAACTCTATTATAAGCCTTCTCAAGATCAATAAACAACATATGCAAGTCTTGTTTTCTTTCTCGATAGTTGTCAATGAGTCTCCTCAAGAGATGTATAGCTTCCATGGTCGACTGCCCTGACATGAATCCAAATTGATTCTCCGAGATGTTAAGTCTCCCGTCTTACTCTTCTTTCTATTACTTGTTCTCATAGTTTCATGATATGACTCATCAATTTAATTCCTCTGTAATTAACATAATTTTGTATATCTTCTTTGTTCTTATATAAAGTATCAAGATACTTTCTCTCCATTGGTCTAACATCTTTAACTTCAGTATAACAACAACAACACTCAAGCCTTTATCCCACTATAGTGGGTTCGGCTATATGGATCATTTGTCGTCATTGTGTCCCATCTTTCACTTCAGCATCTTATTGAAAAAACATGTAAGTCACAAAATTCTTTCATTCTCTAGACATTTCCATACTTCGATGGGTATATGGTCTGACCCAACCTCCTTTTCATTTTTCATCCTTTTTAGAGCATTATTTACCTCTGATACTAGAATTTTACGATAAAACGTTATATTTCTGTACTCCTCCGATTTACTTAACTCTTTCAAGTTCAATTCATTGTCTTTTGTTTCATTTTAGAGTTGATAAAAGTATCTTTACCACCCTCTTTAATATCTGCATCATCCGTCAAAACTGTATCAGTTTTATCCTTTATGCATTTTACTTTGCTTAAATCTCTTGTCTTCCTTTCTCTTGCTCGAGTAATTTTATATATGTCACGCTTTTCATCTTTGCCATCTATTCGCTTATAAAAATTTTCATAGGCTTGATTTCTTGCTTTTTTTACTGCATGTTTAGCTTTTATTTGACGACTTTATATTTTACTATTTTTTTATCATTCCTACATTCGTAGAGTGATTTATAACTGACCATTTTTGCCCTCACTTTATCTTGCACTTTCTGTGAGGGTAAATAGGGTCAGCTATAAATCACCCTACACTTGTAGGAATGATGAAAACTTAGTCAGGTATAAAGTCACCAAAATACTACTTTGCAGTATTTGTAAAAAAATATTTATAATGTACATAAGTGATGTCAAGTGATATCAATAGTGTCTACGGATATGATCGATGATCTTGACAAAGGTGTATGCTTTAACCAAACAAGTGATATCAATAGTGTCATTATTGGTGGTCGTATGGTGGGTGAAGAGACAAGAGAGACTATGGGTCTGAATCCCTTGCATGAAGAACTCTAAATAGTGGTAGGATGGTAGACCATGGACATGACTGAAAAGCTCAATAAACTCATCATTGCAACTGTGGAAAGCCCGTTTAACGGGCTCCCAACCCATTCTACCACATTTCTTGAGTAGTGATGGTCGTAGTGTTTAACCAACATTTGCTTGAGGCACAACCGCATGAGATTTGGGGCTCATCTAATAGAGCCAGCAAACCCAATATATGGAGAAACCTTCCATGTTTAGGAGGATAATGTGAATTTTCTTCATTTTTATGGCATGGTGAATGTCGAAGAATTGCTCTACCTTCACAATCCATACTATATGGTATGTCCATTTAAATATGACACTTCCAAGCAATGTGGTGCACGAGTTGTTGCGTAAACGGTCGTCATATTGGTCGAACCTGTATCAGACTATAAGCCAAGTAGGATGGCTCATTTGCGGACACAAGAGAGTTGAGGCGATCGATTGTTGGAGTTGCTCCATTGAGCATCGATCCATGGCTTGGTGGCTTGCATCGAGACCATTAGGTCTTCATGATTCTCAATACTGCGGGATGAGGAATTTCTTAACGCTGTCGATGCGTATCTTACATCATGCATGTCCAACGAATGTATTAAATGATGCAATAAGGTCTAGGAGAAAATGAAAATCAGATGCAACAATAGTCGGTTGAGGTGCCCGTGAGGCTCAACAAATGATTGTAACTAAGTGTTGGCTCCTGGACGTCAGGATATACTGTGACATGGTTGAGACCTCACACCATGGTAGATCTCATGCGTGTGGAGGAACTAGTTGCAAGAGATCGTGCATAGGAACCGATCTGGGATGGTTAGCTTGTTAGTACCCGGCGATAAGAAGACGTGTGGCTAAAGAAGGGCAAATTGTACAAATGTTACCTTTTGAGGTTTGTTTTGCCAGTTAGGGGAAGGAGTAGACGAGAAGAAGGGGAGAAAATGAGAAACACTAAGGAATATCCTTCAAGGACATCCCTAGGCTCTTACCTTCAAGCTATTAAGCATAAAGAGTTTCATAAATACAATCCCTACTTAAGCATTACCATTTAGGGGCATGTGTACAAATGTCGAAAACATAAAACATAATAAGTGCAAAAATTAAACACCCAATACCGGAAATAACACAAGGCTCGTGTCATGGACTATTCTTATTCATTCTGTGAAGTTGCTCGTGCTTCCCATGCTAATAGCCGCGAGTACACCCGCTAATTCCTCCGATTCGTCTCCTCATACAATTAGCTGCCCCCTTCTTTCGTAACAAAAAAATCTTGATGTGAATGAGCTTAGCAATAATGTGATTGCTTTTAAGATTTTTATTGGTTCTTTAAAAGTATAACAATCATTAACTAATAAATGTTTTAGTATTTTTAATATTGAGTAAGAAATATATAATGCAAAATGATTGTACAAAATTACTTGTAAGAATCACCCATGAAAGAATGTAAACATGTCTAATCGATTTAAACACATGCAAAATGCAATATATAAAGGTGATTTAAATAAATACCACATGATCTGTCCATTGAAATATGACACTTCCAAGCAATGTGGTGCATGTGTTGTAGCGTGGTGGACAGTCGTTAGATTGATCATACCTATATCAGACGTTAGGCCAACTCAGGAGGATGGCTCATTTGCAAACACAAGAGAGTTGAGGGTGATTTATTGTTGGAGTTGCTCCATCGAGCATTGATCCGTTGCAAGGTGGCTTGCATCGAGACCATTACGTCTTCATGATTCTCAATACTGCGGGATAAGGAATTTCTCAACGGTGTCGATGCATGTCCAACATCTTGCATGCCCAATGCTTCCACTAAATGACGCAATAAGGTCTAGACAAAAATGGAAACCAACTGCAACAACAGTCAATTGACTTGCGCGTGAGGCTCAACAAATGCGTGTAGCCAAATGTTGGCTACTGGACGCCTGGATAGGGGCCGAACAGACCAACAGTGACATGGTGGGGACTTCACACCATGGTAGATCTCATGCATGTGGAGGAACTGAACGTGCGTAGGAACTGGTCAGGGATGGTCAGCTTGTTGGAACCCGATGACAAGAAGATGTGCGCTAAAGAAGGGCAAGTTGGACAAATGTTACCTTTTGAGGTTTGTTTTGCTGGCTAGGGGAAGGAATAGAAGAGAAGAAGGCGAGGAAATGAGAAACACTATGGAGTATCATTCAAGGCCATCCATAGGCTCATAATTTCAAGTTATTAAGCATAAACAGTTTCACAAATACAATCCCTACTTAATCCTTACCATCTAGGGATATAAGTGCGAATGCGAAAGCATACAAAGATAAAAAGTGCAAGAATTAAACACCCAATGCTGGAAATAACACAAGGCTCGTGTCTTGAACTATTTGCTTTCATTATGCTAATTTCCACGAGTACACTTGTCAATTCTTCCTGTAAGTCTCCTCTTACTGTCAATTGCCCCCTTCTTTCGTAACAAAACAAAAAAAATTGATGTGAATAAGATTAACAATAATATGATTGCTTTTAAGGTTTTTATTGGCGTGTTAAAAGTATAAAAATCATTAACTAATAAATATTTTATTATTTTAATATGAAGTAAGAAAGATATAGCGCAAAATGATTGTACAAAATTACTTGTAAGAATCGCCTATGAAACAACGTAAACATGTCTAATAGATTTAAACACATGTAATGCAATATATAGAGGTGATTTAAATAATATATATGTATATATATACTATGTACAAGGAAAGATGAGTCTTTGATCTAACATTTATTATTCCAATTGTATCTCTTTTTTAATTTATGTATTTGCAAAAATATAAAAAACACGAGCATAGCCCTTTCAAGCATGTGTGGATTCCGTGCTTCTAGCATGGTCGTAGCCCCGTGCACTACTATTATTATTATATATATTTAACATAATCTAATATGAAATATTGAATGATATTTTCAAAATTCATGTCAACCATAGATAATTATATATGTAGCTCTATTTTTTACTAATATGCCTAACCTATTTTTAGGGGGGAAATATCACTTTTCCCTCAATACAGATATATTTGGCATGTTGGACGAACACTGGTTAGGAGAATACTTTGTTGCATTAATCCATGTCCGGAGGATTCAGAGGGAGAGCTAGAGGCAATAGATGAACCTCCAAGTCAAGGGATACCATAAGTTGAGCATTTGTTGTGGGCCGGTCAAGCGCCTGTTGCGGTTGGAACATGAGTTATGGATAAAACATCTACTGGAGATAGACAAGTCAAACGATTGCAATGTGAGATCGATGATGGCGAGGGAGCGAGTTATGTGGTTGCGGTGAGTGAGTTAGATTATGTGGGATTCTGAAATTAGCATGCTATAACAGTGTCAGGGACTTGTCTCCTCGCAAGCACCTGTGCAGCCTTAGCTCCGCTTTTCCACTCCTCTTAGTATAGCTAAGTCAAACTCCTCAAACTTGATGGGAGTCCATCAGATCGTGCACATGATGAAGGGCGGGACCCACGTTCAAAGTACTTTATTCTTATCCGCCGGAAGACGTGATCGGATCGCCGATCCGACCCCGCGGTTGCGTCCGGCACGTCGCCGCGAATCTGAATCATATATTTATGGAAGAATAAAAAATTTTTTTGGACATGTGTTAGTTTATTTAAGGGCGAACACCTT
The DNA here is from genome assembly GCA_039583875.1 of Platanthera guangdongensis. Taxonomy (NCBI): domain Eukaryota; kingdom Viridiplantae; phylum Streptophyta; class Magnoliopsida; order Asparagales; family Orchidaceae; genus Platanthera; species Platanthera guangdongensis. The sequence continues at coordinate 81,738,509 of CM077158.1, forward strand.
GCCAATTTCATAGCCGTTCATGATGGGATGCCCTAATGCTTGTTTTTCTTATAATGTTCACATAATACCATCTTAGTGGCTGGTTTAGGGTTGATTTTCATTTCTATCAAGGACTCTGGAGAGTTCATCTTCCCTACTTCCGGTGGAATCTTCCCGCGGATTAGCCGACGCCGTGAAAATTGACCCTTGGTGCCGACGCCAAATTGGGGTAAGTCTTCCTCCTCCTCTCCCTCACTTCCTCCCCCCTCTACCACTGAACCCGCCGGCCCTCCTGTTTCCGCCCAGGTTCGGCCGCCTGAAACCCCTCCCCCTCTTCCCTATCCAACCCGCCATGCCCCCCCCCCCCCCACCGTCCTCCGCCGGGAACCAGCCAGCCGCCGGCCCATTCCCGCCCATTTGATGAATTATTGGTGCTAGGTCGACCTCATTCTCCCACCTCCGCCTCACTCCGGCCAGCCATCCAGCCCCCTTTCTTCGTAAGCCCCTCTATGACCCGCCCGCCAAAAACGTATCCCTTTCCCCTACCCTAAATTCGTGGATCCACTCTCCCTAAACCGGATCCGCCCATCTATTATCGGATCCGCCCACCCGAGTCCGGATCCGCATGAAATGTATTCATCCGGATCCATCTGTTTTCCGTCCCGATCCCTTCACCCACCACCAAAACAGCCCTTCCGTCATCTCCACCTCCGGTTCCACCACCCGGCACCCGATCTACGCCACCTGAACCTTCCATTCTGTTCCATTGCCCGAAATCTGAGTTGTAAGCCCCTACTGTCTTGAGTTAGGGTTTTTGCCTGATTGGGTTGTACTATTTTCTTGATATTAATATTGGATAATCTCATATTTGCTTGGAGCTTGTTTGGGGCATTTTGGGGTATCGATTGATTATTAACCTGTTTGTGTTCTGAGGTGTAAGATCTGAGGATCTGAGAAGAAGTGAAGAAGTTGCCGCGCGAATCTAGTCGCTTAGATTGGCCCTCCGAGCGGAGGAAGTGGAGTACCAACTGGGGAATTTGCCCAATATTACTCTGTGTGTGATTAATTCTGTGATTGCTATAGTTATTTGCTGAATTGCTATAGAGAATTGCAAATACAGGTCTTATTATTAGTGTTTTGCCTGTAATTGCTCTAAAAAGCTTAATTCGTCGCGCGATTCACCCCCCCTAATTGTTGTGTTGCATATAGAGTCTAGGTGGTCAAAGCGAGGTTACTCAAAAAGGGACATAGCCTGAGTAAGACTGTAGGCAGAATCAGAATACATCAGATTCAAGAAAATGGTATCAGTGAGAATCCCAAAGAGCTCGGGCCATGAAATTGCATGCTCCGTAGTGGTAGATATTTGACATTTAGAAGCTTTTTATGGTAGATCCTGACCCAAGAATATACATTACACAAATGACCGGGCTATAGCGGGCTCAATGAAGTATCTGTTCTGGAGCAAACAGAGAACTACCACAGACTTTCAGAAACGCCTAAAGATGAAATTATTGGCCACTGGACAAGAGCGAATATTATTGACGCAATGGGTACCCAGAATTTAATTCGTAAAACTTATAAAGAATGTGCGTCACATTAATTGTCTATATCGCCGCGGTGACAAGAAGTTTTTCGTCAGAAATATGAAAGCCTAGACAAGGAAAGTCTGATAGAGCACGCGAGTTATATAAGATAGTACTCCCCCCCTACACGACCATGAGGCGGGTGACCCGGGCGACAAGTTCTTAAGATCCCCGTCGTGGGCAGCGGATCAGAGATGATCCGCCACCTGCGGACCCCTACCACCGTGAAGACCCCGTGAGAGCCCCCACCCCGCCAGCATGGCGGAACCCAGAGCCACCTCGTGGCCGACCCCCACCCCCGTGGGAGGATTACCGTATGCCACGACAGCCTGGCCCTAGGAAATATAAAACCGCGTGTCCCCGCTCGGTCGCCACGACCAGCGTCGTGACGAGTATTACCCGCCGGGTCGACGTGAGCGCGGACCCCCGCCCGCTCGACACGACTATGACCGTGAAACAAGATCAGATAACAGTGAAATGATTATCCTGACCCGCGGAGAGGCGACCTTTGCGGCTTTACAAGACATTTTCAAAACCCGTCGGATTCTGAAGAAGAAGCCTCGAGGTGTGCCCCGACGTTCACGATAAAAGATGCCGCTTCAGAACAGGAACCAAGGAATGACGAAGGTCTCAAGTAAACTACATCCTGATTGGCTCCTTGACATGGACCACTATTTTGCAACTGGTACGACATGAGTGATGAACGTGGCTGACTGTCCGGTTTGCCAACTGATGAAGACACTAGTCGGGCAAAAAGGAAAAGTCCTTTGGCCAAGGTATATTGACTGATTAGTGTTGAGAAACAGATCCTTAGAGCGTGACGGCTACTACCCTATCTGACCAGATGGGGAGAGATGAGTTCAGCAGCTAAGACTCAATTTATGAGTATGAGACAAGTACCTCCTTATCTGCATCCTACCGGGATCAGCTATTCGAGCAATTACAAAACTTGCGCCAGGGAACGCTCACGGTGGCCGAGTATATGGCCCGATTCGACGAGTTAGTGGAATTAGGAGCGATATTTCGGAGGAACCCATCGCCACTGCCTCTCGATTCAAGGCAGGCCTCCGCTCGGACCTCCGGAGGGAGTTGATTCCCCATCGTTTAGAGACGGTAGACCAGATATTGGCCAGCTTTTCTAAGCCCAAATCTGTTTTACCCTTGAATATGAGCAGTACCTTCACACCTCTAGTACGAGGCAGTTTCCTTCCCGAACGGACTCGTCGACGTTTAGGAAGCCCGCTCCGACCCAGACTGCTACAGCCACCCCAACCCCCTCGAGCCACTCCTGACATGAGAGGGGAAGGCTAGTTTTGTTAAAAGTCAAACTACTGAGGGCCAGAGGCCAAGAATTATTTGGGTTCTAAGGTATACAGTGTTTTAGGTGCGGAGGTAGAGGACACGTGGCGGCCCACTGCCCTACGCGGAATCTGTTGATTGAGGATGAGGAGCACGATTTAGAGGAGGATGTAGAGGCCACAGATGAGATTAGAGCCACTGTCGAAGAAGGTTGGGAGAGCGATGCCGAGAGGTCCTTAGTAACCAAATTACAATTACTCAATGGTAAAGAGTGATTAGGCGCCTCTTACACACCCCACGTGCAGATGAGGATTGGCGCCGCACTACCATCTTCTACACCTATTTCCCTAGCGCAAAATGGTTGCGGACCCTGATCAAAAGCTAGCCATCGACAGATATGGGTCTAGCTGCGTGAGAACATCATAGTTTCCCAGAAGGGGCTTGAGCTTGTATGCAGGTGAAGGCAGAGCCTCACCCCCACCCCTATCGTGTCGTCTGGGTCGACAATTGACCGCAAAGAGTTCCAGGTGACCCAGCGTTAAGCTTAAAGTATACCGATATCAGCTTGTCAAGCGTCCTTTCATAGCCCAGGATCGGGTGTGGTGTGACGTCATTCCCATGGACGTTGCACATGTCACAGCTGCTTGAACGCCTACCTGGTTGTTTGATCGTGACGTCACGTGTTTCGGCCTAAGCTCGAACACGTGTGTCTTTTAGCTTTGACAAGTGGCGGAAGATTACTTTGACACCCACCCAGCCCAGGGAGAGATCAGAAGTGACCAGGTACTGAATTTCAGTCTGAAATTGAGCCAAAACTCTGTGAAGAGTTTGGCACGGGTGCCTCGAGACCATTACACATCCTGAAAGGAAAAATAGACTTGATAGAGGTGGCGAGTTTCTCCGCGACAGCATTGAGGCTGATATTATGTATGTTGTCGCCGCCACTCAGGTATCCGAGAAGCCCCCTCTGTTGATCACCCGCTAGCGGTGCGTTCCCTTCTGGATGAGTTCGCAGACATTATGCCTGACGAGCTTATCCCTGACGAGCTGCCCCCGCAGCGAGATATCCAGCATGCCATAGATCTGATTCTGGGAGCCTCCCTACCGAACCTCCCCCACTATCGTATGCATCCAGATGAGCACGCCGAGCTCATTAACGGCAAGTCGACGAGCTTCTACGGAAGCAATTTATTCGTGAGAGTATGAGTCCAAGTGGAAGATGGTGTGCTGTTCCCGCCCTTCTTACCCCTAAGAAGGACGGCAGTTGGCGTATGTGCGTCGATAGCCGCGCCATAAACAAGATCACGGTCAAGTACCGCTTTCCGATTCCTCGATTAGATGATCTATTGGACACTATGTCCGGTGCCCAGATCTTTACCAAGATCGATCTGCGTAGTGGGTACCACCAGATCAGAGTGCGTGAAGGGGACGAATGGAAGACCGCCTTCAAGACTAAGGATGGACTCTATGAGTGGCTAGTCATGCCATTCGGGCTTTCAAACGCCCCTAACACTTTTATGAGAGTCATGACGCAGGTGTTGCGGCCCTACATGGGCAAGTTTCTTGTTGTATACTTTGATGACATATTGGTCTACAGACTACAGCCAGACACAGGCCGCCCACCTCGACCATTTGAGGCTTCTCTTCGGCACCCTGCGCCGGGACTTAGAAAGGCTTTGTATGTGTTAAAACAAATTTGAAGAAATGCGCTTTTCTCTCTGAGAACAAATTCCGTCAAGGGAGAATAGACACTTCCTTGGATTCATTATATCTTCGACTGGCGTATCTGTTGACCCTGAAAAGGTCCAATGTATTCGAGACTGGCCTGTGCTTACGACTATCCACGAGGCTCGCAGCTTTCACGGGCTTGCCACCTTCTACAGGAGGTGTGTCCCGGGGTTCAGCACGATCATGGCCCCCTTCACGAGCTGCCTCAAGAAGGGAGAGTTTCAGTGGACCCCCGCTGCCACTAGAGTTCACCCTTCGAGGAGATAAAGGCGAAGCTGACGACGGCCCCAGTCCTGAGGCTTCCTGACTTTGGCCGTGCCTTAAGCAAAGATGAGGTCGCTTGCGACGCATCTGGAGAAACTTTGGTATAGAGATAGTGGCTCCCTACGTATTGACTGCCAAGAGGGACACCCGGTCTCATGTATGCTACATGTTTAGTGCTAGAAGTGCCCTAAACGAGGCGATCTCATTTGACAGAAGTATTCGAACTACGATCGAGAGTTTTATGCGGTTGTCCAGTCCTTACGCTACTGGAGGCACTTTGGTACCTCCTCCCCCGGGAGTTCGTGCTTTACTCCGATGCAGATTTTGCAGGCTGCAGGAAGATAGAAGAGTACGCTACTTGGATTCTCAGCGCAAGCTGGGGCATCGCCATGCCAAGTGGCTATCTACACAACAGTCGAGTATGTGGCTGCAGGACTTCCACTACGTTCTCAAACACCGAGCTGAAGATTATGTATTGTAAGATGACAAGCCTTTATTTTGCGGACGCCCTGAGTCGTCTAGTGTCATTTCTTTGCTTCAGACGATGACCGCCCGCGTCGACGGGCTTGAGCGCGTGATCTTAGAGTATCCGACGTGCCCTGATTTTGGTGAGGTTTACTAACCGCCCTATCCCGAGATCCCCAAATTCAAACCCCGTTTAAAATTGAATTAGGGATATCAGATCTTCGAGGGATACAAAAATCTATACCATGGATCCCGCCTAGTGGTGTGCATTCCCCGGACATCGTAGGAATCGTGATTCGACACTTCTGATTTGGGAGTTGCATGCGGGCGGAGCCGCCGGACATTTTGGGCGCGATAAGACTATAGCCATTGTGGAGGACCGTCTCTACTGGCCCACGCTTAGGAAGGATATGACTAGAGTCGTCCGCCACTAAGCGTCGCACCTGCCAGACGGCCAAGGGCACGAAGCAGAATTCTGCGGGCCTATATACTCCTTTACCGGTCCCACGTCGACCATAGTTGGGAGGACCTTAGCATGGACTTCGTTCTTGGACTTCAAGTATGTTAACCCGCCTTTTCACTCTTCAGAAGCACGATTCCATCTTCGTGGTGGTTGATCGCTTTTCGAAGATGGCTCATTTTATTGCTTGCCGCAAGACGGCGGACGCGACCCACGTGGCATCCATTTTCATGAGGGACGTTTTCCGATTACACGGCCTTTGATGACGCGGAACCCAAATCCAGGTCGTATCGGACCTAATTGCGACATGAGATTTATGAGAACCTACTCAAGATCTGGAAGACCCTGTGGCTCAAGACTGGCACCACCCTTAAGTTCTCGACTGCCTACCACCAAGAACACAGACGAAGATGTTTCTGCCAGACATAGGTAGTGAATAGGAGTTTAGGGAACTTGTTGAGGTCAGTCTTTAATAGGAAAGGAATGAATATACAAGGAGAGTTCTTATCGAGTGAGTAGTTGGGACTTAGACCTGCCGGTCGCCGAGTTTGCATATAGAATATCTGCTCCATATTCAGTTTGATGACAAGGATAATATTCAAACTACTGGGTTGAGTCAGCAGTGATGTTTGACATATAGTGTCAGAAAGCTACGACCCCAGGAACCCCTTGACCTTATTCCGAGCCCGTTAGAGTCTCGTCCTAGTGAGTCTGCCGAATCATTTGCACAGCATCTGCATGAGTTAAGCATGAGTCGGTTCGCCGACGTATTAATGTGAGCAATGAAAGTATTATAAAACTACCACTCGCAGACCTCAGCGAAGACGAGAGCGTATTTGGCACAAGAATTAATATTGGCGAACGGCAAGTGATGGTACGAGTCCGCCCGGAGAGGCTCCCTGGACAATCACCAGCAAGACAAGGGTCTGCTAAGAGGGGGAGCTACCCTCAGCTAGCCAGGTGAATGAGTCCTTTCTCAGGGGGAGCCTTATTAGTCGGATCGGGACAAACGCCATTACAGGCTGAAAGAGCTATCCCGGCAACCATTCTGGGGTAATTCTGATCCAGTTAATCAATTAATTTCCCTATCGAGATGAGTTTTGACTGACACCCTTGATATTACGAGCAAACCTCATATGAACCACAAGATGTTGTATGGGGACCCGAGCAGTGCTGATAGGTGCGCCACCAGTTCTTCCCCCAGAAATAAGAGATTGCCTTCCTTCCCCACCGCCCCACCCACACCAGTTTGCCACCACATTAGAAGAGCCCGCCCACTACTGACACTTGAGAGAGAGATAGCCTTGAGGGGGAGAAGATCCCCAATATTGGGAGTTAGAGGAGACGTCAAGAGCTGAGGAGCAAAGAATTGGTACCAAGGACAGCCGGATTTACATCAGTCCTAAGGATAGAGTAGATATTGCTAGTACTCGCACCGGATCCCACCATGAGAGACGAGAGCATCACGGAGATCAGATCCCATCAGATTGTTCAAGAGAAGAAGCCACCACAAGAAAGACGGGCCGCGCCTTCGCTACTGATTTGGTTCATTGGCGGGGTCGACATTACAGACGCTGACAAAGGAAGACGCTTGGATACTACCGGCAGAGCAATTTGATCGACTTGCCCCCGGACTTCGACATAAAATCCAGTACGATCGTCTCCATTCCTCGGAGATGAATGCCTTTCAGTCGGGGGGAGTTGATGGGAGTCCATCGGCTACTCATCGTGCACATGATGGGGCGGGACCCACGTTCAAGGATTTATTCCCGCCGGAAGACGTGATCGGATCGCCGATCCGACCCCGCGGTTGCGTCCGGCACGTCATAATGCCGCGAATCTGAATCATGAAGATATTTATGTATTTTTTTTGGACAAATGCTACTGCCAAAGTTAGTTTATTTAAGGGCGAACCCACCGGCCAATCATACTTGCCGTTCACACTGCTATGCAGATTCTCAAAAGATTATTATGACAGGCCCTAATGCTTGTTAAAACCTTTTTATAAATAGAAGTTAACTATTTGAATGCTCAAATCAGATTCCAGAAAGATGTTTAGGGTTTTTTCATTGCTAGAGAGAGAAGTCATAAAGGGGAGAGTTCATCTAGTCACAGCCTACTTCCGGTGGTCTTCCCGCAAAATGGATTTCAAACTGCATCGACGTCGTGGACCCTTGGATATGCCGACGCCTTTTGTGATGATGTAAGTCAGAGTCCTACTCAATCCTGCTCACTTCCTCCCCCTGGAGGAGAGTACCTGAAGTGACTCAACCCGCCGGATATACCCTCCTGCAGATTTTGATATGATACATCAGGAGGTACAGGTTCGTATAGCCGCCTGAGGGTAACCCCTCCCCCTCAGAATTCCCTATCTAACCCGCCAGCCCCCCCCCCCCCCCCCCCACCGGTCCTCCGCCTGGAACCAGCCAGCCGCCGGCCCATTCTCGCCCAGATCGGGGCGGTCGACTCATCTCCCGCCTCCGCCTCAGAGAGCACTCCGGCCAGCCATTTTGAGCCATGGAGCCCCCTAGGAATTCATATTAACGCTTGGAAGGCCTGCTACCAGCCCGCCAAATCCCTTTCCCCTAGAGAGACCCTAAATTCGTGGATCCACTCTGACCAGGAATGAAAGAAACATGAGGCTAGGCAAGATCCGGCCATCTATTACCGGAGCTCCGCCTAATGCACCCGAGTCCGGATCCGCGTAGCAAGTATTCATCCGGATCCATCCGTTTTGAAAGACAGAAGATAAGGGCTGAAAAATCCCAGAAAAAGAAAGATCCCTTCACCCACCACCAAAACAGCCCCTTCCGTCATGAAGCTCCACCTCCGGTTCTGGAAAGGGCATTGTAATCACCCGGCACCCATAGGATAGATTTTCTACGCCACCTGTTTATAACCTTACACTTCCATTGCCCGAAATCAGCCCCTAGTAAACTTGAGTTGATTAATGAAAATGTGATTGAAGTTGTAAGAACAATGTTATATTTCTTGATCTATTAATATTGTTCTGGTAATCTCATACATGTTTGTTTATACATGTTTGGAGTTCTACCCTGTTTGGGGCATTTAATTTGGTTATACATCATATTGATTATTAACCTGCAGGTGGATCTCTTCGCCGCGCGCTTCGCTTTTGGCCCTCCGAGCGGAGGAAATTGTTGGGCCAACTAAGGAATTCGCCCAATATTAAAAGCCTCACCCTAATTCTCAATGTTACATAGTTATTTGATTGTGGCGTTAGTTTATGTTGCCGGTTAAGCCATTGCTCAGGGAAAGCATGAAAAGTTTCTAAGTCATGCGCGAACCAGAAGAAAATTGTTGTGTTGCACTTATAGAGTCTAGGTGGTGCACTCCATAGCCTACCCTACATCAAAACTCCTACAAGAACCTGTTGGCGATGAAGGGAAGAGTGAATAAACAACTCAAGAAAAAGTTCGACACATACGACAGTGTGACACACAAGAGAATTGTCTCATAATCAGTGTCGACTTTATTACTTAGAAGCAGTGTCGACACCCAGAGAAACTTTGTCGACATCAAAATGGTTATAATGACACCAGAACCTATTCGACACTCAGCGAACTTCAACAAAGTTTATACAAGGTCGACACAAAGGAATTTTCGACACTCAGCAAAGTTTCAACACATGGAAGAATGTGTCGACAAAAGGAATGTCTCTTATACTAGATTATTATATACATCTCTTGCATTTACAATATTCATGAATTCTCTAAGTTATTCTATAATGTTCACACAAAGGAATGTGTCGACCATCTTAGAAATTTTCAACACATGAGAATGTTCATGCATCTTCTTATCAAGGACTCTAGATTTCTCTAGAATCTTCTCGGGATTAGCATGAAAATTGTTACGGGGAACCAAATATGGCGGGTCGTGACATCCTCCTGCACTTATCCCCATGACGTCCTCGTTGCCTTATACTACTGAAGGATTTCTTTGAACTGCCAAAAGTATTCTAATTTCTCCCATGTCGCCTCGGGCTCTAACAATCCATTTCATTTGATGAATTATTGTGTGCTAGGTTGCACCTATTTTCCTTGCGACACTTAGTCTATTTGTTCGACACATAAGCACCTCTGTCTCTATGACCATTCAAAAGACGTGACAGAGTCATCATTAGACTGGATGGCACTTTGACAAGCCATTTTCAACCGGTCAACTGCAACTCAGAGCTGTCAGATGGTTTTGAACCGGATCATCGTTATCACCTTGGAGGAAGATATTGACCTTTCTCCTTCGACAGAGACTCAGGCATACTCACATGAAATGTTAAATGTATATTAAAAGAATTAGGTAGGTCTAAGAAGTTGGAGAGAGAGAGCTCCTTCTATGAAACGTTTTGAACCAGCTGATAGTAATCAGAAATGGACCTTTGTATCTCCAAGACACCAAGCCCTTGCGCACGTTGAAGATCATATCCAGGATTCAACCTTGAATTGTTCTATATCAAGGAGTTTTGAAAAAACCAGGGTGGTTCACTTGCCTATCTCCGACCGAATAGTCTTCACCAGTCGTCTTTTGAATTTGTATTTCATCCAATTTTTTCTGTAGGATCTTGTTGATCGGGCTTTAAGCCTAAACTATAAGCATGAGGTAGAGCTTTAGTGCTAAGTGTAGCATATTCTTCATCATGGCTTAGCCATATTCCAAGCTGAGGTAGGCTCTTTAGCCATGAGTGTCGTCTTAGTGAAGTGGTCGCCGTAAGGCTTTGTGCTGAGTGTGAGACTCTGGTTGTAGGAACCTGTTTTGCTGAGGTGTAAGCTATGAGGATGAGAAGAAGTGGAGAAGTTAGGCCGAATCTAGTACACTCTAGATAGGCGAAGGGGAAAGTGGATGTACCCAGACCTTGGGGCCCTATAAAAATCTGTGTGTACTCTGTGTTGATTAATTCTGTGATTGCTGTATTATCTGTGCTGAATTGCTGTTAGAATTGCAAATACAGGTCTTATTATTCAGTGTTTCTCCTGTAATTTTAAAAAGCTTAAGTTTACCTTTCACCCCGCCCATTCTAGGTGATTAGGTACTTATTTCTTTCAGGTGCTTACAAAGTTCCATATATAACACCCAAGTAGCATATTTTCTCTCTCTATTCACTCACAATACTCTTGGGAAACCTCCAATGCTTCACCACATGTTTGAAGAACAGTCGCGTTGTCTCTTCGGCCGTTGTGTCCTTCACACTTGGTATGAAAGTATCTTATTTGGAGGAGCGATCTACCACCACTAAGATAGATTCGCAACCTTCAGACTTGGGCATAACATTGATGTACTCAAGCGTCACCGTTTCTCATCATACTCTGGCACTGGTAGTGGCTCTAATAGTCCAGCCGGTTACTTGTTCTCCACCTTGTCTTGTTGGAAAATAAAACAGGTTTTCACATACAGCTCAATGCTATCCCTCATCTATGGCCAGTATGAGTCCTCCATCAGCACTAAAGTACGCTTTTGCCCCTGATGTCGAACCAACTTCGTATCATGACTATCTTGGTTCAAAGTCCCTATGTAAGTTTCCCCACTTTTGGATGTATAACCTTCTTCCTTTGGTGTAGAATAGCCTATCTTCTACCCAAAACCTCTTAGCCTGACATTCTTTAACTAGTCACATAAGTTTTTTTACTTTCTCCAGGATATCACTTTTCACAATGGAGATTGTTGTTAACTCTACTCGGTGACTGCTGACTGTGTACATCCGTTGCTACGTTGGCTTTGCCCAGTTTGCATTCCAAGACAAAATCAAATTTATGCTAAGAAGCCCAACCACCTTGCTAGTTTTCCCGACAACTTTTGTTTTTTGAATTTGTTGCTACATTATCGGTCTTGATCATGAATTATTCCCTAAGTAGTTCCTCCATACTTGCAAACAATGGATGATGACAATCATCTTCTCTTATAGTGTATATTGTCGCCCCGTCTCATTCAACTTGCGGCTCCTGAAAGTTATGATGTGTCCTTGCATCAACACTCCTCCAATCGTGAAGTCTGAAGCTTTTGTATGTAGCTCAAACTTCCGTGCTCATTCTGTCTTCAGATCCTCAAAAGCTTGTTGACACTCCTTGGTCTAGGTTCAAGCTTTGTCCTTGAGTGGGTCCGTCAGTGACACTGCTCTCTTTAAGTATCTCATGATGAACTGTCTATAATAGTTCATCAAGCCAATGAATGATCGTAGCTCTGTCACCTTCGTTGTTGGCTCCCATTCGATGATCACTCACACTTTATCCATGTCCATCCGTAGTTTGCCATTTCTAATGACCCACCTAAGGAAATGCACCTCTTCTTGGCTAAATGAGTATTTTGACCTCTTGACATCATTCTCTCGTAATGCTTGGTGTACCAAGTGATGAGTCCGATATTTATAGGGTTTTTCGGACTCATCTGGGCTTGTTTTCTCACGCGTGCACGACATTTCAGCCGGTAATTAGTTATATTTGCTTCGTTCGGTCATTGACCACATTGTGCACTATTCTGGCCCAAGGGTGTGCAATTGCACATTCTGTTGTCGGGGGTAAGCACATGGTGCTCCCCATGGCTCTTTCCGGCTATTCTTTGTTGTATATTTGGTGCTGGGTGCTTTTGCTCCAGCTTTGGTTTTGATGTGCAGGTAGTGCGTTTTTCACAAGACAGGAATTCTGATTTGTGGAAAACGGACGGTCGTGTGTTTTACTCGCTCACGGTTTGTGCCTGATCGTGCGTTTTGTTGAGCTGGAGAAACCTCGAGTGGAGCTCGACGAATTTCGTTGAGCTGAGCTCGACGATCTTCACGCACGGTTAACGCACGGTTTCTTCGGAACCGTGCACGAAGGAAACACACGGTTTTCCTGTAGGTTTCTTGTTTGTACCAATCTGTGGTTAATTGTGCGATTTGTTCACGCACGGGCGGAAGCGCCCGTGCCCGTGTAAAACGCACGGTTCCACCTGCTTGCCTCGAATTCCAGCTTTCTGTTGTTACCCGTGCGATTTTCTTCACGCACGGGCGGAAATGTCCGTGCGCGAGTAAAACGCACGGGTCAACGCTTCTCCTTCCGCAGGCTTGTTCTGAAAGTTAATATCGCACGGTTTGCGCACGGTCGTGCGTCAAACCGTGTGTGACCATTATTTCTGAATTTTCTATTTAAGACGCAGATTTCATCGTTCCAAAAAAATAAAGTCCGATCCAGCCCGCCATTTCCGCCCCTCTGAGCGGGAAAACTTCCCTCCAGCCGATATTTTCTCTCTCCTCCTTGGAGAGTTGATCCGGCCACCATTCTCCCTCCAAAATCTTGCAATAACTTCATCTCCGGCTACCATTTTCTTCTCCAAACTCCAAGCTCTGTTTCAAGCTCATAAGGTGCTGCATCCATGGAGTTTTCCGGATAGATTTAGCCCAACGACTATTCACGAAGAAGACGGGTTATTGGACGGAGGTGACAGCCCTTCTGGACCCCGGACGTCATCCGTAGACCGAGCACGGACAAGACCCGACAACCCGTGACTCCGGCCGCGAATCTCAGAAAGCCTTCATGTGTTTGGTTGTATTTCTCCCCCTCCTCTTGTAGTTACGTTGTTCTGAACTTGCGGTTGTTTGATTGTTGTTTAAGAACACTGTTTAGTTTAAGTATTTCAGCATGTCTATGTGTTGTTATATCTTAGATCATGATTGTGTTGCTGAGCTTCAGTTTTTCGTGTTCTTGTTGAGATAGTGTCGTTCTAGCGATTGCTAGAAGCGTGCGCGGCGAAGAGGTGATTGCGACCCTCATTGGCTCATCCATCTTTCATATTACTCTCTTGAGTAATCCATCAAAGAGACGCGGTGACGGCGACCCGCAATAGGTTTATTAGTGTTAAACTTAGGAAACTCCAAACCAAAACCCCATTTGTTTACGTTAACACTTGCAATCACTTTTTCAATAGCGAAATCACACTCCCTACTTGCACTCCTCGAGAGATCGATATCCGGGGATTCAACTCCTCAACTTTATTATTTGACTACGTTCGGTACACTTGCCGACGCAACAAGTTTTTGGCGCCGTTGTCTGGGAATGCAACCGTTGCGTGTATTTTTCTTTTGAAAAAGTTTGCAATGTTTTTGGTATTTTTGAAAGGATTTTTTGTGTTTTATGACAGATCCCAACTCTAGTGATAGGGTTGAAGATCTTGTGTGTGAGCTTGAAACCGCACGTGCGAGGCGAGCTCGCCTGCGTGCTGCTGCTGCTGAAGAAAGGGTGAAGGATCTTGGCCAAGGAGAAAATTGCCACGGTGAACGGGTTGTTGAGGGCCAAGAGGTGGTCCAACCACGCATTAGGACAATACGTGATTTCACAACGCCTACTGCGGGAAGTGTTTACCCTAGCTTCAGACCGTCCATCGTAAACAACCACTTCGAGATTAAACCCGTCATCCTAAATATGATCCAAAATAATACTCAGTTCTCGGGCTTGCCGAGTGAGGATCCGCAGCTCCATCTGGCGGAGTTCTCGGAGATTTGCCGCACATTCCGCTATGCCGGTATTTCTGATGACGTAGTAAAGCTGAGGCTTTTTCCGTTTTCGCTGAGGGACAAGGCCAAAACCTGGCTCCATACTATTGTTTCTGGGACCACCACTACATGGGAGGCCCTGTCCTCTATGTTCTTGGTTAAGTTCCACCCGGTGGATAAGATTGTGAATGCCCGTAGGGATATTGCAACCTTTCGGCAGCTGGACCAAGAAACATTATCTGAGGCGTGGGAGAGATTCACTGACCTGCAGCGTCGATGCCCCCCGCACGGCTGTGAGCCGTGGAATTTAGTTGAAATATTCTACTTTGCTATTGAGCCTAATTTCAGGGCTATGATCGACGCAGCAGCTGGAGGCACAATAATAAACCTATCTCCTGACGAGGCATTGATGCTAGTTCGCGACACTCCCTCCCATAGCACATACTGGACCGCCGGAAGAAATACCCCTAGAGGGGCGAGGAATCTGTTTGAAGTGAATGTGGTGGTGCAACAAGCAGAGGCGAGCCATCATACTTTGGATGGAAGGACGATGTTCACCAGATCGGCCCCTCCAGCTCGGTTTATGGACATTTCGTGCCAGGGTTGTGGTAACCCCGACCATCATGCTTATGAGTGCACTGCTGGAGAGACCTTTGCTGAGCCGTCAGGTATAACTTCTGACGAGAGCATAAATTTTATAAATAATCAAAACCGCACTGCTCCTTATAATAATGCGTATAACCCCAACGCGAGAAATCATCCTAATTTCTCGTGGAATCAAAATGCTCCCGGTCAAAGGTGGCAGGGAGGCCAGCATCAATTTGATGCTCAAGCCTCTAACAGCCAGCCGCGACCGCCGCATCCGGGTTATAATCAGAATGCGCAGGTGGCGCGTAAGAGTGCGTTGGAGGAAATGATGGAAAAATTTGTGGATATGGCCCAATCTAATATGGCCATTCAAACCGCTTCCATGAGGAACTTGGAAACACAACTGGGGCAACTGGCCCAGGTGTTCTCCGAGCGTACTCGCGGCACCCTCCCAAGTGATACGGAGAAAAATCCCCGTGAGCAAGGGAAGAGTGCTGGAGAGGCGGAGGAGTGCAATAAAAATGAAATGGCTGTTAAGTGTGAGATTAATAAGATGGAGACGGTAGCTTTATGTGATTCCTGGTCTTCGTGCAACATTCTTGCTTTGCAAGATGTTAAGAAATTTCGTTTAAATGTTGAATCGAGTGTCCGGAAGTCACTAGTGCTTGCCGATGGGTCGGTAGTAAAGACCGACGGGGAAATTAAGGAGGTGGAAGTGAAACTGAATGAGGCTATTGTAGTCACTGACTTCCAGGTGTTAGGACCCATGGGAAATACATCGAAACCCATCTTAGGGGTCCCATTGCTAAAAGCTAGTGAAGCTACATTACAATTTAATGCGAGCGGTGTCACCTTAGCTTCCAAGGTCGATTTGCCTTTACCACCGTCACTTCCACCTATAATTTCAAATGAACCTGAAAAACTTCTGAAATTGAATGTCTTGTTATCTAATGATTTATCTATAGCTGATGAGACAGGTATTTTGCTGAATGAGCAAGACAAGGCTGTGAAAGTGGAAGAAATGTTGATGTCAGCTGAAGCAAAAACAAGTGCGGAGTTGCTGGGAGTGAAACAAGACTCAGATTGTAAGAAACGTGAGCTGTGCACGACTGTAAAGAGCCTGCAGAAGATAGACTTAAAAACTTATATTGCCCCGAACAAATTTTGTAAGGCTGTTAAACAGGTGACTTGGGTTTACCTTTCACCTGCCGCGGGTGAGGAAATGATGCCCCCGGATGAGAAAGATAGACATGCTGCTGAATTGGTTGGTGTGGTTATACCACCCTGGCGATCCCCATCTGTGGATCTGAAAAGAAAAGAACTACTCATGCGCAAGGCGCATAATTTTGCCCGCCGGCGCGAGAAGGAAGAGGTTAGGGGCAGGGGAGATTCGTCTTCCCTGGGCCCTAGAGCTTTCGCCTTGCCCTCATCTCGCGTGACTGAGGGGATCTATCACAAGTCAGCGTTCAGCTGAGGAGTGAAGGATCTTCGGGGCCCTTTCCTGCTTTTTCTAGTTTTATTTATTGCATAATGTTGTGTGTAACTTTAGACTTTTTCGTTGCGTTTTGAACTTATGCTCTGAACAATATTTATGTAACTGAAAATACAGGTATTTGGTCCACCTGAAGGACAGTAAAGAAAAGTGGCTTATGAGTGACAACCCAATTTCCCTGCTTTTAATTTGTTCAATTATGCTGCTGTGATTATTTGTTTATAGTATGCGTGGTTGAAAGTATTCTCTTGTGCAGGTGGAGTTCGTTTGGGTCGTGGACTTTCTGCTGAAATTAACGCCGAGCTTCTGGTATGCTCATTTACTGAGCATGGGGTAACCTCTCCCCCAACTTTTATTTCTCTATTTTTATTGCAAATCTTGAATAGGTTGTTTAGTTTAAGTCTGGTGGGGGAGACTTATGCGGGTTACCTGTGCACATGCACTACTATCGCTTTCATACCAAAAGCACATTTTTATTTTCTGTTTTCTTAATATCTTGTCCGCATCGTGCAACTATACCCACATGAGCTCGATCTTAAGCACGCGCTCAGCTCAAGTCAAATTCATTTCTTTTGTGTTAACTTCAAAATAGTGGTGCTGACTTAGGATTTTAGGATAGAGTAGTTCGAAACTCGTGTCGTGCTCCTAATCGAGTACTCATGGTGTGTAGAAATAGTATAAATTTAATTTTTTTTATGCTCGTAGATTTATACTTTTCTGCATTTGTAAATATTGTTTGTACTACTCAAAAGTGTTGAATCTGGAGTAATCGAACGGTGGTGTAGCAATGTGTGTAGCCGTCACTTGCCTCGTATTGCTCGAGTCGGGAGGAAGGATCATTTTTCTCGGTGGCTAAGAACTTGCACCAAGCTACTTTCGAAGCATTGGTGCATGATTAGTCTAGCGTGAGTGTGATGTAGGCCAATTTTTTGGCCCGGTTGAGCCTTCTACCCGTCCTAACGATAATCCTTGTTAGCCTATTTTGAGCCTATCCCTCCTGTTGATTTAGCCCCACTTCGCGATCACCAGAGCCTAAAAGCTTTTTCCAGTTACACACCCCAATCTCGATGTATTAGTATGTTAATTCTTCCATTGGTGTTGTTGTTGTGGTGTTGTTATGTGGTTGTTGAAGTTTTCTTGAAAAAAAAGCTGAAAGTGTATTATAAAAATCTGGAAAAAGAAAAAAAATGTGCTGATTGATATAAAATAAGAAAGTGAAAATGAAGAGTCTATTTGTGTTATTGTTGTGGTGATAGGCGGTTCACACACCCGTGTTGTCAAGTTCAAGTCTAGTGGTGTGGTGCACCTGCATGTTTTGTTGGCGAGAGGATTTCATTTGTATGAGCTCATTTGGTTTGTGTGTAGCCATCGTTTTTATCCTTTTGCGTCCCTACGTATATACCCAAGCCCCATTATTTTCCTAAAGTCCTACGGATTCACGCTTGAGTCAAACTAGCGCCGTGGAGAGAGTGTGAACGAGCAAGTGTATGGTCCCCGACATTGATGGATTTCTTTGGAAGTGATCCCGAGTCCCGGTCTTTGGCAATGCTCAACTGAGTGGTCTGCCTACTTTCTTCCTACGTATGACCGTATGATTCTCCAGAATTCCATTTTTGAGTAGTTACAATATTTATTTACGCATGTCGAATTTTATAAAATCTGTAGTATAATTAAAAATTTTACCTATTATATTTTCTACGCCCATGAAGTATTTGATTTCTCGCTTTACGTTATTAGGAAATTTCTAAGCCAGCTAGCTGTTTTCTAGTTCACGAAGAAATGATTTGCTGGGGACGAGCAAATGTTTAAGTCTGGTGGTGTGATGAGTCCGATATTTATTAGATTTTTCGGACTCATCTGAGCTTGTTTTCTCACTCGTGCACCGCATTTCAGCCAGTAATCGATTATATTTGCTTCGTTCGGTCATTGACCACATTGTGCACTATTTTGGCCCAAGGGTGTGCAATTGCGTATTCTGTTGTCGGGGGTAATCACATGTTGCTCCCCATGGCTCTTTCCGGCTATTCTTTGTTGTATATTTCGTGCTGGGTGCTTTTGCTCCAGCTTTGGTTTTGATGTGCAGGTAGTGCGTTTTCCCCAAGACAGGAATTCTGATTTGTGGAAAACAAACGGTCGTGCGTTTTACTCGCGCACGATTTGTGCCCAATCGTGCGTTTTGTTGAGTTGGAGAAACGTCGAGTGGAGCTCGACGAATTTCGTCGAGCTAAGTTCGACGATCATCACGCACGGTTAACGCACGGTTTCTTCGGAACCGTGCGCGAAGGAAACACACGGTTTTCCTGTAGCTTTCTTGTTTGTACCAATCTGTGGTTAATTGTGCGATTTGTTCATGCACGGGCGGAAGCGCCCGTGCGCGTGTAAAACGCACGGTTCCACCTACTTGTCTTGAATTCCAGCTTTCTGTTGTTACCCTTGTGATTTCCTCCACGCACGGGCGGAAATGTCCGTGCGCGAGTAAAACGCACGGGTCAACGCTTCTCCTTCTGCAGGCTTGTTCTGAAAGTTAATATCGCACGGTTTGCGCACGGTCGTGCGCCAAACCGTGCGTGACCATTATTTCTGATTTTTCTATTTAAGACGCAGATTTCATCGTTCCAAAAAAAGAAAGTCCGATCCAGCCCGCCATTTCCGCCCCTCTGAGCGGGAAAACTTCCCTCCAGACGATATTTTCTCTCTCCTCCTTGGAGAGTTGATCCGGCTACCATTCTCCCTCCAAAAGCTTGCAATAGCTTCATCTCCGGTCACCATTTTCTTCTCCAAACTCCAAGCTCCGTTTCAAGCTCATAAGGTGTTGCATCCGTGGAGTTCTCCGGATCGATTTAGTCCAGCGACTATTCACGAAGAAGACGATTTATTGGAAGGAGGTGACAACCCTTCTGGACCCCGGACGTCATCCGTAGAACAAGCTCGGACAACGCCCGACAACTCTTGTCTCCGGCCGCGAATCTCGGAAAGCATTCGTGCGTTTGTTTGTATTTCTCCCCCTTCTCTTGTAGTTACTTTGTTCTGAACTTGTGGTTGTTTGATTGTTGCTTAAGAACACTGTTTAGTTTAAGTATTTCAACATGTCTGTGTTGTTATATCTTAGATCATGATTGTGTTGCTGAGCTTCAGTTTTTCGTGTTCTTATTGAGATAGTGTCGTTCTAGCGATTGCTAGAAGCGTGCGCGGCGAAGAGGTGATTGCGACCCTCATTGGCTCATCCATCTTTCATATTACTCTCTTGAGTAATCCATCAAAGAGACGCGGTGACGACGACCCGCAATAGGTTTATTAGTGTTAAACTTAGGAAAATCCAAACCAAAACCCCCTTTGTTTACGTTAACACTTGCAATCACTTTTTCAATTGTGAAATCACACTCCCTACTTGCATTTCTCGAGAGATCGATATCCGGGTATTCCACTCCTCAACTTTATTACTTGACTACGATCGGTACACTTGCTGACGCAACACCAAACGAAGGTACCTCACATGCTCCTCTATTGTGTTACTAGATGCGACAATACCGTTTAAGTACACTACTACAAATCTGTCCAAGTAAGAGTGAGAGCTCTGATTCATCAATCTGCAAATGGTTGTTTTTGCATTGGTTAAGCCAAATGACATCACCAATCACTAAAATGTTCTATACCTCATCACCAAAGTGGTCTTTTGTCTTATCTCCTTCATCAATCCTTAGTGGTAGCTCTTTTGCTTGTCCATATTTGTGTATACCTTAGCACTTCTAGGTTGGTCAAAAAGAACGGTATCAACATTATATGCTACTTATTCTTTATCGTTACCTTGTTCATCGCCTGATAGTCTACACTTTATCACAGTGATACATTTTTATTCTTTTGCCAGAGTATTGGGGTGCCAAATGGTGGCTTCGACGGTCTTATCATCGCCGCTTCCAACAGCTCCTGTAACTATTTTCTCAACTCTAGTTCAGGTGGAGCCATCCGGTATGGTGCCTTTGTTGATGGCTTTGCTTCAAGCTCTATCTCGATCCTATGGTCCACCTTTCGGTGGGGAGACAACTTCTTTGATAACTATGCAGGCATGATGTCCTTGTTCTCCTCAAGTACTTTCGCAATAAATGGAGACACCAGCTCCACCTTTTCATCCTCTACATCCTCCTTTAAGGTGCTAAGAATGTAGGCTCTCATTTTTTAACTCTTTTGGCAATTTGCATGACTGATAATTGTTTTGTTCTGGAGCTTCTTTGTGGCCCCTCAAGAGTGGGAATTATAAAAGTTGCTCTTTTCTCCATTATGCACATCGAGCGACAATTTGACATGAGTATCGCAGTCGCCATGTCGAAGAAGTCTATTTCTATCACAACTTTGTGATCATCCATTGTTGCGATCGAGAAATTTACTTGTCCTCTCCATGTACCCTTGGGTAGATCTATGCCACAAGCCACTCGTAGTCTCGCCTTCCCGTTCACAGTCTCGAGCCACCCATCCTCTGTCATTTGAGGTCAAACCTTCAAGCTTCTTTCTCTGTCATGAAATTGTGACTTGCCCTTGTTTCCACTAAAGTTTTAGTGGGCTTGTTGTAGATCATGACTTCAATGTACATCAGCCCCTTGCCGGTTGCTTTCTCCGTCGATTTTACATTCAAAGCATTTTGAAGTTGCAAAGAATAAATTTGATTTTTACCTTAGTCATCTTCATATCTTGTTGTATCCTTCTCTTGCAATGATGAAAGCGAACTAAAATTTGAGCATTTGTCCATCATGTGTTGACCATTGCAGATAAAACATCTATCTTTTGGAATGAAGTTCTTGCTTCGACCATCGTTCTCCTTCCCATTGTGGGTAGAAGTTTAATTTCCGGTAGGAGGTCTCCGCGACCAGCACCCCCCCCCCCCCCCCCCCAACACACAGACACACCTTTGTTGTGGTCATTTTGTGGCCCTTCGTTATTGGAGCAATATTCGGTTGTCGTTGACATCTGTCATGGCCTCGACATCGACAATGGCTTCATCTAACTTCTTTGTATCCCACCGATGCACTTCTTGTTTCACCCAATTCTAAATACCATCTTTGAAGATGAAGAGTTGGTCTTCCTCAGACATACCTAGAATGAATAATATAAAAAATTGGAACTCCTAGACCATCTTTGAAGATGTTAAGCCTTTTTGGTAAAGTTCCTTCAAATGTTTCCTGGTTTCATTTGCGACGTTCTTCGGGTAGAAGTGCCGCTTGAGTTCAATTTTAAACTCCTCCCATGTGTCCAGATTGCAAGCTCATATTCTTATGTTTGAATGTTTTTGTTGCCACCAAATAAATGCAATATCTGAAAGATAGTAGATAACGGTTTTTACCTTGAGCGCTTCGTCAATGATGTTGCATCCTTCAAAGTAGACCTCCATTTAGCAAAAAAAGTGTTCAACTTACTTTACATCCATCTTTCCAGTGAAGGGTTTTGGTTTAAGCACATCTATTCTTGGATTTGCCGGACCCCACCGTTTCCTCCGCTAGCAATGACTTTCTTGCATAGGGTCAACTCATCCTCTAAAGTAGTGGTTCTCTCCCCATAGTCCTCCAATTGATCGTACATTTGCTTTAGCTCCTCATTGGCATCAAACTTTTACTTGTGCCTTCAGAAGTTCCAGCTCTCCTCAAGCTGGTAGTACTTGTTTGACGGTGTCTAGTTCTCGACAAATATATATATATATATATATATATATATATATATATATATATATATATATATATATATATATATATATATATATATATATATATATATATATATATATATATATGCTCCTGCTCCACCATAGTCATGCACTTGTCTGGTTATCCCAATTCATCAATGCCAGATCTTAGTGTCCTTCCTCAAGAGTTTTGTTTTGACCTCACTTTTTCTTCTCAGCTTGTGGCACGACTTATCTGTTGCGCTCCTTCATGTTTGAGTTACCTAATTCACTAGCCATCTAAGTCTCCTTGTAACACCAACTACAACTTTGAGCAAACTTGACTTTGATATCAACTGTAACGAACTTGTCTCCTCGCAAACACCCGTGCAGCCTTAGCTCCGCTTTGCCACTCCACGTAGCTTAGTTAAGCTAGTCTCCTACAAAAACTTGTTGGTAATGGAGAGAAGAGCGGATAAACAACTCAAGAGAAAATTCACAAGCTTAAAGAACTTTATTACTTGTCCACAACTTGGATGATTACAAATGAGAGAGTCTTCCCCTTTTATAGGACCCAAAGAATTTTACCTCCAAAGTATGGAAGGATGTAGAATGCCTCGTATTCTAGATTTTTCTATGTATCCCTTGTATTTATAATATTCATGAATGCTGTTATTCAAGAAGGTTCCCATGAGACCATCTTAGATTTTTTTATGATCATCATGCATCTTCTTATGTATAAGGATCTCTAGGACTCCAGATTTCTCTAGAATCTTCTCGGGGCTAGCATGAAAATTGGCATGGGAGGGCCAAATATGGAGGGTCGTGATAGCAGGCACTGAGCCTCTGATAATGCAGAAGAAAAAATGGAATCTGTAAACTCATTAGGGAGAACACCCCTCTATCTATTACTACATGTAAGAGAAGCCCCCACATTATTGTATATTGGGATTCTTTTATGTAATATTTTTTACCCTCTTCATAAGGAAGAAAAAGGAAGGCAGAGAGAGATAAGAGCACATAAGAGTCTGGGAACCATGCACATATTTGCTATTATATACAAATAGAAAGGTTTATTTAATAGTCCGCAAACAATGTGGGAAAAATACCAAAGATACAAAATACACATAAATAACTAACTCTAAGAATGCTATCAGCTTGTTGATGGCCGCGCCTCCACCTTGCCCGTCTCCTGCAGCTCACAACCTAACTTATCATTCGAAACTCATATCACTTGGACTCATTTTTGTTCACTCAAGGCAGCACACCTATTGCAAATTTGGAAAATTAGAATTTTAGAACCTAATGGCTCATTGTGTTAGCTCAGGCCATCGCTCGGGCTCTCCTTTCTTGTAATCACTGGTTTGTTTTATGTTAACCATCCTTGATGTCCTATTGTGTTGCTTCACATCTGTCATTACCTTTTGTTTCATCATATTTGTCTTTTGTTTTTCTGTACGCTTCCGTTTGAAAACTGAGAATTTTTTTTCCTAACGACTGTGATTATTGTATTTCTTTTCTCTAAAATGTGCTACTCAGCATAGCATGAATTAAACAAATTTCTTAACTCGTGTTTTGTCCATTTTTTCTGCAGTTATGGCCTTATACATTCACTCACATTCACTCATAATGATACAACAACAACACTCAAGCCTTTATCTCACTATAGTGGGGTCGGCTATATGGATCCTTTGTTGCCATTGTGCCTTATCTTGTGTCATAATCTCGCTAATTCCAAGTACATCATGTCTTTCCTTATAGTTTCTTTCCAAATCTTTATTGTTCTGCCCTTCCCTCGTTTAACATGCCTAGTGACTAGACTCTCACAACGCCTAACATGTGTCTCTAATGGTCTCCTTTGTATGTGTCCAATCCATCTTAGTCGAGCTTCTCGCATCTTCTCTGCAATTGGTGCTACTCCTGTCTTATTCCTGATACATTCATTCCTAATTTTATCCAGTCTCGTGTGTCCACACATCCACCTAAGCAGGCTCATCTCCGCAACTCCCATTTTTTGCTCATGTACACAATTCACTGCCCAACACTCAGAACCATAATGCATCGTTGGTCTAATCGCAGTACGGTAGAACTTGCCGTTAAGTTTTAATGGTACTTTACGATCACACAAGATCCCCAACACGCCTCTCCACTTCAACCAACCCGCTTGGATTCTACATTCACTCATAGTGATATCTAGCAAAATCTTACTTGGACTTGGCTCCAATTGTTATTGGAATTTATTCTTCATGTATAAAGATACCCAACCTCTCCATATATTACTGGATTGTAGCTTAATTTGGACACAGCTCCAACTGTTCTTAAGCTCTTTTTTTCTTCTCTCTGCAGTATTTGTTAGGAACTGTGCATGGAATGAGAACTTAGGATGTGCGTTATACACCATCAATCAAACCCATTTTCAGCTTAATATTTTACTCATATGACACAGTACCAACCATTTTTTATGTTGATGCCAACTTTTGGACGTGGCCGATGAGGGAACTGATTAGAGACTAAACTTGGTACTCTCATATTTCTTAACAATCTTCACTTTGATGAGAGCTCCCAATAGTGTCCATCAACCATTTCCTTTTTGTTGAAGGAAAGATGCGTAAAAACCGAATATGAGGCCCATTTAGAGCATACTTCATCTTTAGGATTTAGTCTCACATCTTAGATTGGAACTTCTTCTCCACTCTTTTTTCCTATATAAGTGTATAAGTATACAAATTATTAGAGTATGAAAACGTTTATTTGAGAAATTAATAAAGTGATTGTATTTCTCAATTTATCGTGCTTTTTTATATGGTATCAGAGCGAACCGGTCCTTAATTTTTCGTTGCGAGATCCTTGTTTTTGTGCGGTTTAGAATTTCTTATAACAGCAGAGCATTTCTTCTAACTACACCCTGCAGTCTCTTCTCTGCGGCCAACCCCTCACTCTGCGGTTACAGCTTGCTAAACCGCAGCCCTCTCTGTTCTTCCCCCTCTCTTTTCTTCCCCACTCTCTGCTTTTATAGGGAGTCTTCCTTCCCGTCACTGGGCCCTGCTGGTCTGCACTTTTTTTTGCGACCTCTCTCTATTGCCGTAGATTGAGCGACCTCTCAGTTTCCTCTCTCAGCTCGCCTAGCCGCAGTAGTGGATCTCTAGGCCACCGTCCCACCTCCTAGCCGGCAGTGGATCTCCAGGCTGCCCCCCACTCGCTGATTGTTTTGCTTTCCTTGCTGCAACTTCTTGCAGTCGATCCTTGTCGCTGCTCTTGTCGCATAACATTCTCGCCGCCTCTATCCGCTGACGCTGCTCGCCTGGCCGCCGCCTCTGCCGCTTGCTGCTCTTCTGCCCCTTGGCCGCCAGTCTTCTGCCAGCTCTCCTAGCTGCAGCGAAAAGTCATCAGTTTTTTAAGTGGCCGCATATCCTTAGCCGCAGTTTTTAGCCGTCGTATTATTGTAGCAGATTCTTCCCGCCGGTGTTTGTCGTCTTCCCGCCTGTTCAGTCCGCTACATGCTTGTTGCGCATATTGCCTCTTTTCAGTGTGGTTCTGTTTTTCTCTTGCCTCCACGACTTCCTGCTTGCTGCTACTATCTACTTGTTGTTGTTTGACGCTGGCCTGCTTTGCCTGCTCTGTTCTTTGTCGCATGCCTAGCCGCTGGTCTCCTTGCCACACATGCTTGCTCTTGTCGCAGCTTCCCTTCCAGTTCTTGGCCTTAAATCTTGTTTGCAGCTTCTGACCACAAGGTCTTCTCCTGTTTGCCATAGTAGGTCCCTTCATTGCTTGCTGCTTACCTGTTGTTTGTAATTTTGATCACCAGGTTCCCTCCAATGGTCGGTCATGCTTCCCCATCTCCTTTGTCTTCGCAGTCACCCCCATCTCATTTTTCACATCTACCCTCTTGTGGAGGTCGCACCTCTTCTCCGGGTAGTAATCGACACGGTTACCCTCCCAACAACATTCAAGCTGACATTGATGTCTTGCGCGCACCCAACTCCAGCAACTTCAAGGGATGATCGACCATTCTCCTGGCTCTGTCGTGTCTATTTCTGATGACGACATCTCTTGTCTTGCCCATACTTCATCCGAGGTTATGGATTCTGTGGCCTCCAACCACATTACCCCATGGAAACCTTCCAAATACTTGGACTCTGTGCATCCCAAGTTCATTACTGCTGCTAATGGGGCCACCACTCCAATCTTTGGATCAACAAACGTCACTCTTACTCCCTCCACTCTTCGCTCAGTTTTTCATGTTCCGGGCTCTTCTTTCAACCTACTCTTTATTAGCCGTCTCACTCAAGACCTTGATTGTTATGTAACATTCTCTTTCAACTCTTGTGTTGTGCGGGATCTCAAGACGCAAAATATCATTGGCAAAAGGGCAGTTGTCGAATGTTCCTCTTCCTCCGGGATAAACTTGCGTGGGTTGTAAGTGAGTGTTTGCCCTCAAACATGAACCGGATGGGACAGTTCAACGTATGACGGCTCGCCTTGTGGCTCCTGATTTTACTCAACAACATGATCTAGATTATGATGAGACATTTTCTCTAATCGCCAAACTCAGTACTGTTCGTGTTTTGATCTCCCTCATTGTTCATTGGGACTATACGTTGCATCTATTGGATGACAAAAATGTTTTTCTCAATGGCGATTTGTTGGAGATCGTCTATATGCAACAACCTCACGGGTTTGAGATCACGGAGGAGTCTCTTGTATGTCGTCTGAAGAAATCACTTTATGGTCTCAAATAGTCTCCTCGGATATGGTTTGACAAGTTCAATCAGACAGTTAGTGCTTTTGGGTTCACTCAGAGTTCCACCGACTTCTCATTATTCACTCGTCATCGTCCATCAGCTACAATGATTCTCTTGGTGTATGTTCATGATATTTTGATTATGAGAGACGGTCTCACAGGAATACACATGATCAAACAACATCTGGCGACGGTATTTCAAACAAAGGACCGGGGAAATCTTTAATATTTTCTTAGTGTCGAGGTGGCTCGACGACCTGATGGGCTTGTGCTATCTCAAAGAAAGTATTGCCTTGAATTATTTCATGATGCAGGCTACTCTGGATGCAAGCCTGCCGTCACTCCCATGGACATCAATCACAAGCTCTGCGCTCATGCTTTAGACTCTGATCTTCTTCTTCCAAACACAGAGTATTATCGTCGTCTTTTGTGAAAATTGATATATCTTATTGTTACAAGACCTGATATATAATTTGCTGTTGGAGTTGTCAGTCGATTCATGCATGAGCCACATATCTTTTATCTCAAGGCAGATGAGCGTATTCTTCGATACTTTAAAACTGCTCCTGGACAAGGACTTGTATACAAGCCCTCTTTTTCTCCATTATCTCTGATTGCATATTCTGATGCTGATTATGCTAGTTATTTGGATTATCGTTGTTCCACAAGTGGATACTGTACTTATTTTGGAGGACATCTCATTACCTGGCGCAGTAAAAACAATCTGTAGTTGTTCGCTCATCTGCTGAATCCGAGTATTGTTCAATGACAGTTGTTGTGTCTGAGCTTACATGGTTTGATGGTCTCCTAGGTGATTTAGGAGTCAAGCTTTCCTCGCCAACTACTCTATTTTGCGACAGTCAAGCTTCCATACGCATTGCCAAGAATCATGTTTTCCATGAACGGGCTAAACACATTGAAGTTGATTGTCATTTCATTCAGGAGAATGTTCAATTAAAGAAGATAAAATTGCAACATGTTCCTGCTGCTGGGCAAGTTGTTGATATTCTCACCAAGACCTTACCTCGCCTGTTATACTACCAATTTTGTCCAAGCTGGGTGCTTACGATTTGTATGCTCCAGCTTGCGGGGGAGTGTTGAAGGAAATATATTTAAAAGCCCAATATGAGACCCATTTAGAGCATACTTCATTTTAACATTTAGTCTCACATCTTAGATTGAAACTTCTTCTCCACTTTCTTTTCTTATATAAGTGTACAAATTATTGGAGTATGCAAGTATTTATTTAAGAAATTAATAAAGTGATTGTATTTCTCAATTTATCATGCTTTTTCTACACTTTTAAATACATTTTTTCTGAACATCATCAGTATCATTCACGGAGAGAGCTCATTTAACCATGTGGAGCTGTCATGCCAGCACTAGCTCTTGATATTCTGACACAGGACTGATGAGGATCTAGTACACTAGTGATTTAACGAACGTCTGATGGATGAATACAAGTGTAGTAATGTAGGGAAATCTAAACTGGTGCAGTGCACATACCTTAATCTAATATTCAATCGCAATAAATTATGAAATTAACAAAAGAATTCACAAACATGCACAATTGTAGTTAGATGTTGAAACACAATCAAGATCCAAATAAAATTAAAGAGCGCTCCAATTAAATGTTCTTTGAATGCACCTTTAGTAGAATAAATAAAATCAACAAATTTATACGAATTTAGATTCAAAACACTATATTTTCAATAAATATGCAACACAACGTATTGCAAACCTCAACACAATCTTCTAAATTAGATCTTACACAAGTAATCGAAGTCTGAAGTGGCTTTAAAAGACTGATTTGAATGGTTGGAAAACAGATCTAATGAAATTCTGCACTGTTTTCGATGTCCTAGACCAAAATTATGCACTGTTTGGGTTCCCGGAGTGAATTGACG
Source organism: Platanthera guangdongensis (assembly GCA_039583875.1). Taxonomy (NCBI): domain Eukaryota; kingdom Viridiplantae; phylum Streptophyta; class Magnoliopsida; order Asparagales; family Orchidaceae; genus Platanthera; species Platanthera guangdongensis. The sequence continues at coordinate 81,767,138 of CM077158.1, forward strand.
CAAGTGGGAAAGCAATGGGACTGTGGGGAATGTGCTGGGGTGGTCAGATAGATGGTAGTGTCTGGAATGGAGTAGAGGATGGCCATCAGGTTCAGCAACCCCAGGACAGGGCTGGATCTCGCTGAAATGTGGCCTTAGTTATTAAAGGCTCAAGATGCATCAGGGCGCAAAGGGGTCTTGGAACCTATGCTCAAGGCGCAGACGCGCGCCTAACGAAAGAAAGACACAACCACATCCATTTTAAATAATCAACATAAAATATCATTTCATCTATTCTACTAATTAATCATTCATTACTATCGTTTATATCTCTTAAAAATAGAATCAACGTGTCACCTGCATCATATAGAAGTCCCGACACACAATTATCTTTCACAAACACTAAATCAATAAAATTATTGCGTTCTTTTATTATTTCTTTCGTTAATTTTTGAAAAAAAGTTTACAACAAAAATCACGCTCAAACGCACCTTTTATATTCCAAAGACACAAATAAGGCGCACGAAGACGCAAACCTCTGAGCTTGGTGAGCCTTGAGGCTTAGGCGCGCCTGATGCGTGTCTTTAACAACATAGAATGTGGGTGACAGTACACGTGCAGGGTAGGGAGGGGATGTGTGAAAGAATTGATGAAGGAAACATGCCCTGCATGTGTCATACATGGCTTGGGAAGGAGTGGGTGCTATGCTGGGGATGGGAGGAGGAAAACTACCAACGATCATCTCAGTAGTGGATGGTTACATCAGTAGTTACAAGGTGGTTTCAGTTGAGTTATTTGGTACTTGGTCTTCCCAGCCGTAAATGTGTCGTTATAGATCCTAGGTAAGATCCGCATCGATTTACAAAATCTGGATCATATGATTGTAATATCCTACTATCAGGATCGCTATCCTGATAACCATGTTTGGTAGTTGCAAGTAGTTATGGGCAGTTGGGTGAGTAATGAGGGAAATGGTATGGTGGCTGGCCGGATGTTATGACAGAGGAGAATGACTCATAAAGTGAAGGTGACACGACTACTTGGCGGGTCTATTCCCGGAGGTCAAAGATTGCAGACAAGATTAATATTAATTGAAAGTGCTTCTCAATTATATCCTTTATTATTATTTACTGCTTTTGCCTCTTGGAGGGTCTATTTTTGGAGGTCAAAGATGACAGACAAGATTAATTGAGGGTGCTACAGTGCTACTCAATTATCTCAATTATTATTATTATTATTATTTACTGTTTTTCCCCTTGGTGAGGGGTATATTTGTTTCCCTCTTGTATCATTATTTTTTTGTTGGACGTTTGAACTCATTTGGAGCCAATGGCTGACAAGAGGGTTTCCTCATGAGTATTTTCTTAAGTAATATCAGATATTTCTTTCTTCGAACACTAAGAGATATCAATTTGGTCAGGCCTTGCCGTCTCACCCGCATGCAATCTTCAGGAGTTCCTCCAGTCATATCGATCGCGCTCTCCGTGCGCTCTATTCGCCGTCGGGTTCCGCCTCCGATCTTCTGCAGGCCAGCAACCCGCCTTCGATCTTCCGCGCATTAACAACCCACCCACTTGCGCTACTTTCTGCATCCAGATGTCCCACCCTCGGCTTCTGGCACCTTCAGGGCATCTCCGCCCACACACTCGCGACATGGCCGAGCAACGCTTGGACGCTGTCATGCAGTGCCTCGACGAGCAAGCCTGCACTTTTGCCTCCCTGGAATATGTTGTGCAAGCCAACACTTCTATCCTCACCTCCCTGCATGCCACTCTCCAATGCTTGGACGACCGCGAGGCCTGCGCCTCCAGCTAAGTGCCTCCGCTGTCACCTACTTTTCCTCCTTCAGCTTGTGGACCTTGTCGAACCGCCGTCGCCACCCACACCCTTGGTTTCCCTTGCCACGATCCATACCCCTCGAACCCTAGAGGTTCCTCACTTCAACGGCTCGAATCTTCTCGAGTGGATCAACAAGGCCAAGCATTTCTTTGACATACAAGTCACACCGGAACACGAAAAGGTTTTCCTAATGCTCCTAGCAATGGAGGGCTCCGCATTCCACTAGGTTCGTTGGTTACGTAATCCCCCCCCTGCGCGCTCCTTTCTTGGGCGGACCTTAAGGCGGTGTTAGTTAAACACTATGACCATCACTACTCAGAAAATGTCGTGCAGAGCTTGTGCGATCTCCGTCGTTCCTCCTCGGTGGATCAGTATATTGATGACTCACTAAGTTGGCCAACCATGTGCCCGGCCTCCCGCCGGATCACTACACGGGCTTCTTCACCTAGGGTCTACAACCTCACATCAACTTCCTCTTGCGCCCTCATCATCCTTCTGACATCTCTAACGCCATGGATATAGTTAGATTAATAGAGTCATATTTTTCTGTTCGGTACACCGACTGACCTCGGGGACCTTCCAGGCTCCAACCACCGTCAGTTCCTCCCTGCGCATTTGCTTCCCGCAATCTGGAAACCTGCGGCCCCTAGAGGTCGACACACCTTTCAAGGCTCCACTACCCTACTCGCCGAACTGCGTAGCAAGGGGTTATGTTTTCGCTGCAAGCAACCCCACTCGCCTAACCATGAGGGCTCGCTTAAGGCGTTGCAAGTATTGATGTGTGATGATGATGACAAGATCACATCAGCTGTCTTCGATGCTATAGTTCTGGAGGACCCACTTTCGACCGATCTGACTCAGCTGGGCCATCCTCGGTTGGATTTGTCGTGCTTGTCTCTCACAGGAATTTCTGGGTTACGTACTACGAAGGTACAGGGGATTCTTCGAGGACACCCCGTGGTACTCATGATGGATAGTGACACGAGCCATAACTTCATCTCGTTGGATCTTGTGATTCTCCTTCAGCTGCCCACCAACCCGAGTGCAACCTTTCTCGTCCATCCGGGGGATGGCAGACAATCCAGGATAGGGGGCCTTTGCCACTGCCTCCTTTTTTCGTGGGCATCTATAGTATGACCGCCGATTTTTATGTTTTCCTCTGGGCGGCGTAGACGTCATCCCCGAGATTGCTTGGCTCTAGACTCTGGGCGATATCAACCACAATTGGACATCCATGCAAATGACTTTCAACTGGGCCTACCAGTCCTACACGCTCATGAGTGATGCATCCTTACAGTGTCGTGCCTTCTCGGCACGCACAACGCGACACAATGTCCACGGATTTCCAGGCCATTTTGTGGCACCTCCAGGACGGACCACCGCCTTTGGCCCCCCCGCCACCGAGCATTCGCTTCTCTTGGATAAGTTTGTCAATGTCCTCACTTCCGTCCTGGGTCTGCCACCCCACCATCCTACCGTTCACTCTCTTCCACTCCAGAAATGCACTAGAGCGATTTCAGTTCACCTTTACCGTTATGGCCATATTCAAAAGGTTGAGATCGAGCATTTCGTATCCGATATGCTGACAACCGGCCTTATCCAACCTAGTGCTAGCCTTTTTTCCCGTTCGGTCCTTTTTGTGCCCAAGAAAGACGACATCTGGCGCTTTTGTGTGGATTATTGGGCGCTCAACAAAGTTATTGTGCCTAATAACCATTCCAGTTATTTGTGAGCTTTTGGATGAGTTGAGCAGCGCCACCATTTTCTCCAAGATCAATTTCTGCTCCGAATACCATTAAATCCGGGTGCGTGCCACAGATATTCACAAGACACCGTTACACACTCATGTCGGACACTACGAGTTCTTGTTCATGCCTTTCGGCCTGACCAACCGCCTGACGACTTTTCAAGCGACTATGAACGACATTTTTCGCCCAACATTTCGTAAGTTCGTTCTGGTGTTCTTCATTGATATTCTTGAATATAGTTTGACCTGGCAGGACCATTTACATCATCTGGAGCTTTTTTTGGCCACCCTGCGACGACTCTCGCTAATCGCCAACCTGAAGAAATGCGAGTTTGGTTAGCGCGAGATCTCATTCCTGGGCCACACATTATCAGTTCTAGAAGTTGCCATGGATCCAGACAAAGTTTGGGCGGTTGTGCACTGGTCGCAACTCCTTACAGTGCGGGATGTCTGGGCATTCTGGGTTTGACCGGTTACATTATCAGTAGTCCATCCGTGACTACGACGCCTTGGCTCTTCCTCTGACACGCCTGCTGCGCAAGTCCGCCGACACCACCTTCCATTGGTCCTCGGAGGCCGCTGCCGCTTTCTCGGCCTTATAATAAGCCTTGGTGACCGCATTGATTCTAGCTTTGCCCGACTACTCATAATCATTCACGGTAGAGTGTGACGACTTGGGCACCGGTTTCAGAGCAGTTCTCATGCAGGCCGGTGGATCCATTGCGCACTTCAGCCGGTCCTTCTCCACCATTGTCCGCTCTCGTTCTGCTTACGACAACGAGCTGATGGACCTCGTGCTAGCAGTCCAACATTGGCGGCCCAATTTTCTTGACCGACTGTTTGTGGCCCGGACGGACCACCATAGCCTCCACTACCTTCTGAGTCAGAAGATGATCACTCCCACGCTGCAGGTTTGGGCGACGAAACTTCTGGGTTGCGGCTTCACTATGGAGTTTCTCTCGGCAAGACCAATGTCGCGGCGGACGCGCTCTCTAGCTAGTTAGTCGCAACGGAATTGATAGCCATCTCCCGACTAGTGTGGCAAATGGCGGGTACTTTATAGATTGAAGTGGAAGTCGTCCCGACACTGCGCACCATCATTGACCGCCTATGTACTGATGCGTTCGCTTGCCCGCCAAATACCCTTGTGGGGGATTGACTTCTATACCGGGGCCGCTTGTTTCTTTTAGCTTCGTCTCCCATCATTTCACGCTTCCTCGCCGAGTACTTCGCCACACCAGTCGTCGGTCATGGGCCTTTCTCACTTACCACCGCATGTCGGCGCCCTTTATTGGTGGGGCATGATGTGCCAGGAGGAGTATGTTGTCGCATGCTTAGTCTGTCAATGCTCCATGTACGAGTCCACGTTCCCAGGAGGCCTCTTGTAACCCTTGCCATTTCCCGACCTCATCTGAGAAGATTTGACAATGGATTTCATTTCACATCTCCCTCGTTCCTCATGGTACGACTGCTTTCTTGTGGTGGTAGTCCATTTTTCTAAGTACGGGCGCTTCCTTCCGCTACGACACCATTTTACAGCACCGCTGGTAGCCGATGCCTTCATCTTAGGGGCAGTACGCCTCCATGGGTTTCCCCGCTCGATCATTAGTGATTGTGATCCCGTTTTCATGACTGACTTTTGGCAGGAATTATTCATGTTGCAGAGGACGCAACTTCGGATGAGTACATCCTACCATCTGCAGACGGATGACCAATCCGAGGTCTTGAACTGTTGCTTTGAGACATACTTACGATGCTTCACGTTGGACCGACCACGTGATTGAAGAAAGTGGTTGGGATGGGCAAAATTCTCGTACAACACTGCATTCCACCACGCCAACAAACGCCCGCCTCCCACCATCCTACAACATCTTCCAGGGGATTGCCATGTGGGTGTCGTGAGAGATCTACTCTGAGATCGCGGTGAGGCGCTCATGCTACCTAAGACCCACCTCCAAACAACACAACAGAAGATGGTAACACCACGCCAACAAACGCCGCCGTCATGTTCAGTTTCAGATTGGAGACTTTGTGTTCGTCAAGCTCCGCCATATGACTGAACTTGATTAGAAAAGTTATCATGTTGTCATTCCGAACTCGATTATGGACTCGGATCGTCCATATGACTGATCCTACCTCATGTGTTTGTATGACGGGTTCCAATAAGTATCGTCTCATCTATGAATTTTGATCCCGTCAAATTCGGTCCGCGATGGATGGAATGTATAATAGACCCATTAAGCCACAAAAATGTCACTAACCACTCAATCTCACTCAAACCATCAGCTCTTATACCATTTCTTAAAAGACGTGGATCAAAGTTGTGGTCGTGATGCGTCAGTAGTCACGCCCGTTTTGAACTCAACTCCCATTAGAATGGGACAATCATATTTTATTTCTATGCCAACAGATTTTCTCCTATCCCACTTGGAACTAAATTCAATACTTTCACATCCTTAACATAAACCATCATATGCTTGCATGACTATAATCCCCCGGCAAGTTCACCTTGCAACATGATAGAACATCTTAAGGCTAATATAATAGCTGTTTGTTTTCGCAGAGTGGGTTGCTATTCTATGCTGCTTATTGGCGCTAAAGGGAATGCTTCATAGCTCAAAATCTCACCGGCAGTTGCTATGGTATTCATTCTATGTAGGACTGCTGCCAGCCGTTTTCTGGCTATATTACATGCTGAGGTAAATTTTCTTTCCTCTCATCATCTGAACAAATCCACCCCTAATCTCTCACTCTGATAACTGTTGTTTCTTTTACAGATTGCCGAGGTTCCACTGGGATATTCTTTGGCTTCCTTTTGGGCCACTGAGGTATTTCGCCGCTCCATTTCGCCCCGTGTATGCTTTGACTATTCACAAATAAATATAACACAGGACCCGTGCTCACATAAAATGAATTTGAGTGTGTTGGTCTCATTATTTTTCCATAAGAGCCGTTTATCGGGAACTCTCCTGTAAGTTTACAACATTACAGGCTGCACGCCTCTTTTTTTTTGAAATTATAAAAACCTCTCGTATAAATTTACATTTCTTAACATGTATGCACAAAAATACTTCCTAGAGGGGAGTTCCAAGGGGAATTGTAAACTTACATGGGAGGTTTTTGTAATTTTAAAAAAGAGGGGGTGCAATCTATAATTATGTAAACTACTAAGGGAGGTTTGTGCAATTTATAGTTTTATATAATTCAAATTGAAATAAAAAACTAAGCAACCTAAGTCATAAAATTGAATGATTTTACCTGAAAAAGTTCAAAAATCTTGTTCAAGTTTCACTCGTTCGACGAACAAGCGAACAAGCGAGCGAGAGCACGAGTCATTCTCGAGCCTTTGCTGGGCTATTTGCCATGATGAAGTTTTGTTTTTGACACCCGTAGGTAGATAATTTAAGCATGTTTTTTTCTTCCCGAAATGGCCTTACTAATGTGGAATATCTTGAAACTTTAAGTGCTGCCGGCATATGCCTATATGTGGATAGCTTGCTGAGGTCGTCCGGGGATGAGATAACTACCCTTCAGAAGTACATGTACCAGTATAAAAGAAGGTGAGTGAATATACCTCAGAATTGTATAACAGCCACTGTTCATATTTCAATTTGAGTTCATCTTGAAGTTTGTTCAGCTGATCTCCCTTCAGTTTATCCCCCCTTCTCATACGCTCCCAGGTCGTATTTTGGTTCTTTTTATGGATTAACCGTAATATCTTTATTGTTAGTCATAGTGAGCCTTTGTCGTCTCCAGTTGATGCAGTCTTTTTTGGGATGAATCACAGTTTTTCGTTTTGTGATTGTGTGTTTCACCTTTCTTTGCTTGTTATGCATTTCTTAAAAGTTGTATCGGGGACGATGATGAGTATGTGATTAATTAGCTCGTGTGGTTTGAGGCTCCTGCGGTCTTGGTATTCTTCAACCATAGTTAAGTGAGGTTTAAGAGTGGGTCGCTCCCACGATGGCTCCTGTGATTGAGCGTGCTCTTGGTGAATTTTACTTGATCGTGCTGAGTATTGATGTGAAGAGTTCATGACCGTGTCTGTTTAATCTCACGTCTTAGGGACTGTTTGGATCATTTGTGCTTGGAGATGGAACGGTCGGAGGAGACAGATGCGATAATGTTTTTGAATGAAGCTTCTTCTTCACGGTTGAAAGCATGCACAAAATGAAGTTTTTGGAGATTGGTGGTTCCAAATGGAGGCTAAGCAAATTGGGAAAAAAATCATGTTTTTTTGGAAAATTTAACGGAGAAAAAAGTCCAAACAGGATAAAAATTTTCATATTGTGAAATATATGAATTATCTTCAGCAATGTCAATTCCCTTTAATTCAAAAAAATTAAAGTGAATTGTTTCCAACCACTTATTTGGTAAAAATTGAGCGAATGTTTAGTTGGTTTAGGGTTGATGTAAAATTAATTGTTTTATAATGCAGGTAGTTTATATGATTGCGATTATTTTATAAATATTTCCTCAAAATTTTTTTTAGAGTTTCCCATAAAGTATTATGAAAAAAATACATATTTATTCAGAATTTTGGATTAGTTAAGGGAGCTGTTAAAACACCGCTGTTTTGGTTAGTAGCACTGCAATTTCTCTTAATTTAACTTTAAAATACTCTCACAAAAATATTAGGCGAATGGTGCTATCTTGCGCCACAATTTCTTCTAACATTGGTTTTCCTTCCGCTTCTTTGGGGTACCGACTCCAATGGAGGGTGTTTCATCATTGCTGGCAAGCGGACGGTGGTTGCCGTTGCGGAAGAATGAGTGGAGATGTCTTAGATGCATCCCGAGAAGATTGTTTGCTCTTTTTGTCCACCATAAGTGCTTCTTTCAGGCCTTTTCTATTTTGATTTCTTAAATTCTTGGTAAATTTTGCTCCTCGATCTATCTTCCGACACCCATCTGTTGCCCTTCGATTGCATAAATCTATAATGTTTTTGCCTCTTTATCGGTTGATTTCTAGCACTATTTATTTACTCCAAAATTGATGTAATAGCCGCTCGTCTAAATTTCTCCTTTATACCTAATCTTTATTATCTTATTTGTCTTTTCTTTTCAATTTTACTTGATTTGCTGAAATTTGAGGATTTCAATCCCTTCAGTATATTGCACATTGTCGTAGAAGTTATCGTTTCAGAATCTGGGTAGTGGCCGGAGATTTTTTGAACAGTGTTGGAAACAAAAGAGATTTTTTGGACACCAATCTGATTCGTTGGTGGAGCATTTCCACAAACACCTTGTGTGTGGATTTGCTCCATACTACTTCAAAATTCCAATCGAGGCTCGTGTCCTCCAAAAGCATATTGTGTGTTGGTGAAGGTTACTTAATGCAATCATGCCCGAGTGATTTGCCGATGTAGTGTTTCATTAAGAGAAACAAGAAGAACTCAACCTTCTATCTCTTTTAAACTCGGTGCCTTTAACAAAAATGTAATGCAATTAACAAGTATGAGTGTCTTTAACCATTCAAAAAAATAAGTCTGGTGTCTTTAAAAAAGGAAAATAACTACTCAAAACACCGTACGTATGTTTGGAGTGACTGACCGAATCCAGATGTCCGTATATATGTTCTGCGTAATTTTTTTCGGGGCTCAAATTGGGGCCCTAAACGACTTTAAATCAAAAATTGTTCGACAAGCAAGTCGTAGATTTTGACGAGATCTACTTTATATTGAACATTTTTCCAAAAAATGTATGAAAATAGGTCCATTTTCAAAAACGTGTGTTCCACATTTTTTTTTTGCTAAAAGCGGTTTCCGCGTATTTTGAAAATAGGCATATTTTCAAAAGGCGCGTATTTTTAAGCAACCCCTATATATATATATATATATTATTTTTCTCTCAAAATTATTATTTTTAACTTTTATTTTAAATTTTTCTCACTTTCTTTGCATCTTGTTTATTTAATTTTATCTTCTTATATACTTTAATTTACTGTACTTCAATTAATTTTTTTGATCATATAATTTATAAAGATTATATAATTAATGTTTCTATAGGGCACAATGGCAACAAAAGATCCATATAGCCGACCCCATCATAGTGGGATAAAGATTTGAGTATTGTTGTATATAATTAATGTTTCTGATTTTTTTTTATAATACAGCATGAGCATCATTTATTAATAATACTTTTGCAGCCCGTTTAGCGCTCTTCTAGCTCGGAGAATCGAACCGTCTTAACTCGAGATTGAGCCAAACACGCAAACAATTAAAAGAGAACCAGCTGCAGAGACGACAAGATTTTTTACGTGGAAAAAACCGAAAAGAGAAAAAAAAATCAAGGAGCCGGTTCGGTGTCGGCCAAATTCATTGTTTTGCTTGAGGTTACAAGTATTAGGAATTTCTGGAGGGTGACATGTCACCACTTAATTTACAAACACTTGAAAGTAAAACAAGATGCAGAGTCTTGGTGCTCACATGAGCATCTTCGAAAGCCGACATTAAAGTATGCATCGTGTAAAGCTAAGTCCACACTTGAGAAGGAACTAAAGGAGGCGCTTGTATCGTTCGTACTCCAAAGGAGATCTCCAAATCGCTCTTGAAGTAGGACTTGAGAATCGAAGAAGGTCTTCACACTTCGGAGATTTTTAAGAGCTAGGCTTATGTGCCTTTTTTATTGTTTTCAGGGGCACCTTGATAATATCGTTGTTGTTAGAAAGCCAAACCGGTGGGGCCGGGTGTCACATGGCAGTATCCGGATTACCAATGTTGGGGGGGGGGGGGGGGGGGGGGCTGCAGTTGAATGGCGAAAACATCCCCAACCACTTCGGTATAAGAGGTGGTGTTAGTCTCCTCTTATAAAAGAGGTCCCGGGATCAAGCCCCGAGCCTTAACAACCTACGTGGGATTTCCCCCAATTGTGGGCTCGGGAGATTTGATTGGGGATGTTCCGCCATCCGACTGTAGTCGGTCCCCCGATCTTGGGTTCCGGCTTCGCCCAGTTGTGCTTCGGTCCTACCGGTTTGGGTTTCTAACAAAAGATGACCATCTTTTGTTAGAAACTCAAACCGGTGGGGTCGGGCGCCACGTGGCGAAATTCGCGGGGGGGGGGGGGGGGGGGGGGGGGGCAACTGTAGTAAAATGGCGGAAACATCCCCAAACAAATCTCCCGGGGCCAACAATTGAGGGTAATCTCAGGTTGGTTTTTGAGACCCGAGACCTCCTTTATCAGGTTACTAACTCATAAGCGAAGTCCTGATACCCAAATGTGCTCCACATATATTTGGAGGTCATTTCTAGTAGAAAACATGTCCGAAAATTTTTCTCCAATGGCCGTGTATTTTTGGCTGCTGGATTTATTCATTGAAATTTGTTTTCTTGCACGTCACTTTGTCAGTTTACACAGAAAGATTGTTGGGTCATTGACAGTTATGAGCTTTTTATTTTTCGATTGTCCTGAGAGTCGGTGTTTGAGCTTTAAGCTCTCTACCTGGCACTAGCCTCTAAAGACAATGATCCAGATGTCGATGTTGAGGGGTGCACATTAGGGGTGCACATTATGCCCTGACACTTCTTTATGTTATTATTTTTTGTTTGACATGGGAGTTGTGGTGTAGCACGATGGTGTTGAGCCTCTAGCACTCTAGTTGTTTGTTGGCGTGCTCCGAAGTCTCATCCCTCTTTTGGGATGGTTGCGTGGTCCCGCCGTTTAGTGTGGGTGTTGGTAGTTGTCACTTGTTTTTTTGCTCGTCGCTTGGAAATGGTACTGGAGGTTGCCCCTCAACGATGATGTTCGAGGTTGTTGCTTTGGTGTGGCTTAGAGGACTTTTGTCCGCTCTTATCTGTCGGTTAACTTGTTCAAATCCAGAGGTCGTCGTTCTGCGTTGATGCTGGAGGTAAACACTTGGATGCGGCATAAAGGGACCTTTGTCTGCTCTTATCGGGAGTTTGGCAAGCTTGTTGTTGAAGAAGGTTCCGGAGGTTGCCGCTCGGTGTTGATGTTGTTGGGTTTTGCTATACGTCACGACACTTGTGCGCAGCGGAAATGGAACAAGAAAATTCAAAATAGTTCGGATCTAGCGATGAACATTAATCAAGAAGTAAAGTGTGGTAAATAAAATTTTATTTTTGAGGGATTGAATCAATACTCAATCAAGATGCTCCGATTGATTCCAACGAACGACAATGACTTGAGTTCCGAGTGTAGAATAACGTCCACGCCTCTACAAGTGATCCACACGAACGAGAGAACCCTTAGACTCTTGTCGCACAAGATCTAGGTCGGAAAAGGGATTTTCCCTCAACGTCTCCACGGACCGCTAGATCCGTTCAAGGAGAGGCGGCAGAGATGAATACAGCGCTTAGGAAACGATTTTTGGCGACGTACAGGAATGACAGACAGTCGGCAACGAGATCGGCGTAATCGGCCTTGGCGGAACAGTTCCGTCGGGAGAGCCGACTCGCGGATTAGGTCTTCGCGCGTAACTTCTTTGCTTGGTTTACTATATATAATGTTTATATACTAAGTACCGAGCCAACCCCTACCAGCAGATCGCGCCGAACCGGACTTAGAGGAAATAAACTGGACGAAACAGAATTCATCGAGTATCACGCCGATATTCGACGAATCAACACTTAACTAGACGAATCGTTGAGTATACATGTCGATATTCGACGAATCAGCACTTGACTCGACGAATCGTTGAGTGCACTCAACACACTCAATGCCTCAACGCCAGACTCAACGAATCAACACTTGACTCGACGAATCGTTGAATGAACTCAACGCCATCATTCGACGAGTCAATATTTAACTTGACGAAGGCATCGAATGACCTCGACGCTCTCAGTGCCTAATTCGACAAGTCAACGTTTGACTCGACGAAGGCGTTGAGTGGTCTCGACGCACTCAACACCTGGCTGAGTAGACTTGATACACTCAACATCATCATTCGACGAATCAACGATTGCCTCGATGAATCATCGAGTGGTCTCAACACTCTCAACGCTAACTTGACGAATCAACACTTGACTCGACGAAAGCTTTGAGTGGTCTCGACGCACTAAACGCATGGCAGAGTCCAGTCCTTCACTCATCTCATGTCAGTGCTTGGTCCTTCACTCATCACATGAGCAAGACCAACATAATCCAATCTTCCAAATTATCCAAACCCTCTTATGTGCGACCCAGATAGACTCATATTGCTTTGGCGGTGAGATTACATGCTTGATCACTTCCAGATCAGCATGGTAGCACCAACAGATGTCATAGGTTGACGCCCAGTTGTGGCGTAGAGGGACTTTTGTGCGCTCTTACCAGTTGGTTAACTTGCTATTTATATTTGAAGGTCGTTGCTCGACATTGATGCTAGAGGTTGACACTCTGATTCGGCGTAGAGGGACCTTTGTCCGCCCTTACCGGGAGTTTGGCAAGCTTATTATCGATGAAGGTTCTAGAGGTCACCCCTCGTCGTTGATCTTGGACTTCTACACTCGGATATTGCGTTGAGGGACTTTTTTCCGTTCTTACCGGTTGATTAACTTATTGTTTGGATCCGGAGGTCGTTGCTCGACATTGATGTTGGTGGTAGGCGCTTAGATGAGGCATAAAGGGACCTTTGTCCTCCCTTATCAAGATTTTGGCAAGCTTGCTACTGAAGAATGCTCCAAAGTCATCTTTCGGTGCTGATGCTAGAGGTCGACGCTCGGGTGCGGTGTAGAGGGACTTTTGTCTGCCCATACCGAGAGTTTGGAAAGCTTGTTACTGGAGACGGTTTCATAGGTCATCGCTTGACGTTGATTCCAGAGGTCGACGCTTGGGTGTGGCGTAGAGGGACTTTTGTCAACTCTTATTGGTTGGTTAACTTATTATTCGGATTCAGAGGTCGTCACTCAATGTTGATGTCGGAGGTAGATGGTCGAATGTCAAACATCGTGCGAGCGAGATGACCTGCAATGTGGCAGCGATATGCCCTGCAGCGTGACATCGATTACCCTACATGGAAGCGATAAGTCCTGCAGCGTGGGAGCAGGATGTCCTGCAGCGCGGGAGAAAGATGGCCTGTAGCCTGGGAGCAGGATGCCCCGCAACCCATGAGTGGGATGCCCTGTAGTGTGGGAGCGGGATGCCCTATAGTGCTGGAGTGCGATGTCGTACAAGGTGGTACCGCGATGCCCTGCAATGCGGGAGTGCAATGCTCTGCAGTGTAGGAGTGAGATGCCCTGCAATTTGGGAGCGAGATGCTTTGTAGTACGGGAGCAGGACGCCCTGCAGCGCGGGAACGTGATGTCCTGCAGCGCCGGAGTGGGATGCTCTTCAATGTGTGAGTGGGATGAGCTGTAGCACAGGAGCGAGATTCCCTGCAGTGCTGGAGCGAGATGCCATGTAACGCGAGAGCGAAATGCCCAATAGGCTGGAGAGGGACGTCCTATAGTGTGGGAGCGGGATGCCCTGCAATGCGGGAGCGAGATGCCCTATAGTGTGGGAGAGGGATGCCCTCCAGTGCGGGAGCGGGATGCTATGCAGTGCTGGAGCGGGTTACCTTGCAGAGTAGGAGAGAGATTCCCTGCAACGCAAGAGCGAGATGCTCTGCATCATGGGAGAGGGATGCCATGTAGTGTGGGAGCGATATTCTTTGTAGCACAAGAGAGGGATGCCCTACAGTGTGGGAGCAAGATGCCATGTAGTGTGGGAGCGGGATGCCCTACAATGCGGGTGCAAGATGCTCTACAATGTGGGAGAGTGATTCCCTACAGCGCGAGAGTTGTATACCCTGCAGCGCTGGATCGGAAAGCTCTGCAGCACGAGAGCAGGATGCCCTTCAGTGCGGGAGCAAGATGCCCTGCATCACAGGAGTGGGAGGCTCTGCCATGCGGGAGCGGGATTCTCTGTAGCACTGGAGCGGGATGGTCTACAATACAGGAGAGAGATGCTCTACAACGCGGGAGAAGGATGCTCTGTAGCATGGGAGCAGAATGCTCTACAGCACTGGAGAGAGATACCCTGAAGTGTGGGAGCATGATGCACTGCATCACGTGAGTAGGACGCCCTGTAGTGTGGGACCGTGATGTTTTACTTTATAGACATGTCGCGTTACTCAAAATTGGAGAGTATGTTGCTTGGTGTTTAAACCAGGGTCCGTGGCTTTAACCATTTGAGTTTTCCCTTACGAGGCCTATATTTTAATTAACAAAGTCAAAAATCAATTGCAATATTGTAGAAAACCAAAGCATATATGCGCACAAGTTTAGTCTCTCGTCTTATTACGACAAAAAGAAAAGAAGGAAAATGAAAAGGGGAGGTTACTGATTGATAAGGCATGGACTTTGCGCGCGTTACTGAGGGGAGAGCTCTTTTTCCCCGTCTCCGACTTATCCATGTCGGGCTGTAGCATGCCCTCTGTTAGATCATCATCCTGTGGTGCGTGTTGGTTCGGGACTGGATTCTGATGGAATCTCCTGAGGAGACTTTGGCTCTGTTTGGGACAGCTCTGGCGGATTGAAAAGCTGCTGTCCGGATAGAGCTGTTTTAAAATAGATTTCTGGGGAGCAGTTTTGAAAATCTGCAGAGTGTTTGAGTATTCTGTGCAGAAGTGCGCTCGGGATCGCCCGAGGAAGGACGTCGGGGGCTCGGAATCGCCAGAGGAAGGCCGTCAGGGGCTCGGAATCGCCGGAGGAAGGCCGTCTGACCTCTAAACATGTTCCAACTGATGAAACTATTAGATTTCCAAAACCTGTGAGAGAGAAAGCTATTTTGCAAGAGCAGAAGCTGGGGGGAGGGAGATTTCTGAAAAGCTGCAAAACAGCTCCAGATTTTTGAAAAGCTCTTCACAGGGAGCTGTCCCAAACGCATATAAAGCAGCTCTGGCAGCTGGAATAGAGATTTTCCAGCCGCCAGAGCTGCGCCAAACAGACCCTTTGCCATATAAGGCGCTCGATTTCTTCTTTCAATCGGTTACAGCCTTCAGACTTGTGGCCATGCCTGTGATGGAAGTCACAGTACTATGATTGGTTTCCCCTATTCGGTATGAGTGGCTTAGACTTGCTAAGCGCATCACTAACGCAGATGGCAAGGAGCACATTGGTCTGGGTGGCGTTCAGGGGAGTGTTGTTCTGATGTTAACGAGTTCTTTGGCCTCGACGGGGGTTGTTGTGATGCTCATCATTCATCTTGGGTACTGGTAGTTGCTCCCGATCCCTCTTTCTCTTCGAGCTTCCTTCAAACTATTGCTGGTGGGCCTTGATTTGTTCATCTATAGCGATCTAAGCTTCGACTCAGTGGAAGAGGTCGAGGTAGCTGGGCACTATTTCCCTCATTAGCGTCGAGTAAAATATACCTGGTTGGAGCCCTCTGAGGAAAACACTGTGTGTTAGCACGAGATCAAACCTTGGAATTTTTCACGCCTCTATCATGAAGTGGCAAAAGAAATCCTTGAGCGGACCCCTCAATCTGCTAGATCCCAGAGTGGCCAGAGGGGTCCTAAACTATATGCCAGTTGGCGATAAAATGATCAGCGAATAATCAAGTTAACTTTGCAAAATTATTAATTTCTCCCTCTGTCGAGGAATGGAACTATGTGCGAGCTTGTCTCTTTAGAGTCACCAAGAATACTTTACACATGAGATGGTCTAGAGCATTATAGATTCACATGATAGTTGCAAAATGGCTGAGAGGTTCTAGAGGTTCATCCAACCCATTAGTAGTCTCGAAATTGGGGAGTTTGAACCTGGGCGAAACAGGAAGTGTCAGGACCTGTAGAGTAGCAGGGAGATGTGGTGAATTGGGCGTCACATGTTTGTGTCTTGGTTCCCCCAAGCCCATATTCCTCCTCGATCTTCCGTCTCACTTCCTCGTAAGCGAGTCTCCTATCAACATGGTAGACTTCTTCTTTCGAGTAGCAGGGGTTCAGCTGTCCATGCCTAGGAAGGCCTCCAATTAGTGTAGCATGCATGGAGCTTGCATCATCAGATAGCTTGTTCGTGGTGGGGTCTTCCAATCTGTCAGTAGTTTCTGAAAAGGAGTGGTTTGGGACCTGCGGTGGTTGCCCACTGAGGGTGATGACTGAGTTGGGGTGTGGTGGGCCTTTAAATCTCTCTGCATGGTAAGCACCTCAGCTTGACGTTTCTCTATTAGGCACACATGATCTTCAACGAAGGTTTTCTGTGCGGCTAAAGCTTCTCCGAGAAGCAACATGTTATTGATGAGTGAATTGGCGGGAGATTGAGTGGTACGTCCCTCGGGGGCTACCTTATTGGTAGTGTAGAAGATTCTTCTAATCAATGATGTTAGTTGGGAGCACTTGCGTAGTTCAAATGTTGTCTTTAGATTCTTCAGAGTTTTGTGAACACCTTCCCGCAGACTGCACCAAATTATTGCAGGTTGCATAGCGCTCTCCCAATTCGAAGAATTCGTAGAATTGATCCACTTTTGCTCAAGAGTGAGTCAAGCACACAAATAGTTCAAAGAGAACCAATAATAGAGATGACGAGACTTTTTACGTGAAAAAACCTTGAAAGGTAAAAACCACCTGGCCGATTTGGTCCCTATCAAATTCAATAATTTGCTTGAGGTTACAAGTGTTTGGAACTTCAAGAGGGTGACAGGTAACCGCTCCGTTTACAAGTACTTGTTATTAAAAAAGATGTGGAGTCTTCCTTGGTGCTTGCAGGAGCGGCATCGAAAGCAGGCTCTGGAGAAGGCACCGTGGAAAGCTATGTCCACACTTGAGAAGACACTGGAGGAGGCACTGTCCTTTGTGCTCCTAAGGAAATACACAGTCACTCTTGAAGGACTTGAGAACCGAAGGAGGCCTTCAATCTTTGGAGGAGATTTCTTGTCGGAAAACTTCTCACCTCTCTCCTTGCTTCTTGGTTTCTTATCTTCAAACGAACGTCTTTGATCCTTTTATAATTTTTTGAGGAGTACCTTGGTAATTCCATCATCTTGGAGTTATAGTTGGCGAATGAGGTCGGAAGATTCCAGTCACCAGGATCACTGATTTTCAAAAAATGACGTGCATGCCGCCCCCCACCTCGGGTGGCCCAGAAAGGTTCGGCGACGGTGGCCAGTGATGACGAGAGGTGGCAATGGCCGGCTAGCTTGTTGTGCGCTACATGATCAAGCTGCATCATTATAGAATACTCAAGGTGACACCTTTACTATTTTTGTATAAGGGATAAGTCATACCCATGTGCCTCCAAATTACAACCATTCCAAGTAAATGGAAATACAAATATACTACACAAATTTAACATCAAAATGCTTTATGATAGATTCACATAATTAAATTCTCCTATAATTCGATGTGACGATATTAGTCAAAACATGTTTGAGTGATAATCAGAGTTTTATGAGTCCAAATGGCAATAAATTTGGGACATTAAGGCTGCTTTTGGGGGGACTTATTTTCACCGGTCAAGCGGTTACGACCGCATGAACCCGACCTTAATTAAGGTCCGGTTCATGCGGTCGTAACCGCTTGACCGCTGAAATAAGTCCCCCCAAACGCAGCCTAAGACTTTGTCATACCAAAGGATCCAGTAAAATTTTAGGTCTTTTGGAATAGTATAAGTGGCGATTATTTCATTTGTTTAATTCTTATCACACATGTATTTTACTATAAGCTATTGAGATATTTATTCCAAAATTCTTAAATTTATATAGGAAATGATGTTTGTAGTTTCTATATAAATTCTTAAGTTTCTAGTTTCTTTATAAATTTTCAACCCAAAATAATTATTTTTGAGAGAGAAATACAACTGATTTAGTTGCAACCCTAAGAGTGATTTGCTCAGTAAAATGATTACATATGAAGTTATAGTGGTCACTATGAGTGGTGCCACACGATTTTGGAAAGCTCCCACTGTCCTCTATATGTTATATGTTGGGCACTTTTTCTGGAAATGACTAGATGGTCCCCAAATAAATTAAATAAATAGTTTGCATTAATATTTCATTCTCTATCACACATTAACATGGATCTAATCACATTTTGGGGGTGCGGATAGTGCATTGCGCCTTAAGCATATCAATGAGACATGTCGACTATACGAGGTAGTATATCGACGAAACCATATACTATGTCGACAAGACTCATGATACCATGTCGGTGAGATGATATTCTATGTCAACGAGACAGAATGCCATGTCAACGAAACTAAATACAATGTTGACAAGACTCAAAACACCATGTTAGGAATTAGATTATATCAAAATCTAAAGGTTCGAACTGATGGAAAGGGCAATACTTTTTACTCTTAAGGAAGTAGCAAAACATCGTAGGTCAAGTAAATGAACGCTGGACCGAACAATCCCCCCAACATCCAGCACGACCCACCAGCTTAGAGGTGGGCCCCACATGGCTTAGAGGTGGCACACCATATTGCTCAAAGGTAGGATTCCCACATGCATGGGTCTGCCTGACCTGCCAGACCCACACAAGTAAAGAGCAAATTTGTGGATTTATCAGTGCCCCCTCCCCCAGTCTCAAACTCGTGACCTGCTCTGATACAATTGTAGGATCAGCGCTTACCCAATTGTTCCAAAAGTCCGGACTGATTGAAAAGGCAGTACTTTTTTTTCTTAAGGAAGTACAAAGCACCACGGGTCAAGTCAAGGAATGTTGAAACCAACACATAGTTCTATATCGATGAGACACATTGCTTGTCGACTAGACGATCTTGTATATCGATATGACTCCTTAGTATATCGACGAGATGGTCTTAGTATATCGGTGAGATGCCTTCTCATATCGAAGAGACGGCCTAATTAAATACATGTCAGCGAATTGCAACAACATGCCTAGTGATAACTTCCCCTCAAAAAGTTATCTAGGCTTATTTTTCTGATTTAATATTCATCATAATTAGAAAAAATGTTTTAAATGAAAAAAAATATAAGTAAATTTATATTTATTTTATTTGGAATTAATTGGTTATTTTTTCTATGTTTTCTAGCTAAAAATGTCGAAGAATTTGATCTAGAGAAGTAAAGTTGGACTTATATTTTTGTCAGCGCAAGTTATTACAACAACATTTTTTAGTTGTTGCAACAATCTGTAATTCGAATTTCAAATTTCAAATTCAGATTTTTGCTCCATTTGCAATTTCAAAAATGAGGGACCTTTGTTCAATTTTGGCATGAATAAAAGAGAAAAATATCATCATAAAAGGGCTATATTTCTATAAGGAAGACAATCATATTTCCTTCAAAAAAATTTTCATTAAAAATGACAATTTATATAAAAGGAAAAAGATTCTTTATGATTTCTCTCTTGAATCAATTTGTAGGAGGATAAATAGGAGGGATTTTGGCCAGCAAAGAGGCTGGGGATTCTCATTATCATATAATTTTCATCATTCGGAGTAGGAATGACTAGAGGAAAAGAAGAAGGCTAACGGCAAGAGAAAAAATTCATAGAAGAATTCCTACAACATTTGATTTTAATCATCATATTTTGTATGATTTTTTTAATTGCGTGTGATTTTACTCAAGTGTGAATTAAATTTCTAAGCCTTGTATATTGAGAGTACTTTGTCTTGTTGTAATTTTAATTCATTTTTTGTGATTGTTTGAAGAACTATCTTTATTGGATTTATGTTTTCATTTTGTGAAAATTTTGTATTAAGTATTTTTCTTCTAAATTACGTGGTGAAATTTGAGAGAGGAGTTACGTTATTTTAGAGTTGAATCATTTCTTTTGTGTGGCAAGATTCGAGAGAAGAGTTACGTAAATATTTAGTCAAATTCTATCTTTATATTGCGTTGCAAGATTCAAGAGAGGAGTAGCGTAAATGAAACATAAATTTCAGTATAAAGAAAGAGATTTAATTTTATATTAGCAACATTGATTTGTACGCTGCATGTTATTTTTTTCTACCTAAGTTAGAGATAACTAAGGAAATTAGAGTAAACAGATTTCAGAGATCGAGAAATGATGACATCTACTTTCAAATCGTTGTAGGGTAGTAATCAAACATTTCATGAAGGTTCACTCTAGAAATCATCATAATAGACAAAGGAAATCAAGGCACAAGACTATTTCTCAAACTTGATAACAGTATTCTTAAGTAATCGTTGTTTATTTTTGTTACTATTTTCTTTTAATTTTCCATCATTAAAAATTCATTATAAATCAATCCGTTTGAATTTAAAGAAAAGCTTGAGCTATTACTTGCGAGCGCTAAATTAACCACTTCTCTGTGAGAACGATCTTAACTCACTATATATTATTTGATCTGACATGTGCACTTGCATATAATATGTAAATCTATTTCGGGCGTATCAAGTTTTTGGCACCGTTACCGAGGAGTTGCTACTAATTTAGTGTCTTTTCTTGCAATATTAGTTAACCCTGAATATTTATAGCTCAAGTTTTTTTAGTTTTTTCATTTTCTAGGATTTAGATTTTTTTAATTAACCATTTTTATTTTTTTCATTCCTAATCTATTTATTTTTTTAAAAAAAATCAAAGTAGGTTTATCCATTTAAATTGTCTGTGTGTAGTTGATCCCTGCAAATATTTGTTGGGTACATTGGTTTAAATGTACCTGATTTGAAGAAGCCTCACCCTACTCAATGATATACATCAAAATGTATTTGATGTATGTTGAGTTTACTTGTGCAGATTAAGTATTTGCAGGAAAGATGAAAAAGTTTCTAAGTCCATGTGTCGACACCCAGAGGGAAAGTGTCGACACTTAAGAAGACTTGTGTCGACACCCAGGCAAGCAGTGTCGACACTTGGAGTACTTGTGTCGACACCAGGGATGCAGAGTCGACACCAGACAGGAAGTGTCGACACAAGGAGCTGTGTCGACACTCAATGAAGAAAAGTGCAGTGAAGCAGTGTCGACACTTAACAGTTGTGTCGATACCCAGTGAAACTGTGTCTATATCAGAAAGTGTTCGACACTTGGAGGCTGTGTCGACACTCAGCAAAAGTCAGCAGAGTCTAAGTATAAGTGTCGACATAATACAGCATGCGTCGACACTCAGCAAAAGAGTCAACACTTGAAGAAAGTGTCAACACAAGAAAGAATGTGTCGACACTCAGCATAAGACTCAACACTTGAAGAAAGTGTCGACACAAGAAAGAATGCGTCGACACTCAGCAGAAGACTCAACATATGAAGAAAGTGTCGACACTAGGATGCTGTGTCGACACTCAGCAAAGTTCAACAAAATATTCTAAGTACAAGTGTCGACACTAAGAAGATGTGTCGACACTCAGCCAGAGTCTCAACAGAAGAAGAATGTGTCGACACTCAGCAAGTATCAACACAGAAGGCATGTGTCGACACCAAGAAGATGTGTCGACACTGAACAAGTTCAACACATGAAGATGTGTCGACACAAAGGAGTTGTGTCGACACTTACAAGAATTCAACAAAGTGCTGAAGAATAAGGAGTTGTGTCGACACTCAATATCAGTGTCGACACATGATGAAGAAGCTGTGTCGAGAAGTGAATTCTACAACACAAGGAGTTGTGTCGACACCTTGAAGGCTAGTGTCGACACTTTGTCAACTTGTGTCGACACTTAGTCTATAAGTGTCGACACTTAAAGACAGACAGTCTCGACACTTTCAGACAGTTACAGATTTTTCAAGAACCGACTGGATGACTTGACAGCTGCCATTCCAGCCAGTCTACTGCACCTGTCAGAGTTGTCAGAAATCAGTTATGAACCGGACCAGCCGGTCACCATGAAGAAGGCCTATAAATAGGCTTATACTGTCTACAGAAACAGATGATTAATTGTTGTTCAAGTGATAATAAGAAGATCTAGCTATTCCTTGAAGAATCTAGTGAAGATCTAAGAAGTTGGAGAGAGAGAGCTCCATCTAAGAAGTCAGCCGTTGGAACCAGGCTGAGAAGAAGGGTTCAGATTTTGTTCTGAATCTTAAGTAGCAGAGATCACGGATCAACTGCAGAGGAGATCAATCTTATTGTGTTCTACATTCAAGAAGCTTTGAAGAAAGCCAAGTCAGGTTGATTTCAGCTGAGTTCTTCCAAGAACTCATCAAGAAACTCACAACTCTTCTCTCTTTTCTCTGAGTTGTAGGGTTTACATTTTGTATTCATATTATCTTGTAGGATCCTTATGGATCTGAGTTTGTAAGCCTATAATTATAAAGACTGAGTATAGGGCCTGTGTGCCTGAGTGTAGGAGATCTAATTCTCTGAGTGTAGGCCTGTTGTGGCTGAGTGTAGGCCTATTGTGGCTGAGTGTAGGCTTTGTGAAAAAGCTGAGTGTAGGTCTTTGGAGAAGACTGAGTTGTAGGGCCTTGGGCCTGAGCTGTAGGAACCTGTTTTGGGGTTCTGAGTGTAAGATCTGAGGATCTGAGATAGTGGAGGAGTTTGGCCGAATCTAGTACACTACTAGATAGGCGAAGGGGGAAAGTGGATGTACCCAAACCTTGGGGAACCACTATAAATCTGTGTGTCTACTGTGTGCTTGTGTAATTCTGTGATTGCTGATTGATTACTGTGTAAAAGTAGATATAACTCTGGGATAAAATCTGAATTCTGTCTAAAAAGTTAAAAAGATTATAGTCACCTATTCACCCCCCCTCTAGGTGATTAGGTACAATATCTTTCAAGTGGTATCAGAGGGAGATTACTCAAAAAGGGACATAACTGTCTGAGTAGATCCTGTTGGCAGATTCAGTCTAAGTACATTACAGAATCAAGAAAATCAAGAACCATGGGTTCCACTGAGAATCATAAGAAATTAGGATCCATGAAGCTACCCATTTGCAGAAAAGAAATTTTTGGCATCTGGAAGGAAAGAGTGAGACTATTTATGGAAGCCTCAGACCCTAGAATTTACATCACAGTTAAAGAAGGGCCATATGTGCCCATGAAGGTTTCAGTCTTGGATGCAAATCAGAGAACACCTAAGGATTTCTCTGAAATGACAAAGGATGAGATAGTTCTAGCCACAATGGACAAGAGGGCTCAGAATATCATTGTGAGTGCTATAGATGATGCTACCTTTCAGAATTTGATACACTATAAGACATCTAAGGAGATGTGGGATACTCTTATTGTGTACATGGAGGGTTCTGAAGAAGTGAGGCAGGACAGAAAGTCCTTATTAAACCAAGAATATGAAAGCTTCAGGCAAGGTAGATCTGATAGCATAACTGAATGCTATAAGAAGTTCTATAGGATTGTGAATGAGCTAATGTCATATGCCAGAGAGTTCAATAATTATGAGCTTAATGATAAGTTCTTAAGGTCCCTTACAAAAGATTGGGACACCAAGATCTGTGCCATAAGGGAAATGACAAAGTTAGCAGAAATTCCTCCTCCAACTTTGTTTGGAAAATTGCTATCCTATGAAATGCAATTGATGGTGAGGAAAGAAGAAGAGAAGACTACAATAAGTGAACATAAGGAAAGGACAGTGGCATTTAAAACAGAAGCCCCCAAAAAATACAGAAGTAAGTCTCCTTCACCACCTCCAAAGGTAGCTTAAACTGAGTCAGATGAGTCAGCAAGCAGAAAGTCTGAAAGCAGTGAAAGTGATGAGGACTTTGCTGCCTTCACAAGACACTTTCAGAAGTTCTTAAAGAAGAAACAGTGGAGGACAAAGCCATCTACTTCACAGGGTAAAGAAGAGTATTATCAGAATAAAAAGTCATCAAAGAAAGACAGGAAAAAGACCAAGTCTAGCAAACCAACTCTATCAAAAATTGTTTGCTATTGCTGTAATAGACAAGGACATGTTATTGCAGACTGTCCATAGAAAAGAAAGGAGTCTAATGATAAGAAAAAGACTCCATTCAAGGGCAAGAAGGAAAGATCTTTTGTTGCCAAAAAGGATAAGAGCCTGTCAGACTTATCTTCATTAGAAACTGAGTCAGATGCTGAAGCATATATAGGACTGTTTACTAAGGAAGAGGAAGAAGAGTTCATCCAGATCATAAACTCTATATATGAACAAGAGGACAGTCAGTGCCAAGGATTGATGGCATTGACAGAAAGTGACAAAATCCAGGAGCAGCCTGGACCTAGTAAGGTACAAAATTGTTCTTTCAGTTCAATTTCTTGTGCTAGTTCAGAATCAGATTCATCATCATCAAATGATGAGAGTGCATCTGAGTCTGAAGAGGATATTCATCAATTAATTGATGAATATAGAGTTCTGTTGCAAGCATTTAAGAAATGCAAATCCTTGGCCAAGAGTCAAGCTAAGGAGATTACAAGTCTCAAAATGGCTGCAACTGATTATGAGAAGATGTTTGATCAAAAGCTAAATGAGATAGCCAGACTGAAGCACATAACTGTGATTCAGATGAGGACTATAACTTTTAAGAATGATAAAATCATAAGTCTGGAGATTAGTCTTCAGAAGGAGAGAGATTTAGTTGCTAGGTTTTCTAAACCAAAGTCAGTTCTACCCTTAATTGATGAATTTGTTCATCAAAAAGGTAAAGCTGGACTGGGATTTACTAAACCTGCAAGTACTGTTCAGTCCAAGTCCAAGGGCAAAGCCTCAGCTCTCAACAAGCCAGCTGTAGATAAAACAGCTAAGAATGTACCTAAGCAAATGTACAATAGGTTTGAGTGTTGATGCTGTGGCAAGGTAGACCACTTTGCCACAGACTGTTGGCACAATGCAAGTGCCAAAGTGAGTAGCAAACTGCCTGTTGGAAAACCTGCAGGTAGCTTTGTTAGGAAGCAAACTAACCAGTACCAAGGACCCAAGAATTCTTTGGGTTCTAAGGTTCACTAATCTGTTTTGCAGGTGAGTCTAAGTGGCCATGCCCTAATATGGTACTTGGACAGTGGATGTTCCAGACACATGACTGGAACAAGGGGATTGCTAAAGGACTACACGCCAATCAAAGATGGTCGTAAAGTCACCTTTGGTGGTTCTGAAAAAGAAATCATCAAGGGTTTTGGTAACATTTCTAGCTCCCATATAACTATTACTCAAGTGGCCTATGTTAAAGGTTTGAAACATAACCCTATTAGTATAAGTCAATTGAGTGATGTAGGATATGACATCTCATTTATCAAAGATGGTTGTCATATCAGGAGGTCAAATGATCAAGAGATCATTTTGACTGGTTATAGAAAAAGGAATGTCTACTGCCTAGACATTATGGTTGAGAACAATGGTTCTCCAGTGTGTCTTGTAGCTGATGAGAAAGTCTCTCATTGTGTCAAATGGCACAAGAGGCTAGCCCATCTAAATTACAAGACAATTGGCCAACTCTTTAGCAAAGAGTTAGTGAGGAATGGTCCTCAAGTTAAGTGTATTAAAGATGAAATATGCTCAGCTTGTCAAAAGGGCAAGCAGACTAGATCCATCTTTAGTAGCATTAAAAACAAAGATGCTGTGAGGTGCTTATACCTCTTGTATATGGATCTCTTTGGTGCTATGCCAGTTCACAGCTTAGGTAGGAAGGTCTATACCTTTGTAGTTGTAGATGACTACTCAAGGTTTTCCTGGATGTTCTTCCTTAGGCAGAAATCTGAAACACCTAGTATCTTCTATAGCTTTGTCAAACAAATTCAGAATGAACTAGACATTACAGTGGTCAAGATAAGAAGTGACCATGGTACTGAATTTCAGTCTGATAGTATGACAAAACTATGTGAAGAATTTGAGATATTTCAAGAGTTTTCTTCACCAAGAACACCTCAGCAAAATGGCATTACTGAGAGGAAAAATAGAACCTTGATTGAGGCTGGTAGGACCCTATTAAGTGATACATCACTACCAGAATATTTCTGGGCTGAAGCAGTGAATACTGCATGCCATGTAATTAATAGGGCTACCATTACTAAAAGCCACAATAAGACCCCCTATGAGATTGTGAAAGGCAGAAAACCAAACCTATCCTATTTCAGGATCTTTGGTTGTAAGTGTTTTATACTTAACAATGGAAAGTCTTACTTGACTAAGTTTGCTGCCAAGTCCCAAGAGGGAATCTTTGTTGGGTACAGCAACAATAGTAAGGCTTATAGGGTCTACAACTTATCAACTCAAGTTGTAGAAGAGTCTGTACATGTAGTATTTGATGAAACTAGACTTATTAACAATGAGTTGTCTGGTAGTATATGCAGCTCCACAGGTATAACAAAGAAGATGGACAAGCTCACTATAGAAGAAGAACCTACTGCAAGACAGCAAGTAGAAGATAGTGGTTGCTGTCCAGGGGGAGTACTACATGTACTTAATGAAGAAGAGGTCCAAGGAGTGCAGCAAGATGAAGAAGTTGAAGAAGTTCAACCTGAAGCCACGATGCCTCCAGCTAATAGGCATCTAAGAGATCATCCAGCAGAGCAAATCATTGGTGATCTAAGACAAGGGGTACAAACAAGGAGCAGAAATCTGAATGCAGCACTCTACTCCAGTTTTCTATCCCAAGTAGAACCAAAGAAGTTTGATGAAGCCATCCTAGACCCTCATTGGATTGAGGCAATGCAAGAAGAGCTGAATTAGTTCAAGAGGTGCAAAGTCTGGGAGCTTGTTCCTAAACCAAAAGACCACAATATAATTGGGACCAAGTGGATCTTTAGGAACAAAATGGATGAACATGGAGTCATCATTAAGAACAAAGCAAGATTGGTTGCTAAAGGGTATATGCAGGAAGAAGGTATTGACTTTGATCAAACCTTTGTTCCAGTAGCCAGACTGGAAGCCATAAGGATGTTCCTGGCCTATGCAACCTATCAAGGATTTAAAGTTTACCAAATGGATGTTAAGTCAGCCTTTTTGAATGGTAATCTAAAGGAAGAAGTCTATGTGGAACAGCCATCAGGTTTTGTTGATTCAACTCAACCTAATCATGTCTATAGACTTAGAAAAGCTTTATATGGGTTAAAACAAGCCCCTAGGGCTTGGTATGAAACCCTGTCTAGTTTCCTCATTGAGAAAAAGTTCATAAGGGGGAAAATAGACAAGACTCTATTCCTTAGGGAATCCAGAGGCAAAGTAATACTAGTCCAAATATATGTAGATGACATAATATTTGGGTCTACTGAAAGTAGTCTTTGCAAAAAGTTTGCAAAACTTATGCAAGGGCAATTTGAGATGAGTAGTATGGGGGAACTTAAGTTCTTCTTGGGTCTCCAAGTTAGACAGACTGAGAATGGTTTATCCATATGCCAGTCTAAGTTTACCCTAGAACTCATAAGGAAGTATGGTATGAATTCATCCAGTACCATGAAGACTCCTATGGGATCAAGTATGTCTCTTAGCAAAGATGATGCAGGGAAACCTGTAGATGAGACTTTGTATAGAGGGATAGTTGGCTCCCTTCTATATTTGACTGCAAGTAGACCAGATATCATGTATGCTACATGTGTCTGTGCTAGGTACCAAGCATGCCCTAAAGAGTCTCATTTGACAGCAGTCAAAAGGATACTGAGATATCTAAAGGGCACTTCTTATCTAGGCCTTTGGTACCCTAGGAATGAGGATTTTGAACTAACAGGTTATTCAGATGCAGACTTTGCAGGATGCAAAGAAGACAGAAAAAGTACAACTGGAACCTGTCAATTCCTAGGTGGAAGATTGATTTCATGGAGTAGCAAGAAGCAAACAAGTGTGGCTATCTTCACTGCAGAGTCAGAATATGTGGTTGCTGGAAGTTGCTGTGCTCAACTTCTATGGATACAACATCAGCTTGAAGATTATGGAATTCAGGTAAGTAGAACACCACTGTTTTGTGATTCTACAAGTGCTATATCAATTGCAAATAATCCCGTTTCCCATAGTAGAACTAAACATATTGAAATAAAATATCATTTTCTTAGGGAACACGTAGAGAAAGAAGATATTTCACTAGAATATGTTAAGACAGATAATCAACTAGCTGATATGTATACTAAGCCTTTAGAAGAATCAAAGTTCAATAGGTTTAAAATTGAACTAGGTATGATAAACTTAGAATAAGTTTATAGAAATGGCTAAGTAAAATAGTGTCGACACACAGAGTTGTCTGTGTCGACACTTCAGGGAAAAGGTGTCGACACATCTAGGAGGTTGGTGTCGACACTTCAGAAAATTAGTGTCGACACATGATAAGTAGGTGTCGACACAACCAAGGTGGTGTCGACACTTAGAGTTTACTCAGAATTATCTAAGTAAGGTCTCGACTAAATGTCGAGCTGAGTGGTGTCGACACATAAACAAGTGTCTATACATATATTCTGTTGACTAAACTTGTGTCGACACATAGGTGTCGATACATTATAAGTCTGTGTCGACACTTTTCAACAGTGTCGACACAATTTAAGTTAGTTAACCCGCCTTTTCATCTTCAAACCTAGAAAGGTATAAATAGGATTTCTCCATTGTCTGTCGACACGCTCACAGAAGTTTTGAGACCAAACTTGTGTGTCGACACCTCTCTTCTCTTGATTCAAATTTCTCAAACCCTAATGGCGCCAAAGCTCGAGGAGAACGTCAATGAAGGCTACGAACTGGTGCGACATGCGTTTGAGGATGCAGATTAGGAGATCAAGAAAGTGGTAACCCTAGTAGCAGACTCTGGGTTAGATTTTATTGTTTCAGAGCCAACCAAGATCTGGAAGAAAGAAGTTCTGGAATTCCTGAATGGAGCACAAGTAGATGAATCTGCACTCAAGATAAAGTCTAAGGTTCATGGTGAAAAGGCGAAGGTATCATCCAAAAGTTTGAGAAAGATCCTAAACCTCCCAAGGACAAAGGAAGAAGATGAAGTTACTGCTTCTAAGACCAGAGAAGCTTTAACTTGGTGTGGAATGGATTCAAAATTGAAAATTGGATCAGTGTTCAATAGAAAAGGGATGAACAGCCAAGGAAAATTTCTCTCAGAAATTGTTGGCAAAGTGATATTGAGTAAGCCTGGAGGGCATGACAGGGTATCAGCCCATATGTTCAACCTTATGACAAGGATAATCTTCACAGTGAAAACAGATTGGTCAGTTATTGTCTTTGATAAGATTAAAGAAAGTCTGAAGAAACCTAATTTGGGTAGGATCTTAAGTCTATACCTTGCTGGTAGTATACCAGAGGTTATGAGTCAAGTTGCTGGAACTAAGATCAACCATATGAGAAAGATGGACATGAGGATCTTCTCCAGATGGGATAGGGTCTTGTCCAAGGAATTGCCCACACCAGAGAAAATAACTACCCAAAAGAAGAAGAAGAAGACTGCCCCAGTGGCTCAGGATTCATCTAGCAGCTCTGGTAGCGAAGAGCAAGTGGTCTTTACTCCTGATGAGGATGTAGAAGGAAATGCTGGGAAGTCTCCAGCTCAACAAGATGCTGCAGAGAGGCAGGGGGAGCTACCTCCAGCTAGTCCCATACACCAGGATCAAATCTAGGGGGAGCCTCTAGTGGTGGAAGAGCCAACTCCTCTTGAAAGTGAAAGAGCCACCCACATCATCCTTGAGGTAATCACTGAGCTTAATGCTTTAGATTTCCTTATAAAGGATATTGTTTTGTCTGATTCCTTCAATAATGTTAATCAGCAAACTCAGATTGATAGCCAACTCCCAGATGTTGTCATGGAGGACACATCTGTTACAGTTCAAATAGTATCTGATCCAGTGGTAGATGAGCCAAGAGTTTCTCCAGCCCATTCTCCACAAGAATATACAATGGAAGATCTTTTCCTCAATCTGGATCAAACAGACTTTGACAAGGAAAGTACTGCTGCTGAGGGGGAGAATGCTCTAGTTGAGGGGGAGCAAGTAATACTTGATGAAGAACCTACAAGGCAAGAACCTGAGAAGCCCAAAGAAGTTGAGGAGCTACCTAAGGAGAGGGTAGATATAGCCAGCACCTCAGCTTCTGAAGATGAGGAGGCAGCAAGAGCTAAGAAAAAGAAGTTTCAAGTCTTCAAAAGAAGGAGCCAAACTTATAAGAAGGCATTGCAAACTATTGCACCACAGCCTATATCTCAACCAGCACCATCAGTAGATTACAGTTCTCTGCTGGTTGCTATGCAAATTAAGCTTGATGAGCAGAGACAAGCACTGGAAAAGTATGTAGATGAAGGACAGAAATCTCTTCAGTTTGATCTGGCACAAGACATTAAGTCTATCAGATTTGAGATGAATCTCAATAAGAAGGAGATGACTGACTGCTTCCACAAGGGAGGGAATGCAGTAGTCTATCTAGCAACTCATCAAGAGAAGATAAAAGCTCAAGTAGATGAACTTGAAGTAAAGCAAGGCTATGTACTGGAAAATCAGATCATAATGAATGATAACCTAACTGCTTCTCACAATGCTATTGTAACTGAGATAAAGAATATAGCCACTACACAATCTGCAGAAAGTGCCACAGCCAAAGAAACTTTTGATAAGCACTTATAAGAGAGCTTAACTGCTGTTACAACTACTATTCAAGACTCTCAGAAGCACATCACTGAAAAACTCCAAAGGTTGAAACCTTACTTCAAAGATGGAGTCAACTATTTGGATGGCCAAGTAAGATTTCAAAAGGATGATCTAAGAGATCACATGAAAAGAGAAGTCATAAAGGGGGAGAGGGTGTTAGTCAAAGCCAGCTCTGATCATGCCAAGTGGATTTCTAATTCTATCAGAGCTACTCTTGGATATCCTCCTTTATGTGATGATGATAATGTAGCAGAATCTGGAGTTAATCCTGCCTATCTTGGAGGTGAGCAACCTGAAGTAGCTCAAGTAATCTATCATCCACCAGATTTTGATATGATACAAGCTGATATCCAGACAATGTATAGCCCACCTGAGGGAAAGGATAATGTCATTATAGAAAAGGTGGTTCAGCCAGTATCTGAGGCTATGCAAGAAGCTTTGCTGAAAGAACAAGAAGCTAGATTGTCTAAAAAGAGGTTCAGAGAGCAAGCTGAACAAAGACCAGACTTTGAGCAGTGAAGTCCCACTTCAAGAAAAATTATCTTAACTGCATGGAAAGCTGCAAAAGATAATATTCAAGATAGAAACAAATGGTTTTCTGAATTGGAATGGAGAAAGCATGAGACAAGGCTAGAAGCCATAGTGCAATATAGAAGGAAGGCCAAGATGGGAAAGCTACCTCCTACTGCTCAGGAGCCTAGCAAGTACTTTCCCAAGCCTTATCATTATTTTGAGAGGCAAAAGATTAAAGCTGAAGAGCAAAAGAAAAAGGATCTGAAAGGCAAGAAGCCTGCTGATACTGAAGTTGCTGAAGCCCCTGTTCAAGCCAAAGTACAATCAGGAAAAGGAATTGTGATTAAGGAGGCTGATCAGAAATAGAATAGATTTATCTTAAGTTTACAGTTGTAATATGTTGATTTTAAAACACTCTGTAAATTTTTGAATGATGAATATGACAAAGTGTTAGAACAATGAGATGTGTTATAAATCTATTTCATAATTGTTCTGAGATGATATCTGTGTTTACATGTTTTGATTAATACATGTTTAAGTTTCCCCTGTTATATAATCCTGCTTTACATCATGCTATGATTTTATTCTGTATGGTGCATATCATTGACTAAGGGTTATGACTTCTCCAAATAGGGGGAGATTGTTGGGTACATTGGTTTAAATGTACCTGATTTGAAGAATCCTCACCCTACTCAATGATATACATCAAAATGTATTTGATGTATGTTGAGTTTACTTGTGCAGGTTAAGTATTTGTAGGAAAGATGAAAAAGTTTCTAAGTCTATGTGTCGACACCCAGAGGGAAAGTGTCGACACTTAAGAAGACTTGTGTCGACACCCAGGCAAGCAGTGTCGACACTTGGAGTACTTGTGTCGACACCAGGGATGCAGTGTCGACACCAGACAGGAAGTGTCAACACAAGGAGCTGTGTCGACACTCAATGAAGAAAAGTGCAGTGAAGCAGTGTCGACACTTAGCAGTTGTGTCGACACCCAGTGAAACTGTGTCTACATCAGAAAGTGTCGATACTTGGAGGCTGTGTCGACACTCAGCAAAAGTCAGCAGAGTCTAAGTATAAGTGTCGACATAATACAACATGTGTCGACACTCAGCAAAAGAGTCAACACTTGAAGAAAGTGTCGACACAAGAAAGAATGTGTCGACACTCAGCAGAAGACTCAACACTTGAAGAAAGTGTCGACAGAAGAAAGAATGTGTCGACACTCAGCAGAAGACTCAACATATGAAGAAAGTGTCGACACTAGGATGCTGTGTTGACACTCAGCAAAGTTCAACAAAATATTCTAAGTACAAGTGTCGACACTAAGAAGATTTGTCGACACTCAGCCAGAGTCTCAACAGAAGAAGAATGTGTCGACACAAGGAGCTGTGTCGACACTCAACAAGTATCAACACAGAAGGCATGTGTCGACACCAAGAAGATGTGTCGACACTAAACAAGTTCAACACATGAAGATGTGTCGACACAAAGGAGTTGTGTCGACACTTACAAGAATTCAACAAAGTGCTGAAGAACAAGGAGTTGTGTCGACACTCAATATCAGTGTCGACACATGATGAAGAAGTTGTGTCGAGAAGTGAATTCTACAACACAAGGAGTTGTGTCGACACCTTGAAGGCTAGTGTCGACACTTTGTCAACTTGTGTCGACACTTAGTCTATAAGTGTCGACACTTAAAGACAGACAGTCTCGACACTTTCAGATAGTTACAGATTTTTCAAGAACTGACTGGATGACTTGACAGCTGCCATTCCAGCCGGTCTACTGCACCTGTCAGAGTTGTCAGAAATCAGTTATGAACCGGACCAGCCGGTTACCATGAAGAAGGCCTATAAATAGGCTTATACTGTCTACAGAAACAGATGATTAATTGTTGTTCAAGTGATAATAAGAAGATCTAGCTATTCCTTGAAGAATCTAGTGAAGATCTAAGAAGTTGGAGAGAGAGAGCTCCATCCAAGAAGTCAGCCGTTGGAACCAGGCTGAGAAGAAAGGTTCAGATTTTGTTCTGAATCTTAAGTAGCAGAGATCAAGGATCAACTGCAGAGGAGATCAATCTTATTGTGTCCTACATTCAAGAAGCTTTGAAGAAAGCCAAGTCAGGTTGATTTCAGCTGAGTTCTTCCAAGAACTCATCAAGAAACTCACAACTCTTCTCTCTTTTCTCTGAGTTGTAGGGTTTACATTTTGTATTCATATTATCTTGTAGGATCCTTAGGGATCTGAGTTTGTAAGCCTGTAATTATAAAGGCTGAGTGTAGGGCCTGTGTGCCTGAGTGTAGGAGATCTAATTCTCTGAGTGTAGGCCTATTGTGCCTGAGTGTAGGCCTATTGTGGCTGAGTTTAGGCTTTGTGAAAAAGCTGAGTGTAGGTCTTTGGAGAAGACTGAGTTGTAGGGCCTTGGGCCTGAGTGTAGGAACCTGTTTTGGGGTTCTGAGTGTAAGATCTGAGGATCTGAGATAGTGGAGGAGTTTGGCCGAATCTAGTACACTACTAGATAGGCGAAGGGGGAAAATGGATGTACCCAAATCTTGGGGAACCACTATAAATCTGTGTGTCTACTGTGTGCTTGTGTAATTCTGTGATTGCTGATTGATTACTGTGTAAAAGTAGATATAACTCTGGGATAAAATCTGAATTTTGTCTAAAAAGTTAAAAGGATTATAGTCACCTATTCACCCCCCTCTAGGTGATTAGGTACAATATCTTTCAATTTTTGTGTCCATTTGGTGAATCTATCTTCGCATCATCATGTTTCCATTTTCTCAATGTCGTTGCAGAGCATTCAATCATGATAGTGATGACTGTTATGTAGGAGACTGTAGTTATATGTCATACGACTAAACCTATGGAGTACCAACATCTGATGATACTTCATACAATACGCCTAATTTTTATAATTATGTGTCCACACAACATACATCATTTCCACATTTCAGTCAAGCCCCTCAAAGGCCGAGAAGAAATAAGAAATAATGTTTGTTTTGTCATAGCACTGAGTACCCTTTGAAAGATTGTATTTTATTTCAACGCCAAAGAGAGGAGGATAACAAACCAAAAATTCAAATCATCCCATCTTCTTCCCATTCTAACATTCCTTCTGATGATATATACATATATTACCACCTTGTTTATGAGGGAGTATTGAGGATATATCCATCATGCTCGTTGATTATCTGTGTGACGACATCGTATAGCTACCTCTCCCTACACATACATCACTAAAATTGGATTCACCCATGAAGGAACCAACTCACATATTCTTTGATAATACTATCATCACGATTCCTCCACCTTCTTTGTACGAATTTTCTAATCTATTTTTCTCGATCATGTCGAAGATATTACACTTGGGAATAATCATGAACCTAAGGTTGCGCCAAAGTGTGATAAAGATATTGTTCTCTCCGATGGAGGGAAGGATTCTTTGGAGCATGATGACGTGCCTAGGCGGGATGAAGAGGATATTCTTTCTGATGAGGAGGTATACACTTCATTCATTGATGAGGTCCAACACACCACTAATGCCCTTGAGTTCTCGGGTCCTGCTTGTAACGATGATTATGATACCAACATCGATCAAGCTTCAGAACATATTGGAAGTGAAACCGAGATCACTCTCATGATTAGAAATCATTTATGACTTTCTTCTATTTTATTTTCTAAGCTTCTTTCATTATCTATGCTCAAGCAAGTTGATGTGTCACAGATGCTTCAGGAGGATATTGAGCACCATCCTCAAGTTGATGAGATGGGTATCCCCTTATGTGAGGAGGATGATTCCTCCTCCATAGTGGAAGCTCCATTTATTTTCTTCTCTTCCTACCGCCTTCCTGTTGATGACGATACTTTGCTAGGCAAGGATGCAGATTATGGTGAGAATAACGAGGAGCACTCCTCCTCTTCTTACTTTTTGTTCCATCTACCTGTGATGGATATGTATTATGTAAAGGGGTAGTTGTTTTATCGCTATATCGGTACCTGCTACCGACATGGATATCAGAACAATTACCTGTTCATTTTTCTTACCATCGCTTAATAATTTAGAATTTTAAAATTTCTGAATAAGTCATGCTGGAAGACAATAAACTCAGTAGTTATTTTTCATTTACTACATATTGTGTATTACTTTTTCTGTCTGTTTTTTAGTCCTGCAATAAATTTGGCGCTTGGTGGGAGGCAACCCATCTTATATTATATAATTATATATATATTATTTTTATGTACTTTTGTTAGTATAGTTAAAAGCATAAACAAAAAATAATGTAGGGTAGGGAGCCACATGACTCTAATTGATTATGCTTAAATATCTATAGCAGTGAAAATCTGGATGAGCGAAAAAATAGGTTGAATCTGACCATTGAGTGTTTTAAAACAGGTTGTTGCAACAATTTGAAATGGTTGTTGCAACTTTTATTTTGTTGTCTGCCTCTTCATGAAAGGCATTGTAGTCTTCTAACTGAACCGGGTATGCGTGTTTAACCACTTCGGAAGCTTGGGCGGGTTTATCCTGATTATGGCATTAATCATCAAACCCGCAATTATATCTTTCCAAAACCAGACAATTTTAATTATTTCCTTAATTACCCCTAATTTTAATGCCTCAAATAAATTTCTTTTTTCTCCTTTTCAAAAAACCCGACCTACAATCTAGGTTAATAGAGAAGGCGAGAGAGTGGCGAGCATCTAGGGTTACGAGAGAGATTCAAAGTCAGACGAGGAAGAAGAGGAGGAAGAGGATGATGAGGAAGAGGAGGATGAGTAGTAATATCTTCTATTCAATTTCCTTTTTCATAGTTGTGTTTATATTTTGAGTTGGCTAGCTTGATGTTATGCTCTGAACTATTTTGGTGTGATGATATATTTTGTGATGTGACATTTGTGATGTTATCTTGTGGTACACTTTTATGTGTTTTGAGTATTATTATGATGATTATTGCACTACACTTATATTATGTTTGTCTATGAGCTAACTTACGAACTATTCTTATAATATGATATCTTGTCATGATATTCTTCTGTATGATAATATGTTCAGCTACTACTTCTCCTATGACATATGATTATGATTGAGATTTAATGTCATGAAATTTTATTGATGTGGCATGACAAGGTTTTCCATGATGATCATCGCGAGCATGTGTTATGTTTGGGTGGATTTTGATTATACTCATCAAATCTAACAGAAATATATCTCATGCCACAATTTATGTACATTTTGAGAATGTAAGTTATGCAGGCTAAAATAAATGACTAGAAGTGCTTAAGGACATCTAATACCGGGAATAATATGGTTACATCAACAAGAAACAATGGACAACCGCTCCATCAAATCCATTCAGGGGAGTTATTTAAATTTCAGTTATCTTTTCCCTTATGGTTATGTGTTTATTAGTAAAAATATTTTAGAGTATCTTCATGGTAAAAAGGTATCTTTGCTAGGGACTAGCAATGTGCTTAAGTGTGGAGGTGATGTTATAACCCCTATCATTTGGCTGAAGAACAATTTATTTGAACACAAATTTAATGATCTTAAGTCATGTTTTAATTAATCAATTTGTTATTCTAGTTATTCAATGATACTTAATTGGCACTGCTAAACAATCCAAAAAGTTCAAACAATGAATTTGAAGTTAGGAAGATTTTTTGATAAAGATCACTTAAGCATTCATTTTATGCACGAAATATTTGTTTGCTTCCAAGCCAATATTTTTGATATTGACTTATAAAAATAACGGGGAGGGGTGAACAAAAACTAAGTCAATGATGTAGCCAAGATATGAGTTTGGGTAATATTTCATTTCAATCATCCACTAGAATATTTGAGCTTGAACCTTTTCACACACATTATTCCATGCTTAGATGTCATATGTTCCTAATAGTTGTATCTAAGTCAGTTAGCCATTTATGGGTGTTTAATTTTTCTTTAAAAAATGGTTAAATATCATAATGATATATAACCTAGGTATATGTATACATACTTGGAATGATCCCAACTATGATGAAAAAAAGAGAAAAAATTGTGTTATAGTGATATGCGACCTAGGTATATGAATGCATACTTGGAATGATCTCAACTTTGATAAAAATATCATAGTGATATGTGGCCTAGGTATGTGCACTTATACATGGAATGATCCCAACTATGAATAAAAAATGTTTTAAAAAAAATATGATTGTTGCGGTCTAACTCGACGCTCCTAAACCGGTCTAAATTCGACCATCTTAGCCCTGGAGCAGTTGAGCACGCACATAGTTAATGAGATAGATCAATTGTACACACGAAGTTTTAATGTGGAAAACCCCTCAACCGGCTAAAAAACCACGTGACCGGGACCACGCCAGTCAAAGTCCACTATTTGCTTGCGGTTACAATCAGTTTGCTGAATCGAGGGCGACAGACTGCTCCTCATCACAATTTGGAGGTGAGAGAATACTTTGCACCCGGCGGACGATAGAACGTCCCGCTCGGTGTCTTATACAAATTACACTTGGCTGTGATGGGCGTCTTTGAGCATCACGACGACGCGGGATGCAGGCGTGGAGCGCTCGAGATGGTGCTAGTAGGGGATTCCAGGAGTTTATGAAACAGGCTTCGTTGAATCACTCAGAGGTGTCATGAAGGCGGCTCAAAGATGTCTTGGATGTGGCTTGAATGTGGCTTGGATGTGGCTTGGATGCTGCTCGTAGCAGGAATCCGGCAGAGCTCTGGCCGGAGGAAGAAGAAGACTCAGAGAAAAGAGGTGAAAAATGAGGAGGCTTGGGGCTTCTTTTATAGCCTCCAGGAGGTGGTTATTGTACTTATACGTCTATCCGCACACCATAATCACCCAAATTAATATTTTTCCTATAGTTTAAGGGTGCGCACTATGATCATCTATTTCACTACCCGTAGACTAATTAATTTAATAATAAAATTCCCCCACTAACATGATGGTTAGTGGGTAGTTACGTGAGAATCAGACGGCGAAGAACGATCTGAGAAGATCGGACGGCGGGGATGAGATCCCTTGGGCGGCAGGTGAACTTGCCGGCGAACTTGCCCTCGAGGAGGGAGGCCGCCGGCAATGGCCAGGAGAGCGGGCGGCGGCCAAGCTGGCGGCGGAAAGGGGGGAGCAGCCGACAGTTGGTCGGGGCCTCCGGCTCGGCCGTCTCCTTGGCCGCAAGCTGGCAACTGAAGAAGGGCAGCTCAACTGCCTCTTTGGCCACGCGCCGACGGCCGAAGAGGGGAAGCCAGCTCGGCCGCTTCCTCGGTCGTGCGTCAGCAGTTGAGGAGGGGTACCGAGCTTTGCCGCTTCCTTGTCCGTACATCGGTAGCCGAAGAGGGGCGGCCGCCCTGGCCACCTCTTCGGCAGCCTGCCGATGGCTGAAGAGGGGCGGCCCACTCGTCCGCCTCTTTGGCCGCGAGCCGACGACGAAAGAGGGACGGTCGGCTCAGCCTCCACCTTTGTCGCACGCCGGCGGCCAGGAGGGGGAGGCCGACGGCGGCGAGAGGGAGCAGCGGACATCCGGAGATGACACCGGCGAGATGATGTAGTCGGTGGTTCCAACATCATGCGTAGTGAGATCAGCATGTGAGGAGATCAGGTGTGGCGATCGCATGGAAGGTCAAACTCATGATCCCACTAATTTAGTGGAGATCATGGTGGGAGAAGCAACTATGTGCAACCTAACTTCTTCATAGAAGGGGACTCATCCCCATCAGTGATAAACCTCATAATATGATGAATTATTAAGATTACTAATTAGAGAATATCATTTCACTATCAAAATTATCCATAAATTTCTAACCAAGCCAAAGTCAATCTTATTTTCAATCGAACTAATAACTCTTGTGGAGGCTAAATCAAAAACTGAGCTTATTCTTATCCTTTCCAATAATTCTGGAGATTCAATAAGGAAAATTACATAAGAGTAAATTATTTTTTTAAGAAAAGCTCACACCGCACTAAAATTCTTATTTTAGCTTTATCTCCTCTCTAACTAATGGATTTGTGAATCGTTGAGCTCTTGTTGTTTGATTGGTATGCTTATCAGTCGAGTAAAGTGAATTTCTTAAGTATGCTTTGATTAGTTCATTTTCAAGAAAAAGAAAGGGACATTTGAATTTACTTCTTGATATTAGTTATTCATTCAAGTTATTGATATGAATTATCTTTACTAGGAACTAGTAAAAGTTTAAGTGTGAAGGTATGAAAACTTCCCAAAAAGAAGTTATTTAGGTTTATTTTTTTGATTTAATATTCATCATAATGAGAAAAGAATGATTTAAATGAGTAAAAGTATAAATTCATATTTATTTTATTTTGGGATTAATTTGGTTATTTTTCCTATATTTTCTTGCTAGAAATGCTGAAAAATTCGATCTGGAGAAGTAAAGCTAGACTTATATTTTGGCCAATGCAGGTTGTTATAATAACCTGTTTTAATTGTTGCAACAAGCTGTAATCCGAATTTCAAATTTCAAATTTAGATTTTGGCTCCATTTGCAATTTCAAAAATGAGGAGCCTTGGTTCGATTTTGGCATGAATAAAGGAGCAAAATATCATCTTAAAGAGGCTATATTTCTATAAGGAAGGCAATCATATTTCATTTAAAGGATTTTCCATTAAAAATGACAATTTATATAAAAGGAAAAAGATCATTTGTGATCTCTCTTTTGAATCAATTTTGAGGAGGATAAATAGGAGGAATTTAGGCCAGCACAGAGGCCGGGGATTCTCATTATCATAATAATCTTCTTCATCATTCAGAGGACGAACAACTAGAAGAAAAGGAGAAGGTCGACAACTAGAGAAAAAATTCAGAGAAGAATTCCTATAACATTTGATTTTAATCATCTTGTTTTGTAAGATCTTTTTAATTGCGTGTGGTTTTTCCTCAAGTGTGAACTAAATTTCTAAGTCTTGTATATTGAGAGTAATTTGTCTTGTTGTGATGTTGTGATTTTAATTCCTCTTTTATGATTGTTTGAAGAACTATCTTTATTGGATTTATGTTTTCGTTTTGTGGAAATTTTGGATTAAGTATTTTTCTTCTAAATTGCGTGACGAGATATGAGAGAGAAGTTTTGTTATTTTAGAGTTGAATCCTTTCTTTTGAAATGCCTCCTCGCTCACTGTGTGCTTCTGGCGCCTCCGTGCTCTGAACGCCTCCATGCTTACGACAGGCTAAGAATGACTTTATGTTCACAACACGCTCTAAACGCCTCTGCGTTCGCGACAGTTTACTTTCTTTACTTCTCAGATTGCAGGTTCATTTGTTGCCATCATCACTGCCAACGGAATTGCCCGAACTGCCCGTGGGGCAAAACTATCATATCCAAAAAAATGTTGATCACTGTGCTCCAGATCGACAAACGTGATACACCCATCAGGTGATTATGGTGATTATTGTTGGGAAAAACCCATATGATTTAACTTAACAAATTATATTAAAAGTGATTTTGCACCATAGGTTTATTGCTCATGTTGTATAGAGAGGGTAATATGATCATAAATATCGTAGGAAGTTAGTAGAATCAAGGGCATGAGCTAGACACACTGAATTATAGAAGAAAATCAAAAAAGTCAACATGTCTCACGCAACATCGACTTAATGTCGACGTTACTATGACTGGAACTCGGAGCAACTACGACATACTAAGTCGACGTCACTTCCAGACAGAAGTCGATTCATGCGTTGATATGATGTCGACACAACTTTGACAATAGAGTTGTTTCATACTGAAGCAAGATGTCGACACAACTATTACATGAAGTTGACGTACCGTCGAGTGCAGTTCAGAACGAAAAATTCAGAGAATTGATTCAGGCTTAATCCATGGGAGACTTTATGGAATTAATTCAAATTCTTAGAGCCGTTGGAAGAAGGCTTAAAGGAAATAATTCTCTATCAAATTTAGAGAAGTATGTATAGAAAGCTCTTGAAGAATTAATCAAAATTATGTAGAGCAAATTTGGAAGAATATTATACTATTCCTTTTGGAGATAATTTTCCAAGATGAAGACAATTTTAAAATGGATCAGAGAATGATATACACAGGGAATAAAAAAAAACACAATACAGAACACACATAATACAATTTGAACAAAGAGCTCTTCTTCTTCTTTTTTTTTCTCCAAGTTTGCTAGAGATTCTATGAAATATACAAGAATACATTTGGATCAAAGAGCATATATTCCTTACAATCTTCTCTAGCAAGGATTCACCATCAATCAATGATCCAATATATTTAGTGTCAAACAGTCCTCAGATTCTTGCTAAGAGGACTCATTCAAAAAACTTTTCATCACCACTTTCTTTCTCAATGTTCTTCTTACTTCTCTTGCACTGAATGAGTAAAGAGTTTTTAGAATCCCTCTTCAATGGATTCAGGTTATGGTTCTGAGAGT
The DNA here is from genome assembly GCA_039583875.1 of Platanthera guangdongensis. Lineage (NCBI taxonomy): Eukaryota > Viridiplantae > Streptophyta > Magnoliopsida > Asparagales > Orchidaceae > Platanthera > Platanthera guangdongensis. The sequence continues at coordinate 81,808,937 of CM077158.1, forward strand.
CTACTTACCAAAAGGCTCAGTTAGGTGTGGTTCAAGATCTCCTTACCAAAAAATCTGCTTGTTGGTTCTAAGAGTCTCCTTATTAAAAGACTCGGACACTGAGTGTATTCCAACTAAGGTGGTAGAAGAGTGTATGCACCCAAATTTTGGAAAACCACTACAGTTTTGGTATCATCTGTGATTGTGATTTTTTATGTTTACTTTTGTTGTGTTGTGTTTAATTTCACTATGATAATTTTTTGGTCAGTAATTTGTGTGTGCAAATTCTAAGATAACTGAAATTAATTAAGATCAACTTCTAAATCTCTATTCGCCCCCACCCCTTTAGAGAATTCTCAGAGGATTTATTCAACTGTTCATACTTTAAGTTACCATGATAAAATTGCTGGATTATCACTGTCCAAAGCTATAAAAGGAGCCTAAAGCTTTTATTTGAAGACACCTTGCCTTCAGTTCCCGAGAGAGCTCCTCTGAAACTCCTTCGAAAATATCTATTGGTGTTCAAAGAATACTTCTGTTGGAGCTTGAGGAGACCGGGCGGTCTTATGTCTAACCACATTGGTCTGCTTCTCTCAGCGGTCTGGCGATTTGGCTCAGCGGTCTGTTGATGAACCTAAGCTAGCGGTCAGGAGGACAACAACAATGGCAGTGTGAGGAATGGTTGCAGCAGCGACATGGGTGTTAGCCACTGTAGCGGTCTGGGTGTAGCTGCAATAGTAGAGTGGATGTTAGTCGCAACGATCTGAAGGATGCCGCAGTAATGGACAGATGGTTAACCGTAACTACGGTATGGTGGCAACCCACGGTTGCGGTCTGGTGGCTTGTAGCAGATGCAGACTGATGGTTAGCTGCAACTGCAGTGTGGTGGCAACCAGCAGTTGCGGCCTGGCGGCCTGGACCAGCGATCTTCCCTAGCAATGTGATGTCTTTGTGTAGTTGTCGTTGGGTGTTTAGTTATTCATTGTATAATGTGTGGTTTGACCATGTTAAACCGCATAGGATGCCCGAATTGTATTTAGTCCCACATCGATTATTGTATTCTCCCATCTTCCTCATTTTCTATAAATAAGGTGGCATACCTATGTAATGATTAAATTTTTGGAGCAATAAAATTTGTCATTTATTTAGCTATTTTTTACATGGTATCAGAGTGAACTGATCCTTTGCTCCAATTAGATAGTGGTTTGTTTGTTTAACCGCGCGACCTCTTCCACCGGCTTCCTTCATCTTCTTCCGGCTTCTTCCGGTTTCTTCCCCTCCCTTTTCCATCCCTTGCTGGTTGCTTTGTTTGCGACTTGTTCTTGCGCCCTTTTCTTGTTCGCGCGGTTTGTTTGCACTGTTTGTTCGCGCAGTTTGTTTTGTCAAACCGTGCGGTTTCTATCTGTTTTTTATGGACACTCCTTCTTCTACTTTCTCTGCTCTTCCTTCTCTTTCTACTTCTTCTTTCTCTGCTTCTGGTAATTTGGGGACTGCTTCGAAGCTTACAGGTCCCAATTATCCTGATTGGAGTGCGTCCTTCATTTTCTCTTACGTTCTCAGCGTAAACGTCATCATTTGACTAATGACCCTCCTCTTTCTGTATCTATTTCTTTTGATTATTGGGATGCTTCTAATGCGTTGGTGCAGACTTGGTTGGCCAACAGTTTGTCTAAGAAGTGCCATCCTGTCATCCAGCATGATCTGACGGTCAAGGCTGCATGGAATCATCTTGCCGCTTTATATTCCAAGGGAGCCCAAACTTCGTGCATTTATACTCTATATGCCGATCTTTTCGCTCGACAAGTCATGAATTCGGCTTCTTCCTATCAGGAGGTTCAGACTCTTGGTGCTGAACTTCTTCAGCATCGACCTTTTTATGCTGATCTGGCTTAGCAACACATGCATTTTCAGGAGTTTCTTGTTGTTTGCTATCTGCTTCGCCTACCGGATTCCTATGATATGATCCACCAACAAATTATTGGAGAGGCAGATACTTCGACTCTGGATGCTACTGCTGCTAGGATATCTACTGTAACTACTCTTCTTCAGCGTCCTTTGCTCTCCTCTCCGTCTCCGTCTCCTGATCTTGTTGCTTATCCAGCTCTTCATGACATCTCTGGTGGTCGGGGTGGCCATAATGGTGGTCGTGGTTTCTCAAAGAATCTTTGTTCTCATTGTGGATGACTTGGTCACTTGGTTGATCATTATTGGACCAAATATCCTCATCTTCGTCCAACATCAGCTGATTTCTCCAATTCATCCACTTCTTATCTTGCTACTTCTGGAACTGCTTAGTTGGCTACAACGGGTAGGTGACTTATTGATTCTGGTGCTACGAATCATATGACCATCAATTCTCGCCTTTTCTCTTCTCTTGACAAGAGTAACTGGTTACCTCCGATTCTTATTGCGGATGGTTCTCCATCTCCGGTTTGTGGGTCTGGCACTGTGCATATTACTCACTCTCTTCAGCTGCAGGACAACCTTTATGTCCCGAATTTTTCATGCAACCTTCTATCTGTTACTGCTCTTTGCAAACAGTTGCATTGTGAAGCTATTTTTACTGCCTCTACTTGTGATTTTCAGATTCCTCATTCCAAGGAGATGATTGCTACTAGGACTGAGAGAGGCGGCTTATTCTATCTTGATACTATTTCTGCATTTTCTGCCTCTTCTTCTCTATTTCAGTGGCATCTTCGCCTTGGGCATCCTCCTCCTCGGATTCTTTATCAGCTTCTGCTAGGTTTACCTCACGGCGATTCTACTCTAGATTGTGAAGCTTGTCAACTTGGCAAGCATCACCGATCTACTTTTCCTGCTAAGCATGGCCACAGTTCTTCTCATCCCTTTGATTTGGTTCATTCAGATGTTTGGGGTTCTTCTCCCATTCAAACTGTTGGTAGGGGTAGTTTGTATTTTGTTACATTCATATATGATTTTTCCCGGTGTACGTGGTTATATTTGTTATGAGAACGCTCTGAGATTTTTTTGGTTTTTTCTGCTTTTTATAATGAAATTCGTACATAATTTGATACCCATATTAAAACTCTTCATACTGATAATGCTAAGGAATACCTTAGTCATCAGTTTACTTCGTTTTGTTTGGATCATGGCATTGTCCATCAAACTACTTACCCTTACACTTCCCAACAGAATGGCGTTGTTGAACGTAAGAATCACCTTCTTTTGGATGTTGCTCATAGTCTTCTTACTCATATGCATGTTCCCCAATTTTATTGCGGTCATGAGGTTCTTCTTTCCTGTTTTCTCATTAATCGAGTTTCGTCTTCGGCTCTCAATGGAAAGACTACTTTTTCTATTCTCTATCCTGATGGGACACCATTTCCGTTACCTCCTCATGTCTTTGGATGCACATCATTTGTCCACTCTCCTGCTTTTGGACGTGACAAACTCTCTCCTCGTTCTGTCAAGTGCATATTTTTGGGGTGTTGTCTGACACAAAAAGGATATCGGTGTTTTGATCCTATTCTTCGGAGACAGTATGTCTAAGCTGATGTTACTTTCTTTGAGGATGCTCCATTCTTTTATTCTCTCTCTCTTCTTCCTTCTTCTGATAATTCTTCTTCTTTTCCTAATGTGTCAGCACCTCTTCCAGAGTCTGCCATTCTTTCTTCTCCTCATGTTCCTGATTCTTCTCCTAAGCCGCTGCTACCAGCTCTCGGGCTAGTGGTATCTACTTTGGATGAGGCTGATACAGTAGGCATGATAGATCTTGATCTTCCGATCGCTCTTCGGAAAGGTGTACGCACATGCACCCAACATCCTCTTCAGGCAGTGGTCTCTTATGCTTGGCTCTCTCCTTTATCTCGGAGCTTTGCTCTTACCCTCTCGGCAAATGTTGTTCCCACCTCGTATCAAGATGCTCTTGTTATCCCTCATTGGAAGGCTGTTATGGATGAAGAGATGCGTACTCTTACTGAACGGGGTACTTGAACTCTTATTCCTACTCCTCCAGGCACTGATGTGGTTGGATGTCATTGGGTCTTTATCATTAAGTTTCTCCCTGATGGCTCTATTGATCGTTACAAGGCATGACTTGTTGCCAAAGGTTTTACACAGACCTATGGTGTGGATTTCTTTGATACTTTCTCTCCTGTGGAAAGGATTACTACAGTCTGTGTGCTCTTTTCAGTGGTTGTCAACAAAGACTGGGAGATGTATCAGTTGGATGCGAAAAATGTCTTTCTTTATGGTGATTTATAGGAAACTATCTATATGGAGCAACCTCTTGGGTATGTTGCTCAGGGGGAGTCTCAGGTCTATAAACTGCGAAAGGCGAACTACAGTCTTAAGCAAAGTCCCAGGGCCTGGTTTGACAAGTTCAATGAGGTTATTTCTTTGGTTGGGTTTGCTCGAAGTGCTGCAGATCACTCGTTATTCATTCGCAAGACATCGGCTGGTCTTGTTGTCTTTACTATTTATGTGGATGATATTCTTCTTACATGGGATGATAGATAAGGTGTGGATATAACAAAGAAGCACATTCTTCATCATTTTGTTACTAAAGATATTGGATATCCGAAATTTTTCTTGGGTATTGAAATATCTAGGAAACCAATGTCTATTGCTCTTTCACAGCGAAAGTATGCCTTAGACCTCTTAAAAAAGACAGGCCTCCTTGGGGCTAAACCTGCTCGATCTCCGATATCTGTTGGAGATGACAAGAGTTGGAGGGAGGAATCACCTCTTCTTGAGGATGTCACCAGATACAGATGGCTCGTGGGGAAACTCATTTATTTGACAGTCACAAGACCAGATATTTATTATGTAGTGGGAAGAGTGAGCCAGTTTATGCAAACTCCTAAGGATTGTGATCTTCAGTCGGCAATAAAGATTCTAGAGTATGTGAAAGGTGCTCCAGGGAAATGACTTCTGTTTCAAAAAAGGGGACATTTAGAGGTTGAGGCATATTCTGATGCCAGCTATACATATGATAAAGAAGATAGGAAGTGTAACACCCCAAATCCCAAGATTGGGTTCAAGTTGGGTGACACGGCCTGGGACACGGGCGTGTCCCAGGGCATGTCCTACTCTGTATGGCTGAGCAGCCTGTCGAATGCTCGACGAACTGCACTTGACGAGTTCTTGAGAGGTAACACGCCCTGCGACACAGGCATGTCAGAGGGCATGTCCCCCTCTAGTCGACGAACTTCGCTCGACGAAGCGCACACTGGAGGCGTGTTTGCAGCAGTGTAAGGGCACACAGCCTGTGGCACGGGCGTGTCACATGGCCGTGGCCTTTTTTTGATTTGGCTAGAGCAGTGAGGCCTGGTGAACACGGGCAGGACACGGGTGTGTATCTGAGCACACGGCCTGTGACACAGGCGTGTCACATGGCCGTGTCTTCCTCGGGTTGAGATGGTTGTGTACCACATGGGGTAAACGGGCTAGAAACGGGCATGTTTGAAGCCGTGTCAAGTCACACGACCTGTGATACGGTCATGTCACATGGCCGTGTACTGTTCTGGATGAGTTGGTTGTGTGCCTCTTAAGGTACACGGCCTGTGACACGGGCGTGTCACAGGCCGTGTCAGCCAAAATTTAGACTTTTGTGGCAAACTTGTGGCCGTACATTTTCTTCAGCTAGGATCTGATGGCTCAGGCTCCTCCATGCTGCTTTAAGGCCGAGAATGAGAAGGGAATTATCATTTTGATCCGGCCATTCTCCTTCTAAGAAACTAGGGAGAAGAGAGAGGAAGAGGAGGAGGAGAGGGGAGCCGGCCACCGGTGGAGCTACTGAGTTCTGATTCGAGATCCGAGGCCAGCGTTGTGGAGGCAAGGCCACTGCGGGGCTTTCCAGCCTGCTAGAATTCCATGGCTTTGAAGAGGTTGTCAAGGGTAATGTTCTTCTTTCTTGGACATGTGAAGTCCTTCCTTTTTGGCATGTGCATGGATTTCCCCCGTCAGAGGGTGGATTGTGAAGGGATTTCATTGTGTTGATTCTAGGAATCCCCACTAGTGTTGCATATAGATCCGGAAATGGAGTACGGAATAGGCATGTTTTGTGAAGCCCATCTGGACAGGTTGGTCGAGATTGGTGATGTTGCATTTACACACCGGAGAAGACTCTGTGGTTAAACTTGTAGTTTATGGAGTCGATGGGTTGGACCTGTGAAGGGCCGTAGCAGGAAGTACTGGAGTGGTAGTCCAGGAAAAGACCATGTGATGCTTGTGATGCTTGTGATGTTTGATGGGTTGTACCTGTGAAGGGTAGTAGCAGGAAGTACTGGTGTGGAAGCCCAGGAAAATACCCGCAAGTGTGTGTACTGTATGCTGTGAATGCTAAGGTTAGAGCTAGGGACGGAAAGTGAGTTCTGTCGCTAACGCTGGGCGTGGCTCCTAGCTAACCTATGATTGTGAAGCTAGTCCCTCGGGGATGGTATGACAATGTTTGAACTTGGAGAGTTCTTAAAAAGGCTTCATGCCAAACAGGCAAGGTGAAACCGACCCGTGCCTTTTATTTAGCCGCGAGTATGTTGGTATTCGGTGATGGCAAGGTGACTTGAGCAACGGGGGGTGGCTGATCCGTACCTGCGTTATGTCCGTCTGACTTGAAGACCTGAAAGTGCGGTCAGTTGGAGCGCATAATGAGAGTCTTAGGCCCGCGCGCCGAAAAGACTAAATGCTCAATTTTACCGTGGGGTTTCGGCCCTGAAACGGTGATGGGACGCTGGTTCGCCGGTACACCAAGAATGTGCCTTGAGTGCACCGATCGTCGGGCCGTGTGGCTGACGGATGTGATGGATTGTTTGTGCGTGAGAGCACAATATGTGGTATATATATATATATATATATCTGAATATGAATTACTATGCCTGCATGGAAGGAATACCACTGCCTCGGGAAAGGGGTAGGGTCGTTATAAATTGGTCAGCTGAATGTTGACCGTTGCCTTGTTTGCCACCATTTGGTGGGCTGTCCTTGTACAGGTGCTGGATAGCCGAGCGTGACATATAAATGCCGAAGTCCCTGCTTCTACTGCTGCTGCTACTGCTACTAGCCCTTGAAGGCTAAGCTTAAAACTGTTGTGTTTTGTTCATGTGTAGCCGGCCTGTGCGCCGATGTTTGGAAGCCATCCAATCCATACCAAAAATCACATCAAATTCCGATATCGGCAGTACAGATGCAGTCAAACAGAACTCCCAACTTCCAATTTGAACCTCCACATCGCAAGCCCTATCCGCAAGCATCAAACAACCATTCGGTAATAACACCCTCACGCTCTCTGTCTTCACATGACTAAGTACTCCAATTCGAGATACGAAGTCCTTAGACAGAAATGAATGTGAAGCACCCGTATCAAACAATGCTCTCGCCAGCGTGTTCCGAATCATAACAAAGCCTGTGGCAATCACATCACACACAAGCTACACACAAAGCATGCAATAAGCAAAGCAATCAATAACTTAACTCGTACCTGTGACGACATCACTTTGCTTTATGGCCTCTTGCTGGCCAAGATTGTAGACTCGTGGCTATGCCTGGGATGCAGAGGACTCCACCACTGCCTTTCCCTTCGAAGCATAAGACGTTCCTGCCTTCTTTTCTCCCTTTGGCGGACCAACCCGACAATCACGAGCGATATGCCCCACTCTTCCACAAGTAAGGAGAAACTATAAGGCCATAAGGCTGAACGATATTGTATTTGGTGTACATTCATATATATCTACAGGTGGGTATTTCAGTGGAAATTCATGGTTGGAGTTCAGTACTTATGTTAAAAGCTTCCGCTAGAATGCTATGAATTAGTATGCGCAACTCTGATATCCACCAGTGACTTCGCCGTCTGTTTTGTGGCATATGGTGTGGGGCCCTGGTCGGACCTTCTATTATATGCTATATGAACGGATGGAGTCATTACATTTTTGGTATCAGCTGTCTCAGTCTTTCCCTTTCGCATTCGTGGTCGAATTATTTTGTGGGGGCGGCGAGCACGTGTAAGTGCGGACCGCGTTAACACTAATAAAATCTTGAATGTCCACATAGGAATACAAATACACTTGTTTGAGGAACCTGCGTGTTACTAGATTGTTATTATTGCTTGTGCGAGGTCGCTAATGTGTGTGTCTTGTTCACTTATAGGTGACTCGGAGTGGTGATGGGCAGTCGGAGCCCCAGCGTTCTGATGAGAGTATGGAACCAGCTGAGGTGCCTACACCTCCCCCTTATGCGGAAACTGTACGCTTAGTTGTAGAGGCGCTATTTGCAATGTTTCAAGCACAGCCTGGTAGGCAAGCGCAGCCGGCAGGGGTGTTAGAACAGGTTGAGGTGAGGCCAGAAACTGTTGCGGCTGTCGATCCTCGAGCAGCTGAAAGGCAGTTGAAGCAGTTTATGAGCTTCAATCCGCCGACGTTTACGAGTATGGGATCCCCCACGCAGGAGAAGGACTAGTTGTCGCGCGTCAAGCGTATCTTGACGGCGATCAGGACGGAGGAAGATTAGAAGGTCATCTTGGCCACCTTATTATTGGAAGGAGAGGCTCGGTTATGCTAGGATGAGATCGAGTTACACTACTTAGCAGGCAGGAAGTTAACACAAGTGTCGATTGAGGAGTTCTCACGACTATTCCTGGCAAAGCACCTACCAGCAGTACAACGTATTGCCAAGGAAAATGAGTTACAACGGCTAACTCAAGGAGAAGGTAGTGTGGAGATGTACCTACATGAGTTCACATGGTTGGGACGGTGTGCGGGCTCCATTTTCGCCAATGAGCAGCGGAAAACCAATAGGTTCTATGAAGGATTGTGGGATGAGTTGCGATTCCTGCTTTTGAGTTCCGTGAAATAAGGGTTCCAGACATTGGTTGATACTGCGTGCGCGCTGGATAAGGACATGAAGAGGGTGCAAGGAAAGCGGGCCTTGACTGTGACAAAGTCGGAGTTCAAGGCGCCCCGACCTGTGAAATCATATTATAAAAAGAAATGGGGCAAGAGGTCCAAGTCGTTTGGACAAGCTTCTTCTACGGTTGCATCGGGTGCAACGTTGGGGGACACTTCGAGGCCGGAGACTCGTACTTGCTTTACTTGTAAGGCCATAAGGCCAAACGATATTTTATTTGGTGTACATTCCTATATATCTACATGTGGGTATTTCAGTAGACATTCATGGTTGGAGTTCAGTACTAATGTTAAAAGCTTCCTCTAGAATGCTATGAGTTAGGATGCACAACTCTGATATCCACCCGTGACTTCGCCACCTGTTTTGTGGCATATGGTGTGGGGCCCGGGCCGGACCTTCTATTATATGCTATATGAACGGATGGAGTCGTTACAGGAAGTCCACATCTAGGTTCTGTATTTTTATTGGCGGAAATTTGGTCAGCTGGAAGAGCAAGAAACAAGCTATAGTCTTCAAGTCAAGCGCAGAAGCAGAGTATAGGAGCATGGCTCTAACTACTTGCGAGCTGAAGTGGTTACGAACACTTATGCTTGATTTTGGAGAGGTTTATAATCATCCTCTGCCAATGTTCTGTGACAGCAAGGCAGCCATATATATTTCGAGGAATCCTGTCTTTCATGAGAGGATGAAGAATATCGAGGTTGATTGCCACTTCATTAGAGAGAAGATTTTGAAGAATCAGATCTTCACTCTATTTGTTACCTCAGAAAGAGAACTAGCTAATTTCTTCACCAAGCCAGTTACTCCTTCTGGGAAGGTTTCTAGCAAGCTGGACATGGTAGATATATATATGTTCCAGCTTGAGGGGGAGTATTGGAGCTTGAGGAGAGCGGGCGTGTCACGCCCCGGATTTTTATGACGTACGCATGATGGGCGTTCCGTGGGCTTTGATTGTACTTTGAGCATGGTTTTTCCCGCGGGCTTGCGAGTGGTTCTTTTTGGTTGCTGAGTTGCACGATTCCCCAGCAAACCGTAGTCCAAATAAGGGACTCGGTGAGGCCTCTTAGGGAATGCCTGCATGTTTTCGCGCCCGGGGAATGTTGCTCAAAATAAGTTGCTGGTTCAGGAAACAAAAAGGGTAAAAAGTGCTTAAGGCAAAAGTGGTCTAGGACGTCCCAGGAACATTTTTCACAAAAGGGGAAAATGGTCGTTTTTGTGCTACACGCCCCCTGTCACGGGCGTGACCCAGGCCGTGACCTGGGCGTGACCTCCTGGACTCGACGAATTTTTCTTGCGTCGAGTTGAGCTCGACGAATGGGGTACACGCCCCCTGACACGGGCGTGTCACGGGCCGTGTCCCGCTTCGTCGAGTGTCGAGTGTCGATCAGCGAGTATCGAGCGTCGAGTATCGAGTGTCGAGTCGTCGAGAGAGGGGACACGGTCTGTGACACGGGCGTGTCACAGGGCGTGTCAGGCTGGGTCGAGTGTCGACACTTTCTGTCGACGAGGTGTCGAGACACGGGTTACACGCCCTAGGTCACGGGCGTGACCGACCCATCACGGGCGTGTACCCCGGCCGTGTACCGTCTGGATAAACATGGAATTGCCGCCTTTCGGCGCCGCTTATGGTACACGCCCTGTGTCACGAGCGTGACACAGGGCGTGACCGGCCCGAAAATCGTTTTTTTTCAGTTTTTTTGTGCCATTCATTTCCTTGATCCTGCATCGAACGGTTCAGCTCTGTTCTGGTCAAATTTAGGCCGAAACAGAGAAGTGATTTCTCATTTTTCTTCTTCTTTTCATCTTCCCTTCTTCTTCTTCACTTCTCAAAGAAAAAGTAAGGGAAATATCTTCATCTTCTTCTTCCTTCTCCTCAAAGAGAAAGCAAAGAGAGCAAGGCTCAAGCAAGGTAAGAAAAGAAAAGCAGCCGTCGCGGCATCGTCTCGGTTCAGGCAAGTGGTGTTCTTCACCCTTGCCAATCTCCTTTCTTGAATTTTGATGCTATAGTTTTGATGCTAATCCTCTTTCAAATTCCATAGCTTGTTCTTCATGATACCTTTGAATTTCTCAATACTTTACTAACATGATCTCCATGCTTAAATTCTCTAGCTTTATGATTACTTCATGTCATTTGTTTCTCCTCATGTATAATCATGAAGATTGTTCTTGTTTCTCATCATGTACTTTATTCGTGTTCCGCATGATTATAGCGTAATCCATCTTCTAGCAACTTGTTAGCATGTGTGAGGGCGATGAAAGGAAACGTGTTACCTTGGGTTATGGGGTGTTTTGCGAGGCGAATTCGTGAAGCATGGCAGGAGCGTTTGTGTGAGACTTTTGCAAGGGGTGGTGTGGTTGCAGCCTGTGGCCACCGGGTTTTGTTTTGTGGTTAGAGAGACCACTTTGGCCCCGATTTGGGCTGGTTTTGTTTGGTGCGTTCCACTTTAGGGCCGCCACCGATAAGACCCTTGTGAAATTGAACTTAACTACTGCTTATGCTTCACTTGTCTAGTAGATTCTTGTTCTATGAATGATGGAATAGTCATGTGTTTTGCCTTTTGTTCCTGCGGTTTGAGCAGGACTTGAAGAACTAGTACGCACTTGGTGCGGTTGACCCTTTGGAATGACATTGTTTTTCTACATGTACGCACTTGTTTTGTGCACTCTTTTGACGTAAGCATTGCTATGGGGTCGGTAAGCCCCTTCTTGATTCATTATGAAATTTGTACTCTCTTTTGTATAGTTGGTTGATTGCTGAGGTATTCTTGCTTGAATGCCTCAGGTGCAGGTTGTAGCCGGTTGAGCGGCTAGGTTGGTTGGAGGCGTTTCTTGGGAGCTAACCGAGCATTCAAAGCGAGGTAGTTCTCCTTTTGTTGTACAGACATACATGTGCCCCAATGGGTTCGTGTCAGCTTGTTGGCGCCCATTTGGTGGATTTTCTTTTATGGAAATATGAACTAGACTGCTATTGTAACTCCTTTGGATGGAATGTACTTGCTTTTGGGATAGTTTTCTGGTAGGTTGCATTAGGTATTTTGAAGCTAAACCAAAACTATTATTGTATCTCATGCCTACATGACTTGCTAAATTCAGACTTATTTTCAAATAACGTAAACAAAGAGGATTTGTATAAAAATATCACTCTAGGCTGCATATAGGAGTTCGGGATGAATAAACCAAGGATTTCCGCCGCGTAACAATGTGTTTTGATACCTAAGGCCGAGGGATACGGCCAGCAAATGAACTAATTTTCTTACATATAACTGTTGAATTTCAATTCATAAAGTAAGCGTCACGGGTTGCCTGAACGTGTGCAGTTATCCCCTGCACGACGTGGCATCATAACCCGTAGTTCCTCTTGCTCTGATACGAGGTACTCGTTGAGGAAATGCGGGTTGTGACAGTTGGTATCAGAGGCAGGTTTGCTTGACATTTGGTCGGGCAAACTTTCCTTTTTGTTTTGTGAGTGTAAGCATCATTTCATACACACACCGAGGTGCCATCAGTATGTCTTGGCCGAAGCACGTACACTACACTCATGGCATGAACAGAAGTATACGGGGCATATTATGTAGTATGGGATGCATAATATGTGGCTGTATATGGATCCACCATAGGGGCAACATGTGAGGGTTATGTAGTATGGGATGCATAACCTCACCACATGGATGCGACTAGCACGTTTTCTTTTCTTCGTTGCATGCAATGCTACGTAGTATGGGATGCATAGCATTGTGATGCGTACGACCGCTCATGGCATGCATTAAGGCCTACATGACTTGCTAAATTCAGACTTATTTTCAAATAACGTAAACAAAGAGGATTTCGTATAAAAATATCACTCTAGGCTGCATATAGGAGTTCGGGATGAATAAACCAAGGATTTCCGCCGCGTAACAATGTGTTTTGATACCTAAGGCCGAGGGATACGGCCAACAAATGAACTAATTTTCTTACATATAACTGTTGAATTTCAATTCATAAAGTAAGCGTCACGGGTTGCCTGAACGTGTGCAGTTATCCCCTGCACGACGTGGCATCATAACCCGTAGTTCCTCTTGCTCTGATACGAGGTACTCGTTGAGGAAATGCGGGTTGTGACAGGGCGGTCTTATGTCTAACCGTAGCGGTCTGCTTCTCTCACCAGTCAGGTGGTTTGGCTCAATGGTCTATTGGTGAACCTAATCTAGCGGTTAGGAGGACAGAAGCAGTGGCGGCTTGAGGAGTAGTCGCAGCAGTAGCCTGGGTGTTAGCCATTGCAGCGGTCTGGCAGAAAGCTGCAGCAGCGGTCTGGGTATAGCCGCAACAGTAAAGTGGATATTAGCCGCAATGGTCTAAAGGAAGCCACAGTAGCGGACAGATGGTTAACCATAACTGCAGTATTGTAGCAACCCGCGGTTGCGGTATGGTGGCTTGCAGTATCTGCGGACTGATTGTTAGTCTGGTGGCAACCCGCAGTTGCGTTCTGGAGGCCTGGACCAGTGGTCTTCCCTGGCAATGTGACATCTTTGCACTATTGTCGATAGATGTTCAGTTATTCATTGTATAGTGTGTGGTTTGACCATGTCAAACCGCATATGCTATCCGACTTGTATTTAGTCCCACATCGATTATTGTATTCTCTCATCTTCCCCATTTTTTATAAATAAGGGGGCATACCTATGTAATGATTATATTTTTGGAGAAAAAAATTTACGGTTTATTTAGCTCTTTTTTACAACTTTGAAGATCTCATTCAACCTTCAAAGATCTTCTTCCTCATCGAAGATTTCCATCGAAGGCGACTTAAATATTTCACTTTGTACTTGGAAGATCTCCCTTCTCTCTCGGAGATTCTCACTTTCTTACTCTTCTCTACACCCCCTATAATGAGCGGGCTTGTCACCCTCTTGCATTCTACTACTTATAATAACCAAATATATGGTGGAATTTGGTCGGTATTGAACCGATCTCGTGATTTTAACCCATTTCCAGTGTTTTTTCACGTAAAGACTCTCATATCAGTAGTTGGTACTTTTTCTGACTGCTTGCGCACTCGATTGACTTTCGAGCTTGGATGGATCAATTGAATGGGAATGGTGTTCCCAAACTCTGTAAAGATACTCGGAAGAAAGTACATTCCTAACAATTGTACTCGTGACAAACAACAATGACAAGAAGAGCTACCTACACTACTAAAAAATTAGTATATGTGGCACATTGATCCAGTAGCCTCTCAATCGCTCATCAATGAGCCTTTCGCGAAAGAAATCATGAACACACTCATTGTACCATTGGAGGGATGCACACGCTAGATGAAAGAGCACCAAACTAAGATACTTGCTCCCCTAAGGAACATAGGAGTGCAACAGGCTCTTAACCCTGCCCTAGAACAAGGCAGTCCGCCTTTTCTAACTCTAGATTGTGCTCTAGCCAAGAATTTCACTCTCGAGCACCACACACCTAAAAAAGAGTTCTCAAACACGAACAACTCAGCGATCTCAGACCATCCTACTAGAGAACCTGAAGCTCATCATCACCACCACCACCACTCGAAAGTAACAGGCTTCAAGCATGTAATTAGAAGGGTTACTTGTGAAGAAATTTGCGACGTAATCGCCGAAGAATCTAGACAAGTTGAGCGACGAGCTTCTTTGGCCTGCCTCCCTCTTCACCAATGCTCGTCATTGGCACCAGAGGTTCCGACATACCCGATCTCGCTCAGCTTCAAGCTTCCGGGCATGGATACGTTTAATGGAACGAACAATCCGCTAGAGCACATCAACCACTTCACCACCATCATGATGATTTGCAACACCACCGACCAACAGCTGTGCCAAGTGTTCCCGACAACACTGAATGGACAAACATGAACTTGGTTCCACTGTTTACAAGAATAGACCATCGACAACTTTGCAGAACTAGCTCGATGATGACTCATATTTTATCTTATTTTTACTATAGTTTTTATTTTATTTTATATTTTATCTAATTTAAGTACCTAATTATCTTTCTTTGAAAATCAGGAAATTTTGGGCTTCTAATATAAATTTGAAACTCATTGATGTAAACAAGGCAAAATTGTAAAGGTTTCTGAGAACTCAAGTTTTACATGCCCTGATGACGGGCGTGACCAGAGGGTGTGACCTCAGTCATGGACAATGTACCACCTCTACTCCAGAAAGCTGTTTCCACGTCAGATAAATATTACACGTCCTGGTCACTGGAGTGACCAGGGAGGCATGTCCGCTATTTAGAATGAAGTGCCAAGTCATTTAAAGATACGCGTCCCTCTCACGGGCGTGACAGGGAAGGCGTGTCATCTAGGTCATGGGCATGACTCCATGGTGTGACTTCACCAGTAACCGCCACCATCATTCCAAATCGAGTTGTTTTTCCTGCCATTTTCAGTACCGTACGCTACACTCCCTGGTCACGGGTTGACCAAGGGGCGTGACCCATAAAGAACTGAACCTTGGTGGTTTAGCTCCCAACATTTCCTAGTTTTTTTATGGCGGCAGTTTCGTACTTTACACTCACTTTGGCCATGGTCGTGACCCAAGGGAATGACTCTCATGCAATTTTCCTATAAATACCAGTCTTCTTCTTGAGCTAAGGAGGAAGATTTTGGTGGAGAAATTATGTAATTTGGTACTATCTTTCCTTATTGCTCATTTCTAATTCATAGTTTTGCATAGTTTAATTTATGTTCCAATTTGTAATTTAGCTTTGAAGTTTGTTATTTCAAGTTCTCTCTTTTATAATAATCATTTATTTCTCAATCATGTTATGTAGTTTCTCCATCGTGATGAGTAGCTAAACTTCATTTAACACTTTGTCATGATGAACTTTGGAATGAAATGAACTTTGGTTTTATTTTATTTATCTAGCAAGCTCTCTACTTTACTTTGCGTTGGGTTGTCTTTGATTATAATTTGTTCAAATTCTAGCATAGCGAGACAAATCCTAGATCCATATACTAGATTTTACAAAGAGTTTGTGGATATGGGGAGATCACTAAATGTACCGCTACCTAGTCTTCGATCATAGATCTGTATCCTAGATTTTACCGAGAGGTTACGGATACGAGAAGATCACTCAAATACAAAAGGAGTTGTCATGCAATTCTCAATAGAGGATAGCCCAAATCTTCTGGATTGGGGTCAAACCCAATATAGGGGTTCACCGCCTAAAGCAAGCTTATAGGGTTCGACTGGCCAAAGGGCCTTAATCGTGCCACCTAAGGTTAGACGTTAGCAGTATTCCCGAGAGGGTTGTTAACATAATTTGGGAACCTCCATGGTCGAAGATAGATTATTGGAACTTGCACTGAAATCTTTTAATCAATGTTCATTTTATCCAAAGGGTTCTAAAGCAAGTGCTAGTCTTTCTCTCATCGAATTTCTCTCAATTAGTTTAATTGCATTTTGTCTTTTATTTTTTGCAAATCACACATTATTTTGTTAAGATAAAATAATAGCTCTTTCTTGTGAGTACATTTACTCGACAGACCCGAAAACATACGACACTTGATTTTATACTATGTAACGATAGGTGCACTTGCCTTCCCAATGTGTAATTAATCGCATCTCATCATTTCAATCATATATCACTCACTCATCTCATGTTACGAAATCTACACATCAAGTTTTTGGTGTCGTTGTCAGGGACAATATTTTTTTTGATATTCTGAAATCAAGGTTCTTTTACTTTTATCAAGTTTCTATTTTTTTAAAAAAATATCTTTCTTAGTTTGTTTTACTTTTGTGTATGACCCGAGGGAATTCATCAAATCTATTTGGCTTGGATCTGGAAATTGAGCAAACCTTATGACAATGCTTATGAATCTGTAATCTCAATTCTCAAAATTTGGTTGAAGAATCTGTAAGAGACACTTCTCTTTCTTTACCTTCGTCACCATTTTCTTCTTGTCATTCTACTTTTCTTTCTTCTCATTCTTCTACTATTTCATTTAATAGTATGGGAGAGCCAAATATGGCTGAACAACGGAACATGTCCTATTATACCTGACCAAATTTAGATGATATTCAATTCAATATTGTTCGACCTGCTATTGCGAACCATAACATTGAGTTGAGCCGAGCATTATTCAAATGGTACAACAATATGTATAATTTGATAAACTTCAAGATGAAGATCCTAATGCGCATATTGCAAACTTTTTAAAATTTTTTGATACTTTTAAAATCAACAGAGTGATGGATGATGCGATAAGACTTGGACTTTTTCCTTTTATGTTGCGAACTAAGGCAAAATAATGGTTAGGTTCTCTCCCGTGAGGATCTATCACCACTTGGGCTGAGATGATTGAACAATTTCTCTCAAAGTATTTTTTGCCATCTAAGACGGTTAAATTGTGAAATGATATTTCATATTTTTTTCAAGTTGATTCTGAAACGTTATATGATACTTGAGAAAGGTTTAAAGAACTGCTTTATTGTTGCCCCCATCATTAAATTCCTGATTGGTTGCAAATTTAAACTTTCTATAATGGACTTAATGCCCAAACTAGACAACATATCGATGCCGCCGCCTGTGGAACATTGAACAACAAAACCCCAATAGCTGCTCAAGAGCTTATCACAGGAATGCCATGAATGTCTGTCAATAGAGTACACTCTGGTCTCGTCCAAATAAACTAACCGGGATGTATAAAATTGATACTATTTCTGATTTATGCCTTTAAGTTGAGCGACTTAGTAAGAAAATGGATGGGCTGTCTGCTAGACCTTCCGTACCAAATTTAGAGAATATCATAGTGCGACGAAACAAGTAAAACAAGTAGATTACATAGGAAATCCCAATCGTTCGCCTTTAAACTCAAATAATAATTACGAAAATACTTATCATCGAGGTTGGAGAAATACCCCCAATTTGTCATGGGGCAATCAAGGTAATATGGGAAGCGCGCCTAAAACTCTTCCTGCACCTGCAAATTTGTTTCCCCAAGCACCTAACCCCTCCCCCCATCTCGAGGATGTGATAAATAGGTTCTTTACTAAAACTGATGCAGATTTTCAAAACCTTCAAGGATTTTTAAGTAATATAGAAAATCAGGTAGGCTAGTTAGTAAAAACAATCATTGATCTTGCTAATAAGACACCACCTGAGCCAACCAATGCCTTGACAGCAACCCTTGCCAATGATTTAGAAGATCATGAAATTTCAAAATCTACACTAACCATACCTCTTCAATTTATCAACCTCAATTGATAAAGTGCAATACTTACTCTAAAATTCATTTTCATATCCCAATTATTATAGGGGAATCTCATTTTCTGAATTCTTTCACAGATCTTAGCGCAAGTGCAAACATTCTCCCCTCTAGTCTGGCTCATAAGCTTAATTTAAGAGACCGCATCTTTACCAATATCACATTAAGATTTACAGATCAATCAATAGCCACTCCTATTGGGGTAAATCACAACGTTCTGGTCGAAATCAGTGAGACTATTTTACCAGTAGATTTTTGATAAGTAGCAAAATATACATATTTTTAGTTTATATTTTAGTTTCGTTTTAATAAAAAATGCAATTATATTATGTACATCCATAAATAAATTATTTCTTTTTTATTTTCCTTTCTAACTTGACCTTATTTTGTGCCCTACATGTATTTTTTCACATTTGGCGCACTTCAGCAAATTTTCCTAAGTCACGCCCCTAGGTCATGCCCGTGACCTAGGGAGTGTAACTTTAAAACCAGCAATTCGGTAGATTTCGGCAAACAAGCTCAATCACGCCCGACTCCCGTGACCAAGCCCGCCCGCTGTCACGTTGTGCCGAAGTCTTGATTCTGGCAAACAAGTCGTGCCCGTGTTCCAGCTATCATGCTCGTCACCTCACTCATAACCAAGCTAGAAGTCCAGCTGTCAAGCCCCGTGGAAGCCAATCTGCCACGCCTTATAAACATGCCCAGAAGACACGCTCGTGGCACAGATGTCACGCCCATGTACTTTTCCAACCCAAACTAGAAGCTGCCAGAATTTCTATCCACGGACAAGCTTATCTGCCACGTCAGCAACACGCCTAGGGTACAAGCCCTAGGGGAATGTAAGGTGGGTGTGTACTTCAAAATTTTTGGCTATAAATAGTTGGTTTCGGCTGAGATTTAGAAGAGAACTATTAGAGTTCCATATAGTTGTATATAAAAGTTAGGAGTAGTTTATGAGTGATATTTTACTAACCCTAGTTTGGGTTCCTAGTGTGTAACATTTTTTTAAGTAATAAAATTTCAGTTTTTAAGCACTTCTTCAACTTTTTTCTTTTAACTTAGTTTCCATTTCTGTTGAGACAGGGTGTGCGCATATTTACTTTTTTTCACAATTCTTTTACTACCACCCCCATCTGGGATTTGAGGCTAAGAACTTTTTAGCACTTGATTAAGATGATATGACCGATATTATTTCTATAATTTTATAGGTCTTTTAATTTTCTACTACCACCCCCATCCCGGATGAGAAGCTAAGAAATTTTTAGTGCTTGATTAAGATGGTTGGGGCGGATATTATTTCTGCATTTTAAAATCGTACTTTTAAACGTAGTTTTATTCATTTTCTACTACCACCCACATCCCGATGAAAGACTAAGAACTTTTTAGCACTCGATTGAGATGAGCTTTGGGAAGGATATTAATTCTATAATTTAAAACTCTATTTTCTAAATTAATAAAAACTTAAGATTTACCTAATAATTAAGCTGAGTGGAACCATACAATCGATGTTTGGTTTTCATTTCCATAATTCGTAGTTAGTAGCTGAAATGTTTGTGCCCACGAATTCATCACTCTCAGGTAAAGAGAAACTACGCGGCACTCTCGAAAGAGATGAAATTAAGTCTTCCTGAGTTGAACCTTCGAATCGCAGTAGGAGGTCAATAACGGAGTTCACAACGTAAAGCGTGTATTAAAGTATTTTTGATTAGATACGAAAGTTCAGTCAAAGTACGTAATCACATGATAGAGGTGCACTCATATTTCGAGAACCTCCAAGGTTAAGAATTTTAATTAATAGAAAAATATAGTTTTTTTTCTTGTTTAATAATTATTTTCTAAAGTCAAAAAATCGAGGACTCTTTTCATCTATTTTCAAAACCCTACATATTATCTTTGTTTTCACTTTTAAAAAAACACAAACTCTTTGCGATAAAATAATAGTTTCATTCCTTAAACTAGAGTACTCAACACAGATACGTGGATAAATACGACCTTTGATATTTTAAAATACTATACTATTACTCGATAGATACGCATGTCTTATTCAAAGTATATAAGTAAAAAAAAGATAGAACATACCAATGCGTAATTTATATATCAATTAATTTTCAATTTAAAACTATCTCAATATTTTACTTATCAAGTTTTTGTCGTCGTTGTCAGAGATCCTTTTTTGTTGATATTTGAAGTAAAAACAAATCACTATTGCTTTTATCTTAGTTATAATTAAAAACCCTTTTTTAATAAAACTAACAAAACAAAAACAAAAACCGCAAAAAGTTTTTTCTGTAATAGTTTATGCTAAAACCTATTTTGTATCAACAAAACTCATATTTTTGTTTACTTCTTATTTTGTGTTAAAAAACTTTTCTATATAATAGTTTTTAGTGCAGGACCCGACAAAACTCTCCACTTGATTATAATCTCGAGTTTGATCTTGAAATCGACCGCACCTATCACATGCATCTTCTATCTCGTGACCAAAGCTTAGTATTAAATCTTGAAGAGTCTATTGGAACAACGCACGTTGAAGCTATGGCAGAACAAATTCTAGTCGGGGCCCCAGAAAGGACCATGTCTTATTATGCGCGGCCAAACCTGGGCGCACCGGGTCAAGTATCGTTCGTCCCACGATTTCTAATAATACTTTTGAAATCAAATCTATCATAATCCAAATGTTTCAAAACTTAGTATAATTTGATAGATTGCCAGATGAAGATCCCTACACCTATATGTCAAATTTCTTAGAAATATTCGACACATTAAAAATAAATGGCGTCACTGACGATGCCATTCATTTGCATTTATTTCCATTTTCATTCCGAATGAAATCCAAGCAGTGGTTAGGTTCTCTACCTAGAGGATCCATCCCTACCTGAGCTGATATGACCTAAAAAGTTTTAACAAAGTATTTTCCGCCTGCTAAAACCACTAAATTATGTGCGGATATTTCTTTCTTTGTTCAATACTAGTCAGAGTCTCTCTATGAGACTTGGGAATATTTTAAAGAATATTTACGTAGGTGTCAAAACCACGCACGGATGACGTGGATCCAAGAACGTACATTTTATAATGGTTTGAATTTCCAAACCAGATAAATGATTGATGCTGCCGTCGGGGGAACGTTAAATAATAAAGCCCCGGAGGCCGCTCAAGCCTTGTTTAAGGAAATGACCATGAATGCCTACCAATGGAACGTGCCTATGTCACGCCCTAATAAACCAGCTGGGCTTTATGAGCTCGACGCTTCTTCTAATTTAGCAATGCAAGTAGAATATTTAACTAGGAAAGTAGCAGAGATGTCGAGTTCCTCCGCCAACTCTACTTGGAATTCAACTAATAATAATATAATAGAAGAATATGTTGATTATATGGGAAATCTATATCAACCTCCTTCATATAACCTAAATATTAATGAGTATAATAATACATACATTATAGGGTTTAAGAACCATCCAAATTTATCATAGAGCAACCCCAATAATGCTCAGCATCCACCTAATGCAACTCTAATTGAATTTGGGCCGCCACCACCACCACAATCACAACCACCACGACCCGCCCCAATCAAATACATACATTAGTTGTTCCATCTTTACTAAATATGTATGGAACAACTAAAAATCTGGAACTCAAATTGGATAGATTTCAAAGATGTTGTCGGAGTGCCAACTCGGAGCTTTACCAGGAAATACGGTAAATAAAGTGCTTGTGGCAGGCACCCCATAGTTGTCCGCTTTTTCTACTTTTTTTACTAAATTTATAGGCTTTTCTTACAGCCTCTCCGACCTACAATCAGGAAAGCCTCTTACTTTCAGTTTTTTATATATCATCTTTTTCTTCATACTTATGCACAACATAAGTATGAGAGTATAATTTATTTCTAAAAAACTGTATTTATACCTATAAATATTTTCCAAAATCTTCTTTCTAAAAACCTCATTTATACGTATAAATATTTTCCAAAATATTCTTTAACAAAAAAAAACAAAACATCCACCTCTATATATATTTTTGCTTAATAATCCGAAAATAAAAATTTTGAAACCCATACTTCATTTGTCTTTTTTCCAAAAACCAAAAACAATTGATTTGATGTATAAGCAGTTATCTAGCTTTTCAATTTGTTAGTCATTAATTTATCATAATTAGATAGATCTAAATATCCGGGGTTAAGTTTTAAATAATATCTTGTGCATTTTATTTTTAGAGAATTTGTTTTGAGCACTACTTCTGGTTTATGATAAATAGATGCATGCGTATTATGTTAGCTAAACATCTGTAGATTTTAATTAACTTAACTTCACTTTTATCGAAATATAGGAATTTTTAAGCTATTGTAGTTGCTCTCAAAATCTTTTATCAAAATTTATTTTATACCCACTATCTACTTTTTGCTTGGCATGTTTTCTTATGCACGCAAGCATTCTTACGCACGCAAGCATATAGGAGTATGTGCTCCTAGAAAGAAAAGATCTGATGTCAATGAGAATAAAATTTCGTTTCATAAATATAGCCATCCAATATTTGTTAAAAGACTATATGAAATTGAGTATGTGCTCCTAAACATATACATTGGGTTAAAATAAAGTTCAGTTCTGCAAAGTTTTTTCTGCTTTGGAAAATAATTTCCAAAGCAGGAAGTTAAAAAGGTGAGAGAATAAAATTCATCACCATCTACATCAAAGCCTACTTTATAGGCGATAGCCAAGTTTGTACCCCATAAAACCACTACAAATTGATCTAGTTTTGCTTAAAATTTTGAGAGAGCATAATTAATAAATTGTCGGTTTTCCATCATATCTCTTTCAAGTACGGTTTTTATAATTGTTGCAGTATGGAGACTGGGCAGTCTGGCGACTTATGTCTGGCGGTTTGGAGACCAGGCGGTCTGGCGGTTTCACTCTGGTGACTTGGTAGTCGGGCAGTCTAGCAGCTTCTCTACAGCAGCTTAGTAGCTGAGTTGTTGCTGATTGGAGACCGGGCGGTCTGGCGGTTTGACGTGGATGACTTGATAATCGAGCGGTCTAGCGGTCTCTCCTAGCAGCTTCACTTCTCTTTATAGTAGTTGTCGGGCAGTTAGCCTACTCGTCTAACCGCGTAGCTTGTGCGGTATGATTTTATGTATAGCCGGTTGTAACATTGTTTATTTGTCCTACATTGATTATTTGTAATCTCTCCCCTCTCCTCCATTCTATAAAAGGGAGGTTATACCTTTGTAATACTTAATTTTTGGATAATAAAAATTATGTTATTCCAAATGTCAGATTGTTTCTTTCTTGTTCGCACATGGTATCAAAGGTATCAATCTTTTCCACCTCATTCAGTGAGCTTCTTCTTTCCGCGTGATTTTCCCTCTCTTCTTGCGGCCCGCTCGTGCGACTTCCTTTTTCCTATGATCTCTATCTGTCCACCCAGTTTATCTCTGCCGCATGTTCTCTCTGTTCGCGCGGCCTGTTCGCACGATTTGCCTATCTCCGTTCTCTGCTCGCGCCCGCTTGCGCAACATTCCCTTCTCCCCGCGACCTATTTCTATTCGTGTGGCCTGTCTTCGCGCTGTCTTTTCTCTTCTATTCGCGCGACCTGTATGCGCACGATTTGTCTTGGCGCAACCTGTACTCGAGCTATCTTTCTCGGCGCGACCTATCTTCGTGACCATATCTCTTCTTATATTCACGCGGTCTCTTCTCCTTGTTCGCGCGACCTACCTTCGCAGCCTTATTTCGCGCGGTCTCTTCTCCTTGTTCACGCGACCTGCCTTGTTCGCTCGACCTGTCTTCTCCTTGTTTGCACGGCCTGCCTTCGCAACCTTATTCGTGGGGTCTCTTCTTCTGTTCGCACGTTCTCTTCCCCTTGTTTTGTTATGTTGTCTTCTATGGCTCTCTCCGACACCTCCTATTCAAAGCAGTCCGCCTCCGTAGTCATGTTTTTGGGTAGAGCCCCCGTCGTTACTCAAGGAAAATGACTGATCGACTCTGACGCTACAAATCATATGACCGACAATCCTTAGTGTTTTTCTCTCCTAGAAACACATCATCGGTTGCCCCCTGTCTTTATTGCGGACGGCTCTCCCTCTCCGGTCAATGGGATGGGAGTGGTTCAAGTCACTCCATCTCTTCGCTTGGTGGACACTCTCTATGTGCCAAAGTTTCCTTGAAATTTATTATCTGTAACTTCTCTATGCAAGCAACTATAGTGTTCCGTCACATTCACTCCTACTTCGTGTTCTTTTCAGGATCCGGGCTCCCAACGGATGATTGCTACTGGGATTGAGAGCGGCGGCCTCTACTTCCTCAACAACATTTCCGCTCTGTCCATATTTTCCTCCTCTTCTACAGACCTTCTACAATGGCATCTTCACCTTGGTCATCCTCCTCCATGGCTTCTTCGTCAACTTCTGCCCCACCTCCCTCCGTACAGTCCTCCTCTCAACTATGATGCATGTCACCTTGGCAAGCATCACCGCTCCTCCTTCCCACCAAAGCAAGGTCGTGGATCTTCCTATCCGTTTGACCTCATTCACGCTAATTTCTGGGGTCCTGCTCCTACCCTCATAATAGGTCAGGGTAGTTTATATTTTGTAACTTTTATTGATGATTTCTTACGTTGTATGTGGGTGTATCTTTTAAAAGATTGCTCTGAGTTATTCTCTGTATGGACATTCTTTTATTTTATGATTAAAACTCAGTTTGATGTCTCTATTAAAATCTTTCGCTCCGATAATGCCAAAGAATATCTTAGTCATGATTTTTCTTATTTTTGTATATAAGATGAGATTATTCATCAAACTAGCTGTGTCTATACCTCACAGCAAAATGGAGTGGCGGAATGCAAAAACCGTCACCTCCTTGATTTCACTCGCACTCTGATGACACAAATGCAGGTTCCTTGCTCCTATTGGGGCTATGTCGTTCTCATCTCCGGCTATCTCATCAATCGCATTCCCTCCACGGTTCTCCATGGTCAAACCTCATTCTCCATTCTCTATCCGGGCAAGCATCTGTTTCCTCTCCCTCTACGTATCTTTGGGTGCACGACTTTTGTACACGCTCCCTCCACCACCGTGATAAACTCTACCCATGTGCCACCAAATATGTCTTTCTGGGTTACTCTACCCCTCAGAAAGGTTATTGTTATTTTGACCCGGTTCTTCACAAGCAGCTATTCTTTGCGGATGTATCCTTCATCGAAATTGCGTCCTATTTCTCTTGGAACTCGTCTTATCTTCCTGATGTTCCTACTTCTCCTACCATCCCCTATATCCCATCTACACCAACCGAGATTTCTCCTCCTCCACCATGTCCATTGTCTCCTCCTCCCATCTCTCCGCCTCCGCTATCTTCCTCTTCTCTGCAGTCATCTCTCTCTACTCCCGGGCTAGCTCTCTCCACCATGGATGCACCGGATACTGAGGAACACACCGACCTGGATCTTCCCATTGCTCTTCGTAAAGGGGTGAAGACATGTACCCAGCACTCTCTAGCTGCTATTATTTCCTAATCTTGTCTTACTCCTTCTCGCAGGATATTTGCATTGGCGATCTCTGCCACTGCCACTCCCCGCACCTACTAGGAAGCCCTTGTTGTTCCTCATTGTAAGGCGGTCATGGATGAGGAAATTTCCACCCTTTTTGAGCGAGGTACATGAACCCTTTTTCCTCCTCCATTAGACACCGATGTTATTGGCTGTCGCTGGTTCTTTGTTGTGAAGTTTAGTCCGGACGGCAGTATGGATCATTACAAGGCTCGCCTTGTCGCCAAAGGCTTCACTCAGACTTATGGTGTTGATTATTTTGACACCTTCTCTCTCGTTGCTCGTCTCAGCACTATTCGAGTTCTCCTCTCTGTGGCCGTCAACAGGGATTGGCCCATTTTCCAACTAGATGTCAAGAATGTCTTTCTCTATGGTGATCTTCAGGATAATGCCTATATGGAGCAACCTCCTGAGTATGTTGCTCAGAGGGAGACACAGGTATACAGGCTGAAGAAGACCATCTATGGCCTAAAGCAAAGCCCTCAGGCTTGGTTTGACAAGTTTCACGACATTGTGGCAGCCATGGGTTTTAAAAGAAGTTCTGTCGATCACTCATTGTTCATTCGCAAAACCTCCCTAGATCTGGTAGTTCTTGCCGTATATGTGGATGATATTCTTCTCACTGGAGATGATCAGGCTGGGGTAGCCTTGACAAAGAAACATCTCTATCAACACCTGGTCACGAAGGATGTGGGCTCCCCAAAATACTTTCTGGGGATAGAAATCAATCGAAAGCCCAACTCATTGGTCCTCTCCCAACGTAAGTATGTTCTTGATCTTCTAAAGGAAATAGGGTTGACTGGGGCTAAGCCTGCCCGATGCCCCATAGCCACTAGAGAAGATAAAACTTGGACAGATGACTCGCCTCCTCTATTAGATGTTACAAGGTACAGATGTTTAGTCTTCAAACTCATTTATCTCATGGTAACCAGACTCGACATCTCCTACAATATAGGTAAGGTTAGCTAGTTCATGCAAGCCCATAGGGAGTGTCATCTACAATATGCCCTGAGGATATTGGAATATATTAAAGCGGCAGCAGGTAAAGGACTACTGTTTCAGAAGAATGGTCATTTAAAGATTGAAGCGTACTCGGATTCTAGCTATGCTGATGACAGAGGCGTTCGCAAGTCCACATCGGGCTTTTGCATATTTATGGAGGGAAACCTTGTGAGCTGAAAGAGAAAGAAATAATTTATCATTTCCAGGTCTAGTGCAGAGGAGGAATATCAAAGTATGACATCGACCACGTATGAATTAAAATGGTTACGAGCTCTCATGCTTGACTTAGGAGAGGTCTACAACCATCCTCTACCTATGTTCTGCGACAATACGACCGCTATATATATATATATCCAAAAATTTGGTCTTCCATGAGAGAACAAAGCACATCAAAGTGAACTGCCATTTCATTAGAGAAGAGATCTTGAAGAAATAGATTTGTACTCTGTTCGTTACTTCAGACAACGAGTTGGCAGATATCTTCTCCATGTCTGTGTCCGCTTCCTTTTTTCACATTTGCGACAAGCTGGGCATGATTGATCTATATGCTCCAGCTTGAGGGGGAGTGTTGCAGTATGGAGACCGGGCAGTCTGGCGGTTTGTTTCTGGAGGTTTGGAGACCGTGCGGTCTGGCTGTTTCACTCAGGAAACTTGGTAGCCGGGCGGTCTAGCGACTTCTCTCTAGTGGCTTGGTAGCAGAGTTGTTGCTGATTGGAGACCATGCGGTCTGGCGGTTTGACGCAGACGACTTAATAACCGAGCGGTCTAGCGGTCTCTCCTAGCTGCTTCACTTCTCTTTATAGTAGTTGCCGGGCGGATAGCCTACTCATCTAACTGCGCGGCTTGTGCAGTCAAATTTTATGTATAGCCGGTTGTTACATTATTTATCTGTCCCACATTTCTTATTTGTAATCTCTCCCCTCTCCTCCATTCTATAAAAGGGTGGTTATACCTTTGTAATACTTACTTTTTTGGATAATAAAAATTCTGTTATTCCAAATTTCAGACTATTTCTTTCTTGTTTGCACAATAATTTCAATCTAACTTATTACTAATTATTGCAATGTTGCTTGCTATTTGGTTTTCTCAAGAAGTCGTTTAGCTACGAACATTTATCTCCGGGTAAATCATTTACATAATATAGGACTTAACTCTTTATACTCCAGATCTTTATATTTATCTATCCTTGATTTAATAAATTGATAGTTTAATTAAAAATTGTATAACTATTCGTACTGTCGACTCATACTTTTGCTCTGGAATAGCAAAGCTTAAGTATGAGGATATTTGATGAGTAGCAAAATATACATATTTTTAGTTTATATTTTAGTTTTGTTTTAATAAAAAATGTAATTGTATTGTGTACATACCTAAATAAATCGTTTCTTTTTTATTTTCAGTTCTAACTTAACCTTATTTTGTGCACTATAGGTATTTCTACACATTTGGGGCACTTCAGCAAATTTTTCTAAGTCACTCCCCTAGGCCACGCCGTGACCTAGGGCATGTAATTTTAAAACCAGCAGTTCTATCAATTTGACAGATTTCGGCCAACAAGCTCAGTAGCGCCTGGGATACACGCCAGTGTTCTAGCTATCACGCCCGTGACATCACCCATGACCAACCCAGCTTGCTATCAAGCCATGCCGAAGTCTTTGTTGGGTTTTTAGGGATGACACAACACTTGTGCACGCAGCCGAAAAAGAATAAGAAAAACCCAAACGAGTTCGGATCTAGCAATATTCATGAATCAAGAAGTAAAACATGTTGTAATAAAAAATACCTTTAAGGGATTGAGTCAGAACTCAACCTAGATGCTCTAGAAAAATCAGGCCGGCCACACAACGGCTAGAGTCTTGAGCGCAGAAAGTATATCCGCACCTCTCCAGTAATCCACACGATCGGGAGAACTCATAGAAACTTCTCACATGAGGGCTAGGTCGAGAGAGGACTCTCAGCATCTCCACAGACTGCGAGATCTGTTGTAGGAGAGGCGGTGACGACACTCACCGGGATCGGGATCAGAATCGGCAACAATATTGACAGAACACTTCTGTCAGGTTTCTAGGTTTTATTTTTATCACACAATATTAGCTTGTGTGCAGAAAGAAAAGAACCGTCCAAGGAAAACCCTAAAACATCCTATTTATATCCCACGAGATAGATCTAGCAAGTCAACATTTGACTTAACATGAGCATTCGTCGAACTCAGCTCGACGAATAATTCATCGAACTCAGCTTGACGAAATCTGCGCCAAAGGCCAGAATGTCGAACGGATTTGTCGAACTCAGCTCGACAAAATCTGCGCCAAAGGCTAGATCGTCGAACTGGATTCGTCGAACTTGATTCGTCGAACGACGTTGAGTGAATACAATACACTCAATGCCTAAGAGCCAGATGTTGGGTATTGCATCCACAATAGCCCAGATTTGTATGAAGTCACCCTTAAACTAAGATGAATTAAGTTTGTATTTGATGCTCTTTTTGTTAAGTGTTTATAGGAATTAATTGCTAAGTGTAGACCGATGTCAGTCTACAATGAGTTTCCAAACATAGGAACATGCAATATAATCCCTCATTGTGTGATCCGTGGTGTTGGCTCATGTGTAGCCTCTCTATTGGGACACACTTCTTTTTCAAGCACTAACGCAAGAGAAAAGATGGATGCTGATATTTATGAAGAATGAAGATTTTAAGTTTTTCAGAAAAAGTCTAAGTCTTTTTCTCGAGTACTCTATTTGTACTCGAGAAGGACTTATGATTATTCTCGAGTAAGACTTGTCTTCATTTCGAGTAACAAAAGTTGTTCTTGACAAAGCTTCTTGCTGTTCTCGAGAAAGACTTTTGTTCTCGAGTAATACATGTCATTTCTTCTCGGGATATTTCTTCTCTAGACATAAATTTTTCTAAGTCTTTTTCTCGAGAAGAATAAAGTTATTCTCGAGAAGACTATAGTTTGTTCTCGACATGCAGAAGTCATTTGTTGAGAACCAGAGTATTTTTCCCGAGAGCTAGCTATTTGTTCTCGAGAACCAGAATGTTTCTTCTCGAGAACAAAATGTTATTTTTCTCGAGTACTTCCTGACATTCTCGAGACTGCAGAATTCCACCTCCACATATTTTTCTAAGTATTTTTCTTGAGACAACCTTTTGTTCTCGAGTACAATATAGTTTCTTCTCGAGAACAATCAACTATTTTTCTCGAGTACTTTACTTCTTTCCCGAGATCGTAGTTTCTCTCCCCACATCATTTTTCTCTAAGTCTTCTTCTCGAGAACTTCCTTATTGTTCTCGAGTAACAGAATTCATTAGTTCTCGAGTAAAAACCTTCTTCTCGAGAACACCCTGGTCCGTTTTTCTGAAATTTGCTAAGTACTGACAGACGTTTATTTTAAACATCATTAATGCGTGATTGGTCCACGTGGATGTCATTAATGCTGATTATGACTGTTAGGGTAATCCTATATAAGGTCTTGTCATTTCGACCAACCCTAAGTAACCATAAGAAGATTTTAAGAAGAATTTCAGCCGCCGCAAGAAGAAATTCCAAGCTTTCTGAATCCATTCTTTCTTTCCAAATCGAGAGCCGCCGATTTTCTTCTTCATCGCCAAGGCGCTTTCGATTCAGATTGATTCAGAGAAGATTGATTCACATATCGAGATTATTGTCAATGACATATCTTCTACTTGATCGTATGAGTCCAGAGATTTTTAGATCCAGAGATTGCCGATTCTTCTTCAATAATTCTGATAAAGCCGCAAAGCTCAAAGAAAGAAGAACATGCAGAAGGATTTCAGATCTGAGAATATATCACTGTTTATATTCATTATTTCATTTTATTCTTGTAGGATATCTTTCTCTGAGTTGTAGGAGTTGTTTTCTACGAATTCTTGTAGGACATTTTTATCTTCCGAGTGTAGATCCAGATTTGGGATCGAGTCATAGTAACGTTGTTCCGAGGTGTAGGATTGGTTTCAATCCGAGATTAGTGGAGTAGTAGAGTCTAGTGCTTTGCTACATCGGTGATTGGAAAGTGGATGTACCCAAGGTTGGGGAACCACTATAATTCTTGTTGTCGTCTATGATTGCTTGGTTTGATTCTCTGTGCATAGATCATTAAATTTTTTATTCCGCAAAAAAAAACGCACAACTCACCTATTCACCCCCCTCTAG
The DNA here is from genome assembly GCA_039583875.1 of Platanthera guangdongensis. Classification (NCBI taxonomy): domain Eukaryota; kingdom Viridiplantae; phylum Streptophyta; class Magnoliopsida; order Asparagales; family Orchidaceae; genus Platanthera; species Platanthera guangdongensis. The sequence continues at coordinate 81,839,699 of CM077158.1, forward strand.
GTGATTTAGGTAAGACAACTTAAAACATTTTCAATTGGTATCAGATGGAGGTTATTCATAAAAAGGTTAACACCTTGAACAGATCTGCCCCTAAGTTGTCTTTAGAGTTATCCAAGCATGGACAAGGCCAAGGATTTTGCAAAGCTTCCTCTATGCACAAAGACCAACTTTCCCATGTGGAAAGAAAGGATTAAGTTCTTCATGGAAGTTGTGGATCCAAGGATCTTCATGATTGTTGAAGAAGGTCCTTATGTTCCAATGACCATCTCCACTATAGATCCGACCAAAAAGGTTCCCAAGAAATTGATGGATCTGGATAAAGATGAGATTGCACTTGTCTCGTTGGACAAGAAAGCTAAAAATATTATAATAAGTGCAGTCGATGATTCTATGCTGCTGAATCTGATTCACTGTCAATCTGCTAAGGAGATGTGGCAGTCTCTTATTACCTTGATGGAAGGCATCAAAGAAGTTAGGGATGACAAAAGATCCATATTAAATCAAAAGTATGAAGCCTTCCGACAAGGACCAAAGGACTCAATTGCAGATACGTTTGAAAGTTTCTTCAAAATTGTTAACGGCCTAAGAGTGTATGGTCGGGTCTTTACAAATGGAGAGCTGAATGATAAGTTCCTAAGGTCCCTAACTAAGGAGTGGGACAATAAAGTATGTGCTATCAGAGAGTTTGGCAAGTTAGCAGAGACTGACCCTCAGAACCTCTTCGAAAAGCTGATGTCATATGAACTGCAGATCAATTCTAGAAAAGCTGAAGAAGAAAGAGCCAATCGTCATCCAAGGAGAAGTCTATCGCTCTGAAGGCAGACAGCTCAAGGAAGATTAAAGCTGCTTCACCTGCTCCTGCACATGAAGATAGTGATGAAGAAACTTCAGAGCCAAGCACCTCAGGCTCAGAACTATCTGAAGGAGAGTTTTCTCTACTCTCAAGGCATTTCAAGAAATTCTTGAACAATAAGAAGCAATGGAGAGGTAAGGATGCCTCATACAAAAGTTCACGTCATGATGATGATCGACACAGAAAAGTCTCAAGCAGCCATGACAGGTATAATACTAAATAGAATAAACATATTTCTTCCGACATAGTTTGCTACTATTGTAATAAGCTAGGTCATGTCATCACTGATTGCCCTCACAAGAAGAAGGAGGGTGGAAAGAGAGAGGAAAAGAAATCTTCATATAATAAGAAGAGAATAGAGAGAAGCCTTGTAGCAAAGAAGGTCAAGACTCTTAGTGACTCTAACTCATCTGAGTCAAGTGAAGATGAGGAAGCCTACTTCGGGCTAATGGCTCAAACTGATGATGAACAAGAACACCAGTTTACTGGGAAGATAAATTCTCATACTCCTCTTCCTAAATCTGATGTTTCTGATCATGATCATGAGGACAGATCTTCTGACGATGAGTCTGAACTCATGGCCCAATATAAGGAGTTGATCAAGGCTTACGACAAATGTCGAAAAGTCGTGAAAACTCAAGCCAAGGAGATAAATCTCTCAAGGCTGAAGAGAGCACTCTGAAAGAGGAAGTCACCAGGATGGACTCACACAGATAGAACTTCAATGCTGCCATTAAAGAATATAATAAGGCACTCGAGCACCTAGATCTGAAGGTGAAGATCATAAAAGAACTGGAAACACAACTTGAAGCAGAAAAGAAATTTGTTGAAAGTTTCTCAAAGCCCAAGACTATCCTTCCTTTCATTGCTGAATTCTCAGCTTAGGACAAAGGTGTTGGGCTAGTCCATGTTGAAGCTCCTAGTAAATCTTCTAGGAGGAATAAGGATTAAAGAAAGAATAAGGCGGCCAAGAAGGCTTTGACCAAAGAAAAGGGGAAAGCTCCTCAAGATCAGACTTCTTTTAAGAAAGTTATACTTCCAACGAACGAGTTTGATCTTGATTCGTCCTATGGTCACTTTGTTAGGTCTACTTATATAGAGCCCAAGTCTCTTTACCAAGGATGGACTCGTCCCCAGAACTTTGGTGAAAGTGTCTTTAAGTCACCTTATGAAGAAATTACTCTTCAGAGTTATGGTCTTATAATTATGGTCATAAAATCAAGAAGGCACCAAAAGTAAAGCCTACTGTGGAAAAGCCTCTTAAGGAGAAGAAGACATGTGATTGCCATAACCATGAAGCTTCTTCCTCCAAGACTACTGCCCCTGCTAGACCACAATCTCAAAAGGTCAAGCAGGAGAATTTAAGGTAAAGATACAACAGGTTTGATTGTTGGTGCTGTGCCAAAATTGATCACTTTGCCATTGATTGCGGGTTTAATTCCAGAAATTTTGTAACTCCTCAAGTTAGCAATGTGAGAAAGACCACTCATAATGCTAATACTCATAGAGGGAGTGTTCTAACTAGAGACCAAGGACCCAAACGTGTTTGGGTTCCTTAGGAAAATTGATTTGTAATTGTAGGTATGTCCAAAGGCCACCAAAACTCCTATCTGGTACTTGAATAGTGGATGCTCTCGGCATATGACTGGGACAAGAAGCCTTCTTCAGAATTATTCTTCAGTCTTAAATAGGCCAAAGGTCATCTTTGGAGGTTCAGACCGAGGAATTACTAAAGGCTATGGTATAATTTCTAACGGTAGTGTATCCTTCTCAGATGTGGCTTATGTTGAAAGATTGGAACACAATCTCATAAGCATAAGCCAGCTCAGCGATAAAGGATACGTTGTTAAATTTCATGCAGATAAGTGCTTGATAAAATCGTTTGACAATGTGGAAACGATTCTATCAGGCACTCGTTGTAGGAATATATTTTGTTTAAATTTCGTTTGCATAGACTCTTCTACACCAGCATGCTTTTTGGCTAAAGATAGTGCGTCTCTTGGTGACCAGTGGCACAAGAGACTAGTACATATTAATTTCAAAACTATTAATAAATTGTTTTCACTTAATTTAGTACGTGATGCCCCAAATGTCAAGTGCGCTAAAGATAGACCTTGTCACGCATGTGTAAAAGGCAAGCAAACAAGAGTACTTTTAAAAGCATTATTAGCAAAGATTCTAATAGATGTTTACATCTATTTCATATGGACTTGTTCGGTCCACTACAAGTTAGAAGTTTGGGAGGTAAGGATCATACATTGGTTATTGTTGATGATTACTCGCGCTTTGCGTGAGTGTTTCTTTCTAAAATACAAGGCAGATACATTTGACATCTTTACTAATTTTGTCAAGCAGGTCCAGAATGAAAACAACTGTTCCGTAGTCAAAATTAGAAGTGACAATGGAACAAAGTTCAAGTCTGGGTCCATGATAGAATTTTGTGAAAGCTTAGGTATCTTTCATGAATTTTCCTCTCCTCGTACTACTCAACAAAATGGAGTAGCTGAGAGAAGGAATAGAACACTCATAGAGGCCTGTAGGACCATGTTGAGTGATGCCTCACTATTGGAATACTTCTAGGCTGAAGCCGCCAACACTGCATGCCACGTGCAAAATCGAGCACTCATAAACAAGAACCACAATAAGACACCTTATGAACTTCTAAAGGGCAGGAAAATAATTATTTCACATTTTAGAATCTTTGGCTGTAAGTGCTTTGTCCTTAACAATGTCAAGTATTACACTACCAAATTTAATGAAAAGAGTTTTGAAGGTATTTTTATAGGGTATAGTAGACATAGTAAGGCATATAGGATATTTAATAGGAAAACTCTGGTTGTATAAAATCTATTCATGTTGTATTTGATGAGACGAGCTTGCTGTAAGGCAACTCTTCTAGTGTGTTTATTGAAGATGTAGGTTAAAGGCTGAAAGAATTAAACTTGGATGAGCCAATTGAAGAAAAAGGAGAAAAGTTCATTAAGATCACCACTCCAACCCCATTTGGAGAGGTTGATGATCAAGATGAAGAAACCATCCAAGTTGACGAAGTCACTCCTATGGTTGAAGAAGCTCCAGATGCAAGGACCTTAGAGCTCAGACACTTGAAGGATCACACAATGGACAAAATAATAGGAGATCCCCGATATGGTGTCAGAACTCGTAGAGGTGCAACAAATGAGAATTTATTTTTGAGTTTTTTTATCACAGGTTGAACCGAAGAAGTTTGAGGAAGCAAACTCAGGCGCATCATGGATAATGACAATGGAAGAAGAATTGAATCAGTTCAAGCATTGCCAAGTCTAGAAGCTTGTTCCAAGACCCAAAGGTAAGAATGTCATCGGGACAAAATGAGTCTACAGGAACAAGATGGACGAGGATGGAACAATCATAAAGAACAAGGCCAGAATCTTCGCCAAAGGATACCAAATAAGAAGAAGGAATCGACTTCGACCAGACATATGCTCTAGTGACAAGGCTGGAGGCAATTAGGATGTTCCTAGCATATGTTGCACTTAAGGTCTTCACCGTATATCAGATGGAAGTGAAGTCTGCCTTCCTTAATGGTGACATAAAGGAAGAAGTGTATGTGGAACAACCTCCAGGTTTTTTTGATTCTAACTTCACTGATCATGCTTATCTTTTATTTAAAGCTTTCTATGGTTTTAAACAAGCTCCTCGAGCTTAGTACGAGATGCTATCTAACTTTCTTCTTGAGAACAAGTTCACAAGAGGAAAGATAAATACGACATTATTTCTTAGGGAAATAAAAGACAAGATTTTGCTAGTGCAAATCTATGTCGATGATATTATATTTGACTCTACTAACGACAACCTATGCAAAAAGTTTTCCAAACTTATGCAAGGGAAGTTCGAAATGAGCAGCAAGGGAGAGCTAAAGTATTTCTTAGGACTTCAAGTGAAACAATCTGAAGATGGAATTTTCATCTCTCAGACAAAGTTCACAAAGGAGTTGATTAAGAAATTCGGAATGGAGAATGCAACCTCTATGAGGACTCCAATTGGTTCAACTATGTCTCTGGATAAGGATGAGAAAGGGAAACCTTTTGATGAAACCAGGTACATAAGCATAATTGGATCCTTGCTTTACCTTACTGCCGGTAGACCTGATATAATATTTTCAACATGTGTGTGTGCTAGATTTCAAGTGAACTCTAAGGAATCTCACTACGCTACTGCAAAGCGGATTTTGAGATACCTTAAAGGTACACCAAATCTTGGCTTATGGTACCCAAGAAGTAATGACAGCGAACTAATTGGTTTTTCAGATGCAGACTTTGCAGGTAGTAAAGATGATAGAAAGAGTACTTCCGGGACTTGCCAATTCCTTGGAAGGAAGCTCATATCATGGAGCAGCAAAAAGCAGAATTGTGTCACAATTTCAATGGCCGAGTCAGAATACATTTCTACCGGCAGTTATTGTGCATAATTGCTGTGGATAAAGAACCATCTCGAAGATTACAATCTGCAAGTCCAAAACATTCCCTTGTTTTGCGACTCCTCCAGTGCGATTGCAATAGCCAACAATCCAGTCTCTCACAGCCGGACAAAGCCCATAGAGCTGCGATACCATTTCATCCGGGAGCATGTGGAGCATGGGGACATAGATCTTCAATATGTCCCAACAGACAGGCAAATTGCAGATATTTTCACGAAGCCGCTGGACTAGGTTAAGTTCTCGTTTTTCAAAACAGAACTTGGCATGCTCAAAAAGAATGAAGGATAATGAAGACAAAGGCACGAGGCAAGGTCAAGATCTGATTTTACTTCAAAAATCATAAAATTTCAGAATCTGTTCTTCATTTCTCGAGTACAAGTATTCTACTCGAGAACAACAAAATTCCTCTCGAGAACAGAAAAAATCTTTCTCTAGTACAAAGAGATTATTTCTCGAGAAGAAATGTTCTACTTGAGAACAGGATATCTCTACTCGAGAACAAGGCTAATTTCTACTCGAGACAAAGGCTTATTATACTCGAGTACTACTGGATTTCTTCTCGAGAACAATTCTTCCTCTCGAGAAATGTGGTGTCATTTTCTTCTTCAAGGTCATAATTTCATATCGGTACACAGGCGCTTAGCCGCTTCTTCCAGGTATTTTTTTAATGATTATCTATATGTTAAATCATCAAAATAAGCGGTAATTATAAATAGAAATAAATCCAAGAGATTTTTATTCTTAATTTCAAAACCCTTCTTGAGAAAAACCGTTTCGTCTTCCCCGTCTCCGCCGTCTGCCGCAAGTCACTTTTCTCATTCGCCGACCATCAAAGATCGATCTCTCTTCAACAATGGCTTCGTCTTCAAAGCTAGGGATCGGGAGTGAACTCTGTTCTTCCGGGATTGCAGAAATATCAGACGATTTCAGAAATGTTCTTCTTCTACTAGACACAGCCGATCTGTCATTTGTTCTTGAACATCCTTGCAGAATTTTCACTTCTGAAGTAGAATAATTCTTCCAGAATGCCATGGTTAAGAGAAATGGCCAATTAATCAAGTCTAAAGTTCAGAGTATCAGGGTAAAAATGTCTGCTCTGTCTATTTCTCAATTCTACAACTTCTAGTCATAGATATAGAAGATGATTTAATAGGCAGTGATTATGAGAGAGCCTATAGCTTCTATGGTATTCCTCAGTCTTCTAACACAATCAAAAGACAGTATATGAATGCTAAAAGCAAACTATTGGCTGATATCCTAGGAAAAGTCCTTCTGTGCAGAACAAGTTCTATAAGTTACATTACTCCAGAGTTCTTTGATCTCATGACAGCTGTTATATGTAAAAAGAAGTTTCAGTGGGGAATGATGCTTTTTGAGAAAATCAAGGCATGCATTAAGAGCACCAACTATGGAAGAATTATTTTCCTTTACCTAAATCAGATGAATCCAACTGTTTTTCCCATAAAAAAGGGCACAGCCCTCCATCACATGAAGAAAGTATCCATTACCTCCATCCAGAGATGAGAGGTCAAGCTACAGAAATTAGACAAAGCTCCAAAGGAAATAGAAGATGTGGACAGAACCCCATTTCCTCCTTCACATCACATAACTGATTCAATTATTGAGGTGGAGCCTGCACCATCTTATTCAGTTCCTCCAGCTCCTGCTACAACAGAATTCCCTCCTCCAGTCACTCCTGCTGCTGCTGCAAATTTAGTTTCAGACAAATTTCCCACTGCTGCTACAGATATTCCATCTACCTTTACTGTTGCTGTTTCAGAAATTCCAGCATCTATTCCATCTATTGCTGCCTCTTCTTCTTTACTGCATTCAGATTCAGACTTTCCTGCTGCTGAAGAAATTCCAGATGATGATCATCTAACAGATGCCCAGACACAAGTTCAAATTCTTTCTACAGAAGATGACATAAACAAGATGATAGAGGAATTATCTTCCTCAACACCCCTCTTCCCTGCTACTGAAGATCATCCTCCATCTACAACCACTTCTCCTAAGTCTCCAGCATGATCATCTCCTGCTCAACCAAAAAAATTCCCAACTCCTACACAGTCTCCAGAACATCAAGAATCCTCTCCCCCAGCTGATCAATCTCATGTACATGAAGCTGCAAAGTCTCCTGCTGAAGATATGCATGCTGATGAAGTTGTCTCAATCCATAACTCAGATGATGAAATTCTAGTTGAAGTTGCTGAACAAAGACTTCATATTCTTCATTTTTAGATTCCAACCCTTCTGCCAACATTTAATGAAGATGAAATCAACACAGTCCACAGAAGGAAAGCCTCTACTTCTACTGTAGTAATTGAAGAAATTCTTCCATGGACTGTTCCTGCTCAGCCACCTCCATCTCCTCAGAAAGAAGTCTTTCCTGAAGGTTCAATTCTTCACAAAATTGAAGCAATGATTGCTGCTCAGAGAAAGTACTTTGATGATTCTCTGAAGATTGTAACTGATAAAGTCACATCTTTAGAAAAAGAAATGAGTCTAGGATTTGCTGAAATCTAAGACAATACAGATGAGTTTAAAAGGCTTCTACAAATTGGTGGTAAAGCCATTGACCACACTATTACTGGCATTGTTACAGTCATGGAGCAATCTATTACTCTTGCCAATAATCAAATTCTCCTATACAAAAGAGCTGATGAAAGAAACTTTAAAACTTGTGAAGAGGTTGGCAAATTCAAAGAAGATGTCATCAACACCCTCTCTATAGAAGTCAGAAAGGGGGAGGACAAAGTGAAGGAACTGCTAGAAAAACAAGCTGTAACAATGAAAAATCAATGGGATGATCAGTTAAAAGAAATTCAGACATCTGTCCTCAAAGAAGTCAAGAGTACCAAGTTATATACCTATGATACTTTTGTATGGATGCACAATCAGTTGTTCCCTGAATTTGCTATGGATCCTAATGCTCATCCTCCTGCAAATATAGATGTCAACGTGCCTACTTTCTCTCCTCCTCCAGTGTAGGGCAGAACATATTATTCGAAACTCGAAAGTCGCTCGAAAATCGTTCGAAAATTGAGTCGAATCAGAATCGGTTAAAATTGATTTGACTCAATTTGAGTTGATTCAATTTGACTCGAATCTGACTTCGAATCGATTTCGAGCCAGCTCTGAATCGCTCGACATATGATTCGAATCAACTCGAATTAATTAAAAAATTATGTATTTATTAATATATTCTTATTTTAGAATTAAAAAGAATAAAATTTAATCCTAAATAAAAAGAATGAGGGTTTTAAATGTTTCATTTGCTAAATTTGTAGGTTTCCCAATTTAATTTTGAGTAAACTATGAATAAAACGAAAAATTTCTCAATTTCGAGCTGATTTGATTCGATTTCAAGCCAACCCGATTCGATTTCGAGTCGACTCGATTCGATTTCGAGCTGACTCGGAATCGAGTCATTTCGAGTCGAGACGATTTCGAGCTGAGTTCGAGTCGAAAATTTCGATTTCGAGCCGAGACAAAATCGCTCGAACTCGACTCGATATCAGCCCTACTCCAGTGTAACGTCCCAATTCACGCTAGGCCACTCGTGCACACTTTTAAGTCAGGAGAGTTTACTTGGGTTCAGGGAGTGCTGGCAGTTAGGCTTGCACTCGAGTAAGGGAGGTGAAGTTGGTCCAGAGTAGGACACGGGTAGTGACACGGGCGTATCCCCACCCGTGTGGTTCTCTGGTGTCTCTGTGTCTTCTTTGTGAAATCTCCAGAGAAGGACACGGGTAGTGATACGGGCATGTCCCTACTCGTGTGTATGTATTCATCGAGCAGAGCTCGACTAACACCGTCGACCGTGTTCCTCCCGAGCAGGACACGGGTAGTGACACGGGCATGTCCCTACCAGTGTGTGTCCAAGCAGCAGCTCGACGATTCGTCGAGCAGAGCTCGACGAATCTTCGACCGTTTTCCGCCCGAGTAGGACACGGGTAGTGACATGGGCGTGTCCCTACTCGTGTGTGTCCAAGAAGCAGCTCGACGATTCGTGGAGAAATCGTCGACCACATTCTTCCCGAGCAAGACACGGGTAGTTATACGGGTGTGTCCCTACCCGTATAGTTCAATTTCGGGTTTTGCAAATTTTCCGGCCGCGTCATTTCGAAGGGACTCATTTAATGAGTTGAGTGGCGAGGTCCAATGATAGGCCGACACATGGCTATGCAGTTGCCCAACTTCTCTCATAAAAAGGGGAGAAAACCAAGCCGTTTCTAGTCTTCCTTCCAAGCCACTGCTGTAAGAAACTGTTGTAGAGGAAGAAGGTGTTGGAGCCGATTTTTCTTCCTATGAAGGACGAATACCAACCAACAGGAAGACGATGCCGCCAAGAAGGGAGACAAGATCCATGGCTGGAAATGTCGTAAATGCCAGAAATGAGGTAAGCTTCCTACCCTCTCCCTTGGTTTTAGATATTTAGTTATTTCTAGGAGAGACAACGACTCAAAAGGGTCTTGATTTGTGAGAAGAAGGTTTCTAGGAAAAGGCCATGCTAGGACTTGTGTCCAAGGAGTTAGAGTTTTCAACCTTTCCCTTACTTCGAATGCAGTTTGTAGACTGGTTTTGTGAAGAGAAGTGGCCTTATGAGGGTGAATAAGGGAAGAGAAATCATGGATGTTATTTTAAAATATTGGTTGAAAGAAGAAGACAAACTGATGACGCCTGATCTGCTTTGAGATGCGCGTAGAGATCTGTTTTCTGCACGCAGCAGCCTTCGAGGCTGTTTTCAGTCATGATGCAGCCAGATTTGGGCTTTCGACTAAACACGAAAGTCGCAACCCTTGGAAATACCTTTCCAACGAGGGGTTAAACGCCTTCACTGGATTCATGTAGCCTCGGGAATCCCCGTTTGAAGTTGCTGTTCAGTAATAATTCCTGCACGTGTGATTCTTGTGTTTGTTTTGTATTGGTAGAGATATCATAGTTTAGTAACGTTAATGTTCGTGGAATTTAGACTATAAATGATTCGGTGAAATATGTTAATGACATTTGATGGTTAGATCCTTAATGAACAAATGGTGTAGTAAGGTGCACTCAACCGAGGAGATTTGGTGGAGGTTAAAGAATGATTTAAATATGTGAAATAATGAGGAAGTACTTGGCAGTGGAAATGTGTTGAATAATGATGAGTTTGGCTTGAACATGTTGTATATAATTGGTAATAACTATTACGAACAAATGGTCATGGTCTTGGATGATGAATGTGTGAAATAGCCTTACACTGATAATGAACCCATAAGTACCTTGGGGCACGAGGTTGTGAAAGGGTGTAAGTGCGGAGGTTTTGACAGCACTGGTTTGGTATTGTTGAGAAGAGACGTGGGTGGACGATTGGGTTTGGTCCTCAGTGTTCATTCCCGAGGGTCCTTCTGTGCCAAGTGGACGGTTGGGCTTGGTCCTCGTGCCTTTTCCGAGGTTCCTTTCATGCCACGATGATGTGAAATTGCATGTGGTGTGAGTTGACACGCCGTGTCATAATCCTGGGTTAAGGATAGTATGGCAGGTCTATGGGTTCGCCAGTCATTACACCGTCGGGAGCTGACAGATAGACTTTGGGCGGTTGGGCTTGGTCCTCGGTGCTCATTCCTGGGGCTCCTTCCGTGCCAAGTGGACAATTGGGCTTGGTCCTCGTACTTTTTCCGAGGCTCGTTCCGGATCACAACATAGGCCAGCTCAGGGCTTGGATCTCGGTGCACATCTACCCGAGACTCCTACTGAGCCGTAGTAAGCATGTGAGCTCCGCTGTTGTGTTCTTAGCATTGAGGCGTACGGAGGCCTAGTCTTGGTAGTGTGGATGCCCGCCTAGTAGTGGAGAAGCCCACTCCACCGTCACCGCCTGACCACGACGGTTGACGTCTGAGAGGTTAGCTACCTGCTCAAAAAGTGGGAACTACAAGTCTGTGTCGACATAGTAGTTCCATGTGCATGATCATGGGTAAGTCATTACATTGCATTCATGTCATTACATTGCATTGGATACACAAGATCCTCATCGTATAAGTTTGTATGAGCACTCTTATACGATGAGTTACTTTACTGTTGAACCGATCCTTAACTTATAAGTTTGTATGGACATTCTTATAAGTTAAGTTACTTTCCTATTGTAGATCTATATTCTTAGGAGGATTGATATAGCTTGAGTAGAATTGCTAGAATAGAATGCTGATAATATTATTTTACATTACTTCTATTGGTTCTCATGACATGTATACTTACTCCACTTACTTGTACCACTGCTTATATAAATATACTGTACCCTTGTTCCTTTCTCCGCCCGGTGCCGAGGAGTTGTCGGGGGAGCAGATGTGATAGCCACTTAGTCTTTATGACTAACGGTTGCTATGTCTTCCTTTTTAGGAGGAAACCCCGCAGTCTGAGTAGCCTCAGATTTTGCAGCAGCACAGCCAGGCCAGGAAGACAGAGCTTGAAGGGACGGTGTCGTCGCTACCGTCAGTCACCGAAGTGAGTTTGAGAGACTTTTGATATAGCCCTTTTGGGCAAGTTTTACCCGTACTCTGATATTTTAGAAGCTTGTTGTAGCTTCTTTTCTTGATGTACTTTTGGACTATTTTACTTATGTGTGAATTTACTTCTATTTCATATTCTTGGTTGGGTTGGCATTGGATGATATTGTTTAGGGCTGGCAGAATAGGCGGCTTGTGGTGCAGACCAACACGTGCGTTGGTGCCACGGCAAGGCGTCTGTTCTGGGTATAAGACTCCACTCATGCCGTGTTTGTGTTCCGGGAGGGGGGGGGGGGGGGGGGGGGTCTTACAAATGGTATCAGCTTGCTACGATCCTGAACTAAAGAAGTCATTCAACATTTGTGCCACCACTGTTCGATTAGTCAGTTTGGGGGCAAACTGACTTAGCAGAAGCAGTGGTGTGCCCATATGTAATTCACACTAAGCATGTCTAACTTTGACCTTAATATTAGCCAACCTGACCTTAGGATTGTACTCTACGTGTAGATCCCAGTGCACGTTGAGCCAATGATGGGCACCCCCGCCCCGTCCGTACCCACACAGTTTCAGCAATCAGAGCTAGGACAGATGCTCACAGCTATATTGGATGCCTTTATATCCCAACAAGCCCCCGTACAACAACAATCTCCGGGCTCCAATTGGTTGAGCACTTTCCGAGCTCTCTCCCCTCCTGCCTACCTTAGTACAGAGTCGGCAGTGCGTATGGAGGAATGACTCGACACCGTGCAAGAACTGCTGGCGGGTATTAGATGTCCAAAAAATATGGTTGTAACCATAGTAGTGACACTCCTGGAACCGCACACCAAGAGGTGGTGGAAGTCCCTCATGGGCTCCACCTTTCAAGGGCGAGTTTATACGGAGATCAGCTGAAGCGAGTTCTCAGGAGCCTTTTTAGAGCACTTCATTCCCTCGTCTGCTCGAGATGAACTCGAAGAGTGATTTTTATAGCTGAAGAGGGGATCGAAGTCGGTTACCGAGTATCAACGAGAGTTTCAACATCTCGCGAGATTTGTTGACTCATATGACTTGGATGACATAGGATATTCTAAGCGCTTCTACAAAGGGTTGCGGGACCCCCTAAGGCAGACCCTTTTGTTTATAGCGGACTCTAGTTTGACAAAAATAAATGACATGGTGAAGAGGCTAGAAGCAGACCACTTGGGAAGTGGTAAGAGCCCTGCTGAGGGTGTGATAGAAGCTGGCCCTAGTAATGGAAGGAGACAAGACTATGAAGGAGGAAGAGTACAACAGAGAGGTGGCAGGCGTTTCCACCGAAATTTTAGAATGGAGCACCTGGTTCCACAGTCGCCAGCATTGCCCCCACCTCCACAACTTCAACAGTTTCGGCACCCCGAGGGGCGGAATGAGCGAGTGTGCTTCCAATGCAACCAACCGGGCCACATCCGATGTTACTGCCCGTAGCTGTTTGGGAATGCTCCTCTTGCTCTCCCTCCGACAGCTCCACGATGGCGGGGACATATGCATGGTCGAGGATGAGGACCACAAGGAGGAAACCCCGGACCCGCTCGGAATCAGGTGTTCGCGCTGGACATGACACAGGAGCGGAACCCTCAGGAGGTGATTGCAGGTATGTTACACTTAGTTATCACATCTTCATTATTAACCTTAAGTTGCTTAGGATGTAATAGAGATCTAGCTTTGAGTATTGCTATTGGTACTTAGGCACTGTGGTGGTCGGCGGGAAATCGGCCTATATGTTATTCGATACCGGTACGTCACACTCATTTGTGTCTGCGAACTTCATTAAAGACCTAGAAGGAGTGTAATAATTCACTGGTATTGCTCGACGAGTACGCCTCCCAGACGACTCTGAGATGACCGCAACCGCCAAATGCGAATTGGAGATACTCATTGGGGAAAAGACCTTTGAGACCCTGCCACAGTTTTGAGAATGCCAGAATTCAATCTCATTCTGGGCATGGCATGGTTGGATTGGCACTACGCAAGAATTGACTACGCGGAGAAGCGAATTTACTTGAGACATGGGGACACTGAGGTCATCTTTTAAGGTATAAAATTTGCACCTCGTTTGTTTTTATCTTCAATTCAGGCCTTGAAAGCTCACATGAGGGGGGGGGGGGGGAAAGTCTGCATGATATGTTTTGAACTGAAGGAGATGAAAATAGATATGAATGATGTGTGAGTAGTGCTGGACTTTCCCGAGGTATTTCCTGAGAAATTGCCAGGATTACCCCTGTATAGAGAGGTGGATTTTCAAATTAAGCTAGTACCGGGTGCCAAGCCCGTCTTTAGGACCCCTTACCGTATGGCCCCGAAGGAACTCACAGAGTTTAGAGTTCAGTTGCAAGAACTGGTGGAATCAGGGTTTGTTCACCCCAGCTCATCACCTTGGGGAGCCCCTATTCTGTTCGTTAAGAAGAAGGATGGGACCTTGCGATTATGCATAGACTAACGGGAGCTCAATCGACTGATGGTGCGAAACACCTATCCGCTACCCCGGATCGACGAGTTGTTCGATCAATTGGTAGGAGCACATTGGTTTTGTGCTCGGGGTATTATCAGTTGAGGACACAAGAGGAGGACATTCAGAAAATAGCTTAAAGCTCAAGGTATGGTTTGTACGAGTTCACCGTGATGTCGTTTGGGGTCACAAATGCCCTTTCAGCTTTCATGAGTTTGATGAACAAAGTATTCGAGCCTTATTTAGATATCTTTGTCATCGTTTTCATCGATGATATTTTGGTCTACTAAAAGACAGAGGAAGAGCATGTCGAACATCTGACCTTAGTACTGAGGAAGGTAAAAGAGCACACCTTGTTTGCCAAGTTGAGCAAGTGTGAATTATGGCTCCAAGAAGTTGCCTTCTTGGGCCATGTGATCAGTGGGACTGGGATAGCTATGGATCCAGCCAAAGTATATGCCGTGAAGGAATGGTCGCCCTTGAAGTCAGCAGTCGATGTGCGAAGTTTCCTTGGACTTGTCGGGTACTATCGCAAGTTCGTAAAAGGGTTCTCAAAGATTTCCCTTCCTCTTACTACCCTGACGAAGAAAGGTGTGCCATACGAGTGGACACCCCAGTGTGAAGCTGCGTTCCAAGAACTAAAAGATTGACTTACCTCCGCCCCCATCCTAGCACTTCCATCTGGGAAGGAAGGTTTTCAAGTTTACACGGATGCATCTTATCAAGGGATGGGAGCGGTACTGATGCAGCACGATCATGTAAACGCTTATGCCTCAAGGCACCTAAAGAAGCATGAACACAACTATCTAGTTCATGATTTAGAATTGGGGGCAGTGGTGTTCGCCCTGAAAGTTTGGAGACACAACCTATATGGAGTCCATTGCGAGATATTTTCGGACCACAAAAATCTAAAGCATGTTCGCACTCAGAAGGAACTGAATTTGAGGCAGCGGTGCTGGTGGGAGTTTTTGTGCGATTATGAGTTCACCTTGAACTACCACCCCGAAAAAGCAAACTCAGTGGGTGATGCATTGAGCAGAAAAGTACCGGACTCGAGCCCTGAGTCTCGGTTGATGAGGATGGAATTAGCTCGAATGCTCAAGGAAATGGAGATCACTTTGGTATATAAAGTCCCTCGAAAAAGTATACGGAGTACTTGACGACCATGAGTATAGTCTGTGATATTCAGGACCAAATCCGGGCAGAGCAAGGAAAAGAAGCTGCTCTAGCCCTTGTGATTAAGTCAATTGAGGCTGGATCCACCGAAGAGTATACAATAAAAGACGACCTCATTTATTTTCGTGGCCGACTATACATTCCCAAGGGTGGTAAAATTCGGGAAGATATCTTGAGAGAGGCAAATCGCACTCAGTATTCTGTGCATCTCGGGATTGCCAAGATGTACGCCGACTTGCGGAAGACCATGTGTTGGCCGGGAATGAAGAGGGACGTCAGATATTTTATTACGCACTGCGAGGCCTTTCAAAGGGTGAAGGCGGAATGCAAGAGCCCCAGTGGGTTATTACAGTCTTTACCCATCCCCGAGTGGAAGTTCGAGGATGTCTCCATGGACTTTGTCCAAGGATTGACTCGCTCACGCTCAGGTAATGATTCGGTATGGGAAATAGTTGACCGCGTGACAAAGGTATCCAGGTTTATTCCTATGAAGAAAGAAGCTCATGTGGATGTTTTGGTACGCCTCTTTGTGGAGCAGTTTGTACGGTATCATGGTGTGCCAAAGACAATTGTTTTTGACTAGAATGGACGGTTTACCTCGGAATGGAAGGTCGTACAAATGTATTTGGGCTCGCGCCTTATGTTTAGTACAGCGTTCCACCCCCAGACGGACGGGTAGTCTGAGAGGACCATCAGAACGTTGGAGGACCTATTGAGACTATGTGTGTTGGATAGAGGAGAACTGTGTGAAAGGCTCTTACTCTTCGTGGAATTCTCTTATAACAACAGTCATCATACCAGCATCAGAATGGCACCTCATGAAGCTCTTTACAGAAGAAGGTGTAGAACCCCCTTGTCATGGGTACAAGATGAATACCTGATGGTTTTAGGAATTGAGTACATCGATGATACTTATGCGGTTGTTAGACTAATACGGGACCGCATGCTTGAGGCTCAAAGTCGGCATGCTAAATATTATAATGCAAAGCATTGGATGGTAAAATTTCGGGTGGGTGACAAAGCGTTCCTGAAAATCCGGCCGATGCATGGAGAGTCACGGGTACGTGGTGTGAAGAAGCTCAGCCCAAGGTACGTTGGCCCCTACACCATATTGGAAAAGATTGGCCCTTTGGCCTATCGGTTGGAATTACCGCTGAAGCTGGAGAACCTTCATGACGTATTCCATGTGTTGTCTCTCCGGAAGGCGTTGTTGCGACCCGATCAACATATTACCTCCATTGATGGAGCAGTAGTAACCGATAGGTCTGTACGACTAGATCCGGAGCGGATAGTAGACAATGAGACAAGGAGTTTGTGCCGCAGGAGTGTTCCTTTGGTAAAGGTGCTATGGTATAACCATGGGAAGGAGGAGTATACATGGGAGTCGGTGGACTTGATGCAAAAGCGCTACCCAGAGATGTTTCCCCAAGGTAACTTTAAGAAGCATAATTGATTTTATTTCATGCTTTTCCCTCCCCAAAGCCTTAGCCTGATTCCGGGGACGAAATCTTTTATTTTATTTATAGGATTTGTAACGTACCAATTCACGTTAGGCCTCTCATGTGCACTTTTATGTCAGGAGAGTTGACTTGGGCTCAGAGAGTGTTGGCAGTTAGGCTTGCACTCGAGTAAGGGAGGTGAAGTTGGTCCAAAGTAGGACACAGGTAGTGAAATGGGCATGTACCCACCCGTGTGGTTCTCTGATGTATCTACATATTCTTCCCGAGCAGGACATGGGTAGTGACACGGGCGTGTCCCTACCCGTGTGTGTCCAAGCAATAGCTCGACAATTCATCGAGTAGAGCTCGACAAATCGTCTACCGTGTCCCTCCTGAGCAGGACGCAGGTAGTGATACGGGCCTGTCCCTACCCGTGTGTGTCCAAGCAGCAGCTCGACGATTTATCGAGCAAAGCTTGACGAATCATCGACCACATTCTTCACGAGCAGGACACGGGTTGTGATATAAGCGTGTCCCTACCCGTGTAGTTCAATTTCGGTTTTTGGCGAATTTTCTGGCCGCGTCGATTAGAAGGGACTCATTTACTGAGTTGATTGGCGGTCCAATGATAGGCCGACACGTGGCTATACAGTTGCCCAACTTATCACATAAAAATGGGAGAAAACCGTAGCCGTTTCTAGTCTTCCTTCCAAGCCATTGCTGTAAGAAACTACTGTAGAGGAAGAAGGTGTTGGAGCCGAGTTTTCTTCCTGTGAAGGACGAACACCAACCAGCGGGAAGAAGATACCGCCAAGAAGGGTGACAAGATCCATTGCTGGAGACACTGGAAATGCCGGAAACGAGGTGAGCTTCCTACCCACTCCCTTGGTGCTAGATCTTTAGTTATTTCTAGGAGAGACATCGACTCAAAAGGGTCTTGATTTGTGAGAAGAAGGTTTCTAGGAAAGGCCATGCTAGAACTTGTGTCCTAGGAGTTAAGGTCTTCAACCTTTCCCTCACTTCGAATGCAGTTTGTGGACTGGTTTCATGAAGAGAAGTGGCCTTATGAGGGTGAATAAGGGAGGAGAAATCCTGGATGTTATTTTAAAAGTTTGGTTGAAGGAAGAAGACGAACCGATGCCGTCTGATCTGCTTTGTGATGCACGCAGAGATCTGTTTTCTGCGTGCAGCAACCTTCGAATCCATTTTAAGTCACGATGCGTCCAGATCTGGGCTTTCGACTAAACACAAAATTCACAACCCTTCGAAATACCTTTCCAACGAGGGGGTAAACGCCTTCACAGGATTCATGTAGCCTCGGGAATCCCCGTTTGAAGTTGTTGTATAGTAATCATTCCTGCACGTGTAATTCTTGTGTTTGTTTTATATTGGTAGAGAGATCATAGTTTAGTAACGATAATGTTTGTGGAATTTAGACTATAAATGATTGAGTGAAATATGTTAATGACATTTGATGGTTAGATCCTTAATGAACAAATGGTGTAGTAAGGTGCACTCAACCGAGGAGATTTGGTGGTGGTTAAAGAATGATTTAAATATGTGAAAAAATGAGGAAGTACTTGACAGTGAAAATGTGTTGAATAATGATGAGTTTGGCTTGAACATGTTGTATATAATTGGTAATAACTATTACTAACAAATGGTCGTGGTCTTGGATGATGAATGTGTGAAATAGCCTTACAATGATAATGAACCCATAAGTACCTTTGGGCACGGGGTTGTGAAAGGGTG
This sequence comes from Platanthera guangdongensis, assembly GCA_039583875.1. Lineage (NCBI taxonomy): Eukaryota > Viridiplantae > Streptophyta > Magnoliopsida > Asparagales > Orchidaceae > Platanthera > Platanthera guangdongensis. The sequence goes on from CM077158.1 coordinate 81,858,324, forward strand.
TAAGTGCGGGGGTTTTTACAGCACTGGTTTGGTATTGTTGAGAAGAGACGTAAGTGGACGGTTGGGCTTGGTCCTCGGTGTTCATTTCCGAGGCTCCTTCCATGCCAAGTTGGCGGTTGGGCTTGGTCCTCGTGCGTTCTCCGAGACTCCTTCCGTACCACGATGATGTGAAATTGCATGCGGTGTGAGTCGACACGCGGTGTCATAATCCTGGGTTAAGGATAGTGTGGTAGGTCTATGGGCTTGCCATTCGTCACACCATCGAGAGCTGACAGATAGACTTTGGGTGGTTGGGCTTGGTCCTCGGTGCTCATTCCCGAGGCTCCTTCCGTGCCAAGTTAACAGTTGGGCTTGGTCCTCGTGCTTTTTCCGAGGCTCCTTCCGGATCACAACATAGGCCAGTTCAGGGCTTGGTTCTCAGTGCACATCTACCCGAGACTCCTGCTGAGTCGTAGTACGCATGTGAGCTCCGCTATTGTGTTCTTAGAGTTGAGGTGTACAGATGCCTAGGTTTGGTAGTGTGGATGCCCGCCTAGTAGTGGAGAAGCCCGCTCCACTGTCACCGCCTGGCCACGATGGTTGACGCAAGAGAGGTTAGCTACCTGCTCGAAAAGTGAGAACTACAAGTCTGTGTCGAGATAGCAGTTGCATGTGCATGATCATGGATGAGTCATTGCATTGTATTCATGTCATTATATTGCATTGCATTCATGTCATTACATTGCATTGCATACACAAGATACTCATCGTATAAGTTTGTATAGGCACTCTTATGCGATGAGTTACTTTACTGTTGAACCGATCCTTATCTTATAAGTTTGTATGGGCATTCTTATAAGTTAAGTTACTTTCCTATTATAGATCTATATGCTTAGGAGGATTGATATATCTTGAGTAGAATTGCTAGAATTGAATGATTATAATATTATTTTACATTACTTCTATTGGTTCTCATGCCATGTATACTTACTCCACTTGCTTATACCACTGCTTATATAAATATATTGTACCCTTGTTCCTTTATACGCCCGGTGCCGAGGAGTCACTAGGGGAGTAGATGTGATAGCCACTTAGTCTTTATGACTAACGGCTGCTACGTCTTCCTTTTTAGGAGGAAACCCCGCAGTTGGAACAGCCGCAGATTTTGCAGCAGGACAGCCAGGCCATGACGATAGGGCCTGAAGGGACGGTTTCGTAGCTACCATCAGTCACCGAAGTGAGTTTGAGAGACTTTTGATGTAGCCCTTTTGGGAAAGTTTTACCCATACTCTGATATTTTAGAAGCTTGTTGTAGCTTCTTTTCTTGATGTACTTTTGGACTATTTTACTTATGTGTGGATTGACTTCTATTTCATATTCTTGGTTGGGTTGGCATTGGATGATATTGTTTAGGGCCAGCAGAATAAGCGGCTTGTAGTGCAGACCAACACGTGCGTTGGTGCCACCATAAGGCGGCTGTTCTGGGCATAAGAATCCCCTCGTGTCATGTTTGTGTTCTGGGAGGGGGGGTCTTGCATCCAGACTATTCTGAAGGACCACCTCCAGCACACTTTGAAGGACCTCCTCCGGATTACTATGAAGGACCTCCTCCTGATGTGTATGAACATGTATGGGAATCTGAACAAACATGATTGCCTCCTTATCCTCCAAAAGTTCAAAAAGCCAAGAGAATAAAGTATGGTGATGGAGCCTCTACAAGTAGATCAACTCCACATTCAGAAGCTCAAGGGAAAAGAACTCAAGAATATGCTGAAGTTTGGAGCCCTACTTCTAAGTCTCTCATTCCTGAAACTTTAAAGCTAGTGGTTGACTTCAATGAGAACAGAAGCTTGCACTATAGTTCAGATGAATGGGATTTATATGAGAAGTCACTCACAAAGAGAAGGATCTATGATAGAATTCATGGCAGAAATAATCCTAAGGCTCCACCTAGACCACCCAAGTATTTCCCAAAGCCTTTCAGTTATCAAAAGATATAATAAGAGAAGCTTGAAAGACAAGGAAAACAACATTCACAGGATCAGTAAACTGAAGATGATGGAAGTTCATTTTTGAAATTGTAAAATTTAATTCTCTTGGACAATTTTCTACTTATAAGAACTTCTAATCTTGATCTGATTTTTACATATTATTATGTTTCTCTAAATTTTCATGCTATTAGTATCTTTATGTGTTTTTCTCTTAATGTAATTCACCTTAGTGTAAAGGGTTCTGACTTCTACAAATTGGGGGAGATTGTTGGGTATTGTATCCACAATAGCCCAGATTTGTATGAATTCACCCTTAAACTAAGATGAATTAAGTTTGTATTTGATGCACTTTTTGTTAAGTGTTTACAAGACTTAATTGCTAAGTGTAGACCAATGTCAATCTACAATGAGTCTCCAAACATAGGAACATACAATGGAATCCCTCATTGTGTGATCCATGGTGTTGGATCATGTGTAGCCTCTCCATTGGGACACACTTCTTTTTCAAGCACTAAGGGCAAGAGAAAAGATGGATGCTGATTTTTATGAAGTATTAAGATTTCAAGTTTTTCAGAAAAAGTTTAAGTCTTTTTCTCGAGTTCTCTATTTGTACTCGAGAAGGACTTATGATTATTCTCGAGTAAGACTTGTCTTTGAGTAACAGAAGTTATTCTCGAGAAAGCTTCTTGCTGTTCTCGAGAAAGACTTTTGTTCTCGAGTAATACATGACATTTCTTCTCAGGATATTTCTTCTCCAGACATAAATTTTTCTAAGTCTTTTTCTCGAGAAGAATAAAGTTATTCTCGAGAAGACTATAGTTCGTTCTCGTGATGCAGAAGTCATTTGTCGCGAACCAGAGTATTTTTATCGAGAGCTAGCTATTTGTTCTCGAGATGGTTATTTGTTCTCGAGAACCATAATGTTTCTTCTCGAGAACAAAATGTTATTTTTCTCGAGTACTTCCTGACATTCTCGAGACTGCAGAATTCCACCTCCACATATTTTTCTAAGTATTTTTCTCAAGACAGCCTTTTGTTCTCGAGTACAATATATTCTCTTCTCGAGAACAATCAACTATTTTTATAGAGTACTTTACTTCTTTCCCGAGATCTGTTTTCTCTCTTGACATCGTTTTCTCTAAGTCTTCTTCTCGAGAACTTCCTTACTGTTCTCGAGTAACAGAATTCATTAGTTCTCGAGTAAAAACCTTCTTCTCTAGAACACCCTGGTCCGTTTTTTTGAAATTTGCTAAGTCCTGACAGACGTATATTTCAAACATCATTAACGCGTGATTGGTCCATGTGGATGTCATTAATGCTGAATATGACTATTAGGGTAATCCTATATAAGGTCTTATCATTTCGACCAACCCTAAGTAACCCCAAGAAGATTTTAAAAAGAATTTCAGCCGACGTAAGAAGAAATTCCAAGCTTTCTGAATCCGTTATTTCTTTCCAAATCGAGAGCCACCGATATTCTTCTTCATCGTCAAGGCGCTTTCGATTCAGATTGATTCAGAGAAGATCGATTCACAGATCGAGATTATTGTCAATGACAGATCTTCTACTTGATCGTGTGAGTCCAGATATTTTCAGATCCAGAGATTGTCGATTCTTCTTCAACAATTCTGATAAATCCGCAAAGTTCAAAGAAAGAAGAACAGGCAGAAGGATTTCAGATCTGAGAATATATCACTTTTTGTATTCATTATTTCATTTTATTCTTGTAGGAGATCTTTCTCCGAGTTATAGTGTTGGGTACATTGGTCAAATGTACCTGATTTGAAGAAGCCTCACCTAACTCAATGATATACATCATAATGTATTTGATGTTTGTTTGAGTTACTTGTGCAGGTTAGGTATTCACTGGACTGAAGCTAAAAGTTTCTAAGTCCATGTGTCGACACCCAGAGGGAAAGTGTCGACACTTGAGAAAGCCTGTGTCGACACCCAGACAAGCAGTGTCGACACTTGGAGTAATTGTGTCGACACCTGGGTAGAAGAGTCGACACCTGACAGAAAGTGTCGACACTTGGAGCAGTGTCGACACTCAGTGAAGAAGAATGCAGAAAAGCTGTGTCGACACTTAGCAGAAGTGTCGACACTCAGAAGAGCTGTGTCTACACCAGAAAGTGTCGACACTTGGAGTTGTGTCGACACTCAGCAAAATTCTACAGAGACTAAGGACAAGTGTCGACACTCAACACAATGTGTCGACACTCAAACAGCAGAGTCAACATATGAAGAATGTGTCGACACTCAGCACAATGTGTCGACACACACTCAAAGGAGTCAACACTTGAAGTATGTGTCGACACTCAGCACAATGTGTCGACACACAACCAGAAGAGTCAACACTTGAAGAAAGTGTCGACACCCAGCACAATGTGTCGACACTTAGTTGAAGACTCTACACTTGAAGAAAGTGTCGACACAAGGAGCTGTGTCGACACTTAGCAAAGAACAGAAAAAGTTTACAAAATATTCTAAGTACAAGTGTCGACACTAAGGGAATGTGTCGACACTCAGCTGAGGAAACAAAATTGAAGACTTGTGTCGACACCAAGAAGCAGTGTCGACACTTGACAGTTTCAACACATGAAGATGTGTCGACACAAAGAACATGTGTCGACACTTAGAAGAATACAGTTAAAGAATGAAGAACAAGTACTTGTGTCGACACTCAATTTTAGTGTCGACACATGCAGAAGAATTTGTGTCGAGACATACAGGGAATTGTGTCGACACCTTGTAGACTTGTGTCGACACTTACACAACATGTGTCGACACTTAGTCTATAAGTGTCGACACTTAAGAACAGAAAGTCTCGACACTATCTGACAGTTAGAGAATTTCAAGAAGTGACTGGTTGACATGACAGCTGCCGATCCAGCCGGTCTACAGCAACTGTCAGAGAAATCAGAAGTCTGTTATGAACCGGACCAGTCGGTTACCATGAAGGAAGCCTATAAATAGGCACTCACAGTTTACAGAAGTTGTTGTTGATGTAAGAATTACAAGTTGTTCTTTCAAGTAGTGAGAATAATTAAAGTGGTTGATCAGATCATCAGAAAAGTGATACACAAAGGATCAACACAAGAAGATCTGGCAGTCCAACTGCAGATCTAAGAAGTTGGAGAGAGAGAGCTCCAATCAAGAATTCAGTCTTTGGAACTAAGGCTGAGAAGAAGGATTCAGAATCATCTGGATCTCAAGAAGCAGAGGTCAAGGATCAACTGCAGAAGATTCAGACTAATTCAGTTCTAACTCAAGAAGCTTTGAAGGAAGCTAAGTCAGTTTGGATCTAACTGAGTTCTTCCAAGAACTCTTCAAGAAACTCTCAACTTCTCTCTTATTTTCTGAGTTGTAGAGTTAGCTATTGTATTTCTATTTTAACTTGTAGGATCCATTGGATCTGAGAGAATTGTAAGCCTATATTATAAAGGCTGAGGGTAGGGCTTGGTTGCCTGAGTGTAGGAGTTGAAGAACTCTGAGTGTAGGCCTGGGTGGCTGAGTGTAGGCCTTGGTGGCTGAGTGTAAGGCTTTGGGCCTGAGGTGTAGGAACCTAGTTGGGTTCTGAGATAGTGGAGAAGATTGGCCGAATCTAGTACACTGCTAGATAGGCGAAGGGGGAAAGTGGATGTACCCAAAGATTGGGGAACCACTATAAATTAGTGTGTCTGCTGTGCTGTGCTGTGCTGTGGATTAACTGTTTATATTCTGTGATTGCTGTTAACTGTAGAATTCTGTGAAATAACTGTTGTGCTGCCAACAAAGTTTTAAAAAGGTTTAGGTCACTTATTCACCCCCCCTCTAGGTGTTTAGGTACCATATCTTTCAAGTGGTATCAGAGCCAGGTTCCTCAAAAAGGACTAACTGTCTGAGGAGATCCAGTTTGGCAGATTCAGTGTAAGTCAGAACACAGTTTCAAGAAAATCAAGAAACATGGGTTCTTCAGAGAATCACAAGGAATTGGGTTCAATGAAACTGCCCATATGCAGAAAAGAGATTTTTGGAATCTGGAAAGAGAGGGTAAGGCTGTTCATGGAAGCCTCAGACCCAAGAATCTACATCACAGTTAAGGAAGGGCCTTATGTGCCAATGAAGATTTCAGTACTGGATGCAAATCAGAGGACTCCAAAGGATTTCTCTGAGATGACCAAGGATGAAATTGTCCTAGCCACTATGGACAAAAGGGCACAAAACATTATAGTAAGTGCCATTGATGATGCAACTTTTCAGAACCTAATTCACTGTAAAATAGCAAAAGAAATGTGAGATACCCTCATTGTCTATATGGAAGGGTCTGAAGAAGTTAGGCAAGATAGAAAGTCCTTGCTTAATCAAGAGTATGAGAGCTTTAGGCAAGGAAGAGGAGATAGCATCACTGAATGCTACAAGAAGTTCTATAGAATTGTTAATGAACTCATGTCCTATGGAAGAGAGTTCACTAACTATGAATTGAATGATAAGTTCTTGAGGTCCCTAACCAAAGATTGGGACAATAAGATCTGTGCCATCAGAGAAATGGCAAAGTTGGGAGAAATTCCTCCTCCCACACTGTTTGGGAAGTTGTTGTCTTATGAGATGCAGCTGTCAGTGAGAAAAGAGGAAGAAAAATCAACAAGGACTGTGTTGAAATTTGTGAAGTGGAAGTGGGTGACGGGACAGGCCGCGCGGCCTGTGCGGACAGCTTTGGCGGACTGGGCAGACTGGGCGGACTGAGGTTGCGGCCTGGTGAAAAGTCTGGTGGAAGCCGGCTGTGTTCTGAGCGGGTTGTTGCATGGTGTCCGCGGTTTGGTGCGGCCTGGTATCTGCGGATAGAGAGGCTTGCGGACTGATGCATTGCTCAGAGGCCGCGGGTGCTAGCTTGCGCTGTTGGCGGGTTGGTTCGAGTTCGCGGATAGCTTGCGGACTGGAGTGTCCGCGGTTCTGGCTGTTGCGGACTGAGCCTAGAGCTTGGCTGAGGCCTTGTCAAGTTCTGGTGGCACAGCAGGTGTTTGCTGTGGAGATCGTGGTTGGCGGACTGTGATTGGAGTCCGGCAGGAAGCTACTGCATTGGACAAGTGCGAGGAGCTCGCGGACTGGTTGCGGTCTGTGCTAGGGTGTTTGGCGGACGGGACTTTGTGTCCGCCATGCTCGCACTGGCCCTTGATGGTTTTGGACTTGGTCACTCTTGGTGTCAAGTTCATGGTGTCCGCCGTATCCGCCAAGTCCGCTGTGACCGGGCGGACTGTTGCTGTTTGCCTTTGGTCGTGGACTTGTGGCGGATTGAGGAGTGAGTCTTGCGGACTGCCTCGGGTTGGTGCGGACTGCCATTGAAGAAGGTGCTGTCCTGAAGCAGTTGGAGCTTTGCGGGCTGGTGCCTTGTCCGCTTAGCTTGGGCGGACTGGAGAGGGTTCGTCATTGGTTGCCTTGCTCCTGGCGGTTTCCCTTGGTGACTGGCTAAGTCCTCGCGGACTGAGCGGACAGTCGTTTTGTGTTCGCGCGGTCTGGGGCGGTGTCGCTATCTCATGGGCGGTGACCACACTCCTCACCTGGCCTATAAATAGGACCCCCCTGGCACATCTACAGTAACCAGAAGTAACGTGAGTGAACAGTAATTTGGGTTGGGCGAGTGCTGCGGTCTGTGTTTTTCAGTCCGCGCGGATTGTTTCAGGCTGACGGTTTGCTGTGTGCAGGTCGCGCGGATAACTTCAAGGAGCCAGGAGTTTGGCTGTGACTTCGGTCAGTGCTTGGAAGTGTGCGGTCTCTGCGGACTCAGCAGGAGGTCGCTCTGCGGCTTGTCAGTTCTGTTTCAACTTTCCCAGCTTCAATAACCTGTCCGCCGGCTTCAGGCGGGTAGGGGAGTTCCTCAGTTCGGGTTCAGCAGGAGGCGAATAACGGTCTGTCCGCGCGACCTCGCGGTCTCGGCGGACTCCGTGGTATTCGGCGGATTGCAGCATAGCTTGGGCGGTCTCGGCGGTCTCGGCGACCTCGCGGTCTCGGCGGACTGGAGTTCTGTCCGCCCGGCTTGTTTTTGGTTCTTTCTGATTACAGCTGTAATACTAGCGAAATCATGTCTCGCTATGTATGCCTCGGATTGTAATGAAGTGAATGCATAATAAGATCTTCTTGTGCTTCCATTGTTTGTTGTTGGGTGCAACCTCTAGTCCTTGGGTTTCCGCGGTTCAGCGTGCGAACTGGGTAGTTCCGAAGATATTAATTTGGTGTTTGGGCTATCTTGCTGACCACGTTGAGAAAATTTAACATGGTATCAGAGCCAGGTTACTGAGGTTGGAGGTTCAGTTGCGTGAGCGGAGGTCAGCCAGTGTTGTTACTCAGTGATTGAGTGGTGATCAACCTGTGTTGTTGCTCGGAGCTGCTGAAGGGTACCAACAGGTGATTGCAATGGAAGGAAGCTTAGCAAGAGGTCTGGGCATTGAACTCTTAACGCCGACTAACTATAAAAAGTGGAAGTCGTGCATGAAGAGTTATCTTCTGGGCGAGGAGCTGTGGGAAGTTGTCGGTGGAGACGACAGACAGGAAGTAACTGCTGCTTTCGGAACTGCTGAACAGGTGAGGCTCTGGAGAAGAACTAATGCTAAGGCAGAGTTCGTTCTGAAGAGAGCTGTCTCTCCGGAACTGTTTGATCACATCATTGGATGTGAGTCGGCTGCTGATATTTGGACAACCATTGATGAGTTGTTCAATAGGAAGAATGTGGCGCGGCTTCAGTTCCTGGAGAATGAGTTGGCCAGGGCAACTCAGGGAGACCTTTCCATCTCCAGGTACTTCTTAAAGATGAAGAGCTTGTGTGCTGAGCTGTCGGCGCTGGATCCTGATGAGCCTATCTCTGAGGCAAAGATGAAAAGGCACATTTTCCGCGGCTTGCGGAAGGAGTATGTGGCCTTTGTTACGTCTGTTCAAGGGTGGGCTACTCAGCCGTCTCTGCTGGAGCTGGAGAATCTGCTTGCCTCGCAGGAGAGCTTAGCAAGGCAGATGGCTGGAGTGAATCTGAATCAGGAAGGCAGCGAGGCTCTCTTCTCAGGCAAGAAGAAGGGATGGGAAGGGAAGAAGAAGAAGAAGGTGCAGGCCGCTGTTGAAAAGGAGACTTCAACTTCTTATCCGCCGGAGAGGAGCAATGCTCCTAAGGACTGGAAGAAGAATCTGAAGTGCTACCGGTGTCATCATCGAGGGCACTTCAAGCGGGACTGCAAGGTCAAACTGCAGCCTGGGCATGCTGCGGGAAAGGAGGAAGCTTGCTCACGAAGTGAAGAAGCAGAATGGGGAGGAGCTTTCATGACGGGCACTTGTGTCCGGGCCTTATCTGCTGAGGACTTCAACAGCGAGTGGATCGTCGACTCCGGGTGTGGTCATCACCTCACCGGAGACAAGTCGAAGTTCACCTCCATGCAGGCTTACTCAGGTAATGAAGCTATTATCACTGCTGATAATACTGTTTATGCAGTAGAGAAGGAGGGGGTCGTGTCTTTGGGTAGTGATCAGGGGCCACTCACGTTAAGGAGTGTGTATCACGTGCCGGGCATGAAGAAGAACCTCTTCTCGGTGACCAACGCGGTGGACGCTGGGTATCACGTTCTGTTTGGGCCAACAGACGTGAGGTTCCTTCGCAACGTATCAGCGGTAAAGGCTGATGTTGCTCATGTTGGGAGGAGGGTGAAGAACTTGTTTGTTCTCTCCACCAGTGCCTATGTTGATAAGATGAGGGCCAATGATAGTGCGGCTATCTGGCATGAGAGGCTGGGGCATGTTGGCATGGACAAGCTGAAGGCAATGGCGAGTAGAAGTCTGGTGAGGGGGTTGCCGATGTTGTCCTCCTTTGGTGATGGGCATGTTTGTGCGGGCTGTCAATACGGTAAGGCACATCGCCTTCCGTTTGATAAATCTCAAACAAGGAGCAAGAAACCATTGGAGTGTATTCATGGCGACCTGATGGGACCGACTGTTACCGCCAGCCTTGGTGGAAGCAAATACATGCTTGTCTTGGTTGATGACTACTCAAGGTATACTTGGGTGTACTTCTTAAAGGAGAAGTCGGATGCCTTCCGTTTGTTCGTGGAGTTCAAGGAGTTGGTAGAAGGCCGGCTTGGTTTGCGGATTAAGAAGTTTCGAACTGATAACGGGGGAGAGTTTGTCTCTTCCGAGTTTTCTAACTTCTGCAGGAAGCACGGGATCCAACGGGAGCTTACATGTGCTCACACTCCACAACAAAATGGGGTAGCGGAGCGGAAGATCCGTCATTTGACGGAAACCTGCAAATGCTGGCTGCATGCGAAAGATATCCCGAGGTCCTTTTGGGCGGAGGGAATGTCTTGTGCTGCATATGTTATCAACCGGATGCCACTCAGCCCTATCAACATGAAGACACCCATTGAGCTGTTGCTAAAGGAGAAGCCGAGTGTTGGACACCTTCGGGTGTTCGGTTCAACTTGCTACGTGCATGTCCCGGATGCTTCACGGACAAAGCTGGATGCGAAGGCAAGGAAACTTGTCTTTGTTGGCTATGATGAGCGGAAGAAGGGATGGAAGTGCATGGACCCTGTGACGAAGAAGTTCGTGGTGTCAAGAGACGTTGTCTTTGACGAGCTGACGTCATATGGAGGTGGCTCGGTGGAGCCTACCGGAAGTAGCAAGGTTGAGGAAGCACCGGTGGAGGCTGCTGAAGGCTTGGAAGAGGAGCTTGTTGTTTCTCCAGCAGCTCCTGTTGCTTCGAACTCCGAGGCTGAGCCTTCTGGCTCAGGAAGCAGGGGGAGCACTGCTCAATGCTTGCCCCAGGTAGGAGTGGAGCCTGAAGAAGCAACGGAAGCCGTGAGCAAGGAGCCGTGTCTTCGGAGATCGAAGAGGATGGTTAAGCCACCGGCTCGGTACTGTGATGGGAATGCAGTGAGCTTTGTCTCCTGTTTCTTTGCAGGTCCTCTGGATGAGCGAGAGCCTGCAAACTTCAACGAGGCCACTGGAGTGAAGGAGTGGGAAGGTGCCATGAAGGAAGAGATTGATGCTCTGAAGAAGAATGAAACCTGGGACCTTGTGCCCAAGGTTGATGGCATTACTCCGGTTACTTGCAAGTGGGTGTATAAGTTGAAGAAGAAGGCTGATGGGAGCATTGATCGATTCAAGGCTCGCCTGGTCGCTAGAGGATTCTCACAGCAGTATGGAGAAGACTATGAGGAGACATTCAGTCCAGTTGCGAAGATGACGTCTGTAAGAGTGGTGATCGCCTTGGCTGCTAGCAAGGGATGGAGGTTGTGGCAACTCGATGTGAAGAATGCCTTTCTTTACGGAGAGATTGACAAGGACATCTTCATGGATCAGCCGCTTGGTTTCGTCTCTGAGAAGCATCCGGACTATGTCTGCAAACTCAGGAAGGCTCTCTATGGGTTGAAGCAAGCTCCTCGAGCATGGTATGGGAAGATTGCAGAGTACCTGCAGTTCTGTGGGTACCTGGCTTCTAACTCGGATTCAAGCTTGTTTGTCAAGAAGAAGGGAGAGCTAAGAGTCTTGGTCCTGCTGTATGTGGATGATATGATCATCACAGGGAACTCGGAGGAGGAAGTAGCAAGGCTCAGGGGAGAGCTTGCTATACGCTTCGAGATGAAAGACTTGGGAGAGTTGCACCACTTTCTTGGTCTGGAAGTGGAGAGGAAGGAGTGCGGGATTCTCATTAGCCAGAAAGGGTATGCTGATCGTATTGTGAAGCGGTTTGGCATGGGCGAAGGGAAGAAGTGCTCTACTCCACTGGAATCTGGGCTGAAGCTTCGACGAGATGAGGGAAGGGTGCTTAATGATCCCTTGGTGTTCAGGGCTCTTGTTGGGAGCTTGATCTATCTGACGATTACAAGGCCGGATATAGCTTATGCTGTTGGTCGAGTAAGTCGGTATATGGCTGAACCAAGGCAATCTCATCTAGTGGCGGCGAAGGGAATTCTGAAGTATGTCAAGGTGACTTCTGAGATGGGACTCCTCTACGGAAGGGATGCGGAGGTTGCATTGCTCGGGTACACGGATGCTGACTATGGCGGTGATTCGGATGATCGAAGGTCTACTTCAGGTTATGTGTTCACTTGCGGTTCAGCTAGCATCTCGTGGTGTAGCAAGAAGCAGGACTCGGTGTCGGTTTCAACCACGGAGGCGGAGTATAAGGCTTCGGCCTTGGCTGCTCGGGAAGCCGTTTGGTTGAGGAGACTCATAGAGGATGTTCATGAAGAAGTGCAAGGGCCTACTTTACTCCGGGGTGACAATGAGAGTGCTCTCAAACTGGTAAACAATCCAGTGTGTCACGCCAGGACCAAGCATATAGAGATTGATCACCACTTCATCCGGGAGAAGGTGTTGGAGGGGTCTCTGCTGGTCGGGCATGTTCGGAGTGAAGATAATCTTGCTGACATCTTCACGAAGCCGCTGTCGAAGGGGCCCTTTGAACGCTTGCGCAGCTTGCTGGGCTTGGTCACCACTTCTCACTTCAAGGGGGAGTGTTGAAATTTGTGAAGTGGAAGTGGGTGACGGGACAGGCCGCGCGGCCTGTGCGGACAGCTTTGGCGGACTGGGCGGACTGGGCGGACTGAGGTTGCGGCCTGGTGAAAAGTCTGGTGGAAGCCGGCTGTGTTCTGAGCGGGTTGTTGCATGGTGTCCGCGGTTTGGTGCGGCCTGGTATCTGCGGATAGAGAGGCTTGCGGACTGATGCATTGCTCAGAGGCCGCGGGTGCTAGCTTGCGCTGTTGGCGGGTTGGTTCGAGTTCGCGGATAGCTTGCGGACTGGAGTGTCCGCGGTTCTGGCTGTTGCGGACTGAGCCTAGAGCTTGGCTGAGGCCTTGTCAAGTTCTGGTGGCACAGCAGGTGTTTGCTGTGGAGATCGTGGTTGGCGGACTGTGATTGGAGTCCGGCAGGAAGCTACTGCATTGGACAAGTGCGAGGAGCTCGCGGACTGGTTGCGGTCTGTGCTAGGGTGTTTGGCGGACGGGACTTTGTGTCCGCCATGCTCGCACTGGCCCTTGATGGTTTTGGACTTGGTCACTCTTGGTGTCAAGTTCATGGTGTCCGCCGTATCCGCCAAGTCCGCTGTGACCGGGCGGACTGTTGCTGTTTGCCTTTGGTCGTGGACTTGTGGCGGATTGAGGAGTGAGTCTTGCGGACTGCCTCGGGTTGGTGCGGACTGCCATTGAAGAAGGTGCTGTCCTGAAGCAGTTGGAGCTTTGCGGGCTGGTGCCTTGTCCGCTTAGCTTGGGCGGACTGGAGAGGGTTCGTCATTGGTTGCCTTGCTCCTGGCGGTTTCCCTTGGTGACTGGCTAAGTCCTCGCGGACTGAGCGGACAGTCGTTTTGTGTTCGCGCGGTCTGGGGCGGTGTCGCTATCTCATGGGCGGTGACCACACTCCTCACCTGGCCTATAAATAGGACCCCCCTGGCACATCTACAGTAACCAGAAGTAACGTGAGTGAACAGTAATTTGGGTTGGGCGAGTGCTGCGGTCTGTGTTTTTCAGTCCGCGCGGATTGTTTCAGGCTGACGGTTTGCTGTGTGCAGGTCGCGCGGATAACTTCAAGGAGCCAGGAGTTTGGCTGTGACTTCGGTCAGTGCTTGGAAGTGTGCGGTCTCTGCGGACTCAGCAGGAGGTCGCTCTGCGGCTTGTCAGTTCTGTTTCAACTTTCCCAGCTTCAATAACCTGTCCGCCGGCTTCAGGCGGGTAGGGGAGTTCCTCAGTTCGGGTTCAGCAGGAGGCGAATAACGGTCTGTCCGCGCGACCTCGCGGTCTCGGCGGACTCCGTGGTATTCGGCGGATTGCAGCATAGCTTGGGCGGTCTCGGCGGTCTCGGCGACCTCGCGGTCTCGGCGGACTGGAGTTCTGTCCGCCCGGCTTGTTTTTGGTTCTTTCTGATTACAGCTGTAATACTAGCGAAATCATGTCTCGCTATGTATGCCTCGGATTGTAATGAAGTGAATGCATAATTAGATCTTCTTGTGCTTCCATTGTTTTTTGTTGGGTGCAACCTCTAGTCCTTGGGTTTCCGCGGTTCAGCGTGCGAACTGGGTAGTTCCGAAGATATTAATTTGGTGTTTGGGCTATCTTGCTGACCACGTTGAGAAAATTTAACAGACTGAGCACAGGGAAAGGACTGTTGCCTTCAAGTCAGAAGTACCTAGAAAGGGCAGGACTAAGTCATCAACCCCTCCTCCAGAGGTAGTTGAATCAGACTCAGATGAGTCTATTAGCACAAAGTCTACAAGCAGTGAAAGTGATGAAGACTTTGCTGTATTCACCAGACACTTTCAGAAATTCCTGAAGAAGAAATAGTGGAGGTCCAGACCTTCATTTTCCAAAGGGAAAGAAGTCCAGTATCAGGAGAAGAAGCCTTCAAAGAAGGACAAGAAAAAGACAAAGACTAGCAAGGCAACTGGGTCTAAGATAGTGTGTTACTGCTGCAATAGACAGGGTCATGTTATTGCAGATTGTCCTGAGAGAAGAAAAGAATCCAGTGACAAAAAGAAGACTCACTTCAAAGGAAAGAAGGAGAAGTCTTTTGTTGCAAAGAATGAGAAGACTCTTTCAGACATTTCTTCTTCAGATACTGAGACAGATGCTGAAGCCTACATAGGGCTATTTGCTGAAGAAGAAGAAGAGTTTATGCAGATCATGGAATCAATCTATGAACAAGAAGAGTGTCAGTGCCAAGGACTGATGACATTGACTGAAAGTACCAAAATCCTGGAGCAGCCAGGACCTAGTCAGGTACAAAGTCCAACTCAAAGTTCAGATTTCAGTTCTAGTTCAGAGTCAGATTCATCTTCATCAAGTGATGGAAGTGTTTCTGAATCTGAGGGAGATATTCATCAGCTCTTAGATGAATATAAAGTACTGTTGCAAGCCTATAAGAAAAGCAAGTCCCTTGCCAAAAGTCAGGCAAAGGAAATTGCTGATCTTAAGGCAGCTGCAACAGACTTTGAGAAGGAATTTGATCAAAAGCTCAATGAGGTAGCCAGGCTGAAACACATTACTGTGATTCAGATGGGAACTATCACTTATAAAAATGATCAAATTAAGTTACTGGAGATCAATCTCCAGAAGGAAAGAGAGCTAGTTGCTAGGTTTTCAAAACCTAAATCAGTGCTACCCTTGATTGATGAATTTGTTCATCATAAAGGAAAGGCTGGATTGGGTTTTATTAAACCAGCTAGGACTGTTCAGGATCAGTCCAAGTCCAAGGGCAAAGCCCCAACATTCAATAAGCCTGCTGTAGTCAAGACAGCCAAGTCTGTACCTAAGCAAAGGTACAACAAGTTTGAATGCTGGTGTTGTGGCAAGGTTGGCCACTTTGCCTTGGATTGTTGGCACAATGCCAGTGCCAAGTTGAGTAGCAAGTTACCTGGTGGAAAGCCAGCAGGTAGCTATGTCAAGTTGCAAACTAACAATCACCAAGGACCCAAGTTTACTTTGGGTTCTAAGGTTCATTAATTTGTTTTGCAGGTGAATCCAAGTGGCCATACCCCAACATGGTACTTGGATAGTGGATGTTCCAGACATATGACTGGAACAAGGGGACTACTGAAGGACTACATTCCAATCAAAAATGGTCCTAAAGTGACCTTTGGTGGTTCTGAAAAAGGAATCATCAAAGGGTTTGGTAACATCTCTTCAAACCTTGTTACCATTACTCAAGTGGCTTATGTTAAAGGGTTGAAACACAACCTCATTAGTATAAGTCAGTTAAGTGATGTAGGGTATGACATATCATTTGTTAAAAATGGTTGTCATATCAAGAGGTCAAGTGATCAAGAGATCATTTTGACAGGATATAGAAAGAGGAATGTCTACTGCTTAGACATTATGATTGAGAACAATGGTTCTCCTGTTTGTCTTGTAGCTGATGAGACAGTCTCTCAATATGTCAAATGGCACAAGAGGCTTGCCCATCTTAATTACAAGACTATTAGCAAACTTTTTAGCAAAGAGTTAGTGAGGAATGATCCTCAAGTTAAGTGTGTCAAAGATGGCATTTGCTCAGCTTGTCAAAAGGGCAAGCAGACTAAATCCACCTTTAGAAGCTTAGACAACAAAGATGCTGTGAGGTGTTTATACCTCTTGCATATGGATCTATTTGGTCCAATGCCAGTTCACAGCTTAGGTAGGAAGGTCTATACCTTTGTAGTTGTTGATGACTACTCAAGGTTTTCCTGGGTGTTCTTCTTAAGGCAGAAATCTGAAACACCTAGTGTCTTCTATAGCTTTGTTAAGCAAATTCAGAATGAATTGAACTGTACAGTGGTCAAAATTAGAAGTGACCATGGTACTGAGTTTCAGTCTAAAAGCATGACAAAACTGTGTGAAGACTATGAGATATTTCAAGAATTCTCTTCACATAGAACACCTCAGCAAAATGGCATTGCTGAAAGGAAAAATAGGACCTTGATAGAGGCTGGTAGAACCCTATTAAGTGATTCATCACTGCCAGAGTATTTATGGGCTGAAGCAGTTAACACTGCATGCCATGTGATAAATAGGGCTACCATCACTAAAAGGTTAAACAAGACCCCCTATGAGGTTGTGAAAGGCAAGAAACCAAATCTATCCTATTTCAGGATTTTTGGTTGCAAATGCTTCATACTTAACAATGGAAAGTCTTACCTAACTAAGTTTGCTGCCAAGTCCCAAGAGGGAGTGTTTGTTGGGTACAACAATAATAGTAAGGCTTATAGAATCTACAACTTGACTACACAAGTTGTAGAGGAGTCTGTGCATGTAGTTTTTGATGAGACAAAACTAATTAACAATGAGTTGTCTAGCAATGTATGCAGCCCCACAGGTCTTACTAAGAAGATGGACAAGCTAACCATAGAAGATGTACCTGCTGGAAGACAGCAAGTAGAAGAAGATGGCTTATGTCCAGGGGGAGAACTACATGTACCAGGAGCTGGAGAAGTACAAGGAACTCAGTTTGATGAAGATGCTGAAGAAGTTCAACCAGAAGTAAGGATGCCTCCAGCCAACAGGCATCTAAGAGATCATCCAGTAGAGCTGATAATTGGAGATCCAAGACAAGGTGTTTAGACAAGGAGCAGAAATCAGAATGCTGTAGTATATTCAAGTTTTCTGTCTCAAATAGAACCAAAGAAATTTGAAGAAGCTATACAAGATCCACAGTGGACTGAAGCAATGCAGGAAGAGCTCAATCAGTTCAAAAGGTGCAAGGTTTGGGACCTGGTTCCTAAACCTAAAGATCACAATGTGATAGGAACAAAGTGGATTTACAGGAATAAGTTAGATGAACAAGAAGTCATCATTAAGAATAAAGCAAGATTGGTTGCTAAAGGTTATAGGCAAGAAGAAGGTATTGATTTTGATCAAACCTTTGCCCCAGTAGCCAGACTGGAGGCCATAAGGATGTTCTTGGCCTATGCAACTTATCAAGGATTCAAGGTATACCAAATGGATGTGAAGTCAGCATTCCTAAATGGTAATTTGAAAGAAGAAGTCTATGTGGAGCAGCCTGCAGGTTTTGTTGATCCAACTTTACCTCATTATGTCTATAGACTTAGGAAAGCATTATATGGGTTAAAACAAGCACCTAGAGCTTGGTATGAAACCCTATCTAGTTTCCTCATTGAGAACAAGTTCTCAAGGGGGAAAATAGATAAGACTCTATTCCTTAGGGAATCTAGAGGCAAAGTAATACTTGTCCAAATATATGTAGATGACATTATATTTGGGTCTACTGAAAGTAGCCTTTGCAAAAAGTTTGCAAAGCTTATGCAAAGTCAATTTGAGATGAGTAGTATGGGAGAACTGAAGTTTTTCTTGGGTCTCCAAGTTAAACAGACTGGAAGTGGTTTATCCATATGTCAGTCTAAGTTCACCCTAGAACTCATAAGGAAGTATGGATATGGATTCCTCCAGTACCATGAAGACTTCAATGGGGTCAAGTATGTCTCTAAGCAAGGATGATGCAGGGAAACCTGTAGATGAAACCTTGTATAGAGGGATAGTTGGCTCCCTACTGTACTTGACTGCAAGTAGGCCTGACATTATGTATGCTACATGTGTTTGTGCCAGGTATCAAGCCTGCCCTAAAGAGTCTCACTTGACTGCAGTCAAGAGAATTTTGAGATATCTAAAGGGCACTCCCTATCTAGGCCTCTGGTACCCTAGAAATGGAGATTTTGATCTAACAGGCTATTCAGATGCAGACTTTGCAGGATGCAAAGAAGATAGAAAGAGCACTACTGGATCCTGTCAATTCCTAGGTGGAAGACTTATTTCATGGAGCAGTAAGAAGCAAACCAGTGTGGCTATTTCCACAGCTGAGTCAGAATATGTAGCTGCAGGAAGTTGCTGTGCTCAACTTCTATGGATTCAACATCAGCTAGAAGACTATGGATTTCAGGTAAGTAGAACTCCACTTTACTGTGATTCTACAAGTGCTATTTCAATAGCTAACAATCCTGTATCACATAGTAGAACTAAACATATTGAGATTAAATATCACTTTCTTAGGGAGCATGTAGAAAGAAATGATATTGCACTTGAATATGTTAAAACTGATAATCAGATAGCTGATATGTTTACTAAGCCCTTAGAAGAAGCTAAGTTCAATAGGTTCAAAATTGAACTAGGTATGATAAACTTAGACTAAGTTTACAGAACTAAAAAATTGGCTAAGTAAAAAGGTGTCGACACATAGACAAGTCTATGTCGACACAGAATAGTAAGTGTCGACACTTCAGGAAAATGGTGTCGACACATCTAGGAAGTTGGTGTCGACACTTCAGAATGTTAGTGTCGACACATGTCGAGTTGGTGTCGACACATTCAATAAGGTGTCGACACTTAAGTTTTACTCAGAATTTTCTAAGTAAAGTCTCGACTACATGTCGAGTAGTGTGGTGTCGACACTTAACCAAGTGTCGACACATAAAATCTGTTGACTAAACTTGTGTCGACACATGAGTGTCGAGACATTATAAGTCAGTGTCGACACTTATTGCCAGTGTCGACACATCTTTAGTAATCCATCCCGCCTGTTCGTCTTCAAACCAGAAAGGTATAAATAGGATTCTGTCTTTGTGTGTCGGCACACTTTCAGAGTTTCGAGACCAAACTACTGTGTCGACATTTCTCTCTTCTAAAGACTAATTCTCCAAACCCTAATGGCTCCCAAGCTCGAAGAGAACGTCAATGAAGGCTATGAACTGGTTCGTGGCGCATTCGACGATGGCGATCAAGAAATCAAATCGGTGGTAACCCTAGTCACCGATTCTGGATTGGAGTATTTGGTTTCAGAACCAACAAAAATATGGAAGAAGGAAGTTCTTGAATTCCTTACTGGAGGTCAGTAGATGATTCAGGTTACCGGATCAAATCGCGAGTGCATGGCTCCAAGGTCAAGATTTCACCCAAATCTCTGAGAAAGGTACTTCAGCTACCTAAAGTTCAAGCTGAAGAGGAAGTGACTACATCTAAGACCAGAGAAGCACTTACCTGGTGTGGTCTAGATCCTAAGCTGAAGATAGGATCAGTATTCAACAGGAGAGGAATGAATACTCAAGGAAAATTTCTGTCAGAAATTGTGGGTAAAGTAATACTCAGTAAGACTGGAGGGCATGACAGGGTGTCAGCCTCCATGTTCAGTGTTATGACCAGAATCATCTTCAACCTAAAAACAGACTGGTCAATGGTTGTGTTTGACAAAATTAAGGAGAGTCTGAAGAAGCCCAATCTGGGCAGAATACTTAGTCTCTACCTGGCTGGTACAATACCAGAGGTAATGAGTAATGCTGCTGCTACTAAAATCAATCACATGAGAAGGATGGACCAAAGGATATTTTCCAGGTGGGAAAGAGTACTATCTCAGGAAGTTCCTACTCCAGAGAAGCAAGTCTCTAAGAAGGATTCCCCTCCAAAGAAGAAGAGGAAGATAGCTGCTGTGACTCAGGAGTCCTCCAGCAGCTCAGGTAGTGAAGAACATGTTGTTTTCACTCCTGATAGTCCAATAGATGTGGCTGCAGAGAAGTCTCCTGCTCCTCAAGAGCCAGCTGAAATCCAGGGGGAGCCTTCAGCTGTAGAACAACCCTCTACACTGGAGAGTGAGCAAGCTACACTCATTATCCTAGAGGTACTTTCTGACCTCAATACTTTAGATTTTTCTATAATAGATTCTGATTTGTCTGATGTTCATCAGCAAACTCAGCAAGAAAATCAAGAACCAGATGTTGTTCTCCAAGACACATCAGTTATCCTAGAGGTGGTTCCTGATACAGTTGTTGATCAACCCAGTACTTCTCCTGCACAGTCACCTCCTGAATACACAATGGAAGACCTCTTTCTGAATCTAGATCAAGAGGATTTTGACATGGACAAGAATGTTGCTGATAAAGAGAAGGGTGCTACTGCTGAGGGGGAGAACTTGGATGTTCAGGAACAGCCTATAAGGCTAGACACTGAGAAGGCACTAGATGTGCAAGCTGAAAAACCTTCAAGCCCCAAGGACAGAGTGAATATAGCCAGTACCTCAGAGTCTGAGGATGATGAGACTGAACAAGCTAAAAAGAAGAAATTCTTTGTATTCAAAAGAAGGAGTCAGAGCTACAAGAAGGCTCTACAAACTGTTGCTCAACACTCTCTAGTCCAACAAGCTCCATCAACTGATTATAGTGGATTAATGGTAGCAATGCAAGTTAAGCTGGATGAGCACAGGAGGGCCATAGAAAAATATATTGATGAGGGCCAAAAATCTTTACAATTTGACTTAGCTCAAGACATCAAGTCAATCAGGTTTGAGATGAATCTGAATAAGAAAGAAATGAATGAATGCTTCCACAAAGGTGGAAATGCAGTGGTATTCCTGGCTAAACATCAAGAACAAATTAAGACTCAAGTAGATGATATAGCACTAAAGCAAGGCTATGTGCTGGAGAATCAACTAAGAATGAATGATAATTTGACTGCATCCCACAATGCAATAGTCACTGAACTGAAGAGTAAGTCTGCTGAACCTTCAACATCATCTGTTGCTGGCAAAGCTGAATTTGATAAAGTATTTCAGGAAGAAATTGCTGCTGTCAAGACTGCCATTAAAGATTCACAGAAGGTCATTTCTGAACAGCTTACTAAGCTTAGACCTTATTTTAAGGAAGGAATCAGGTACTTGGACAGTCAGATTAGATTCCAAAAGGATGATGTCGGAGATCATGTAGAACAAGAAGTCATAAAGGGGGAGAGGGTGTTAGTCAAAGCTAGCTCTGACCATGCCAAATGGATATCTAACTCCATCAGAGCTACACTGGGCTATCCTCCACTGTGTGATGATGATAATGTAGCTGAATCTGGTATTCAAAGTGCATATCTTGGAGGTGAGCAACAGGAAGTAGCTTAGGTGATCTATCCACCTCCAGATTTTGACATGGTTCATGCAGAAGTCAGCACAATGTATAGCCCAACTGCTGGAAAGTCCAATGTTGTTCTGGAAAAGGTTGTTCAACCTATTACAGCAGCTATGCAAGAGGCTATGGACAAAGAAGAAGAGACAAGGCTGTCAAAGAAGAAGTTCAGGGAACTGGCTGAGCAAAAACCAGACTTTGAATAGTGGAGCCCTACTTCTAGGAACATCATTCTCACAGCCTGGAAAATAGCCAAGGACAATGCACATGAGAGGAACAAATGGTTCTCAGAAGCAGAATGGAGGAAGCATGAGATTAGGCAGGAAGCCATTGTCCAGCATAGAAGGAAGGCTAAGTTAGGAAAGCTACCTCCTACAGCTGTGGAGCCTAGCAAGTACTTTCCTAAGCCCTATCATTATTTTGAGAGGCAGAAAATCAAGGCTGAAGAACAAAAGAAGAAGGACTCCAAAGGCAAGAAGACTGCTGATACTGAGCCTACTGCTGCTGCTGTAAAGGCCAAAGTACAAGCTGGGAAAGGCATAGTTATAAAAGAGCCTGATAAGAACTAGACTAAGATTAGACTAAGACACATTGTTGTAATCTTTTACATATGCAATATTTTTATAAAACAATGGAAATGTATTACAACAATGTAAGAACAATTTTTGATAAATATATTTCATGATTGTTCAGTAGAATGTGTCTAATTCTTGTTTGTAATGTAATGATGAATGAGTATACATGTGTGCTTTATTACATGTTTAAGTTTACCCTGTTGACATATACCTGCTTTACATCATTCTCTAAGTTTTAATTATGAGTGGTGTATATCATTGACTAAGGGTTATGACTTCTCCAAATAGGGGGAGATTGTTGGGTACATTGGTCAAATGTACCTGATTTGAAGAAGCCTCACCTAACTCAATGATATACATCATAATGTATTTGATGTTTGTTTGAGTTACTTGTGCAGGTTAGATATTCACTGGACTGAAGCTAAAAGTTTCTAAGTCCATGTGTCGACACCCAGAGGGAAAGTGTCGACACTTGAGAAAGCCAGTGTCGACACCCAGACAAGCAGCGTCGACACTTGGAGTAATTGTGTCGACACCTGGGTAGAAGAGTCGACACCTGACAGAAAGTGTCGACACTTGGAGAAGTGTCGACACTCAGTGAAGAAGAATGCAGAAAAGCTGTGTCGACACTTAGCAGAAGTGTCGACACTCAGAAGAGCTGTGTCTACACCAGAAAGTGTCGACACTTGGAGTTGTGTCGACACTCAGCAAAATTCTGCAGAGACTAAGGACAAGTGTCGACACTCAACACAATGTGTCGACACTCAAACAGCAGAGTCAACATATGAAGAATGTGTCGACACTCAGCACAATGTGTCGACACACACTCAAAGGAGTCAACACTTGAAGTATGTGTCGACACTCAGCACAATGTGTCGACACACAACCAGAAGAGTAAACACTTGAAGAAAGTGTCGACACCCAGCACAATGTGTCGACACTTAGTTGAAGACTCTACACTTGAAGAAAGTGTCGACACAAGGAGCTGTGTCGACACTTAGCAAAGAACAGAAAAAGTTTACAAAATATTCTAAGTACAAGTGTCGACACTAAGGGAATGTGTCGACACTCAGCTGAGGAAACAAAATTGAAGACTTGTGTCGACACCAAGAAGCAGTGTCGACACTTGACAGTTTCAACACATGAAGATGTGTCGACACAAAGAACATGTGTCGACACTTAGAAGAATACAGTTAAAGAATGAAGAACAAGTACTTGTGTCGACACTCAATTTCAGTGTCGACACATACAGAAGAATTTGTGTCGAGACATACAGGGAATTGTGTCGACACCTTGTAGACTTGTGTCGACACTTACACAACATGTGTCGACACTTAGTCTATAAGTGTCGACACTTAAGAACAGAAAGTCTCGACACTATCTGACAGTTAGAGAATTTCAAGAAGTGACTGGTTGACATGACAGCTGCCGATCCAGCCGGTCTACAGCAACTGTCAGAGAAATCAGAAGTCTGTTATGAACCGGACCAGCCGGTTACCATGAAGGAAGCCCATAAATAGGCACTCACAGTTTACAGAAGTTGTTGTTGATGTAAGAATTACAAGTTGTTCTTTCAAGTAGTGAGAATAATTAAAGTGGTTGATCAGATCATCAGAAAAGTGATACACAGAGGATCAACACAAGAAGATCTGGCAGTCCAACTGCAGATCTAAGAAGTTGGAGAGAGAGAGCTCCAATCAAGAATTCAGTCTTTGGAACTAAGGCTGAGAAGAAGGATTCAGAATCATCTGGATCTCAAGAAGCAGAGGTCAAGGATCAACTGCAGAAGATTCAGACTAATTCAGTTCTAACTCAAGAAGCTTTGAAGGAAGCTAAGTCAGTTTGGATCTAACTGAGTTCTTCCAAGAACTCTTCAAGAAACTCTCAACTTCTCTCTTATTTTCTGAGTTGTAGAGTTAGCTATTGTATTTCTATTTTAACTTGTAGGATCCATTGGATCTGAGAGAATTGTAAGCCTATATTATAAAGGCTGAGGGTAGGGCTTGGTTGCCTGAGTGTAGGAGTTGAAGAACTCTGAGTGTAGGCCTGGGTGGCTGAGTGTAGGCCTTGGTGGCTGAGTGTAAGGCTTTGGGCCTGAGGTGTAGGAACCTAGTTGGGTTCTGAGATAGTGGAGAAGATTGGCCGAATCTAGTACACTGCTAGATAGGCGAAGGGGGAAAGTGGATGTACCCAAAGATTGGGGAACCACTATAAATTAGTGTGTCTGCTGTGTTGTGCTGTGCTGTGGATTAACTGTTTATATTTTGTGATTGTTGTTAACTGTAGAATTCTGTGAAATAACTGTTGTGCTGCCAACAAAGTTTTAAAAAGGTTTAGGTCACCTATTCACCCCCCCTCTAGGTGTTTAGGTACCATATCTTTCATATAGGAGTTGTTTTCTCTGAGTTCTTTTAGGAAATTTTTATCTTCCGCTTGTAGATCCAGATTTGGGATCGAGTTATAGGAATGTTGTTCCGAGGTATAGGATTGGTTTCAATCCGAGATTAGTGGAGTAGCCGAGTCTAGTGCTTTGCTAGATCGGTGAGTGGAAAGTGGATGTACCCAAGGTTGGGGAACCACTATAATTCTTATTGTCGTCTGTGGTTGCTTGGTTTGATTCTCCGTGCATAGATCGTTAAATTTTTATTCCGTAAAAAGATGCACAACTCACTTATTCACCCCCTCTAGGTGATTTAGGTAAGACGACTTAAAACATTTTCACCAGATTCGCCAGGTAAACCCTTTACTCGACGAAGGCGTTGAGTGGACTCGACGCACTCAACGCTTAAGTGCAACATTCAACGCACTCACCACACTCAATGCCAACATTAGCAGAGTTAACACTTAACCTGTGAAAGCGTTGACTGGACACAATGCTCTCAACGCTTTCAGCCTGATGGCATTGAGTGAGCTAAACACACTCAACGCCTTATTCCTTAGAATCTTTCAACCTCCATGGTGTTGAGTGAGCTAAGCACACTCAATGCCTTCAACCCCATGGCATTGAGTGAGCTAAGCACACTCAACGCCAACAGCCCCATGGCATTGAGTGAGCTAAACACACTCAATGACAAATGCCTTAGAATATTTTCAGCCCCTTTCCAATATCCTTCAACTCATCATATGAGCTAAATAGTACAAATCCAATCTCCCAATTTCTCCACAATCTTATGTGCGACCCTGATAGGCTCATACTGAGTTGGCAGTGAGGATACATGCTTGACTACTTCCAAATCACTATGGTTGAACCAACAGTCACCCACTTGATCTAGAAAGTATCAAACAAAAGCTTCACAAACAATGAGCAGCATCTAGCAATACATCATTGCTCCCCAAACAGTAAGAGTTTATAAAACTCAAAAGCCATTGTGACCAATGTTATAGTGTTGTCATGTCCCTTCATCCCTTACATCCAGATAGAACTAGAGGTATAGACCGTGTCACCATCATAAATGTTCAATCCCAGTTTCTTGATCTAGAATGGACTTGCAAAAAATTTGTGAGTCCAATATTATATATTGACTCAACCAAGCATGGCCAAGCACTTCTCAGTCCCATTCCATCAAGGGGCCCCATGGATGTAACTCCTGTCATATAGGAGGACAAATCCCATCTCTACTCACACACAAACACCCAAATGATTCGTAACGTACCCAATAACCACCTTTATCATCCAACTTTCTCAAGACTGGACTTTTGATGGCATCAAAGCACGTTCGTCCTTAATCAATGAAAGCTATGACTTCAGGTCAAAGGACCACAAACACCATTGCCACTTGAGCCATACTTGTGACATGTTCATGTAATAATCCACAAAGTATTCTCACGGTGGGTATGTCCAGTACAACTTATTCATAACAAGTACCCATGTGATGACTTGATATCACAATATCATGACCTGTGAGGACGAGTCATCAGTCAACACACATGCTAGTCTTAAAGGCATCATCATCATCCTTAGCTTCTAAGATGATACAACGACCAGAGACCTTTAAGAATGAAGCTTCTGAAATCATAGGTTCTCATATCAAGTCACTACTTGACCTAGGAAGCAAACACTCTAATGACATTTATTAAATTGAACTACTCCATCACAATAGAAATAACATCATAATAAAAGAACTTACCAAAATATATAAAATAAAATGCATATAGTACTTTTATTCATCAAATGAAATATTATATAGCCAACAAACATACAATCCACAAGACTAAAACTAAAGTTGATCATTTAGGTATCGTATACCCATAGATGTAACATGACCATCATGCTTTCTCTGTGCAAGAGTCTTTATCAGTGGATCCACAATATTTTCCTCAGTCGGCACTCTGCATATGCTTACATCTCCTCGATCGACAATCTCTCGAATTAGATGGAACCGCCAGTGTTGGGTATTGTATCCACAATAACCCAGATTTGGTGAAGTCACCCTTGAACTAAGATGAATTAAGGTGTATTTGATGTCTTGTTTGCGTTATGTGTTTGCAGGACTAATTTGCCAAGTGTAGACCAATGTTAGTCTACAATGGGTCACCAAACACAGGATCATACAATATAATCCCTCATTGTGTGATCCATGGTGTTGACTCATCTGTAGCCTCTCTATTGGGATACACTTCATGTTTCAAGCTGTAGGATTGATTGGAGAAAGAAGTTTTGCTGACTTTATTGAAGAAAGGAAAATTCTCTTGAAGAAAATTTTTTCTAAGTCTTTCACTCGAGTAAAAGCTTAAGTACTCAAGTTGAACACTTAGGAAATACTCGAGTCAATCTGTCTTTACTCGAGTAAGGGAAATGGCTCTCGAGTAGTCTGAACATAGCTTTCGAGTGGCCAAGTCCATTACTCGAGTAGACATTCTTTTATTCTTGAGTTAACAGTTTTTCCTCTCAAACTTTATTCTATGTACTTTACTCGAGTAGTCATGTTAACCACTCGAGTAGATAAGTCCTTTGTCTCGAGTTATAGAAGGAAGATTCTCGAGTTATTTTACCTCACTCAAGTAATTCAGTTCATGTACTCGAGTAGTCGTTCTACTACTCGAGTAGTCCGGCTCTAATGCTCGAGTGATCAGATTTTTCTCTTTCAGAATTTTTCCAAGTCCTATACTCGAGTAGTAATATTCATATACTCGAGTAGTTAATCTACTTCTCGAGTAGTCTATCTACTTCTCGAGTAGTCTAGCTTCTGTACTCGAGTAACCAAATTTCTTCTCCCAGAAAATCCGCTAAGTCTTTTTCTCGAGTAATATTTCTAGTACTCGAATAGCTCATCTCCACGTCTCGAGTAATCATATTAGCACTCGAGTAAGTCTTTTTCTACTTGAGTGATTACTCATCCTATTCTGAATTTTCTCAAGGAATTCTACTCGAGTAGTCTGTTTCTATCCTCTCGAGTAATCATATTAGTACTCGAGTAGCTTATGTTTCACTCGAGTATTTCAGTCAGATTTTCCAGAAATTCGCTAAGTCCATAACCCACGGGATTTTCAAATGCCTTGACGTGATTGGTCCACGTGTACATCATTAATGCTAATTATGACCGTTAGAGAGATCTTATATAAGGTCTTGTCAAAATGACTAACCCTAACAACAAGCTGTCAAGATCTATTCTAAGAAATCTGAATCGTATTTTCTCTTTCTAAAAATGGAAGCCGCCGCCCTCTTCATCGTGCAAATCGGCTAGGGTTTTCGATTCAAGAAGATTCAGATCAAGGTTGACTTACAGATCAAGATTGTTCTTCAACTCCTCATCATCTCTCGGATCGTGTGAGTCAAAGAAATTTCTGATCCAGATCTAGCCGATCATCTTCTTCAATATATTCTGATAAAGCCGCAAAGTTCAAGAAGAAGACCTTGGCCAAGATTTTCCAGATCTGAGAATACTTCTGTTTGTATTTCATATTTTCTCCATTAATTTTTGTAGGAAATTTTTCTCTGAGTGTAGGAGCTTTTGTCTCCGAGTTGTAGGAAGTTTTTATCTTCCAATTGTAGATCCATATTGTGGATCGAGATTGTAGGAACATTGTTCCGAGGCATAGGATTGGTTTTCAATCCGAGATAGTGGAGTAGTCGAGTCTAGTGCTTTGCTAGATCGGTGAGGGAAAGTGGATGTACCCAAGGTTGGGGAACCATTATAAATCTCTTGTCGTCTGTGAATGCTTGGTAGATTTTTGTGTGCATAGATCTCTAAATTTTTATTCTGCAAAAAGACGCGCAACTCACCTATTCACACCCCTCTAGGTGGTTTAGGTAGACAACTGAATAACTTCAATTGGTATCAAAGCGAGGTTGAACACTAAAAGTTTAACACCTTTATCAGATCCGTCTCTAGTTGTCTTTTGAGATTATCAAAGCATGGACAAGGCTAAAGATTTTGCTAAGCTTCCATTGTGCACAAAGAATAACTTTCCCATATGGAAAGAGAGAATGAGATTCTTCATGGAAGTTGTGGATCCAAGGATCTTCATGATCGTTGAAGAAGGTCCTTACGTTCCGATGATCGTCTCCACTATAGATCCAACAAAGAAGGTTCCTAAGAAATTGATGGATCTCGACAAAGATGAGATTGCACTTGTGTCTTTAGACAAGAAGACCAAGAATATTATAGCAAGTGTAGTTGATGACTCCATGCTGCAGAACCTGATCAACTGCCAGTCTGCTAAGGAGATGTGGCAGTCCCTCGTCACTTTGATGGAAGGCACAGAAGAGGTTAGGGATGATAGAAGATCCCTTCTTAATCAGAAATATGAAGCCTTCCGACAAGGACCCAAGGATACCATTGTTGACACGTTTGAAAACTTCTTCAAGATAGTCAACCGCCTAATAGTATACAGCCGAGTCTTCACAAATGGAGAACTAAATGATAAGTTCTTGAGATCCCTAACCAAGGAATGGGATAGCAAGGTTTGTGCTATCCGGAAATTTGGAAATCTAGCTGAGACAGACCCATAGAATCTCTTCGGGAAGCTTATGTCATATGAGATGCAACTCAATATAAAAAAAGCTGAAGATGAGAAGAGCAGGTCTTCATCCAAGGTGAAGTCTGTTGCTCTCAAGGCAGACACCTCAAAGAAGTCCAAGGCTGCCTCTCCTGCCCTAGCACAAGAAGTAAGTGAAGAAGAAACATCAGAGCCAAGTACCTCAGACTCAAAGCTATCTAAAGGACAGTTCTCTCCACTCTCACGACATTTCAAGAAATTCTTGAACAAAAAGAAGCAATGGAAAAGCAAGGATGCATCCTACAGAAGATCACGACATGATGATGATCGACACAGAAAAGGCTCAAGAAGCCATGACAGGTATACTACTAAACTGAACAAACATATTTCTACTCATATCGTTTGTTATTGCTGTAATAAGCCAGGTCATGTCATCGCTGACTGCCCCTACAAGAAGAAGGACGGTGGAAGAAGAGAAGAAAAGAAATCTTATTATAATAAGAAGAAGACAGAAAAGAGCCTAATATCAAAGAAGGGCAAAACTCTTAGCGACTCCGACTCATCTGAGTCGAGTGAATAAGAAGAAGCCTACTTCTGGCTTATGGCTCAGACTGATGATGAACAAGAGCCCCTGTTCACAGGGAAGGTAAACTCTCACACTCCTCTTTCTGATTCTGATGTTTCTGAACATGATCATGAGGATAACTCTTGTGACGATGAGTCTGAACTCATGGACAAGTACAAGGAGTTAATCAAGGCTTACGACAAATGTCGACGAGTCGTGAAACTCAAGCTAAAGAGATAAAGTCTCTAAAAGCTGAAGAGAGCACTTTGAGAGAGGAAGTCGCTAAGACTGACTCAGAGAAAACTTCAATGTTGTCATTGAAGAATATAACAAAGCTCTCGAGCACCTAGACCTTAAGGAGAAAATCATAAAAGAACTGGAAGCACAACTTGAAGCCGAAAAGAAACTTGTTGAAAGTTTCTCGAAGCCCAAGACTTTTCTTCCTTTCGTTGCTCAATTCTCAGGTAAGGCCAAAGGTGTTGGGCTAGGTCATGTGGAAGCTCCTAGTAAATCTTCTAGGAGGAATAAAGCTCAAAGAAAGAATAAGGCGGCCAAGAAGGCTTTGGCCAAAGAGAAGGGGAAAGCCCCTCAAGATAAGACTTTGTTCAAGAAAGTCATATTTCTAACAAACGAGTTTGATCTTGACTCATAATACGACACTTTGCTAGGCCTACTTATGTAGAGACCAAGTCTTATTACCAAGGATGGACTCGCCCCAGAAACTTTGGTGAGATTGTCTTTAAGGCACCTTATGAAGAAATCACTCTTCAGAGCTATGACCCTTATAATCATGGTCATAACATTAAGAAAGCACAAAAGATATAGCCTATTGTGGAAAGGCCATTGAAGGAGAAGAATCATGTGATTGCCATCACCATGAAGCTTCTTCCTCCAAGAATGCTGCCCCTGCTAGACCACCATCTCAAAAGGTCAAGCAGGAGAATCTAAGGTAAAGATACAACAGGTTTGACTGTTGGTGCTGTGGCAAGATTGGTCACTTTGCCATTGACTGCGGGTTTAATCCCAGGAATTTTTCAACTCCTCATGTTAGCAATATGAGAAAGACCACTTATAATGTTAATACTCGTAGGGGGAGTGTTCTAACAAGAGACCAAAGACCCAAACGTGTTTGGGTTCCTAAGACAAATTGATTTATAATTGCAGGTATGTCCAAAGGCCATCAAAATGCCTATCTGGTATTTGGACAGTGGATCCTCTCGGCACATGACCGGGATAAGAAGCCTACTTCAGAACTATTATCCAGTCTTGTATGGGCCAAAGGTCATCTTTGGAGGTTCATACCGAGGAATTACTAAAGGCTATGGTATGATCTCTAACAGTAGAGTATCATTCTCAGATGTGGTTTATGTCGAAGGATTGGAACACAATCTCATAAGCATATGCCAACTCTGCGATAAAGGATATATTGTTGAACTCCATGCTGATAAGTGCTTGATAAAATCGGTTGACAATATGGAAATGATTCTATCAGGCACTAGAAGCAGAAATATATTTTGTTTAAATTTCATTTGTATAGACTCTTCTACACCAGTGTATTTTATGGCTAAAGATAGTGCGTCTCTTGGTGACCAATGACATAAGATATTAACACATATTAATTTCAAAACTATTAATAAATTATTTTCACTGAATTTAGTACATGATGCCCCAAATGTCAAGTACGTCAAAGATAGACCTTGTCACACATGCGTAATAGGCAAGCAAATAAGAGCTACCTTTAAAAGCGTTATTGGCAAAGATTCTAACAGATGTTTACATCTGCTTCATATGGACTTGTTCGGTCCACTGCAAGTTAGAAGTTTGGGAGGTAAGGATTATACATTGGTTATTGTTAATGATTACTCGCGCTTTGCGTGTGTGTTCTTTCTAAAACACAAGTCAGATACCTTTGACATCTTATTAATTTTGTCAGGCAGATCCAGAATGAATACAACTGTTCGGTAGTCAAAATTAGAAGTGACAATGGAACATAGTTCAAGTTTGGGGCCAGGACAGAATTTTGTGAAAGTCTAGGTATCTTTCATGAGTTTTCCTCTCCTCGAACTCCTCAACAGAACGAAGTAGTTGAGAGAAGGAATAGAACACTCATAGAAGCATGCAAGACCATGTTGATTGATGCTTCATTTCTGGAATACTTCTGGGCTGAAGCCGTCAACACTGCATGCCACGTGCAAAATCGAGCACTCATAAACAAGAATCACAATAAGACACCTTACGAACTCGTAAAGGACAGGAAACCGACCGTCTCATATTTTAGAATTTTTGGTTGTAAATGCTTCGTGCTTAACAATGGCAAGTATCATACTACCAAATTTAGTGAAAAGTGTTTTGAAGGTATTTTTGTAGGAAACAGTAGCCACAGTAAGACATATAGGATATTTAATAGAAAAACTCTGGTCGTAGAAGAATCCATACATGTTGTATTTGATAATATGAGCTTGCTGCATGACAACTCTTCTAGTGTGTTCATTGAAGATGCAGGTACAAAGTTGAATGAACTTAACTTGGAAGAACTGATTGAAGAAAAAGGTGAAAAGTTCATCAAGATCACCACTCCAACCCCTATTAGAGAGGTTGATGATCAAGATGAAGAAATCGTCCAAGTTGATGAAGTCACTCCGATGATTGAAGAAGAAGTTCCAGATGCAAGGACTCTAGTGCTCAGACATCTGAAGGATCACTCAATGGACCAAATCATAGGAGATCCCCGGGATGGTGTCAGAACTCGTAGCGGTACAACTAATGAGAATTTATATTTAAGTTTTCTCCTACAGGTTGAACCAAAGAAGTTTGAGGAAGCAAACTCAGACTCATCTTAGATAATGGCGATGGAAGAAGAACTAAATCAGTTCAAGCGCTGTCAAGTATGGAAACTTATTCCAAGACCCAAAGGTAAGAATGCCATTGGGACAAAGTGGGTCTACATCAACAAAATGGATGAGAATGGAACGAATATAAAGAACAAGGCCAAACCCGTTGCCAAAGGATATCATCAAGAAGAAGGAATCAACATTGACCAGACATTCGCTCCAATGGCAAGGCTGTAGGCCATCAAATTATTCCTAGCATATGCCGCTCTTAAGGGCTTCAATGTTTATCAGATGGACGTGAAGTCTGCCTTCCTTAATGGTGACATAAAGGAAGAGGTATATGTGGAACAACCTCCAGGTTTCGTTGATTCTAACTTTCTCAGTTATGTTTATTTATTACATAAAGCATTATATGGTTTGAAACAAGCTCCTCGTGCTTGGTATGAGACACTGTCTAGCTTTCTTCTTGAGAACAAGTTCACAAGGGGAAAGATAGATAAGACATTATTTCTTAAGGAAATAAAAGGCAAGATTTTGCTAGTGCAAATCTATGTCGACGACATTATTTTTGGCTCTACTGACGACAACCTCTGCAAGAAGATTTCAAAACTTATGCAAGGGAAGTTAAAAATGAGCAGTATAGGCGAGCTGAAGTATTTCTTAGGGCTTCAGGTGAAACAATCTGAAGATGGAATTTTCATCTCGCATGCTAAGTTCACCAAAGAGCTAATTAAGAAATTCAGAATGGAGAACGCAACCTCTATGAGGAATCCAATGGGTTCAACTATGTCTCTGGACAAGGATGAGAAAGTGGAAACCTTTTGATGAAACCAAGTACAGAAGGATAATTGGATCATTGCTCTACCTTACTGCTAGTAGACCAGACATAATGTTCTCAACATGTGTATGTGCTAGGTTTCAAGTGAACTCTAAGGAATCTCACTACGCTGCTGCAAAACGGATTTTGAGATACCTTTAAGGTACACCAAATCTTGGCTTATAGTACCCAAGAAGTAATGATAGCGAGCTAATTGGTTTTTCAGATGCAGATTTTGCAGGTAGCAAAGATGACAAGAAGAGCACTTCCGGACTTGCCAATTCCTTGGAAGAAGGCTCATTTCCTGGAGTAGTAAGAAGCAAAACTGCGTTGCAATCTCAACTGCTGAGTCAGAGTATATCACTGCAGACAGTTGTTGTGCATAGTTGCTATGGATAAAGAACCGGTTTGAAGACTATAACATGAAGTTTCAGGACATTCCATTATTTTGTGACTCTTCCAGCGCAATTGCAATAGCAAACAACCCAGTCTCTCACAGCCAGACAAAGCACATAGAGATGCGATACCACTTCATCCGGGAGCATGTTGAGCATGGGGACATTGATCTACAATATGTCCCAACAGACAGGCAGATTGCAGACATTTTCACGAAGCTGCTGTACGAGACCAAGTTCTCATTCTTCAAAACAGAACTTGGAATGCTCAACAAAGAAGATTGAGATCAAGAAATCAGTCAAAAGCTGAAATTTTTCAAAGTTCAGACCTTATGACTCTAGTAATATAAAGACCACTCGAGTAAGAAGTTAAGTCACTCGAGTACCTCTTTGAACTACTCGAGTACTTCCTCTGCCACTCGTGTAAACCTACTAGAGTACTTCTTCAACCTACTCAAGTACTAAGTTTCCACTCGAGAGCTATAAGGACTTCACTCGAGTACTTCCATATTATCACTCGAGTACTTCCAGTTTTCTCACTCAAGTACTATCTTCATTTCACTCGAGTACTGGTGGTCCTCTCGAGTACCAGGAAGAAAATTTCCAACTTCAATTCAAATTTCTTTATTCGCAACCCGAGGCTTATGCCACCCCTTCCAAGGTATGTTAAGCTTATTTTACTTTCTTAATCATCATAAATTAGGGTTATATAAATATAAAAGTCCGGAATTCATTTCTTTACACGAATCAAAACCCTCTCCTCGAGAAAAAAAACTCTTCGCCTTCCGCCGACTGTCGCAGAGCTTGCGCCATTTTCTTCCCCGCAGCAGATTTCTCTCAAATCTCTAGATCATGGCACCTTCTTCCAAGATTGGAATCGGCTCTAAACTCATCCTCGCAGGGATTGCCGACCTATCAGACGATTTCCACAATCTCCTGATCCTCCTCGACACCGCCGGCCTCATATTCATTCTACATCAACCGTGTAAGATTATATTTCCAGAGGTCAAAGAATTCTTCAAGAGCATCAAGGCACAAAATTATGCAAGAATTATCTCTCTACTGCTCCATTAGATCAATCCTGAGGTATTCAACTTCTCCAAAGGAACAATTCTACATCACATGAAGAAGGTCTCCATCTCATCCATTCAGAGGTGGGAGTTAAAGTTGCAGAACCCTGCCCAATCTGCCAGAGCCCATGATCATTATACTGTAGAGGATAGGACCCCATCTCCCTCTCCACCTCATGTTTCCAGCACATCTGGTGCAATTGTTGAGGGGGGAGCCTGCTCCTTCTATTCCAGAAGACAGAGTCCTTACTCCACCAGCTGCCACTTCTCTCCCTCCATCCACTCCTGAAGAAGTTCCAACAGATGCTCAACTCCAAGAAACCTTTCTCTGCACTGAAGTCACCATCAATGAGATGATTGAAGAACTCACTTCTAAAGACCCTCTTCCCCACTTCAAAAAGAACAAACTACTGAAGCATCCAAGCAGCTAACATCAGTACCATCCCCCACTCATACTCCTCCCAGATCTCATGTTCCATCTCCTCAATCCCCTGTTCACCAGTCTCCTACTACTGACCAAGAGCGGGATGACACCATTTTTATTTCTAATGAACTAGAACAATCTCCAGAACTAGTGGAAGCTCCTTTGAAGAGCCTGGACTTCACTATTCCCACCTTCATCACTGAAGAAGGGGATGCCCTGATTTATACTACCAGAGCTAAAAGCTCATTCACCATTGAAGAAGTCATTCCATGGTCTGCTCCTCATCCTCCAGTTCCTTCTACTGCTGCTCCTCCTCATACTGCTCAGTCACCATGACTGATACCTGGTAGTCATGCTCAAAGCATAAGAGACATCGGGTCTAGTACATAACATTGCATACATGATTGATCAAATTGCCGAAGCATATGGAACCAATTTCATGCGTTCCTTATCTTTATAAGACATAGGATACTGGTACTTAGAGAGACTTACACCATGAGACATGGGCAAGAATCCTTTCTTGGACTCAAGCATGCTGAACCATTTGAACACCTTGTCAATATACGTATTGTAACATCCCAACTTTTATTGGGCCACCAGAACCATAGTGAGCCAAATAAAAGTAACCCGAACCCCTACCCGTGACCCAGTAGAAGGTAACTATAGGCAGGAAATAGAGCTAGAGAACTCCGATTTGAGTTCCGTCAGTCCCTGTGTCCTCTTATAGTC
Organism: Platanthera guangdongensis; assembly: GCA_039583875.1. Taxonomy (NCBI): domain Eukaryota; kingdom Viridiplantae; phylum Streptophyta; class Magnoliopsida; order Asparagales; family Orchidaceae; genus Platanthera; species Platanthera guangdongensis. Next base: position 81,894,005 of record CM077158.1, read on the forward strand.
AGTACGAGCGCGTCGGAACTCATTCTGTTGGACCCCAATGTTATGTGGTTATTGTAACCATTCATCGTAAAATACAACGAGAGCCGGACTTTGGATATCGGCCTAGAGAACTCTGATTTGAGTTACGTCAGTTTCTGTGGCCTCGTATAGTCGATACGAGCGCATTGGAATTCGCTGCATCGCGATTCAAGATCAAACGACAGACTTAGACATCTTGACCTTTTTAGCGCGTCACGACGCGTAGATTTTGGACTTTTACCAAACGAACTCTGATTTGACTCCGGTCAGTGGCATTGGACTTGTATGGTCAATATGAGGTCAACCGAGTTTTGCCTCGATCAAATTTCGATACGAATAGTCAACCTATGGTAAAATCAAGCATACTCTTGCACCGAAAAGCATGCCACACAAATTATGATACGACACCCCGACTTCGACCCAACTCCGGGTGTCTTGGACCCACTTTGACCTTGACCAACATGAGGGACCCATTCTAAGGTTGACTTTGGTCAAACCCCCTAAAAATCCAAAATTTTGGATTTTTCTATAAGGGGTATGCTTTTTTCCTTACCCCCCCTCTTCACTAATAACAAGGCCTTAGGCCTTACCCCTCACCCTTTGGCCACCAACCAGCAAGAAAGAAGGGAAGGTGAGCCATGGGCCAAGGAAGACCCACCTTCCTCCCCCCCTCTTCTTTTCTCTTAAAGGACCAAGGCCCAAAGGCCAACCAAACCTTTTCCCCACCAAGTAGCTGCCACCTAGGAGCCATGAGTTGGTGCCACGTGGCTGGATCAGGTAAAGGAGAGGGGAAGAACCTCTCCTCTATATGGGATAATCTTACCCCGTTGGTGGGAAGGGGGATAGACCTCCCCCAGCCTATAAAAGGACTTACCCGGCCCTCTTCCCTCCACAACAACCCAAACCGAGCCAGGGCCCCCTCTACTAGAGCTACCCTCGCCGGAAACCACCACCCTCAAGCGCCACCACCGCCACCTTTAATTGTGTATCAGGCTGGACCATCCCAAGCTCCTCCACCTTAGGTAGAAACTTCTCCCCTTCCCCTTCCCTTCCTCTTTGACGTCCTGCATGGACCCTCTGGCGGTCAGAGCACCGCCAGCACCACCCAACCCTTGCTCCAGGTCGGGTGGTAGCTGTAGGGAGGCTGGCCCCTTCCCTGCACTAGGGGTGGTGCTGGGGAAGGCTTGACCCACCAGGATGACTTTTCTGGTGGGGAGAAAGCCAGGGTGCCGCCAGAAAATGCCGCTCCGGTGGCACCCGAAGGGCAGAGCAATTGCTCTGTTTTACCTCCGGCGGCGTCCGGCGGCGGATGGTTGTCGGACCACCACTGAAGAAGAGCCCTACACCCGACACACCATCCGGGGGTGGTGCGGGGGCTGGGTTCAACCCTGTTGAGGTGGGGTGGCGCGGTGACGCTGGAAGCAAATGCACCGCCACCCCGCTCTCGGATTGGCCGAACCAGGCGGTGGCCGGCGGCGTCAGGATGCCGGTCCACCGCCTAGGGAGTTGCTTGCCCCCAACGAATAGGCCGGGGGCAGCGCCGATGCCCTATAATGACTCGCCGGCGGTGGCAGCAGATATTGCTGATTGCCGCCGACGACGCGCAGCTGCCGTCCGATCCATGATAGGGATCAAACGACCGGGATCTTCTTAAATCCCGCCCACGCCTCAGCATCAGCGCCCCCATAGCGAATCCATGGCCGATCCACTGTGGGTATAGAAGGTTAGCTTCTCAGGTGCGGCTCGATCTCAGCCGTGGGATCAAGCTGGTATGTCTATCCGCAGACCATATTATTTAATGGAACCTTGAGAAAATTCTATAAACAAATTGGAGCCTCTAGGGGCAAAGTGGTCAACATGAAAAATGTCCCCCATGATGAGAACTATCACCACAAAAATTTGGAAAATATTTGGAGTTGATTTGGTATTTTTAAAGGCCCCAATAAAATTTATTTGGCCGAATTAAAAGCCCAAAACTCTTCAAACAATTTATGAAAATTTTTCTAGGCTAATTTTAGACCTCCTTAAAGGCTGTGCCAAAATTTGAGAATTTGGAGATCAAAATTGAACTTTCCTCAATTTCTTAGAGCCTAGAGCCGCGCTCAGAAAATACTACGCTCATTTTCTTCAAAAATAGAAATTGGAGTGCGCGACTATCCTCTCTAATTTGAATAATAAATTCAAATTCTCGTATCGAAGAGAGTGGCCGAGGAAAGTGACCAAGCTCCGTGTGTTCCGAGACATCGTGAAACCGTCGAGCGCCTCGACTATCGGGTGATCTAGGCACGCTTGGAATGTGAGTACGAGTAGTGAGTTGCAAATTATTCTCGATAAATAATGAGGGTGTAACTCCTAATAAGCCCCGATCCGATTAAGACATGATTAATAAGGCGCAACCAAATCATAATCGGATCTTAATAATAGGTGTAACACAAGGAAACCTTATTAAAAACCGAAATAGAACTGAATGTGCCTCCTATGAACGGAAATGGAACTGAAGCCTCCTAGATGGAGTGATTGGAATACTAACCATTTTCTTTGTGATTATTCCAGTCTTGCACTGGTCCAGCTCCTTTATTCATATCAGTTTAGTACATTAAATTCAGTATTACTCCAGTCTAGTACTGGTCAAGTTCATTTTAGATCAGTACCTTCAATTTAGTACTACTCCAGTCTTGAACTGGTCAAGTTCATTTCAGTTCAGTACATTCAATTCAATACTACTCCAGTATAGTACTGGTCAAGTTCATTTCAATTCGGTACCTTCAATTTAGTACTACTCCAGTCTCGAACTGGTCAAGTTCATTTAATTTCAGTACTTTCAATTCAGTACTACTCCAATCTCATAATGGTCAAACTCATTTCAGTTAAGTACTTTCGTTTCAGTACCACTCCAGTTTCGTACTGGTCACGCTTCATTACAGTGCTTAAATTACGTAGCTTTTGTTTGGTAGCTTTATTTACCACAATTCATCCCTACTTTTCACTAATATAAACCCAGGTCCTGCTCTGATGGGCAGTTATCTTTTAAGGTCGAGCCTTACTTGAGGATAACTAGAGTTGAGGTGTTCCTCTGAGTTTAGCCTCAAATAAAGCGCTCCCAAGCTCCTTATCGAAAGTTGAGTTGAGTGTCGCAGCCTGAAGGTTATCATATAATAGGACAGGCCGCCGCAGACCCAATGCATATTAGCATGATTATTTGATTGATTGCTTGTGAACTGCTTGCAGTAAATTGTGGCGGGTCAGTCTCTTTCGCAGACCGTTCGTACCGGTGCGGGAAGGTCGATGACTCAAGGCGACAGGGAGATGGATACCACGGGTGACCGACCGTTATATTGTCCCCGTCGGGTTTTCCTCCGATGGTCGGCCAAAATATTGAATCATCGGATGTTGCTCACATCCAAGAGTACACGGGGTTGTACATAAAGGCCTAGGCTATGCGGTACGACCACCCCCAGAAGTAGCAGGACTGGACACTATCACCGACGGCCACATCGGTGAGGCCCGCGGGGCTCGCTACCCTGCTTGAAAAGAAGCGGTCCTTATTATGTCGGCATAGGGTTGTGTGCGCGGCTGTGAATGCCTGCAGTATGTGCGTGGCTGTGAATGCCTGTGACAAAATACAGCTTGAGAATACCAAATGTGTTGTTATGCTAGTGGAGCTTTAATGCATTTCGCCTGCTTTTTCATTTTTACTATGCCACGCTTCTTATAATTGCTTCTAGCCTATATATATGAAATGTGTACTAACTTTCCCTTGCTTCGGCTATCTACTTTTGCTGGGTGGGTGAGTGCTCGTCCCCAGGATATGGATCTGGGGAGGAGATTTGTTTCTACTTATCTCTGTGACTAACGGTTATTTAAATAACCATTCAAAGTAAATGGAGCACCATAGTGACCCACAACCACAAGAGATCGCGCCAACAGAAAGAAATACTCGAGAAGAAGCACCCCCGACGTATTCAGAGTTTCGTGACATGAGTACCGACAAGCTGATTAGAAAGAGAGAGTGAGGAGCTATATGCAGTACTTGTACAGCCTCTAGGCCTTTATATATATAGGCTAAGACCTTGTACTCGTGTAATTACATATGATGATATATATTATATACTGGTTTCCTGTTAATGCTTCTGCAAATCTCTGATGTGTTGGGAATGTTGTGATTCCAACCAAGCAAGGCAGCCACCAAGTGCTTAGATAAGGTGGGACGTTGCCCCTAAAGAGCACTAGGTGGACGTCTTGGGCAGTAAGATTCCCTCCAGCCCGACCCGGGAAAAGTTGGGGGAAGGGGTCTTACACGTACTTTAGATCAAACCCAGCAACTTCTTCGATCTATCTCTATAGATCTTAATACCAAGTATATAAGTCGCTTACCCTAAGTCCTTCATCGAAAAGCAGTCCCCTAGGTTGTTCTTAACAACTTGCAGGGTCAGTTTGTCATTCGCGATCAACAATATGTCATCTACATACAATATTAGGAAGACTACAATACTCCCACTAATCCGTTTGTAAACACAAGGTTCATCCTCATTCTTGATAAAATCAAACTCTTTGATCTTTTCATCAAAATGAATATTCCAACTTCGAGAATCCTGTTTCAATCCATAAATGGATCATTGCAGCTTGCATATTTTAGTGGCTTCACCTGGAGATACAAAACCCTCAGGTTGTGTCATGTACACTTCCTTGAGAAGGTTCCCATTAAGGAAAGACGTTTTGACATCCATCTGCCAGATCTCGTAGTCATAATATGCAGCAATAGCAAGCAGATTTCTGATGGACTTAACCATGACAACAGCGGAAAAAGTCTAATCATAGTCAACACCATGAATTTGCTTAAAACCCTTTGCCACCAGTCAGCCTTTGAATGTCTGTACATTCCCATCCATGTCAGTCTTCTTCTTGAAGACCCATTTGCACCCTATGGGTCTTACCCTTCAGGTGGTTCCACCAAAGTCCATACTTGGTTCTCATACATGGAGTCCATTTCAGATTTCATGGCCTCAAGCCACTTCACGGAGTCCGGTCCACACATTACCTCATGGTAGGTTGCATGCTCATCACTTTGATCCATAAGCAAAACATTACCTATTTGAGATACGAGAAATCCATATCTCTCAGGATCAAATCTTGGTCTACCAGATCAACATGGAACTTGTGCTTCCTGAGCAAGTTCTCTAGCTACAACTACTTGTAGTCCTGACTCAGGTTCCAATTCCAGTTCATTCACTATTTGTGGTTCCTGAACTTCTTCAAGTTCTACCCTGGCTGTCTTTCTACTTAAGAACTCTTTCTCAAGAAAGACACCAGTCCTTGCGACAAACACTTTGCCCTCGGACGGTAGGTAGAAATAGTACCCTTTGGTTTCCCTAGGATACCCCACAAGATAACACGTATCTGATTTGGGTTCCAGCTTATCAGGCATTCGACGTCTCACGTATGCCTCACTGCCCCAAACCTTAATGAACGACATACTGGGACGCTTCCCATTCCATATCTCATATGATATCTTTAGAACCACTTTCGTTGGAGCACGATTTAATGTTAAAGCAGCAGTTTTTAGAGCAAAGCCCCAAAAGGAAATAGGCAGACCTGCATGACTCATCATCGACCGTACCATGTCTAACAAAGTACGATTCCTCCTCTCAGACACACCATTATGCTATGGTGTTCTAGGTGGAGTGAGCTGTGATACAATACCACACTCTATCAAATGATCACGGAACTCACTACTTAGGTATTCGCAACCTCGATCAGATCAAAGTGCTTTAACCTTCTTACCCAGCTGGTTTTCTACTTCTCTTTTAAACACTTTGAACTTTTCAAAAGTTTCAGATTTGCACTTCATAAGATACACGTATCTGTATCTACTGAAATCATCAGTAAATGTAACAAAGTAGAAGAACCCACCTATATCCATAGAACTCATGGGTCCACATACATCACTATGTACTATACCCAAGAGATCATCAGCCCTCTCATTAAAGCCAGTGAAAGGAACTTTAGTCATCTTGCCTAACAAACAAGATTCACATCTCTCAAATGATTCGTAATCAAATGAGTCCAACAGTCCATCTCTATGGAGCTTGGATATACATTTCTCATTTATATAGCCCAAACAACAATGCCAAAGAAACGTAGGTTCGAGTCATTTGTTCTTAGTCTTATTTTCAATATTTTAGATAGGATGGTCTAAATTCAAAACATACAGACCATTAAAAAATTGGGCTGCACCATAACAAATATCATTCTTAAATATTGAACAACAGTTATTCTTAATAATAAAAGAAAAACCCATCATGTCCAAACATGAAATGGATATAATGTTTTTAGTAATAGAAGGAACAAAATAATAATTATCTAGTTCTATTACAAGACCACTGGGCAAAATAAGACAATAAACCCCCACATCAATGGCAGCAACTCTTGCTCCATTACCAATGCGCAGGTCCACCTCTCCTTTACTCAGCATTCTTCTCCTTCCCAGTTACTGCACATTTATACAAATGTGAGGACCACATCCGGTATCCAATACCCAGGATGAAGGAGCAGAAAGGTTTATCTCTAAAACATATATACCTGAAGTGGACTTCATACCTCCTCTCATCTTTTACAGACCCTCAATGTATGAAGGACAATTCCTCCTCCAATGACCAGCCTTGCCATAATGGTGGCACTTCCCTTCTTTCCCTGAGCCATTATTTTTCAGTGTAGAAGACTTGGGCTCTAGTCCAGACTTAGGTCCCACCTTCATCTTCTTGAAGCCCTTGACCTTGCCCTTGCATTTCTACACCATCAATATGGGGATAGCAGACTTGGACTTCTTCATATTAATCTCGGCAGTTCACAACATGCCTAGGAGCTCGTGCAGTGTCTTGTCTTTTTCATTCATGTTATAGTTCAAGACGAACTGTTCATAACTGTCCGACAACGATTACAGGATCAGGTCTGTAGCCAACTCTTGGCCCAGAGGGAAACCTAGTCTTTCAAGGTTCTCGATATACCCAATCATCTTGAGTACGTGAGTCCCTACTAGGTCTCGATCTCCCATCATACACTAGAACAACGCCTTGGTGACGTCGAATCTCTCTTGACGAGCTTGCCCTTAAAACATTTTCTTGAGATGCTCATCAATGTCTTTACTACCCATGTTCTCATGTTGCTTCTAAAGCTCAGAGTTCATGGTCGCTAACATGAGACATTCGACGTCTAAGGAGGCGTTAAGATACTTCTTATAAGCATCTTTATCTGCACGGGGTGCATTCCCGACAGGCTCATCAAGGGATACCTCTTCCAAAACATAGAGCTTGCGCTCTTGCCTGAGAACAATTCTCAGGTTTCTGTACCAATCCAAATAATTTGTACCACTCAGCTTCTCCTTCTCAAAGATCGCTCTATGGGACAGGGTGGAGTGTGAACCACTTGCCATGGAAATTCTACAAGAATACAAGCAAAGCAAATTAGTAAAACATTTCAAAATACAATTTATCTTTCAATTAGGACTTTGATCAAAAGCTCGCACTATTTTTATCAAACTTATAACCCTCGATATCAATTCGAAGAGTTTGGCGAGTAACCCTCTTAGCGGACAAGATCCATATTTCACAAATACTATGAGTCAACTTTGACTTTTCTCTCATAATGCTGCTATTTAGGTAGGCAACGCTTGCAAATTGCATCACAATGCAATTCTTGAATGGTGATGAATTGTAAATATACCTATATTTATGTACAATAAATAAGTTGTTTTAGTTTATTTTTGTTATTTTTGTATATTTTTCTTTAATAAATTGCTTCTTTTTTGTTCTAACTTAAGTTATTTTTGTTTCCTGAATTTTTCAGGAAAAATTACAAAAAAGTCAAGTACACGCCCATGTACTGTTGGTCACGCCCTTGACCAGGGCGTGACAGTTCAAATCCCGTGAAATCAGCAATTTTTGATGTAAAAAGCTTGACACGCCCGACATCACGCTCCTGTCCAATGACACGCCCCGTGACCCCAGCCCGTGTCACACAAGCTCGACGATTTGCACTCGATGTTCCTCGACTAACGGGACACGCCCGTGTCAGCCAACCCGACACGCCCGTTTCATTCTCGATCGACGATCAAGGCTCCCAGCTCGACGTTTTGCACTCGACATTCATTGACTCAACCTGACACGCTCGTGTCAAGATGCGACATGGGTGTGTACTCCTCCACCTAGCCGACAAGACCGCGCCAGCGACTTTTTGACGCGACCCGCACCCAGATCCACCTCCCCGACACACCCACCGTCACGCCCGTGACATGGGGCGTGACCGCCATATGACCGACACGTTTCTAGCCCAAAGTTAACTAAGCTGTCAGATCACTGGATCGAATCGATGAATAGTGCTGACACGCCCCCTGACACGCCCGTGTCAGAGGGCGTGTCCCATGAAAAATTTTGCCTATTTAAACCAGCTTGCTGGATGTAATCCTGATCACTTTTTGGACCATTTTGTATAAGGTGTAATGCTGCCTAGATGGATTCCAAGTCTATGTAAGGGATATTTCTCGCCCTCTCCTTAGCTTTTATTTTCGTGTCTTTGTAACTCGTCCTTTTATTTAATAAAATGTGTTTTTCTTCTCTTATCATGGCCTTGGAATGGATCTATGCAACTCTCCTCTTATGCAATCTTATTCTTTCTTTATTTTAACTTTGTTTTTCGTCTTTTAAAATGCCTGTGTGAGTGTATGAGTGTAAGTTTTTACTTGGATGTTTTCGTTATTTTACTTAGTTTTGTTTAGATTTAGGTTTTTTTTACTTTCTATTTCATTGTTATAAACCCGTAAAACTGTTTTCAAAGTGATTTTCCTTTTTCACTAACTTAGTTTTTCTTGTTTAGGATGTAAAACTTTTTCGTTCTTTTTTCTTTATTTCCACTTTTTTAGCACTTTTACAGAGTTATAGAAATGGATATATAGTTATTTTAATTTTTCGTGCATTTTGACTTTGTTTTAAACTTTTGCTCATTTAAATTTTTCGTCTTCTTTTTACTCATTTCTACCACATTATAGCGGTAGAAATGTATTCGTTTTAATTTTTCGAGCACTTAGCTTTTGCATTTATTTGCAAATTCATTTGCTCGTTTAATTTTTATTTCAGCTTTTTATGCATTTCTACCGCATTCTATCGGTAGAAATGCAGTTGTTTTAATTTTTCGGTAATTTAGTTTTTTTGCAATTTTTTATGTGTGCGCATTTATTTCCGCCTACTCGTTAAGAGTTAAATGACGCATTGTTTTATTTCCTTTCCAGTAGAGTGTGTGAGTTTTTCCTTTCCAGTAGAGTGTGTGAGTTTTTTTTTTCTGTTGTGTGCATGAGTTTTACTTTATGTTGAGTGTGTGCGTGCGTTGCATTTATTTTGTCCTACTCGTTTGAGTAGGACTCGCTTTCATTTCTCCCGCCCACGCATTTGCGTCGGGACTCGCACTTTACTGCTTTCATTTCAGTCCTACTCGTTTGAGTAGGACTTGCAATTTACTTCTTTATTTACTGCTTTCCTTTACTGCTTTCTTTTCTTGCTTTCATTTACTGCTTTCTTTATTGCTTTCCCCGCCTGCTTTCCCCATTCCGATGAGTGGCTAACCATTCTTAGCCCTCAGTATCGAAGAGCATTGGAACAAATAAAATAGCTTTAAATAATTAAAGGTCCTGTTTTTTCAATTAATTAAAATTACTTAAGGTTTGTGAAAGTGTAGGTTAGATCTGATATACTCTAGAGGGGGTGAATAGAGTATGGTGCTTACTAAAAACTTTTTACAACTATTGTTGTATACCTAAGTGAACAGCGAAGAAAATAAAATAAAGCAAACACAGCAACTAACTAAACACAGAGCAATCACAGACCACAGCCAGAAAACAAAAGAAAATAGCAACCAGAAGACACAAGGAGCTATAGTGGTTCCCCAACCAATCTGGGTACATCCACTCTTCTACCACCCTAGGTAGGAATCCACTGCAGGATGAGTTGATCAGGTATCCTAGACACAAATGGGTTTTGATCAGGTCCCCAAAACCCAAACCTCAAGTCATTTGGAAGGTGACTTGTGAACCAGGAATCACTTTTGAAGGGAGATGACAACCCTTTATACAGGTGGTGGTGAGAGAGTGATGGTATCTTCTCTGTCAACAATCAGAGAGAAGATTCAAGTGGAATGATGTTAGCAGCTTGCTCCCCCTGAGATCTTGAATGTATCAGGAAGACTGGAGCACTGCTTTAGGGTGATAGGTCTTCAAAGACCTAGAATGCCTGGACCAGAATATGTTTCAGGAACTCCTTTGACAGATTGATTGATTGTTGTCCTTTGAAGTTATCCTTCGAATAGAGAGAAGAAGACCCTTGATTGAATTTGGTTGTTCTTCTTCTTCTTGAAAATATTCTCTGGTCAGGCTGATTGCAGTCAAGAACTTGTGATTTTTGAATAATTGTTCTTCTCTGTAACTTCAGAGTATCTATCAGATTGATTATTGTGTTGTAATTCTTTAACTATATCACTGCTTGATTCTGTTCTCTTACAATGTCTCTATTTTTTGTTGTGTGTCTCTTGTGTCTATGACTGACTGAGGAATATTCAAACTTTTGAATGTCGAGTAGTAATTACAGTCGGCCTTGGAAAGAATCGGCAATCAATGACTTTCCTAACCGTCCCATGAAAAAAACGGCATGTAATCGTCCATAGTCAATGCACGTTCTAACGGTAACATTCCGAGAAGATCTGGCATTAAATGTTCAGGAATCAGCGCCAAGAAACGGGACAGGAACCTTGAAGAAAACCTAATCTGGATTCGTCGAATGAAGAAGACATTTCGTCGAGCTGAACTTGTGTTTATCGAGCTAAGCTTGAGTTCGTAGAGCTGAGCTTGAGAGAGTTTGTCGACCAGACAATCTTCATTCACCTGATAGACAATCTTCATTCGTCGAGCTGAGAATCAAATTCATCGAGCTGAGAAAAGTTCTGGACTTAGACAAAATATCCTGCATCTGCTGAAATGCTGTGTCGACAAAAGTTGGTGTCGACAGATTGATCTAGGTGTCGACACAAGTCCTCTGGTGTCGACATAAGCTGGTGTCGACTGAAATCCTGGTGTCGACACAAATCGTCTGGTGTCGACACAAACCCTAAGTGTCGACACAGATTATCTGAGTCCAGAAATCGTCGAGTAGAGAATAGCATTCGTCGACCTGAGAAGCTGTGAACTTGAGGTCCAAGTTCGTCGAGCTCAGAATATAATTCTTCGACCGAAGCATGAAGCTGGACTTAGAAAAATTTGAAGTCTCCTGACTTTGGCTTGATGTAGAAACTGAGTTTTCGTCGAATATAGAACATAGATCATAGAGCTCAGCATTAAGAATTGTCTCACGATCGTCGAGCGCAGAACTCCTTTCGTCGAGCTGAGTTCGACGAACGTCGAACTCACTTTACTTAGTCTTGAAAACTTGTGAGCCTGGAGTCTCTGAGGGTCTTGTTGAAAGCTGGTCCATCTGGAGTTGAGCCTAAGGACTTAACCTAGACTCTAGGACACACATTGACCCTGGCTATACATGATGAGTCACATCCTAAGTCAGTGAACCTAGCCCAAATCACATAGGGATCCAACAATCTCCCCCTATTTGGGTGAGGTCACTAACAGAGACTCAAAACAGAAAAAACAAAGCAAGAAAGAAATATATCTGGCAGAGAATTATAACACATGCAACATATATATACACACAGCTTTGTTTAACAGAAAGCTCAGTTAAAAAAACAAATAACAGACAGAAATTGAAACAACAACAAAATTACTTCTTTGGCTTCTTCTGCTGAGGTTTGTCTTCTGTTTTCTTTTCTCCTGGCTTCTTGAAAATGATTTCTCTGTTAGGATCTTGAGCTTGAGCCATTGTCATGGTCATATCAGCTGCCCCAATAATTTTCAATGATGTAGCCCTGGGGACAACTGCTTCTGGATGTAGTTTCATGTAATCATCAACATTAAGAAGTTTGTTGCCTTTGTCAAACCATTTCAGCTCTTCCTTTCTATACTTTGACATTGTTGAAAGACCAGAGATATCTTTTCCTTCTGCTTTGGCTTTATTTATCAATGATAGACTAATCATCTCTTGGTACCTAGCCATTCTTGCAGTATTAGCAGTCTCTGGATCTTCAAAAGGAATTGGAGGAGAGAGGGGACTTTTTGGGCTTTTAGCTTTATGTACTTCAGAACTTTGTTGCTGCTGCTGATGCTTATGCTGTTGACTTCCTCAGGAGGATGGCCTCTGCTGGCTTCTTCCAGAAGATCTCCCTGACTGTCTCTGATAAGTTTGCATTGGGGCAGATCTCTCGGAGCTAGAGCCACTGACACCAGCTGCTAGAGGAGGAGGAGGATCCTTCCTGTATCTGTGCACTGGAGGAGGGGAGTATCTCCTGCTTCTCTTTCTATCTTTCTGCTGGTTTTTGGAGAGCCACATCCATGCCGACATTCCCTTATATGGAGCAACATTATGAAGAATATAATAGGGAGTGTCTGCATTGGGATTTGGCTTGGGAGCTGGAGGAGAAGCAGCCTTTCTCTTCTTTGCTAACAGTCTCTTTTTCTTACTAGCTGCATCTTCATCAGAATTATCATCATCATCTTCTTCTGACTCAGAACCTTGAGGGATGTCATAAAGAGCATCCAACGCTTTTAAAGCTTTATCAGAAAAAACAGCCTTTGCTGGAGGAGAGGCAGAAGTTCTGGAATAAGGGTTTCAGCAACAAGAGAAGAATTATCTGTACAAGGTTCAAAAACAAAAGAGACAGAGCTATCGGCTACTACCTTATTCTCTTCTTCAATGTCAGCCTGAATAAGCTCATCTAGAGTAGGCATTGGAGAGTCATCCATAATAAAATCTGGTGCTGAAACTGGCACTAATGTATCTTCGGGAATGACATTTGAGCTAGAGGCAGAGAGAGCAAAATTGTCACAGAGTTGCTTGGCAACTGCTGGACTAGCTGGAGAGGTATATGGTACCATAAACAAATATGACTTAGAGAAATCTACTGGAAGAGATTGTTTATATACAATATCAAAATTACTCAGCAAAACTGATAAATTCACTGTGGGATTTAAGTAGAAATCACCAACCGGAGTTATTTGTGCAACTGACTCATCCAAATCAATGTCAGTATCCATGAATTGAATTAACTCAAACATCTCAGCATCAAAGTCTGTCAAGATTATTGTATCCTCATCTGAATCTGTATTAGCTGGAGAGGGAACTGCTGCTGTGACTGCTGCTACTACTGCAACTGCATCTGCTGCAACTTCATCACTGAGCATCTCCCCCTGCCTGGGTTCAGGAATACCTGGAGCCAGGCTCCTAGATGAAGAGGGGACAGCAGAGAGAAGAGAGATCTAGGAAGATAAGGAGTTAATGGAGGTCATAAGAGGTGTAATGGCCTCTTGGATCAAAGATTGGATGAGAGGTGTGAGCAAAGAAATGAGGGTAGATGGATCAAATGTAGAAGTGGAAGGGGATAGAATGGGAGGAGGAATAACAGATGGATTGGGGGCATCTTGCATGATTGCATCTGATGGTATGTGATAAGATGGGATGGTGGATAAGTGTGGGGGAAGATGAGACTTTGGAGGTGTAGGAAGTATTATCTCATGAGGGGAATCTGGAGGAGTGAGTTGTTGATGAACTTGCAGAGGGGAAGATGGAGGTGGAGATTGAGTGATTGTCAGGTCAAGTGGTGGAGATGAAGGAGGGGTAGGTACCTGAGGAGGCTTCTTTGGAGGAAGAGGTGCTGGAAGAGATGGTTGAGATGGAGGAACCTCTTCAGTAGAGTGGGGAGCGGCCTTTACAGCCCTTGTGCTCTCTGAAGTTTGGAGGGAGGAGGAAGAAGCCTTTGAGGGCTTGGAGATGGTCCTCTCCCATCTACCAAACAGAGCGCAAGTGAGGCTCTTGCTGGCATTGATGGAGATGGTCGGGGAGACCATACATTCAACAGCCTTCTCCTTGAGAAATATTCCCAATATTCTGCCAAAGCAAACTTCCTTCTTGCTGTTCTTCTTCTTGATCAATTCAAAGAAAACCTTACTCCAATCAACTTGTCGCTTATTCACTACTGCACACATTATCAGAAATTGGTGACGGGTAATATAGTCATGAGCAGAGTGCTTGGCCATCAGTATCTTTCTCGTAATATCTGCCAGAAATTGGTAGGCGGCGGATAGTTGCTTTTTCAACAACTTATTAGGGTTGTTACCAGAGAAACCCATCAGTTTCAGCATATCACTAAATTCCTCAGAATCCATTTCCAGATTGTCTTCTCCGTTCACTAATCCAAATATCTCAGAGAGAACTGCGGGAGAGAGGGAAACAACAGTGTTCCCTATATTGCCGGTCAAAACATCTTCTTCAGAAACTGTAGATGTATATACCCACTCTCGTATTTTCGTTCCATGAAGTTTAATGCGCCTGGTCATGAAGTCCTTTAAACTGAATTCTTCCAGTAGTTCCAGGATGTATAGAAAGATGGGGTCAGACTGTTGAAACGACTCAAAATCTATGTCGAAACCAGTGTCAAACTTCATTACAACCAAAGCACCTGAGGGAATCGCCATTGATGTCCTGCAAGAGAAACACATAGAGAAACGGCGATCAAGAGCAAAGGAACTGAAAGCGCGGGACGGAGGTTGAAGAAAACCTAGATATAAGATTTTCAGAATATGAATCGACAAAATCCGTTCCACGAAAAAGAAAAATTCTTCGAACTGAGCTCGACGAAATAAATTATAGACAGATAATTCGTCGATCTCATCCAGAAGAATCAAAAATAGTTCGTCGAACTCCGTTCGACGAAGAGTCTTCTGAAGCAAAGTTCGTCGATCTCCGGTCAACGAAGATTGTTTCCTCACACAGAGAATTCGTCGATCTTCGTTCGACGAGAATCTCTCAAACTTTCCCTAATTCATCGAACTCCGGTCGACGAACTCTGGAAAATTCGTCGAATGCAGACAGAAACTAGGTTAACTCTTCTCCATTAATCATTCCCAGTTGATTTATAAAGAACAGATGGGTTTTGTCATCCAATGGCTTGGTGAAAATGTCTGCTCTCTGTAGATCAGTAGGAATATGGATCAAGTTAATTTTCTTTTTGTCCACATTATCTCTAATGAAATGATGTCTTATTTCAATATGTTTAGTCTTATAATGGTGAACTGGATTCTATGCTATAGCAATAGCACCAGTATTATCACAGAATAATGTTGAATTATTTAAGTTGACACCATAATCTAAGAGTTGGTTTTGTATCCATAGCATTTATGAACAACAACTACCAGCAGCCATGTATTCTGCTTCTGTAGTTGATGTAGACACAAATGTTTGCTTTTTACAAAACCAGGAGACAAGTATCATACCAAGGAACTGGCATGTTCCAGAGGTACTTTTCCTGTCCACTCTACATCCAGTATAGTCAGCATCTGAGTATCCAGTTAACTCAAACTCTGACTCTGCAGGATACCAGAGTCCTAGACTAGGGCAACTCTTTATATATCTCAAAATCCTTTTTAAGAACATAAGGTTAGATTCTTTAGGGTTCACTTGGAACCTAGCACAAAGGCATGTGACAAACATTATATCAGGTCTGCTAGCTATTAGGTATAATAGGGATCCAACAATTGCCCTATAATTTTTCTGATCCACTGGTTTCCCTGCTGCATCAGAATCCACAACATCATTTGTAGCCATAGGGGTTTTCATCCCTGAAGCACCACCCATCCCATACTTTTTGATAAGCTCTTTAGTATACTTAGCTTGGGAGAGGAAGATACCATCTGGGAGCTGCTTCACTTGGAGACCAAGGAAGTAGGAAAGTTCACCCATGCTACTCATCTCAAATTTAGAATTCATGAGGTCAGCAAACCTCTTGTACAATTTGGGATCAGGAGACCCAAAAATAATGTCATCCACATAAATTTGTACCAACAATATTTGGTCCTTATGATGTCTAGTGAAAAGTGTTTTATCTATGGTTCCTCTTGTAAATTCATACTCTAAAAGAAAGCTTGCTAGGGTCTCATACCAAGCTCTTGGAGCTTGCTTTAAACCATAGAGAGCTGTATGCAATTTAAAAACAAAAGAGGGTTGAGTTGGAGAGATAAAACCTGAAGGTTGTTCTACATAAACCTCTTCTTGAAGTACTCCATTCAGAAATGCACTTTTGACATCCATCTGGTAGACCTTGAATCTCTTGTAAGCTGCATAGGAAAGAAATATCCCAATGGCCTCTAACCTTGTAACATGGGCAAAGGTTTGGTCATAGTCTATTCCTTCCTCTTGTCTATAGCCTTGAGAAACAAGCCTAGCCTTGTTCCTCACTATGTTACCTTGAGCATCCAACTTGTTCCTATAGACCCATTTGGTTCCAATAACTGGGTAGTTATGGGGTCTTGGAACCAAATCCCAAACTCTACATCTCTCAAACTGATTGAGTTCCTCTTGCATTGCAATGATCCAGTGGGGATCTTGATCTGCCTCATGAATGGTGAGAGGTTCAATTTGAGAGAGAAAACATGCATGCATCAAGTCTTGGTTGAGTTGATGCCTTGTCTGTACACCTACTGAGATGTCTCCAATCACTTGAGATCTGGGGTGATCTCTAAGTGTGACAAGATCAGTTGGTGGAGTTGGTTGAGCAACAACTTAAGTATTTAATTCCTCTTGGGGAATGATACTAGCTGTTGGGGGAAGTTCAGCCACTTCCTCTTGACTTTCCTCTTCACTATCTTCAGCAACCTGTGGAGTAGGATGGTTTGGTACCTCTTGGGTAAGGTTCAGTCCATCCATAGACTCACACAGTGGTGGAACCTGCAAAGAGCTTATGGTAGAAATTTTTTTCTCCTTGTATGACATGTTAGTCTCATCAAAAGATACATGAACAAATTCTTCAATTCTAACAGTTGATTTATTATATACCCTATAAGCTTTACTGATCATGGAGTATCTCAGAAACACTCCTTCATCAGCTTTAGCTTGAAATTTTGCTATGTATTTCTTGTCATTATTATGAATGTAGCAAATACAACCAAAGATTTTGAAGTAATCTACTTTAGGTTTCTTCCCTTTAAGTAATTCATAGGGAGTCTTGCCCTTCAGCTTATGTATTAAACTTCTATTCAAGACATAGTTGGAGGTGTTCACTGCCTCTGCCCAAAAGGATAGAGGAAGGTGAGCATCTGACAACAATGTAGTAGCAGATTCAATAAGGGTTCTATTTTTCCTTTCAGCTACCCCATTTTGTTGAGGAGTTCTAGGAGCTGAGAAAGTGTGCCTTATCCCTTCACTTTGACAGAACTCTTGCATAAGAAGAGAATCAAACTCTGTCCCATGATCACTTTTGATCAGGGAAATGTGAGTGTTGAACTCACTCTGTATGCATTTGAGAAACTCCGTCAAACACTTAAAGTTTTCAGAATTCTTCCTCAGAAAGAACACCCATGTGAATCTAGAGAAGTCATATACAACCACTAAAGTATAGGATTTCCCTCCTAAGCTTTGTACTGTAATGGGTCCAAAGAGATCCATGTGTAACAGATACAAAATCCTAGGTGAATCACTCTTATTAAGTGACTTGAAACTATTTTTGGTTTGCTTGCCTAATTGACAAGCCCTGCAAAGTCCTTCCTTCTTGTAGGGGCCAGATGGTAGTCCTCTAACAAGGTTGTCCTTGGATAGCCTAGCAATGGTTCTAAGGTTTATATGTCCTAATCTTTTATGCCATAGTTCATTAGGACTACAAATAGAGTTAAATAAACATATATCTACCTTAGTTGAAAGAAAATTCACAAGATAGATGTTACCTTTCCTTTTACCTGTCAACACAGTGGTGTTGTCCTCTGATTTGATCTTGCATGAGGATTTGCTGAAAGTCACTTGATATCCTTCATCACACAGTTGACTAATACTGATTAAGTTGTGCTTTAGTCCTTCCACATAGGCTACTTTCTTGAATGTGACTGAGCCAATCTGGACTGCACCATATCCTTTTGTTAGTCCAAAGTTTGAATCACCAAATATTACTTTGGGTCCAAGCTTGGTTTTAAAGTATGTGAAATTGTCCTTGTTTCCTGTCATGTGCTTTGAGCACCCACTATCCAGATACCATTGCTGGTTTAATGTTGGATAGGTCTTCACCTGCACATAAAGTAATTTATTTGTTTTTGACCCAGTTTACCTTGGGCCTAGGTTGATAACCTTTGAATTCAGAAATAAAAGACATATCTGGTTGACTCTTGTAGCCTTCAGGATGATATCTCCTAGGAGGTATTATCCATTCAGTATAAGGGTTAAACCATTGAGATATAGGACCTCTAGGATTGAAGTTTGATTTGACTTTGAAAGATTTTTCAAAACTCTGAGCTCTGTTCGACGATCTCTGAGCTGATTTCGACGATCTTGGGTCAGATCGTCGAGCTCCGTTCGAAGATCGATCATGCCAGAGTTCAGAGTTCAGAGATCGTCTACCTAAGTTCGATGATTTAGCCTGAGATCGTTGAGCTCCACTCGGCGATTGTCGAGCTCCGTTCGACGAATTCTGTTGAACTTTCGTTTTCTAAGGTAAATCACAATTCTTCCTAGCCACCTCTACAACTCCCTTACCTTTATTAGAGATAAACTTGATTGGGGTTGTTAATAATATAGGTTGGCTGGATGAAGCACCCAAGCCCAGTGTACTATTGAATCTTGAGTTCACTGTGCTTGTGATGTCCATTAGTTTGATACTTCTCCCATTAAGGGATTCTTCAAACTTTTTGGCCTCTGATAGTTCACTTTTCAGTGAGGCTATCTGCTCCCTACAAAATTCCAACTCCTCAGAGAGTTTGAGGTTTTCTGATTTTAAAGTACTGTGTTCAGATAGCTGATTTCTGAGAGAAATGATTTCCTTCTTAGATTTTAATAAATCTAGACACAGTGCTTTAAACTCACACTTGAAGTCCTCAGAATTAAAATCAAAAGAACCTATTACCTGGTCCTCTTCAGATTGAGTCTCTGATTCTGACTTTGACTCTTCTGCATCAGAATTTTGTTGTGAGGCATTGATAGCCATCATGCAGAATTCCTTTTCATCAGCATCATCTTCATCATCACTAGAGCTGGATGAAGATTCAGATTCTTCTTCTGTCTCACTCCAAGTTTCAGCTACAAACCCCTTCCTGGTATGTTTGTTCTTGCTGGAGGAGGGTTTGTCATTGCTGTTCTTCCTGAAGTCTTTGTCTTTTCTTCTTTCTTTCCTGTCCTTCTTGTCCTTATTCTGACTTTCTGGACAGTCAGACACAAAGTGGCCTGTTTTCCTACATCCAAAACAAATAATCTCTTTGTTATTTGATTTATCATACCTTGGCTTATCATGCCCTCTGGAAGACTTTTTCCTGAAATCCTTCCTGGCCATTTTGTAAAACCTTTTGGCCAGTAGACTTAGCAGCTCTTCATTGCCTGTGACCTTGTCTTCAGGCTGATCTTCAATGGCTTTGAAAGCTATTGACTTCTCTTTTCTGACTGCTGGTGAAGCAGCCTTCTGCTCTTCTTCTCTATTCTTGATGAGCAGCTCATAAGACTTGAGCTTGCCCAAGAGAGCTTCAGTTGTGATCTCATTTAGGCTTCTAGCATCCTTGATTGGCCAGATCCTTGAGTCCCAAGTGCTTGGGAAGCACATTAGGATTTTATCATTGAGCTCAGTCAATGAGATCTCTTTGTCCAATGTTTTCAGCTCATTGACTATGAGACTGAGTCTATTATACATATCTGCTACTGACTCAGCTTCTCCTTTCTTGAAGTTCTCATATTGGGTTATGAGGTGAGATCTTCTATCTTTTCTCTCATCAGCAGATCCTGAGACTATCTCAGATAACTTGTCCCAGATGTCCTTTGCTGAGTTGCAGTCAACTACTTTTTGGAATATTTCATCAGACATAGTTTGGGCTAAAATATTCATTGCCTTAGCATCTGCCACTTTCCATTTCTTGATTTCTGCATCTGTTCCTAATGGAGGTGGAACAGCACTTGTACTTGTATTTTCTGGAGGTCTTGGACACACTGTCAAAACAGAGTTAAAAATGTCTTCATCAATAGAGTGCATGTACAATCTAATCCTTGCCTTCCAAAGTGCAAACTTAGATAGATTGCACACTGGAGGTCTGGTGCTAGCATAATCTTTGTTTTGGGCCATGTTCTGTGAAGAAATAAATCTAGTAATAAACTTAAAACAAGCAGATCTAACTAGAGGGATCTTTGGGTTCAGGTGTTAGCCTGTGCAACCACTAAGATGTGGTATTATAACCAACCTCCCTCTGATACAAATTGAAAGTGCAGGTTAGATCTGATATACTCTAGAGGGGGGTGAATAGAGTATGGTGTTTACTAAAAACTTTTTACAATTGTTGTTGTATACCTAAGTGAACAGGGAAGCAAATAAAACAAAGCAAACACAGCAACTAACTAAACACAGAGCAATCACAGACTACAGCCAGAAAACAAAAGAAAATAGCAACCAGAAGATACAAGGAGCTATAGTGGTTCCCCAACCAATCTGGGTACATCCACTCTTCTACCACCCTAGGTAGGAATCCACTGTAGGATGAGTTGATCAGGTGTCCTGGGCACCAATGGGTTTTGATCAGGTCCCCAAAAACCAAACCTCAAGTCTTTTGGAAGGAGACTTGTGAACCAGGAATCACTTTTGAAGGGAGATAACAACCCTTTATACAGGTGGTGGTGAGAGAGTGATGGTATCTTCTCTGTCAACAAACAGAGAGAAGATTCAAGTGGAATGATGTTAGCAGCTTGCTCCCCCTGAGATCTTGAATGTATCAGGAAGACTGGAGCACTGCTTTAGGGTGATAGGTCTTCAAAGACCTAGAATGCCTGGACAAGAATATGTTTCAGGAACTCCTTTGACAGATTGATTGATTGTTGTCCTTTGAAGTTATCCTTTGAATAGAGAGAAGAAGACTCTTGATTGAATTTGGTTATTCTTCTTCTTCTTGAAAATATTCTCTGGTCAGGCTGATTGCAGTCAAGAACTTGTGATTTTTGAATAATTGTTCTTCTCTGCAACTTCAGAGTATCTATCAGATTGATTGTTGTGTTGTAATTCTTTAACTCTATCACTGCTTGATTCTGTTCTCTTATAGTGGCTCTATTTTTTGTTGTGTGTCTCTTGTGTCTATGACTGACTGAGGAATATTCAAACTTTTGAATGTCGAGCAGTAATTACTGTTGGGTACATTGGAATATATGTACCTGATTTGAAGAAGCCTCACCCTACTCAATGATATACATCAAGGTGTATTTGATGTGCTTTGAGTTTATGTGTGCAGGTTAAGTAATTGCAGGAAAAGCATGAAAATTTCTAAGTCCATGTGTCGACACCTAGAGGTGAAGTGTCGACACTTATGAAGGCTTGTGTCGACACCTAGAGAAGCTGTGTCGACACTTGGAGTAATTGTGTCGACACCAGGAAGGCAGAGTCGGCACCAGAAGAAAAGTGTCGACACATACAGGCAGTGTCGACACACAGTGAAGAATTGTCTACATAATCAGTGTCGACACTTAGAAGCAGTGTCGACAGCCAGAGAAACTTTGTCGACATCAAAAGTGTCGACACCAAGAGGCTGTGTCGACACTCAGCAAACTTCAACAAAGTTAAAGTACATGTGTTGACACAAAGGAGATGTGTCGACACTCAGCAAGTTTTCAACACATGAAGCCATGTGTCGACACAGAGGAGATGTGTCGACACTTAGCAAGTTTCAACACAAGAAGATGTGTCGACACAAAGGCGTTGTGTAAACACACATCAGAAATCAACTAAGTATTGAAGATTAAGTATTTGTGTCGACAAACTCAACCAGTGTCGACACATTCAACAGAAGGCTTGTGTCGACACACAGAATCAGTGTCGACACATTCTGAAGAAGCAGTGTCGAGAAGCTATTACAACAACACAAGGAGTTGTGTCGACACCATGAAGGCTAGTGTCGAAACTTAGTCTACTTGTGTTGACACTTAGTCTATTTGTGTCGACACACAAAGACTATCTGTCTCGACACTTTCAGACAGTGATAGAGATTTCAAGAAGTGACTGGATGACTTGACAACTGCCATTTCAACCGGTCAACTGCAACTGTCAGAGCCATCAGAAAGTTGTTAGAAACCAGATCAGCCGGTTATCTTGGAGGAAGACTATTTAAAGACCTTTCTCCTTCGACAGATATAAAGAAGTAATCAATTGAAATCACAACACAAAAAAAGAAGAAGACCTTCCAGATAAGATCTAAGAAGTTGGAGAGAGAGAGCTCCTTCTGAGAAGAACAGCTGTTGAACTAGGCTGTTAAGTAAGATTCAGATTGAGATCTGATTCACAAGACAGCAGTTGATTGAAGATCATCTGCACAGGATATTCAACCCTACTGTGTTCTAATTCAAGAAGCTTTGAAGAAAGCTAAGGGTGGTTGATCTCTGCCTAGTTCTTCTAAGAACTCATCAAGAAGCTAGTCAATTCATCTCTCTCTTTCTGAATTGTGGTTATTTACTTTGTAAACTTTATTTTCTGTAGGATCCTAAGTGATCTGAGCTGTAAGCCTATTTTATAAAGGCTGAGTGTAGGAGATTCTATTCTCTGAGTGTAGGCCTTGATTGAAGGCTGAGGTAGGGCTGTTTAGCCTGAGTGTAGGTCTTGGTGAAGACTGAGTGGTAGGGCTTTGTGCCTGAGTTGTAGGAGTGGGGTCACTCTGAGTTGTAGGAACCTGTTTGGGGTTCTGAGTTGTAAGATCTGAGGATCTGAGGAGAAGTGGAGAAGTTAGGCCGAATCTAGTATACTACTAGATAGGCGAAGGGGGAAAGTGGATGTACCCAGACCTTGGGGAACCACTATAAAAATCTGTGTGTACTCTGTGTGTGATTAATTCTGTGATAGATGTATTATCTGTGCTGAATTGCTGTAGAGAATTGCAAATACATGTCTTATTATTCAGTGTTTCTGCCTGGAATTTTAAAAAGATTAAGTTCACCTATTCACCCCCCTCTAGGTGATTAGGCACTATTTCTTTCAATTACAGTCAGCCTTGGAAAGAATCAGCAATCAATGACTTTCCTAACTGTCCCATGGAAAAAAAAACGACATGTAATCGTCCATAGTCAATGCACGTTCTAACGGTAACATTCCGAGAAGATCTGACATTAAATATTCAGGAATCAGCGCCAAGAAACGGGACGGGAAACTTGAAGAAAACCTAATCTAGATTCGTCGAACGAAGAACACATTTCGTCGAGCTGAACTTGTGTTCGTCGAGCTGAGCTTGAGTTCGTCGAGCTGAGCTTGAGAGAGTTCGTCGACCAGACAATCTTCATTCACCTGATAGACAATCTTCATTCGTCGAGCTGAGAATCAAATTCGTCGAGCTGAGAAAAGTTCTGGACTTAGACAAAATATCATGCATCTGCTGAAATGCTGTGTCGACAAAAGTTGGTGTCGACAGATTGATTTAGGTGTTGACACAAGTCCTCTGGTGTCGACATAAGCTGGTGTCGACTAAAATCCTGGTGTCGACACAAATCGTCTGGTGTCTACACAAACCCTAAGTGTCGACACAGATTCTCTGAGTCTAGAAATCGTCGAGTAGAGAATAACATTCGTCGACCTGAGAAGCTGTGAACTTGATGTCCAAGTTCGTCGAGCTCAGAATATAATTCGTCGACCGAAGCATGAAGCTGGACTTAGAAAAATTTGAAGTTCTCCTGACTTTGGCTTGATGTAGAAACTGAGTTTTCATCGAACAGAGAATATAGATTGTCGAGCTCAGCACTAAGAATTGTCTCACGATCGTCGAGCGCAGAAATCCTTTCGTCGAGCTGAGTTCGACGAATGTCGAACTCACTTTACTTAGTCTTGAAAATTTGTGAGCCTTGAGTCTCTGAGGTTCTTGTTGAAAGCTGGTCCATCTGGCGTTGAGCCTAAGGACTTAACCTAGACTCTAGGACACACATTGACCCTGGCTATAAATGATGGGTCACATCCTAAGTCAGTGAACCTAGCCCAAATCACCTACGGATCCAACAGTTTGCTTAGGGTTTACGACGCGTAGGACCACATATTGATGTGTGGGCCCTATTTCCGTAGTCCATACGCTAGCTAGCCGAGAGGCCATGCGTATAGACCGACCACCCCTTGGTAAAGAGAGTTTTGCACTAACCCTCGAGAGAGGAGGCGCGCCAACTCTACCAGATTGGGTTCCCCATCCAATAGCGGGGTTCTTAGCGTAATGCGGACGTTAAGAGGAATCGTTCGTCGGACGAGAGCCCGGTCGAATTGTCTTAGTGTTCAGGTGAGCAATAGCCCTATAGCTAGGTGAGCTCATTTTAGTGGAACCTCCACGACCAAGTCTCCGCCTTAATTAATTTGAAATTTAGGATCTTTTTTTATTAAAAGTTTATTTTAGTTCAAATTTTATTCGATTCCGTCGCGCTAAGCTTTTCATCGGCTCCACCTTTATTGCTTTCCATTTTATGCTTTCATTTTCTGTCTTTTTGCTTTTATATATATAAAAAAATACCCGACAAGTAATTATCGGTAAAATAATAGTGCACTCCAGGGAAGAGTAGAAATAATCGAACCGACCCCGAGAATAATACGACCTCGATATTCCACACCGGAATATCCTGTACTACACGCGATATGTGCGATTGCCTCCTTTCATTAAAACTCGATCTAAACCGTTTTATATCCAAATAAATAAATCCGTACGCCCCGTTTTCTAAATAAAAACTACATCCACCTTTTTCATTAAATAAACTGCCCGGGGCGCCGCGGGAATACTCAGCAATTTTTGGAGTTTTAACTGCATCAAGTTTTCGGACCCGATGCAAAAATATCAATCAAATGGCTAGTGAATAACTCTTTATTCGCATCCATCATATGGTGCATGCCAACCCCCATGCCTCTGGGCACTCAACCTTTGAGGTCACCCAGTTAAGCTAGACCTGATGTTGACATTGGGATATCACAATTATCCACTCGCACCCTCACCAAGATAGATTAATGAACCTTGCTTTGGCAAGCCCACACTTCATCGATCGAGGCAGGAAGAGTTTCATCCATCGAAAGGCATCAGAATACTTAATATATCTTAAGGGATTTTAAATAGTTCATTAACTCTTTAATCATGGTTAACACATAACCAACGTGCACATCAAGCATAATAAAATACAACAAGCGTAATCCAAATGCATCCCAGATGTGCACAAGAATTATCAACACTTGATGAACTGGGCTAAGTCTGAACATCTAGAACATGTCCAAATCTTCAGACCTACACACACGGGACATGAGCAACACCAACTCCACTTACACAGTAGACAAACACGTCACTTTATGTGAGATTCAAAATCTAACATATAATTAGTTTCACAAACCAACACAGTGACGATTAGTGTTAAGGAGTAAACTCAAAGAAATCACATGAGTTCTTGGAAAAATCCAAAACTAGAGTTGGCAATTTGGAACACTTCAAAATCACCAAATCTATACGCCATAGATTCAGCAACTTCTGAAACAATGAATATTGCCAGCAACCTCCCTCTGATACCACTGTTGGGTTTTTTAGGGATGACACAACACTTGTGCACGCAGCGAAAAAAGAACAAGAAAAACCTAAACAAGTTCGGATCTAGCAATATTCATGAATCAAGAAGTAAAGCATGCTGTAATAAAAACTAACTTTAAGGGATTGAGTCAGAACTCAACCTAGATGCTATAGAAAAATTAAGTCGTCCACACAGTGGCTAGAGTCTTGAGCGCAGAAAGTATACCTGCGTCTCTACAGTAATCCACACGATCGGGAGAACCCACAGTAACTTGTCGCACAAGGGCTCGGTTGGGAGAGGACTCTCAGCGTCTCCACAGACTGCTAGATCTGTTGTTGGAGAGGCGGCGATGACACTCACCGGGATCGGGTTCGGAATCGGAGACAGGATTGGCGGAACACTTCTGTCGGGTTTCTAGGTTTTCTTCTTATCACACAGTATCGACTCGTGTGCAGAAAGAAAAGAACCGTCCAAGGAAAACCCTAAAACATCCTATTTATATCCCAGGAGATAGATCCAGTAAGTCAACATTTGACTCAGCATGGGCATCGGTCGAACTCAGCTTGACGAACAATTCGTCGAACTCAGCTCGACGAAATCTGCGCCAAAGGACAAATCGTCGAACTGGATTCGTCGAACGACATTGAGTGAATACAATATACTCAACGCCTAAGAGCCAAATTCTCCAGGTAAACCCTTTACTCTACGAAGGCGTTGAGTGGACTCGACGCACTCAACGCTTAAGTGCGACAGTCAACGCACTCAACGCCAACATTTACAGAGTTAACACTTAACCCGCGAAAGCATTGACTGGACACAATGCTCTCAACGCTTTCAGCCCGATTGCGTTGAGTGAGCTAAACACACTCAACATCTTATGCCTTAGAATATTTCAACCTCCATGGCGTTGAATGAGCTAAGCACACTCAATGCCTTTAGCCCCATGGTGTTGAGTGAGCTAAGCACACTCAACGCCAACAGTCCCATGGCGTTGAGTGAGCTAAACACACTCAATGCTAAATGCCTTAGAATATTTTCAGCCCCTTTTCAATATCCTTAAACTCATCATATGAGCAAAATAGTACAGATCCAATCTCCCAATTTCTCCACAATCTTATGTGCGACCCTGATAGGCTCATACTGAGTTGGCAGTGAGGCTACATTCTTGAACACTTCCAGATCTGTGGCCTTCAAGACTGAAGCCACTAGGAAGTATGGAAGCAAGTCTCCATCTCCACCACAAACAATTGCTGATACTGCTTCAGAAAATTCAGAGAACCAGAACTCAGACAGCAGTGAAAGTGATGAGGATTTTGCTGCCTTTACAAGGCAGTTTCAAAAGTTTCTGAAAAAGAAGCAGTGGAGGTCTAAGCCTTCCACTTCACAGTCTAAAGATGACTACTATCAGAAAATGAAGTCATCAAGGAATGACAGAAGAAGGTCCAAGCCAAGCAAAGTTACATCCTCAAAGATTGTGTGTTATTGTTGTAATATGCCTGGACATGTAGTGGCTGAATGTCCAGATAAAAGAAATGAGACTGCAGATAAGAAGAAGACTCAGGTTAAGGGCAAAAAGGAAAAGTCTTTTGTTGCTAAGAAATACAAAAGTTTGACTGATCAGTCATCTTCAGAAATAGATTCAGAAGCTGAAGCCTATATTGGATTGTTTGCTGAAGAGGAGGAAGATGAGTTCATGTAGTTAATGAATTCAATTTATGAGCATGAGGACAATCAGTGCAAAGGGCTGATGGCTTCACCTGAAGGAGACAAAATCCAGGATCAGCCTGGACCAAGTAAGGTACAGAATTGTTCTTCTAGTTCAATTTCTTGTACTGAGTCAGAATCAGATACATCTGCATCAAGTGATGTGGGTGGGTCTGAATCTGAAGGTGATATTCATCAGTTAATTGATGAATATAGGGACTTGTTGCAGGCCTTGAAGAAAAGCAAAACCTTGGCCAAAACTCAGGCAAAGGAGATTGCTAGTCTTAAATTGGCTGCTGCAGATTCAGACAAGTTATTTGATCAGAAACTGAATGAAATAGCTAGGCTGAAGAACATTACAGTTATTCAGATGAGTACTATTACATTTAAGAATGATCAAATTAGAAATCTGGAGGCAAGACTTCAGAAGGAGAGAGATATTGTTGCAAGTTTTTCTAAACCAAAATCAGTTTTACCTTTGATAGATGAGTTTGTACCTCAAAAGGGTAAGACTGGATTGGGGTTTACAAAACCTGCCTGGACTGCTAAGTCCAAATCTAAGGGCAAAGCCCCAGCACTAAACAAGAAGGCTGCAGTAGAAAATCCAGCCAGGGTTGTACCTAAACAAAGGTACAACAGGTTTGAGTGCTGGTGTTGTGGCAAGATAAGCCACTTTGCCATAGACTGTTGGCACAATTCAAGTGTCAAGGAGAGTAGCAAATTGCCTGCTAGAAGAGCTACAGGTAGTTTTGTTAAAAGTCAGACTAACTTACACCAAGGACACAAGAATTATTTGGGTTCTAAGGTTAAGTAATCTGTTTTGCAGGTGAGTCCAAGTGGTCATGCCCCTATATGATACTTGGACAGTGGATGTTCCAGGCACATGACTGGAACTAGGGGTTGCTGAAGGATTATACATCTATCAAAGATCGGCCTAAGGTTACCTTTGGTGGTTCAGAAAAAAGAATCATCAAAGGATTTGGTAACATTTCTAGTAACCAAATTATAATTACTCAAGTGGCTTATGTAAAGGGTTTGAAACATAACCTCATTAGCATAAGTTAGCTGAGTGATTTAGGATATGACATCTCATTTGTTAAGGATGGTTGTCATATCAAAAGGTCATGTGATCAACAGATCATTCTGATAGGATATAGGAAGAGAAATGTCTTTTGTCTAGACTTTATGTGTGAGAACAATGTTTCTCCTATTTGTATTGTAGCTGATGAGAAAGTCTCACGTTGTGTTAAATGGTATAAAAGGCTGGCTCATCTTAACTATAAGACAATTGGTCAACTCTTTAGCAAAGAGTTAGTGAGGAATGGTCCTCAAGTTAAGTGTATAAAGGATGGGATATGCTCAGCTTGTCAAAAGGGCAAGCAGACCAAATCCACCTTTCATAGCCTCGAGAACAAGGATTCTGTTAGGTGTCTATACCTTTTGCATATAAATATTTTTGGTCTTATGCCAGTTCACAGCCTTGGTAGGAAGGTCTACACATTTGTGGTAGTTGATGACTACTCAAGGTATTCCTGGGTGTTCTTCCTAAGGCAAAAATCTGAAACTCCAAGTATCTTGTATAGTTTTGTTAAACAAATTCAGAATGAATTGGGCAGTACAGTGGTCAAAATCAGAAGTGACCATGGTACTGAATTTCAGTCTGAAAGTATGACAAAACTGTGTGAAGAATTTGGAATTTTTCAGGAATTTTCCTCACCAAGAACACCTCAGCAAAATGATATTGCTGAGGGGAAAAATAGAACCTTGATAGAGGCTGGTAGAACCATTTTGAGTGACACTTCTCTCCCAGAATATTTCTGGGCTGAGGCAGTAAATACTGCTTGTCATGTGATCAATAGGGCCACTATCACCAAGAGTCACAAGAAGACCCCCTATGAGATTGTGAAGGGCAGAAAACCAAATCTATCCTATTTCAGGATCTTTGGTTGCAAGTGTTATATACTTAACAATGGTAAGTCTTATCTAACCAAGTTTGCTGCCAAATCCCAAGAGGGAATCTTTGTTGGGTACAGCAACAACAGTAAGGCTTATAGGGTCTACAACTTGATTACTCAGGTTGTAGAAGAGTCAGTACATGTAGTTTTTGATGAAGCAAGGCTCATTAACAATGAATTGCCAAGTAGTGTTTGCAGCTCCACAGGTGTAACTGAAAGAATGGACAAGCTTAACTTAACAGAAGGTTCTACTGCAAGTCAGCAAGTAG
Source organism: Platanthera guangdongensis (assembly GCA_039583875.1). Lineage (NCBI taxonomy): Eukaryota > Viridiplantae > Streptophyta > Magnoliopsida > Asparagales > Orchidaceae > Platanthera > Platanthera guangdongensis. The sequence goes on from CM077158.1 coordinate 81,923,582, forward strand.
AAGATGGTGGCTGCTGTCCAGGTAGAGTACAAGATACTCCTGATACTGAAGAAGACCAAGAGGTGCAGCTGAATGAAGAAGCTGAAGGTGTACAACCTGAAGACAGGCTGCCTCCAGTAAATAGGCACTTAAAGGATCATCAGCCAATCAAATAATTGGAGATCCCAGACAAGGAGTGCAAACAAGGAACAGGAATCTAAGTACAATTCTTTACTTAAGTTTCCTATCCCAAGTTGAGCCAAAGAAGTTTGAAGAAGCAATCCTAGACCCTCATTGGATTGAGGCCATGCAAGAGGAACTGAACCAGTTCAAAAGATGCAAAGTCTGGGAGCTAGTTCCTAAACTCAAGGACCACAACATTATTGGAACTAAGTTGATCTTTAGGAATAAGTTGGATGAGAATGGAATCATCATAAAGAATAAAGCTAGACTTGTTGCAAAGGGATATAGGCAGGAAGAAGGTTTTGATTTTGATGAAACCTTTGCTCCAGTAGCTAGACTGGAGGCAATAAGGATGTTCCTTGCCTATGCAACATATCAAGGATTTAAGGTATATCAAATGGATGTTAAGTCAGCTTTTCTGAATGGAAATCTGAAGGAAGAAGTCTATGTAGAGCAACCATCAGGTTTTGTAGATTCTCTTAAACCTAACTATGTATATAGACTTAGAAAGGCTTTGTATGGGTTAAAACAAGCCCCTAGGGCTTGGTATGAAACCCTGTCTAGTTTCCTCATTGAGAATAAATTCTCAAGGGGGAAAATAGACAAGACTCTATTTCTTAGGGAATCCAGAGACAAGATTATCTTAGTCCAAATATATATAGATGACATAATATTTGAGTCTACAGAAAATAGTCTTTGCAGAAAGTTTGCAAAACTTATGCAAGGACAATTTGAAATGAGCAGTATGGGGTAACTTAAGTTCTTCTTGGGTCTCCAAGTTAGACAGACTGTAGATGGATTATCTATATGCCAGTCTAAGTTCACCCTAGAGTTGATAAAGAAGTATGGTATGGAATCATCCACTACCATGAAAACTCCTATGGGGTCAAGTATGTCTCTAAGCAAAGATGATGCAGGGAAACCTGTAGATGAGACTTTGTATAGAGGGATAGTTGGCTCCCTACTATATTTGACTGCTAGTAGACCAGATATCATGTATGCTACATGTGTCTGTGCTAGGTACCAAGCTTGCCCTAAAGAATCTCATTTGACAGCAGTCAAAAGAATTTTGAGATATCTTAATGGCACACCTTATCTAGGCCTTTGGTACCCTAGGAATGGAGATTTTGTACTGACAGGTTATTCAGATGCAGATTTTGTAGGCTGCAAGGAAGATAGGAAGAGTACAACAGGAACCTGTCAATTTTTAGGTGGAAAGCTGGTGTCATGGAGTAGCAAGAAGCAAACCAGTGTGGCTATCTCCATAGCTGAGTCAGAGTATGTGGCTGTAGGAAGTTGCTGTGCTCAACTTCTATGGATTCAACACCAGCTTGAAGATTATGGTATTCAAGTAAGTAGAACACCTTTATTTTGTGATTCTACTAGTGTCATTTCTATTGCAAATAATCCTGTCTCACATAGTAGGACTAAGCACATAGAAATAAAATACCATTTTCTAAAAGAACATGTGGAATATGTTAAGACAGATAAGCAGTTAGCTGATATGTTTACTAAGCCCTTAGATGAAACCAAATTCAATAAGTTTAAAATTGAATTAGCAATGATAAACTTAGAATAGTTTACAAAAATTGGCTAAGTAAAATAGTGTCGACACTCAGAGTTGTCTGTGTCGACACATAGAAGTGGTGTCGACATTTCAGAGAAATGGTGTCGATACATCTAGACAGTAAGTGTCGACACTTCAGAGAATTAGTGTCAACACATGCAGTGTAGGTGTCGACACATCCAAGGTGGTGTCGACACTTAGGATTTACACAGAATTAGTCTAGTTGAGTCTCGACTAAGTGTCGAGTTGAGATATATAAGTATCGACACATATATTCTGTCGACTATGTTTGTGTCGACACATAGTTATCGAGACATTAGAAGTCAGTGTCGACACTTATCAACAGTGTCGACACATTTCAAGTAATTTGACGCGCCTTTTCACTTTCAATTTTAGATAGGTATAAATAGGTTTTCACCATTGTTTGTCGATACGCTCACCATAGTTTCGAGACCAAACTTGTGTGTCGACATCTCTCTTCTCTAAATTCAAAATTTCTTCAAACCCTAATGGCGCCCAAGCTAGAAGAGAACATTAATGAAGGATATGAGCTCGTGCGACACGCCTTTGATGACGCGGAACCAGAAATCCAAGGTGCGATAACTCTAATTACAGAGACTGGCTTAGAGTATCTTGTATCAGAACCAATCAAGATCTAGAAGAAGGAGGTCCTTGAAATCTTGAGTGCAGTTACTCTTGATGAATCTGGACTCAAGATTAAGTCCAAAGTTCATGGGACAAAAGTCAAGATTACCCTGAATAGTCTAAGAAAAGTTCTACATCTCCCTAGAACTAAAGAAGATGAAGATGTCTCTACTTCAAAGACAAGGGAGGCACTGACATGGTGTGGACTTGATTCAAGCCTGAAAATAGGATCAGTTTTCAACAGGAAAGGCATGAACATGCAGGGCAAGTTTTTATCTGAGATAGTTGGCAAGGTAATACTGAGCAAGCCTGGTGGGCATGATAGGATATCAGCTCACATGTTCATTTTGATGACAAGGATAATTTTCAAACTTAATACTGATTGGTCTGCAGTCATGTTTGATAAGATAAAAGAGCGCCTGAAGAAACCCAATTTGCGTAGAATTCTGAGTTTATACTTAGCTGGAAGTATTCCTGAAGTAATGAACCAAGCTGCAGGTTCAAAGATAAACCACATGAGAAGAATGGATCTTAGAATTTTCTCAAGATGGTATAGAGTGTTAACAAAGGAAATGCCAACTCCGGAAAAGGTAACACCTCAGAAGAAGAAGAAGAAGACAGCCATTGTGGCACAAGAATCCTCAAGTAGCTCAGAGGAGCAAGTGGTTTTCAGTTCTAATGAGGATGAAGCTGATAAGGATGCAGATGACAATGCTGGACAGTCACTAGCAAGACAAGAAGATGCCCAGAGGCAGGGGGAGCTTCTATCAGCTAGCCCTATTCACCTGGAATCACTCCAAGGGGAGCCTCTACATGGGGATGAGCCAACTCAATTAGATAGTGAAAGGGCTACCCAAACCATTCTAGAGGTAATCACTGAAGTTAATCAATTAAATTTCACTATTGAGGATGAAGTTTTGACTGAATCATTACTTAATGTTGATCAACATACACAGTTAGATAGTCAACCACCAGATGTTGTCATGGAGGACACATCTATTGCTGACAAAGTAGAATCAGTTGCTCCAGAGATCAGAGATTCACCAGTCCATCCTCAATATGAGTTTACCCTAGAAGAACTGTTCCCTGACCATCTACAGACTAATTTTGAGAGAGAGAAAGTTGCTGCTGAGGGGGAGAAGGACAATCTTGAGGGGGAGCAAATAGAGGAGACTGCTACAAAAGAGACTGAGGCGCAAAGAAATGCTGAAGAGCTACCAAGGACTGAGAAGGATTTACATCCTAGTCCTAAGGATAAAGTAGATATTGCTAGTACTTCTGCTTCAGAGGATGAAGAGGCTGCTATAGCCAAGAAAAGAAAGTTCCAGGTTTTCAAGAGAAGAAGCCAGAACTACAAGAAAGTACTGCAGACAATTGCTCCACATCCTGCCTCAACTACTGATTATAGTTTTCTGTTGGTGGCTCTGCAAATCAAGATGGATGAGCAAAGATAAGCTTTAGAAAAATATATGGATGAAGGACATAAATCCCTTCAATTTGATCTAGCTCAAGACATCAAATCTATCAGATTTGAAGTGAATCAAAACAAGAAGAAAATGACTGATTGCTTTCACAAGGGAGGCAATGCAGTAGTCTATCTGGCTACTCATCAAGAGAATCTGCAGAAACAAATTGATGACTTGGCAGTCAAACAAGGATATGTCCTGGAAAATCAGCTTAGAATGAATGATAATCTAACTGCTTCTCATAATACCATAGTCACTGAAATGAAAAATATAGCTACTGCACAGACTGCTGTAAGTACTACTGCCAAAGAATCCTTTGATAAGCAAATACAAGAGAGCCTCACTACTGTTAAAACTGCCATTGAAGATTCTCAGAAGGCAATTACTGAAAAGCTTCAAAGATTAAAACCTTTTTATAAAGATGGAGTTAACTATTTGAATGCTCAAATCAGATTCCAAAAGGATGATCTTAGAGATCGTATAGAAAGAGAAGTCATAAAGGGGGGAAAGGGTATTAGTCAAGGCAGGCTCTGATCATGCAAAATGGATTTCAAACTCCATCAGAGCTACCCTTGGATATCCACCTTGTGTGATGATGATAATGTGGCAGAGTCTGGAATTAATCCTGCATATTTTGGAGGAGAGCAAGCTGAAGTAGCTCAAGTGATATATCCTCCTGCAGATTTTGACCTGATACATCAGGAGGTACAGTCTATGTATAGTCCTCCTGAGGGTAATCAAAATGTTATTCTTGAGAAATTAGTCCAGCCTGTGCCAGAGGCAATCTTAAAAGAGCAAGAGGCATTACTAAAAGAACAAGAGACCCAATTATCTAAGAAGAGGTTCAGAGAACAAGCTGAATTAAGGCCAGATTTTGAACAATGGAGCCCAACTTCTAGAAATATTATTCTGACTGCTTGGAAGGCTGCTAAGGATAATTTCATAGAAAGGGGCAAATGGTATTCTGACCAGGAATGGAAGAAACATGAGGCTAGTCAAGAGGCCATAGTACAATATAAAAGAAAGGCTAAATTAGGGAAGCTACCTCCTACTGCACAGGAGCCTAGCAAGTATTTCCCTAAGCCTTATCACTATTTTGAGAGACAGAAGATTAGAGCTGAAGAACAGAAAAAGAAAGACCTTAAGGGGAAGAAGGCTGCTGATGACAATGAAGCTCCTGTTCAAGCAAAGATTCAATCTGGAAAGGGCATTGTTATCAAGGAGCCAGAGCAGCCATAGGATAGAATTTTTCTTAAGTTTACAATCCTGTAATCTGTTGCATTAAACTCCATGTAAACTTCTGATTAATAAAACTTTTTTTTTGAAGTTGTAAGAACAATGTTATATGTTCAATCTATTACATTATTGTTCTGAGATAATTGTTTATACATGTTCTGTTTATACATGTTTAGTTCTTACCCTGTCATATAATACTGTTATACATCATATTGAGTATTTATTATGAATGGTGTATATCATTGACTAAGGGTTATGACTTCTCCAAATAGGGGGAGATTGTTGGGTACATTGGAATATATGTACCTGATTTGAAGAAGCCTCACCCTACTCAATGATATACATCAAGGTGTATTTGATGTGCTTTGAGTTTATGTGTGCAGGTTAAGTAATTGCAGGAAAAGCATGAAAATTTCTAAGTCCATGTGTCGACACCTAGAGGTGAAGTGTCGACACTTATGAAGGCTTGTGTCGACACCTAGAGAAGCTGTGTCGACACTTGGAGTAATTGTGTCGACACCAGGAAGGCAGAGTTGGCACCAGAAGAAAAGTGTCGACACATACAGGCAGTGTCGACACACAGTGAAGAATTGTCTACATAATCAGTGTCGACACTTAGAAGCAGTGTCGACAGCCAGAGAAACTTTGTCGACATCAAAAGTGTCGACACCAAGAGGCTGTGTCGACACTCAGCAAACTTCAACAAAGTTAAAGTACATGTGTTGACACAAAGGAGATGTGTCGACACTCAGCAAGTTTTCAACACATGAAGCCATGTGTCGACACAGAGGAGATGTGTCGACACTCAGCAAGTTTCAACACAAGAAGATGTGTCGACACAAAGGCGTTGTGTAAACACACATCAGAAATCAACTAAGTATTGAAGATTAAGTATTTGTGTCGACAAACTCAACCAGTGTCGACACATTCAACAGAAGGCTTGTGTCGACACACAGAATCAGTGTCGACACATTCTGAAGAAGCAGTGTCGAGAAGCTGTTACAACAACACAAGGAGTTGTGTCGACACCATGAAGGCTAGTGTCGAAACTTAGTCTACTTGTGTCGACACTTAGTCTATTTGTGTCGACACACAAAGACTATCTGTCTCGACACTTTCAGACAGTGATAGAGATTTCAAGAAGTGACTGGATGACTTGACAGCTGCCATTTCAACCGGTCAACTGCAACTATCAGAGCCATCAGAAAGTTATTAGAAACCGGATCAGCCGGTTACCTTGGAGGAAGACTATTTAAAGACCTTTCTCCTTCGACTGATATAAAGAAGTAATCAATTGAAATCACAACACAAAAAAAGAAGAAGACCTTCAAAAGAAGATCTAAGAAGTTGGAGAGAGAGAGCTCCTTCTAAGAAGAACAGCTGTTGAACCAGGCTGTTAAGTAAGATTGAGATCTGATTCACAAGATAACAGTTGATTGAAGAACATCTGCACATGAGATTCAACCCTACTGTGTTCTAATTCAAGAAGCTTTGAAGACAGCCAAGGGTGGTTAATCTCTGCCTAGTTCTTCCAAGAACTCATCAAGAAGCCAGTCAATTCATCTCTCTCTTTTTGAATTGTGGTTATTTACTTTATAAACTTTATTTTCTGTAGGATCCCAAGGGATCTGAGCTGTAAGCCTATTTTATAAAGGCTGAGTGTAGGAGATTCTATTCTCTGAGTATAGGCCTTGATTGAAGGCTGAGGTAGGGCTGTTTTGCCTGAGTGTAGGTCTTGGTAAAGACTGAGTGGTAGGGCTTTGTGCCTGAGTTGTAGGAGTGGGGTCACTCTGAGTTGTAGGAACCTGTTTTGGGTTCTGAGTTGTAAGATCTGAGGATCTGAGGAGAAGTGGAGAAGTTAGGCCGAATCTAGTATACTACTAGATAGGCGAAGGGGGAAAGTGGATGTACCCAAACCTTGGGGAACCACTATAAAAATCTGTGTGTACTCTGTGTGTGATTAATTATGTGATTGTTGTATTATCTGTGCTGAATTACTGTAGAGAATTGCAAATACAGGTCTTATTATTCAGTATTTCTTCCTGGAATTTTAAAAAGATTAAGTTCACCTATTCACCCCCCCTCAAGGTGATTAGACACTATTTCTTTCAATTACAGTCGGCCTTGGAAAGAATCAGCAATCAATGACTTTCCTAACTGTCCCATGGAAAAAACGGCATGTAATCATCCATAGTCAATGCACGTTCTAACGGTAACATTCCGAGAAGATCTGGCATTAAATGTTCAGGAATCAGCGCCAAGAAATGGGACGGGAACCTTGAAGAAAACCTAATCTGGATTCGTCAAACGAAGAACACATTTCGTCGAGCTGAACTTGTGTTCGTCGAGCTGAGCTTGAGTTCGTCGAGCTGAGCTTGAGAGAGTTCGTCGACCAACAATCTTCATTCACCTGATAGACAATCTTCATTCGTTGAGCTGAGAATCAAATTCGTTGAGCTTAGAAAAGTTCTGGACTTAGACAAAATATCCTACATCTGCTGAAATGCTGTGTTGACAAAAGTTGGTGTCGACAGATTGATCTAGGTGTCGACACAAGTCCTCTGGTGTCGACATAAGCTGGTGTCGACTGAAATCCTGGTGTCGACACAAATCGTCTAGTGTTGACACAAACCCTAAGTGTCTACACAGATTCTCTGAGTCTAGAAATCATCGAGTAGAGAATAACATTAGTCGACCTGATAAGTTGTGAACTTGAGGTCCAAGTTCGTCGAGCTCAGAATATAATTCGTCGACCAAAGCATGAAGCTGGACTTAGAAAAATTTGAAGTTCTCCTGACTTTGGCTTGATGTAGAAACTGAGTTTTCATCGAACAGAGAACATAGATCGTCGAGCTCAGCACTAAGAATTATCTCACGATCGTCGAGCGCAGATCTCCTTTCGTCAAGCTGAGTTCGACGAACGTCGAACTCACTTTACTTAGTCTTGAAAATTTGTGAGCCTGGAGTCTCTGAGGGTCTTGTTGAAAGCTGGTCCATCTGGAGTTGAGCCTAAGGACTTAACCTAGACTTAGGACACACATTGAACCTGGCTATACATGATGGGTCACATCCTAAGTCAGTGAACCTAGCCAAAATCACCTAGGGATCCAACAGTTTGCTTAGGGTTTACGACGCGTAGGACCACATATCGATGTGTGGGCCCTATTTCCGTAGTCCATACGCTAGCTAGCCGAGAGGCCATGCGTATAGACCGATCACCCCTTGGTGAAGAGAGATTCGCACTAACCCTCGAGAGAGGAGGTGCGCCAACTCTACCAGATTGGGTTCCCCACCCAATAGCGGGGTTCTTAGCGTAATGTGGACGTTAAGAGGAATTGTTCGTCGGACGAGAGCCCGGTCGAATAGTCTTAGCATTCAGGTGAGCAATAGCCCTATAGCTAGGTGAGCTCATTTTAGTGGAACCTCCATGACCAAGTCTCTGCCTTAATTAATTTGAAATTTAGGATCTCTTTTTATTAAAAGTTTATTTTAGTTCAAATTTTATTCGATTCCGTCGCGCTAAGCTTTTCATCGGCTCCACCTTTATTGCTTTCCATTTTATGCTTTCATTTTCTGTCTTTTTGCTTTTATATATATAAAAAAATACCCGACAAGTAATTATCGGTAAAATAATAGTGCCCTCCAGGGAAGAGTAGAAATAATCGAACCGACCCCGAGAATAATACGACCTCGATATTCCACACCGGAATATCCGGTACTACACGCGATATGTGCGCTTTCCTCCTTTCATTAAAACTCGATCTAAACCGTTTTATATCCAAATAAATAAATCTGCGTGCCCCGTTTTCTAAATAAAAACTACATCCGCCTTTTTCATTAAATAAACTGCCTGGGGCGCCGCAGGAATACTCATCAATTTTTGGAGTTTTAACCGCATCAAGTTTTCGGACCCGATGCGAAATATCAATCAAATGGCTAGTGAATAACTCTTTATTCCCATCCATCATATGGTGCATGCCAACCCCATGCCTTTGGGCACTCAACCTTTGAGGTCACCCAGTTAAGCTAGACCGTATGTTGACAGTGGGATATCATAATTATCCGCTCGCACCCTCACCAAGATAGATTAATGAACCTTGCTTTGGCAAGCCCACACTTCATCGATCGAGGCAGGAAGAGTTTCATCCATCGAAAGGCATCAGAATACTTAATATATCTTAATGTATTTTAAATAGTTCATTAACTCTTTAATCATGGTTAACACATAACCAACGTGCACATCAAGCATAATAAAATACAACAAGCGTAATCCAAATGCATCCCAGATGTGCACAAGAATTATCAACACTTGATGAACTGGGCTAAGTCTGAACATCTAGAACATGTCCAAATCTTCAGACCTACACACACGGACATGAGCAACACAAACTCCACTTACACAGTAGACAAACACGTCACTTTATGTGAGATTCAAAATCTAACATATACTTAGTTTCACAAACCAACACAGTGACGATTAGTCTTAAGGAGTAAACTCAAAGAAATCACATGAGTTCTTGGAAAGATCCAAAACTAGAGTTGGCCATTTGGAACACTTCAAAATCACCAAATCTATACGCCATGGATTCAACAACTTCTGAAACAATGAATATTGCCAGCAACCTCCCTCTGATACCACTGTTGGGTTTTTTAGGGATGGCACAACACTTGTGCACGCAGCGAAAAAAGAACAAGAAAAACCTAAACAAGTTCGGATCTAGCAATATTCATGAATCAAGAAGTAAAGCATGTTGTAATAAAAACTAACTTTAAGGGATTGAGTCAGAACTCAACCTAGATGCTCCAGAAAAATCAAGTCGTCCACATAGTGGCTAGAGTCTTGAGCGCAGAAAGTATACCCGCATCTCTACAGTAATCCACACGATCGGGAGAACCCACAGTAACTTGTCATACAAGGGCTCGGTCGGGAGAGGACTCTCAGCGTATCCACAGACTGCTAGATCTGTTGTTGGAGAGGCGGCGATAACACTCACCGGGATAGGGATCGGAATCAGAGACAGGATTGGCGGAACACTTCCGTCGGGTTTCTAGGTTTTCTTCTTATCACACAGTATCGGCTCGTGTGTAGAAAGAAAAGAACCGTCCAAGGAAAACCCTAAAACATCCTATTTATATCCCAGGAGATAGATCTAGTAAGTCAACATTTGACTCAGCATGGGCATCGATCGAACTCAACTTGACGAACAATTCGTCGAACTCAGCTCGACGAAATCTGCTCCAAAGGACAAATCGTCGAACTGGATTCGTCGAACGACATTGAGTGAATACAATATACTCAATGCCTAAGAGCCAAATTCGCCAGGTAAACCCTTTACTCTACGAAGGCGTTGAGTGGACTCGACGCACTCAACGCTTAAGTGCGACAGTCAACGCACTCAATGCCAACATTCACAGAGTTAACACTTAACCCGCAAAAGCATTTACTGGACACAATGCTCTCAACGCTTTGAGCCCGATTGCGTTGAGTGAGCTAAACACACTCAACGTCTTATGCCTTAGAATATTTCAACCTCCATGGCATTGAATGAGCTAAGAACACTCAACGCCTTTAGCCCCATGGCATTGAGTGAGCTAAGCACAATAAACGCCAACAGTCCCATGGCGTTGAGTGAGCTAAACACACTCAACGCTAAATGCCTTAGAATATTTTCAGCCCCTTTTCAGTATCCTTAAACTCATCATATGAGCAAAATAGTACAGATCCAATCTTCCAATTTCTCCACAATCTTATGTGCGACCCTGATAGGCTCATACTGAGTTGGCAGTGAGGCTACATGCTTGAACACTTCCAGATCACTATGGTTGCACCAATAGTCTTGATTCCAGCAAAACAAGTCACGCCCGGGTTACATACCCGTACTTTAGCTGTTACGCCTGTGACCTCACCTGTGACCAGGCTAAAAGTCTAGTTGTCACGCCCCGTCGAAGCCAATCTGCCATACCTTGCAGACATACCCAAAAGATACGCATGTGGCCTAGATGTCACACCCGTGTACTTTTCCAACTAAATTTAGAAGCTGCCGGAATATCTATCCACGGACAAGCTTATCTGCCACGTCAGCAGCATGCCCAGGGAACACGCCCTAGGGGGGCGTGTACTTCAAAATTTTCAGTTATAAATAGATGTCTCTGGCTGAGGTTTAGAAGAGAACTGGTAGAGTTCCACATAGTTGTATATAGTAGTTAGAAGTAGTTTTTGAGTGATATTTTACTAACTTTAGTTTGGATTCCTAGCGTGTAACACTTTTTTAAAGTAATAAAATTTCTGTTTTCAAGTAATTCTTCAACTCGTTTTGTTTTAACTTAGTTTCCATTTTCGTTGAGACAGGGTGTGTGCGTATTTACTTTCTTTTCTGCAATTCTTTTACTACCACCCATAAAAATGTTTTAAGTTGTCTTACCTAAATCACTAGAGGGGATGAATAGGTGAGTTGTGTGTCTTTTGCGGAATAAAAAATTTGACAATCTATGCATAGAGAATCAACCAAGCAATCACAGAGGACACAAAGATTTATAGTGGTTCCCCAACCTTGGGTACATCCACTTTACACTCAACGATCTAGCAAAGCACTAGACTTGGCTACTCCACTAATCTCGGATTGAAAGCAATCCTACACCTTGGAACAACGTTCCTACAACTCGATCCAAAAACTGGATCTACACTCGGAAGATAAAACTTCCTACAAGAACTCAGAGAAAATAACTCCTACAACTCGGAGAAAGATCTCCTACAAGAATAAAATGAAATAGCAAATACAAACAGTGATTTAATCTCAGATCTGAAATGCTCTGTCTGTTCTTCTTTCTTTGAACTTTGCGGCTTTATCAGAATTGTTGAAGAAGAATCAGTAATCTCTAGATCTGAAATTCTCTGGGCTCACACGATCAAGTAGAAGATCTATCGTTGAAAAGAATCTTGATCTGTGAATCTTCTTTTATGAATCAATCTGAATCGAAAGCGCTTAGGCGATGAAGAAGAAGATCTGCGGCTCTCGATTTGGAAAGAAAAATCAGATTTAGAAAACATAGAATTTTCTTCTTGCGGCTGCTGAAATTCTTCTTAAAATCTTCTTCTTAGGGTTGGTCGAAAATGACAAGACCTTATATAGGATTACCCTAACGGTCATAATCGTCATTAATGACATCCACGTAGACCAATCATGCGTTAATGATGTTTGAAATAACCGTCTGTCTGGACTTAGCAATTTTTAGAAAATCAGAATGGGTGTTCTCGAGAAGAAGTATAGTACTCGAGAACAAAAGAATTCTGTTACTCGAGAACAATATAAAAGTTCTCGAGAAGAAGACTTAGAGAAAAATGATGTGGAGGAAGAAAACAACATTCTTGGAAGAAAGCAAAGTACTCGAGAAATATAGTTGATTGTTCTCGAGAAGAAAATATTATATACTCGAGAACCAAAGACTGTCTCGAGAAATATACTTAGAAAAATATGTGAAGGTGGAAATCTGCAGTGTCGAGAATGAAAAGTACTCGAGAAAAATGACGTATTGTTCTCGAGAAGAAATATTTTGTTACTCGAGAACAATTAATCATCTAGAGAACAAATAACTAGCTCTCAAGAAAAGTACTTTGGTTCTCGACAAACACCTTCTGCATCCCGAGAACAAAAGATAGTCTTCTCGAGAATAATTTCATTCTTCTCGAAAAAAAGACTTAGAAAAATATTTGACTGGAACAGAAACATCCCAAGATGAAATGTCATATATTACTCGAGAACAAAAGCCCTTCTCGAGAACAACAAGAAGCTTTCTCCAGAACAACTTCTGTTACTCGAAATGAAGACAAGTCTTTCTCGAGAAATTTCATAAGTTCTTCTCGAGTACAAATATAGTACTCGAGAAAAAGACTTAGACTTTTTCAGTAAAACTTAAAATCTTCATTCTTCATAAAAAACAGCATCCATCTTTTCTCTTGCCCTTAGTGCTTGAAAAGGAAGTGTGTCCTAATAGTGAGGCTGCACATGAGTCAACACCATAGATCACACAATGAGGGTTTACATTATATAGTCCTGTGTTTGGAGAATCATTATAGACTGACATTGGTCTACACTTAACAAAAAGAGCATCAAATACAAACTTAATTCATCTTAGTTTAAGGGTGATTTCATACAAATCTGGGCTATTGTGGATGCAATACCCAACAACTCCCATCCCGGATGAGAGGCGAAGAACTTTTTAGCGCTAGATTAAGATGGTGAGGACGAATATTATTTCTACAATTTTATGTCTTTTAATTTTCCTACTACTACCCCCATCCCAAATAAGAGGCTAAGAACTTTTTAGCCCTTGATTAAGATGGTTTGGACAGATATTATTTCTACATTTTAAAACTGTACTTTTTAAAAAATAGTTTTCATCCTTTTCTACTACCACCCACCTCCCGATGAAAGGCTAAGAACATTTTAGCACTTGATTGAGATGAGCTTTGGGAAGGATATTAATTCTGCAATTTAAAATCCTAATTTCTAAATTAATAAAACATAAGATTTGCCTAAGAATTAAGCTGAGTAGAACAATACAATCGATATGTGGTTTTCATTTATGTAATTTATAACTAGTACCCGAAAGGTTTGTGTCCACAAATTGATCACTCTCAGGTAAAGAGAAACTACGCGTCACTCTCGAAAGAGATGAACGTAAGCCTCCCGAGTTGAACCTTCGAATCGCAGTAGGAGGTCAATAGCGGGGTTCACAACGTAAAGCGTGTATTAAAGTATTTTTGATTAGATATGAAAGTTTAGTCAAAGTACGTAATCATAGGTGGATGTGTCCTCGATAGAGGTGCACTCATATTTCGGGAACCTGCACGGTCAAGTATTTTAATTAATAGAAAAGTAGAGTTTTTTTTTCTTGTTTAATAGTTATTTTCCAAAGTCAAAAATCAAGGGCTCTTTCCTCATCTATTTTCAAAACCCTACATATTATTTTTGTTTTCACTTTTAAAAAAACCACAAACTCTTTTAGATAAAATAATAGTTCCATTCCTTAAAGTAGAGTACTCGACATAGATCCGTGGAAAAATACGATCTTGATATTTAAAAATATTATACTATTACTCGATAGGTATGCTTGCCTTGTTCATAGTATATAAGTAAAAAAGAGATAGAACATACAAATGCGTAATTTACATATCAAATTAGTTTTCAATTTAAAACTATCTCAACATTTTACTTATCAATTCTGTTACTCTTAATATGAATGAGGATGATAGGATACCCCTTATGCTTGGTTATCCGTTTTAGCCGCCACGCATGCTATTTTCAATGTAGGTGAAGGTACTCTTCTCCTCCAGCTAGGTTCTCAAAACATTAGTACTAATGTGACCTTTTACGCCCCATCAAAATTTCCAAAGTCGCTTTCATCATTCGATGATAATTTAAGAGCGGGGTAGTCCACAACACTGTTATGGTCGAGCTTTTTGACCATAACCAAAGTGCTCTTGGGAGGAACCCCAAGCTTATATTCGCTAGTTTCTTTTCTAATCTTAAAAAAATAGAATTTATTTTTACACGCCTCAGTCGCGGGAGTGACTTTATATAGGTCATGGGCATGACCAAAGGGCGTGAATGTCTTTAGTTTCTGTTCAGTATTTAATTTTAGGTAAGATTATTTTCCATCTTTCATCCGTTACATGGGCGTGACCTTCATTGTCCATGAGCGTGTCTTCGGCAAGTTTGTAATGACAACATTTTTAAAAATTTTCACGGCCTCGTGTCACAGGAGTGACCCATAGGCATGTATCCTCAACAGTTAGTTTGACTTCGAAACGCCATATTATTAAACCTACGTCGAAACAGAAGAATTTATGTTACATGCCCTTCAGTCATGGGCATGACTCGAGGGCGTGTCCCATGAAATTTTTCTTTAAATAGAGTTTTCCCTTCTTTTCTTCTCATCACTTCAAAATCTACTATCAGCCCGAGATTCAACTCGTTTCTTCTCCTTTTAAGCCTCTCTTTTTCATCATGCGTCGATCTCGGTCCACTGCCTCTTCGTCCTCAGCGTCGGCTAGCGTGGCTGAGGCCATGCTCTCTTTCCCAAATCTTAATTACCAAAAACTTAGCAACCGCCTGAATGGAAAACCATTTGGTGTATTCCGTGTTCTTGACTGGGGAGTACTTGCAGCCTTTAGAGTTGCTAATATTGTCGAAGGATTTCTCTCCACCCCTGGGTGGAATGCCTTTTTTGCCATCACCGAGCCTAAATTTCTTGAACTTTTAGTAGAATTTCTCTATTCACTTGAACTTCAAGAGACTCACGCAAAAACATACTTAACTTATTGCATGGGTAGTGTTCAGCATGAACTATCGTTACGCCAGTTCAACGTATTGAAGGATTCTTCGATGAAAACTTTGTTCACTCTCCTGCTTATGAGGAGCTTAGCAAAAAAACATGTGTAATTCTTCAACTTCGCTCAGTTTTGGTCAGAAATCAGTTCTGACCCGCTCCCTACAATCCTAAGAAGTCGGAGGGGCTTTTTATCACCTCTCTCGGTCTTCGCATTCTTCACCATATTTTGACTTGTTCACTCACCGGTCGAGGGGATCTCAAGGGAATTGTCACCCAATACGACCTTTCTTTCTATATAGCTTGGTCCATCAGACTCCAATCAATTTAGGTTAGGAGATCGCTCTTCTCTTCCGCTTTCAAGAAGAAAGTTCTCTACTCGATGCAGTTCACGACGGTAATTTTATCACTCGCTTAGCCAAGCGATTGAGGGATTGGGATGCCCTTCTGATTCTTCATTGTGTTCAAACGCCTCTTGCCCTTACCGCTGCAAATATTTAGGCCCTTGGCCGGTCGCATTGTGTTGATGGTGAATTTATGACCGCCCCTCCGGATGATGAAAATGATAGATCTTAGTGGTATTCGTCAACCTCTGCCTACTCCGCCAGCATCGCCACAACAATGACCCCCAACTCCAGGACCATTTACTCATTGGAATGTTTGTTTCAATTTGATTAGCATGCAAGTTGAGGAAATGGAGATTCGACATGGTGCTCGAATCGATGATAGTTTCGATAACTTGGAGCGGAGCCACGAGACTGTTATGGGACACATAGGGCGAGAATTCACCGAGCTCCATGCTTATATTCAGAAGAATGAGAGTGATAGTGATCAAGATTAGGCTAACTTTGATTACTCACATTAGTTTTTCATTTTTGTATTTTTTTAGTTTTTGTTTCAGCATTACTTTGTATCAGTTTTATTATATCATGTACCTGTTCCTAACATTGTACCTGTTTTTTCTTTAATTCAATGAACTATCATGTTATGTTATGTTTCAAATTAAATTTTGCTATCAATTTATTTTGTGTTTAAGCTGTTTTCAGATCGCTTTGGTGCTCCGCTCGCCTCCTCTTCAGGGGAGTTCTCTTACTTCTACTCTTCTCAAACATTAGGGATAATATTTTATTTAAGTATGTGTTGTACTATGAGTATTATGGGAACTTTTTTTCAGGAAAAAATTTAAATAATAATCTTATTAATAACTATTTATATTAAGAAAAAATATATTTTAAGAAATATATATATATTATTAATTTATCATATATATTTATTTATAAAATTTTATCAAAATAAAATTTATCATATTTTTATAATCTTTTTTTGAGAAATCATTATTTTCATTTCTACTCATTTGCAAAATTCTAAGCCAAATTAACTTTCTTCTTAGTGTTTAGATTATTTTCATGTTTTATTAGATTTTCTTGAATTTTGAAGTAAAACTGTTGGTCATGTTATGTTTCTAGTCAAATACACGTGTGAGTAGAATTTTGTGTAGAACTAACTATTCAACATACTTTTAGATTTATCTTTTTATTTGAACATAAATACGGTTTATTCTACTTAAAATTTGAAATTGGTGGAATCCAAAATTGCTTAAATGAATTTGTAAAAGTTGACTTGAGAAATATTAAGCGAGTCCAAAACACGGTTTATTCTTTCTCAATGTCTAAAACTTGCCCAAGCGACTCTCAAGACATTTGCATAAGCTAATTCACTAGCATAAAAAGGCTTTAGGCATTCCTTTTGGCTTGTTTTATCTTCTGTTATTCGTACCCCCAGTATTTAATCTTTGCTTAGCCAATTTTAGCTTATCCTTTCTTTTGTTTTAGCACCGCCATATTAATTTAACCAAGGCATAAAAATTTTCCTATTTGCACACTTTTTCTAAAAAACGGAGCTTGAAAAATTGAGAAATGTGTATTGTTCACAAATAATGGTTACAGTGAAATTTGTTATTATCCATTATGTTTGAAAAAAAGGGAAAAAAAGCACAAATCTTGAAAAAAATTCAAACATGAGCAAAGAATATAAAAAAGTGTATGTGATGTTCAACAATAGTCGAAAGGTTTGAGCTACGCGTTAATCTACTTAAGAGCTCGATTTTGGTTTATTGTGTGCTAGTCATCGTGTTTATCTTTGTTTACCTTACCTTTATCCTAAGCCTAACATTTCAATCTATGTAAGCCCTATTGATTTGCGTTTATGAGTTGTACTAGTGTCATGGTGAGAGTATGAAAGGGCAAGCCTATGACCATCTCCATTGATAGATTTCTTGGGAGGGTATCACAATTTTAGATTTTACGTAATATTGATTGTAGAAAACATACTACTCTCTCTTTAAATTCAATCTTTGGATTTGTCGGCTTTCTTTTTGACAGTATAAATAATAAGTAGAAACATTTTTTAAAAAATTTATAAGCTAATTTGTATGCTGAGTAGGTGTTTCTGCTGAAATCGCTACGTGTATAGGCGTAAGACTTTGCATTTTACTCCTTAGGTTCAAAATTCTTTTATTGTTTTGAATATTGTCTACTCCCTATAAGAGGTTATTTACTTGATGACTCATATTTTATATTATATTTACTATTGTTTTTATTTTATATTTTATCAAATTTTATTTATCTTTCTCTAATTTAGGTACCTAATTATCTTCTTTTTGAAAATAAGGAAATTCTGGGCTACTAATTTAAATTTGGAGCTCACTGATGTAAATGGCAAAATTCTAAAGGTTTTTTGAGAACTAAAGTTTTACACACCCTGGTCGCGGGTGTGACCGGGGGGCATGACCTCAGTCACGGACTGTATACCGCCTCTGTGTAAATTCCTCGTCCATCACATTGCATATAACAGAAGGTCCGGTCGGGGACCGACGCCATATACTATGAACAGTCGAAGGAGTTACTAATTGAAATCATAAATTATATACACACATCCTAACACAGAGTGCATTCTAGCAGAAGTAATTTAAATATTATAAATATAACCCAACAACAACATGAATGTTCACTACCACAACTAGGAATGTAAAATAAATGCACAAATAAGGTCTTAGCCTTATGGCCTTATAAGGTTTCCCTCAAAGGTTTAACGTTTTCCAAACATCAGCATGCAGTCCAGCCACACATGAATTATAAAGTAAACGGGCTATTCGCTTTTGGCCTTCAAGGGCCGGCTTATCTATCATGGGCTCCAGCCCGCTATTTCTCGCTTGGCTCGGTTGCACCTGCACGCATCAATCTGTCGCAAAGGTGGCAAACAACAGCAATGGTCAGCATTAGCTGATCAAATTATAACGACCCCACCCCTTGCTCAGGATGACGGTGCTCCTTCCCTGCAAGCATTAGTATTCATAACAAAATGGCATCAAGAATGTGCAAACTAAGCATCACTCGACACAGACGTGGGCGCTACCGGCCACACGCCATGTGTACACAGGCCACATTATCGATGTGTCGAGATTTCAGGCCCCACCACTGTTCACATGACGACACCTTTGAGCTTTTAAAGACTTCCCAGGGCTGAAGCCAAAGTCTCTCTCTATTCTACGATAAATTCAAAGCGCTCCTAACTAGATAAATACCACTGACTCACTCCAAGTCAAACACTATAGAGTGGGTACAGGTTAGCTACAGCCAGTTGCTCAAATAGTCAGGCTTGCAAGCCACCATGCTGGTTAGCCTTCACTTGCCCATTCACGACACACATAACCAAGTTATGCCCGAGGCTAGAACACACGGCCACCAAAGCTGAGCAGACTAAGCTCACGCTCCAACATATGTCCCCCAGGTGATGGTGAAGAGGTCCGGTCATGTGCTCGTAATGCTCGTGACAGGTTGATTGTTGGCGGCGAAGTCCCGCCACTTGTTCATGATGACGTTGCTGATAAGGCCGCTGATCTCCACCACAGAGAGTTTGTTGATTGAGACGCTCGTTGCCCCAAGCTTGAAGATGAGATTCTACCGCGACATCCATCGCCAACGCCGTGCCAAATCTACGCAACATGTTATGCATGTCGTCTTCCGTTATCGTCACATAAAAATATATGGTTATAAATTATATATTTATAATTATATATTTTAAGCATTTTATTTAATTTTAAGCTTTTTCTCTTTTAGCATTTTATTTCCTGTTATTGTTATTTCCAATGTTATTTCAATTTTATGTTGGAGATGGGTTGCCTATAACCAACTAAGTTTTGGATTATTGTTGTATGTTGGAGATTGAGTGGTGTATCTTATATATATGCTTGCATGGGTAATGAAAAGGATAGAGATAAATGAAAAGAAAAAACCCTAATTCTACTTTGAGAATTTTTCCCTCTCCCTCTTGTGGCCGGCCCCCTCCCTTCTCCCTCCTCTTGGCAAATTTTGGCTACCCACCTCCTTTCTCCTCCTCGTTGTCTACGTTCGGCCACCACCTCTCCTCTCCCCTTCTCCTCTAAGCCCTTGTGGCCGACCACTTCTCTCCAATCCCCTCCCTTTCCTCTTAGAAGAAACCTAAGGAACTTTCACGTATCATCTTTCGTGGATCTCCTCCGGTGACTCCGAAGAAAACGACGTGCGCCTTCTCCTTCTGGTGCGGCTCTGTGGAATTTCGTCGAAGTGGATCTTTCCACCTTCATGGTGTGATTCCTCCACTCATCCTTGTGGAAGATTTGAAGGTCTATTGCTTGGGATTGGGTAACGAAAAATATCTACTCTTGTGTGATTCCTTTATTAATTAGTTAGAGGTTGCGAGACATCGACTTTTATCTGCGGCTTTTGAATCCGTCATTTTAAAAATCTGATTTTATCGTATATGTTCTTCAATTTCATTAATCGAATACGGATCGGGTGTATCCTTTTCGCTTGATCCAAATATTGGCAAATAGCCCTTATTAGATCTCTAAAGAATTGGCGAACCTTAATGTTACATTCGGATTTTTTGGGTGCGAACAAAACTAATTTTGGATCGTACTTTTTAGTCAAGTTCTTCTCGGATTGTGGTTGTGACGTTGCGTTATACACGACAAATATTGGAGCGGTTAGGAGTCATAATTTTAGGTGTTGTGAATGTTGTGGTATTGTTTGGCTAATAAGGATTACACGTGTTAAAATTAATCCAGTGTGTTAAAAGACCTCAATTAAGAACTAAACCATTTGATTGTGCGAACGTAGAATTGGAACGTGAGAGAACGATTCAGTGTCGTTTGTCCGTTGCGGTTCGTCAGGAGACGTAGCCTGCATCAATTTGGTATCAAAGCGAGGTTCACGTCAATTTCCTAAACCATTTGAGAGTGATAGTGATCAAGATTAGGCTAACTTTGATTACTCACATTAGTTTTTCTTTTTTGTATTTTTTTAGTTTTTGTTTCAGCATTACTTTGTATCAGTTTTATTTTATCATGTACCTGTTCCTAACATTGTACCTGTTTTTTCTTTAATTCAATGAACTATCATGTTATGTTATGTTTCTTATTAAATTTTGCTATCAATTTGTTTTGTGTTTAAGCTGTTTTCAGATCGCTTTGGTGCTCCGCTCGCCTCCTCTTCAGGGGAGTTCTCTTACTTCTACTCTTCTCAAACATTGGGGATAATATTTTATTTAAGTATGGGTTGTACTATGAGTATTATGGGAACTTTTTTTCAGGAAAAAATTTAAATAATAATCTTATTAATAACTATTTATATTAAGAAAAAATATATTTTAAGAAAAATATATATATTATTAATTTATCATATATATTTATTTATAAAATTTTATCAAAAAAAAAATTTATCATATTTTTATAATCTTTTTTTGAGAAATCATTATTTTCATTTCTACTCGTTTGCAAAATTCCAAGCCAAATTAACTTTCTTCTTAGTGTTTAGATTATTTTCATGTTTTATTAGATTTTCTTGAATTTTGAAGTAAAACTGTTGGTCATGTTGTGTTTCTAGTCAAATGCACGTGTGAGTAGAATTTTGTGTAGAACTAACTATTCAACATACTTTTAGATTTATCTTTTATTTGAACATAAATACGGTTTATTCTACTTAAAATTTGAAATTGGTGGAATCCAAAATTGCTTAAATGAATTTGTAAAAGTTGACTTGAGAAATATTAAGCGAGTCCAAAACACGATTTATTCTTTCTCAATGTCTAAAACTTGCCCAAGCGACTCTCAAGACATTTGCATAAGCTAATTCACTAGCATGAAAAGGCTTTATGCATTCCTTTTGGCTTGTTTTATCTTTTGTTATTCGTACCCCCAGTATTTAATCTTTGCTTAGCCACTTTCAGCTTATCCTTTCTTTTGTTTTAGCACCGCCATATTAATTTAACCAAGGCCTAAAAATTTTCCTATTTTCACACTTTTTCTAAAAAAAGGAGCTTGAAAAATTGAGAAATGTGTATTGTTCAAAAATAATGGTTACGGTGAAATTTGTTATTATCCATTATGTTTGAAAAAAAGGAAAAAAAGCACAAATCTTGAAAAAAATTCAAACATGAGCAAAGAATATAAAAAAGTGTATGTGATGTTCAACAATAGTCGAAAAGTTTGAACTACGTGTTAATCTACTTAAGAGCTCGATTTTGGTTTATTGTGTGCTAGTCATCGTGTTTATCTTTGTTTACCTTACCTTTATCCTAAGCCTAACATTTCGATCTATGTAAGCCCTATTGATTTGCATTTATGAGTTGTACTAGTGTCGTGGTGAGAGTGTGAAAGGGCAAGCATATGACCATCGCCATTGATGGATTTCTTGGGAGGGTATCCCGATTTTAGATTTTACGTAATATTGATTGTAGAAAACATACTACTCTCTCTTTAAATTCAATCTTTGGATTTGTCGGCTTTCTTTTTGAAAGTATAAATAATAAGCAAAAACATTTTTTAAAAAATTTATAAGCTAATTTGTATGCTGAGTAGGTGTTTTTGCTGAAATCACTACGTGTATAGGCGTAAGACTTTGCATTTTACTCCTTAGGTTCAAAATTCTTTTATTGTTTTGAATATTGTCTACTCCCTATAAGAGGTTATTTACTTGATGACTCATATTTTATATTATATTTACTATTGTTTTTATTTTATATTTTATCAAATTTTATTTATCTTTCTCTAATTTAGGTACCTAATTATCTTCTTTTTGAAAATAAGGAAATTCTGGGCTACTAATTTAAATTTGGAGCTCACTGATGTAAATGGGAAAATTCTAAAGGTTTTTTGAGAACTAAAGTTTTACATACCCTAGTTACGGGCGTGACCGGGGGGCGTGACCTCAGTCACGGACTGTGTACCGCCTCTGTGTAAATTCCTCGTCCATCACATTGCATATAACAGAAGGTCCGGTCGGGGACCGACGCCATATACTACAAATAGTCGAAGGAGTTACTAATTGAAATCATAAACTATATACACACATCCTAACACAGAGTGCATTCTAGCGGAAGTAATTTAAATGTTATAAATATAACCCAACAACAACATGAATGTCCACTACCAAAACTAGGAATGTAAAATAAATGCACAAATAAGTTCTTAGCCTTATGGCCTTATAAGGTTTCCCTCAAAAGTTTAATGTTTTCCAAACATCAGCACGCAGTCCAGCCACACATGAATTATAAAGTAAACGGGCTATTCGCTTTTGGCCTTCAAGGGCCGACTTATCTATCATGGGCTCCAGCCCGCTATTTCCTGCTTGGCTCGGTTGCACCTGCACGCATCAATCTGTCGCAAAGGTGGCAAACAACAGCAATGGTCAGCATTAGCTGATCAAATTATAACGACCCCACCCCTTGCTCAGGATGACGGTGCTCCTTCCCTGCAAGCATTAGTATTCATAACAAAATGGCATCAAGAATGTGCAAACTAAGCATCACTCGACACAGACGTGGGCGCTACCGGCCACACGCCCTGTGTACACAGGCCACATTATCGGTGTGTCGAGATTTCAGGCCCCACCACCGTTCACATGACGACACCTTTGAGCTTTTAAAGACTTCCCAGGTCCGAAGCCAAAGTCTCTCTCTATTCTACGATAAAGTCAAAGCACTCCTAACTAGATAAATACCACTGACTCACTCCAAGTCAAACACTATAGAGTGGTTACAGGTTAGCTACAGCCAGTTGCTCAAATAGCCAGGCTTGCAAGCCACCATGCTGGTCAGCCTTCCCTTGCCCATTCACGACACACATAACCAAGTTATGCCTGAGGCTGGAACACACGGCCACCAAAGCTGAGCAGACTAAGCTCACGCTCCAACATATGGCCCCCAGGTGATGGCGAAGAGGTCCGGTCATGTGCTCGTAATGCTCGTGATAGGTTGATTGTTGGCGGCGAAGTCCCACCACTTGTTCATGATGACGTTGCTGATAAGGCCGCTGATCTCCACCACAGAGAGTTTGTTGATTGAGACGCTCGTTGCCCCAAGCTTGAAGATGAGATTCTACCGCGACATCCATCGCCAACGCCGCACCAAATCTACGCAACATGTTATGCATGTCGTCTTCCGTTATGGTCACATAAAAATATATGGTTATAAATTATATATTTATAATTATATATTTGTAAGCATTTTATTTAATTTTTAAGTTTTTTCTCTTTTAGCATTTTATTTCATGTTATTGTTATTTCCAATGTTATTTCAATTTTATGTTGGAGATGGGTTACCTATAACCATCTAAGTTTTAGATTATTGTTGTATGTTGGAGATTGAGTGGTGTATCTTATATATATGCTTGCATGGGTAATGAAAAGGATAGAGATAAATGAAAAGAAAAAACCCTAATTCTACATTGAGAATTTTTCCCTCTCCCTCTTGTGGTCGGCCCCCTCCCTTCTCCCTCCTCTTGGCAAATTTTGGCCACCCACCTCCTTTCTCCTCCTCGTTGTCTAGGTTCGGCCACCACCTCTCCTCTCCCGTTCTCCTCTAAGCCCTTGTGGCCGAGCACTTCTCTCCAATCCCCTCCCTTTCCTCTTAGAAGAAACCTAAGGAACTTTCACGTATCATCTTTCGTGGATCTCCTCCGGTGACTCCGAAGAAAACGATGTGCGCCTTCTCCTTCTGGTGCGGCTCTGTGGAATTTCGTGGAAGTGGATCTTTCCACCTTCGTCGTGTGATTCCTCCACTCATCCTTATGGAAGATTTGAAGGTCTATTGCTTGGGATTGGGTAACGAAAAATATCTACTCTTTTGTGATTCCTTTATTAATTAGTTGGAGGTTGCGAGACATCGACTTTTATCCGCGGCTTTTGAATCCGTCATTTTAAAAATCTGATTTTGTCGTTTATATTCTTCAATTTCATTAATCGAATCCGAATCGGGTGGATCCTTTTCGCTTGATCCAAATATTGGCAAATAACCCTTATTAGATCTCTAAAGAATTGGCGAACCTCAATGTTACATTCGGATTTTTTGGGTGCGAACAAGACTAATTTTGGATCGTACTTTTTAGTCAAGTTCTTCTCGGATTGTGGTTGTGACGTTGCGTTGTACACGACAAATATTGGAGCGGTTAGGAGTCATAATTTTAGGTGTTGTGAATGTCGTTGTATTGTTTGGCTAACAAGGATTACACGTGTTAAAATTAATCCAGTGTGTTAAAAGACCTCAATTAAGAACTAAATCTTTTGATTGTGCGAACATAGAATTGGAACGTGAGAGAACGATTCAGTCTCGTTTGTCCGTTGCGGTTCGTCAGGAGACGTAGCCTGCATCAATTTGGTATCAAAGCGAGGTTCACGTCAATTTCCTAATTGGTACCCTCCCCATTTTCTTAGGACGTCGACACGCATTTGTCCTGCACATTTATTTGTCAAAAAAATTAAAAAAAATTTTCTTCTGGTCTGCCAATAACGGCCTAAATTTTTATTTTACTGCAAAAAAATTCAAATAAATTTATTTAATAATCATCTATTTATTTTCAGTAAGAAAGTACAAAAAATATATTTATTGCCTTAGTGGCTTAGCAGGAAAAATTCCATCTGTTACAATTTATAGGATCAGAGTCACTATTCCATTGCATGTGCACCAGATTCGAGTTGAAAATTTTCTGTCCCGTCACCACTAAAATGGCCCATGACGTTAACGTTTCCCGGTTCAAATCTTCTGGATTCATGTCGAATGTTAGGAAACCAATTCATTCACCTATAATGGGCGAAATTAGGGACTTGTTTAGGCAACTAACGGCTAACCAAGCGATACCACCATCCCCTAGGCAACCCTACCATCATCAGGACCATCGCTGTGAGTGAGAGGTTGAAGTATCTTGGTCATCTAGGAGCGTTGCTCCCACCTACGATGGGTTGGGAGGTCCTCAGATCTTCCTTAATTGGGTTGTTGGGATAGAACGTTATTTTGAGTGTCTTAGTCTATGGGATCTCCACAAGGTCCCAATAGCGAGCAAGCAGTTAGTGGGTCGAGCTAGACTTTCTGGTTCAACGAGGAAAGACATGTATTGAGTCCCCTATAGGTTGGCCGGTCATGAAGAGCCTCCTCACCGATCAGTACGCTCCCGCGTGGATGTTCGATGAAGTGGCTACATTACGCCAGGGCACTAGACCCGTATCTGATGATAGGAGTGATCTTAGCCCTCACATTAGAACCTTTCCCCAGACTGGTATGTCTACACGATGTGTACTTCCATCCACCGCTAGAAAAATGGAGCATGTTAGATCCATTGGCCGAGATTCAATGGTTGTTACTGGTAGGAGTGCCATGAGCCCGCGGGGTGATAGTGTTCCGAGCAGTGTGGGTTATCCCACGATAATTTCACATGATACTGGGGGCACATCAGATCCCTATACTATCGAGTGCCCAGTTCAGCCTTCGACCTCTGTCTTATTAGGGTCCTCCCTCGAGTGTTATTTTCTAGTCATTGACTCTTCTGTTGATTCTGAGCCAGTGCTTTTGACTGAGCCCACCGTTGAAGGCGATGTTGGCATCTTTGACAAGCTTAGTGATGTTGAGGAATTCGGTTACCCCAGTGACATGGAAGAGGAGCTCTCCTCTGAAGTGCCACCCCATATGATTAACCGACCCATCCTCGATCATATCTCGGGTCCGTCACCCATATTAGTTGAGGAGTTTCCCGATCATCCTGAGTTAGATGACAAAACTAGTGTGTTGGAAGAATTACCTAGCAAGGGAGGAATATTCTTGAAAGTTTTGAGTAGTATTAATCCGGAAGAATTTTCTTTGATGATAAATCCATTGTGTGGTAGTCAATATGATTTTGATCTTCCTCCAGATCTGACTTTTCCGCTCCTCTATCCGGATCATGTAACTCGACTAGATGACTTTGTTGGACACAGATTTGTTATAACTAGCCCACGATATTTGGTACTTCCTACGTTAGTAGCCCCTGCATTCGATATATCTCGTAAGATATGTATTAGTGAGTTGTTAGATTTCGTGTTCGGCCCGTCACAACATTTTGTAGTTCTGTATCTTCCAAATTTCCTATGATTAATCAATTCTCTAATTATACGTCTATGATGAGGTCGTCTATTGTGTCCACTTCTGATTTCGTGACGGGTGTGCCTCTTGGTTTGTGTCCGCTAAACGTTAAATATAAATTAAATCAATTAAACCAATTAGCAACGCCTTATTTTCAACCATGCCACGATATCTATGCACCCACTCTTGTGACCATAGCTATCTAATATGAGTTGTGTCATTTGCATGTCAACTTACTCCAGAGTGTACCCAACTTACAAGTGGACGGTGCAATTTTAGTGCGTTCACCTCCCGACCGGTTGCTGACCGACACCATCTTGAACATAACATTTAGGAAAGCTGACCCGTACCTGATTTATATTGAAAATCGAGACATTATGATTTTTTTGGATTTTATGAATGATTGGGGTATTTCACTCATTTTCAACGTCCCGGATTTTATGTCGTATGTTTCCCCTCCTCTAGAGTGGCTTTCTCTGTCGTTCTTCCTCCCACTAAATGTTCTCATGGGTTGGGGAGTGAAGTTATTACAGTATCTATCTTCCACTAGGATTCCATGGTACTTGCACTGGTTGGTAAGACAAACGTCATTTTTTTATGTCACATTTATGTCTAGTTTTTTGGAAACCTTGGTTGTTTTGGTAATGCTTCATAGGTTGCTCACGGCTATTACTTGGGAGCTCGTCGTACTATATTTGGAGGCTGCTTAATACACCACTCTCTCCCAGGCCACTCATCGGTGATGAGTGATTTTGAGTGGGGGAGGATTGATGGCGAAGAGGATCGGCCATGTGCTCGTAATGCTCGTGACCGGTTGATTGTTGGTGGTAAAGTCCCGCCACTTGTTCATGATGACGTTGCTGAAAAGGCCGCTGATCTCCGCCACAGAGGGTTTGTTGATTGGGGCGCTCGTTGTCGCAAGTTTGAAGATGAGATTCTACCGCGACATCCATCGTCAACGCCGCACCAAATCTCCGCTACATGTTATGCATGTCGTCCTCCGTTACCGTCACATAAAAATATATTGTTATAAATTATATATTTATAATTATATATTTGTAAGCATTTTATTTAATTTTTAAGTTTTTTCTCTTTTAGCATTTTATTTCATGTTATTGTTATTTCCAATGTTATTTCAATTTTATGTTGGAGATGGGTTGCCTATAACCATCTAAGTTTTAGATTATTGTTGTATGGTGGAGGTTGAGTGGTGCATCCTATATATATGCTTGCATGGGTAATGAAAAGGGTAGAGAAAAATGAAAAGAAAAAAACCCTAATTCTACTTTGAGAATTTTTCCCTCTCCCTCTTGTGGCCGCCCCCTCCCTTCTCCCTCCTCTTGGCAAATTTCGGTCACCCACCTCCTTTCTCCTCCTCTTTGGCTAGGTTCGGCCACCACCTCTCCTCTCCCCTTCTCCTCTAAGCCCTTGCGGTCGACCACTTCTCTGCAATCCCCTCCCTTTCCTCTTGAAGAAACCTAAGGAACTTTAACGTATCATCTTCTGTGGATCTCCTCCGGTGACTCCGAAGAAAACGGCATGCGTCTTCTCCTTCCGGTGCGGCTCTGTGCAATTTCGTGGAAGTGGATATTTCCACCTTCGTCGTGTGATTCCTCCACTCATCCTCGTGGAAGATTTGAAGGTCTTTTGCTTGGGATTGGGTAACGAAAAATATCTACTCTTGTGTGATTCCTTTATTAATTAGTTGGAGGTTGCGAGACGTCGACTTTTATCCGCGGCTTTTGAATCCGTCATTTTAAAAATCTGATTTTGTCATTTATCTTATTGAATTTCATTAATCGAATCCGGATCGGGTGGATCCCTTTCGCTTGATCCAAATATTGGCAAATAGCCCTTATTAGATCTCTAAAGAATTGGCGAACCTTAATGTTACATTCATATTTTTTGGGAGCGAACAAGACTAATTTTGGATCGTACTTTTTAGTCAAGTTCTTCTCTGATTGCAGTGTGACGTTGCTTTATACACGACAAATATTGGAGTGGTTAGGAGTCATAATTTTAGGTGTTGTAAATGTTGTGGTATTATTTGGCTAACGAG
Source organism: Platanthera guangdongensis (assembly GCA_039583875.1). Lineage (NCBI taxonomy): Eukaryota > Viridiplantae > Streptophyta > Magnoliopsida > Asparagales > Orchidaceae > Platanthera > Platanthera guangdongensis. The sequence continues at coordinate 81,952,473 of CM077158.1, forward strand.
AATTACGCATGTTAAAATTAATCTCGTGTGTTAAAAGACCTCAATTAAGAACTAAACCATTTGATTGTGCGAACGTAGAATTGGAACGTGAGAGAACAATTCAGTGTCGTTTATCCTTTGCGGTTCGTCAGGAGACGTTATTAAAAATCCAACAAACCCGCAGACGCCTCCTTGGATACCATGTTGAAACTCAACAAACCGAAAGAGAACACCTCCACTTATAATGTTGAACGTTTTCCCGGATGTTGGAGAAAGCAGGGGTTATCTCAACAAAGCAGTAACAACCAGCAACACATGCAGCAAGCAAATCTCTTTATTGGTCAACAACAAACTTCTTTACAAGGCGAGACATACATGGCGAGACATGATTCGCCAAACCCAACACAGGGAGAGCAGAGACAGATACAAAGACAAAAACAAAGCAAGCCGCGCGGTCTCAAACACCAAGCCGCGCGGTCTACTGTTGTGGAGTCCGCTCAATCCGCCAGGTCGCAAGCCGCAACCAAGCGGCGCGGACTACCCCTTATTCCAATGCTTAGCTCTTCACCGCCGATCTGCAATCCGCCTGACCGCGAGGTCGCCTAGCCGCCAGACTGCACACTGCGATACCGAATAGAACAGTCCGCCTGAGACAGGCGACTTCCTGAACCCCGAACCAAGTTGCCAAAGAGAAGACCGCCTAGACGCTGTCCGCAACCTGCTGTTTACCGCCTGTTGCTTAACCACAGAGTCTGCACTGTCCCAGACCGCAATCAGAGCCAAGTCCTGGCTTTCCAGAGCTATCCGCACAACCTGCACAGCACAATCCGGTCAACTCTTACAAATCGCGCGGACACCATAGTCCAGTCCGCAGCAACTTGCGCGTGTTGAAAATAATGTTCACTTACTTCGGTTCATTCAGGTTGGGTGCCTATTTCTGATGTGACATGGGTCCTATTTATAGGCACGATGATGAGTATTGTCACCGCCCTAGCTAATAGGATAACCGCCACATCCTGCAGCAAGAACAAGTGTGTCTGCCAGCCCGCGGACACACACTCCAGTTCGCCGCACCTGTGCAGATAGCCAGCCCGCCTAGCTTCTCCAAGGCCGGACTCCAATCTCCAGTCCGCCTTGTCACCAAAGGCCAAGCTTCCAAGACATCACCAAGGCCAGACAGCAATCTTCAGTCTGCCTTGCCGCCAAAGGCCAAGCTAGGACTGTTGGAGGATGCGTTCCGCGCTTCTTAGTTTGAGAATAACAAATCCCGGATGTATTTGATCTTAGTATGTGTTTTAAATGTGCAGGGATAACAGATTTTTTATGTACAAAGGAATGGCTGAGCGTGGCATTGATGAAAAGGAAAAACGCGCTATCACTGGCGATAACGCTACCGCGGGCGATAGCATAATCAGTTCCTGCTGACGTCAGCCTTAATCCGCATGTTGTCGTGCACGAAGTCACGGTTCAGCGATATCGCGGGGCGATACCGATGTCGCCAAGCGATATCCCATGATCGTCACGTTCTCCGCTCAGATCTGAAAATCAGCGCGACGTGTGCCACGTGTCAAGCAACGGAAAGTTATCACTATCGCGGGGCGTTAACGCTACCGCCAGCGATAGCATGAAGTGATATATACGGCCAAAAATTTCAGGGAAGAGATTGATCGTGCAGAGCTTTGTTTTCCCGGAGAATCTTCAGAGCCTTCATCTCCGTTTCCAGACGAACTCCCTTGGTCCTTTGAAATCTCAAGAGCGAAGGAGACATGACCGTGCGTTCAAGATTGGAGATCTTCTCATCGGTCCACCATCATCTTTAGAGCTCGTGATTTTGAGGGAGTTTTTAAGTTTTACTATTGTACTTTCATTTTCACTTTTTATTTTTGTACTTGGGAAGGGAAAATCACCACCTTATGTGTGGTGTCTAAGTCCGTGTGTGGCTTAGGGGCAAATCACCACCTTGTGTGTGGTGTCTAGGTCCTTGTGTGGCTTAGGAGTAAATCGTCGCGTTTTGTGCAGCGTCTAGATAATAGGTTTGATTTAGGGGGAGGCTAGTAGCCATATCTAGGGAGATATTGACTATAGACTACCGGTTCTTGGGAGAAGGATCGGTGAAAAAGCTAAAAACTATTATCATTGTAAGTCTTGATTTCAAGATTTATTGGAATCATTTTACATATATATTTTGGAGAAACAAAACCTTGATTTTCATTTCATTGATGTGTCTCAAACGTTGTATCTAATTTGATATTTTATAAAAAGTTTATAAAAGCTTAAAGAGCCCTTATTCACCCCCCCCCCTCTAAGGGCGCCACAAGATCCTACAAGTGGTATCAGAGCTGGTTATTCCTAATACGGTTTTACCACCAGGAATTATGGCGCAGCATGACCATGCTTTCTCTGAGGGGCAAGGAATTAGTAGACCTTCATTATTCACTGGATCTGACTATAATTACTGGAAAACTAGGATGAAGTGTTTTCTTATTTCTCTTGACATTGAAGTTTGAAATATGGTAGAGACTAATTATGCTCATCCCACTTATACAGTAGGCGATGTAGTAATGGAAAAACCAAAAGATAAATGGGATGATCAGGATAAGCTAAGGTGCAAAAATAATGCAAAAGCCATGAATGTACTATTTTGTGCATTAGATAGGACTGAATTTAATAGAACTTGTGCTTGCAATAATGCTTATGAGATTTGGAATTTACTTGAAGTAACTCATGAAGGTACCTCGCAGGTGAAGGACTTGAAGCTGTTTCAACCTTGAATCGGAATTTGAAAAGTTTAGGATGGAAGTGGATGAGGACGTAGACTCAATGTACACCAGATTCACCAAGATAGTGAATGACTCAAAAGTGCTTGGTAAAAATTTTTCAAATGGTGATTTGGTGAGAAAACTTCTTAGATCTCTCCCCCTAAGTTTAATCCCAAAGTGACAGCTACTTCTGAATCTCATGATCTTAAATCTCTTAATATTGAAAGCCTGATTGGGAACTTGAAAACTCATGAAGTTGAATTGAAAATTCAACAACAAGAGTACATGGAGCCTAAGAAGAAGGGGTTGGCTCTAAGATCTAAGAAAGAGGAATGTAGTAATTCTGAGGAGGAAGAAGAAGATGAGGAGAGTCTCTTTGTTAGAAAATTTAAAAAATTTATGAGAAATCCGGAGAGAAGAAATACTTTTAAAAAATATTTTAAGAAGGAGACGTTTATAAAGAAAAAACAAAAGGATGACGACGATGAGGAGGAAGAGAGACCCCCACCGGAGTGCTATCATTGCAGGAAGGTAGGACACATTCGAAGCAAGTGTCCAAAGTACTTGAAAGAACTTAAAGAAAAGAAGCACAAAGGGAAGAAGAAGGTCCTGAAAGCTGAAACATGGGATGATACTACTTCTGAGGGTGCAAGCAGTTCAAGCTCAAGCGAGGAGGAGGAGGCCAATATGTGCCTAATGGGAAAAAGTGTCATATCTGATGAAGAGTGCAGTGTCCAAAGCGACACTGAGGTAACTCCTCCAACTTATGATGAATTGTTTTCTGAATTTTTAAAGACTTGCAAATGTTTTGAAAAAAGTTTAAAAGATAATGATCTTCTTAAAACTGAAAATAACGTTTTAATTAAGGAAAACAAAAATTTGTTAAATGAAAATAAGACTATTGGAAAAGAAAAAGTCTCTTGCTAAGAGTGTGATCACTTTATGGGAAGAATAAAAGAGCTTGATGAATCTCTTTCCAAATCTCATTCAAAAATAAAAATTCTCACTAAAAAGAATGAGATTTTAGAGAGAGATCTGAAATCTTCTATTTCCAAAGTCCATGAAGGAAGGAAAGCTTTTGAACGTAGATGTGTAAATCTAGTATCCGAGAATAATGAAATGAGAAACCAGATTCATGACTTAACAGTAGCCATGAAAAAGTTTGGATTGGGCCAAAGATCACTGGATATGATCTTAGGTTACCAATGTCACGGATCTGGAAGATTTGGACTCAGATACACGACTGGAAACTATCGCTCGGCGATAGGCACTACCGCCGGCGATAGCGAGAAATCTAGAAAATTGAGTTTTAATAATTATGATAATAATAAATTAACTGACACTACATTTTCTTTCTGTAAAAGTCCAGAGAAGTTATATTCTTCTCGTTACATTACATGTGCCAAATGCAATAGATTTGGTCACACCACGGACTCGTGCTAGAAGAAAGGAAAAAGTAAAATTAAGCAAATCTGGATGCCTAAGGCTTCTACCTATACTATGGGTGGAACCACTTGGGTAGCCAGATCTTTACTCACATCCTCTTTCTAGGTGTGTTGGCAGGCTAAGGACAAAGAAGACGTGTGGTACTTGGACTCAGGTTATTCAAAGCACATGATGGGCAATAAAGAGAAGTTTCTTAGCCTAGAGATGAAGAAAGGAGGAATTGTTACATTTGGAGATAATGGAAAAGGAAAAATCATCGGCATCGGTGTTGTGGGTAACGAAAGTTTTTCAATTTCAAATGTTTTGTTCGTAGAAGGTTTAAAACATAATTTGATTTCTGTTAGCCAATTATGTGATAAGGGTTTAAATATTTTGTTTAAATCTTCTACAAATTTATGCAAAATTATTGATTCCAAAACAAATGAAATTGTTTTTACCGCACCTAGATGTCATAACGTATATATGATTAAATTTCATGATTTTTCAAATTCTACTTTAAAATGTTTTTTATCAAAAAATGATGAGTTCGAATTATGACACAGGCGACTTGGACATACTAGTGCAAAGTTAATTAAAAAACTTTTAAAAGATAAATTAATCAAAAGTTTACCATTGCTAAATGGGAATTTATCTTCATTATGTGAGCCTTGCCAAAAAGGAAAATTTTCAAAATCATCTTTCAAAAGTACAAATATTATTTCTACAACTAGGCCACTCCAATTAATTCATATGGATTTATTTGGGCCAATTAATATTTCTAGCTTAGGAGGTAGAAAATATACATTTGTATTGATTGATGATTATTCACGTTTTTGTTGGACTTTGTTTCTAACCTCCAAATCTGATGCGTTTTCAGAATTTTCTAAATTATGTTTGCGTATTCAAAATGAATTTGAGTTAAAAATTAAACGCATACGTTCGGATCATGGAGGGGAATTTGAAAATGAAAAGTTTATTTCTTTTTGTACGGAGTTAGGAATTAAACATGAATTTTTCGCTTCGTGCACACCACAACAAAATGGTGTAGTGGAGAGGAAAAATAGGACTCTTCAAGAGCTAGCCCGTACGATGTTATCTGAATTTACATTACCAAAATCTTTTTGGGCTGAAGCGGTGAGTACTGCATGTTATGTAATTAATAGAATAATGCTTCGCCCTATTTTAAAAGTAACTCCTTATGAATTAATTTTTAATAAAAAACCAAATGTTTCTTATTTCAAAGTTTTTGGTTGTAAATGTTTTATTTTAAATTCTAAAGATTGCTTAGGAAAATTTGATGAAAAATGTGATGAAGGAGTTTTTATTGGGTATTCTTCAACTAGTAAAGCTTATAGAATTTTTAATAAACGAACGAAAATAGTTGAAGAATTTATTCATGTGAGGTTTGATGAGTTTGTTTCATGTGTAGATAAGAAAACTACAGGAAAAGAAGATAAACCCCTTCCTTTGATGGAAAATGATGATGAAGAACATGAAAGGAATGAAGAAGGAAAAGAAGAAGAAGAAAGAGAAAAACATGTCCCTCCAAGTGAATTGATATTTTCAAAGGATCATCCGAAGGAGCTTATTATTGGAGATCCACAAAAAGGGGTCAGTACTCGTTCTTCTTTACATGTTTTGTTTTCAAACCTTTTCTTTGTCTCTGAAATAGAACCAAAAAATGTTTCCACCGCTTTAAATGATGAATTTTGGTTTTTAGCAATGAATGAAGAACTTAATCAATTTGAACGTAATAAGGTTTGGAATCTTGTAGAACGACCCAAAAATCATCCTGTAGTTGGAGTAAAGTGGATTTTTAAAAATAAATTGGATATTGATTCTAGAATTGTTAGAAATAAAGTCAGATTAGTTGCAAAAGGTTATGCACAAATTGAAGGGGTAGACTATGATGAAAATTTTGCACCCGTTGCTAGATTAGAAGTCGTTAGGATATTTCATGCATTTGCTTGCTTTAAAAGATTTAAATTATATCAAATGGATGTCAAAACTGCATTTTTAAACGGGTATATAAAAGAAGAGGTTTATGTAGAACAACCCCCAGGCTTTATTAATGAAAAATATCCAAATTATGTTTATAAATTAGATAAAGCACTTTATGGGTTTAAACAAGCGCCTCGTGCTTGGTATGATCGTTTAACTCAATACTTATTAAAGCACGATTATAAAATGGGAAGTGACGATTCTACACTCTTCATTAAGCAAATTGATCATGATTTAGTTATTTTGCAAATTTATGTTGATGATATTATTTTTGGAGCCACTAATGAAGAGTTATGCAATGAAGTAGTTCAAATTATGAAAAATGAATTTGAAATGAGCATGGTAGGAGAACTTTCATATTTTCTAGGTTTTCAAATTACGCAAAAACATGATGGTATTTTTATTTGTCAATCCAAGTATATTCATGATATGTTAAAAAGATTTGGATTTGACAACCTTAAACATGCAAATACTCCTATGAGTGCTTCATTGAAATTGGAAAAAGATGATAGTGGTACTTCAATTGACCAAACCCTTTGTAGAAGTATGATTGGGTCTTTATTATATTTAACTTTTTCTAGACCCGATATTATGTTCGTCGTTTGTTTATGTGCTAGGTTTCAAGCTAATCCAAAAGAATCACATTTAAAAACGGTGAAACGTATTTTTAGATATCTTATAGGAACATCTAAACTAGGCTTATGGTATCCTCATAATGACTCTTTTATTTTACATGGATATTTTGATTCTGATTATGCGGGGTGTTCATTAGATCGAAAGAGCACAAGTGGCACATGTCACTTTATCGGCCCCGCACTTATTTCTTGGTCGAGTATGAAATAGAATTCTGTTGCCCTCTCCACTACTGAGGCCGAATATATTGCACTTGGTAGTTGTTGTGCTCAAGCACTTTGGATGACACAAACACTAGAAGATTTTGGCGTACACCAAAATAATGTTGAATTAAAATGTGATAGCAAAAGTGCTATCGATTTAACGAACAATCCCGTATTACATTCTAGATCCAAACATATAGATGTTCGTCATCATTTTATTAGGGATCACATAAAGAAAGGACATATTAAAATAAATTTTATTGGAACAGATTCTCAAATAGCAGATATTTTCACAAAACCACTTAATGATTCACGCTTTTCAAGGTTAAGATTAGAACTTGGAATCTTAGAATTATAAATCAAAATTAAGAACTGGACAGCACATAAACATAACATAAAACATAACATAAAACTGGACAGCACATAGGATAACACTGAAAAAAAAATAATACAAACAACAAAACCACAAATTAATAGAGTTTTCACTATCGCCAGGCGACAGTACTATCGCCGGCGATATCCCAGATTCAGTCAACAATAAAATATTACATCACTGACAATAAAAAGTCATTCATCCATGTTCTCTTCAGTAGACACATTCACATCTTCACTGGAAGTTGGAGTTGGTTCTCTAGGCCTTCGCATCCGCCATATCGAATGTCGTGGAGGATCCTCGACTGGACTCCCCCATTCTCGTTCCTCTTCCGGAGTTGGCTTTAGTTTCAACCCCTTTACCAGAAACTTCATGAATTTTCGAAAACCGGAATGGCTACGCTTTTGTTCCTCTTTCATCTCCTCCACAGTCTCTCTTAAATCCTCAATTGATTCAAGCAAAGAACCTCCTCTTTGGAGTGGTTGTCTTGATGATGAGGTAGCCCTAGGAGATGGACCTATAGCTGGTTCTACGGTATGTATCGCCGGGATACAATCATCAATGTAGAACTCTTTATCTATCCAATCATATTTCTGATATACGATCATTTGAATAACACTTACTAAAAGAAGTGTATTCAGTTTCCTCCTAAGGGGATGTTCCATTTTATACGTATATCGTATGATGGATAACACAAAATCCGCCACATCAAACTTGACTCTCTCTAATACATAGTACGTCACTAAGCTCAATTGAGCCGTGATCTTCCTTGTGTCACCGGACTTCAACATAACCGTGTTTCTTAATATATCTTAAATCACAAATGCATCGCGAGAGAGTGATGAGACGTCTTGAATCAAACTCCTATTTTCCTTTCCATGAAGGACTTGGTTCAATATACTCCAATCACGATCCTTTCGGTAATTCTCCACTATATCCATAAAATTTTCCTCACAAGATTATATTCTCATCTTAAATCAGCATGAGTAATATCTATTTCAACTCCTTGGATTCGAGACCTTACTCCTCCATTCAACCCCGTATATTTAGGGTCTTCCAAATTATTATAAAAATCCCGTACAAAGATGGAGCTAAAAAGGTTTGGTCTAATGAGAGACATTATACCTGACTCCACAAGTAGTTCATAGATATGTGGTGGCAATGATTCATCCAAAAGTTTAACAATACCAACTGACGCATTCTCAATTCTCGGGTATGTTTGATATGATGCATGTGGGTTGCGGCTGGTGCTTTTTCTTGCACGGGATGATGATGCCATTTCCTGAAACCATTATGACAACATCGTGTTAACTCAAAAAATTTAATTTAAACAGATTTCTTTTTTGTCGCCGGCGACAGTACTATCGTCGTGCGATAGTGTAAAAACTTCTCCTATTTTGCAATTACGTGTAGATTTCCTCTAGTAAATTCAGAAAAGTTACTCAAATTAAATACATCTTAAAGATCTACCACATATAACACATTTTTTGTAAGGTTTTTGCATCAAAATGACATATTTTCTTCAAAATTATTTCTTAACAAAATGTCTAACCAAAATCAATTTTTTTCCTGGATCTATCTCCTTTCATAATCTAGAGTTCAGATCTATATTTTTTTTAAGGTAAAACACAACCATAAAGAGGGATCTAACCTTACCTTTTGGAGTTCTTGAGAGTTTCCGCTGAAGAAGCCGATGACCTACAGTCCAGAGTCGGTAAAAGGAGGAGATGTGTAAGCCACATCCGTTTTTTTTGACTTTTATATCAAAAACCTCTATCGCCGCGCGGTATCGCTACCGCTGGCGATAGTGCAATTTTCAGCCACAATTTCCAAATATTCTGCAATTTTTTTTACAAACCTGTTTCTAGTGTTACAGTAAAGTTTTGGATGCTTATCAGGATACGATACCTCGTACATGTGTGATTATTAGTTTATAAGTTCTTTGAACATTGTTTTTAACATGTCTTGCTCTTGATATATACCTATATCCTTGATGACTAGAACTTGAATAGACTTGTTTCCGCATGCCTCTAAGCATGAGTAACATTTTATGCTTGATAATGTGCTCACACTGACACGAGCTGATAATTACACATACTTAAGTTTCTTCTTACATGCTATTGGTTTGTTTCAAAGATTCGGATACATCGCTAAAACTTTCATTTATGCCTCATTCAAATTGGTTTGCAATACAAGTGAATTCGGAGTCCTAAGTCAAAGTTTCTACACAAACAAAAATGAATGAAAAACAACTTAAAAAAACAAGTACATATGACTAGGATACTCCAATCAAGCTCTACTCACCCTCCTGATAAGTCTTAATGAGCATTGTGAGGTTGAGCATCTTGAAAAGGATTGTAAAGTGTCTTGTGCAAACAAACTTGGCCATTTTTTTAAAATCTTTATGACATGAAGTTCTTTATGCAAAGATGTTAGCTTCTTGTATCCATATCTTGCAAACCTTCATGTAACATTATTTCTTAAGGCATATGTATACTAAATCACTCTTCACATGTACACATCATTATCATTTATAAAATTTCTTCTCATGAGAATTGGATCGGTCATAGTTCTTCTCTTCTATCTCATCGATTTTCCTGATTTCGATATCTTGGCCTGACAAATTTCAATGTTTAAATTCAACTCTTTAATTAATTTTTCCATAGCTCACATGTTTTTGATAAAATTCCAAATCTTATGGTAATACTATTCCATAGTTTTTAATGTCCCTATCCTACTCCTCGTGCTTCTCAATTCTCTTACTAACTTATACTCTCTCAGCTTCTTTCAGCTTACGCATTTCCACCTCGCTACATTTTTCCCCACCTCTTTTGCTAATAACAAAAGGGGGAGATTAAGTACGAAATCAATTGATTAGTACATTTAGGGGGAGTAATTATTTCTTCTTGTAAATAGGGGGAAAATATAGAGGGAGAACATAGTCTAAATAGTCTTTATTATATGGGGAGTTTATTATAACTATTTATGCACTTTGATTCATAATGATTATCTGAATTGTTTCACAGTGATTCATAATGATTATCTGAATTGTTTCACATTCTACTGATCTCATGCAATTTCTTTCTTAGTGGATTTGTTATTATCAAAAGGGGGAGATTGTTGGAGCATGCGTTCCGCGCTTCTTAGTTTGAGAATAACAAATCCCGGATGTATTTGATCTTGGTATGTGTTTTAAATGTGCAGGGATAACAGATTTTTTATGTACAAAGGAATGGCTGAGCGTGACATTGATGAAAAGGAAAAACGCGCTATCACTGGCGATAACGCTACTGCGGGCGATAGCATAATCAGTTCCTGCTGACGTCAGCCTTAATCCGCACGTTGTCGCGCACGAAGCCACGGTTCAGCGATATCGCGGGGCGATACCGATGTCGCCGAGCGATATCCCACGATCGTCATGTTCTCCGCTCAGATCTGAAAATCAGCGCGACGTGTGCCACGTATCAAGCAACGGAGAGTTATCACTATCACGGGGCGTTAACGCTACCGCCAGCGATAGCATGAAGTGATATATACGACCAAAAATTTCAGGGAAGAGATTGATCGTGCAGAGCTTTGTTTTCCCGGAGAATCTTTAGAGCCTTCATCTCCGTTTCCAGACGAACTCCCTTGGTCCGTTGAAATCTCAAGAGCGAAGGAGACACGACCGTGCGTTCAAGATTGGAGATCTTCTCATCGGTCCACCATCATCTTCAGAGCTCGTAATTTTGAGGGAGTTTTTAAGTTTTACTATTGTACTTTCATTTTCACTTTTTATTTTTGTAATTGGGAAGGGAAAATCACCACCTTGTGTGTGGTGTCTAAGTCCATGTGTGGCTTAGGGGCAAATCACCACCTTGTGTGTGGTGTCTAGGTCCTTGTGTGGCTTAGGAGTAAATCACCATGTTTTGTGCAGCGTCCAGATCATAGGTTTGATTTAGGGGGAGGCTAGTAGTCATATCTAGGGAGATATTGACTATAGCCTACCGGTTCTTGGGAGAAGGATCAGTGAAAAAGCTAAAAACTATTATCATTATAAGCCTTGATTTCAAGCTTTATTGGAATCATTTTACATATATATTTTGGAGAAACAAAACCTTGATTTTCATTTCATTGATATGTCTCAAATGTTGTATCTAATTTCATATTTTATGAAAAGTTTATAAAAGCTTAAAGAGCCCTTATTCACCCCCCCTCTAAGGGCGCCACAAGATCCTACAAGGACCACCACAGCCGGACTTTGCAACAGCTATGTCCGCCAATCCGCAGACAAGGCTTCAGCCCGCATATCCAAAGCTTTGCCACAAGAAAAATGCCGGACGCAGCGGACACACCACTTCAGTCCGCACACCTGAGTACATTACCTCAATCACCAAGGCACAGCCGGACTCAGCGGACACAATGCTTCAGTCTGCTGCGGACAGCTCTAGTACGCTTTCCCAAGTCCATTGCCTAATCACCAAGGCATTTCCGGACTCAGCGGACACAGCTCCAGTCTGCTAACACGGCAGACACATGAGTCCGCATCTCTTGCAGACTTCTCAGTCCGCATACCTGAGTCCATAGCCTCATCACAAGGCTCAACCAGACTCAGCGGACACTAGCTCCAGTCCACACACTTGCGCACACAGTCTCCAGTCCGCATATCCCCAAGCATGCAATCACGGCAACAACACTCCTGCCGAGCTTGGCGGACTAAGAGAAGCAGTCCGTGCTCCACTGCGCGATCTCCCCGGACTGAGCCATCCTGGACTTGGTTCAGAACCCACCAAGTCCAGTCCACTGGCCACAAGGGCCAGTCCGCACTTACTGGCGGACACTGGATCTAGCCCGCCATACCGGGCGACCTCCAGCTTCGGTCCGTACTGAACGGTGATCTCCACGGCTTCCACTTGCCGCTGCACCAGAGCAAGACCAAAGCAACTGCCAAACCGGTCTGCCGAGCTCCAGTTCATCAGTCTGCTTCATGCCAGACTCCGCGGATAGATTTTCTATCCGCCTGGTTACTTCCTGGGATTCAATTGTCTGCTGAGTATACGCCGGCCTGACAGACCGTTGCTGCTGTCTGCGTAGTCCGTACGAACAGACCGCCCAGGCCGCCATAGAGCAAACCGCCTGCAACATCCCTGCCGACTTAGCAGTATGTCAACCTTGTCTGCGTAGTCCGCGCGGATGGGTTGCCCAAGCCTTCCATTCACCCACTTTCACTTCACAGATTTCAACACTCCCCCTTGAAGTGAGAAGTGGTGAACAACTCCAGCAGCTCCCGTAACCTTGCACTTGGTCCCTCCGATAGCATCTACGAAGAGATGTCCAAGACATAGTCCTCGCCCCGCATATCATGGACCATGAGGGAGCCCTCCAGCATCTCCCAAAAGGAGCCATGCTTCCCTCTGCCTTCTTCAGCTTCAACCTCCACTCATGCATCACAGGAGTATCACCAACTACCTTGGGCACAAAAGCCCAAGCCTCGTTACCTCTGAGAGAAATCACATCTTCAGCCTTGGTGTCAACCACCTCCTTGATTCTAGTGGGGTCATCACAGCCGGAAGAACCTTGCTCGACCTGAGGGCTAGCAAAGAAACATGGGACCAAGTCCGCTGTGTTCCCTTCGCTATATCGAGCTGGTGGCTTACTGATCCTCTTCGATCTCCGAAGAACCTGATCATGGCTAACCACCTCCGCTGCTTCTAAACCAGATCCGTTCCCGGGCATACCCGGAACAATGCTCCCCTTGCTCCCTGAACAAGACGCCTCCTTATTGGAACCAGAAGCACCTGGAGAAATGCTCCCCCTGCTACCTGAACTAGAAGACTCCCCTCTTGAACAAGAACTGCCTGGAACATCGCTCCCCATGCTTCCTGAACCGGAAGCCTCTGCCTTCGAGTCAAAAGTACCTGGATCATCGCTCCCCCTACTTCCTGACCCTAACGCCTTTGCCCCGAAGCTAGAACAACCTGGAGCACCTGGTGACTCAGGCAGCTCCACATGAACCTTAGCAGCAGCCACCTTCAGCACAACATCTGACCTGCTCATCTCTAGCTCCACATGAGAGCTACCCTAATACGACGTCAACTCATCGAAGACAACGTCTCTTGACACGATGAGTCTCTTTGTCGCAGGATCCATACATCTCCATCTTCTCCTCGGCTCATCATACCCAACAAAGGCTAGCTTTGTCTTGAGAGCACCCGGAGAGTGTATGTAGCAAGTAGATCCAAACACCCTTAGGTGTTTCACACTGTGCCTTACTTCGAACATCAGCTCATAAGGAGTCTTCACTCTGATCGGACTAAGAGGCATCTGGTTGATGACATGAGCAGCACAGGCAATCCCCTCCACCCAAAGAGCCTTCGGAACGCCTTTACTCTGAAGCCAACACTTGCAGGTCTCCGTTAACCAATGGATCATCCGAGCTGCAACACTACCTTGTTGTGAAGTATGTCCACAAGAAAGCTCCTTCCAGATCCCTTGCTTCCTGCAAAAGTTTGAGAACTCGGTTGAGCCAAACTCACCACCGATGCTTGTCCTCAACACCTTGATCCGCAGACCAAGGTGGCCTTCCACAAGCTTCTTGAACTCCACAAACAAGCGCATCATGTTGGACTTCTTCTTCATGAAGTATACCCAAGTATACCTAGAAAAGTCATCAACCAATATCAGCATAAACTTGCTGCCTCCAAGACTGGCGGTGACGGTCGGTCCCACCAGAGCACAATGGACAACCTCCAAAGGTGTTTTACATCTAGATTGTGCCTTATCAACCATGAAGCGATACGCTTCACTTTGCTGACATCCCGCACACCCCTGACCATCGACATAGGATGACAATCTAGGCAAGCCTCTTACGAGTCTTCTTTCCGCCATTGATTTTAGCTTGTCCATCCCTACATGCCCCAATATTTCATGCCAAATAGCTGCACTATCACTGGCCTTCATCCGATCAGCTCCAGAACTTATTGATAACCCAACAATGTTCTTCTCCTTCCTCCCTACTTGAGCAACGTTCGCTGAGAGCAAGACAACCTTGCACTCCTTCCTGAGATGACCATGCTGCTTGCATTTATAGCACCTTAGTCCTTCCTTCCTCTTCCTATCACGCCTAGGAGAAACACTCCTTTCTTCCTGATATGAAGTAGAGGTACCATCTTCTGCAGCAGCCTTCACCTCCTTCCTGAACAACCCAACAAGGGAAGTCCAAACCTCAGCAGCTGACCGACATCCACTGATGTGGCCCAAGAGCTCCGATGAGATCACCTACCTGAGAATAGACTCCGCTCTAGCATTTGCCTTTTTCCAAGCTCTCATCACTTCAGCATTGCCAGCAGTAGCCTTTTGTCTTCCTGCTCTGCATACAACCTCCCAAAGGTCCTCGCCAAGAAGAAAGCTCTTCATACAAGACTTCCACCTTTCAAAGTTCATCTTTGTAAGAAAATCAATTCCAAGACAACTTGCATCTTCCGCTGCCATGGTTCTGCCACTGGTTTCCTCTTCATAAGAGCAACTACTTCCGTTGATCACTACTTGACCACTCCAACCTCCCTCTGATACCATGTTAAAAATCCAACAAACCCGCAGAGGCCTCCTTGGATACCATGTTTAAACTCAACAAACCGAAGGAGAACACCTCCACTTATAATGTTGAACGTTTTCCCGGATGTTGGAGAAAGCAGGGGTTATCTCAACAAAGCAGTAACAACCAGCAACACAGCAAGCAAATATCTTTATTGATCAACAACAAACTTCTTTACAAGGCGAGACATAAATGGCGAGACATGATTCGCCAAACCCAACATAGGGAGAGCAGAGACAGATACAAAGACAAAAACAAAACAAGCCGCGCGGTCTACTGTTGTGGATTCCGCTCAATCCGCCAGGTCGCAAGCCGCAACCAAGCCGCGCGGACTACCCCTTATTCCAATGCTTAGCTCTTCACCGCCGATCTGCAAGCCGCCTGACCGTGAGGTCGCCTACCCGCCAGACCGCACGCTGTGATACCGAATAGAACAGTCCGCCTGAGACAGGCGACTTCCTGAACCCCGAACCAAGTTGCCAAAGATAAGACCGCCTAGTCGCTGTCCGCGACCTGCTGTTTACCGCCTGTTGCTTAACCACAGAGTCCGCACTGTTCCTGACCACAATCAGAGCCAAGTCCTGGCTTTCCAGCGCTATCCCCACAACCTGCACAGCACAATCCGGTCAACTCTTACAAACCACGCGGACACCATAGTCCAGTCCGCAGCAACTTATGCGAGTTCAAAATACTGTTCACTTACTTCGGTTCATTCAGGTTGGGTGCCTATTCCTGATGTGACATGGGTCCTATTTATAGGCACGATGATGAGTATGGTCACCGCCCTAGCTGATAGGATAACTGCCACATCCTGCAGCAAGAACAAGTATGTCCGCCAGCCCGCGGACACACACTCCAGTTCGCCGCACCTATGCAGATAGCCAGCCCGCCTAGCTTCTCCAAGGCCGGACTCCAATCTCCAGTACGCCTTGTCGCCATAGGCCAAGCTGCCAAGACATCACCAAGGCCAGACAGCAATCTCCAGTCCGCCTTGCTGCCAAAGGCCAAGCAAGGACTACCACAGCCGGACTCTACAACAGCTATGTCCGCCAATCCGCAGACAAGGCATCAGCCCGCATATTCAAAGCTTTGCCACAAGGCAAATGCCAGACGTAGCGGACACACCACTTCAGTCCGCACACCTGAGTCCATTACCTCAATCACCAAGGCACAGCCGGACTCAGCGGACACAGTGCTTCAGTCTGCTGTGGACAGCTCTAGTCCGCTTTCCCAAGTCAATTGCCTAATCACCAAGGCATTTCCGAACTCAGCGGACACAGCTCCAGTCTGCTAACACGGCAGACACATGAGTCCGCATCTCCTGCAGACTTCTCAGTCCGCATACCTGAGTCCATAGCCTCATCACAAGGCTCACCGGACTCAGTGGACACTAGCTCTAGTCAGCATGCTTGCGCACATAGTCTCCAGTCCTCATATCCCCAAGCAAGCAATCCAGGCAACATCACTCCTGCCGAGCTTGGAGGACTAAGAGAAGCAGTCCATGCTCCACTGCACGATCTCCCCGGACTGAGCCATCCTGGACTTGGTTCAGAACACACCAAGTCCAGTCCACTGGCCACAAGGGCCAGTCCGCACTTACTGGCGGACACTGGATCTAGCCCGCTGTTGGAACCCCAGTTAGGATTTGGGCAAGAAACACTATTAGGGTGGCTTATAATGACCCACCATGTATAGTCATGGGTCATATGACTATTTCCGGACAGGTCATTCAGAAGAACTCTCCAGAATTGCTGAAATAAATCTGAACAACAGTTAAAACAAGTCAGAGAATCAGCTCGACAATCGTCGAACGCAGTTTGACGAACGATGAAAGCTCAGGTCGATGAATGATGACAGAAGCTGAGTTTGACGAACGTCGAACTCAGGTCGATGATTGGTGGACAACACTTGCTCAGCTCGACAAAATTAGCAAGTCAGTTTCTCAGCTCGATGAAATAGAAACTGAGCTCGACGAACTGCAAGCTCCGATCGACGAACGCAGGCAAGATATTCAGCTCGACGAATCTAGTTGAGTTCGACAAATGTCGAACTAAGGTCGACAATCGATGAACTCGATGAAAGTTCAGGTCGACGATTTCTGAGCATTCAGTAACAGTTGGCAGAATTTATTGACGATTAATTACAGTCAACATTCCCAGTGAAAATAGCCGTTCAAACGAACAGTTACAGAAGAATTAAGTAAGGATCAATTTCCAAAGCATCTTCACTCTCGGGAATGTTTCTTCCTCCATAAAATCTACGGAATTCATATACATGAAGGATATAGAACAGACAGATAGAATACACGCAGAACACAAGAAGAAGTAAAAAGGGCTTTTACAGAAAAAGGAACTCTGCATCACCAAGAAAATAATCATCAGAGCTCTTCATCAGCTCCAGGCTTTCAAGAGACAACAAATCAATATCAGTCTAAGAAGCCTGCTGGAGACATCATCATTGTGAAGGCCTATCACCCTGCAGCAAAGCTTCCTGCTAACCTGAACCAATCAATATCTTAGGGGGAGCTATTTGCTAACATCATATCCACTTGAATCTTCTCTCTGATTGCTGACAGAGAAGATACAATCACTCTCTCACCACCTCTTGTATAAAGGGTTGTCATCTCCCTTCAAAAGTGATTCCTGGTTGCAAGTCTCCTTCCAAAAGACTTGAGTTGGTTTTGGGGGACCTGATCAAAACCCATTAGTGCTAGTCACCTGATCAAAAACCTGAGTGGATTCCTACCAGGGTAGTAGAAGAGTGGATGTACCCAAGTTGGGGAACCACTATAAAATTCTTGTGTCTCTTCTGGTTGCTTGATCTTCTTACCTTATTATGTGCTGTGATTTTACTCTAATTAGTTCAGTTAAGATCTAACCTTCTCTTTCAATTGGTATCAAAGCGAGGTTGGTTAAACTACCATACCTTAAGAGGTTAATTGGTTGTACAGGCTAACACCTGAACCAAGAGATCCTTTGATAGATCTTAAATATCTTTAGAGTTATCATGGCATAACTTGATGAGTTTTCAAGCACCAGACTGCCCATGTGCAATTTAAATAAGTTTGCACTATGGAAGACAAGGATTAGATTTTATATGGACTCCAATGATGAAAACATCTTTAAATCTATTTTGTCAGGTCCAGCTCCACCATCCCAATGGACAGATGCCCAGCAAAAGATGAAGATTGCTGATGCACAAGCAATGAACATTCTGGCACAATCAATGTCTGATGAAATTTTTGAAGAACTTGCTGAATGTTCATCTGCAAAAGACATGTGGATCTCCGTCACAGCAATGGCTGCTGGATCAGCTAAAGAAATAATATTTGATGCTGAAACCTGGAGTGACTCAGATGCTTCATCTTGCACAACTGAAGATGAAGAAGAGGAAGGAGCAAAAGAATTTTGCCTAATGACAATAGATGCTTCTCGCAGCAGCTATGCTGAAGAATCTGAAGAATCAGAGTGTGAATCAGATGAAGAGGATCAGGTTATTTCTTCCCTTGACTTTTCATCAGCTATATTTAACACTGATTTCAGATTATCACATAAAAATCATCAGAAAATCTTAGTTCAAAAGATTTCGTCGAACGGAGATCGATGACATAAATCCTATTCGTCGAACTCAGATCGACGAACTATGAACAAAGATTTTGCTTTGAACTATTCATGACTCTGTGCTCGACGAAATAAATTTAATTCGTCGAACAGAGATCGACGAAAATGGATCACAGAAAACAATTATTATCATTCTGTGAATAGAGATCAACGATCTCAATATCATTCGTCAAACTCAGATCGACGAAAGTATTTTTCGTCGAACTCAAAATTTCAAAATAAAAATTTTTATTCTTTTATTTCTGACTATTATAAAAGAGAACCAGGTCCCAAGGTTCTCTGGGTCCAGAACTGCTAACATCTCCTTGCAGGAAAAGAATTCAGTCCAGCAAATATACAGGATATCAGTGGCTGAATAATTTGTGCAAGGCTATGCATATAGGGGGAGATGCCTATAAATGAAGCTGCAGAAATTCCAGCAATAGCAGTAGTTTGTGGGGATTGTAGCAGCAGCAACAACAACAGATTATAATGTTGTAGATTTGGGCAAGGATCAACAACACCTGTAACAACAGCAACAGCAACAGCAGAAGTACTTGATCCAGATTTAATTGTATTTAATTGCCTTGTATTTTACTTATATTTATGTAAATAGAGTCCTTATCCAAATATGGGGAGATTGTTTGAACCCCAGTTAGGATTTGGGCAAGGAACACTATAAAGGTTGCTTAGAATGACCCACCATGTATAGTAATGGGTCATAGGACTATTTCTGGACAGGTCATTCAGAAGAACTCTCCAAAATTGCTGAAAAAAATCTGAACAACAGTTAAAACAAGTCAGAGAATCAGCTCGACGATCGTCGAACGCAGTTCGACGAACGACGAAAGCTCAGCTCGACGAATGATGACAGAAGCTGAGTTCCACGAACGTCGAACTCAGGTCGACGATTGGTGGACAATGAAAGTGGGGATAAGATCTACCTTAACTTTAGATGGGGGGGGGGGGGTGAATAGAGTTTATTAAAATAATTTTCAGTTTAAAAACTATTTTGCAGTGGAAGACTTAATTTAAATATATGTGTAATGTGCTTGCAGTAAATAAAAATAATGAAAGCAATAAATAAAAACACAGCACACAGCAAACAAAATATAGCAACCAGAAGACACAAGGAGCTACAGTGGTTCCCCAATCAATCTAGGTACATCCACTCTTCTACCACCCTAGGTAGGAATCCACTATAGGATGAGTTGATCAGGTGTCCTGGGCACCAGTGAGCTTTTGATAAGGTGCTCAAAAACCAAACCAGATTTTTTGATCAGGTGTCTTGCCACCACTGAGTTTTGATAAGGTCTCAGAAACCAGCACAAAACTTTTGAAGGGAGTTTTGAGAAACCCTTTTATAGTAGAAAAAGAAAGAGGTGAGATGTTCTTCTCTATCAACAGTCTGAGAGAAGACTAGTGGATGATGTTATCAAAGCTCCCCCTGAGATCTGGAAGAGGTTCAGGAAAAGAAGCTTTGCACTAGGGTGATAGGCCTTCAGTAGATGAGATCTACAACAAAGAATGATTCCAGCAGTTGCTGAAATGTGTAGTGTCTGGAGTCTTGATGGATGAAGCCTTTGAACACTTGAGTCAAAAGAGATCTAGAAAATTTTTTGTATGTTGATCTCCTTTAGTGATGTGTGTTCTGAAAGAATTCTGTCTGTGTGTGTCTGTGACTGTTGTAATTGTTGTTGGGAGAAACATAATGAATATCAAAAGAGATTTGAAAAGAATGAATTGATTCTCTGTCTCCAAGATAGTCGTTAGCCACTCATTAATGACTTCCTTAAATGAAAATTTGTCTCTGGAGGAAAGTCCTAGAAAACATTCATTTAAAATTCCCTTGAAACTTGCTCCAGATTAATTGAAACGGCTACAAGATCCTTGGAATAAATGCTGGGAATAAATAAGATAGAATTCCATAACTGTTTGAATTTGAATTTGAGAAACGTCGATCTGTCCAGAAAATCGTTGACCTGAGCTCAACTATCGTCGACCTGAGCTCAGAGACTGGAACTAGACTGGAAACGGAAATCGTCGATCTGAGATCAACTATCGTCGACCTGAGCTCAGAGATTGGGAAAATAGCTAGAGACAGAAACGTCGATCTGAGCTCAAAGATCGTCGAACGGAGTTCGACGACTCGTTGAACTGAGCTCTAAGATAGTCGAACGGAGTTCGACGATTTGTCGACCTGAGCTCGACGAAAGTGACTTAGTCTCCTAAAATTGAATATCTGATCTGAGGGTCTTGGGGCAGCTTTCAAGCCTAATTTTCTAACCCTTAGACTCAATCTAATTGACCTTAAAAACTATATAAGGAGGTCAAAACACTTTTCCTAAGGACATAGTGATCCTTGCCCAAATCAGTAATATGGTGTTCCAACAATCTCCCCCTATTTGGGTTAGGATTACTGTTTACATGACATAGGAAATAAAAGCATATAATGCAGATATGAAATCAAAAAGAATATTGCAGAAACACAAATAGAATCACATTAGAAATTCAGAATAGATAACATTGTCAGCTTATATGATCATTCCTTTTCCTTGCCCTTTTTGAGAATTATTTCTCTGTTAGGGTTAAGAGCTTCTTTCTTGGATCTTCTGTCATCATCTACACCTAGAAAAGTTTGAAGTTTTGCCCTGGGGACTACAGCTTCTGGGTGCAGCTTCATATAACTTTCTGAGTCAAAGAATTTACTGGAAGAATATCTTTCAAGTTCTTTCTTTCTCTGTTCTGATAGAGTGGTGAATTGTGATATATCTCTTCCTTATTCTCTTGCCTTCTTAATTTGATCTAGTGCAGCCAACTCTTTCATTCTTGCTGTCCAGGAATTAGGATTGTTCTCTGGGTCTTCAAATGGAACAGGAGGTTCATATATGTTTGAAGAGTCATCAGGAGTAGCTCTGGAAGAAACTGGATCTCTTAGCTTATAAGGGAAAGGACCAGATGTGGCGTCAATGGGACCTTGTCATTCCCTATGATAAGGATGCTGCCTAGAATATCCTTTGGAATAAACTCTTACTTCTCTTTGATTTCCCTATTCTGTCCTCTTCTGGACTGGTAGCCTCTTGATTGATATTCTCTTGATTGAGATCTTCCTTGAAATTGAGAGGTGCTTTGACTCTTAGCAGCAGATGAATGAAAAGTAGAACTTCCACCAGTACCTGCATCTGGTGAAGGAGGAGGAGGAGGATTGAAGTGAGATGATCCTTTATCATATTTCCTCCTTTTCTTCATTGCCTTTAGTTGATTCCTAGAGAACTGCATCCATGGTTCTGAGATTGGACAGTCATGCAAGATATAGTATGGAATATCATTTGTATCTTTAATTTTCTCCTGGGGAACTGTCTTTAGGTCCTTGCTTCTAGCTTTCCTCTTCCTTGCAATGGTTGCAGAGGAATCATCAGAATCAGTTCTAAATTGATCATTATCTGAGCTCTGAGGATTGTCATATAGTTCATCAAGCCTTTTGATGGAATCTCTTTGTTGTTGGGAAGGAACAGAAGAAACAATAGCAGCAGCAACAGCAGTAACTGGAATAACAGATTCATAAATAACAAAAACAGTAGGCTCAGAGTTATTAGCCTCTGTCATAAGAACATTAGCAGAAACTAAAACAGTATCAGCAGCAGCAGCAGGAACAACAGAAACTGAAGGAGCACTGTCCACAGTCTTGAAAGAATTTATATAAGCAGATATTATGTTGGGCTCACAGCTATAAATAGGCACAATGGCCTTAGTAAGATCATCAGTTTTATGCTCTGGAAGACAGCTGAGGTAAGCAGTATCAAATTTTGACAGCAGTGACCTGAGGTCAACTGTTATAACTGGAACTGGAGTTGGAACTGGAATCTCTGAAGCAGGCAACCTCTCTACTTCATATGGCATCTCCCCTGCCTAGATTCAGTAGAAAATGGATCAAGGAACCCAACAGAATGGATTGCCTGAGGAGGATATAAGGAGGAAAGCATGTCAGATAACTCCTGAACTGATTTCAGAAGTGGAGTCAGGGAGGTCTCCATAAGGAGTGATAGCCTTGGAGCTAACAACTCATAGAGCTTATCTGCAATAGCTGATAGATCTACTTGCTCAAGGGGTGCTTAAGTAGAGGTAGAGATGAGTGTGGTAGAGATGGATGTAGGAGGAGCTGTAGATGTGGTTGGAGATGGTGTTGATGTGGATGGTAGAATTGATGGTTGAGGTATAGGAATGGTGGAGATGGAAGTTAGTGGAATGGAGATAGATGGTGAGAAAGATGGTTGAGCAAGAATTTCTTGTAGTAGTTGTTGATATGATGTAGAAGAAGATGGTGGCTCAAGGGGTGAGGAGAGAGAATCATCCATATAGGAATCATCTAGGAGAGTGAAGGATGAAATGTTGAGCAATGGAATCTCTTCAGTGGATGTTGGTGTTGGTGAAGGAATTTAGTTTGGAGATGGAATGGATATGGGGGATGAAATTGAGATGGTGATGGTGGAGGTGATGATTGTTGAGGGAACAGTAGGTGGAGAAGGTGGAGATGAGGAGGCAGGCAGTTATTCTGATGTGGTAGTTGCCTGAGGGGAAGTGACTGGATCAGTCCTGGTGCCTGAAGATGAGATGACTGCAGAGGCTTTGCTTGGCTTTCCAATTTGCCTGTCCCATTTGCCAAAGAGGGCACAGGTTAACCTCTTAGAGGCATTGATATGCATCCCATTGGAAACAAGCAGCTCAAGGCATCTGCTATGAAGAAATAGCCCTAGAATCCTTCCAAGGTTCACAAAGTTCTTATTTATTTTCTTCTTAATTAGGTCAAAGAAAATTTCTCCCCAATTCAACTGTTTCTTATCCACCAAAGCACCCATTAAATAGAATTGATACATAGATATGGTATCATGGGCAGAATGTTTTGCTAATAGGACCTTGCCAACAACATCTGTTAGAAACCTGTATTCTACTGACAGATTTTTCTTAAGCAGCTTGTTAGGGTTTGCTGCTGAATGACCCATCCTGTCAAGCATACTTGCAAACTCTTCTACAGACAACTCAAGAGAATCTTGACCAGTACTTAATTGGAAAACTTGTTGAAATTTGTGAAGTGGAAGTGGTTGACGGGACAGGCCAGGCGGCCTGGGAGGACAGCCTTGGCGGACTAGGCGGACTGGGCGGACTGTGATGTGCGGCCTGGTGGAAGGTCTAGTGAAAAGTCGTTTGTTGTTCTGAGCGGTTTGCACGGGTGAAGTCCGCGTACTATGCGGCCTGGTTTCTGCGGATATGGTGTGCTGATTGGCTTTGCCAAGGAGCGACCTGAGCGGATGGAGGCTTACGGACTGGAGCATTACTCAGTGTCCGTGGTGCAAGCTTGTGCTGATAGGAGGTCTGGCTCATGTTCGCGGGAAGCTTGCGGACTGGTGCGTCCGCGGTGTGGGCTATTGCGGACTGGGCTTAGAGCTTGGCTGAGGCCTTGTCGAGCTCTGGTGGTACAGCAGGCGATTTGCTGTGGAGATCTATTGGCGGACTGGTTTTGGAGTCCGGGGATGGTTGCTGCATTGGACAGGAGTGCGAGGAGTTTGCGGACTGCTGGCGGTCCGTGCTTTAGTGTTTGGCGGACGGGTGTTTGCGTCCGCTATGCTCACACTGGCCTTTGATGGTTTTTTGGACTTGGTCACACTCTGTGCCAAGTTCATGGTGTCTGCCGTATCCGCCAAGTTCGCTGTGATCGGGCGACTGTTGCTATCTGCCTTTGGTCGTGGACTTGTGGCGGATTGAGGTGTGAGTCTTGCAGACTGCCTCGTGTTGGTGCGGACAGCCATTGAAGGGGGTTGCTGTCCTGCAGTGGTCGGAAGCTTTGCGGGCTGATGCCTTGTCCGCATAGCTTGGGCGGACTGGAGAGGGTTCGCCAATGTTTGCCTTGCTCCTGGCGGTTTTCCTTGGTGTCCGGCTAAGTCCTTGCGGACTCGGCGGACGGTGTTTTGCTATCGCGCGGGCTGGGGCGGTGTCTCTATCTCTAGGGCGGTGACCACACTCCTCACCTCGCCTATAAATAGGACCCCCCTGGGAGGTCTACAGTAACCAGAGTAACTTGAGTGAACAGTAAGTTGGGTTGGGCAAGGAGCTGTAGTCTGAGTTTGTCTGTCCGCTCGGATTGTTGCAGTGCTGACGTTTGCTGTGTGCTGGTCGTGCGGGTAGCTTCAAGGAGCCAGGAGTTTGGGTGTGACTTCGGTCAAGTACTTAGAAGTGTGCGGTCTCAGCGTACTCAGCAGGAGGTCGCTCTGCGGCTTGTCAGCTCTGTTTCATCTTTGCCAGCTTCAATAAGCTGTCCGCCAGCTTCAGGCGGGTAGGGGGTTTTCCTCAGTTCAGCTTCAGCAGGAGACGAATAACAGTGTGTCCGCGCGGCCTGTGGCTTCGGCGGACTCCGTGGCTATTCGGCGGATTGCAGCTAAGTTCGGGCGATCTCAGCGGACCTCGGCGACCTCGGCGACCTCGGCGGTCTCGGCGGACTCCGGTGCTGTCCGCCCGGCTTGTTTTTTGGTGCTTTCTGTTTACAGCTGTTATACTAGCAAAATCATGTCTCACTATGTATACCTCGTGTTGTAAAGAATTGAATGAATAAAAGACCTGCTTGTGCTTCCATTGTTTGCTGGGATTAACCTTGTTCCTTGGTTTTCCGCTGGTTCAACGTGAGAACTGGGTAGTTCTGACGATATTAATTTGGCGTTTGGGCTATCTTGCTGACCACGTTGAGAAAATTTAACAAAACTTCTGTTAATATAGCAGTAAGAGATACCTGATGTCCTGATATAGTTCCAATCACTGTATTTTGATCTTGAGTGTGAGCAGTATACACCCATTCCTTGATTTCATCTGCAGCTAGTTTCATCCTTGTGGTCATGATGTGTACTAGCTGTTGACCTTTGAATAACTCCAGAATATCCGTAAAAATCTGATCACTATTTTCAAACGAGTCCATATCAATGTCGAATCCAGTGTCGAATTTCATTGCTGCCAAAACTGCAACAGAAACAACCATTTTTACCTGCAAAAGTGAACAAACACAAGACCAAGTGTAGAAACGTTTGGAGGGAAAGGGAAATTCTGCAGAGAGTATGAAAGCGCAATGGGAGAACGACGGCCTAAAAATGAATTTTATATTAGGGTTTGACGCAGAAAAGGAAAGATCGTTGAACTCTGTTCGACGATCTGGGCTACTAAAGGAATCTGAAAGGTCTTCAACATCGTCGATCTCCATTCGACGATATTGGAGAGCGTCGAGCTCCGTTCGACGATCATTGACCGGAAGAAGATAGCTTAGCACTATCTGGAAAGCGCTGAACTCCGGTCGATGATTTCTAAGAAACGTCGATCTCCGTTCGACGATCTTTGGGAAAAAACATCGAGCGCAGTTCAGAGACCAGAAACAACCTATAGACACTAGAAAAATCAAAATGTTTGCCTAGTCTTGGTCAAATTTTATAGTTTTAAAATCTTGGGTCTTATTTTAAACTTCCTCCATCTAACATTCCTAACTGATTCAGGAAGAATGTGTGTTTTTTTCATCCAATGGTTTGGTGAAAATATCTCCACTTTGCAAGTCAGTTGGGATATATTGAAGTTCAATTTTATTTTTCTCAACATTGTCCCTTAAAAAGTGATGCCTAATTTCTATATGTTTTGTCCTACTATGGAGGACTAGATTTTGTGCTATAGAAATAGCACTAGTGTTATCACAGAAAATTTTGACTTCTCTAATTTGTAGCCATAGTCTAGAAGCTGATTCTGAATCCACAAGATCTGTGAGCAACAACTACCTGCTGCCATATATTCAGCTTCAGCAGTTGATGTGGACATAAATGTTTGTTTCTTGTAAAATCAGGAGACAAGTCTGTCACCAAGAAACTGACAAGTTCCACTGGTGCTTTTCCTGTCTATTCTGCATCCAGCATAGTCAGCATCTAAAAATCCAGTTAAGTCAAATGCTGAGTCTTTTGGATACCAGAGACCTAGATTTGGACAACTTTCCACATACCTAAGAATCCTTTTTACTAAGGTTAAGTGTGACTCTCTAGGGCTCACTTGGAATCTAGCACATATGCATGTAGCAAACATTATGTCAGGTCTACTAGCTGTAAGGTACAATAAAGAGCCAATCATTGCTCTATATGTTGTCTGATCAACAGGTTTCCCATGTTCATCAGTATCTAATACAGCATTCGTAGGCATAGGTGTTTTCATACATGATGCTTCAGACATACCAAATTTATTAACCAATTCTTTTGCATACTTGGTTTGAGAGATGAATATGCCTTTAGCATGATGTTTGACTTGCAATCCTAGAAAGAAGGAACGCTCACCCATGCTACTCATTTCAAATTTAGAATGCATTAGGTTAGAAAACCTTTTGCACAGATTTGAATCAGTAGAACCAAAGATATTGTCATCTACATAGATTTGTACTAGTAAGGTATTGGACCTATGGGTTCTAATAAAAAGAGTTTGGTCTACTCTACCTCTTATAAAATCATTTTTCAGAAGAAAGCATGCTATTGTCTCATACCATGCTCTAGGAGCTTGCTTTAGACCATATAATGTTTTATGCAATTTGAAGACATAATCAGGATGAGTTGGAGAAATAAAACCTGGGGGTTGTCTAATATAGACTTCTTCCTTGATGTCTCCATTGAGAAAAGCACTCTTTACATCCATTTGATATACTTTGAATCCTTTGTGTGCTGCATAAGCTAAGAAGATTCTTATGGCCTCTATCCTTGCAACAGGTGCAAAGGTCTGGTCATAGTCTATCCCTTCTTCTTGAGAGTATCCTTGAGCAACTAGCCTTGCCTTGTTCCTTACAATGATTCCTTGATCATCCAATTTATTTCTGAACACCCATTTTGTTCTAACAATGGAGTGATCCTTTGTCCTTGGCACTAGTTCCCAAACTTTGTTCCTTTCAAATTGATGTAATTCCTCTTGCATTGCAAAGATCCAATGTGGATCTTGTTCTGCATCTTGAATGGATTGGGGCTCAATTTGAGAAAGAAAGCAGGTGTGCATCAGGTTTTGGTTGACCTGATTTCTGGCTTGCACACCAGCTGAGATGTCTCCAATCACTTGGGAGATTGGATGGTCTCTTGATGTTACTAAATCAACAGGGGGTGTTGATTGTTCACCAACCCGTGTTGTTGTTTCCTCTTGTGGAACAACAACTGGCTCTTCAAGAAGATTCTCTCCAAGATGTTGAATATCTTCTCATCTTCACTACTTTCATCCTTTTGTATTATATGTAACATGTCCAAACTTTCAGCAAGAGAGTGTACCTGCAAAGATTCTATGGTAGAAGCATTCTTCTCCTTAAAAGACATGTTAGATTCATCAAAAGATATATGAACAGATTCTTCAATTTTAAGAGAGGATTTGTTATACACCCTATAAGCTTTACTGATCATGGAGTATCCCAGAAACACTCCTTCATCAGCTTTAGCTTGAAATTTTGCTATGTATTTCTTGTCATTATTGTGAATGTAACAAATGCAACCAAAAATTTTTAAATAAACGACTTTAGGTTTCTTCCCTTTGAGTAATACATAGGGAGTCTTGCCCTTCAGCTTATGTATTAGACTTCTATTCAACACATAGTTGGAGGTGTTCACTGCCTCTGCCCAAAAGGATAGAGGAAGATGAGCATCTGACAACAATGTAGTAGCAGATTTAATAAGGGTTCTATTTTTCCTTTCAGCTACCCCATTTTGTTGAGGAGTTATAGGAGCTGAGAAAGTGTGCCTGTGTAACACCCCCTATCCGTCACATAGCATATAGCAGTAGGTCCGGCCGGGGCCCGACGCCGTATGCCACAGACAGACCGGGTGGTTACTTATGGAAACCATCCAACCAATCTCAACATCCTACACAGAGCATTCTAGCGGAAGCAGTTTGTAAAAGTTACAATAAAGAACCCAGCATAGAGACTGAATGTCCACTAGTATAAAATAGGAATGTTATACAAAATACTCAAAATAAGCCTTAAGGCCTCACAAAATGTTTCACTTCCAATTACATGTTTTACAAACCACGGCACGCAGGCCGGTCACACATGAATAAAGCAGTAAACACTTCCAATTTAGGCCTTCAAGGGCCGGCTACGCATTCGGGCTTTAGCCCGCTATTGACCGCTTGGTCCAGCTGCACCTGCAAGCAACAAACCACCGCACGGTGGCAAAACAAGGCAACGGTCAGCAATGCTGACCAAATTATAACGATCCCGCCCCCAACTCGGGGCGGCGATGCTCCTTCCCTGCATTTCATTAGCATAAGCGAGCAATATAATAGCATTCAATCATCACAGATGTTGGCTATCACGGCCACACGCCCCGTGCTCTCAGGGCACATTCTCGGTGAATCGGTCGATGTCACGTCAATTAAAGCCATTGACATTCCGGACTCACCACCGCCACTTGGACGGCCAAACCTATGAGCAATTTGTCTTCCCGGCATGGGTCACGTCAATTTAAGCCATTGACCGCCGAAGACTCTCATCTATGCCAACGGCAAGTGCCATGTAACCTTAGGTCTCTTTAACCCGAACTACATAGATATGGGTACGGTTCCATCTAACCCGTGCTCATGTCGCAACGACAATTTAAGCCATTTGCGCGGGTCAAACTTCCGCCGAGTCCCATTTCCATCACAAGTCACATAACCCGGTTATGTTCAAGTTGGCTCTCAGGCCACCAAGTTGGCAAGATCTCGTATCCGCCCAGTTTTCCGGGTGCACCTTTGGGTTAGTCCCCAAGGCTCCCTGCTGCAATCTACCGCGTAGAAAACCCGAAAAACAATCAATAGCACGGAGTCTTCTCCGGCATTATGCAATGCAACGTCACCGATCCAGACCAACATGTCCGAGTAGGCTTCACACATCATGCCTATGTCCGTTCTCGCTTACGGACTCTAAACAATGGGGACTTCACATATCTACCCGAAGGAACGCCTCCAACTCTCCGCAAACTCGCGAGAGCGGGCTTCCTATGCTAAGAAAGAGAGCTACTCATGCTCAAGATGAGGATCGTTACCCTTGCGTTCCTCTTTGGCGCCATGGAAAAGTAATCGGATGAAAACCACCGCACTAGCGTTGCCTCCGTGGATCCGGAGTCGGCTCGCGATTCGGAGCTCCGAAGCTCCTCCAATGGCGGGATCTAGCTCCTTCTTCCTCCCTTGGCTCTCCTCTCTCTCTAAGGTTTTAGAAAGATGAGAAGTTATGAAAAGTAAGGGTTTTCCAAGTCCATTCACGGGTATATCCCTTCAGGAACAACCCCCAGCCGTTGGATCTTCAGTTAAAGAAATGAACGGCTTCGATTCGGGGCTGAAATGCCCAATCTGGACCGAACACGGCCTGGCACACGCCCGTGTCCAGGGCCGTGTGCCGCATTCGTCGTCAAAATCGGCTCGCCTGGAACCTCACACAGGTATCGAACATGCCCGTGTTCGAGCTGACATGCCCGTGTTCCACCTCACACGGCCGTGTGTCCGGCCGTGTACCCCATGATTTTTCCCCAAAATCAACTCGAGCACTGCACGGGTTCTAGGACACGCCCGTGTCCTTACCCGTGTCACCTCGACATGCCTGGACCCCAGGCCGTGTACACGGTCTCGACATTTCGTCGAGCGAAGATCGTCGACCTGATGACACGGCCTTGGACACGCCCGTGTCCTAGGCCGTGTGCCTTGTCTCGACGAATCGTCGAACGAATCTCGTCGACTCCCCGGGACGATCGTCGACACGGGTCGACACGCCCTGCGACACGCCCGTGTCGCAGGCCGTGTGCCCACTCTCGACGCATCGTCGAGCGAATCTCGTCGACTCCCCGGGACGATCGTCGACACGGGTCGACACGCCCTGCGACACGCCCGTGTCGCAGGCCGTGTGCCCAGTCTCGACACAATGTCGAGACCAAAGTGTCGACTTCCCGTCTTAGTGTCGACACAGGCTTGACACGCCCTGGGACACGCCCGTATCCCAGGCCGTGTGCCTGCAGCCAGAACCCAAACTGGCCCAAAATGTCCCCCTTCGCTCCTTTGAGTTTCGGGGCGTTACAACTCTCCCCCTCTTAAAAGAATTTCGCCCACGAAATTACATAAAGGAAAGACATGTACAAAATCAAAATTTGTACCTGAGCGGAACAACTCTGGATACTCGTCAAGCATAGTCTGCTCTCGCTCCCAAGAGAGCTCCTCACGACCGCAATTGTCCCACCGGACCTTGACCATCCTGATCTCTTTATTGCGTAGCCGCTTGACCTCCGAGTCCTCGATCCGCACGGGCTTGACCTTTGTCGTTAGCCCACTATCCACCGGTACTTGATCAACCGCGATCACTTGCGTAGGCTCTTGCACCGCCTTCCGAAGTACCGAAATATGGAATACATCATGTAAACCACTAAGCTCCACTGAAAGCTTCAACCGATAGGCCGCTTCACCAACTCGCTCCAGAACCTCAAACGGTCCAAGGTACCTCGGGCTTAGCTTTTTCAATCGCCGCACCCGCGAGACACCCTTGAACGGCTTGATCTTTAAGTATACATAATCGCCCACAGCGAACTCCACGTTCCTGTGCTTGGCATTATAGTACTTTGCTTGCCGGTCCTGAGCGATAAGCAACCTCTCCCGAATGGTTCGCACCAAAGAAGTAGCACCCTCCACTTCCGATCGCTTATACAACCTTGACTCACCCGTTTCTAACCAAGACAACGGCGTGCGACATTTTCTACCATATAGGGCCTCGAAAGGCACCATCTGAATACTCGCTTGGTAGCTGTTGTTGTATGCGAACTCCACCAAATATAGGTGGTCTTCCCATTGCTTTCCAAAATCCAAGATACACATGCGAAGCATGTCTTCCATGGTTCTATTGACCCTCTCGGTCTACCCATCCATTTGCGGGTGGAAGGCTGTGCTGAATTTCAACTTTGTTCCCAACATTTGTTGCACCAGCCTCCAATCATTGGACGTGAACCGCCCATCTCGGTCACTCACGATGCTGCGGGGCACACCATGAAGCCGTACTATGTTATCCACATAAAGCTTTGCTAACATCTCCACCGGATCATCCTTCCTATACGGAATAAAATGTGACACCTTCGTTAATCGATCCACGATTACCCAAATGGCGTCGTTCCCCTTTTGTGACCTTGGCAAACCGTGCACAAAGTCCATAGAGATGTCGTCAAATTTCCACTCCGGAATAGGCAAGGACTTAAGAAATCCTCCCGGCTTTTGGCACTCCGCCTTTACCAAGGCGCAAGTTTGGCACTTCGCTACGTATAGCGCCACATCCTTCTTTAAACCTGGCCACCAAAACATTTTCTTCACATCACGGTACATCTTCGTGCTCCCCGGGTGAATCGAGTACTTAGTATGGTGTGCCTCGTACAACAACTCCACCCGTAAATTGCCCACACTTGGGACGCACAAACGACCGTCTCTCCAAAGTAACCCGTCCTCCACGACGAATTGGGAATTTGACCCATCCAGAGCCTCTACCATGAACTGCTTCATATGAGCATCCATATCCAAAGCCTGCCGAATACGATCAGCCAGGTCATATTGGACTTCAGTCCAATTCAGAACTGCTTCAGCACTTGATTGTCTATCCACACAAACAATCTCCAACGCCTCCAACTCCCGCACCAACCGCTCATCATGCACCGATAGCCAATTGGCTTGAGCTGGGGCTCGGCGACTCAACGCGTCCGCAACCGCATTCCCTTTGCCAGGCACGTAGTGGATCTTGAAGGTATAGTACCCCAGGAACTCCATCCACCTACGCTGCCGCATATTCAGATCTTTCTGGTCAATAAGTACTTCAGGCTCTTGTGATCGGTGTAGATATCAATCTTCACACCGTACAAGTAGTGTCTCCACAGCTTCAAGGCAAAAATCATGGCCGCTAACTCCAAGTCATGGACCGGATAATTCCTTTCATGCACTTTTAGCTGTCTCGATCCATAAGCTATCACGCTTCCGTGCTGCAGTAGCACGCAACCCAAACCGCTGCCCGAAGCATCGCTATATATCTCATAGCCTTCGGTCCCAACCGGCGAACTCAGCACATGCGCCGTGGTCAACCGACACTTCAATTCCTCAAAAGCTCGCGCGCACTCCGACATCCAAACGAACTTATGCTCCTTCCTCGTCAAAGTAGTGAGAGGTAAAGCTATCCGCGAGAAGTTCTCTACGAAGCGCCTATAATAGCCGGCAAGCCCCAGAAAACTCCGGACTTCCGCTACAGTAGCAAGCTCAGGCCACTCCCGTATCGCAACAATCTTCGCCGGATCCACAACAATACCCTCTCCACTCACTATATGACCGAGGAACGCCACTGAGGATAGCCAAAACTCGCACTTCGAGAACTTGGCATACAACTGATTTCTCCTTAGCGTCTCCAACACCAAATGAAGATGCTTGAAGTGATCTTCCTCACTTTGCGAGTACACCAAAATATCGTCGATGAAGACGATCACGAAATGGTCCAAGTACTCCCTGAAAGTCCTGTTCATCAAATCCATGAACACTGACGGCGCATTAGTCAGCCCAAACGGCATGACCGTAAACTCATAATGCCTGTATCTCGTACTAAACGCTGTCTTCGGGATATCACTCTCCCTTATTCGCAGCTGATAGTACCTAGACTTGAGATCTAACTTCGAGTACACCGTCGACCCGACTAACTGATCAAAGAGATCATCAATCCGAGGGATCGGGTACTTGTTCTTCTCAGTCAGCTTGTTGAGCTCCCGATAATCAATACATAGCCTCAAGCTTCCGTCCTTCTTCTTAACAAAGAGGACCGGTGCGCTCCAAGGCGAAGAACTCGGGCGCACATACCCTTGCTCCAACAACTCTTGCAGTTGAACTTTCAGCTCCGCCATTTCCTTAGGCGCCGACCGATAGGGAGATCGTGACACAGGCTTTGCACCTGGCACTAGCTTAATCGTAAAATCTATCTCCCGCTGAGGCGGGGCTCCAGGAAGATCTGCGGGGAACACATCAGGGTATTCGGATACCACTGAAATACAATCCAATGCGGGCTTCGGCTTTGCAACCTCCACTAGTGTAAAGAACAGTTCTGCACCAGCACGAACCGCCTTCACCACCTGAAGAGCAGACATCAACGTCTTGCTCGACCCCTTTAAGCCCGTAAAAGTCGTCTCACGACTCGCTCCCAGCTTAACTTCCTTGCTACCGCAATCTATATGGGCCTGCTGCTCCGAGAGCCAGTCCATGCCAAATATGACGTCGAACTCCACTAACGGAAGTAAAGACACCTACAGGTCGAACTCCTGCTCCCCAATATGAGTCTTAACAACGCAGATCCTATCCACTCGCATCGAACACCCATTGGGCAACAACACATCCAACTTATCCTTCGCCATCGAAGAAGGGACTCCGATGCGTGATATAAATCCTTCGGACAAGAAGGAGTGTGAGGCTCCCGTATCGAAGAGTGCTCGTGCCAGATTTTCGCAAATCAACACAAATCCTAAACAAGCAGTGGTAAGGTAACATGTGCATAACAAGTATTTAAAGAAATTGACTTGCTATAAATTAAACCGTACATGTCACCACATCAGCTTGTTTGATGGCCTCCTGTTGGCCAAGATTGTAGACCCTTGGTTGGGCCGGAGCATAATGGGATGCGGTCGACTCCACCGCCTTTCCCTTCTCTTCATAAATAGCTCCCGGCCTCCTCTCGGACTTAGGACGTCCGCTCCAACAGTCACGGGCAAAGTGCCCCGTCTTTCCACAAGTAAAACACGCGCCCGGGGTCCGACTCGTAGTCGCCCCAGAAGCACCAGAAGGAGCTGGACCCGAAGTCCTATGCTTCTTGAAAGCCCTCCGATAGCCGAACTTTGAAGTAGTCGGCACTTTAAATTCAGATTTCTTCTCACCCAAGCTTTTCTTTGCTTGTACGTTCTTCATGTCCTTCTCCAAGGACCAGGCAATATTGACCAAGGTTAAGAAACCCTGCGTCATTGGCCCCGAGAGTAGTAATCTCAACTCATCTCTCAAGCCTTTGTAGAAGCGATTAGTCTTGCGCTCCTCATCCATGATGGTGGAGCTAGCATAACGACTTAAACGAGTGAACTCGTGGAGATATTCATCCATGCTCCTCTCACCCTGTACCAACTTCAGGAACTCATTCTCCAACGCTATCTTCTGCGTCGAAGGGAGGTATCTAGCCAAAACTAATCTCGAGAACTCCTCCATCGAGACATCACCAAGTTGCCTACCTCTCAGTAAGTGCAGCTCCAATCCTTCCCACCACATCCTCGCTTCACCGTCCAAAAGGAACGTAGCGATGGTGGTCATTTGCCACTCCTCCGTCTCCGTTGCTGTCATGACTCTCTTCACCCTGGAGAGCCAGTCTTTAGCCTGAGATGGGGTTCCCAACCCCGAGAATAACGGAGGGTTAAAGCTCATTACATTCTTAAGCTGCCTCTCAGTTGCCCTCCTTGGCACCAACGGTTCTACAACCACTTGCTCCACTCTCCTCGGCTCAGCCTCTTGAAGAGTTTCTTGCTCCATCACAGGAGCGGGCTGCTGCGTTTGCCTTGCAGGCTGTGCATTTATCACGGCCAACACCGCTTCAGCCACCAATCGAATATTTTCAGCCGACAAAGGTGTTGCAGGAGCAACATCGGGTGCACTACTAGCCTCAGAAACTCGGCGTTCTGACGGCCCAACACCACTTCTGGTCACCTATAGTGGTACAAAACACCGTTAAGCGACCACATAAATTGCAAACAGCAATTATAGGAACACGCCGGTTCCTCAAACACGAGTATTTTCATTCCTAAGTGGACATTCATGGGTTCTTTTTACTGTTATTACGATGACGCACACAATATGCTCACCACCCCTTAAGGAGAACTCGCCACGAATTCACCCTAAGCCCGAACAAAACCAGTAGTCTGATACTAAATTGTAACACCCCCTATCCGTCACATAGCATATAGCAGTAGGTCCGGCCGGGGCCCGACGCCGTATGCCACAGACAGACCGGGTGGTTACTTATGGAAACCATCCAACCAATCTCAACGTCCTACACAGAGCATTCTAGCGGAAGCAATTTATAAAAGTTACAATAAAGAACCCAGCATAGAGCCTGAATGTCCACTAGTACAAATAGGAATGTTATACAAAATACTCAAAATAAGCCTTAAGGCCTTACAAAATGTTTCACTTCCAATTACATGTTTTACAAACCACGGCACGCAGGCCGGTCACACATGAATAAAGCAGTAAACACTTCCAATTTAGGCCTTCAAGGGCCGGCTTCGCATTCGGGCTTTAGCCTGCTATTGACCGCTTGGTCCAGCTGCACCTACAAGCAACAAACCACCGCACGGTGGCAAAACAAGGCAACGGTCAGCAATGCTGACCAAATTATAACGATCCCGCCCCCAACTCGGGGCGGCGATGCTCCTTCCCTGCATTTCATTAGCATAAGTGAGCAATATAATAGCATTTAATCATCACAGACGTTGGCTCTCACGGCCACATGCCCCGTGCTCTCAGGGCACATTCTCGGTGAACCGGTCGATGTCACGTCAATTAAAGCCATTGACATTCCAGACTCACCACCGCCACTTGGACGGCCAAACCTATGAGCAATTTGTCTTCCCGGCATGGGTCACGTCAATTTAAGCCATTGACCGCCGAAGACTCTCATCTATGTCAACGACAAGTGCCATGTAACCTTAGGACTCTTTAACCCGAACGACATAAATATGGGTACGGTTCCATCTAACCCGTGCTCACGTCGCAACGACAATTTAAGCCATTTGCGCGGGTCAAACTTCCGCCGAGTCCCATTTCCATCACAAGTCACATAACCCGGTTATGTTCAAGTTGGCTCTCAGGCCACCAAGTTGGCAAGATCTCGTATCCGCCCAGTTTTCCGGGTGCACCTTTGGGTTAGTCCCCAAGGCTCCCTGCTGAAATCTACCGCGTAGAAATCCCGAAAAACAATCAATAGCACGGAGTCTTCTCCGGCATTATGCAATGCAACATCACCGATCCAGACTAACATGTCTGGGTAGGCTTCACATATCATGCCTATGTCCGTTCTCGCTTACGGACTCTAAACAATGGGGACTTCACATATCTACCCGAAGGAACGCCTCCAACTCTTCGCAAACTCGCGAGAGCGGGCTTCCTATGCTAAGAAAGAGAGCTACTCATGCTCAAGATGAGGATTGTTACCCTTGCGTTACTCTTTGGCACCATGGAAAAGTAATCGGATGAAAACCACCGCACTAGTGTTGCCTCCGTGGATCCGGAGTCGGCTCGTGATTCGGAGCTCCGAAGCTCCTCCAATGGCGGGATCTAGCTCCTTCTTCCTCCCTTGGCTCTCCTCTCTCTCTAAGGTTTTAGAAAGATGAGAAGTTATGAAAAGTAAGGTTTTCCAAGTCCATTCACGGGTATATCCCTTCAGGAACAACCCCCAGTCGTTGGATCTTCAGTTAAAGAAATGAACGGCTTCGATTCGGGGCTGAAATGCCCAATCTGGACCGAACACGGCCTGGCACACGCCCGTGTCCAGGGTCGTGTGGCGCATTCGCCATCAAAATCGGCTCGCCTGGAACCTCACACGGGTATCGAACACGCCCGTGTTCGAGCTGACACGCCCGTGTTCCACCTCACACGGCCGTGTGTCCGGCCGTGTACCCCATGATTTTTCCCCAAAATCAACCCGAGCTCTGCACGGGTTCTAGGACACGCCCGTGTCCTTACCCGTGTCACCTCGACACGCCTGGACCCCAGGCCGTGTACACGGTCTCGACATTTCGTCGAGCGAAGATAGTCGACCTGATGACACGGCCTTGGACACGCCCGTGTCCTAGGCCGTGTGCCTTGTCTCGACGAATCGTCGAACGAATCTCGTCGACTCCCCGGGACGATCATCGACACGAGTCGACACGCCCTGCGACACGCCCATGTCGCAGGCCGTGTGCCCACTCTCGACGCATCGTCGAGCGAATCTCGTCGACTCCCCGGACGATCGTCGACACGGGTCGACACGCCCGTGTCGCAGGCCGTGTGCCCAGTCTCGACACAATGTCGAGACCAAAGTGTCGACTTCTCGTCTTAGTGTCGACACAGGCTTGACACGCCCTGGGACACGCCCGTGTCCTAGGCCGTGTGCCTGCAGCCAGAACCCAAACTGGCCCAAAACGTCCCCCCTTCGCTCCTTTGAGTTTCGTGGCGTTACAGCCTGATCCCTTCACTCTGACAGAACTCTTGCATAAGAAGAGAATCAAACTCTGTCCCATGATCACTTCTGATCAGGGCAATATGAGTATTGAACTCACTCTGTATGCATTTGAGAAACTCTGTCAAACACTTAAAGTTATCAGACTTCTTCCTCAGAATGAACACCCATGTGAATCTAGAGAAGTCATCTACAACTACTAAAGTATAAGATTTCCCTCCTAAGCTTTGTACTGTAATGGGTCCAAATAGATCCATGTGTAACAGATACAAAATCCTAGGTGAATCACTCTTATTAAGTGACTTGAAGCTATTTTTGGTTTGCTTGCCTAATTGACAAGCCCTGCAAAATCCTTCCTTCTTGTAGGGGCCAGAAGGTAGTCCTCTAATAAGGTTGTCCTTGGATAGTCTAGCAATGGTTCTAAGGTTTATATGTCCTAATCTTTTATGCCATAGTTCAGTAGGTCTACAAATGGAATTGAACAAGCATATATCTACCTTAGTTGAAAGAAAATCTACAAGATAAATGTTACCTTTCCATTTACCTGTCAACACAGTTGTGTTGTCCTCTGATTTGATTTTGTATGAGGATTTATTGAAAGTCACTTGGTAGCCTTCATCACACAATTGAATGATGTTGATTAAGTTGTGCTTCAGTACTTCCACATAAGCTACTTTCTTGAATGTGACTGAGCCAATCTGGACTGCACCATATCCTTTTGTTAGTCCAAAGTTTGAATCACCAAGTATTACTTTGGGTCCAAGTTTGGCTTTGAAGGATGTGAAATTCTCCTTGTTTCCTATCATGTGCTTTGAGCACCCACTATCCAGATACCACTGCTGGTTTGATATTGGATAGGTCTTCACCTGCACATAAAACAATTTATTTGTTTTTGACCCAGTTTACCTTGGGCCTAGGTTGATAACCTTTAAATTCTGAAATAAAAGACATCTCTGGTTGACTCTTATAGCCTTCAGGATGATATCTCCTGGGAGGTATTATCCATTCAGCATAAGGGTTAACCCTCTGAGATGTAGGACCTCTAGGATTGAAGTTTAATTTACCTTTGAAAGATGTTTCAAAACTTTGAGCTCTGTTCGACGATCTCTGAGCTGAGTTCGACGATCTTGGGTCAGATCGTCGAGCTCCATTCGAAGATCGATTATGCCAGAGTTCAGGGTTTAGAAATCGTCGACCTGAGTTCGACGATTCATCCTGAGATCATCGAGCTCCATTCGACGATCGTCGAGCTCCGTTCGACATTTTCTGTTGAACTGTTGTTTTCTTTGGTAAATTAGAATTCTTCCTAGCCACCTCTACAACTCCCTTACCTATGTCTGAGATAAACTTGATTGGGGTTGTTAATAATATAGGTTGGCTGGATGAAGCACCCAAGCCCAGTGTACTATTGAATCTTGAGTTCATTGTGCTTGTGATGTCCATTAGTTTGATACTTCTCCCATTGAGGGATTCTTCAAACTTCTTGGCCTCTGATAGTTCACTTTTTAGTGAGGCTATCTTCTCCCTACAGCATTCCAACTCCTCAGAGAGTTTGAGGTTATCTGATTTTAAGGTGCTTTGTTCAGACAATTGATTTTGAGAGAAATAATTTCTTTCTCAGATTTTAATAGATCTAAACACAGTGTCTTAAATTCACATTTGAAGTCCTCTGAATTAAAATCAAATGAGTCTATTACCTGATCCTCTTCAGATTGAGTTTCTGATTTAGACTCTGACTCTTGTTCTGCATCAGTATTGTGTTGAGAGGCATTGATAGCCATCATGCAGAACTCCTTTTCTTCAGCATCATCTTCATCATCACTTGAGCTGGATGAAGCTTCTGATTCTTCTTCTGTTTCACTCCAGGTTTCAGCTACAAACCCATTCCTGGTATGTTTGTTCTTATTGGAGGAGGGTTTGTCATTGCTATTTTTCTTGAAGTCTTTGTCTCTTCTCTTTCTTTCCTGTCCTTCTTGTCCTTATTCTGATTTTCTGGACAGTCAGGCACAATGTGGCCTGGTTTCCTGCATCCAAAACAAATAATTTCTTTATTATTGGACTTATCATACCTTGGCTTTTCATGCCCTCTGAATGACTTTTTCCTGAAGTCCTTCCTGGCCATTTTATATAAACCTTTTGGCTAGAAAGCTTAGCAGCTCTTCATTGTCTATGACCTTGTCTTCAGGCTGATCTTCAATAGCTTTGAATGCTATTGATTTCTCTTTTCTGATTGATGGTGAAGCAGCCTTCTGCTCTTCTTCTCTATTCTTGATGAGCAACTTATAAGACTTAAGCTTGCCCAAAAGAGCCTCAGTGGTAATCTCATTTAGGCTTCTGGCATCTTTGATTGGCCAGATCCTTGAGTCCCAAGTGCTGGGAAGCACATTAGGATTTTATATTAAGTTCAGTCAATGAGATCTCCTTGTCCAAGGTTTTCAGTTCATTGACTATAAGACTGATTCTGTTATACATATCAGCAACTGACTCAGTTTCTCCTTTCTTGAAGTTCTCATACTGAGTTATGAGATTAGATCTTCTATCTTTCTTTCGTCTGCAGATCCTGACACTATTTCAGATAGTTTGTCCATATCTCCTTTGCTGAGTTGCATTCAGCTACTTTTTGAAATATTTCATCAGACATGGTTTGTGACAAAATGTTCATTGCTTTGGCATCTGCAACTTTTCATTTTTTTTTATTTCTGCATCTGTTCCTGAAGGAGGTGGAAAACACATTGTACTTGTATTTTCTGGGGGTCTTGGACACACTGTCAAAACAAAGTTAATAATATCTTCATCAATAGAATTCATGTACAATCTTATCCTTGTCTTCCAAAGTGCAAACTTAGATAGATTGCACACTAGAGGTATGGTGCTAGCATAATCTTTGTTTTGTGTCATGGTTTTATATATAGGATAAATATAATACAGATAATAAAAATAGGAGCCCTCTATAAAGGATGATCTTATCAGAGATCTTTTAGTTCAGGTGTAGCCTGTAGGATAACCAATCTAGTGATTTTAACCAACTCGCTCTGATACCAATTGAAAGTGGGGATAAGATCTACCTTAACTCTAGAGGGGGGCGGGGGTTGAATAGAGTTTATTAAAATAATTTTCAGTTTAAAAACTATTTTGCAGTGGAAGACTTAATTTAAATATATGTGTAATGTGCTTGCAGTAAATAAAAAATAATGAAAGTAAGAAATAAAAACACAACACACACAAACAAAATATAGCAACAGAAGACATAAGGAGCTATAGTGGTTCCCCAATCAATCTGGGTACATCCACTCTTCTACAACCTAGGTAGGAATCCACTGCAGGATGAGTTGATCAGGTGTCCTGGGCACCAATGAGCTTTTGATAAGGTGCTCAAAAACCAAACCAGATTTTTTGATCAGGTGTCTTGCCACCACTGAGTTTGACAGGTCTCAGAAACCCAGCACAGAACTTTTGAAGGGAGTTTTGAGAAACCCTTTTACAGCAGAAAAATAAAGAGGTGAGATGTTCTTCTCTGTCAACAGTCTGAGAGAAGACTAGTGGATGATGTTGTCAAAGCTCCCCCTGAGATCTAGAAGAGGTTCAGCAAAAGAAGCTTTGCACTAGGGTGATAGGCCTTCAGTAGATGAGATCTCCAGCAAAGAATGATTCCAGCAGTTGCTGAAATGTGTAGTGTCTTGAGTCTTGATGGATGAAGCCTTTGAACACTTGAGTCAAAAGAGATCTAGAAAACTTCTGTATGTTGATCTCCTTTAGTGATGTGTGTTCTGAAAGAATTCTGTCTGTGTGTGTCTGTGACTGTTGTAATTGTTGTTGGAGAAACAGAATGAATATCAAAGAGATCTGAAAAGAATGAATTGATTCTCTGTCTCCAAGATAGCCGTTAGCCACTCATTAATGACTTACTTAAATGAAATTTTGTCTCTGGAGGAAAGTCCTAGAAAACATTCCTTTAAAATTACCTTGAAACTTGCTCCAGATTAATTAAAACGGCTACAAGATCCTTGGAATAAATGCTATGAATAAATAAGATAGAATTCCATAACTGACTGAATTTGAATCTGAGAAACGTCGATCTCTCTAGAAAATCGTCGACCTGAGCTCAACTATCGTCGACCTGAGCTCAGAGACTGGAACTAGACTGGAAACATAAATCGTCGATCTGAGCTCAACTATCGTCGACCTGAGCTCAGAGATTGGGAAAACAGCTAGAGACAGAAACGTCGATCTGAGCTCGAAGATCGTCGAACGGAGTTCGACGACTCGTTGAACTGAGCTCAGAGATAGTCGAACGGAGTTCGACGATTCGTCGACCTGAGCTCGACGAAAGTGACTTAGTCTCCTGAAATTGAATATCTGATCTGAGGGTCTTGGGGGCAGCTTTCAAGCCTAATTTTCTAACCCTTAGACTCAATCTAATTGACCTTAAAAACTATACAAGGAGGTCAAAACACTTTTCCTAAGGACATAGTGATCCTTGCCCAAATCAATAATAGGGTGTTCCAACAGACAACACTTGCTCAGCTCGTCAAAATTAGCAAGTCAGTTTCTCAGCTCGACGAAATAGAAACTGAGCTCGACGAACTGCAAGCTCCGGTCGACGAACGCAGGCAAGATATTCAGCTCGACGAATCTAGCTGAGTTCGACAAATGTCGAACTCAGGTCGACGATCGATGAACTCGACGAAAGTTCAGGTCGACGATTTCTGAGCATTCAGTAACAGTTGGCAGAATTTATTGAGGATTAATTACAGTCAACATTCCCAGTGAAAATAGCCGTTCAAACGAACAGTTATAGAAGAATTAAGTAAGGATCAATTTCCAAAGCATCTTCACTATCAGGAATGTTTCTTCCTCCATAAAATCTACGGAATTCATATACAGGAAGTATATAGAACAGACAGACAGAATACACGTAAAACACAAGAAGAAGTAAAAAGGGCTTTTACAGAAAAAGAACCCGCATCACCAAGAAAATAATCATCAGAGTTTTCATCAGCTCTAGGCTTTCAAGAGACAACAAATCAATATCAGTCTAAGAAGCCTGCTGGAGACATCATCACTGTGAAGTCCTATCACACTACAGCAAAGCTTCCTGCTAACCTGAACCAATCAATATCTCAGGGGGAGCTATTTGCTGACATCATATCCACTTGAATCTTCTCTCTGATTGCTGATAGAGAAGATACAATCACTCTCTCACCACCTCTTGTATAAAGGGTTGTCATCTCCCTTCAAAAGTGATTCCTGGTTGCAAGTCTCCTTCCAAAAGACTTGAGTTGGTTTTTGGGGACCTGATCAAAACCCATTGGTGGAAGTCACCTGATCAAAAACCTAAGTGGATTCCTACCAGGGTGGTAGAAGAGTGGATGTACCCAGGTTGGGGAACCACTATAAAATCTGTGTGTCTCTTCTGGTTTCTTGATCTTCTTACCTTATTCTATGCTGTGATTTACTCTAATTAGTTCAGTTAAGATCTAACCTTCTCTTTCACCCACCATACCGGGCGACCTCCAGCTTCTGTCCGCACTGACCGGTGATCTCCGCGGCTTCCACTTGTCACTGCACCAGAACAAGACCAAAGCAACTGCCAAACCGGTCTGTCGAGCTCCAGTTCATCAGTCCGCTTCATGCCGGACTCCACGGATAGAGTTTCTATCCTCCTGGTTACTTCCTGGGATTCAATTGCCTGCTGAGTTTATGCCGGCCTAACAGACCGCTGCTGCTGTCCGTGTAGTCCGCGCGAACAGACCGCCCAGGCCGCCACAGAGCAAACCGCCTGCAACATCCCTGCCAACTTAGCAGTCCGCCAACCCTGTCCGCGTAGTCCGCGCAGATGGGTTGCCCAATCCTTTCATTCACCCACTTTCACTTCACAGATTTCAACAAACGTAGCATGCATCACCAGGTGTCCATAAGGCAGGCCTCACAACAATAGCCTTCAAGTCTCCACAAGACAGGCTTCTTTACAATACATTGCTCATAGGGAGCTACTGCCGGCGGTAGCACTACCGTCACGCAGTAGGGGACAGACTATCGTTTTTCCTCTTTTCGGGGGTTTTCCTGGAGACCACCTATAGTACTCTCACTGCAGTCATCTGCACACCCCGTGACTCTGAAATCTACGTGATTACCACGGAGTCTTCTCTGTCATACAAAAACATACAACATCACCAATCCAGACCAACCCGTTTGGATGGGCTTCCAACATCATGCATATTCCGTACTTCGATTCGATATTTAAATGCAATACTAATGCGGATACATTGATATACCAGTCGGGAGAACCACTTCCACGTTTTCGTACAATGTCTACCCTCATATGCCAAAAAGGACTTCACATGTCCAAGAAAGAGGATCGTTACCCTAGAAGTCCGCTTCGGAGCTATTGGAGAAATTCTAGACAAATGAACACGACCGTCGCGGATTTGCCTCCGTAGATCTGAACTCGCTTCGTGAATCCGAGTTCTGAATCTCAAACAGTGGCGAGATATCCTTTCTGGTTCTGTTGCTCCTCCTCCAAAAGATCTGGCCAAGTTCTCAACTTTAAAGGAAAATGAAGTGAAATGGCCAAAGCAGTACTATAAACAAAGCTACTGCCGCACGGTACCTAACTACCGCCGTACGGTACCGTTAATTAATGTCTCAATTCGAGGGCAACCACCCAGGCCATCCATTTATAGGCCGACAAGAGGCCACACTGTTGC
This sequence comes from Platanthera guangdongensis, assembly GCA_039583875.1. Classification (NCBI taxonomy): domain Eukaryota; kingdom Viridiplantae; phylum Streptophyta; class Magnoliopsida; order Asparagales; family Orchidaceae; genus Platanthera; species Platanthera guangdongensis. The sequence continues at coordinate 81,996,983 of CM077158.1, forward strand.
AGCTTTGCTATCGCCGAGCGTTAGGATGTTAGCGCCTCGTGGTAGCTAGCGACGATTACGACCCGACCACTCCTGCTACCGCCACATTATAGATACTACCACCACGCGGTAGAAACCCAATCGCTTTGACAAATTATTGTCAATCTACCGCCTGCGGTAACTCTACCGCTGGGCGATAGCTTCCCGAGAGCTCGACCAAATAAATGGCTAACGCCGCGTGCTAACAACCTACCATCGCATGGTAGACTAGACATTAAGTCACCTCGCCCCCACACAGTGTTCTCGACGCCTGACACTACCGCCACGCGGTATCATCATACCGCCGCGCGGTAACCTCTTTTCCTGACTATAGAAACTTGGGGTGTTACACATCTCCCCAACATAAAGAATTTCGTCCTGAAATTACACTTTGTAGGTGAAGAAGGAGTATCAATACTGCGATAGTATACCTCAAACAAAAAGCTCGGGGAACTTCACCGTCATGGTTTGTTCCCGCTCCCATGACAGCCCCTCTTGGCCACAGTTGTCCCAATTGAACTTGAGCATCCTGATAGATTTATTGAGAAGTTGCTTAACTTTCGAGTCTTCAATACGAATGGGCTTGACCCTCATTGTCAACCCACCATTAATCGGCACCTGATCCGCCGCAACCACTTGTGCAAGCTCTTGCACAGCCTTTCACAAGACAGATATGTGTAATACATCATGCAGACCACTAATCTCTGTTGAAAGCTTCAATCGATAAGCGGCTTCGCCAACGCACTCTAAAACCTAAAAACAGCCTAAGTTATCTCGGACTTTGTTTTTTCAGTCGACAAATCCTTGACACACCCTTGAACGGTTTGATCTTCAGGTAAACCCAATCACCTATAGTGAACACAATATTCATGTGTTTGGCATTATAATATGAAAGATATGGTACCTAAACACCTAGAGGGGGGGGGTGAATAGGTGACCTAATCCTTTTCTAACTTTTGTTTGACAGTCAACAGTTTATAACACAGATTTCTGAATAAGTTATCACAGCACACAACAATTCTCAACACAGTACATTCACAGCACAGCAGACACACTAATTTTATAGTGGTTCCCCAATCTTTGGGTACATCCACTTTCCCCCTTCGCCTATCTAGCAGTATACTAGATTCGGCCAAACTTCTCCACTAGCTCAGAACCCAACAAGGTTCCTACCTCAGGCCCAAAGCCTTACACTCAGCCAAAAGGCCTACACTCAGCCACCCAGGCCTACACTCAGCCAATTAAAGGCCTACACTCAGAGTTCTTCAACTCCTACACTCAGGCACCAAGCCCTACCCTCAGCCTTTATAAAATAGGCTTACAATCACTCAGATCCAATGGATCTTACAAGTTTAAAATAGAAATTACAAATGCTAACTCTACAACTCAGAAAGGATGAGAGGAGTTGAGAGTTTCTTGAAGAGTTCTTGGAAGAACTCAGCTTGATCCAAACTGACTTAGCTTTCTTCAAAGCTTCTTGAGTAGAACTGAATTAGTCTGAATCTTCTGCAGTTGATCCTTGATCTCTGCTTCTTGTAATCCAGATGACTCTGAATTGTTCTTCTCAGCCTTAGTTCCAAAGACTGAATCCTTAGTTGGAGCTCTCTCTCTCTCCAACTACTTAGATCTGCAGTTGGACTGCCTGATCTTCTTGTGTTGATCCTCTATGTATCACTTCTTGATTTAATCTGATCAACCACTTCAATTATTCTCACAACAAGTAATGATTGTGAACAACTTAACCACTTAACAACTTCACTATTTATTCTGTAAACTGTGGGTGCCTATTTATAGGCTTCCTTCATGGTAACCGGCTGATCCGGTTTATAACAGACTTTTGACTTCTCTGACAGTTGCTGTAGACCGGCTGGATTGGCAGCTGTCATGTCAACCAGTCACTTCTTGAAATTCTCTAACTGTCAGTTAGTGTCGAGACTTTCTGTTTTTAAGTGTCGACACTTATAGACCAAGTGTCGACACATGTTGTGTAAGTGTCGACACAAGTCTACAAGGTGTCGACACAATTCCTTGTATGTCTCGACACAGTTTCTTCTGCATGTGTCGACACTGAAATTGAGTGTCGACACAAGTACTTGTACTTCATCCTTTAACTGTATTCTTCTAAGTGTCGACACATCTCCTTTGTGTCGACACATCTTCATGTGTTGAAACTGTCAAGTGTCGACACTGCTTCTTGGTGTCGACACAAGTCTTCATTCTTGATTCTTCAGCTGAGTGTCGACACATTCCCTTAGTGTCGACACTTATACTTAGAATATTTTACAACTTTCTGTTCTTTGCTAAGTGTCGACACAGCTCCTTGTGTCGACACTTTCTTCAAGTGTAGAGTCTTCAACTAAGTGTCGACACATTGTGCTGAGTGTCGACACATTCTTTAAATACTGAGTCTTTAGCTAAGTGTCGACACATTGTGTTGAGTGTCGACACTTTCTTCCAGTGCTGAGTCTTCTGCATAGTGTCGACACATTGTGTTGAGTGTCGACACTTGTACTTAGAATCTGTAGACTTTTGCTGAGTGTCGACACTTACTTCAAGTGTCGACACTTTCTGGTGTAGACACAGCTCTTCTGGGTGTCGACACTTCTGCTAAGTGTCGACACAGCTTTTCTGCATTCTTCTACACTGAGTGTCGACACAGCTCCAAGTGTCGACACTTTCTGACTGGTGTCGACTCTTCTTCCCAGGTGTCGACACAATGACTCCAAGTGTCGACACTGCATGTCTGGGTGTCGACACAAGCTTTCTCAAGTGTCGACACTTTGCCTCTGGGTGTCGACACATGGACTTAGAAATTTTCAGCTTCAGTCCAGTGTATATCTAACCTGCACAAGTAACTCAAACAAACATCAAATACATTCTGATGTATATCATTGAGTTAGGTGAGGCTTCTTCAAATCAGGTACATTTGACCAATGTACCCAACAATCTCCCCCTATTTGGAGAAGTCATAACCCTTAGTCAATGATATACACCACTCATAATTAACAATTACAAAATGATGTAAAACATATAAATGACAACAGGGTAAACTTGAACATGTAATAAAGCACACATGTATACTTATTAAAATATTGCAGAACAATTAAGAAACACACATATTTCAGAACATTCATACTATATTTAATATACTGTTCCAATAATGTTCCTTATACATTTTCAATGAAGTATTACAATGTTTTTCACTCAACAGATTACAACAAGCATCAAGTTAATTCCTAATCTAGTGCTGATCAGGTTCTTTAATAACAATGCCTTTTCCAGCTTTAACTTGAGCTTTCACAGCAGCAGCAGCAGCAGGCTCAGCTTCAGCAGTCTTCTTCCCTTTAGAGTCCTTCTTCTTCTGTTCTTCAGCCTTGATCTTTTGTCTTTCAAAATAATGATAGGGCTTAGGAAAGTACTTGCTAGGCTCCACAGCTGTTGGAGGTAGCTTTCCTAACTTAGCCTTCCTTCTAAATTGGACAATTGCTTCTTGCCTACTCTCATGCTTTCTCCATTCAGCCTCTGAGAACCACTTGTTCCTCTCATGGGCATTGTCCTTGGCAGCTTTCCAGGCTGTGAGAATTATGTTTCTAGAAGTAGGGCTCCATTGTTCAAAATCTGGCTTTTGCTCAGCAATTTCCCTAAACTTCTTCTTTGACAGCCTAGTTTCTTCTTCCTTGTCCAAAGCCTCTTGCATTGCAGCTGTGATAGGTTGAACAACCTTTTCCAGAATAATATTAGGCTTGCCAGCAGGTGGACTATACATTGTGCTAATATCTGCATGAATCATTTCAAAGTCTGGAGGTGGATAGATTACATCAGCCACTGCTTGTTGCTCACCTCCAAGATATGGGCCTTGAATGCCAGATTCAGCTACTTCATTGTCATCACACAGGGGAGGATATCCAAGTGTAGCCCTGATAGAATTTGAAATCCATTTTGCATGCTCAGAACTAGCCTTGACTAACACTCTCTCCCCCTTTATGACTTCTTGGGCCACATGATCTCTCACATCATCTTTCTGGAATCTAATTTGGCTATCCAAATACCTTATGCCCTCTTTAAAGAAAGGTCTAAGCTTTGTAAGCTGTTCTGAAATGACCTTCTGTGAGTCTTTGATTGCAGTCTGGACAGCAGCAATCTCTGCTTGAAATATCTTATCAAAATCAGCCTTGGCAGCAGCAGTGGAGGTTGATGGTTCATCAGACTTTTTCTTGATTTCAGTGACTATTGCATTGTGAGATGCAGTCAGATTATCATTCATTCTCAACTGATTTTCCAGCACATAGCCTTGCTTGAGTGCTATATCATCCACTTTTTCTTTAATGGTTTCTTGATGTTTAGCCAGATATACCACAGCATGAGCACCCTTTGTAAAATTATCAGTCATCTCCTTTTTATTAAGGTTCATTTCAAACCTTATTGACTTGATTTCCTGTCCTAGATCAGATTGGAGAGCTTTGTGTCCTTCATCAACATAAGTTTCCAAGGCCTTCCTTTGTTCATCCATCTTGATTTGCAAGGCAAGCAATAGAGCACTGTAATCAGTGGATGGTGATTGTTGAACTAAGGAATGCTGAGCAACTGTTTGTAGAGCCTTCTTATAGCTCTGGCTCCTTCTCTTGAATACAAAGAACTTCTTTTTCTGAGCTTGCTCAGCTTCATCATCTTCAGATTCAGATGTACTTGCTATATCCACCCTATCCTTAGGGCTGGATGGTTTTTCAGTATGCACATCTTGTGCCTTCTCAGTATCTAGCCTTGATAGGCTCTTCTTGAATATCCAAAGTCTCCCCCTCAGCAACAGCATCCTTCACTGCATCAGCAGCAGTCTTTTCCATATCAAAATCTTCTTGATCTAAGTTCAAAAAGAGATCTTCCATTGTATATTCTGCTGGAGACTGTGCAGGAGATGTACTTGGTTCTTCTACTACTGTATCAGGTATCACAACAGATGTGTCTGGAAGAACAACATCTGGTTCTTGGTTTGCTGGCTGATTTGGCTGATGGACATCAGACAATTCAGAATCTATTACAGAAAAATCTAATGTATTAAGGTCAGTAAGTACCTCTTGAATGAGGAGGGTGGCTTGTTCACTCTCCAGTGTAGATGGTTGTGCTACACCTGGAAGCTCCCCCTGAATGTCAGCTGCCTCCTGAGGAGCAGGTGTCTTCTCTGCAGCCACATCTACTGGACTTTCAGGAGTGAAGACCACATGTTCTTCACTGCCTGAGCTGCTTGAGGACTCTTGAGGCACAGCAGCAGTCTTTCTCTTTTTCCTGGGAGGAGAGTCTCTCTTAGAAGCTTGTTTCTCAGGGGTGGCCAAGTCCTTTGACACCAGCACCCTTTCCCATCTAGAGAATATTCTGGAGTCCATTCTCCTCATATGATTGATCTTAGATCCTGCAGCAGAGCTCATTACCTCTGGAATTGATCCAGCCAGGTAGAGACTTATTATCCTGCCCAGATTGGGCTTTTTCAGGCTTTCCTTTACTTTCTCATAAACCACCATTGACCAATCTGTCTTCAGAGTGAAGATGATTCTGGTCATGATATTAAACATAGAGGCTGACACCCTGTCATGCCCTCCTGGTTTGCTTAGAAGAACCTTGCCTACAACTTCAGACAGGAATTTGCCTTGATTGTTCATCCCCTTCCTGTTGAAGACTGATCCCACTTTCATCTTTGGATCCAGTCCACACCAAGTAAGAGCTTCCCTGGTCTTAGAAGCAGTTACGTCCTCTTCTTCTTGAATCTTAGGTAGCTGAAGTACCTTTCTTAAAGATTTGGGTGATAGTTTGACCTTGGTGCCATGCACCCTTGACTTAATCCTGAAGCCTGAGTCATCTATGGACGCACCAGAAAGGAATTCAATGACTTCCTTCTTCCAGATTTTCGTTGGTTCTGAAACCAAGAACTCCAATCCTGAATTGGCAATTAGGGTTATCACTGATTTGAATTCCTGATCACTGTCGTCGAATGCGCCTCGCACGAGCTCATAGCCCTCGTTGACGTTCTCTTCCAGCTTGGGAGCCATTAGGGTTTGAAGATTTAGTCTTGAGATGAGAGAAATGTCGACACAAGAGTTTAGGTCTCGAAACTTTGAAAGCGTGTCGACAAACACAAACAGAACCCTATTTATACCTTTCTTGTTTGAAGACGAACAGGCGGGATGAATTTCTAATGATGTGTCGACACTGTCAATAAGTGTCGACACTTGACTTATAATGTCTCGACACTCATGTGTCGACACAAATTTAGTCAACAGATTTTATGTGTCGACACTTGGTTAAGTGTCGACACCACTATACTCGACATGTGTCGAGACTTTACTTAGAAAAATTCTGAGTAAAACTTAAGTGTCGACACTTTATTGGATGTGTCGACACCTACTCGACATGTGTCGACACTAACATTCTGAAGTGTCGACACAAACTTCCTAGATGTGTCGACACCATTTTCCTGAAGTGTCGACACTTACTATTCTGTGTCGACATAGACTTGTCTATGTGTCGACACCTTTTTACTTAGCCAATTTTTGTTCTGTATACTTAGTCTAAGTTTATCATACCTAGTTCAATTTTGAACCTATTAAACTTAGCTTCTTCTAAGGGCTTAGTGAACATATCAGCTATCTGATTATCTGTTTTAACATATTCAAGTGCAATATCATTTCTTTCTACATGCTCCCTAAGAAAGTGATATTTAATCTCAATATGTTTAGTTCTACTATGTGATACAGGATTATTAGCTATGGAAATAGCACTAGTAGAATCACAATAAAGTGGAGTTCTACTTACCTGACATCCATAGTCTTCTAGCTGATGTTGAATCCACAGAAGTTGAGCACAGCAACTTCCTGCAGCTACATATTCTGACTCAGCTGTGGAGATGGCCACACTGGTTTGCTTCTTACTACTCCATGAAATGAGTCTTCCACCTAGGAATTGACAGGATCCAGTAGTGCTCTTTCTATCTTCTTTGCATCCTGCAAAGTCTGCATCTGAATAACCTGTTAGATCAAAATCTCCATTCCTAGGGTACCAGAGGCCTAGATAAGGTGTGCCCTTTAGATATCTCAAGATTCTCTTGACTGCAGTCAAGTGAGACTCTTTAGGGCAGGCTTGATACCTGGCACAAACACATGTAGCATACATAATGTCAGGTCTACTTGCAGTCAAGTAAAGTAGGGAGCCAACTATCCCTCTATACAAGGTTTCATCCACAGGTTTCCCTGCATCATCCTTGCTTAGAGACATACTTGACCCCATAGGAGTCTTCATGGTACTGGAGGAATCCATACCATATTTCCTTATGAGTTCTAGGGTGAACTTAGACTGACATATGGATAATCCACTTTCAGTCTGTTTAACTTGGAGACCCAAGAAAAACTTCAGCTCTCCCATACTACTCATTTCAAATTGACTCTGCATAAGCTTTGCAAACTTTTTGCAAAGGCTACTTTCAGTAGACCCAAATATAATGTCATCTACATATATTTGGACAAGTATTACTTTGCCTCTAGATTCCCTAAGGAATAGAGTCTTATCTATTTTCCCCCTTGTGAACTTGTTCTCAATGAGGAAACTAGATAGGGTTTCATACCAAGCTCTAGGAGCTTGCTTTAACCCATACAATGCTTTCCTAAGTCTATAGACATAATGTGGAAGAGTAGGATCAACAAAACCTGAAGGCTGCTCCACATATACTTCTTCTTTTAAATTACCATTAAGGAATGCTGACTTCACATCCATTTGGTATACTTTGAATCCTTGGTAGGTTGCATAGGCCAAGAACATCCTGATGGCTTCCAGTCTGGCTACTGGAGCAAAGGTTTGATCAAAATCAATACCTTCTTCTTGCCTATATCCTTTTGCAACCAATCTTGCCTTATTCTTAATGATGACTCCTTGTTCATCTAACTTGTTTCTGTAGATCCATTTTGTTCCTATCACATTGTGATCTTTAGGCTTAGGAACCAAGTCCCAAACCTTGCACCTCTTGAACTGGTTTAGCTCTTCCTGCATAGCTTCAGTCCACTGTGGATCTTGTATTGCTTCTTCAAATTTCTTTGGTTCTATTTGAGACAGAAAACTTGAATATACTGCAGCATTCTGATTTCTGCTCCTTGTCTGAACACCTTGTCTTGGATCTCCAATGATCAGCTCCACTGGATGATCTCTTAGATGCCTGTTGGCTGGAGGCATCCTTACTTCTGGTTGTACTTCTTCAGCATCTTCATCATGCTGAGTTCCTTGAACTTCTTCAGCTCCTGGTACATGTAGTTCTCCCCCTGGACATAAGCCATCTTCTTCTACTTGCTGTCTTGCAGCAGGTACATCTTCCATGGTTAGCTTGTCCATCTTCTTAATAAGACCTGAGGGGCTGCACACACTACTAGACAACTCATTGTTAATTAGTTGTGACTCATCAAAAACTACATGCACAGACTCCTCTACAACTTGTGTAGTCAAGTTGTAGACTCTATAAGACTTACTATTACTGCTGTACCCAACAAACACTCCCTCTTGGGATTTGGCAGCAAACTTAGTTAAGTAAGTCTTCCCATTGTTAAGTATGAAGCATTTACAACCAAAAATCCTGAAATAGGATAGATTTGGTTTTCTGCCTTTCACTACTTCATAGGGGGTCTTGTTTAACCTTTTAGTGATGGTAGCCCTATTTATCACATGGCATGCAGTGTTTACTGCTTCAGCCCAGAAATATTCTGGCAGTGATGAATCACTTAATAGAGTTCTACCAGCCTCTATCAAGGTTCTATTTTTCCTTTCAGCAATGCCATTTTGCTGAGGTGTTCTAGGTGAAGAGAATTCTTGAAATATCCCATAGTCTTCACATAATTTTGTCATGCTTTCAGATTGAAACTCTGTACCATGGTCACTTCTAATTTTGACCACTGTACAGTTTAATTCATTCTGAATTTGCTTAACAAAACTGTGGAAGACACTAGGTGTTTCAGATTTCTGCTTTAAGAAGAACACCCAGGAAAACCTTGAGTAGTCATCAACAACTACAAAGGTGTAGACCTTCCTACCTAAGCTGTGAACTGGCATTGGACCAAATAGATCCATATGCAAGAGGTATAAACACCTCACAGCATCCTTGTTGTCAATGCTTCTAAAGGTGGATTTAGTCTGCTTGCCCTTTTGACAAGCTGAGCAAATGCCATCTTTGACACACTTAACTTGAGGACCATTCCTCACTAACTCTTTACTAAAGAGTTTGCCAATAGTCTTGTAATTAAGATGAGCAAGCCTCTTGTGCCACTTGACACATTGAGAGACTGTCTCATCAGCTACAAGACAAACTGGAGAACTATTGTTCTCAACCATAATGTCTAAACAATAGACATTTCTCTTCCTATAACCTGTCAAAATGATCTTTTGATCACTTGACCTCTTGATATGACAACCATTTTTAACAAATGAGATGTCATACCCTACATCACTTAATTGACTTATACTAATGAGGTTATGTTTCAAACCTTTAACATAAGCCACTTGAGTAATGGTAACAAGGTTAGAAGAAATGTTACCAAACCCTTTGATGATTCCTTTTTCAGAACCACCAAAGGTCACCTTTGGACCATTTTTGATAGGGATGTAGTCCTTCAGTAGTCCCCTAGTTCCAGTCATGTGTCTGGAACATCCACTATCCAAGTACCATGTAGGGGTATGGCCACTTGGATTCTCCTGCAAAACAAATTAATGAACCTTAGAACCCAAAGTAAACTTGGGTCCTTGGTGATTGTTAGTTTGCAAATTGACATAGCTACCTGCTGTCTTTCCAACAGGTAACTTGCTACTCAACTTGGCACTGGCATTGTGCCAACAATCCAAAGCAAAGTGGCCAACCTTGCCACAGCACCAACATTCAAATTTGTTGTACCTTTGCTTAGGTTCTGACTTAGCTGTCTTAACTACAGCAGTCTTGTTGAATGTTGGGGCTTTGCCCTTGGACTTGGACTGATCCTGAACAGTCCTAGCTGGAATAACAAAACCCAGTCCAAGTCTTTCCTTTATGATGAACAAAATCATCAATCAAGGGTAGCACTGATTTAGGTTTTGAATACCTAGCTGCTAGCTCTTTCTCCTTCTGAAGATTAATCTCCAGTTTCTTAATTTGATCATTCTTAAATGTAATAGTACCCATCTGAATCACAGTAATGTGTTTCAGCCTGGCCACTTCATTCAGTTTTTGATCATAATTCTTCTCATAATCTATTGCAGCTGCCTTGAGATCAGCAATTTCCTTGGCCAAATTTTTGGCTAGGGTCTTGCTTTTCTTATAGGCTTGCAATAGTACTTGATATTCATCTAGGAGTTGATGAATATCTCCCTCAGACTCAGATATATTCTCATCACTTGATGAAGAATAATCTGACTCTGAACTAGAACTGGAATCAGAACTTTGAGTTAAACCTTGTACCTGACTGGGTCCTGGCTGCTCCAGGTTTTTGGTATTTTCAGTCAAAGCCATCAGTCCTTGGCTTTGACAGTCTTCTTGCTCATAGATAGATTCCATGATCTGCATAAACTCTTCTTCTTCTTCAGCAAATAGCCCAATATAGGCTTCAGCATCTGTCTCTGTGTCTGAAGAAGACATGTCTGAAAGAGTCTTCTCATTCTTTGCAACAAAGGACTTTTCCTTCTTTCCTTTGAAGTGAGTTTTCTTTTTGTCACTGGATTCCTTCCTTCTTTCAGGGCAGTCTGCAATTACATGGCCCTGTCTATTGCAGCAGTAACAAATTATTTTGGATCCAGTTGCCTTACTAGTCTTGGTCCTTTTCTTGTCCTTCTTTGAAGGCTTCTTTTCCTGATACTGACCCTCTTTCCCTTTGGAAGATGAAGGTCTAGACCTCCACTGTTTCTTCTTAAGGAACTTCTGAAAATGTCTGGTGAATGCAGCAAAGTCTTCATCACTTTCACTGCTTGTAGATTTTGTACTTTCTGACTCTTCAGATTCTGATTCAACTACCTCAGGAGGAGGAGTTGATGACTTGGTCTTGCTCTTTCTGGGTACATCTGACTTAAAGGCAACAGTCTTTTCTCTGTATTCAGTCCTTGTTGACTTTTCTTCTTCTTTTCTCACTGACAATTGCATCTCATAAGATAACAACTTGCCAAAAAGTGTGGGAGGAGGAATTTCTCCCAACTTTGCCATTTCTCTGATGGCACAGATCTTGGTGTCCCAGTCTTTGGTGAGGGACCTTAAGAATTTATCATTCAACTCATAGTTTGTGAACTCTCTTCCATATGACATGAGTTCATTTACAATTCTATAGAATTTCTTGTAGCATTCAGTGATGCTATCTCCTCTTCCTTGCCTAAAGCTCTCATATTCTTGATTAAGCAAGGACTTCCTATCTTGCCTTACTTCTTCAGAACCTTCCATATAGACAATGAGGGTGTCCCACATTTCTTTTGCAGTTTTACAGTGAATAAGGTTCTGGAAGGTGGCATCATCAATTGCACTAACTATTATATTCTGTGCTCTTTTGTCCATGGTTGCTAGGACAATCTCATCCTTGGTCATTTCAGAGAAATCCTTTGGAGTCCTCTGATTTGCATCCAAAACTGAAATCTTCATGGGCACATATGGCCCTTCTTTGACTGTGATGTATATCCTAGGGTCAGAGGCTTCCATAAAAAGCCTAACCCTTTCTTTCCAGATCCCAAAGATCTCTTTTCTGCATATAGGTAGTTTCATTGAACCCAACTCCTTATGATTCTCTGAAGAACCCATGTTCTTGATTTTCTTGAAACTGTTTCCTGTTTCCTGACTTATACTGAATCTGCCAAACTGGATCTCCTCAGACAGTTAGTCCTGATTTTGAGGAACCTGCCTCTGATACCACTTGAAAGATATGGTACCTAAACACCTAGAGGGGGGGGGGGTGAATAGGTGACCTAATCCTTTTCTAACTTTTGTTTGACAGTCAACAGTTTATAACACAGATTTCTGAATAAGTTATCACAGCACACAGCAATTCTCAACACAGTACATTCACAGCACAGCAGACACACTAATTTTATAGTGGTTCCCCAATCTTTGGGTACATCCACTTTCCCCCTTCGCCTATCTAGCAGTGTACTAGATTCGGCCAAACTTCTCCACTAGCTCAGAACCCAACAAGGTTCCTACCTCAGGCCCAAAGCCTTACACTCAGCCAAAAGGCCTACACTCAGCCACCCAGGCCTACACTCAGCCAATTAAAGGCCTACACTCAGAGTTCTTCAACTCCTACACTCAGGCACCAAGCCCTACCCTCAGCCTTTATAAAATAGGCTTACAATCACTCAGATCCAATGGATCTTACAAGTTTAAAATAGAAATTACAAATGCTAACTCTACAACTCAGAAAGGATGAGAGGAGTTGAGAGTTTCTTGAAGAGTTCTTGGAAGAACTCAGCTTGATCCAAACTGACTTAGCTTTCTTCAAAGCTTCTTGAGTAGAACTGAATTAGTCTGAATCTTCTGCAGTTGATCCTTGATCTCTGCTTCTTGAAATCCAGATGACTCTGAATTGTTCTTCTCAGCCTTAGTTCCAAAGACTGAATCCTTAGTTGGAGCTCTCTCTCTCCAACTACTTAGATCTGCAGTTGGACTGCCTGATCTTCTTGTGTTGATCCTCTATGTATCACTTCTTGATTTAATCTGATCAACCACTTCAATTATTCTCACAACAAGTAATGATTGTGAACAACTTAACCACTTAACAACTTCACTATTTATTCTGTAAACTGTGGGTGCCTATTTATAGGCTTCCTTCATGGTAACCGGCTGATCCGGTTTATAACAGACTTTTGACTTCTCTGACAGTTGCTGTAGACTGGCTGGATTGGCAGCTGTCATGTCAACCAGTCACTTCTTGAAATTCTCTAACTGTCAGTTAGTGTCGAGACTTTCTGTTTTTAAGTGTCGACACTTATAGACCAAGTGTCGACACATGTTGTGTAAGTGTCGACACAAGTCTACAAGGTGTCGACACAATTCCTTGTATGTCTCGACACAGTTTCTTCTGCATGTGTCGACACTGAAATTAAGTGTCGACACAAGTACTTGTACTTCATCCTTTAACTGTATTCTTCTAAGTGTCGACACATCTCCTTTGTGTCGACACATCTTCATGTGTTGAAACTGTCAAGTGTCGACACTGCTTCTTGGTGTCGACACAAGTCTTCATTCTTGATTCTTCAGCTGAGTGTCGACACATTCCCTTAGTGTCGACACTTATACTTAGAATATTTTACAACCTTTCTGTTCTTTGCTAAGTGTCGACACAGCTCCTTGTGTCGACACTTTCTTCAAGTGTAGAGTCTTCAACTAAGTGTCGACACATTGTGCTGAGTGTCGACACATTCTTTAAATACTGAGTCTTTAGCTAAGTGTTGACACATTGTGTTGAGTGTCGACACTTTCTTCCAGTGCTGAGTCTTCTGCATAGTGTCGACACACTGTGTTGAGTGTCGACACTTGTACTTAGAATCTGTAGACTTTTGCTGAGTGTCGACACTTACTTCAAGTGTCGACACTTTCTGGTGTAGACACAGCTCTTCTGGGTGTCGACACTTCTGCTAAGTGTCGACACACCTTTTCTGCATTCTTCTATACTGAGTGTCGACACAGCTCCAAGTGTCGACACTTTCTGACTGGTGTCGACTCTTCTTCCCAGGTGTCGACACAATGACTCCAAGTGTCGACACTGCATGTCTGGGTGTCGACACAAGCTTTCTCAAGTGTCGACACTTTGCCTCTGGGTGTCGACACATGGACTTAGAAATTTTCAGCTTCAGTCCAGTGTATATCTAACCTGCACAAGTAACTCAAACAAACATCAAATACATTCTGATGTATATCATTGAGTTAGGTGAGGCTTCTTCAAATCAGGTACATTTGACCAATGTACCCAACATAATATTTAGCCTGTCTATCTTGTACAATCAACAGTCGCTCCCTGATTGTCTATGCAAACAGAAAAAGACAGTCCGAAAATTAGACTAACTGAAATCTTTATATTCCAAAAAAAGTGTGTATTACATGGTATAACCTCCCTTTTATAGAATTGAGGAGATGAGAGAGATTACAACTAAACAATGTGAGACTAAAAAATTACATGTACAAGCAGTTTAAACTAAATACAAGCCGACCAAGCCGCGTGGTTTGACGAATGGGCAAGCCGACCAATCCGCGCGGTTTGACGAATGGGCAAACCGCCCGACAACCACCAGAGGGAGACACAAAGCCGACACTAGAGCCCACCAGGTCTCCCAGTCTCCAAGTCACCAGGGACAGATAGGTAGACCTCCAGGTCACCAACAGCAACAGACCAGCAACCAAACCACTAGAGAGAAACTGACAGACCGCCCGGACTGCAATCCGCCAGAGTAGACCGCCAGACCGCCCGGTCTCTATTCTGCGACACCGGCTTGGTGAAGATATCATCCAACTCTTTGTGAGAGATGACGAACGGAGTACAAATTTGTTCCTTCAGAATCTCTTCCCGAATAAAATGGAAGTCAACTTCAATGTGCTTAGTTCTCTCATGGAAGACCGGATTTTTAGAGATGTATATAGCGGTCTTGTTGTCACAAAACATAGGTAGAGGATGGTTGTAGACCTCTCCTAAGTCAAGCATGAGAGCCCGTAACCACTTCAACTCACACGTGGTCGATGTCATACTTCGATATTCTGCTTCTGCAATGGACCTAGAGACGACTGACTGTTTGTTGCTTTTCCAGCTCACAAGGTTTCCCCCCCACAAAGGTACAAAACCTGATGTTGACTTGCGGTCTCCTTTGTCATCGGCATAACTTGAATCAGAGTACTCTTCTACCCTCAAATGTCCATTCTTCTAAAAGAGAAGTCCTTTGCTAGGAGCGGATTTAACATACTCCAATATCCTCAGGGCAGACTGTAGATGACACTCCCTAGGAACTTGCATGAATTGGCTAACCTTGCCCACATCATATGCAATATCAGGTCTGGTCACCGTGAGATATATAATTTTACCAACCAGACGTCTGTACCTCGTAACATCAGAAAGAAGAGGAGAGTCATTTGTCCATGTTTTATCTTCTCTAGTCGTCATGGGACATCGGGCGGGTTTAGCCCTAGTCAGCCCTACCTCTTTTAACAAGTCAAGAGCGTACTTCCATTAGGAGAGGACAAGTGAATCAGGTTTCCGAGAAATTTCTATCCCCAGAAAGTATTTTGGAGAGCCCATATCCTTTGTAACCAGGTGTTGCCGAAGATGATTCATTGTCAAGATTATCCTAGCTTGATCATCTCCAGTGAGAATAATATCATCCACATATACCACAAGCACCACTAGACCCAGAGAAGTTTTATGAGTAAATAAGGAGTGATCGGCAGAACTTCTTATAAAACCTACGACCGCCACAATCCCGCTAAACTTGTCAAACCAAGCGCGATGACTTTGCTTTAGGCCATAAATAGCCTTCTTGAGCCGGCAAACCTGTGTCTCCCCTTGAGCAACATACCATGGAGGTTGCTCCATGTTGACAACTTCCTGAAGATCCCCATAAAGAAAGACATTCTTGACATCCAGCTGTAAAATGGGTCAATCCTTGTTGACAGCCATAGAGAGAAGGACCCTGATAGTGCTGAGACGGGCAACTTGAGAGAAAGTGTCAAAGTAGTCAACTCCATAAGTGTGGGTAAAGCCCTTGGCAACAAGTCGAGCCTTGTAATGATCCACACTGCCATCGGGGCGGAACTTTACCACAAAGACTCAATGACAGCCAACAACATCTGTGCCAAAAGGAGAAGGAACCAGGGTCCAGGTACCCCGTTCAGTGAGAGTAGCAATCTCTTCATCCATGACAGCCTTACAATGTGGAATGGTGAAGGCCTCCTGATAGGAATGAGGGGTGGAAGTGGAAGAGATATCCAGCGCAAACTTCCTGCAAGCAGGTGTTAGGCAATCATAGGAAACAACAGCAGCAAGCGTGTGCTGGGTACATGCCTGAACCCCTTTGCGAAGGGTAATGGGGAGGTCCAGGTCAGCAGGTTCCTCAGTATCTGGAGCATCCGTGGTGGAGAGAGCTGGCCCGAGAGTAGAGAGCGATGGCGGTGAATATGTAAGACCCCCCTCCCCCTACCAAGGAGGCTACCGGGTCTTATGCCCAGAACCGCCGTCTTACGGTGACACTAATGCACAGGTTAGTCGACATCGCAACGCGCCAATTCTGTCGGCTAGTACGATCATAAACCTGTAGGCCAATATGAGAAAAGAAGAATACATAGCAGAGTTCAACACAGCTAGTCCACAGTCACAGCACATATATATAATGTATGAAAAGAAGACATCAGTCCAAATGAGTACATAAAATAAAATGAAGAGTAATAAGGGCTTATGCACAGTACATCAAATCAAATCTCTCTCTCTCAACTCTAACAGCGGAAGATATCTATCATCACCAAGTCATCCCACCTGAGGTAACTCTACAGCCGTAGTAGTAGTAGGTGGTGGCATCAGCTCCTCACGTCCTGCCATCTCGTCCTGCTGGTCGTGCTGGTACTCCATTTCCTCGAGCTCCTAAAAATAGTTTGGTCACCGACCATTAGTCAAAAAGACTAAGTCGTTTCCTCCACACCTCGCCCCGTAACTCCTAGGCACCGTGCGGGAGGATAAAGCGGAGGACAACAAGGGGTATCAAGTATAAACAGGTGGCAGTGGCACTACGCTAACAAGTAAATGAGGAGTAATAGTAGTTCTACTCTAGCAGTTCTATGTAAGAAGAATAAGTACAGTAAGTAAGGTATAAAACTGAGTAAATAGAACAAGTGCAGTACGGTAAAGTAAGTAAAGGAACAGAAGGTAAGAGCAGGAAAGTAAAATTAAGCTACCACTACTCTATCATCACAAACCGTACCTTAACTTATAAAAATGTCCATACAAATTTATAAGTTAAGGTCTCCAGGAAATTTAACTTATCATATAAAAGAGCCCATATAATTTATATGATTAGGATCTATGAAGCGTATGACCTAATATGAATGAATGTTTATGATACAATTTATGCACAGACAAGTGCAACTCACACACAACGACTCTGTGATCACAGACCTTTAGTTCCCACTTTTTAAGAGCTAGCTTCACTCTCGGGTACCACCGATGTGGCTACGACAGCAGTGGAGCGGGCATCTCCACTTCTAGGCCGATATGCATACTATCAAACCTTAGACCCCTCTCATACGCCTCTGTACACGTACAAGGTGCACTCTGGAGTCTATGCGTACGTATTTTGCTGACAACCCGTCAGTCTTGTTGGGTCGGGTGTGCGTTATCGGGGATCGTCCTCCAGACCGCAGTGTAAAACAACCCACTGGCCCCTCAAACCCTCACACCCGCTTGGTGTACCGTACTGTCATCGGTGTGACGAATGTCCAGTACCGCATGCCCCACCACTAAATTTATGCATATGCAAGTAATTCATCCCGAGCCTCCAGCTCGCAGGACCAACCTGTCCTGAATCCCTCAAACCCTACGTGGGTGAGCATTTATCACAATCCCTCCAACCCTACACGGGTGAGAACGCACAATGGTGCCTTTATTCCAAATCCCTCAAACCCTTCACGGGCGAGAATGAACCACAATGTCCTAACCTATTATACTACTCCTGTCTACGGATTATTATACTTAGCGATTTAAGGTGAATCCCAGGACTGCCTAGGGTATGCCCGGTGCAGGGCTCTCGGGGGCACTAGAACTACAATGGGATTACTCCCAAAGCTCCCTTTCTCAAGGATATTTACTTTAGTTGATGGCTACCCAATATTCACCCTCAGCTCTCGTTATTACTCTTGAGCGATCCTAATGACTTAAGATGTTCTAAGAAGGGCGACGGTCTTCCGTCGGCCTCCACTCCAGTTACTATCCAAGGGCTTGCACTTTACTCTCGTGACTAAGATGACTCTACCCACCAGGGTCATATTCCAATTGATGTCTCTAGCTCATTTGTTGATCTATCCCCCGGTGGTCCTTATAACATGACCTACTTACACTATGCGCAACTCATGACCTAATACCACCCCGAAATGGAACTTCCAATTCCTTGGGTCAACTTCCCCTAAGTATTTATCCTAGGATGGTATGGACTAATGAAGTGATCCTATTGATTTTCATAATTTTCCTAAGTCATTAAGGCCTCTAATTAAATCCTTTCATTAATCCCCTAGATCATTTAATACATGAAGTATGATAATTTTAATCCACTGACCTAAGGAATTTTTCCTAAGTTATAACTTGGTAACATATTGCTGTCTACCAAAATTTATAATTATCCTTTAATTATTTCTATTTATTCCTTAATTTATACAAATTTCACACAATTGCCATTTTCCAAATAAAGTATAAGGAATACATCACTAAAAATTCTAGGAATATTACAGAGCATAAATATCATGAATTTAAGGCTAATGGCATTGTTTCATCAACATCTACAATGTAATGACCTACAAATTTCAATTCTTAATAATTTACCAAAATGTCATTATAAGGTTTTAAACATTATTGTGTAATCCAAAAATACTGCGAAACTTATACAAGGTTATCCATACTTAGATATATCATTCAAAATGTTTCCATAATTTTCGACTAAGTATTTTCACCAATTTGTTAATTAAGTAAAATGAGGGTAAAATGGTAATTTCCACATAACTCCTATCAAAATCCTTCAAACAAAGACATAAAACTTTTAAGGAGTTAAATATAACCTAATATTGACCTTGACAAAAATTGGGGGTTTTATCTCAAAGATGACCTATTTTTACATTTATTTTTCAAAAAGGTTAATAATTCCAAAAATTCCAATAATGGGATTTTTGTTTTCAAAAATCCCATTATTACAATGTGGGGTATAATTCACCCTAATGAGCCTCTGAAATAAATATCATGATTTTTGGATGTTCCAAATAGGCTTAATACACAATATATCCAAAATGGCTATTTGCACCCCAAGCCTATATACAATCAACACATGCATGTGAGTTTACTCAACATGCAGTGGTCCAAATGTGCTGAAATATTTACCATGCACATGGACAGAACCCAAGGACATGCCACCAAAATATGGGGCCATTTGGAGCCATAACCCTCCAAATATTGCATTTATTTAATTTTGTGTATTATGAATAAAACTATAGAAACAGTTTTACCAAAAATTCCCAATTTTTGGCAGGGGCTAAATATGCCATAGACATGCATGCACCCAAAATTTGGGGTCATGTTGATTACTGGTTTGGCTTGGGCATTGGTTTTAATTTCTGCACTAGCCTAGGACCAGTCCTAGGAAAAATGACCTACAGGGCAGTATACTGCACGAAATTATATGTTTAAGGTGGCAATGTAAAGTTAAGACATTAAGATACAATTTTTATTTAAGGTACATGACCAGGAAATGCCTCTAAGAGGCCTAATTTAACCATGCAATGTTACTGAATAAGCGTGACAGATTTATATAAAACACTATAGTTTTTGTTTGATTTAATTATAGCTGAGCACGAATCTTAAAGCAGGATTAACGTGATCCGGTCATCATACCTAAATGGCCAACGGTCCAGATTGACTCTGGCTGGCCACTTTTGCTGGCTGATTCCGGCCAGCTGAGCCACCACCACCGCCGGACGGATGTCGCCACCACCTTCACTGAGGTGGTGGCTAGCGGTTTCCGGCGATGAGGTCGCCGAATTGGCTCCTCTGGCGAACCCGAGCAAGAAGAAAAGCTCGGAAATTTCCCATTTTCCTCACATGGTATCAGGCTCAATTGAGCCTGATGACCCTCCCTAAAGATCTAGAAACCTAGTACGAGTAGAGGGGAGGCGAAACGGACCCGAATGGCAGCCCGAAGGCGAGGTTGGCGGCGGTTGGCCATGGATGAGCTGCTCCGGCGATCTCCTGCTCAAATCCTCGATTATCCACCAAAAGCTTCGCTCCAGGACTCGTTCTCCACTCGATTCTACCCTCTGAAGGTGATGGTGTGGTCGAATTGGGCTGAAGGTGGCTGTATAGGGAGATACAACCAAGGTGAGCTTGGTTTAGGCTTTGGAGGCTTCACCATTGGTTCCAAGTGGCCCCCATGCTGCCAAATTATCTAGAAATTCTCTGAGGAGGCCACCCAGCACAATTTGGGCTGATGGAGCCAAGGCCAAGTGGCCTCTTCTTCTTAACTCACCTTCTCTCTCCTAAAATTCCCACTTTACCCTCATGCATGTGTCCCCCTATTCAAAACCAGAGGGTAGGGGTGGTCATTGTCCATTTGGCCTGGCCATGGATCAGGTTTGGTGGGCTTGGCCCATGGGGAGTGGGCTTAGCCCTCATTGTCTCCTTTAGGTTAATTAAGTTGACTTGGGTTGACTTGGGTTGACTTGGTCAGTCGTGATGAGTGGGCTGACCCCACTTGGTGGTCATGGGTCTAAGGGCACCACCCAACTTGGGTTGGATCAATGTGGTGCCCTACTTGGGCTAATTGGGCCTATAGGTATAGATTTGACCAAATTAGAGCCATGGTTGACTTTGGTCTACTAGGGTCAAAGGGTTGACCTAATGGCATGCCCTAGGGTCCACTTAGATTATTTTAGGGTTAGGGCAATCTGGTGGGGTCATGGTGTGGCTAGGGTTCCTATTTAGGCTAGTTTGACCTAGTTTGACTTTGGCCCCTTAGTGGGCCCACATGGCTACAACCCACTACCTAGGGTCAAACCTAGCTAATTTCCCCATCACCCACCCCATGCCTAACCCAATCTAATTTGAGGGGTCCAAAAGTAACATGGGATGTTACAAATCCCAATAAACAAGAAAATAATTTCGTCCCCGAATTTTAAGTTCGGGTCTATGGGATTCTATTTGCAAGAATTATAAGAAATTTGAAACGTATAAACTAAAGTATACCTGAAGTGAATAGCTCCGGGTGTCGTTCCAACATTAGATCCCTCAGCTCACAGGTGTGCTCCTCCTGTCCATGATTGGACCACAACACCTTCACGAGAGGGACCTTCTTCTTCCGCAACACACGAACATCTGTATCATCAATCCGGATCGGCTCCAATCTGACGGATCTATCTGGCGCTATCGGACCGGCTGTAGTAGTAACATGCTGCTCCGACCGAAGGAGAGCTCTTCGCAAGGAAGAGACATGGAAGACGTCGTGTAGGGAACCCAACTCCGGTGGCAGCTGCAGTCGGTAAGCTAAGGGGCCGATCCGCTCCAGGATCAAGTATGGCCCCATGTATCGAGGACTGAGCTTCTTGTGCCTCCGCACCCGAGAGATACCGTGTACCGGACGTATATTCAAGAAAACTCTGTCTCCAACCTGGAACTCCACCTTCCAGTGTCGAGCATCATAATACTTCGCATGTCTTCTCTGGGCCTCTAGTAGCTGATCTCTGATCAAATGAACCCGAGCCTCTGTATCCTTCACATAATCAGAACCAAGAGCCTTGGTATCCACATCCTGAACCCATGACAGCGGTGTCCGGCACTTCCTCCCATAAAGTGCCTCATATGGAGCCATCCTGATGCTAGCCTGGTGGTTGTTATTGTAGGAAAACTCGATCAATGGTAGCAGCCTTTCCCAAGGCTTCCTCGTATCCAATATGCACAGGCGGAGTAGATCCTCCATGGTCCGGATGGTCCACTCGGTCTGTCCGTCGGTCTGCGGGTGGAAGGCAGTACTAAAAGTAAGCCGAGAGCCCAAGTAGGCATGCACAACTCTCCACTCACTCGAAGTGAACTGACCATCACGGTTCGAAACAATCCTCCTGGGGATGTCATGGTATCTGACGAACTGCTCCACAAATAATCTCACCAAAACTACAACTGGAGCATCCTTCCTGACTGGAATAAAGCACGCCACCTTGGTCAGTTTGTCTACTATGACCCATATAGAATCATGCCCAGAGTGGGAGCGAGGTAGTCCGTGCACAAAATCCATAACAATGTTCTCGAACTTCCACTCTGGGACTGGCAATGGCTGTAATAAACCTCCCGGACTCTTGCATTCTGCCTTAATGCGCTGGCACGTCTCACAATGTGTCACAAAGTGGGTGATATCCCTCTTCATCCCAGGCCAATACATAGTCCTTCGTAAATCTGCCCACATCTTGGTGATGTCGGGATGTACTGAATATCTGGAACAGTGTGCCTCTCTAAGTATATCATCTCGGATACCGCCCCCTGCTGGTATATAAATGCATCCACGAAATCGAAGGAGATCATCCTGTAGCGTGTAGTCCTCAACATTTCCCCTTTCCAGGGCACTGAAAATCGGCTCTAGTGCAGCATCCAGCCTCTAATGCGCCATAATGCGCTCCCGAATGTCATCATCACTGAACATAGAGCTCAGGTACTCTCGACACCCTACTGGCTCGGCCTCAGAAACCATAGTAATATGCATGTCATCCAGCATCCGTATCAGCTACATAGCCATCATCCGAGGCACCGGTCCAGAGGTGTCGGCCCTCCTGCTCAATGCATCCTCTATAGTGTTTTCCTTCCCCGGGTGGTAGTGAATCTGGTAATCATAGTCACAGAGAAACTCTAACCATCTAATCTATCGCAGGTTTAGGTCCTTCTGCGTATCGATGTACTTGAGATTATTGCGATCTGAGAAAATATCACAATGAATCCCAAACAGATAATGCCGCCATATCTTTAGCGCAAATACAACAGCCCCGAGCTCCAAATCGTGTACCGGATAGTTATGCTCGTGCTTCTTCAACTGTCTCGAAGCATAAGCGATAACATGTCTGTGCTGCATCAGTACAGCACCCATCCCTTTGTATGAGTCATCCGTGTAAATCTAAAATCCCTCACTTCCAGATGGGAGTGCAAGGATAGGGGATGAGGTAAGTCGGTCCTTCAACTCCTGAAATGCTGTCTCGCACTGCTCTGTCCATGTAAACTCTGCATCCTTCCTCGTCAAGGTCGTGAGGGGGAGTGCTATCCTTGAGAACCCCTCCACGAACTTACGATAGTAACCTGCTAGTCCCAAGAAACTGCGAATGTCGGATGTTGTCTTCGGTCGTGGCCAATCCCTCACTGTCTCTATCTTGGCTGGATCCACCGTCAATCCAGCTCCACTGATTGTGTGCCCCAAGAAGGCCACCTCCTGTAGCCAGAACTGGCACTTTGAAAACTTTGCATACATCTGGGACTCCCTCAGCCTCTGCAAGACCTATGTCAAATACTCTGTATGCTCCTCCTGAGTCCGGGAATAGATCAAAATGTCGTCGATGAATACAATCACGAAGCGGTCCAAGAAGGGCTCGAATACACGATTCATTAGACTCATGAATGCGGCAGGGGTATTCGTGAGCCCAAAAGGCATCACCGTGAACTCGTATAACCCATAACGTGGGCTGAAAGCCGTCTTCAGGATGTCTTCCTCTCGGATACGCAGCTGGTAGTAACCGGATCTGAAATCCAGCTTAGAGAACTAGAAGGCCCCCTGAAGCTGATCAAATAACTCGTCTATCTGAGGCAGTGGATAGGTATTCCGGACCGTCAACCGGTTCAGCTCCCTGTAATCTTTGCATATCCACAATGATCCGTCTTTCTTCTTTATAAAGAAAACTGGTGGTCCCCACGGTGATGAACTCGGATGCACAAATCCCGAGTCCACAAGCTCCTGAAGCTGAGTCCTGAACTCTGCCAAATCTCTAGGAGCCATCCTGTAAGGTGCCCGGGACACTGCCCTCGCCCCCGGTACCAACTGAACCGTGAAATCCAAGTCCCGAGCTGGTGGTAGTCCGGGCAATTTCTCCGGGAATACATCGAAGAAATCCTGAACCACCAGGATATCAGCTATAGAACTCTCCGCTGCCACCATCTCGAAGCAGATGAGGTACACCTCTTCCCCCTGCTCATAGGCCTTGACAGCCTGTACAGAAGATAATGATAGATAGGGGATAGGTCGGATACCTTCAATAGTAATGTAGGAGTCTCCATGCCTGAGTGTGATCCTCTTAGAGGGACAGTCGATCTGGGCATAGTTCCAATGAAGCCAGGTCATGCCCAAAATCAAATCAAAGTCCGGCAATCTCAAGATCGCCGCCGGAGCTTCGAATGTCTTGCCTCCTATCTCAGCCTCCATGTTGCAGCTATCCGTGGTCCGTAGCTCCGAACCATCAGGAAGATGCACCCTCATCTCTGTGCCAGGGAATCTCTCCACACCCTCTAGTCCTTCAATGAAAGTGTCTGACATGAATGAGTGGGAAGCAGCCGTGTCAAAGAGGGTATGTGCGGGCTTGCCGCTGATCATAACTATGTCTGAGATTTATTTGAGTTATAATGGATGTTATTTCTATGGTTTACAAGGCACTACTAAGGTTGAAATTTCTAAATTAAAATAGTTTAAGTACCTGTAATCACCTCCCTGGGGTTCCTCTACTCCGGGAGGTCCAAAGCGTACATCTGCTCCTGGTTGCGTCCCCGGCCGTGATATCCCCGGCCTCGACCTCGACCTCGTCCTCGGCCTTGGCCTCGACCATGCTGTACTGGGGCTACTGGAGGTGGAGGTGGATGGAATCAATGCGGACACTCCGATCTAATGTGTCCAGGCTGGCGGCATCCGTAACAAACTACTGGCCAATGTCCATGGTCATCTTGTATCCTCGGAGCATGCACCTGTAGAGGTGGGGGAGCTAAAGCTGGAGGAGGCCCCTGCTCCTGCTTGAAGTTAGGACGACGACATCCCCCACCCCTCTTGTATCCAATAGTCCTGCCTCTTTGAGAGCCCCTACTGCTTTCTCCTGATGTCGACCCATCATACGGTATCTTCCCTCTACCTTACACCATCAGCTGGTCAGCTTCCAGCTTCTTTGCCATCTCGATAATCTGGGTAGACATGCCATGAGAAATGAACAACAAAGCTAGCCTCAAATCATCGCTGAGACCCCGGTAAAACCTCTTGGCATACCTCCTATCATCTCTATCTTGTATCCCTATGAACCTAGCAAGGTGGAAGAACTCCCTCCGGTACTCAATCACTGATCTGCTCCCCTTCCTGAGGTTCAGAAACCTCTCCTCCAAATCATCTCTGTTCGTAGTAGATACGAAGTGATCCAAAAATGGATCGCCGAACTCCTCCCAAGAAATGTCTGACAGCTCCCAATCAGCATATATAGACTCTCGTACAGACTTCCACCATCTCTTTGCATGACCCTCTAGTGCATAAGTGGCTAGAGGTACTGCCTGGCCGACCGGGCAGCTGATGCCTGCCAATATCTCGTGTATGACCTCCATCCATTCCTCCATCTTTACAGCATCCTCTGTCCCACGGTACATCGGTGGGGACAGGCTCTTGAAGGCACTTAGCCAGCTTGACCCCGAATTTGGCTGTGGGGTCGGGACTTGCTGGGCTTTGAAGGCATCCAGGATCGCTGTCAAAGTCTGCCCCATCTCATTCTATAGAAATGGAGTGGCAGCTGGAGGGGGAGGAACCACATTTTGTGGCGCGGTGACCTGTGGAGGTTACATAAAGGTAAGGTTAAAACAAAACTGGTCTAACTTATTGTACTTAATGGACTGTTTCTGTGACTTTTTACACATGGACACACCACTGCTTCCGCTGCATAGTTTATCCGCAAACTAATGCTCGCGCGGGGTGGTCCAGTGTTGTGTACTTCTTTCTCATATAATCGTTTGTCAAGTGATACCAGTTTGTAAGACCCCACCCCCCCCTACCAAGGAGGCTACCAGGTCTTATGCCCATAACCGTCGTCTTACGGTGACACTAACGCATGGGTTAGTCGACACCGCAACACGCCGATTCTGCCGGCTAGTACGATCATAAACCTGTAGGCCAATATGAGAAAAGAAGAATACATAGCAGAGTTCAACACAGCTAGTCCACAGTCACAACACATATATATAATGTATGAAAAGAAGACATCAGTCCAAATGAGTACATAAAATAAAATGAAGAGTAATAAGGGCTTATGCCCAGTACATCAAATCAAATCTCTCTCTCTCTCAACTCGAACAGCGGAAGATATCTATCATCACCAAGTCATCCCACCTGAGGTAACTCTGCAGCCGTAGTAGTAGTAGGTGGTGGCATCAGCTCCTCACCTCCTGCCATCTCGTCCTGCTGGTCGTGCTGGTACTCCATCTCCTCGAGCTCCTAAAAATAGTTTGGTCACCGACCATTAGTCAAAAAGACTAAGTCGTTTCCTCCACACCTTGCCCCGCAACTCCTAGGCACCGTGCGGGAGGACGAAGCGGAGGACAGGGGGTATCAAGTATAAACAGGTGGCAGTGGCACTACGCTAACAAGTAAATGAGGAGTAATAGTAGTTCTACTCTAGCAGTTCTATGTAAGAAGAACAAGTACAGTAAGTAAGGTATAAAACTGAGTAAGTAGAACAAGTGCAGTACAGTAAAGTTAGTAAAGGAACAGAAGGTAAGAGCAGGAATGTAAAACTAAGCTACCACTACTCTATCATCACAAATCGTACCTTAACTTATAAAAATGCCCATACAAATTTATAATTTAAGATTTCTAGGAAATTTAACTTATCATATAAAAGAGCCCATACTAATTTATATGATAAGGATCTATGAAGCGTATGACCTAATATGAATGAATGTTTATGATGCAATTTATGCACAGGCAAGTGCAACTCACACACAACGACTATGTGATCACAGAACTTTAGTTCCCACTTTTTAAGAGCTAGCTTCACTCTCGGGTACCACCACTGTGGCTACGGCAGCAGTGAAGCGGACATCTCCACTTCTAGGCCGGTATGCACACTACCAAACCTTAGAACCCTCTCATACGCCTCTGTACACATCCAAGGTGCACTCTAGAGTCTATGCGTACGTATTTTGCTGACAACCCGTCTATCTTGTTGGGTTGGGTATGCGTTATCGAGGATCGTCCTCTAGACCGTAGTGTAAAACAACCCACTGGCCCCTCAAACCCTCACACCCGCCTGGTGCACCGTACTGCCATCGGTGTGACGAACGGATGAACACGGCCACAGACACGGGCGTGTCTGAAGGCGTGTTAGGGGACACGGTCCGTGACACTGGCGTGTCCCACGACCGTGTACTGGCTGGCTTTAAGTCGGTTGACTGCCGCTTAAGGGACATGGCCTGTGACACAGGCGTGTCATGTCATGTTCATGCTTTTCTGGACATTTCTGAGCCGTTTGATTCCCTATTCCTGGATCCAATGGCTAGGCTCTGTCCATATGTTGCTAAGGCCGGGGAAAAGGGGATTTAATCCCCTCCTCTTCATCTTCTTCTTCTTCTTCTCATTTCAAGAGAGAGAAAGAAGAGGAGAGTGAAAGGGAAGGAAGGAGGAAGAGAAGCCAGCTGCTGGAGGAGCTGCGGAGTGCAGAGCGAAGATCCGAGAGCGAATTCGTGAAGGCAGAGCCGAGGTGGTGACTTCAATCCGGCTACTTCATGGCACCCAAGCGATCTTCAAGGGTAACGATCTCCTTATTGGACATCGAAGTCCTTTCTTTATGCATGTGCTTGGAATCCTCCACCAAGAGGTGGATTTCGAAAGTGATTCCTTTTTTGATTTTGCATCTAGAGCCGGAAGTGTGAAGTACGGCATATGCATGCTGTATGAAGCCCATCTGGACGGGTAGTCTGGATTGGTGATGATCATGGGTAAACAGGAGAAGACTCCGTGGATTTGATGTTATGAAAGATTTATGATTGTGGTATGGCTGTATGAATGTGAATTATGGATGTGAGGAGGCTTTGGTTAAGCTCCTAGTTGAAGAGAGATCAATTGGTAGTGCGCCCGGGAAGCGAGTACCCGGCCGACTACACCACTAAGGTGGGTTGATCTGGTTAGAAGGGATCGATTGGTGGCATGACCCAGGAAGCGAGCACCCGCCTTGCTGCACCACAATGGTGGGTCGATCAGGAAATAAGTGAGGGGTCAATTGGTGGTATGCCTGGGGAGCAACGATAACCCAGCCTGCTACACCACAATGGTGGGTCGATCTGCTCTAGTTATTTATGATGCTGGGGAGGTTGTACCTCTGAGTGGTATCAACGGGATATCGCCAGCTTGCGAGACTGGTGGACTAGGCTTGAGCCGTCCAACCAACAAGTGAAGTACCTCTAATCGGCGGTATACGACTGGGATGCCCGATACGCCAAGAAGGTGCCCTGAGTGCACGGAGCGTCTGGTGGATACCGACGTTTGTGATGTGAATGTGCTTGATAGGTTGATAAAGAGAATGATACGTATGATGCTTGATGATAGATGATGTCAATGCATACAGGGAAGGAACCACTACCCCGGGTAGGGGGTACGGTCATTATAAATGGGTCAGCGAATGCTGACCGTTACTTTGTTTTCTATTTTGGCTTGGATGACAAATTGCAGGTAGAATGAACAAGTGGAGTGGATGGATTGCTGATAAAGGCCCTTGAAGGCCATGCGAAGAAGTGTGTTTGGATTTCATGTGTGGTCGGCCTGCGTGTCAATGTACGAAAATGTAATTGTGTGAAAAGAAAAATTTGTAAGGCCTTAAGGCCAGCGTGTGTGCGTTGTATACATTCCTGGTGTTGCTATATAAATGTGGAGTTTATATAGAAGTGGACATTCTCTGAGCTGAGTTTAACTTAAAACATGCCGCACTAGAATGGATTGAGTTAAGGATGCGAATAGAATTTGAATTCCACAAGTAATTCCGCTATTTGTCTGTGACATATGGCATGGGTCCCCGGCTGGACCCACCGTTATATGCCATGTGACGAATGGGGGCGTTACAAAGTGGTATCAGAGACAGGTTGAGATTGTTTGGGAGGGAGAGAACATTATTGAACTCACGAATGTCCACTAGGAATGTATTTCATGTACGTGCGGTACATGTGTGTGTAGTCAATGTATAATTCTCATTATGCCATGGATGATTAATCATGTTTTGTACATTGACTATAGGTGGCGAGGAGTGGAGCTGGGCAGTTTGAGCCCCAGCGGTCTGATGAGAGTGCACCACCCGTTGAAGCACCTACGCTTCCTTCGGCGGAGACTATACGGGTGGTGACAAAGACAGTTCTTGTGGTGTTACAGGCACAGCCTACTGGATAGGCAAGGCCTGTAGATGTGCCAGTACGGCCTGGTGCAAGACAAGAGCGTGCTGTAGTTGTGGTGGAGGCGCAAGCAATCGATGAGTCATTGAAAAGCTTTATGGAATTTCATCCACCTACGTTCGGTGGGGCGATTTCCCCAATGCAGGCGGAAGATTGGATGGCTAGAGTGAAGAGGATCCTGACTGCAATCAGGACGGCAGAAGAGCAGAAAGTGACCTTAGCCACTTTTCTGCTGGAAGGAGATGCGAGATTGTGGTGGGATGAGATAGAAGTGCATCATTTGACAGGTCGAGGTTTAGCGGAGGTTTCAATGGAGGAATTCTCCCGATTATTTCTTGCCAAATATTTGCTGGTGTCACAGAGGATTGCAATGGAGAACGAGTTTCAACGTCTGGTGCAGGGTGATACTGATATTGATACGTACCTGCATGCGTTTACCAGATTCGGGCGATATGCGGGGTCTACCTTCGCGAAGGAAGCGCGAAAGACAAATCGCTTTTATGATGGACTGCGGGATGAGTTGAGGTTATTACTCCCTAGTTCGGTAAACCAAGGCTTCCAAGCATTGGTAGATACGGCCCGTGCCCTGGAAAAGGATTTGAAGCGGGTACAAGAAAAGAAGAAACTGGCAGTGGCGAAGCCAAAGTTCAAAGTGCCACAGTCGGAGCAGGAGTTGAGAAGATGAGAGAAGAAAAGGTTTAGGCCTGATGATTCAGCTCCGCCGACTGTTTCTTCGGGGGTTAAATATGGGCAAGGACGTGTTGATACACGTATCTGTTATAAGTGCGGAAAGCAAGGGCACATAGCGAGATTTTGTTGGAATGCTCCCGCATGAAGTGAGCAAAAGACAGGTGCGTCGTATGAAGAAAAGGGTAAAGCAGTGGCCGAGTCATCTGCATCCAGTACGCAACCTTGATTACATAATTTGGAAGTGCAAGAGCCGCAGAGTTCCATTGGCGAAATTCAGCCTCGAGTGTTTAATTTGGCTCTTTCGCGAGAAATGTAAAATAAGGAGGCTGAGCGAAAGTGAATCATGATTTGTATCACTTGGACAATATGTGTATTGTATATATCTGATCATGTGTTCTATATGAGAACCACAGAATATTGGTGCATACTTGGTGTTGATATATGTTGTTTGAGGGGATAACCTGTTTGTTCATTTGTTGAATTGATGGAATACTGTGCACATGTGAAGATTGTAAGGTTATTGTAACCTATGATTGTGATGTTGTAACTAATTGGTTGCTGTTTGTATTCCTCTATGCAATTTCGTGGATGAAATTTCTTGAAGGAGGGGAGGGTTGTAACAGCCCAAAGTCTGAAATTGGCAAAAACTGGGTGACACGGCCTGGGACACGGGGGTGTCCCGCTTGGGTTGCATCGTGAGGTACGAGGTCGACGAATTTTAGGTCGAAGAGTTTTTGGGTGGTCACGCCCTGTAACACGGGCGTGACAGGGGGCGTGTCCCATCGGTTCAACAATTTTGCTTATCGATCATCGAGCGGCGATCATCGAGCGTCGATCGTCGAGCGTCGAGTAGGGGTACGCGGCCTGTGACACAGGCGTGTCACAGGGCGTGTCCCGCTGTGTCGAGAGTTCGATGATTTTGCTTGTCGATCGTCGAACGTCGATCGTCGAGCGGCGATTGTCGAGCGGCAATCGTCGAGTAGGAGGATACGGTCTGTGACACGGGCGTGTCACAGGGCGTGTCAGTGCGGTCGACGATCTCAGCACGATGACTTTGAGCTGGCGCGTGTCTGGTGTCGTGTCATGGGCACACAGCTTGAGACACGGGCGTGTCTAAGGTCCGTGTGAGTCTCGGGTGATTTTGAGGTTGTGCAGCCTGATGAACACGGCCACAGACACGGGCGTGTCTGAAGGCGTGTTAGGGGACACGGTCCATGACACGGGCATGTCCCACGGCCGTGAACTGGCTGGCTTTAAGTCGGTTAACTGACGCTTGAGGGACACGACCTATGACACAGGCGTATCACAGGGCATTTCAGGCCGTGTTCATGCTTTTCTGGACATTTCTGAGCCGTTTGATTCCCTATTCCTATATCCAATGGCTAAGCTCTGTCCATGTGTTGCTAAGGCCGGGGAAAAGGGGATTTAATCCCTTCATCTTCATCTTCTTCTTATTCTCATTTCAAGAGAGAGAAAGAAGAGGGGAGTGCAAGGGAATGAAGGAGGAAGAGAAGCCAGCTGCTGGAGGAGCTGCGGAGTACGAAGCGAAGATCTGAGAGCGGATTCGTGAAGGCAGAGCCAAGGCGGTGACTTCCATCCGGCTACTTCATGGCACCAAAGCGATCTTCGAGGGTAACAATCTCCTTCTTGCACATTGAAGTCCTTTCTTTATGCATGTGCTTGGAATCCTCCACCAAGAGGTGGATTTTGGAAGTGATTCCTTTGTTGAGTCTGCATCTAGAGCCGGAAGTGTGAAGTACGACATAGGCATGCTGTGTGAAGCCCATCTGGACGGGTAGTCTGGATTGGTGATGATCATGGGTAAACCGGAGAAGACTCCGTGGATTTGATGCTATGAAAGATTTATGATTGTGGTATGGTTGTATGAATGTGAATTATGGATGTGAGGAGGCTTTGGTTAAGCTCCTCGTTGAAGAGAGATCAATTGGTAGTGCGCCCGGGAAGCAAGTTCCCGACCGACTACACCACTAGGGTGGGTTGATCAGTTAGAAGGATCGATTGGTGGCATGACCCGGGAAGCGAGCACCCGCCTTGCTGCACCACAATGGTGGGTCGATCAGGAAATAGGTGAGGGGTCTATTGGTGGTATGCCTGGGGAGCAACGATAACCCAGCCTGCTACACCACAATGGTGGGTCGATCTGCTCTAGTTATTTATGATTTTGGGGAGGTTGTACCTCTGAGTGGTATGGACGGGATGTCGCCAGCTTACGAGACTGGTGGACTAGGCTTGAGCCGTCCAACCAACAAGTGAAGTACCTCTAATCGGCGGTGTACGACTGGGATGCCTGGTACGCCAAGAAGGTGCCCTGAGTGCACAGAGCGTCTGGTGGATACCGGCATTTGTGATGTGAATGTGCTTGATAGGTTGATAAAGAGAATGATACATATGATGCTTGATGATAGATGATGGAAATGCATACAGGGAAGGAACCACTGCCCCGGGTAGGGGGTAGGGTCATTATAAATGAGTCAGCGAATGTTGACCATTACTTTGTTTTCTTTTTTGGCTTAGATGGTAAATTGCAGGTAGAATGAACAAGTGAAGTGGATGGATTGCTGCTAAAGGCCCTTGAAGGCCATGCAAAGAAGTGTGATTGGATTTTATGTGTGGCCGGCCTGCGTGCCGATGTAAGAAAATGTAATTGTGTGAAAAGAGAAATTTGTAAGGCCTTAAGGCCAGCGTGTGTGCGTTGTATACATTTCTGGTGTTGCTATATAAATGTGGAGTTTATATAGAAGTTGATATTCTCTGAGCTGAGTTTAACTTAAAACATGCTGTGCTAGAATGGATTGAGTTAAGGATGGGAATATAATTTGATTTCCACAAGTAATTCCACTACTTGTCTGTGACATATGGCGTGGGACCCCGGCCGGACCCACCGTTATATGCCATGTGACGAATGGGGGCGTTACACCCGGCAACCACTAGAGGGAGACACCAAGCCGCCACTAGAGCCCGCCAGGTCGCCCAGTCTCCAAGTCGTTAGGGATTGATCGGCAGACCACTAGGGCACCAACAGCAACAAACCTGCTACCCAACCACTGGAGAGAAACCAACAGACCGCCCAGACTGCAATCCGCCAGAGTCAGACCGCCAGACCGCCCGGTCTCTATTCTGCAACATTGTCCGAACAATAGAAGTCGCATCCTCAACTTCCTTCCGCTCATAAAACTTTGACTCTCCTGTCTCCAACCAAGACAATGGAGTACGACACTTTTTAACATATAGGGCCTCGAAGGGTGTCATTGAATACTTGCTTGGTAGATATTATTTTAAGCGAATTCGATCATATACAAGTGATCCTCCCACTTTTTCCCGAAATCTTGGATGCATATATGAAACATGTCCTCCATCATCCTATTTACCCTCTCGGTCTGACCATCTGTTTGCATATG
This sequence comes from Platanthera guangdongensis, assembly GCA_039583875.1. NCBI lineage: Eukaryota > Viridiplantae > Streptophyta > Magnoliopsida > Asparagales > Orchidaceae > Platanthera > Platanthera guangdongensis. The sequence goes on from CM077158.1 coordinate 82,030,221, forward strand.
AAAGGCCGTACTGAACTTCAGTTTGGTACCCAACAGTTGATGTACCAGCCTCCAGTCATTAGATATGAAGCGTCCATCTTGATCACTCGCGATGCTACGGGGCACACTGTGCAATCGAACAATATTATTTACATACAGTTTTGCCAGTTTCTCCACCGAATCATCCTTCCTATTCAGGATGAAGTGCGACACTTTCGTCAAACGATCACCCAGATGACGTCGTTTCCCTTCTGTGATCTCGGTAAACCATGCGCAAAATCCATGGATATATCGTCGAACTTCCATTCTGGTATAGGCAAAGACTTCAAAAATCCACCAGGCTTCTGACATTTTGCCTTCACCAAGGAACAAGTCTGACATTTTGCTACATATAGTGCTATGTACTTCTTTAGTCCTGGACAATAGAACAACTTTTTCATGCCTACACATTTTCGTGCTCCCTCGGTGAATAAAGTACTTGGTATAATTAGCCTCGTACATTAATTCTTCCCATATTTTACCCACCTTTGGGACGCACAAACAAATGTTCTTCCACAACAGCCCATTAACAACAGTAAACTGGGTATTTGACACATCCAAATACTCAGCCATATAGCATTTCATACTGTCGTCCAAATCCAAAGCCTGCCGAATCCGATTGGAGAGGTCATATTGTACCTCTATCCAACTCAAACGTGCTTTAGTACACGACCTCCTATCAACACAAGAGATCTTTAAGGCCTCCAAATCTCAAACGAGATGTTCGTCATGCATCAATAACTAGTTTTCCTGCACGGGAGATCTGCGACATAACGCATCTGCAACTGCATTACCTTTTTCTGGGACATAATGTATCTTGAAGGTGTAGTCCAAAAGGAACTCCATCCACCTTCGCTGACGCATATTTAAGTCCTTTTGATCCAACAGATACTTCAAGCTCTTATGGTCTGTGTAAATGTCGACCTTCACTCCGTACAAATAGTGCCACCAGAGCTTCAATGTGAATATCACGACGGCCAATTCAAAGTCATGGACCAGATAATTCCTCTCATGCACCTTCAACTGGTGCAAACCACAAGCTATTACTCACCCATGCTGTAATAAAATGCAGCCTAAGCTGCTGCCTGAAGCGTCACTATAAATCTCAAAGCCTTCTGTCCCACATGGCGAGCATAGAATAGGAGTCGTGGTCAGATGACTTTTCAGTTCTTCGAAAGCTTACACGCACGTTGGCGACCAAACAAACTTCTGATCCTTCCTTGTCAGGGTCGTGAGGGGTAAACCTATCTGCGATAAGATCTCCATGAAACACCTGTAGTAGCCGGCAAGTCCCAAAAAACTCCGAACTTCTGCCACAGAAGACAACACGGCCCATTCCCGAATTGTAGCAACCTTTGTCGGATTCATAATGATACCCTCACCACTAATAATATGACCAAGAAACGCCACCGAAGACAACCAAAACTTACACTTGTAGAACATGGTGTCCAATTGATTACTCCTCAAGGTCTCCAAAACAATATGTAAGTGCTCCATATGATCATCCTCGGACTAGGAGTACACCTGGATATCATCGATGAACACTATCATGAACCGATCCAAATACTCATCGAATGTCTTGTTCATTAAGTCCATAAACACGGATGGTGCATTCATCAGCCCAAAAGGCATGACAGTGAACTCATAATGCCCATAACGTATACTGAACACCGTCTTGGGAATATCACTTTCCCTGATTCTCATCTGTTAATTTCCAGATTTCAAGTGTAGCTTCGAATACACAGTCGACCCAACTAACTGGTCAAACAGATCATCAATCCTCAGAATCGAGTACTTGTTCTTCTCTGTTAGCTTATTGAGTTCCTGATAGTCGATACACAGTCGCAGACTTCCATCCTTCTTCACGAAGAGGACTGGGGCGCTCCAAGGTGACGAACTTGGATGCACAAACCCTAGCTCTATCAGCTCTTGAAGCTGTGAGTGTAGCTTCGAATACACAGTCGACCCAACTAACTAGTCAAACAGATCATCAATCCTCAGAATCGAGTACTTGTTCTTCTCTGTTAGCTTATTGAGTTCCTGATAGTCGATACACAGTCGCAGACTTCCATCCTTCTTCATGAAGAGGACCGAGGCGCTCCAAGGTGACGAACTTGGATGCACAAACCCCAGCTCTATCAGCTCTTGAAGTTGTGCCTTCAATGCTGCCATCTCTCTTGTTTCTAAGTGGTAAGGAGACCACAACACTGGCTTGGCACCTCGCACCAACTTAATGGTGAACTTGATCTCTCTCTGAGCTGGGGCTCCAGGGAGATTTTCGGGGAAATCGTCGGCAAACTCTGACACTACGGGAATATTAGACAAGTTAGACTTGGGCTTCTTAGTCTCTAGAAGGGTAAAGAATAGCTCTGCACCCTCATGAACTGCCTTAACTACTTGGAGAGCAGACATTAGCGTCTTGCTCAATCCCTTCAGACTAGAGAAAGTAGTTTCTTGGCTTATATTTAACCCCAGTTTAACAGTCTTTGAACTACAATCAATGAACGCACATTACTCCGAGAGCCAATCCATACCAAAGATCTCGTCAAACTCCATTATCGACAGTAGAGACACTTCAAAGTCAAAATTTTGACTTCTGATCATCACTTTAACATGACAGACTCTATCTGCACTCATCGAACACCCATTAGGTAGTAGCACATCCAATATATCCTTAGCCACAGAAGAGGGCACTCTTATACATGACACAAAGTCCTTAGATAGGAAAGAGTGTGAAGCTCCTTTATCAAATAGTGATTAAGCCGGATAGTCCATGACCACGACAAAGTCTAGAACACAACAGTAATATGACCAAAGCATAATACACAAGGTATGCAAAGTATTACGACTAAAATCTAACACATACCTGTCACCACATCACCCCGTCCTCCACATCGCCCTGCTTGATGTCCTCCTTCTGGCAAAGATTGTAGACTCTTGGTTGGGCTGGATCTTGATGGGATGTGGTTGACTCCACCACCTTCCCTTTTTCAGCATAAGTTGTTCCTACCTTTTTTTCTGATCTAGGAGGGCCACTACGACACTCCCAGGCTATATGTCCCGGCTTGCCGCAATTATAACAGTGAATTGGGCCTCCATACCCAGACGATGCAATATAAGTAACCAATGATGTCTCTGGACTGAAAGACTTTGCCTTCCTATTCCACATTCGATACCCAGTCTTTTCTGGTCTTGGTACCTTGAACTCTAGGCTCTTCACTGCTAAGTCCTTCTTACTATGGACTCTCTTCAAATCCTTCACCAGAGATCGGGTTATAATAATTATGGTCAAAAATCCCTGTGTCATTGGACCTGAGAGCAGCAACCTCAAATCATCACGTAGTCCATAATAAAACTGGTTGGTCTTACGCTTGTACAACCCTGCATCCGATGAGTGGGGTCAGAAGGTGCAAGACAAGCCTGATCGAGCAGTTCGAGTCCCGGGCAAGCACCCAAGGGGCCAGAGCTCGGCAGCCTCCGACTCGCCCAGGCGAGGTGGCATCATCAGGGGGTGAGTGGAGCTGGGGGACTCGCACTCGCCCTAGTGGAACTCAGAAAGTGTCACTTGAGAGAGTCTACCCAGACCCCGAGCAGATCCTGCTGCCAGGCTTTCATCTACCTGCTAGGACTAGATGTCACTCGAGAGAGTCTACCCGAACCATGAGTAGATCCCGCTCTCAGGCTTTCATCTAGCTGGCAGGGCTGGATGTCACTCGAGAGAGTCTACCCAAACCCCGAGAAGATCTCGCTGCCAGGCTTTCACCTAGCTGGCAGGTCCAGGGTCTCGATGGGCGTCGTTATGACCCGGGGGTTGAGCCCGGAGGATGTTCAACACCCGCCATCAGGTTTCACTTAGCTGATTGGGCCGGTGGCAGCACTCAGAGGGTGACCATGGAAAGTGACAATAGGCGAGTTGACTAGTCAAAGAAGGCGAGCTGGGGTACTCGGCAAATGGGTAGGACTTATTTCCATGGAGTGGCATCATCAGATCAAGGTAGAGTGAAGGGATGGCAAACCGAGTACTCGACATCTACTGAGGAAGGAGAGATGAGGCGGGCTCCGGCTGTGGATTCCACCCCCTTCAAGTTTCACTTGTGAAATTTTGAACAATTTCAGTTTGACATTGGCGAGAATGAAGACAGCTCGCGAGCGAGCTGGGTGGTGGCGAGCCCGACACGACAAGTGGTTCACCTCCGGATTGCCTAAGGCTGGCGAGCTCTTAAGGTCTACTCGCGGGTATGAATCCTAACGCATGCATTCTAACGACGAGTTCTATCCTAGCGAGGTCGCCCAAGTTGGAGAGCTCGAAGGCGAGTACGTCGCAACAAGTATGTTCAAGAAAAAGCAGATAGAAAAAATGTTAGTAAAATCCATGTCAAAACCATTTTCAATTATATAATGTTGTTACAAAATGGGAGCTCGCCTCCGTGAGGTTACAAAATAGGGGGAAGGAATTACAGAAAAAGAAGGGGGTGCGAGTCAGCTCTCACCTCCCCCCCTCCAGACTGGCGGTCCTCGCCCTCTTCCCCAGATGGATGCTCCTTGTAGTCCTTGCCCTTCCCGAAAAGCAAGTCGAAGATGTCCTCCTCGCTGGGCGGAGTAGACGGGAACAGGCTCGGCATAAGATCCCGGTGTGTGATCTCCTCGTAGCCCTCCACCAGCACCTCGTGTCCTTCATGATCTGCAAGGTGCATTCGACGGACTAAATCGAGTTGACCAGCAGCTGCTCGGCAACCTCAGCCTCGCTGAAGATCCTCGGCCTCTTCCGGGGGAAGGAAAACGTCTGCCTGGCTGATGATCTCGCTATTGAGCCCTTTGATTTGATCCTCCATCTTTCCATTGTCCGCCTCCAGCCCGGCGATGTGAGCCTCCAGCTCGGCGGCACGAGCACACAGCTAGTTGTTTTCTTCTTCCAGCCCAATGGTGCGAGCCCGCAACTCGCCAGCGGCCTCGGCATCCTGTTAAACAAAAGTGCAAACAAATCAATTACAGGAAATCCTAAGTAAAAGAAGGTGGGACAGCCAGTACTTACCAACCCACCGGCAGCCTTGGCGAGTAGGTCCTCGACAATACCAAGTCGCCTTGTCAGGTCAGTGGCCTTGTCCTTGGCGACGTCGCGCCCCTGCTCGGCCTTTTGTAGGGGATTGCTTAGGTTGAAGCCGCGGTGAACCAACATGTGGTGCAGCTCTAGGGCCGCATGTGGGCTTGCGAGCCCTCATGGCCGAGCTGGCGCATGGTCATTCCCCTGTAAGCCTTGGCATCCTCACATCCATAGAGGCCGAAGCCGAGCGTATAAGCATGCCCGATGGAGGGTTGGCGATCTGTCGAGAAGGGCTCGAGGGAGGAGATAGAGACTCGGTGTGCCAGCTCATCCCATTGGACCATCGGCTCGCCAGCCGAGACCTTCCACCTTCCCCTAAAGCCGAAGAGGGGATGGCTCTTTGGCAGGCCTGGCTCATGGGGCACGGTATTCTTTACAGCAGGAGCGGAGGACTCGCCACCCCCTGCCTTTTTCACGATGTCTCCTTCAACGAGCTCTCCGGCGATCCACCGGGGGTGGTCTCGGGTGAGCTCATGTACTTTGGTTTTAATTGTTGTTGTTGTTGTCTCGCCCTGGGGATCACCACCGCCCTTTTCTCCTTCTTTTGCGGCGGTTGGCGGTGGGGCGAGCTGGACCCCGCAAAATCAGGCCGCTTCTTGCTAGATGTGGGCTTGAATGATGCCGACTTATCTTGGAAGGTAGCGGCGGGCGCTCTCTCGCGCACGAGTGAGTCGGGTTGGAGTCCCGAGTCCACGAAGGGTGGGTTCTCGAGAATCAGTCCATCCCCTACACGAAAAAACTTGGTTAGAAAATCCTATTAATATTGCGAGCTCGATAAGAGGAAAAAGGGGGTATACCTTCGCCGGGATGGACGAGGAGGAGCAAGTCGATGACCCTTCCAAGGAAGGAGACCCTGAAATCCTTGTGGAGGAAGAATTTGTGGAGCTTGGCATCGTTACCAGATACCGCAGGGGGTCAGTACACCTCCTCACCTTTCTGTTGGGGCGAGTAGGGCACATTACTGAGATTTCCCTTGATGAAGACGATCTTGGACATCCAGTTGTGGTGCTGTTCGCGATCTTGCGAACTTTGATGAACGACCCCCCGAAGTAGGCGACACCGTCGGGAGTAACTTTGTCGGTGAATACTTTCCGGAATACGGTCAAGTTGAACTCTATCCGCTCTCGGTGGAGGAAGCAAGCGAATATGACCATAATGGCGACTACATTCGAGTTCAGTTATGCGGGCACTGCGCCATAGTACTTGAGGATCTGGCGGACTTCCGGCTAGAGTGGTAGGTGCAACCCCACCTTGAATTGCAAGATGGGGAAGGCGAGCTCATCAAGATAGAAGGTGTTGATGGATTCACCCTCCCTGGGTCGGCGTTCCTCGAAGCCAGGGGCACATGGTCGGTAACGAACTCCACGAGTTCCCCCTCAGAAGTATTTCCCTTGAAAAAGCAGTACTCGGCAAAATGTCGAGAACACTTGGAGCGACCGTCGTCATCGGGGTTTGCCTTGTCCATGCTCGCAGAAGGGTTGAGGCGCGAGTACAAGAAGAAGAAGGGGCAACAAGAAGAGGGGGTATGAAAGCAATAAAGATGGTGGACCGGGGTTGGTGAGGGGGACTATTTATAGAAAAATAAATCTGAGGCCGAGCCGACAGATCAGTCCAGCTCGCCAGACCCAGCTCGCCAACCCTAGCTCACCGACTCCTGAAGCTTGTTCTATTACATGTCGAGTTAAACCTCAAGAGTAACATCTTATTCAAATAGCAAACATTCAAATCTAAAAATTATTCCAAGTTATTACAGACCGAGGGGAGAGTACAGCTCAAAGAAATGAAGTACAAAACAAAAAAAGAGAGAAGGGGCTATCTCACATGTGCGCGAGCTGAGGGTGCTGGGGGCGAGTGTCAGTAGGCTTGCCAAGTGTGCCATTTCTACCTACCTCGGCCTCGTGTGTCCTACCCCGCAGGGCAGCACGAGTTGTGGAGCTCGTGGATCCACCCCAAGTTCCTATAGTTGATCTGGAGGTTCTCGTCGATCTCGTCCAAAAGCCGAGAAGGTGACATCACCTCACTCGTCGGGCTGCCCCTTACCTCATCTGCGAGCCGCATGTAGTCACACTGCAATGCCTCATTATCCTCCTGAACCTTGTGTATCTCGCGCACCAGCTTCTTGAAGATCCTGATTCCCCGCCTCGTCAGTTCGTCGTCCTCCACCTCGAAACCCAGGAAGGAGTCTATCGAGCTTGGGGAAGGGATGGGCAAGTAGCGGGTTAGCCCCGAAGATTCATCAGCCCTAGACTGACTGGGAAGAGCTACAAAGGCATTCAGTCAAGAGTCAGTATGAAAGGAAAGTACTCCAGGAGAATCACGCGAGACCAACCAATGGAAGTCAAATCTTACCTTGTGAGCTCGGCGCCCCCAGGGAAGTGCGGAGACGGGGTAGGTTCAGGTTCTTTCCACAACCCGAGTAATGAGTTTTTGATGGGAGGAGGCCGAAGCCAGGCATGGGGATGGCTTCAGTGCCTCCCCCGCAGTTCAAGGAGCAGGAAGTTGTTGTTGGGAGGGGGTACGAGCCGACGAATTCGTCCTCTACTAGTCAAGCCCCAGTGTCCCAAAGTGGTTTACGGGTCTCGCTAGCGAGTTTCCGGAGTTTTAAGCCGCGAGTCGCCGAGGGGGTTCTTGACTTGCGGCGTGGAGGCCTCGTCGTCATCCCGTTGGTTGTCTGGGTCAGGAGAAAAGTCGACGTCTTTACCCTTCTTCTCAATGGCAGGCAGAGTGGAGGAGCCGACCCCATTCTCTAGGGTGGATCTTAGGTCATTGAAGATGGGTTTAGTCGCCTTGGAAAGTGGTTTTGCCTTCTTGGCGGGGTTGGATTCTTCCAGGCCACTTGGCGAGATTTTAAGGGAAACATCGGTCAAGCTGGCAATACGAGCAGAGGAAGCCTCGCGAGGTTGGGCAAGCCACTCTTAGATCTCTTTGGGGATAAGCATCTTGGTAAGGTTAGAGCAAAGGGAATGACAAAGGTCACCCAAGTATGTTGGCGTATATATAGACGCATATGGACCCCACCCGAAGATTCCCTCCAGCTCTTGCTGGACTCGCTGAATCCTGTGGGGTTGGATGATTCTTTTCAAGTTTGCATTAACCTCACAAAGAGCGGGGATTGTGTACAACCCCATATCCAGCGAGTGTGGTCGGCAGGATCCAGAAAAGCCGGATCGAATAGTCCAAGTCCCGGGCGAGCACCCAAGGGGCCAAAGCTCGGCATCCTCCAACTCGCCAAGGCGAGGTGGAATTATCGGGGGGCGACTGGAGCTGGAGGACTCACACTCTCCCCAGGGGAGCTCAACAAGTGGCAGGCGAGTAAGGCCAGCCGGGCCCATACTTTCCGAGATTTAGGGAGAGGCGGCGAGTGCCAGCATCATCGAGCACTCGCTACCCCGGGTGAGTGGAGGTCTCAGGGACCACTCGCCCAGTGATCTATGAAGTTGTTTTTACCATTTTGTCCTCACTGGCCTGCCCACAGCCTTCCAGAACAGCGGTGTTACGATGTTGGCAGGCCAACCTGGACTACACATAGCTGTTTAGAATAGCGGAGGTTGGATATTTGCAGGCCATTTTCAAAAATCTATAAATAGGAGTCAAGGGGTACCTCAGAAGGCATGCTTACTTGTGTCCCGGTCTTCTAGCGCTTTCTGAGGTAGCCTTAGCAAAGCATTTGGCTAGGGAGGGGAAGCACTCTAAGATATTTCAGGTGTGCGGTGGGTCCTCCACGCCGAGCCCTTGGGTCAGTTCCCTATTCTTTTTCTTAGTCGTTTGACTCGCAAGAGAGAAGTAAGTGTGCGATCACCCCTTCCCCAAGGGCAAAATCCACAGAGACCGAATTCTCGGTTTCAATAGCGCTCCTCATCAGTAAAAGTGGAGCCAACATAACACCCCAATCTCATTAACTCATGAAGGTATTATTCCATGCTACTGTCTCCCTGAGTCAGTCTCTGGAACTGATTCTCCATAGCTATTTTCTGTGCTGGCGGAATGAACCATGACAGAAATAGTCTTGAGTACTCCTCCATCGAGATATCAGCAAGTTATCTCCCAGTGAAGTGATGTAGCTCTAACTCCTCCCACCATAACCTTGCTTCACTATCCAGAAGGAAAGTGGTTATCGTGACTTTCTGCCTTTCCTCAGTCTCTGTTGCGGACATGACTCTTAACTCTCAAAAGCCAGTCCTCAGCTTGTGTTGGGGTCTCAGTCCTCGAAAATACTGGTGGGTTAATGCTCATCGCGTGTTTATCTATTTCTCAGTAGCTCTTCTCTGCACCACGGGCTCTGCCGCTTCATGATCTGCCACTATAGGCTCTGCTACGCCAGGCGGTACTTGACCTGACCCAGGAGCAGGAGGTTGCACCTGCCTCCTTGGTTGGGCATTGATCATAGAGAACACTACTTCAGCCACCATACGAATAGTTTCAGCAGAAGGAAGGGTCGTAGGCGCGTCATTGGGTGCACTACTCTCCATGGAGTGCTGACGTTGTGACCGCTCTGCACCACTCCTCGTCACCTATAATCGTGAAATACTCTTTTAGGTGACGAACAAATTGCCAAAAAGCAGTTATAAGAACACGGAGGTTCCTTAAACATGTGTATTTTCATTTCTAGGTGTACATTCATGGGTTCTTTTATGTTATAACGGTAATGCACATACATGTGCTCACCACCCTTTAAAAGAATTCTACCACGAATTCGAATAAGGAAGACTGACACCAGAGTCTGATACCAACTTTGTAACATCCTTGTCCGTCACATAGCATATAACAGAAGGTCTGGCTAGGGCCCGACGCCATATACTATGAACAGTCGAATGAGTTACTAATTTAAATCATAAACTATGTACACGCATCCTAACACAGAGTACATTCTGGCAGAAGTAATTTAAATGTTATAAATAGAACCTAACAACAACATGAATGTCCACTACCACAACTAGAAATGTAAAACAAATACACAAATAAGGTCTTAGCCTTATGGACTTCCAAGGTTTCCCTCAAATGTTTAATATTTTCCAAACATCGGCATGCAGGACGACCACACATGAATTATAAAGTAAACGGGCTATTAACTTTTGGCCTTGAAGGGCCGGCTTAGCTATCCTGGGCTCCCGTCCGCTATTTCCCTCTTGGCTCGGCTACACCTGCACGGATCAATCCACAAAACAATTGGCAAACAATAACAACGGTCAGCATTAGTTGACCAAATTATAATGACCTCACCCCTTGCTCGGGATGGCGGTGTTCCATCCCTGTAAGCATTAGTATTCATAACAAAATGGCATCAAGAATGTGCAAAATAAGCATCACTCGTCACATTCATGGGTGCTACCGACCACACGCCACGTGCATACAAGGCACTTTATCGGTGTGTCCAGATTTCAGGCCCCACCACCGTTCACATGCCAACACCTTTGAGCATTTAAAGACTTCTCAGAGCCGAAGCCAAAGTCTCTTTCTCTATGCTATGACAAAGTCAATGCGCTCCCAACTGGATACATGCCATTGACTCACTACAAGTCGAACTCAATAGAGTGGGTTCAGGTTAGCCACAGCCCGTTGCTCAAACCGTCAGGCTCGCAAGCCACGATGCAGGTCAGCCTTCCCTTGCCCATTCACGACACGCATAACTAGGTTATGCTCGAGGCTGGCACACACGGCCACCAAAGCTTAGGAGAATAAGCTCAAGCTCCAACATATGGCCCCCAGGTCTCCACGAGGCAGGCCTCACAACAATAGCCCTCAAGTCTCTACGAGACATGCTTCTCTACAATACATTGCTCATAAGGATCTACCATCGGCGGTAGCACTCCCGCTGCACGTTAGGGGATAGACTATCGTTTCTTCCCCTTTTCAGGCATTTTCCTGGAGATCGCCTCCGGTACTCTCATTGCAGCCATCTGCACACCCCGTGACTCGGAAAACTACCCGATTACCGCAGAGTCTTATCCGGCATACACAACATACAACATCAATAATCCAGACCAACTCGTCCGGATTGGCTTCACACAGCATGCCTATTTCGTACTTCGATTCTTTATCTAAATGCAATACTAACGAGGATACATGGATCTACCCGTCGGGAGAACCACTTCCACATGTTCGTGGAGTGTCTACCCTCTAATTCCAAAAAGAAGGACTTCACATGTCCAAGGAAGAGTATGGTTACCCTAGAAGTCCGCTTCGGCGCCATAGGAGAAATTCTAGATGGATAAACACGACCGTTGCGGCTTTGCCTCCGTAGATCCGAACTCGCTTTGTGAACCCAAGTTTTGAATCTCAAACGGTGGCGAGATCTCCTTTTCGGCACTACTGCGCCTCCTCTAAAAGATCCGACCAAGTTCTCAACTCCAAAGGAAAATGAAGTGAAACGGCCGAAGTAATACTATAAACAAAGCTATCATCGCACAATACCTAACTACCTCCGTGAGATATCATTAATCAATGCCTCGATTCAAGAGCAACCACCCAGGCCCTCCAATCACAGGCCGACACGTGGCCACGCCATTATAGCTTTGTTATCGCCGGGTGTTAGGATGCAAGCGCCTCATGGTAGCAAGCGACGGTTACGATACAACCGCTCCTGCTATTGCCACGCCCGATAGCTACTACCGCCGAGCGGTAGAAACCCGAGCGCTTTAACAAATTAATTGTCAAGCTACCGCTTGCGGTAACTCTACTATTGGGTGATAGCTTCCCGAGAGCTCGGCCAAATAAATGGCTAATGCCACGCGCTAACAACCTACCGTCGCGCGGTAGACTAGGCGTTGAGTCACCTCACCTCAGTCAACGCTCTAGACGCCTGACGCTACTGTTGAAATTTGTGAAGTGGAAGTGGGTGACGGGACAGGCCGCGCGGCCTGTGCGGACAGCTTTGGCGGACTGGGCGGACTGGGCGGACTGTGGGTTGCGGCCTGGTGAAAAGTCTGGTGGAAGCCAGCTGTGTTCTGAGCGGGTTGTAGCATGGAGTCCGCGGTTTGGTGCGGCCTGGTATCTGCGGATAGAGAGGCTTGTGGACTGGTGCTTTGCTCAGTGGTCGCGGGTGCAAGTTTGCGCTGTTGGCGGGTTGGTTCGAGTTCGCGGGAAGCCTTGCGGACCGGTGTGTCCGCGGTTTGGGCTGTTGCGGACTAGGCCTTGAGCTTGGCTGAGGTTTTGTCGAGCTCAGGTGTTACAGCAGGTCTTGCTGTGGAGACCGGTTGGCGGACTGGTATTTGGAGTCCGGGAGGAAGCTGCTGTGTTGGACAAGTGCGAGGAGCTCGCGGACTGGTTGCGGTCTGTGCTAGGGTGTTTGGCGGACGGGACTTTGTGTCCGCCATGCTCGCACTGGCCCTTGATGGTTTTGGACTTGGTCACACACTGTGCCAAGTTCATAGTGTCCGCTGTGTCCTCCAAGTCCGCTGTGACCGGGCGGACTGTTGATGTTTGCCTCTGGTCGTGGACTTGTGGCGGATTGAGGTGTGAGTCTTGCGGACTGCCTCGGGTTGGTGCGGACTGCCATTGAAGAGGGTGCTGTCCTGAAGCAGTTGGAGCTTTGCGGGCTGGTGCCTTGTCCGCTTAGCTTGGGCGGACTGGAGAGGGTTCGTCAATGGTTGCCTTGCTCCTGGCGGTTTCCCTTGGTGACTGGCTAAGTCCTCCCAGACTGAGCGGACGGTCGTTTGTATTCACGCGGACTGGGGCAGTGTCGCTATCTCTTGGGCGGTGACCACACTCCTCACCTGGCCTATAAATAGGACCCCCCTGGCACATCTAAAGTAACGTGAGTGAACAGTAAATTGGGGTTGGGCGAGTGCTGCGGTCTGTGTTTTTCAGTCCACGCGGATTGTTACAGGCTGACAGTTTGCTGTGTGCAGGTCGCGCGGATAACTTCAAGGAGCCAGGAGTTTGGCTGTGACTTCGGTCAGTGCTTGGAAGTGTGCGGTCTCTGCGGACTCAGCAGGAGGTCGCGCTGCGGCTTGTCAGTTCTGTTTCAACTTTCCCAGCTTCAATAACCTGTCCGCCGGCTTCAGGCGGGTAGGGGAGTTCCTCAGTTCGGGTTCAGCAGGAGGCGAATAACGGTCTGTCCGCGCGGCCTCACGGTCTCGGCGGACTCCGTGGTATTCGGCGGATTGCAGCATAGCTTGGGCGAGCTCAGCGGTCTCGGCGGTCTCGGCGACCTCGCGGTCTCGGCGGACTGGAGTGCTGTCCGCCCGGCTTGTTTTTTGGTTTCTTCTATTTACAGCTGTAATACTAGCGAAATCATGTCTCGCTATGTATACCTCGGATTGTAAAGAAGTGAATGCATAATAATATCTTCTTGTGCTTCCATTGTTTTGTTCGGTGCAACCTCTAGTCCTTGGGTTTTCCGCAGGTTCAGCGTGTGAACTGGGTAGTTCCGAAGATATTAATTTGCTGTTTGGGCTATCTTGCTGACCACGTTGAGAAAATTTAACATGGTATCAGAGCCAGGTTTCTGAGGTTGCGGAGGTTCAGTTGCGTGAGCGGTGGTCAACCAGCGTTGTTACTCAGTGATTGAGTGGTGATCAACCTGTGTTGTTGCTCGGAGCTGCTGAAGGGTACCAACAGGTGGTTGCAATGGAAGGAAGCTTAGCAAGAGGTCTTGGCATTGAACTCTTAACGCCGACTAACTATAAAAAGTGGAAGTCGTGCATGAAGAGTTATCTTCTGGGCGAGGAGCTGTGGGAAGTTGTCGGTGGAGACGACAGACAGGAAGTTACTGCTGCTTTCGGTACTGCTGAACAGGTGAGGCTCTGGAGAAGAACTAATGCTAAGGCAGAGTTCGTTCTGAAGAGAGCTGTCTCTCCGGAACTGTTTGATCACATCATTGGGTGTGAGTCGGCTGCTGATATTTGGACAACCATTGATGAGTTGTTCAATAGGAAGAATGTGGCGCGGCTTCAGTTCCTGGAGAATGAGTTGGCCAGGGCAACTCAGGGAGACCTTTCCATCTCCAAGTACTTCTTAAAGATGAAGAGCTTATGTGCTGAGCTGTCGGCACTGGATCCTGATGAGCCTATCTCTGAGGCAAAGATGAAAAGGCACATTTTCCGCGGCTTGCGGAAGGAGTATGTGGCCTTTGTTACGTCTGTTCAAGGGTGGGCTACTCAGCCGTCTCTGCTGGTGCTGGAGAATCTGCTTGCCTCGCAGGAGAGCTTAGCAAGGCAGATGGCTGGAGTGAATCTGAATCAGGAAGGCAGCGAGGCTCTCTTCTCAGGCAAGAAGAAGGGATGGGAAGGGAAGAAGAAGAAGAAGGTGCAGGCCGCTGATGAGAAGGAGACTTCAACTTTGTATCCGCCGGAGAGGAGCAATGCTCCTAAGGACTGGAAGAAGAATCTGAAGTGCTACCGGTGTCATCAGCGAGGGCACTTCAAGCGGGACTGCAAGGTCAAACTGCAGCCTGGGCATGCTGCGGGAAAGGAGGAAGCTTGCTCGCGAAGTGAAGAAGCAGAATGGGGAGGAGCTTTCATGACGGGCACTTGTGTCCGGGCCTTATCTGCTGAGGACTTCAACAGCGAGTGGATCGTCGACTCCGGGTGTGGTCATCACCTCACCGGAGACAAGTCGAAGTTCACCTCCATGCAGGCTTACTCAGGTAATGAAGCTATTATCACTGCTGATAATACTGTTTATGCAGTAGAGAAGGAGGGGGTCGTGTCTTTGGGTAGTGATCAGGGGCCACTCACGTTAAGGAGTGTGTATCACGTGTCGGGCATGAAGAAGAACCTCTTCTCGGTGACCAATGCGGTGGACGCTGGGTATCACGTTCTGTTTGGGCCAACAGACGTGAGGTTCCTTCGCAACGTATCAGCGGTAAAGGCTGATGTTGCTCATGTTGGGAGGAGGGTGAAGAACTTGTTTGTTCTTTCCACCAGTGCCTATGTTGATAGGATGAGAGCCAATGATAGTGCGGCTATCTAGCATGAGAGGCTGGGGCATGTTGGCATGGACAAGCTAAAGGCAATGGCGAGTAGAAGTCTGGTGAGGGGGTTGCCGATGTTGTCCTCCTTTGGTGATGGGCATGTTTGTGCGGGCTGTCAATACGGTAAGGCACATCGCCTTCCGTTTGATAAATCTCAAACAAGGAGCAAGAAACCATTGGAGTGTATTCATGGCGACCTGATGGGACCGACTGTTACTGCCAGCCTTGGTGGAAGCAAATACATGCTTGTCTTGGTTGATGACTACTCAAGGTATACTTGGGTGTACTTCTTAAAGGAGAAGTCGGAAGCCTTCCGTTTGTTCGTGGAGTTCAAGGAGTTGGTAGAAGGCCGGCTTGGCTTGCGGATTAAGAAGTTTAGAACTGATAACGGGGGGGAGTTTGTCTCTTCCGAGTTTTCTAACTTCTGCAGGAAGCACGGGATCCAACGGGAGCTTACTTGTTCTCACACTCCACAACAAAATGGGGTAGCGGAGCGGAAGATCCGTCATTTGACGGAAACCTGCAAATGCTGGCTGCATGCGAAAGATATCCCGAGGTCCTTTTGGGCGGAGGGAATGTCTTGTGCTGCTTATGTTATCAACCGGATGCCACTCAGCCCTATCAACATGAAGACTCCTATTGAGCTGTTGCTGAAGGAGAAGCCGAGTGTTGGACACATTCGGGTGTTCGGTTCAACTTGCTACGTGCATGTCCCGGATGCTTCACGAACAAAGCTGGATGCGAAGGCAAGGAAACTTATCTTTGTTGGCTATGATGAGCGGAAGAAGGGATGGAAATGCATGGACCCTGTGACGAAGAAGTTCGTGGTGTCAAGAGACGTTGTCTTTGACGAGCTGACGTCGTATGGAGGTGGCTCGGTGGAGCCTACCGGAAGTAGCAAGGTTGAGGAAGCACCGGTGGAGGCTGCTGAAGGCTTGGAAGAGGAGCTTGCTGTTTCACCAGCAGCTCCTGTTGCTTCGAACTCCGAGGCTGAGCCTTCTGGCTCAGGAAGCAGGGGGAGCACTGCTCAATGCTTGCCCCAGGTAGGAGTGGAGCCTGAAGAAGCAACGGAAGCCATGAGCAAGGAGTCATGTCTTCGGAGATCGAAGAGGGTGGTTAAGCCACCGGCTCGGTACTGTGATGGGAATGCAGTGAGCTTTGTCTCCTGCTTCTTTGCAGGTCCTCTGGATGAGCGAGAGCCTGCAAGCTTCAACGAGGCCACTGGAGTGAAGGAGTGGGAAGGTGCCATGAAGGAAGAGATTGATGCTCTGAAGAAGAATGAAACCTGGGACCTTGTGCCCAAGGTTGATGGCATTACTCCGGTTACTTGCAAGTGGGTGTATAAGTTGAAGAAGAAGGCTGATGGGAGCATTGATCGGTTCAAGGCTCGCCTGGTCGCTAGAGGATTCTCACAGCAGTATGGAGAAGACTATGAGGAGACATTCAGTCCAGTTGCAAAGATGACATCTGTAAGGGTGGTGATCGCCTTGGCTGCTAGCAAGGGATGGAGGTTGTGACAACTTGATGTGAAGAATGCTTTTCTTTACGGAGAGATTGACAAGGACATCTTCATGGATCAGCCGCTTGGTTTTGTCTCTGAGAAGCATCCGGACTATGTCTGCAAACTCAGGAAGGCTCTCTATGGGTTGAAGCAAGCTCCTCGAGCATGGTATGGGAAGATTGCAGAGTACTTGCAATTCTGTGGATACCTGGCTTCTAACTCGGACTCAAGCTTGTTCGTCAAGAAGAAGGGAGAGCTAAGAGTCTTGGTCCTACTGTATGTGGATGATATGATCATCACAGGGAACTCGGAGGAGGAAGTAGCAAGGCTCAGGGCAGAGCTTGCTATACGCTTCGAGATGAAAGACTTGGGAGAGTTGCATCACTTTCTTGGTCTGGAAGTGGAGAGGAAGGAGTGTGGGGTTCTCATTAGCCAGAAAGGGTATGCTGATCGCATTGTGAAGCGGTTTGGCATGGGCGAAGGGAAGAAGTGCTCTACTCCACTGGAACCTGGGCTAAAGCTTCGACGGGATGAGGGAAGGGTTCTTCATGATCCCTTGGTGTTCAGGGCTCTTGTTGGGAGCTTGATTTACCTGACGATTACAAGGCCGGATATAGCTTATGTTGTTGGCCGAGTAAGTCGGTATATGGCTGAACCAAGGCAATCTCATCTAGTGGCGGCAAAGGGGATTCTGAAGTATGTCAAGGTGACTTCTGAGATGGGACTCCTCTATGGAAGGGATGCGGAGTTTGTGTTGCTCGGGTACACGGATGCTGACTATGGCGGTGATTCGGATGATCGAAGGTCTACTTCAGGTTATGTGTTCACTTGCGGTTCAGCTAGCATCTCGTGGTGTAGCAAGAAGCAGGACTCGGTGTCGGTTTCAACCACGGAGGCGGAGTATAAGGCTTCGGCCTTGGCTGCTCGGGAAGTCGTTTGGTTGAGGAGACTCATAGAGGATGTTCATGAAGAAGTGCAAGGGCCTACTTTACTCCGGGGTGACAATGAGAGTGCTCTCAAACTGGTAAACAATCCAGTGTGTCACGCCAGGACCAAGCATATAGAGATTGATCACCACTTCATCAGGGAGAAGGTGTTGGAGGGGTCTCTACTGGTCGGGCATGTTCAGAGTGAAGATAATCTTGCTGACATCTTCACGAAGTCGCTGTCGAAGGGGCCCTTTGAACGCTTGCGCAGCTTGCTGGGCTTGGTCACCACTTCTCACTTCAAGGGGGAGTGTTGAAATTTGTGAAGTGGAAGTGGGTGACGGGACAGGCCGCGCGGCCTGTGCGGACAGCTTTGGCAGACTGGGCGGACTGGGCGGACTGTGGGTTGCGGCCTGGTGAAAAGTCTGGTGGAAGCCAGCTGTGTTCTGAGCGGGTTGTAGCATGGAGTCCGCGGTTTGGTGCGGCCTGGTATCTGCGGATAGAGAGGCTTGCGGACTGGTGCTTTGCTCAGTGGTCGCGGGTGCAAGTTTGCGCTGTTGGCGGGTTGGTTCGAGTTCGCGGGAAGCCTTGCGGACCGGTGTGTCCGCGGTTTGGGCTGTTGCGGACTGGGCCTTGAGCTTGGCTGAGGTTTTGTCGAGCTCAGGTGTTACAGCAGGTCTTGCTGTGGAGACCGGTTGGCGGACTGGTGTTTGGAGTCCGGGAGGAAGCTGCTGTGTTGGACAAGTGCGAGGAGCTCGCGGACTGGTTGCGGTCTGTGCTAGGGTGTTTGGCGGACGGGACTTTGTGTCCGCCATGCTCGCACTGGCCCTTGATGGTTTTGGACTTGGTCACACACTGTGCCAAGTTCATAGTGTCCGCTATGTCCTCCAAGTCCGCTGTGACCGGGCGGACTGTTGCTGTTTGCCTCTGGTCGTGGACTTGTGGCGGATTGAGGTGTGAGTCTTGCGGACTGCCTCGGGTTGGTGCGGACTGCCATTGAAGAGGGTGCTGTCCTGAAGCAGTTGGAGCTTTGCGGGCTGGTGCCTTGTCCGCTTAGCTTGGGCGGACTGGAGAGGGTTCGTCAATGGTTGCCTTGCTCCTAGCGGTTTCCCTTGGTGACTGGCTAAGTCCTCGCGGACTGAGCGGACGGTCGTTTGTATTCGCGCGGACTGGGGCGGTGTCGCTATCTCTTGGGCGGTGACCACACTCCTCACCTGGCCTATAAATAGGACCCCCCTGGCACATCTAAAGTAACGTGAGTGAACAGTAAATTGGGGTTGGGCGAGTGCTGCGGTCTGTGTTTTTCAGTCCGCGCGGATTGTTACAGGCTGACGGTTTGCTGTGTGCAGGTCGCGCGGATAACTTCAAGGAGCCAGGAGTTTGGCTGTGACTTCGGTCAGTGCTTGGAAGTGTGCGGTCTCTGCGGACTCAGCAGGAGGTCGCGCTGCGGCTTGTCAGTTCTGTTTCAACTTTCCCAGCTTCAATAACCTGTCCGCCGGCTTCAGGCGGGTAGGGGAGTTCCTCAGTTCGGGTTCAGCAGGAGGCGAATAACGGTCTGTCCGCGCGGCCTCGCGGTCTCGGCGGACTCCGTGGTATTCGGCGGATTGCAGCATAGCTTGGGCGAGCTCAGCGGTCTCGGCGGTCTCGGCGACCTCGCGGTCTCAGCGGACTGGAGTGCTGTCCGCCCGGCTTGTTTTTTGATTTCTTCTGTTTACAGCTGTAATACTAGCGAAATCATGTCTCGCTATGTATGCCTCGGATTGTAAAGAAGTGAATGCATAATAAGATCTTCTTGTGCTTCCATTGTTTTGTTCGGTGCAACCTCTAGTCCTTGGGTTTTCCGCAGGTTCAGCGTGCGAACTGGGTAGTTCCGAAGATATTAATTTGGTGTTTGGGCTATCTTGCTGACCACGTTGAGAAAATTTAACAGCTACTGCCACGCAATATCATCCCACCGTCGCGCGGTAACCTCTTTTCCTGACTACAGAAACTTGGGATGTTACACTCAGCTCTAAAAAGTTGTTTCCACGTCAGATAAGTATTACAGGCCCTGGTAACAGGCGTGACCAGGGAGCCGTGACCGCTGTTTAGAATAAAGTGTCATATCATTTAAAGTTACACGTCCGTGTCACGGGCGTGACAGGGAAGGCATATCATCCAGGTCACGGGCGTGACTCTCTGGCATGACTTCATCAGTAACCACCACCATCAATCCAGATTGAGTCATTGTTCTCGTTGTTTTCAGTACCGTACGCTACATTCCCTGGTCACGGGCATGACCAAGGGGCATGACCCATAAAGAAATGACTCTTGGTAGTTTGGCTCCCAATGTTTCCAGGTTTTTTTATGGCGGGAGATTCGTACCTTACACGCCCTATGATTACGGGCGTGACCCAGGTACGTGACTCTCATGAAATTTTCCTATAAATACTTGTCTTTTCCATGAGTTGAGGAGGGTGATTTTGGTGGAGAAATTCTGTAATTTGATATTATCTTTCCTTATTGCTCAATTCTAGTTCATAGTTTAGCTTAGTTTAATTTTTGTTCCAAGTTGTAATTTAGCTTTATAGTTTGCTATTTCAAGTTCTCTTTTTATAATAATCATGTATTTCTCAATCATATTATGTAGTTTCTCCATCGTGATGAGCAGTTAAACTTTCTTTAGAACTTGATCATGATGAAATTTGGTTTTCTTTTATTTATCTAGCAAGCTCTCTACTTTAATTTTTTATAATTGTCTTTGATTATAATTTGTGCAAGACCCCTCCCCTTACCAATGAGGTTATCTAGTCTTATGCCCAGAACCTCCACCTTATGGTGACACTAACACACGGGCTAGTCAAAACAACAAGATGACGATCCTGTTGGCTAGTATGATTATTTACCTATAGGCCAATTGAGAATAGAAGTACAACAAAAAACTAACAAGTCCACATGCCACAACAATAACATCATATATATATAT
This sequence comes from Platanthera guangdongensis, assembly GCA_039583875.1. NCBI lineage: Eukaryota > Viridiplantae > Streptophyta > Magnoliopsida > Asparagales > Orchidaceae > Platanthera > Platanthera guangdongensis. The sequence goes on from CM077158.1 coordinate 82,050,645, forward strand.
ATATATATATATATATATATATATATATATATATATATATATATATATATATATATATATATATATATATATATATATATATATATATAATGAAAAGGTACAACATTTCACAATGAGTACAAAAAGGGTGAAGGGCTTATGTTCGTACATGCCAAAGAATGAATAGTAAATCTCTCTCTCTCACACAACAACACTGTGCGGAAGCAAACTTTAAACAAGCACACTCGTCATCACCTGACACTAAGCTACGATAGTAGTACGTGGTATCTGCTCTTCAAGTCCTGCCACCTCGTCCTGCTGGTCGTACTGGTGCTCCAGCTCCTCGAGCTCCTAAAATGATACGGTCACAACCGACCGTTAGTCAAAAACCTAAGCCATTTAGTCTTCGCCTCACCCCCGAGACTCCTAAGCACCGAGCTGGAGGACGAAAGCAAAGCACAACAAAGCAGTATCAAAATGGAAGCAGGTGACAGTAGATCTATTTTATCATGGATATATTTCTAACTGTTATGTCATTACATTAGCAGTTTTATATATGTAGCACAAGTAATGTAAGTAAAGCAGTATTAAAAGATATGTAGTAAGTAAAGTAGTACTGAAAAGAAGTGCAGTAAGTAAAGTAAAGAAACTGAGCAGAAAGTAAACTATCTACCGCTACACTAACATCACAGGAGTACCTTAAGTTATATGAATACTCATACAAACTTATAAGTTAGGGTTTCAGGAATTGTAACTTATCATATAAAAGAGCCCATACTAATTTATATAATAAGGATCTGCAGTGCATATGATCTAGGTATGTATGTATGGTATGATATGCTATACGGGTTATGGTTCATGTTGATGCGGAAAATACGAACTTATGCTGGCTTGCTCGAGAGTGGAGCACGATCGATCCGGGATGCGGGGATTGAGGAGAGGATGATGTTGATCCAAATGCGGAGATGGTCGGGAGGTTGATTAGGAACTGTCGAGCAGACGGTTAATTTGACAGTTAGCTCTGATAGTTAAGACCGAGAGGGTGAAAAAGAGAGAGGGGGCTGCTGGCAGCAGAGTTCGCCCGCCGCGGCTTAAATGCCACTCCAGCGACGGGCTTTACTTTGATTATGAATCGATATTACAGCTTGAGGTTGCACCTTTACATGGAAAGCAAATAAAGGGTATGAGGAAGACTTTTATAGTTTTAAAAATAATTTCAAACTAAAATCCTGAAGGAGGCAAGTGTACCTATCGAAATATAGTATTGAAATTATCGTATTAGACTTGGGGCCTGTTGAGTACTTCTACTCACGCAAATTAATATTATTTTATCTAATAATAATTTAGAGGTAAATTAAAACTAAATGAAGAAAAATCAAACACTCGATCAAGACTCCCTTTGAACTCAAATAAACATCTATAAAATGAAAACTTTTAATTATCTACTTCGACCATGGAGGTTCCCAAAGTACAAAAACGTCTCTCTCGATCTCATGCTTTTGAATAACCTTAGGTTGATCGATTAAGACCTATCAGCCAGTCGAAACCCCTAAGCTTGCTTTAGGCGGTGAACCCCTCTATTGGATTTGACTCAAATCCAGAAAAGTTATGTCGTCCTCTCTCAAGGAGTGCAATCAATGTTGGGTTTCTCTATGAGGATGGAACAACGCTTGTGCACGCAGCGGAAGAATAAAACATCAAGAAAACCCAAAATAAATGGGATCGGGCCATGATAATTGAATCAAGAAGTTAACAAGTAACTAGGCAAAAATTACCTCGGTGGCGTTGAGTCACAACTCAACGGAGATGCTCCAAGCTTCGTGTTCTTGCTGGTGGCGAGTTCTACGTAGAATAATATCCACGTCTCCACAGAAATCCACACGAGCGGGAGAACACCGATCTATCCGTCGCACGGATTATCGGGAAGGAGAAAGACCGCACCTTGCTTTCCCACGGACTGCTAGGTCCGCGCCAGGGATTGCAGCGCCAGCGACGATCGCCGAAGAGAAGGAGGTCGACAGAGCGAACACGGCGGCGGAACCCTTCCGTCGGCGAGATTCGGGATCGGCGGAGCGAACGAACGGCGAGCGGAACCCTTCCGTCGGCTTCGATTCGATCGGCTGCTAAAAGTAAAAGCATATTTCCCGAAAACCCTAAGTGTCCCTTTTATACCGAAGTCATAAATAGACTTAGGTTTATCGCTATCCGCAGACCACCCAGAAAATTAGGGTTCCAGAATCGGCGAGAATCACCAAGCAGATTCGGTGAGAATCAATCGGCGAGAATCAGTAAGGATCGGCGAGAATCAGTCGGCGAGAGTCACAATCGGCGAGAATCACAAACAGATTCGGCGAGAATCAGTTGGCGAGTAACACCTAGGATCGGCGAGAATCAGAGTACAATACTCGTCGATTCTCGCCGAACGCGGGGTGGACTATACTCGTCGATCGTCGATCTACGGTCGACGATCCTCGTCGATCGTCGAGAATCATAGTAACGATTCTCGTCGATCGGCGAGAATCAGAGAAACCATTCTCGACGATTCTCGTCGATCGGCGAAAATCAGAGAACCATTCTCGACGATTCCCGTCGACCCTCAGTCGACTATTCTTACCAGTCCTTCAAGGCAACATTTGCCCAACCCGATGATTCTTTAAGGCAACACTTTGCCCATAACCCTATTCAGGTCGGTGATTGGTAACCTTTACCAACATAGTCAATCATCCAACTTCTCCAGATCTCTTATGTGCGACCCTGCAGGCTCATATCGCGTTGGCAGTAAGATTACATGTTTGATCACTTCCAGATCACCATGGTAACTCCAACAGACTCCCACTTGACTTGAAAGTATCAAATCAAAAACCTCACAAACAATGAGCGGCATCTAGCAATGCATCATTGCTCCCCAAGCAATAAGAGTTTATAACTCATAAGCCTTTATGACCAATGTATCAGCATTGTCTTTGTCCCTTTGTCCTTTACATCCGGAAAGAACTAGAGGCATGGACCGTGTCACCCTCGTAATAGCTCAATCCAAGTTTCTTGATCCAGGACGGACTTCCAGAGAATGGTGAGTCCAATATCACATATTGACTCAACCAAGCATGGCCATGCATTTCTCAGTCCAGTTCCATCAAGGGGCCCATGGATGCAACTCCTGTCATACAGAAGGACAAATCTCATATCTGCTCACACACAAACACCCAAATGATTCGTAACATGCCCAACAACCAACCTTATCATCAACCTTTCTCAAGGAAGACTTTAGATGGCATCAAAGCACGCTCTTCCTCACTTGATGAATGCTGTGACTTCAGGTCAAAGGACCACAACACCATTGTCAATTGAGACCTACTCGTGACACGATTGGATGAAAATCCACAGAGTAGTCTCAGGTTGGGTCTGTCCAGTACAACTTGTTCACTAACAAGTACCCACGTGATGACTTGATATCACAATATCATGACCTGTGAGAACCGGTCATCAGTCAACGCACGTGCTAGCCTTCATGTATCATCATCACCCTTAGCTTCTATGATGATACTCGACCAGGGACCTTTAAGAATGAAGCTTCAAATAAATCATAGGCTCTCACATTCAAGTCACGTACTTGATGTCCCATGGAAGCGAACATTCTAAGGGTATCTATTATGTTAACATTTAACTATCATATAGAAAAATTCATAATAAAAGAACTTGCCATTAATTGTAAAAGAAAAACTAGATACAATGTTCATCATATGAACAAATAGCCAACATAATACAAGATTACATGCAACCCACAAGATTCTCACTAGAGTTGATCATTTAGGTATCGTATACCCATCGATCTAGTATGACCATCATGCTTTCTCTGTGCGAGAGGCTTTGTCAGTGGATCCGCAATATTCTCCTCAGTCGGCACTCTGCAAATGTTCACATCTCCTCGTTCGACAATCTCACGAATAAGATGAAATCGCCGAAGTATGTGCTTGGAGCACTGATGGGATCTAGGTTCCTTAGATTGTGCAATTGCACCATTGTTATCACAGTAGAGAACTACGGGACCAACAATGCTAGGAACTACATCAAGCTCGCTGATGAATTTCCTAATCCATACAGCCTCCTTCGCCGCATTAGCTGCGGCGATATACTCGGCCTCTGTTGTAGAATCAGCAACTGTCTCTTGCTTGGAACTCTTCCAGCTCACAGCTCCTCCATTCAGGCAAAACACAAAACCTGACTGAGACTTGGAGTCGTCCCTGTCGGTTTGGAAGCTAGCATCCGTGTAACCACTTACTACGAGCTCTTCCTCTCCACCATACACCAAGAATACATCCTTAGTCCTTCTCAAGTACTTCAGGACATTCTTGACTGCAATCTAGTGACACTCACCGGGGTCTGACTGATACCTGCTAGTCATGCTCAAAGCAAAGGAGACGTCGGGTCGAGTACATAACATCGCGTACATGATTGATCCAATTGCCGAAGCATATGGAATCAACTTCATGCGGTTCTTATCTTCACAAGATTTTGGACACTGGTCCTTAGAGAGATTCACACCATGAGACATGGGCAAAAATCCTTTCTTGGACTCAAGCATGTTGAACCGCTTCAACACCTTTTCGATGTACGTACTCTGGGTCAAACCCAGCAACTTCTTCGATCTATCTCTATAGATCTTAATACCGAGTATATAAGTCGCTTCATCCAAATCCTTCATTGAAAAGCAGTTCCCTAGGTTGTTCTTAACAACTTTCAGGGTAGGAATGTCGTTCCCAATCAATAGTATGTCATCTACATACAATATCATGAAGACAACAATGCTCCCACTGATTCGCTTGTAAACACAAGGCTCATCTTCATTCTTGAGGAAACCAAACTCTTTGATTTTCTCATCAAAACGAAGATTCCAACTTCTAGAGGCCTGTTTCAGTCCATAGATGGACTTATTCAGCTTGCATATTTTAGTGGCTTCATCTGGGGATACAAAACCCTCGGGTTGTGTCATATACACTTCCTCAAGGAGGTTTCCATTAAGGAAAGCCGTTTTGACATCCATCTGCCTGATCTCGTAGTCATAATACGCAGCAACAGCAAGCAATATCCTTATGGACTTTACCATGGCAACAGGGAAAAGGTCTCATCATAGTCAATACCATGAATTTGCTTGAAACCCTTAGCCACCAGTCGCCCTTTGAATGTCTGTACATTCCCATCCATGTCGGTCTTCTTCTTGAAGACCCATTTGCACCCTATGGGTCGTACCCCTTCAGGTGGTTCCACCAAGTTCCAAACTTGGTTTGCATACATGGAGTCCATTTCGGATTTCATAGCCTCAAGCCATTTGTCGGAGTCCGGTCCATTCATAGCCTCTTGGTAGGTTGCTGGTTCATCATCATGATCCATAAGCAACACATTACCTATTTGAGAGACGAGAAATCCATATCTCTCAGGCTCAAACCTCGGTCTACCTGATCTACGTAGGACTTGTGTTCCCTGAGCAGGTTATCTAGCTACAACATCTTGTAGTCCTGTCTCAGAATCCAATTCCGGTTCATTCACTTCATGTGGTTCTTGAACTTCTTCAAGCTCTACCTTTTCAGTCTTTCTTGATAAGAACTCTTTCTCCAAGAAGACACCAGTCTTTGCGACAAACACTTTGCCCTCAGACGGTAGGTAAAAGTAATACCCTTTCGTTTCCTTAGGATATCCCACCAGATAACATTTATCCGATTTGGGTTCCTAGCTTGTCAGGCATTTGACGTCTCACGTATGCCTCACAGCCCCAAATTTTAATGAACGACATACTAGGACGCTTCCCAGTCCATATCTCATATAGTGTCTTCAGAACCGTTTTCGTTGGAGCGCGATTCAATGTCATTGCAGCAGTCTCTAAAGCGAAACCCAAAAAGGAAATAGGCAAGTCTGCATGACTCATCATCGAACGTACCATGTCTAACAGAGTACGATTTCTCCTCTCAGACACACCATTATGTTATGGTGTTCTAGGTGGAGTGAGCTGTGATACAATACCACACTCTTTCAGATGATCAAGGAACTCATGACTCAGGTATTCGCCACCTCGATCAGATCAGAGTGTTTTAACCCTTTTACCCAACTGGTTTTCTACTTCATTCTTGAACTCTTTGAACTTTTCAAAGGTCTCGGATTTGCACTTCATAAGATACACATATCCGTATCTACTGAAATCATCAGTAAATGTAACAAAGTAGAAATACCCACCTCTAGCCATGGAACTCATGGGTCTGCATACATCACTGTGTACAACACCCAAGAGATCCTCAGCCCTCTCAGTATAACCAGTGAAAGGAGCTTTAGTCATCTTGCCTAACAAACAAGATTCGCATCGCTCAAATGATTCATAATCAAATGAGTCCAAAAGTCCATCTCTATGGAGCTTGGATATGCGCTTCTCGTTGATATGGCCCAAACGACAATGCCAGAGAAATGTAGGGTTCGAGTCATTTGTTCTTAGTCTTTTATTATTTTCAACATTACAGATCAGATGGTCCAAGTTCAAAACATAAAGACCATTAAACAATTGGGCTACAGCATAACAAACATCATTCTTAAATATAGAACAACAGTTGTTCTTAATTATAAAAGAAAATCCAATCATGTCCTAACATGAAATAGATATAATGTTTCTAGTTATGGCCGGAACAAAATAACAATTATCTAGTTCTATTACAAGCCCACTGGGCAAAGAAAGACGGTAAACCCCTACGGCTACAGCAGCAACTCTTGCTCCATTGCCGACGCGGAGGTCCACCTCCCCTTTACTCAGCAATCTTCTCCTTTCCAGTTCCTGCACATTTGTACAAATGTGAGAACCACATCCGATATCCAATACCCAAGATGAAGGAGCAGAAAGGTTTATCTCTATAACGTGAATATTTGAAGCGGAAGTCATACCTCCCTTCTTTTTCTGCAGACCTTCAATGTACGAAGGACAGTTCCTCCTCCAATGACCAGCCTTGCCACAGTGGTGGCATTTCCCTTCCTTCACCGTGCTTTTCTTTTTCATCAGTGCTGAAGACTTGGGCTCAAGATATGACTTAGGTCCCACCTTCGTCTTCTTAGAGCCCTTGGCCTTGCCCTTGCCCTTATGCACCATCAGTATGGGGCTGGCAGGCTTGGCCTTCTTCATGTTGATTTCGGCAGTTCTCAACATGCCTAGGAGTTCGGGCAGTGTCTTGTCTATTTCATTCATGTTGTAGTTCAAGACGAACTGCTCATAACTGTCCGACAACGATTGTAGGATCAGATCTGTGGCCAACTCTTGACCAAGAGGAAAACCCAGCCTTTCAAGGTTCTCTATATACCCAATCATCTTGAGTACGTGAGTCCCTACTGAGTCTCGAACTCCCATCTTGCACTGAAACAACGCTTTTGTGATGTCGAACCTCTCTTGATGAGCCTGCCCTTGAAACATTTTCTTGAGATGCTCGTCAATCTCCTTGCACCCCATGCTCTCATGTTGCTTCTGAAGCTCAGAGTTCATAGTGGCAAGCATAAGGCATTCGACATCTAAAGCATCATCAGTATACTTCTTATAAGTATCCTTCTCAGCACGGGAAGAGTTCCCGGTCGGCACCTCGGGGGCTTCTTCTTCCAAGACATAGAGCTTTCGCTCTTGCCTGAGAACAATTCTCAGGTTCCTGTACCACTCCATGTAATTTGTCCCATTGAGCTTATCCTTCTCAAGGATGGCTCTCAGAGACAAAGTGGAGTGTGAAACACTTGCCATGGAATTCTACAAGAATTTATGCAGAATAAAATCAGTACCAAAATTTCAAATACAATTTATTTTAATTCGGACTTCAATTAAAACACTCCCACTATTTTATTCGAAATGATAGCCCTCACTAACAATTCGGAGAGTTCATGCGAGCTACTCTCTTAGTGGACAAGATCCGTATTTCACCAACACAATGAGTCAGCTTTGGCTTTCCTCTCACGATGCGGTTATTTAGGTAGGCAACGCTTGCCAATTGCATCCTCATGCAATTCTTGTATGCTTGGTGAATAACTCCTTACTCGCATCCATCATATGGTGCATGCCAACCCTATGCCTCTAGGCACTCAACCTTTGAGGTCACCTAGTTAAGTTGGTCCCGATGTCGACAGTGGGATATCACAATTATCCGCTCGCACCCTTACCAAGATAGATTAATGCACCTTGCTTTGGCAAGCCCACACTTCATCGATCGAGGCAGGAAGAGTGTCATCCATCGGAAGGCATCCGAACACTTAATATTTGATGAAGGGATTTTGATTATAGGTTAACAGTTAACCATGATCAACATTTGATCAATGTGCACATCCAAGAAAAACAATATCTAAACCACATGCATCCCTTATGTGCACATCCTGACACCATCAACAATTGATAGAAGGAAGGGCTAAATCTGAACATCCGGAAACTTCCAAATCCTCAGATTTACATGCATTGGACAAAGGCAAAGACAACTCAACTTAAAGCAGTAGACAAGCTCATCTCTCTATGTTGGATTCAAAATCCAAAACAAAATCGAGGGATGGTTACTACTAAGGAGACTACAATTTCTAACAATTAGAAATTACCACGAAATTCCAGAAGTTCTTGGCGGGGTACCAAGACTAAATCTAGACATTTAGAACAATTCTAAATCCCTAGGTTTACACGCACTGGAATAACAAAACTTCCAAAACAACAATCATGGCCCAACCTCCCTCTGATACCACTGTTGGGTTTCTCTATGAGGATGGCACAACGCTTGTGCACGCAGCGGAAGAATAAAACATCAAGAAAACCCAAAAGAAATGGTATCGGGCCATGATAATTGAATCAAGAAGTTAACAAATAACTAGGCAAAAATTACCTCGGTGGCGTTGAGTCACAAATCAACGGAGATGCTCCAAGCTTCGTGTTCTTGCTGGTGGCGAGTTCTACGTGGAGTAATATCCACATCTCTGCAGAAATCCACACGAGCGGGAGAACACTGATCTATCCGTCGCACGGATTATCAGGAAGGAGAAAGACCGCACCTTGCTTTCCCACGGACTGCTAGGTCCGCGCCAGGGATTGTAGCGCCAGCGACGATCGCCGGAGAGAAGGAGGTCGACGGAGCGAACACGGCGGCGGAACCCTTCCGTCGGCGGGATTCGGGATCGGCGGAGCGAACGAACGGCGAGCGGAACCCTTCCGTCGGCTTCGATTCGATCGGCTGCTAAAAGTAAAAGCATTTTTCCCGAAAACCCTAAGTGTCCCTTTTATACCGAAGGCATAAATAGACTTAGGTTTATCGCTATCCGCAGACCACCCAGAAAATTAGGGTTCCAGAATCGGCGAGAATCACCAAGCAGATTCGGTGAGAATCAATCGGCAAGAATCAGTAAGGATCGGCGAGAATCAGTCGGCGAGAGTCACAATCAGCGAGAATCACAAACAGATTCGGCGAGAATCAGTCGGCGAGTAACACCTAGGATCGGCGAGAATCAGAGTACAATACTCGACGATTCTCGCCGAACGCGGGGTGGACTATACTCGTCGACCGTCAACCTGCGGTTGACGATCCTCGTCGATCGTCGAGAATCATAGTAACGATTCTTGTCGATCGGCGAGAATCAGAGAACCATTCTCGACGATTCTCGTCGATCGGCGAAAATCAGAGAACCATTCTCGACGATTCTCGTCGACCCTCGGTCGACTATTCTTACCAGTCCTTCAAGGCAACATTTGCCCAACCCGATGATTCTTTAAGGCAACACTTTGCCCATAACCCCATTCAGGTCGGTGATTGATAACCTTTACCAACACAGTCAATCATCCAACTTCTCCACATCTCTTATGTGCGACCCTGCAGGCTCATATCGCGTTGGCAGTGAGATTACATGTTTGATCACTTCCAGATCACCATGGTAACTCCAACAATCAACTCCTTTTATCTTTGAGCAATCTACCCGTATCTATAACCACTCGGTCATTTAGGATACTGATCTAGAATCGAAGAACATATCCGCGAAATATGAATTCGACACAAAAATAATTCAAAGATAAATCGATGTGATAAAAATAGAGTTTGACAAAAAGAAGATTATTTTATTCAAAGATTATCATGATCAAGTGCTAATGAAATTAGCTACTTGACATGATTTAAACGTTACATAAAAAGAAGGAAAAGTAAGACATGATTGCCAAAGAGAAATACTTGAATTGAATTACAAAAAGTAAACAAAGCTATGGAAAGGAAAAATACAAGAAAATAATGCAAGAAAATAGTAAACTAAGCTACAAATTTCTCCTAAAATTGGCTCCCAATCTTCCTCCTTCGCTCCTGCAGATTTCTGGAATTTATATATTTTTCTCTGGCAGGTCACGCCCCTAGGTCACGCCCGTGACTAGGCGGCATATCAGGTGCGGAACGGTCCTCTTGAAAGCCCGGGAATGTTGGGAGAAAACCACCAAAATAGGCTGTTTTGCGGGTCACGCCCCTAGGTCACGCATGTGACCTAGGGCGTGTCTAGACTGTAGCTGGAAACGGCGGGAACTGGAAACGGCGGGAATTAAACTCTGGCTATTGCGGGAAGTCATGCCCCTAGGTCATGCCCATGACCTAGGGCGTGTAAGCTTGAAACTGAATGGATCCGGAACTGCTTTCATTAAGCGCGACACACCTAGTTGTCATGCCTGGAAGTCACGCCCGAGACCCAATGGTCATGCCCGTGACCGGGGCGTGTAACTTGAAAACTGTCTGGAATTGAAATTGCAGCCCCGTCAGCTACTCACGCCTGCTGGTCACGCCCGTGACCAATAGGTCATGCCCGTGACCGGGGCATGTAACTTTAATCCGCCATTACAAGTACTTTGGAGCGCCTTTATGGGTCACGACCACATGCCACGCCCGTGACCTGAGGGTCATGCCCGTGTCCGGGCCGTGTCAAGTTAATTTTTCCAGCAATCTTCAGTTTCATCACCTGATTAGTCCTACAGCTCCAAATTGATATTCGTAGCCCAGATTGACCTGAAATATAAAAAGAAAGCAATTAGAAACATAATTACCATAATATAATATAATCTTATTGTTTATTAAATAAAATCTTTATAAAAATAATGATATAATTAGAGTTATCAGATACCCCGATACTTACTCGTTTGCTCGTCCCGAGCAAATAACTTTCCTTAGGGAGAAGAAAATTTTCAACGCTAGAAAAGAAAAATTGAACATAAGGAGTAAAATGCGAAGTCTTATGCCTATGTGCGTAGCTATTTTTGTAGAAAAACTTACTCAGTATACAAATTAATTTTTATTTTTCTAGAATGTGTTTCCACATATTATTTCTACTTTTTAAATTGAAAATCCGGTAAATCCTAAAATTTTATTTAGAGAGAAGGTAGCGTGTGTACTAAGATTGACATTACACAAAACAAAGATAAGGATACCCTCCAAAGAATTTCATCAATATCGATGGACATAGGCTTGCCCTTTCACACTCTCGCCACGACACTAGTCAAACTTATAAACATAAATCATTAGGACTTAATTATGTTTAAAGGTAGGCTTAGATTTTGGTGCGGATAATCAAAGATAAATACGACGACTAATCACACCCAAACCTAAAGAGAGCTTGCACAAAATAATCATGACTTTAAAAAGGTAGCCAATTTCTGAAACCTTTTTTCTTTTTTTTCTTTTTTCATATATTTTTTTATTTTTATTTCTCTTTCTTCACCTTTTAAATATTTTTTCTAATATTTTTTTAAGAAAGGAGAAATAAAATCAGCACTCTTTTTCAATAAAAATAGTCACCAAATTTAAGATGAAACCAGATCACTCATAATTTTTTCCATATAACTTTTAGCGAGCTTGGACTTAGGTGTGTGATTAGGATGCTTTTTAAGACTTGGTGAAATAATTTTTGGTGGAGCAAAAAACAAAAGGTAGGGTAATAAGCTCAAAGTGGTTTAGCAACGATAATAATGTTAGGTATGGATGCAAAGGTTCAAACTAGCCAAAAGAAATGTCTAAATCCTATTCATGCTAATGAGTTTAACTTATGCAACTCTTGAGAATAGTTAGAGGGCAAGTTCTAGACATCGAGAAAGAATATATTTCTCTTGATTCGTGAAATATCTCTCTAGTAGACTTCTACGTGCTCACCTAAATCTTTTTTTGGAATTTTACTGTTTTTCAAAGTAAAAGTAGAATAAACTATTTTTACGCATTTAGAAAAATAATAATATAATTGTATGTTGAATATTTAATTCTACATAAAATTCTACTTATATGTGCACTTAAATAGGAATACAGCATGACCAACAATTCTACTCCAAAATTCAAAATCTAATTAAAGCGTAAAAATTTCTAAATACTATGTAAAAGATGAAATACTAGAGATTTTGCATGTGAATACATATAGGAATAGTGATTTCTCTAATTAAAAATTTAAAATTAAACCTTTTTTTTGAATTTTTTTAAAATAAAAAACCACTAAATAGATCTCAACTCATACTTAAAAATAAATATTGTCCCCAATGTTTATATGCCAGGGGGGGGGTAATATTTTTATATATTTTAAAAAAATAAAATAAAATGCAAGGATCAGCTGTTAGCACCAAGTTTAGCTCCTAGTTAGTTTTTATCTTCTAGTCCTAGTTTATTCGTTAAATTAAGTGTGTTATGTAATAATCATAAAGTTATTTTCAGAGGTCGACGAACTCCGAACAGACTTTCAGTTTTCGTCGAACGCAGTTCGACGAACTTCGAGCAGCTTTTGTGATATTTCGTCGACCAGAGTTCGACTATGACGATTGGTTTTCGTCAAATGGGTTTTGTTAACTGGAGTTCGACGATCGTGGCTTTCACTGATTTTTTTCAACGAGATGAGCTCGACGAACGACGAACGAATTTTCAGGATTTTTTAGTCGAGGGGGTTTTTTGTTGATCGATTTTTGTTCCGGTTGTTTTGTTTGTGTGTTGCTGTGTTTATGTATCCATGGGAGGTCATGACTAGGAAGGCAAGTCAACTCACAACAAGTATTTTGTTGTAGTTTTTTTTAGTTACTGGATAGAAGAGAAGATAGTTGATTTCAGTCTGTAACTTGTTTTCTTGGTACTGTTCTTCTTCCTATAATCACATTATTTTAAAAAGTTTATTCAAGATTTGGATATGGCTGCAAGTGCGCCTCCAATGGTGATGATCTAGATTTGGAATGTTTGTGTTTATCATCACCTTGTTTTTTCTCTCTCGATATTCTTGATTTCCTGCTTCAAGTTTGGATTTCTGATTTCTAAGTGTGAATCGGACCATCAAAAGTGGTATTAGAGGGAGGTTGTTTCGATTCAACCCTGTTATTTTGATTTTCTTGGTTCCAATCCTCCGATCATGGATACGCTACTTGGAGTTGCACCGTTGACTATCAAACTGAAGAGGGAAAATTTTGCAAGATGGAGATGGGAAGTCGAGAACACACTCAGGATGCATGGAGTGTGGGATATTGTTCAAAATCCACCTGATGTGGTGTCAGAAGAGGGAAGAGCACATTGGGCTAATTCCATGAAGAAGGTATATGAAGCAAGTCTTACAAAATACTACACAGCCACATCCATCATATCAAGGACCTTGAAAGATGTAGATGTAGAGAAGGTTATTGGAGCAGCCAACATCCATGCTTTATGGGAGATACCTCTGAACTCGTACCAAGGAGGACGTAGAGTTAAAGAGATGAAATTGCAGGTGTTGCAAGGCGAGTTTGAGTCGCTTCACATAAAGTACCAAGAGTCCATTGAAGAGTATTTCCAAAGAGTTTTGAAGGTGAGCAACGGGATGAAGCTAAATGGTGAGGCGGTAGATGAGATCAAGATAGTGCAAAAAGTTCTGATGTCCCTCCCACAAAGATTTGATCATGTTGTTGCTGCTATTGAGGAATCCAAGGATTTGTCCAAGCTTTGTGTGGAAGAGCTTAGGAGTTCCTTACAAGTTCATGAGCAGGTCATGAACAGAAGGAAGGAGACCAGTGTAGGAGTTACTACTACTGAGTTGTTGAATTACACCAAGAGCACGCCTGCTAAGGGTCACTGCACACCTAGAGGGAGAGGCAAATTCAGAGGTAGAAGCAGAGGAGGAAGAGGTGATACTGGAGGAAGAGCACCTGCACCTCATATGGAACAACCAGCTAATCAAGGTGGAGGACAGTGGCAAGCCCGAGGGCATGGAAGGACCAGGAGAGGTCGAAATGGAAGAGGTTTTTGGGAATAGAAACCAATTCCAGTGTTATACATGTCATAAATTTGGGAAAATTTCTACACAGTGCTAGAACAATTCAGAGAGGTTTACTTCTAGACCCGCACCGCCCCAGTTAGCACAGAAACCACAAAGTACTATTGAGTATGTTGAGTCAAATTGCATGTTGGGTGCTGAGGCAGCGGTTATTGATGCTGAGAGTAGAAGAACCTTGTGGTACTTGGACAGCGGGTCTTCCAACCACATGACAGGAACAAAGGAGTTATTTATCGAGCTTGATGAAGATGTGAGCACTAAGGTAACTTTTGGAAATGCCTCTACCATCAAGGTGAAAGGAAAGGGAAGAATTCCTATTAATGGAAAGCGCAGTGGGGTGAACATGATAGAGAATGTTTACTTTGTACCAGGGATCACTTCAAACATCCTTAGTTTAGGAAAGCTCATGGAGAGAGGTTATGAGATAACCATGAAGGGGACAGTAATGACACTTATTGGAGCTGACAGGATGGAGGTTGCATAGTTAGAGATGAAGAAGAACAGGATGTTCATGTTGAACCTTGACATGAAGAGGATATCATGTTTAAGAGGCACGGTGAAGGATGAGGCATGGCTCTGGCACATGAGGTATGGACATCTTGGTTTTGATTGTCTGAAAAGGCTAACAAGGGAAGCTAGGGTCCATGGTATTCCTAGCAGGCTGGAGGAGCCAACCCATATATGTGAGGCATGTGTACTAGGCAAGTTGGCCAAGCTTCCGTTCCCAAAGGAAAGACAATGAAGAGCAAAGAGAATCCTGTAATTGGTTCATTCAGACATCTGAGGGCCGATCACACCTGTTTCTGCAAGAGGCAACAGGTACTTTCTAACCTTTAATTATGATTTCAGAAGGAAGTGTTGGGTATATCTCATCAAGCAGAAGAGCGAGGTGTTTGAATCTTTCAAACAGTTCAAAAGGTTGGTGGAGATGGAGACTTGCATGAGGATTCAGTGTTTGAGGATAAACAGGGGAGGTGAGTACCTGAGCCAGGAGTTTGTTCAGTTCTGTGACTATGCTGGGATCAGGAGGCAGCTTACTTCACCCTACACTCCACAACAGAATGGAGTGGCTGAGAGGAAGAACCGTACTATGATAGAGATGTGTAGGTGCATGCTTAGAGGAAAGCATATGCAAAAAGGTTTTTGGGGAGATGCTTTGGAGACAGCTTGTTATGTGTCAAACAGGTGCTCCACAAAGTCCCTAGCAAGGGGAACGTCGCAGGAAGCATGCACTAGCTTCAAGCCAAATGTGGGTCATTTGAAGATTTGGGGGAGGATTTCTTATGCTCTAAAGTCTGGGCCAAATCTGAGCAAACTTGAAGTAAAATCCAAGAAGTTGATCTTTATTGGCTATGATCAAAGGAGCAAGGGGTACAAGTTATATGAACCTATGGAGAAGATAATTGTGATGAGCCGAAATGAGAAGTTTGATGAGGCAGCTGAATGGGAATGGTCAAAAGGTAAGGAGAAGGTTGAAGAGGTAGCTGTGGCCCCTCTAGTGATGGAGATAGAAGCTAGTGCTAGTGGTATTGTTCCACATTTTACTGAGGAAGAAAGAGAGCCCAGAAGGCAAAAAATCAGGTCACTTGGAGAGATCTATGAGGTAGCCCCTACAAATGATGAGTTCAGCTTGTTTTGTTTACTTGCAGATACTGATCCTTTGATCTATGATGAAGCAGTGAAGACTGTTGGTTGGAGGAAAGCCACAGATTAGGAGATGCAGTCTATTAAGAAGAACAACACTTGGGAGTTAGCTGAACTGCCCAAAGGAATGAAGCCTATAGGTGTGAAGTGGATCTTCAAGGTGAAGAAAGATGGAGTTGGAGAGGTGCTGAAGTACAAGGCCAGACTTGTGGTCAAGGGTTACAAGCAGAAAGAGGGAACAGATTATGATGATGTCTTCTCACCAGTTGCTCGGATGGAGACTATTTGTATGTGTATTTCCATTACAGCGCAGAGGAAGTTGCATCTTCATCAGATGGATGTCAA
This sequence comes from Platanthera guangdongensis, assembly GCA_039583875.1. NCBI lineage: Eukaryota > Viridiplantae > Streptophyta > Magnoliopsida > Asparagales > Orchidaceae > Platanthera > Platanthera guangdongensis. The sequence continues at coordinate 82,066,878 of CM077158.1, forward strand.
GTCTACTTTCTTGAATGGATATTTGGAAGAGGAAGTGTACATTGAGCAGCCTCCTGGCTATCCAGAAACAAAGGGAAAGAAGCAAGTGTTGAGATTGAGAAAGGCACTATATGGTCTCAAACAGACACCAAGAGCGTGGAACAAGAGAATTGACACATTCTTAAATGAGCAAGGGTATGTGAAGTGCCCTTATGAACATGTAGTCTATGTGAAGGAAAGTGAGAAGGGGACACTTTACCTCTGTCTTTATGTGGATGATTTGATCATCTTAGGGAGCAGTGACTATATCATGAGGAGCTTCAAGGAGATGATGAAGTATGAGTTTGAGATGACAGATTGTGGTAAGCTTAGCTACTTTCTGGGTATTCAGTCAGTGCAATGTGATGAGGGCATTTTCATTTCTCAGGAGTCATATGCTAGAGAGATTTTGAAGAAGTTTGGAATGATGGGGTGTAATCCAGTGGGGACACCAATGGAGCCAAGTTCACGTTTGTCTAGGCACGACGAGGGATAAGCTATTTACCCTACATATTTTAAGAGCCTAGTGGGGAGTTTGAGGTACTTGACCTGTACCCGACCTGATATTTTGTATGAAGTGGGTATTGTGAGCAGATTCATGGAAAACCCTGTGGAGACACACCTGGCAGTGACAAGGAGGATACTGAGATACATCAGAGGCACTTTGAGTTTTTGCAGTGAAGATCCCAAGTTGATTGGCTATAGTGACAGTGACTGGAGCAATGATGTGGATGAGAGGAAGAGCATTATGGGATTTCTCTTCTATTTGGGAGAAACTCCCATTACCCGGTTTAGTAAGAAGCAGAAGATAGTGACTCTTAGTTCTTGCGAAGCAGAGTATGTTGTTGCTGGTGCATGTGTGTGCCATGGAGTATGGCTGAAGAGGTTGACTAAATCTTTGAAATTGGATGGTGATGAGGCTACTACCATATATGTGAACAATCGAGGTGCAATTGAACTGGCAAAGAATCATGTGCATCACGAGAGGACCAAACACATTGACACCAGATTCCACTTCATCAAAGAGCAAGTAGAAGCTAATGAAGTTCACTTGGAGCATGTGAGGACTAATGACCAGATGGCAGACATTTTCACAAAGCACTTGAAGGTGGAGCTATTCAAGAGGATGTGTGACAAGCTGGGAATGATGAAGAAGGAGGAGCTGAACTTGAGAGGGAGCAATGATAGAACCAAGTTTAGCTCCTAGTTAGTTTTTTTATCTTCTAGTCCTAGTTTATTCATTAAATTAAGTGTGTCATGTAATAATCCCAAAGTTATTTTCGGAGGTCGACGAACTCCGAACAGACTTTTCACTTTTCGTCGAACGGGGTTCGACGAACGTCGAACGGTGTTCGACGAACTTCGAGTAGCTTTTGCGATATTTCGTTGACCGGAGTTCGACTATGATGATTGGTTTTCCTCAAATGGGTTTTGTCGACCAAAGTTCGACAATCGTGGCTTTCGCTGATTTTTTCGTTGAGTTGAGCTCGACGAACGACGAACGAATTTCCATGATTTTTTCATCGAGGGGGTTTTTCGTAGATCAGTTTTTGTTCTGGTTGTTTTGTTTATGTGTTGTTGTGTTTATGTATCCAGGGGAGGTGATGACTGGGAAGGTAAGTCAACTCACAGCGAGTATTTTGTTGTATTTTTTTAGTTACTGGATAGAAGAGAAGATTATAGATTTCAGTCTGTAACTTGTTTTCTTTGTACTGTTCTTCTTCCTATAATCACTTTGTTTTAATAAGTTTATTGTAGATTTGGATAGGGTTGCAAGTGTGCCTCCAATGGTGATGATCTAGATTTGGATTGTTTGTGTTTATCGTCACCTTGTTTTTTTCTCTCTCGATTTTCTTGATTTCCTGCTTCAAGTTTGGATTTCTGATTTCTGGGTGTGAATCGGACCATCATAAGCAAGAGGTGTCTCCCAAGAGCACTTTTCTTTTTCCCGTCTTTAAGCTAGACGGTTTGGGTTAGGTAAAAGGGAAATAAAATTTTAAATGTATGGGCAACTCCCTTAATTTGCGCTTGGGTGAATACGCCGAAGCCGCTCGCCCGGCTACTCCACTTTCTTTTTTATTCTCCTTCTTGCAATTGAATTGATAATGTAGATTCGAATCACCTATCCATACCTGAGGTGATTTGAATCTTTGTAGATGAGCGACAAACGGATCAGGGACAACATTTTATTACAAAGGCTCATCTTCAAACTAAAATGTGTTAGTATAGGAAAAATCAAAAATAAGTGCGTTAGAAAAATCGCCGCAAGGAGGAGGCTCTTGCGAAGTTATATGATTAGACTCCGATTGTTTATTTTCTAAAATAAAATTGTTATCTAAAAGTACATTTAAAAGAAAATTACTGGGCACAATATTTTCATGAACTTCAATTTCTAAATATTCATAAGTGGAGTTTGAAAATTCATGAGGAGAAGGTAAATCGGCAGAAATAGGAGAAGAAACATGTTTTTCTTCTATTTCACCTGGTGTGCCCATAACTTTAATAAATTCTTGATATAATAATTTCTCCTCCTCTTCCGAATAAGACACGAAGGGGGCACATGAAGATTCATTTTCCGTATTAGGTGAACTATTTGAAGAGGGTGAAAAATTATTAGAAAAGTGGTTAATAAATTCTTGATATAATAATTCCTCCTCCTCTTTGGAATAAACCACTAAGGGGGAACATGAGGAGTCATGTTCCGTCCTAGGTGAAATATTCAAAGAGAGGGAAGAATCATTAGAACAACAAATAATTTCTTCTAAATTTTGGGGAGGATCAATTATGAATCGTGTAAAATCCCCAAAATTAGAAGAAAAAGGTTGTGGTGTGATCAAAGAAGAAGAACAAAAATTATGATCTAAATAGTTATTCTCATGACTTAGGAATCCTTCCGGTTGATCTTGCGAACAAGAAAGACCAAAATTCGAGGTAGAAAAAAAATTATTTAAACCAAAATAATTATTCACGTTAAAATTCAAAAAATTATTTTCATGAAAATTAGAAGAATTGGAAAAATTATTTTCATGAAAATTAGAAAAAGAGTTATCATAAAAGTGAGAATAGTTATTTTCATAGTTATTATCAAAATTATTTTCATAAGAAAGATTTTAATAATAATTATACTGATAATAATACTCACTTTGATGAGAACCACCACAATAATAACAAGAAATATGGCACGATCGTGCGTCTTGCAAAAGATTAATTTTATGTGTAAGCTCGACAACCTTAGCGGCCAATTGAGATAATATTTTTTTGTAAAAAGAAAATAAAACAACTTATACATAATAGAATGGAATTCAAAAAAGAAAATGAAAACGTGAATAGGGGTAGTGAAAGAGAATAATAAAATTAATACAATTCGCTCTTTCAAAATATCAACAAAAATAGTCTCGGGCAACGATGCCAAAAATCTTGATGAAGACTTTATAGTTTTAAAAATAATTTCAAACTAAAATCCCGAAGTAGGTAAGTGTACCTATCAAAATATAATATAGAAATTGTCGTATTAGACTCGTGGCTTGTTGAGTACTTCTACTGACACAAATTAATATTATTTTATCTAATAATAATTTAGAGGTAAATTAAAACTAAATGAAGAAAAATCAAACACTTGATAAAAACTCCCTTTGAACTCAAATAAACTTCTATAAAATGCAAACTTTTAATTATCTACTTCGACCGTGGAGGTTCCCAAAGTACGAAAGCGTCTCGCTCGAGCTCATGCTTTTGACTAATCTTAGGTTGATCGATTAAGACCTCTCAACCAGTCGAAACCCCTAAGCTTGCTTTAGGCGGTGAACCCCTCTATTAGATTTGACTCCAATCCGGAAAAGTAATGTCGTCCTCTCTCAAGGAGTGCAATCAACTCATTTTATCTTTGAGCGATCTACTCGTATCTGCAACCTCTCGGTCATTTAGGATACGGATCTAGGATCGAAGAACATATCCGCGAAATATGAATTTGACACAAAAATAATTCAAAGATAAATCGAAGATTATTTTATTCAAAGATTATCATGATCAAGTGCTAAAGAAATTAGCTACTTGACATGATGTAAAAGTTACATAAAAAGAAGGAAAATTAATACATGATTGCCGAAGAGAAATACTTGAATTGAATTACGAAAAGTAAACAAAGCTATGGAAAAGAAAAGTACAAGAAAGAAAATGCAAGAAAACAGAAAACTAAGCTACAAATTACTCCTAAAATTGGCTCCTAATCTTCCTCCTTAGCTCCTGCAGATTTTTGGAATTTATAGACTTTTCTCTGGCAAGTCACACCCCTATGTCACGCCCGTGACTAGGGGGCGTGTCAGGTGTGGAACGGTCCTCTTGAAAGCCCGGGAATGTTGGGAGAAAACCGCCAAAATCGGCTGTTTTGCGGGTCACGTCCCTAGGTCACGTCGTGACCAAGGGCCTGTCTAGACTGTAGCTGGAAATGGTGGGTCCTGTAAATGGCGGGAATTAAACTCTGGCTGTTACCGGAAGTCACGCCCCTAGGTCACGCCCATGACCTAGGGCGTGTAATCTTGAAACTAATTGTATCTGGAACTGCCTTCATTAAGCGTGACACGTCTAGATTTCACGCTGGAAGTCACGCCCGTGACCCAATGGTCACGCCCGTGACCGGGGCGTATAACTTAAAACTGTTTAGAATCAAAACTGCAGCCCCATCAGCTAGTCACGCCTACTGGTCAAGCCCGTGACCAATAGGTCACGCCCGTAACAGGGGCGTGTAACTTTAATCCACCATGGCAAGTACTCTGGAGCCCCTTTATGGGTCACGGCCACATGCCACGCCCGTGACCTGAGGGTCACGCCCGTGTCCGAGCCGTGTCAAGTTGATTTTTCCAGCAATCTTTAATTTCATCTCCAGATCAGTCCTACAAGCTCCAAATTGATATTCGCATCCCAGATTTATCTGAAATATAAAAAGAAAGCAATTAGAAACATAATTACTAAAATATAATTATAATCTTATAATTTATTAAATAAAATCTATATAAAAATAACGATATAATTAGAGTTATTAGGGTATAAAGGGAAAAGCTGGCGGCTAGAGGTAAGAGGGTGTCAGAGGCCGCGCGGTTGGGCAAAGCAGGTCGGCAGACCGCGCGGTAAGCTGATCCTGTAGTTTGCTACTTCTGGCCGAGTGGACTGCGCGATCAGGCTGTGAGAATAGCTTAGGTTGCTAAGGCCAAAGCAGGCTGCAAGGGCTTGAGCGTGGAAGCCGCGCGGACTAAAAGTTGGAGTTTGCAGGCTTTGATGCTCTGGCTGATTGCTGCGTCATCTCCCCACTCGTGCGTGTATGTCCTCCTTGAATGAAAGGTATGGGGGATATTTATATGCCCGAGGAGGTAACGGTCTTAGTAACGTCACCCTCGGTATATTGGTGAGTTGGTGCGAGTAAACGAGGAGTCTGCCGAGTCCGCACCATGCTATGCAGTTTGGGACTTGTCCACCTGAGTTGATCTACTATTGGTGGACTGGCACGAGTCTGCCTCTGCTACCTTGAGAAGGAGCGTGCTGGTAAGCTGGAGGGCTAAGTAGCGGACTGGATGAGTCCGCCCAGTCCGCGGCGGATAGAATGAGTCTGCCTCTATTGGAGGCTTGTCACTTGGTCAGAGGTTGGCGACCTGGCGGACTGAATAGAGCATGTGGCCTTCCTGCAGGAGGAGTCCATCTACTGCATGCGGACTGAAGGGTTAGCCGCCCACTTGGTGACATGGAGAACTGAAGGGTTGGCCGCCTTGGCGAAATGGCGGACTGAAGTAGAGTCCGCTGGATGTTGTGCGGATTGACGGAGGGTTGGAGTAAGTGTGGGAATTGTGCCCTACAATGTTCCTCGAGATTTGAAGAAGCATCACTATTCATGCTAAGGGGCATAGTGTATTTGATGTATTCTTTAGTTCATGCATGCAGGTAGTCCATGATTGGACAAGTAAGGAAAAATGAATTTGGACAGTAAACTCAAATTTCGTCAAACTCAGATCAGAGTTCATCGAAATCAGCTTGCTGATCGTCGAGCTCAACTCAGCATAAGCTTAAGAATTTAGGATACAAAATTAGTCGAACTTAGCTCGAAGTTCGTCGAGCTCAGTTTATAGTTCGTCGAACTCAACTCAATAGTTATCAAGGTAAAAGACAGAAAAATTGTCTAAGTAAAAAAATGCTGAGACTGCTGAGAAGAACAAAGATCGTTGAGCTCAGTTCACAATTCGTCGAACTCAGTTCAACGTTTATCAAGCTAAAGCAAAAAAATCTGTCTAAGGCATAAGGGCTGAGTCTGCTGAGAAGAAGGCGTTGATATAGCTGAGACAGCTGGGAGGATAGCGTTGAGACAACTGAGAAGATGGTGTTGAGATAATTGAGATAGCTGAGAAGATGGAGTTGAGACAGCTGAGATAGCTGAGACAGATGAGAAGATGGCGTTGAGATAGTTGAGACAGCAGAGACAAAGTGAGCTGGAAACTTTCGAAGTCCAGAAGCATTGAGTGAAGCAAGCTCACTCAATGCTCCTCAATAAAGCAGGAAGCGCTGAGATACTCAAGAGGTAAACTGCTAAGAACAACATTAGCTGGAATTTTTCTAAGTACAGAAGCGTTGAGTGAAGTAGGTTCGCTCAACGCTTCAAATGAAGCGGAAAATGCTGAAACCAAGAATTGTCTTAGCTGATAAATGGAAAATTGCTGAGACCGCTGAGACAAATCCGCTGAGACAGTTAAAGTACAGAAACCACTGAGACAGGAGATAAGAGGAGAGCACTGAGATAAAGGCTTGTCTCAGCTAATAATGGAAAACCGCTGAGACCGCTGAGACCTCTAAGACAAAACAACAGAGATAAAGCCAGGAAATTTTTGAAGTCCAGAAGCGCTGAAAGTCAAGGCTGATGGCATTGAGTGTCTCAACATCACTCAACGCTTGATGGGATTCAGGAAATTTTCTATGTCTAGATGTTGATAACCACTGCTGACGTCATCAAAGTCAAATCTGCAGGAAGCCGTTGCGGGAAGCTGCTACAACGCTGAAAGATATTTTGTGCCTTGCTGATGGAGTTGGCGCTCACCAATCCTTGGTGGGCCCATATACTATGTTGTCGTTGATTCAAATCAACGCATATAAAAGGGGAAACAGTAAAGGGTTATGGTTAACGAATACCTGGGCATCAAACACAAAAAGAATAAAGAGAAAAAGCAAGAGACGGCTAGACATTTATTCCAATCAAGCTTGAAAGCTAGAAGTCCAGCCAAGTTAGCCAAAGGGCAAGAAGAAGATAGTTGGAGCACTTCCTGCTCAGCAAGTTGGTTCTCTCAAGAACAAAGCAAGGTAGTTGATTCACTCAACAGCAGATAGCTGTTCACCTGTGCATCAAGAGAGAAGATAGTTGTAGAAGAAGACTCATCCCTTCTACAACAAGTTAGCTGGACTGATATCTGCTCAGTCCAGCAGAGCAACCTCAGAGATTTAATCTCTTAGTTATTTTGTTTTCTTTTTCATCTTAAAACTTGTAACCATTTTACTATAGGATCCAAGTTTCCTGGATCTGAGCTGCTGGAAGGCTTAATAGCCTGAGGCTGGAGAGTTTATCTCTCTATGATAGGATCCAAGTATGAATCTGAGTTGTTGGAAGGCTTAATAGCCTGAGGCTGGAGAGTTTATCTCTCTGTGGTTGGATCCAAGTGTATCTTAGTTACTAGAAGGCTTAATATCCTGTGGCTGGAGAGTTTATCTCTCTATTGTAGGATCTAAGTGGATCTGAGTTGCTCGAAGGCTTAATATCCTAAGGCTGGAGAGTTTATCTCTCTATGGTAGTATCTAAGTGGATCTGAGTTGATGGAAGGCTTAATAGCTTGAGGCCGGATAGTTTATATCTCTGTGGTAGGATCCAAGTTTGGATCTGAGTTGCTGGAAGGATTTATAGCCTGATGTTGGAGAGTTTATCTCTATGTGGTAGGATCCAAGTGGATCTGAGTTGCTGGAAGGCTTAATAGCCTGAGGCTATAGAGTTTATCTCTCTGTGGTAGGATCCAAGTGTGGATCTGAGGTAGGGTTGTCCTCCTAGCCTGAGTGTAGGGCTTTGTGCCTGAGGTAGGTGGCTGTAAGGCCACTGAGCTATATGTGACAAATTTGTCACTGAGTTGTAGGCCTTGGAGGAGGCTGAGGTATAGGTACATGGAGGGGTACTGAGTGTTGGTGTGCTGCTGCACACTGAGAGTAAGGTTGTGTGCCTAAGGTGTAAGCTCTAAGGAGCATAGTGCTGGAGTGTGTGCCTTATCCAACAAGTAAGTTGGAAAGGTGGGAGGGAAAGTGGATGTACCCAATTGGGGAACCACTATAAATACTTGTGTGCTTGTTGTTTGTGTTTGCTTTACTTTCTTATTGTAGGACATAAGGACAAGCTCTAGATAGTGTATTAAGAAAACAATAAAAGAAGCTATAAATTTCAAAGACCTATTCACCCCCCCCTAAGTGATTAGCTAACCTTCAATTAAATAACTTTCAAGTGGTATCAGATGGAGGTTACTCAAAAATGATTTGACAATCTGAGTATACCTCTTAGGTTAGCTAAAAGGGTCACACTTGTGGGTTCAAAAAAGGACCACAAGGAATGGAGCTTCAAGTCTACAACAAGGAGAACTTTAAGACTTGGAAAGAAAGGTTCAAGCAAATCATGGAAGCCTCTGATACTAGGGTTCTTGCAACAGTTCATGAAGGACCTTTCATCCCCATGAAGGTCTCAACTTCAGATGCAAGCATCCATAATCCAAAGAGTTATGCAGAGATGTCTGAAGGAGAAATCAACCTTGAATCTATGGATAAGAGGGCTCAACAAATCATGATGAGTGTCATGGATGACTCAACCCTCATGAGAGTGGTCCACTGCAAGTCAGGCAAAGAGTTGTGGGATTCTCTCACTGACTATATGGAAGGGATAGAGAAAGTCAGTCTTTATGACAATGGCTCAAAGTCTGAAAATGAGAAGAAGAAGAAGAAGAAGAAGAAGAAGAAAAAGGCCTTTGTGATAAAGATGGAGAGAAGCTGGACAGATTCTTCATCCTCAGATTCTGAAGTTAAAGAGGAAGAAGCCTACTTAGGGCTGATATTAGTTTCTACAGATCCAGAAGAAGAAGTGGAATATCCTGCTGCCAGGATAGGAATCAGGGCACCTCTGTCACACTCAGACAGTGATAATTTAATGGATGAAGAAGACTATGAATGTCATGGTAAGATGGCACTGACTGAAGAAGAAAGAAGTTAGCCAAACACTGAAAAAATCAAGATACCTCCTCTCTCCATCTCTCCATCTTCTTCTGATTATAAGACCAGTCCAGATACTGATGCATTTCATCCTGTGATAAATATTGCTCAGAATCTGAAGCTGATGTCAATCAATTGATTGACAAGTATAGACTACTCCTGAATGCTCTAAAGAAGAACAGAAAACTTGCCAAGAGGCAAGCTAAGGAGATTGCAGTCCTCAAGCCTTACAAAACTCTCTATAACAATAAATCTAGTGAGTTTTGTAAGATGTGTCATGAGGTGTCTGAACTCAAGAAAAGCCTTGAGTGTCAGACCAATCTTCTAGAAGAAAAATCCAAGCACATTAAATATCTAGAGCAATGGTTTGTTGAGAGATTAGGAATTGTGATTAACCCTTCTCAATCTCTTAATAAGTTGCCAAAAGTTACAACTTGCCAAACCTCTGAGAAGTTGGGAATTGATCACACTGATTATCATGTCAAATCAAATATCCCTGATAAAGTGACAGTATTCCAAAAGGTGAAATTGCCTTCTAAAGCTGTCAAGCTTGCACCACTCCAGAAGGGTCAATTAAATGTGTACTCCACCAGTGGGGTGAAGGCACATGATCCAAGAAAGAGTGACACTGTACACTCTAGCCACAAGGTTCCCGAGAAAGTCTTTAGATTTTGATCTAAGTTTCCTCTGAAAGTAAGGTGTTAGATCTAAAATACTCTAGAGGGGGGTGAATAGAGTATTCTTAAATCCTTTACAGCTTTTTCTGTAAATAATAACTGCAGAATAAAATTAATAAAGCATAAACACAATAATCCTAAAAAGGCACAAACACAGCAAGAACAAAAAGAAAGGGCATCCAGACAACACAAGAAATTATAGTGGTTCCTCAACCTGGGTACATCCACTCTTCTACCACCCTGATAGGAATCCACTCAGATTTTTGATCAGGTGCCTCACACCAATGAGCTTTTGATCAGGTGCTCAAAAATCAAACCTCAAGTCTTTTGGTCAGGTGACTTGCAACCAGGAATAACTTTTGAAGGGAGATATAACCCTTTATACAGTGGGGGGATGAGAGATGATATTATCTTCTCTTTCTTAATATACAACTGAGAAGACTTAAGTGGAAATTATATTAGCAAAGAGCTCCCCCTGAGATGTAGAATGGTTCAGGAAAAACTGGAGCTTTGCTTCAGGGTGATAGGTCTTCAATCTTTATCAACCTTGACCAGAAAGTATTCAGAAACTTATTAACAGATGGATTTGTTATTGTCATTTGAAGTGTCCTGGAGTGTTGAAGAAGGAAGACTCTTGATCTTGATTTGGTGTTCTTCTTCTTCAGATAGCTGATGTTCTTCTGGTCTAGGACTTCTTTTCTTTATCAGAGTTCTCTATCTTTTTATCAGAGTTCTGACAAGAGAGAAAAACAGAGAATTCCTTGTTGCAGACTGACTAACTGTGTATGTATGTTGTCTGTCTATCTCTGTATATCTTTTTTTTCCAGGAAAGGAGAGAAAATTTCTTTTATATTTCCTGTCAAGAAATTCTCTTTCGAAATTTGAATTCCTCTGCATTACTTGCTGACGGCCTTGAACAAACTGCATTGATTTATTTCCCCAACTGTCCCATGGAAAAACGGCAAGCAATAATCTTGGAGAATACCATAATCAATGCTCTGTCTAACGATTATTTTTAACACTGATTACTCAGAAATTATTGTAATAGGAAGGGGACAGAATGAAGGAAATAACTAAGTCTGGATTCGTCGAACAGAGAACAGAAATCATCGAGCTGAGTCCATAGTTCGTCGAGCTGAGAAGCTGTGTTCGTCGACCAGATGGCTTCTGTTTGTCGAGCTGAGTTCCAAGATCGTCGAGCAGAGAGTAGAACTGCATTAATTAGAAACTTTGACAATTCTGTGTATGGAGTTCGTCGACTGAAGTTCAACAAAGTATTTCTCGACTCAGAATATTTTAGATTCTTCTGGAATGAAGTGTTGAAGTGAAGTATCCAGAAGTCGTCGACCTGAGAATTTGTTTCGTCGAGCTGAGTCTACTAACTGCTGCTTTATGACTCTTACCAAAGTGGTCAAAGTTCATCGAGCTGAGAATCTTGAATTCGTCGACTGGAGATAATTCTGGACTTAGGAAACTGCGAGGCTTCTGGATTAATAAGTTGAAGTAGAGAATCCAGAAATCGTCGACCAGATAACTAAGTTCGTCGACTGGAGTCTAAAGAATAAAGTTTGGACTTGTAATGCTGAAGGTAGAGTCCAAAGATCGTCGACCTGAGAATCAAGGTCGTCGAGCTTAGCTCAGAGAATTTTCTCTGAGATCGTCGAGCTGACCACGACAATCGTCGACCTGAGTTCGACAAACGTCGAACTCATTTTACTGAGTGTTTGGAAATTTTCTAAGTCTTGAGTCTCTGGAAGTCTGATGATGGCTGGTTCATGAGATGTTGAGACTAAGGACTTTGCCTAGACTCTCAGACACAACTATGACCCTGGCCCAAATCAAACTAGGAATCCAACAATCTCCCCCTATTTGGGTGAGGTCACTAATTACAGACTCAAACTAAACTGAAAATAAGCAAAACAAGAAAGCATATATCTGGAAGAGATAATTAATACATGCAGCAGATATATATATACACAAGCTTTGTATCAAAAATCGAAAGCAGTTATAAAACATTTCAGAAACTAAATAGTTCAGAGATCATTTCTTCTGCTTCTTTTCCTTGGGCTTCTCCTCTTTACCTTTATCTCCAGGCTTGGTAAAAACAATTTCCCAATTGGGATCAGCAGCTTGCACCTTAGTCATTATCATATCAGCAGCCCATATGATTGTCAAAGATGTGGCCCGGGCACTACTTCTTCTGGGTGCAATTTCATATAATCATCAACATTGAAAAATTTGTTAGTTTTTTCAAACCTTTTGAGCTCTTCCTTCCTGTATTTAGACATGGTAGTATATTCCGAGGGATCCTTTCCTTCAGCTCTAGCTTTGTTGATTATAGAAAGGCCAACAAGTTCTTGGAACCTGGCCATCCTAGCAGTTGTTGTTGTTTTTGGATCTTCAAAAGGTACATGTGGAGAAACAGGTCTGTTAGAGCTTTCAACTTGTTGATCTTCATGAAGTTTTTGCTATTTTTGTTATTGATGTTGCTGTTGTTGTTGAGGTTGGTACTGCTTGCCAGATGGATACTATCTTTGCTAGGTGCTTCCTGAGGATGAGGACCTACCCTGATGTCTTTGATAAGTTTAAAATTTTGTAGTCCTTTGAGAAGTTGTGCCTAAAGCACCAGCAGCTGGAGGAGGAGTTGGAGGAGGGTCCTTTCTATATCTGTGAGTTGGTGGAGGGGAATATCTTCTACTTCTCTTTCTCTCTTTCTGTTCATTCTTGGATAACCACATCCAAGCAGACATTCCCTTATAAGGAGTAATTTTCAGAAGAATGTAGTAGGGAGTGTCATTTACTGGATTTGGTTTAGGAGTAGGAGGAGGAGGTGCTTTCCTCTTCTTAGATACTTTCTTCTTCTTTGTATCTTCATCTGAATCCTCATCATCATCCACATCTTCAGACTCTTGAGGATTATCATATAGATCATTCAAAGCTTTCAGGGCCTCAGCAGAAATAATAGGCTTCTCAGTCTAAGATGGAGCTGGAGGAGAACCTGCAATAGGATCTGGAGCTGGAGAGCTGTCTATGATAGTGCTTTCAGCAACTGCATTATTCTCTTCTTCAATATCAGCCAAGATCAAAGCATCAAGATCTGGCATAGGAGAGTCATCCATTACAAAACTTGGTGTAGAAAAAGTTTTTGGAGGGGATGGAATGACTGTAAGCTCTCGAGCAGCAATACTGTCTCTGAGTTTCTTGGTAACTTTGGGACTTATAGGAGAAGAATAGGGAACAATAGCCAAAGATGGCTTAGTATAGTCTGCTGGAAGGAAACTCAAATATGTAGTATCAAAAATTTTTAACAAATTAACTAAATCCACTGTGGGATTTATAATGAAATCACCAGCAGTATTTATTTCTTCTGTTACTGACTCATCCATGTCCATGTCAGTTTCAATAAAATGAATAAAATCAATTAAATCTAACTCAGCATCTGCATCTGCTGGTACTTCTACTGGAACAACTACTGCTGCTACTGCTGCATCTGCTACTACTGCTGTTGCATCTGCTACTGGTTTTGCTATAGCCTCTTCATCAATCATCTCACCCTGCCTGGTTTAGTGTGAATTGGAGTCAGGACCCTTACTGAAGATGGGGCAGCAGTGAGGGCAGAAATTTGGGCAGAGAGGGAAGATCTAGAAGTAACAAGAGGTGTAATGGCCTCTGCTATGATTGTTTTGAGGAGGGGTGTGATGAGGGAAATGACTGAAGAAATTATGGAGGAGTCCAATGGTGGAGGTGCAGAAGGTGTTCCATAAGGTGGTTGAGTGGAGACAAATGGAGGGATGGTAGTGGTTGGTGGGTTGGAGGAGGAGCATCTGGCATTTGGACATCCTGTGTGGATTGATTTAGAGGAGGAGTAGTGGGAGGAGATGACAGTAGATTGAAAGATGGTATGGAGGACAAATATGGTGGAAGAGGAGAGGAAGGTGGTGTTGGAGAAGGGGAGGGTTGATGATATTCCTGAATAGGGGAAGAGGGGATGTTAGTAAGATCTATGGGTGGAGAAGTGGTCGGTGATGTAGCTGGAGTAGTAACATGAACAGATGGTTGTGGTTGTTGTTGGGGTTGTGGAGTAGAGAATATGGTGGAGGAGGGTTGTTGTAGAATCTGATATTGAGGTGGGAGGACTGTTGTGTGGGGTGTAGATGGTGGTTGAGTTTGGAGTGCTGGAAGAGATGGGGATGAGGGAGTGATCTCTTCAGAAGGGTGGGGAGTGGCTTCTACAGCCCTTGTGCTCTCAGAAGCTTTGGTGGCAGAGGATGAGTCCTTAGAAGGCTTTGTTATTATCCTCTCCGACCTTCCAAACAAGGCACAGGTAAGCCTTTTGCTGGCATTGATGAATATGGTCGAGGAGACCAGTGATTCAGCAGCTTTTTCCTTCAAAAAGATCCCCAGGATCCTTCCAAAACACACTTTCTTTTTGTTGTTCTTTTTCTTGATCAGATCAAAGATGATCTGAGCCCAGTCCACTTGTTTCTTGTTGACTACTGCACATATAATCAGAAATTGATGCATGGTTATATACTTGTGTGCAGTATGCTTGCCCAGCAAGACTTTCCCAACAATATCTGCAAGAAACTTAAATTCTGCAGACAAGTGTTTCTTCAGCAATTTATTAGGGTTATCTACAGAGTAACCCATCATGTTTAGCATCATGTCATATCCTTCACTGTCAATCTCTAATTCTTCTTCTCCATTATTCAATTCAAATATTTCAGTTAATACGGCGGGAGAGAGAGAGAGATAGCGTTACCCGCAATTGATCCAACCATTGTGTTCTCCTCTGTTGTTGAAGATGTATAAACCCATTCTCTGATCTCAGTTCCAGATAGCTTAATCCTTATTGTCACCAGGTTCTTCAGTTGTTGCTCTTCCAAAAGTTGCAGAATATCCAGAAATATGGGGTCGGAATGCTGAAACGAATGAAAGTCGACATCGAAGCCGGTATCGAACTTCATCGCACCAAGGGTTCCTGTTGGAATCACCATGAGAGTACCTGCAAGAGAAAATGACGATCAAATGCAAAGGAACAGAAAGCGCGGGACGGAGGTCGAAGAAAACCTAGATATAAGATTTACCAAAATATGAATCGACAAACTCCGTTCCATGAAAATTAAAACATTTTTCGATCTGGGTTCGACGAAATAATTTAGAGTAAACAATTCGTCGAGCTCAGTCTGAAGATTTGAAGATATTTCGTCGAGCTCCGTTCGACGAAAATTTTCTGAAGTGGATTCGCCGATCTCCATTCGACGAAAACAACTTCACTCATAGAGAGTTCGTCGAACTCCGTTTGACGAATCTCTCCTGAACTGTCCCTACTTCGTCGAGCTCCATTCGACAAACTCTGGAAAATTCGTCGAGTGTAGGCAGAAACAAAACTAAGTCTTCTCCATTGATCATTACAAGCTGATTTATAAAGAACAGGTGGTTTCTTTCATCCAGAGGTTTGGTGAAAATGTCAGCTCTTTGTAAATCAGTGTAGATATAGATAAGTTTAATTTTGTTTTTGTCTACACACTCTCTTATGAAATGATACATAATATCTATATGCTTAGTCCTACTGTGATGGACTGGATTTTGTGTTATGGTTATAGCACTTGTGTTATCACATAGTAGATTGAATTATTTAAGTTGAGACTATAGTCTAGAAGTTGATTTTGAATCCACAACATCTTGGAACAACAGTTGTCAGCTGCAATGTATTCTGCCTCAGTAGTTGAGGTAGACACAGATGACTGTTTCTTACAAAACCAAGACACTAATCTCATACCCAGGAACTGGAAGGTTCCTGAAGTACTTTTCCTGTCCACCTTGCATCCAACAAAATCATCATCTGAGTATCCAGTTAACTTAAATTCTGATTCAGTAGGATAACATAGGCCTAGACTTGGACAACTCTTTATATATCTCAAAATTCTTTTTAAGAAATTAGATGAGATTCTTTAGGGTTCACTTGGAACCTAACACAAAGGCATGTGGTAAACATGATATCAGGTCTGTTAGCTGTAAGATATAATAGGGACCCAACAATGCCCCTATATAATTTCTGGTCAACAGGTTTCTCATGTGGATCAGAGTTTATTACAGCATTTGTAGCCATAGGTGTTTTCTTTGCTGAGGCATCAGCCATCCCAAACTTTTTGATAAGCTCTTTTGCATATTTATCTTGGGAGATGAAGATGCCATCAGGGAGCTTATTCACTTAGAGACCAAGGAAGTAGGAGAGCTCACCCATGCTACTCATTTCAAATTTGGAATGCATGAGGTTAGAGAACCTCTTGCATAATTTGGATTCAGTAGACCCGAATATGATGTCATCCACATATATTTGTACTAATAATGTTTGGTCCTTATGATTTTTAGTGAAAAGTGTCATATCTACTATGCCTCTAATGAACTTATGCTCTATCAAAAAGCTAGCTAAGGTCTCATACCAAGCTCTTGGAGCTTGCTTTAGACCATAGAGGGCTTTATGCAATTTAAAAACATGATAAGGGTGAGTTGGAGAAATAAAACCTGGAGGTTGTTCAACATAAACCTCTTCTTTTAGAACTCTATTCAGAAAAGCATTCTTCACATCCATCTGGTACACCTTGAATTTCTTGTAGGCAGCATAGGCCAAAAATATTCTGATGGCCTCTAACCTTGCAACTGGTGCAAAGGTTTGATCTTAATCTATGTCTTCTTCCTACTTGTATCCTTGAGCAACAAGCCTAGCCTTATTCCTCACTATTGTACCTTGGGCATCTAGTTTATTTATGTATACCCATTTGGTTCCAATGATTGGGTAGTCTTGGGGTCTTGGAACCAAATCCTAAACTCTACATCTCTCAAACTGGTTGAGTTCCTCTTGCATTGCAATGATCCAGTGGGGATCCTGCTCAGCATCTTTTATGTATTAAGGTTCAACCTGAGAGAGAAAACAGGCATGCATCAAATCTTGGTTGATTTGATGTCTTGTCTGTACACCAACTGATATGTCTCCAATCACTTGAGATCTAGGGTGATCCCTTAGTGTGATAAGATCATTTGGTGGAGTTGGTTCAGCAATAGCATTTTGAATTAATTCCTCTTGTGGAATTGAGTTTGCTGTTGAGGGTAATTCAAGTCCTCCAGTGCTTTCTTCTTCACTTTCTTCATTGACTTGTGGAGAAGGATGTGTTGGAACCTCTTGAGTGAGGTTAAGTCCATCCAAACTCTCACACAAGTGAGGTACCTGCAAAGTGCTATTGGTAGAAATCTCTTTCTCCTTACAAGACATTTTAGTTTCATCAAATATAACATGAATGGATTCCTCAATTTTTAAGGATGATTTATTAAAGACCCTAAAAGCTTTGTTTACTTGGGAATATCCAAGAAAAATTCCCTCTTCGGCCTTAGCTTCAAACTTCCTAATATATTTCTTGTTGTTGTTATATATATAACACACACATACAAATACTTTAAAGTATTTGATTTTAGGTCTCTTCCCTTTAAGTAATTCATAGGGAGTCCTATTATTTAGTTTATGTATTAGGCTTCTGTTCAGGACATAATTTGCAGTGTTTACAGCCTCTGCCCAAAAGGTTAGTGGCAAGTAAGCATCTCCAAGTAATGTACCTGCAGCGTCAATTAGGGTCCTATTTTTCCTTTCAGCTACCACATTTTGTTGGGGAGTTCTTGGAGCTGAGAAGCAGTGCCTGATACCTTCCTTCTCACAGAACTCATGCATAAGAAGAGACTCAAACTCTGTACCATGATCACTTTTTATCAATGCAACAAGAGTAGAGTACTCAATTTGGATGGTCCTGAGAAAATCTGTAAGAACCTTAAAGGTATCTGACTTAGATCTCAGAAAGGACACCCAAGTGAAACTTGAGAAGTCATCTACAATAACTAAGGCGTGGGATTTCCCTCCTAGGCTTTGTACAGCAATGGGTCCAAAGAGATCCATGTGTAGCAAATACAAAATCCTAGGTGAATCACTTTTATTTACTGATTTAAACCTAGATTTAGTTTGCTTGCCTAGTTGACAAGCCCTACAAAGGCCTTCCTTCTTGTAGGGACTAGAAGGTAAGCCTCTTACAAGACTGTCTTTTGATAGCCTAGCAATGTTTTTCAAGTTAACATGTCCTAGCCTTTTATGGCACAACTCATTTTGATTGCAAACAATATTAAGCAAACAAATGTCTGATTTGGTAGAAAGAAAATCAACTAAGTATATGTTTCCTTGCATATTTCCAATTAAAACTTTTTGGTTTTCTTTATTAGAAATAATGCAAGAAGTTGAGTTGAAATGTACCTGATAACCTTCATCACATAATTGGCTTATTGGGATGAGGTTGTGCCTGAGTCCACTTATATAGGTCACTTTCTTGAAGGTGACTGCTCCAATCTTCACTTCTTCATAGCCTTCAGACTGGCCACACTTGGAATCACCAAAGATTACCTTTGGCCCTAGCTTGGACTTGTAGTTGGTTAGGTTGTCCTTGCTGCCATTCATATGTTTGGAGCAACCACTGTCTAGGTACAAAGGCTGATTCACACCTGGACAGCCCTTTACATGCAGAGAAAATAATTAATTGTTCTTGACCCAGGTTACCTTGGGTCCCTTATTTTGCTGATAAGAAAAACTAGATATTACAGAAAACTCTGGTTGAGATTTGTTTCCTAGTGGATGATATCTTCTAGGTGGTATGATCCAATCAGCTAATGGATTAAATGATCCAATCAGCCTGATGATGGGTGTTGAGCATCAACCAAACTATCCATTTGGTCAACCATCATTCATGTTTCCCCCGTTGAGAAAATAAACCATCAATGAGAAGTGAACGTAAAAGGAGATTTGACTTATTAATTTCATGGGTAGAAGCGCTTCAAATTATCGTCGCTCCAGGCATGACTAAGGGGTTCCTCTTCCAGATTCTGGAGATGGTCCCCTCCATTTCAAAACCTCCTTGATTATATAGGGACCTTCCTAATTGGGATTCAACTTGTCGATGGCTGCCGATCTTCCGACGATGTCGACCTTTATCAAGACCAGGCCCCCATTTGCTAAATGCTTGACTGTGATGTGCTTGTCAAAGTACTTGGCCATCCGCCGCTTAACATCCTTATTGCAGTATGGAGGTCGGCCGGTCTGTTGCTGTTCAGAGACCGGGCGGTCTGGCGGTTTATCCTAGCTGGCCTATCTGCCGGGCTGTTGTTGTTTGGTATCCCAGCGGTCTGGCGGTTTGTCTCAGATGACTTGGAGACCGGGCAGTCTAGCGGTCTCCTATGGCAGCTTGTCCTCTATGGCGCTTGTACTCTCCTCCTGTTGGATGTCGGGCGGTTAGCTGGCTTGTCTAACCGCACGACCATCAGTTTGCCTATTTGTAAAGCCGCATATTCTTGTAAATTTTTAGTCCCACATTGCTTAATTGTAATCTCTCTCATCTCCTTCATTCTATAAAAGGGAGGCTATACCATTGTAATTGATACCTTTTTTGGATAATATTACTCCAAATGTTCGGTCTACTTTTTCCTGTCCGCACATGGTATCCGAGCTCTCGGTATTTTCCTCCTAATTCTGTGAGCTTCCTCTGTCCGTGTGACATGTCCGCGCGGCTTGCTCCTTCTTCTCGTGACTTGTTTGCAACTTGTTTTCTCTGTCTGTTTGTGCCTTGTCCGCGCGACTTGCTCCTTCTTCTCGCGACCTGTTTGCGACTTGTTCTCGCTATCTGTTTCTTCTCTTGCCGCGCCTGTTCGCGTGGTTTCTGTTCGCGACCTGTTCTCGTGATCTGTATCCTCTTTGTCGCTGCCCTATGTGTGCGCAGCCTACCTCTTCTTTTTCTCCGCCACTTATTTTCGCGTTTGCTCTACCTCTTCTCTTGTCGCGATCTCCCTTTATTCGCACGGCCAGTTTCTATTCTTGCGGTCTCTTCTCTATTCGCACGACCTATTTGACTTTCTTGCGACCTTCTCCCAGTTCACGCGGTCTTCTCTCTGTTGTTCGCACGGTTTTATCTCTAGTCGTGCGACTTCTTTCCCTCTGCTTTGCTCTCTTCTTAGCTGCGGCCATCCTAGCCGCTCGTCCTTCCTGCTGGTCGCCCGGCTTGGTCTTTCTGCCCATGTATCCGTGACCTTCTTTCTCTTCGCTTCCTACTATTTTTGTGCGGCCTCTTTTCTATGGCCTCCACCTCCTCCACACAGTCTGCCTCGGTGGTCACCTCTTCTGGTAGTGCCCACGTTGTTACTCACGGCAGATGGTTGATCGACTCTAGTACTACAAATCATATGACAGACAATCCTCAGTGTTTTTCTCTTCTAGAAACACATGATCGGTTGCCCCCGGTCTTTATTGCAAACGGCTCTTCCTCTCCGGTCAATGGGACGGGAGTGGTTCAAGTCACTCCGTCTCTTCGCCTGGATGATACCCTCTATGTGCCCAATTTCCCTTGCAATTTATTACCGGTTACTTCTCTATGCAAGCAACTACGATGTTCCATCACATTCACTCCTACTTCTTATTCTTTTCAGGATCCGGACTCCCAATGGACGATTGCTACTGGGACTGAGAGCGGCGGCCTCTACTTCCTCGACAACGTTTCTGCTCTTTCTTCCTTCTCCTCCTCCTCTACATATCTTCTCCAATGGTATCTTTGCCTTGGTTATTCTACTCCTCGGCTTCTTCGCCAGCTTCTGCCCCACCTCCCTTTGCATCATCCACCTCTCAGCTGCGATGCATGTCACCTTAGCAAGCATCACCGCTCCTCCTTCCCACCAACGCAAAGCCGAGGCTCTTCCCGTCCATTCGATCTCGTTCACTCTAACGTATGGGGTCCTTCTCCTACCCTCACCATCGGTCGGGATAGTTCATATTTTGTCACATTTATTAATGATTTCTCTAGGTGTACGTGGGTGTATCTTCTAAAGGATCGCTCCGAACTATTCTCTGTCTGGATATCGTTTTATTATATGATTAAGACTCAGTTTGCTACCTCTATTGAACTCCTTCGTTCTGACAATGCTAAGGAATATCTTAGCCATGATTTCTCTTCTTTCTGTATGTAACATGGCGTTATTCATCAAACTGGTTGTGTCAACACCTCACAACAAAATGGGGTGGTGGAACGCAAAAACCATCACCTCTTCGATATCCCTCGCACTCTGATGACACAGATGCACGTTGCTCGCTCCTATTTTGCTATGTTGTCCTCCTCTCCTGCTATCTCATCAATCGCATTCCCTCCATAGTTCTCAACGGTGCCACCCCATTCTCCATTCTTTATCCGAACAAGAATCTGTTTCCTCTTACTCTGTGCATCTTTGGGTGCACCACCATTGTGCACTCTCCCGCTACCACCCATGATAAACTCTCACTACGGGCCACTAAATGTGTCTTTCTGGGGTACTCTACCACTCAGAAAGGTTATTATTGTTTTGACCCCGTTACTCGCAAGCAGTTTGTCTCTGCGGATGTCACCTTATTTGAAAATGCATCTTACTTCTCTCCAGTTTCCTCCTCTACTCCTAATGATCCTCCTTCTCATATCAACCCATTAGTTCCATCTACACCTACTGACGTTCCACCACCTCCACCATCTCCACCCTCTCCTCCGCCATGTCCTCCTCCCGCAATATCTCCCTCCTCTCCGCCACCGTATTTCTCTACTCTCAAGCCAGCTCTCTCCACCATGGATGCTCCGAATACTGAGGAACCCGCTGACCTGGATCTCCCCATTGCTCTTCATAAAGGGGTTCGGTCATATACCCAACACCCGCTTACTGTTGTTATTTCCTATGATCGTCTTACCCCTTCTCGCAGAGCTTTTGCACTGGCTATCTCGGTCACTGTCACCCCCCCCCCCCATTCCTACCAGGAGACCCTTACTATTTCTCATTGGAAAGCTGCCATGGATGAGGAGATTTCTACCCTCACTGAATGGGGTACCTGGACCATGGTTCCCCCACCTTTGGGCACTGATGTAGTTGGTTGCCATTGGGTCTTTGTTGTCAAATTCCATCCAGATGGCAGCATGGATCGCTACAAGGCCCACCTAGTGGCCAAAGGCTTCACTCAGACCTATGGTGTTGATTACTTCGACACCTTCTCTCCCGTTGCTTGTCTTAGCACCATTCGGGTCCTTCTTTCTATCATTGTCAATAGAGATTGGCTCATTTCGTAGCTGGATGTTAAGAATGTTTTTCTCTACGGTGATCTACAAGAAGATGTTTACATTGAGCAACCTCCTGGGTATGTTGCTCAGGGGGAGACACGAGTATGCCGGCTAAAGAAGGCTATCTATGGCCTCAAACAGAGCCCTCATGCCTGGTTTGACAAGTTTAGCGGCATTGTTGCGGCCATTGGTTTTGAAAGAAGTTCAGTCGATCACTTCTTATTGGTTCGGAAAACCGCCTCTGGTCTGGTAGTTCTTGCGGTTTATGTTGATGACATTCTTATTACTGGTGATGACCAGGATATGGTAACTTTGACAAAGAAACACCTCTGTCAACACCTGGTCACAAAGGATATGGGCTCCCCGAAATACTTTCTGGGGATTGAAATCTCTAGGAAGCCCAACTCCATGGTCCTTTCCCAACAGAAGTATGCTCTTGATCTTCCAAAGGAGATAGGATTGACTGGTGCTAAACCTGTCCATTCTCTCATGGCTGCTGGAGAAGACAAAACATGGACAGATGACTCACCTCTTCTATTCGATCTTACGAGGTACCGGTGTCTGGTTGGCAAACTCATTTATCTCACGGTAACTAGACCTGACATCTCTTGTGATGTTGACAAGGTGATCCAGTTCATGCAAGCTCCTAGGGAGTGTCATCTACAATCTGCCCTGAGGATATTGAGGTATATTAAAGCAGCACCAGGGAAAGGACTCCTTTTTTCAGAAGAATGGTCACTTAACGGTTGAAGCATACTCAGATTCGAGCTATGCTGATGACAAAGGTGACCGCAAGTTAACATCAGGTTTCTGTATGTTTGTTGGAGGCAATCTTGTGAGTTGGAAGAGCAAGAAATAGTATGTGGTCTCTAGGTCTAGTGCAGAAGCGGAATATCGCAGTATGGCATCAACCACGTGTGAGTTAAAATGGTTACAGGCTCTCATGCTTGACTTAGGAGAGGTCTACAACTATCATCTTCCTATGTTCTGTGACAACAAGGTCGCGATATACACCTCTGAAAGAATTAGTTCCTAAACACCTAGAGGGGGGTGAATAGGTGTAATTCCTTTTTCTTCAAATGCAAAATATCTATTCAGTTAATTAATCAGAAACAGTTAATTATACAGCTAACACAGCACAGAATTCACAGAATCACACAATCACGGATTGCACACAGATTTTATAGTGGTTCCCCAAGGTCTGGGTACATCCACTTTCCCCCTTCGCCTATCTAGCAGTGTGCTAGATTCGGCCTAACTTCTTCTCTTCACCTCAGATCCTCAGATCTTATAGCATCTCAGAACCCAAACAAGGCTCCTACAACTCAGAGTGAGTCCACACTCCTACAACTCAGGAAATATACCCCACCTCAGCCTTCAACAAGGCCTACACTCAGAGATCACAATCTCCTATAACTCAGTCCCACAGCCCTACCTCAGCCTTCAACAAGGCCTACCACTCAGAGAAAATAATCTCCTACAACTCAGCCTTTATAAACACAGGCTTACAACTCAGATCTTATAAAGATCCTACAAAAAATAGATTTAACAATGTATTTTACCACCACCCTGGTAGAGAGAGAAAGGATGGATGGCTTCTTGATCAGTTCTTGGAAGAATCTGATGGCAGAGAATAACTACTCTTAGTTTTCTTCAAAGCTTCTTGAATCTGAACTCAGTAGGGTTGATCTCCTTTGAAGTTGATCTTCAATCAGCTTCTTTCTTGAAATTCAGATCTCAATCTGAATCCTTATTGGTAGACTGGTTCATGATCTGCACTTGAGGAACTTGTTGATATAAGTCCCTTTCTTCACTTCAATAGATGGATCTCTCTCTCTCCAACTTCTTCTTAGATCTTCTATCGAAAATCTTCTTCTGTTTTTGTAACTGTATATGTTTTTATTTTCTGTGTCCTATCTATTATATCTGTTGATGGTGAATGCCTTTATATAGTCTTCCTCCATGGTAACCGGCTGATCCGGTTTCTAACAAACTTCTGACAGCTCTGACAGTTGCAGTAAACCGGTTGGTAATGGCAGCTGTCAAGTCATCCAGTCACTTCTTGAAACTCTGTCTCTGTCAGCAAAGTGTCGAGACTGAACTTCATCATGTGTCGACACAAGTAGACTAAGTGTCGACACAAGCCTTGGTGATGTCGACACAGCTTCCTTGGTGTTGACATTGCTTCTCGACACAGCTTCTGTAGATTATGTCGACACTAGTTCTGTGGTGTCGACACAGTCACTTCTTTTCTTCATACAAATTTACTTTATTGAAATTCTGCCATGTGTCGACACAAGTCCTATGTGTCGACACAGTTGATGTTGACAAGGTCTTCTGTGTGTCGACACTGCCTCTGTGTGTCGACACTGCCTCTGTGTGTCGACACAATTGATGTCGACTAAGCTTCTGTGTGTCGACACTACCTCTGTGTGTCGACATAGTTGATGTCGACTAAACTTTCTTTGTGTGTCGACACTGCCTCTATGTATCGACATAGTTGATGTCGACTATTCTTCTCTATGTGTCGACACATTTGAGGTATGTCGATACAGTTTCTTCTGGTGTCGACACATGGACTTAGAAACTTTTTCCTGCATTCTTGCATTTTCTTAACCTGCATATATAAACTCAAAACAACATCAAATACACTTTGATGCATATCATTGAGTAAAGTGAGGCTTCTTCAAATCAGGTACACATTTTCCAATGTACCCAACAATCTCCCCCTATTTGGAGAAGTCATAACCCTTAGTCAATGATATACACCATTCATAACAAACACATATGGTGATGTGCAAAAACATTATATGACAAGGTAACTTTTAAACAAAACATATATAAAAAGACATCACAGAATAATAATGCAACCAGAATGAGCATTAATCATGTTTTGTTTCAACTTCAAAAGTTTCTTTAATAATAGTTTACATAGATGTTAAACACTAAAGTTTACAATGTTATAAAATCTAGTGAATCTAATCTAAGGCTGCTTTGGCTCCTTGATGACTATTCCTTTGCCTGATTGGATCTTCGCTTGTACAGGAGCATCTGTATCCTCAGCTGGCTTCTTGCCCTTCAGATCCTTCTTCTTTTGTTCTTCTGCCCTTATTCTCTGTCTTTCAAAATAATGAAAAGGCTTATGGATTTGCTAGGCTCCTGAGCATTAGGACGTAGCTTCCCAGCCTTTGTCTTTCTTCTATATTGCAGAATAGCTTCTTGTCTAACTTCATGCTTTTGTCATTCTTGTTCTGTGTACCATTTACCCCTGTCATGGGTCTGGTCCTTCACAGCCTTCCAAGCATTCAATATAATATTTCTGGAAGTTGGACTCTACTGCTCAAAATCAGGCTTTAACTCAGCCTATTCTCTGAATCTCTTCTTTGACAGTTGAGCTTCTTCCTCCTTATTCACATCTGCCTCTGACATTTCAACTTTCTCTATGATAACATTTTTATTACCCTCTGGAGGGCTGTACATTGACTGTACTTCTTGGTGAATCATTTCAAAATCTGTTGGAGGGTAAATGACCTGAGCAACTTCAGCTTGATCACCTCCAAAATAAGCAGGGTGTATACCTGACTCAGCTACATTGTCATCATCACAGAGGGGTGGATATCCAAGTGTGGCTCTGATGCTATTAGATATCCATTTAGCATGATCTGAGTCAGTTTTGACTAACACTCTTCCCCCTTTATGACTTCTCTGGCAATATGATCCCTGAGGTCATCTTTCTAAAATCTGATTTGTTCATCAAGATAATTAACACCATCTTTATAGAATGACCTTAACTTCAGTAGCTGTGCAGAAATGGTCTTTTGAGATTGTTCAATAGCTGTTTTTACAATAGCTAGGCCTTCCTGTAATTGCTTATCAAACTCTACCTTGGCTTTAGCCTTTGCCTTAGTCTGGGCAGTAGCACGATTTTTCATTTCTGTAACAATCACATTATGTGATTCTGTCAGATTATCATTCATTCTAAGTTGATTCTCTAGGAAATAGCCTTGCTTAAGAGCTATATCATCAACTTTAGTCTTGATTTTTTCTTGATGTGTAGCTAGGAAAACCACAGCATTGCCACCTTTGTGAAAACAATCTGTCATTTCCTTCTTGGTTTGATTAACTTCAAATCTTATTGATTTTATATCCTGATCCAAGAAGAATTGTAGATCTTTATGGGTCTCATCCATATATTTCTCCATTGCAATCCTTTGTTCATCTAGCTTTACTTGCAATGAGATCAACAAGGAACTATAATCAGTAGCTGGGGAAGATTGTGGAGTAGTTTGTAATGCCCTCCTATAACTCTGTCTTCTTCTTTTGAATACCATTAGCTTTCTTTTCTTAGCTTGAATTTTTTCTTCCTCTTCAGAAGCTGAGGTACTGGGAATATCAACTCTTTCTTTAGGAAAAGAGGCAATTCCTGTGCAGTCCTAGGTAGCTCCCCCTGAGTCCCTTGCTCCTCCCTCTCAGTAATTACTTGCTCCTCCTCAATGTTAACTTGCTCCCCCTTAAAGTCTGCTTTCTCCCCCTCAAATTCAGGTTGCTCCCCCTCAGTTCTTGCTTGTACTATATCTGGAAACAACTCCTCAAGGGTAAACTCTTGTTTAGTAGGGACTTGAGGCACCACCAACTCAGGAGCATTAACAGCAGCAGATGTATCCTCCATGATAACATCTTGTGCTTGACTGTTTAGTTGTGTGTTCTGGTCAGCATCATCCAAAGACATAGTTAGTGTTTCATCTTTATTAATGAAAATTGATTGATTAATTTCTTGAATTACCTCAAGTATAGTCTGTGTAGCCATTTCACTTTCCAAGTGGGTTGGCTCTTCCTCAAGATGAGGCTCCCCCTGCACCTGAGCACTATCTGCAATATCTTGTGCAGGAGATTTTTCAGGAATCTCTTGCCTCTCTTCATCTGGCATGTCCTTTGTTAGGACTCTATCCCATCTGGAGATAATCCTTATATCCATTCTTCTCATATGGTTAATCTTTGAACCAGCAGTCTGTGTCATTACTTCTGGAATTATTCCAGCCAAGTAGAGACTCATAATCCCTCCCAGATTTGGTTTCTTAATCATTTCCTTAATCTTTTCAAATATTAATACTGACCAATCTGTGTTTAGTCTGTAGATGATCCTGGTCATCAGGCTGAACATATAGGCTGAAATCCTATCATGCCCCCCTAGCTTGCAGAGAATGACTTTGTCAACCACTTCTGAAAGAAATTTGCCTTGTAGATTCATCCATTTTCTATTCATTGCTGATCCAATCTTCAATGTGGGATCCAATCCACACCATTGAAGTGCTTCCCTAGTTTTTGATGAGGGTACTTCTTCTTCTTCTTGAGTTCTTGGAAGTTGAAGAGTTTTCCTTAAGCTCTTCAAAGTAAGTTTAACCTTAGTTCCCTGAACTGTAGACTTGATCTTAAGTCCAGTATAATCCAAAGTAGTTGCGCCATAGAATTCTAGTATTTCTCTCTTCCATATCTTTGTTGGTGCAGATACCAGAAATTTCAACCCATTTTCAGCAATTAGGGTTACTACTGCTTTAATTTCAGTTTCTACATTATCAAAGGCGTTGCATACTAGCTCATAACCTTCTTTGATACTATCTTCTAGCTTTGGCGCCATTAAGGTTGAGTGAAAGCTTGGATTGAGAAGAGAGAAGTTGTCGACACAGGGTTTTGGTCTCGAAAATATGGAGAGTGTGTCGACAGAATATGTTGTTGACCTATTTATACCTTTCTAAGTAATGAAGGTCAAAAGTCGCGTCAACAATCTCTTAATGTGTCGACACTATTGAAAAGTGTCGACACAGACTTCTAATGTCTCGACATTAATTCTATTTGTCTTTATCGAGTTCGATGATCTGAGGTCGACGAATCTGTGCTCGACGAAATCTGCGTGTTTACTCTAAGTGTCGACACCACTTCTGGATGTGTCGACACAACTTCCCTGAAGTGTCGACACCGATTCTCTAGATGTGTCGACACCACTTTCCTGGAATGTCGACACCACTTCTCTGGAATGTCGACACCAACTACTCTGTGTCGACACAGACAACTTCTGATGTCGACACAATTTTACTTAGCCAAATTTTGTAAACTAATTTATGTTCAACATACCTATTTCAATTTTGAAATTGTTGAATTTAGTTTCATCTAAAGGCTTAGTAAACATGTCAGGAAGTTGTAACTTAGTACTAACAAATTCTAAAGAGATATCTTCTTTCTCTACATGATCTCTAAGAAAATGGTATCTTATTTCTATATGCTTTGTTCTACTATGAGAAACAGGATTATGAGCAACAAAAATAGCACTAGTAAAATCACATAATAATGGAGTTCTACTTACCTGAATACCATAATCTTCCAACTGATATTGTATCCACAATAGTTGTGCACAACAACTTCCAGCAGCAACATACTCAGACTCAGCTGTGGAAATTGTCACACTGGTCTTCTTCTTACAGATCCAAGACACCAATCTTCCTCCTAGAAATTGACAGGTGCCTGTTGTGCTTTTCTTATCTACTTTGCAACCTGCAAAGTCTGCATCTGAATAGCCCATTAGTAGAAAATCTCTATTCCTAGGATACCAAAGGCCTAGATTAGGTGTGCCCTTTAGATATCTCAAAATCCTTTTGACAGCAGCAAGATGAGATTCTTTAGGGCAGGATTGGTACCTAGCACAGACACATGTAGCATACATGATATTTGGTCTACTAGCAGTCAGATATAGGAGGGAGCCAACTATTCCTCTATACAAAGTTTCATCTACAGGTTTCCCTGCATCATCTTTGCTAAGAGATACACTTGTCCCCATAGGAGTTCTCATGGTAGTGGATGACTCCATACCATACTTCTTAATTAACTCCAAGGTGAACTTAGACTGAGATATGGACAGGACATCATCAGTCTGTCTTACTTGGAGACCCAAGAAGAACTTAAGTTCTCCTATACTGCTTATTTCAAATTTCCCTTGCATAAGTTTTGCAAACTTTCTACAAAGGTTACTTTCAGTAGACCCAAATATTATGTCATCAACATATATTTGGACTAGGATGATCTTTCCTTTGGATTCCCTAAGGAATAGAGTCTTATCTATTTTCCCCCTTGAGAATTTGTTCTCAATGAGGAAAGTAGACAGGGTTTCATACCAAGCCCTTGGAGCTTTTTTTAACCCATACAAAGCTTTCCTAAGTCTAAAGACATAAGTAGGATTGAGTGGATCAACAAAACCTGAGGGCTGCTCTACATAGACCTCCTCTTTTAAGTCTCCATTTAAGAATGCAGACTTAACATCCATCTGGAACACTTTGAAGCCTTGATATGCTACATAGGCTAGAAATAGCCTGATAGCTTCCAGCCTTGCCACTGTGGCAAATGTCTGATCAAAGTCTATGCCCTCCTCATGTCTGTATCCTTTGGCAACTAATCTTGCCTTGTTCTTCACTATGATCCCACTCTCATCAAGCTTGCTTCTAAAAATCCACTTTGTCCCTATGACATTATGGCCCTTTGGTTTTGAAACCAAATCCTAGATCTTGCACCTTTTGAATTGATTTAACTCCTCCTACATAGCTTCAATCCAGAGAGGGTCTTGTATTGCTTCTTCAAATCTCTTGGGTTCCACTTGAGAGAAGAAGCTTGAGCAAAGAACTGTGTTCAAGTTCATACTCCTTGTTTGTACTCCTTGTCTTGGATCACCAATGATCTGGTGTGCAGGATGATCCTTCAACTGTCTAACTGCTGCAGGTAATCTATCAGCAAGTTGACCTTCTCCAATCTCTTCAATATGCTGCACCTCATGGTCTTCATCAGCATCTAGAGTGTCTTGTACTCCCCCTGGACAGCAACTGTCATTTTCCACATCCTACTTTATAGTTGGATCTTCTCTGATAGTAAGCTGGTCCATCTTCTGTTGTATACCTGTGGAGCTACAAGAACTACTTGGCAACTCACTATTAATAAGTCTAGTTTCATCAAAGATGACATGAACTGACTCTTCTACAACTTGAGTAACCAAATTGTAGACCCTATAAGCCTTAATATTGTTGTTGTACCCAACAAATATCCCATCTTGGGATTTGGCAACAAACTTGGTTAGGTGAGATTTGTCATTGTTAAGCACATAGCATTTGCAACCAAAGATCCTAAAATAGGATAAGTTTGGTTTTCTACCCTTCATAACCTCATAGGGTGTCTTTTTGTGGCTTTTGGTGATGGAAGCCCTATTGAGCACATGGCATGCAGTGTTTACTGCCTCAGCCCAGCAATATTCTGGGAGAGAAGTATCACTCAATAGTGTTCTTCTAGCCTCAATCAATGTCCTATTCTTTCTCTCAGCAATGCCATTTTGCTGAGGTGTTCTAGGTGAGGAGAATTCCTGAAGAATCCCAAATTCTTCACACAGTCTTGTCATACTTTCAGATTGGAATTCAGTTCCATGGTCACTTCTGATTTTGACCACTGAACTATCTAATTCATTCTGAATTTGTTTGACAAAATTGTAGAAGACCTTTAGGGTTTCAGATTTCTGTCTCAGAAAGAATACCCATGAAAATCTAGAATAGTCATCTACAACCACTGAAAGATATGGTACCTAAACACCTAGAGGGGGGGGTGAATAGGTGACCTAATCCTTTTTAAACTTTAATGGCAGCCAACAG
Source organism: Platanthera guangdongensis (assembly GCA_039583875.1). Lineage (NCBI taxonomy): Eukaryota > Viridiplantae > Streptophyta > Magnoliopsida > Asparagales > Orchidaceae > Platanthera > Platanthera guangdongensis. The sequence goes on from CM077158.1 coordinate 82,097,661, forward strand.
TTTTATCACAGAATACTAACTGTTTTATCACAGCAATAACTAAGCATACACAGCAAATATCATTCACAACACAGCAGACACAGTGGTTTATAGTGGTTCCCCAAGATATGGGTACATCCACTTTCCCCCTTCGCCTATCTAGCAGTGTACTAGATTTGGCCAAACTCCTCCACTGTCTCAGAACCCAAATTGGTACCTACACCTCAGGCCCAAAGCCTTACAACTCAGCTTTATCCCAAAGCCTACACTCAGCCAATCAAGGCCTACACTCAGCCAACCAAGGCCTACACTCAGCCAACCAAGGCCTACACTCAGCCAACAAGGCCTACAGTCAGAGATCTCAATCTCCTACACTCAGGCTCTCAAGCCCTACCCTCAGCCTTTATAATTATAGGATTACAATTCACTCAGATCCAAAGGATCCTACAAGATAAAAATGTATTACAAATACTAACTCAACAACTCAGAAATAAAAGAGGGGAGTTGAGAGTTTCTTGATGAGTTCTTGGAAGAACTCAGCTGGATTCAATCTGACTTAGCTTTCTTCAAAGCTTCTTGAGTAGAACTGAATAAGACTGAATCCTCCTGCAGTAGTTCCTTGACCTCTGCCACTTAAGATCCAGAATGAATCTGAATCCTTCTTCTCAGCCTAGTTCCAGAGGCTGATTTCTTGGATGGAGCCCTCTCTCTCCAACTTCTTAGATCTGCACTTGGACTGCAAGATCTTCTTGTGTTGATACTTTGTGTACCACTTCAATGACTTGTTCAATAATAATCTGAACCAGTTGATCAATCCTTTCAACAACAGTTTCTGTAAACTGTAGTTGCCTATTTATAGGCCTTCTTCATGGTAACCGGCTGGTCCGGTACATAACTGACTTCTGATATCTCTGACAGGTGTTGTAGACCGGCTGGAACGGTAGCTGTCAAGTCATCCAGTCATTTCTTGAAAATCTCTAACTGTCTGAAAGTGTCGAGACTTTCTGTCTTTAAGTGTCGACACTTATAGACCAAGTGTTGACACATGTTGTGTAAGTGTCGACACAAGTCTACACGGTGTCGACACATCTTCTTGTATGTCTCGACACAGATTCTTCTTCATGTGTCGACACTGAAATTGAGTGTCGACACAAGTACTTGTTCTTCTATCTTTAGCTGAATTCTTCTAAGTGTCGACACATCACCTTTGTGTCGACACAACTTCTTGTGTTGAATCTGTTAAGTGTCGACACTACTTCTTGGTGTCTACACATAGTCTTCTATGTTGATTCTTGCTGAGTGTCGACACAGCTCCTTGTGTCGACACACCTTCTTCTTGTTGAGACTTCAGCTGAGTGTCGACACATTCCTTTAGTGTCGACACTTGTACTTAGAATAATTTTGTTGATCTTTCTGATCTTTGCTAAGTGTCGACACAGCTCCTTGTGTCGACACTTTCTTCAAGTGTAGAGTCTTTAGCTGAGTGTCGACACATTGTTCTAGGTGTCGACACATACTTCAAATGCTGACTCTTCTATTGAGTGTCGACACATTGTGCTGGGTGTCGACACTTACTTCAAGTGCTGACTCTTCTGCTTAGTGTCGACACATTGTGTTGAGTGTCGACACTTGTACTTGGTCTCTACATACTTTTGCTGAGTGTCGACACAGCTCCAAGTGTCGACACTTTCTGGTGTAGACTCAGCTTCACTGGGTGTCGACACAGCTCCTTGTGTCGACACTTTCTGTCTGCACTTTTCTTCACTGAGTGTCGACACAGCTCCTTGTGTCGACACTTTCTGTCTGGTGTCGACTCTGCATCCCAGGTGTCGACACAATGACTCCAAGTGTCGACACTGCTTGTCTGGGTGTCGACACAAGCTTTCTTGAGTGTCGACACTTTCCCTCTGGGTGTCGACACATGGACTTAGAAACTTTTTGCTTCAGTCCAGTGATTACTTAACATGCACAAGTAAACTCAACATACATCAAATACATTATGATGTATATCATTGAGTTGGGTGAGGCTTCTTCAAATCAGGTACATTTGACCAATGTACCCAATAATCTCCCCCTATTTGGAGAAGTCATAACCCTTAGTCAATGATATACACCATTCATAATTAAAAATTACAAAATGATGTAAAGCAGGTTATATTCAGCAGGGTAAACATAACATGTATTAAATCACGCATGTATACACATTCATCAGCACAGAACAAATAAGAAATAGACATATTCACAGAACAAACATGAAATATATGAATCATATATTGTTCTAATATCTGTCTTATACATTTTCAGAAGTTTACTAAATGTGTTACATCCAAAAGATTACAACATAAACTTCAAGAAAACTCTTAATCTATTTCTGCTCTGGCTCCTTAATTACTATGCCTTTGCCAGCTTGAACTTGAGCTTTGACAGGGGCTTCAACAGTTTCAGCATCAGCATGCTTCTTTCCTTTCAAGTCCTTCTTCTTAAGCTCTTCAGCTTTGATCTTCTGCCTCTCAAAATAGTGATATGGCTTGGGGAAGTACTTGCTAGGCTCCACTGCAGTAGGAGGTAGCTTTCCCATCTTTGCCTTCCTTCTGAAATGAACAATGGCTTCTTGTCTTATTTCATGTTTTCTCCATTCAGCTTCAGAGAACCACTTGTTCCTGTCATGAGTATGGTCTTTGGCAGCTTTCCAGGCAGTTAAAATTATATTTCTAGAGGTAGGGCTCCACTTTTCAAAATCTGGCCTTTATTCTGCTTGTTCCCTAAACCTCTTTTTGGACAACCTTGTCTCTTTTTCTTTCTGTAATGCCTCTTGCATGGCTTCAGATATAGGTTGAACAACCTTTTCAATGTGGACATTGTCCTTGCCCTCAAGTGGGATATACATTGTGCTCACATCTGCTTGAATCATTTCAAAGTCTGGAGGGGGATAAATGACCTGAGCTACTTCTGGTTGCTCACCTCCAAAATAAGCAGGGTTAATGCCTGATTCAGCAACATCTTGGTCATCACACAGAGGAGGGTATCCAAGTGTAGCCCTGATTGAATTTGATATCCATTTTGCATGCTCAGAACTTGCCTTGACTAACACTCTCTCCCCCTTTATGACTTCTCTAGCCATGTGATCTCTGACATCATCCTTTTGAAATCTGATCTGACTGTCCAAGTACCTGATCCCATCTTTAAAGTAAGGTTTTAGCTTTTGAAGTTGTTCAGATATGACCTTCTAGGAGGCTTGGATAGCAGTCTTTACAGCAGTAATTTCCTCTTGAAAGACTTTATCAAATTTAGCTTTAGCAGCATCAGTAGATGTAGAGGGTTCAGCAGCCTTATTCTTTAATTCAGTGACAATAGCATTGTGGGATTCAGTCAAATTGTCATTCATTCTTAATTGATTCTCAAGAACATATCCTTGTTTCAATGCTATATCATCCACCTGTGCCTTGATCTTCTCTTGGTGTGTTGCCAAATACACCACTGCATTTCCACCCTTGTGGAAGCAGTCTGTCATCTCCTTCTTGTTGAGATTCATCTCAAACCTTATAGATTTTATATCTTGGGCAAGATCAAACTGTAATGATCTGTGCCCTACATCAACATAAGCCTCTATGGCTTTTCTTTGTTCATCCATTTTAATCTACAGTGCAATCAGTAAAGCACTATAATCAACAGTTGGAGCTTGTTGAACTATAGGCTGTGGGGCTACAGTTTGCAGAGCCTTCTTGTAACTCTGGCTCCTTCTCTTGAATACATAGAGTTTCTTTTTCCTTGCCCTTGCAATCTCCTCATCTTCAGAGGCAGATGTGCTGGCAATATCAACCCTCTCCTTAGGGCTTGGAGGCTTGTCAGGTTGCACATCTTGTGCCTTCTCAGTTTCTTGCCTTATAGGCTCCTCCAGAACTTACATTTGCTCCCCCTCAGCAGCAGCATTCTCTCCTTCAGCAGCATCAATTTCCTTGTCAAAATCTGCTTGATCCAGATTTAGGAACAAGTCTTCCATTGTGTATTCAGGGGGTGAAGAAGCTGGAGACATTCTTTGTTCTTCAACTACTGGAGCAGGAATCTCTTCTTGTACAGCAGATGTGTCCTCTCTAACAACATCTGGAACTTGACTAGGCAGCTGTATTTGCTGATGAACATCAGACAAATCAGCATCTTCTATAAGATATTCTAAAGTTTTTAGGTCAGTGAGTACCTCTTGAATGATGATTGTGGCTTGCTCACTGTCCAGTGTAAATGGTGCTTCTACAACTGGAGGCTCCCCCTGGCTTTGATCCCTGTGGATGGGGCTAGCTGGAGGCAGCTCCCCCTAGATCTCAGCATCAGCTGGAGGAGTAGGAGACTTCACTGCAGGCACTTCCTCATGATCATCAGGAGTAAAAACAACCTGTTCTTCACTCCCAGAACTGCTGGAGGACTCTTGTGCCACAGGAGCTATCTTCCTTTTCTTCTTAGGAGGAGTGACTTTCTCAGTAACTGTCTTCTCTGGTGTTGGCATTTCCTTGGACAACACCCTGTCCCATCTTGAAAAGATCCTTAGATCCATCTTCCTCATGTGATTTATCTTGCTGCCAGCAGCAGTATTCATTACCTCTGGTATGGTACCAGCTAGGTAGAGACTGATGATTCTGCCCAGATTGGGCTTCTTCAAGCTCTCCTTGATCTTGTCAAAAACCACTATTGACCAGTCTATTTTCAGAGTGAATATGATCCTTGTCATGATTCCAAACATATAGGCAGACACTCTGTCATGCCCTCCAGGTTTGTTGAGCAAGACTTTTCCCACTATCTCAGACATGAACTTCCCTTGATTATTCATGCCTTTTCTCTTGAAAACAGATCATATCTTCATCTTTGGATCTAGTCCACACCAGGTAAGAGCTTCCTTGGTCTTTGAAGCAGTCACCTCTTCTTCATCTTGAGTTCTTGGCAATTGAAGAATCTTCCTCAGACTTTTTGGGGTTACCTTAACCTTTTCTCCATGAACTCTGGATTTGATTTTGTATCCAGATTCATCTACTGCAGCTCCATTCAGAAATTCAAGCACCTCCTTCTTCCATATCTTAGTTGGTTCAAAAACTAAGTACTCTAACCCTGAATCGGTGACTAGGGTTACTACGGCCCTGATTTCTTGATCAGCATCGTCGAACGCGCCGCGCACAAGCTCATAGCCTTCGTTAACGTTCTCCTCAAGCTTAGGTGCCATTAGGGTTTGTAGAATTTGTCTTTAGAAAAGAGATGTGTCGACACAGTAGTTTTGGTCTCGAAACTTTGAAAGCGTGTCGACAAACAAAGACAGAACCCTATTTATACCTTTCTGATTTTGAAGATGAACAGGCGGGACAGCTAACTTAAAATGTGTCGACACTGGCAATAAGTGTCGACACTGACTTATAATGTCTCGACACATGTGTCGACACAAGTTTAGTCAACAGATTTTATGTCTCGACACTTGGTTATGTGTCGACACAACATATCTCGACACATTGTCGAGACTTTACTTAGAAAATTCTGAGTAAATACTAAGTGTCGACACCACTTGGGATGTGTCGACACCTACTTGACATGTGTCGACACTAACATTCTGAAGTGTCGACACCACATTCCTAGATGTGTCGACACCTTTTTCCTGAAGTGTCGACACCACTATTCTGTGTCGACATAGACTTGTCTATGTGTCGACACCTTTTTACTTAGTCATTTTCAAATCTGTAAACTTACTCTAAGTTTATCATTCCTAGTTCAATTTTGAATCTATTGAACTTAGTTTCTTCTAGTGGCTTAGTAAACATATCAGCTACTTGTTCATCTGTTTTAACATATTCTAACAAAATATCTTCTCTTTCTACATGCTCCCTAAGAAAATGATATTTAATCTCAATATGTTTTGTCCTACTATGGGATACAGGGTTATTAGCTATTGAAATAGCACTTGTAGAATCACAGAAAAGTGGAGTTCTACTTACCTGAAATCCATAGTCCTCTAGCTGATGTTGAATCCACAGAAGTTGAGCACAGCAACTTCCTGCAGCCACATACTCTGACTCAGCTGTGGAGATAGCCACACTGGTTTGCTTCTTGCTACTCCATGAAATTAGTCTCCCACCTAGGAATTGACAGGTTCTAGTAGTGCTCTTTCTATCCTCTTTGCATCCTGCAAAGTCTGCATCTGAATAACCTGTTAGATCAAAATCTCCATTCCTAGGGTACCAGAGGTCTAGATAGGGAGTGCCCTTTAGATATCTCAATATTCTTTTGACTGCAGTCAAATGAGACTCTTTAGGGCAGGCTTGATACCTTGCACAAACACATGTAGCATACATGATGTCTGGTCTACTAGCAGTCAAGTATAATAGGGAGCCAACTATCCCTCTATACAAGGTTTCATTACAGTTTCCCTGCATCATCCTTGCTAAGAGACATACTTGACCCCATAGGAGTCTTCATGGTGCTGGATGAATCCATACCAAACTTCCTTATGAGTTCTAGGGTGAACTTGGACTGACAAATGGACAAACCACTTTCAGTCTGTTTAACTTGGAGTCCCAAGAAAAACTTCAGCTCTCTCATACTACTCATCTCAAACTGACCTTGCATAAGTTTTGCAAACTTTTTGCAAAGGCTGCTTTCAGTAGACCCAAATATAATGTCATCTACATATATTTGGACAAGTATAACTTTGCCTCTAGATTCCCTAAGGAATAGAGTCTTATCTATTTTCCCCCTTGAGAACTTGTTCTCAATGAGGAAACTAGATAGGGTTTCATACCAAGCCCTAGGGGCTTGCTTTAACCCATATAAAGCTTTCCTAAGTCTATAGACATAATGAGGTAGAGTTGGATCAACAAAACCTGCAGGCTGTTCCACATAAACTTCTTCTTTAAGATTACCATTTAGGAATGCTGACTTGACATCCATTTGGTACACCTTGAATCCTTGATAGGTTGCATAGGCCAAGAACATTCTTATGGCTTCCAGTCTGGCTACTGGAGCAAAGGTTTGATCAAAATCAATACCTTCTTCTTGCCTATATCCTTTAGCAACCAGTCTAGCCTTATTCTTAATGATGACCCCTTGTTCATCCATCTTATTCCTGTAGATCCACTTAGTTCCTATTACATTGTGGTCTTTAGGTTTAGGAACAGGTTCCCAAACCTTGCACCTCTTGAACTGATTAAGCTCTTCTTGCATTGCTTCAGTCCATTGTGGATCTTGTATTGCTTCTTCAAACTTCTTAGGTTCAACTTGTGACAGAAAGCTGGAGTAGATTGCTGCATTCATGTTTCTACTCTTGGTTTGAACTCCTTGTCTTGGATCTCCAATAATCAGCTCTACTGGATGATCTCTAAGATGCCTGTGAGCTGGAGGCATCCTAACTTCTGGTTGAACCACTTCAGCATCTGCATCATGCTGTATACCTTGGATTTCTTCAGCAATTGGCACATGTAGTTCTCCCCCTGGACAGCAGCTACTCTCCTCTCCTTGCTGTCTTGCAGCAGGCACTTCTTCTATAGTAAGCTTGTCCATTTTCTTTGTCAAACCTGTGGGGCTGCATACACTGCTAGACAACTCATTATTAATAAGTTTAGTCTCATCAAAAACTACATGCACTGATTCTTCTACAACTTGTGTAGTCAAGTTGTAGACTCTATAAGCCTTACTATTATTGTTGTACCCAACAAAAATTCCCTCTTGGGACTTGGCAGCAAACTTAGTTAAGTAAGACTTCCCATTGTTAAGTATGAAGCATTTGCAACCAAAGATCCTGAAGTAGGATAGGTTTGGTTTCCTGCCTTTCACAACTTCATAGGGGGTCTTGTTTAGCCTTTAGTGATGATAGCCCTATTTATAACATGGCATGCAGTGTTAACTGCTTCAGCCCAGAAATACTCTGGCAGTGATGTATCACTTAGAAGGGTTCTACCAGCCTCTATCAAGGTCTTATTCTTCCTCTCAGCAATGCCATTTTGCTGAGGTGTTCTAGGTGAAGAGAATTCTTGAAATATCCCAAAGTCTTCACATAGTTTTGTCATGCTTTCAGACTAAAACTCAGTACCATGGTCACTTCTAATTTTGACCACAGTACTATTTAGTTCATTCTGAATTTGCTTGACAAAGCTGTAGAAGACACTAGGTGTTTCAGATTTCTGTCTTAAGAAGAACACCCAGGAAAACCTTGAGTAGTCATCTACAACTACAAGGGTATAGACCTTCCTACCTAAGCTGTGAACTGGCATTGGACCAAAGAGATCCAAATGTAAGAGGTATAAACACCTCACAGCATCTTTGTTTTCTATGCTTCTAAAGGTGGATTTAGTCTGCTTGCCCTTTTGACAAGCTGAGCAAATACCATCTTTAACACACTTAACTTGAGGACCATTCCTCACTAACTCTTTGCTAAAGAGTTTGCCAATAGTCTTGTAGTTAAGATGGGCTAGCCTCTTGTGCCATTTGACACAATGAGTGACTGTCTCATCAGCTACAAGACAAACTGGAGAACCATTGTTCTCAATCATAATGTCTAGGCAATAAACATTCCTTTTCCTATAACCTGTCAAAATGATCTCTTGATCACTTGACCTCTTGATATGACAACCATTTTTAACAAATGAGATGTCATACCCTACATCACTTAATTGACGTATACTTATTAGGTTGTGTTTCAACCCTTTAACATAAGCCACTTGAGTAATGGTAACCAAGTTTGTAGAAATGTTACCAAACCCTTTGATGATTCCTTTTCAGAACCACCAAAGGTTACTTTTGGACCATCTTTGATTGGAATGTAGTCCTTTAGTAGTCCCCTTGTTCCAGTCATATGTCTGGAACATCCACTGTCCAAGTACCATGTTGGGGTATGGCAACTTGGACTCACCTGCAAAACAGATTTAATGAACCTTAGAACCCAAAGAATTCTTGGGTCCTTGGTACATGTTAGTCTGCAATCTGACAAAACTACCTACTGGCTTTCCACCAGGTAGCTTGCTACTCACCTTGGCACTGACATTGTGCCAACAGTCCACTACAAAATGGCCAATCTTGCCACAACACCAACATTCAAACTTGTTGTACCTTTGCTTAGGTACTGCCTTGGCTGTCTTGTCTACAGCAGGCTTGTTGAATGTTGGGGCTTTGCCCTTGGACTTAGACTTGGACTGCTCAGTCCGTGCAGGTCTAATAAAGCCCAGTCCAGCCTTGCCTTTATGATGAACAAATTCATCAATTAAAGGTAGCACTGACTTAGGTTTAGAAAACCTAGCAACAAGCTCTCTCTCTTTCTGAAGATTGCTCTCCAGACTCTTGATTTGATTATTTTTAAATGATATAGTACCCATTTGAATCACTGTTATGTGCTTCAACCTGGCTATCTCATTCAGTTTTTGATCAAAAGACTTCTCAAAATCTGTTACTGCAGCTTTAAGAATAGCAATTTCCTTTGCCTGACTTTTGGCTAGGGTCTTGCTTTTCTTGTAAGCTGCAACAGTACCTTATATTCATCTATAAGCTGATGAATATCATCCTCAGACTCAGATACATTCTCATCACTTGATGAAGAAGAATCTGAATCTGAACTAGAACAAGAAACTGAATTTAAACTTGAACTTTGTACCTGACTGGGTCCTGGCTGCTCCAGGATTTTGGCACTCTCTGTCAAAGCCATTAGCCCTTGGCATTGACTGTCTTCTTGTTCATAAATAGACTCCATTAACTGCATGAATTCATCCTCTTCTTCTTCAGCAAACAGCCCTATGTAGTCTTCAGCCTCAGACTCAGTTTCTGAAGAAGAATATCTGATAGAGTCTTCTCCTTCTTGGCAACAAAAGACTTCTCTTTCTTGCCTTTGAAATGAGTCTTTTTCCTGTCACCAGATTCCTTTCTCTTCTCTAGACAATCTGCAATAACATGGCTCTGTCTATTGCAGTAATAGCACACTATCTTTGAACCAGTTGACTTGCTTGACTTTGTCCTTTTCTTGTCATTCTTTGAAGACCTCCTTTTCTGATAAGAGTCTTCCTTTCCTTGTGATGTAGAAGGCCTTGACCTCCACTGTTTCTTTTTCAAAAACTTCTGAAAGTGTCTAGTGAAAGCAGCAAAGTCTTCATCACTTTCACTGCTTTCTGACTTGGTGCTGACTGTTTCATCTGACTCTGATTCAGCAATCTTTGGAGGTGGAGTAGGTGATTTATTCCTGCACTTCCTGGGGACATCTGCCTTGAAAGCAAATGATCTTTCCTTGTGCTCAGTCCTTGTTAATTTCTCCTCCTCTTTCTCACTGTCAACTGCATCTCATATGACAATAACTTGCCAAACAGTGTAGGAGGAGGAATTTCCCCCAACTTAGCCATTTCTCTAATGGCACAGATCTTGGTGTCCCAATCTTTGGTTAGGGACCTTAAGAACTTGTCATTTAGTTCATAGTTACTGAACTCTCTTCCATAAGACATGAGTTCATTAACTATTCTGTAAAACTTTTTGTAGCACTCAGTTATGCTATCACCTTTACCTTGTCTAAAACTCTCATACTCCTGATTTAGCAAGGATTTTCTATCTTGTCTAACTTCTTCAGATCCTTCCATATACACTATAAGAGTGTCCCACATCTCCTTGGCTGTCTTACAATGTATAAGATTCTGAAAAGTTGCATCATCAATGACACTCACTATTATGTTTTGTGCCCTCTTGTCCATGGTAGCTAGGACAATCTCATCCTTAGTCATCTCAGAGAAATCCTTTGGGTTCTCTGATTTGCATCTAGAACTGAAATCTTCATGGGCACATAAGGCCCTTCCTTTACTGTGATGTAGATTCTAGGGTCTGAGGCCTCCATAAACAGCCTTACCCTTTCCTTCCAGATCCCAAAGATCTCTTTTCTGCATATTGGTAATTTCATGGAACCCAATTCCTTGTGATTCTCAGAAAAACCCATGTTTCTTGATTTTCTTGAATTTCTTGAATCTATGTTGCCTTACACTGAATCTGCCAAATAGGATCTCCTCAGACTGTTAGTCCTTTTTGAGGAACCTGGCTCTGATACCACTTGAAAGATATGGTACCTAAACACCTAGAGGGGGGTGAATAGGTGACCTAATCCTTTTTAAACTTTAATGGCAGCCAACAGTTTTATCACAGAATACTAACTGTTTTATCACAGCAATAACTAAGCATACACAGCAAATATCATTCACAGCACAGCAGACACAGTGGTTTATAGTGGTTCCCCAAGATATGGGTACATCCACTTTCCCCCTTCGCCTATCTAGCAGTGTACTAGATTCGGCCAAACTCCTCCACTGTCTCAGAACCCAAATTGGTTCCTACACCTCAGGCCCAAAGCCTTACAACTCAGCTTTATCCCAAAGTCTACACTCAGCCAATCAAGGCCTACACTTAGCCAACCAAGGCCTACACTCAGCCAACCAAGGCCTACACTCAGCCAACAAGGCCTACACTCAGAGATCTCAATCTCCTACACTCAGGCTCTCAAGCCCTACCCTCAGCCTTTATAATTATAGGCTTACAATTCACTCAGATCCAAAGGATCCTACAAGATAAAAATGTATTACAAATACTAACTCAACAACTCAGAAATAAAAGAGGGGAGTTGAGAGTTTCTTGATGAGTTCTTGGAAGAACTCAGCTGGATTCAATCTGACTTAGCTTTCTTCAAAGCTTCTTGAGTAGAACTGAATAAGACTGAATGCTCCTGCAGTAGTTCTTTGACCTCTGCCACTTAAGATCCAGAATGAATCTGAATCCTTCTTCTCAGCCTAGTTCCAGAGGCTGATTTCTTGGATGGAGCCCTCTCTCTCCAACTTCTTAGATCTGCACTTGGACTGCAAGATCTTCTTGTGTTGATACTTTGTGTACCACTTCAATGACTTGTTCAATAATAATCTGAACCAGTTGATCAATCCTTTCAACAACAGTTTCTGTAAACTGTAGTTGCCTATTTATAGGCCTTCTTCATGGTAACCGGCTGGTCCGGTCCATAACTGACTTCTGATATCTCTGACAGGTGCTGTAGACCGGCTGGAACGGTAGCTGTCAAGTCATCCAGTCATTTCTTGAAAATCTCTAACTGTCTGAAAGTGTCGAGACTTTCTGTCTTTAAGTGTCGACACTTATAGACCAAGTGTCGACACATGTTGTGTAAGTGTCGACACAAGTCTACACGGTGTCGACACATCTTCTTGTATGTCTCGACACAGATTCTTCTTCATGTGTCGACACTGAAATTGAGTGTCGACACAAGTACTTGTTCTTCTATCTTTAGCTGAATTCTTCTAAATGTCGACACATCACCTTTGTGTCGACACAACTTCTTGTGTTGAATCTGTTAAGTGTCGACACTACTTCTTGTTGTCTACACATAGTCTTCTATGTTGATTCTTGCTGAGTGTCGACACAGCTCCTTGTGTCGACACACCTTCTTCTTGTTGAGACTTCAGCTGAGTGTCGACACATTCCTTTAGTGTCGACACTTGTACTTAGAATAATTTTGTTGATCTTTCTGATCTTTGCTAAGTGTCGACACAGCTCCTTGTGTCGACACTTTCTTCAAGTGTAGAGTCTTTAGCTGAGTGTCGACACATTGTTCTAGGTGTCGACACATACTTCAAATGCTGACTCTTCTATTGAGTGTCGACACATTGTGCTGGGTGTCGACACTTACTTCAAGTGCTGACTCTTCTGCTTAGTGTCGACACATTGTGTTGAGTGTCGACACTTGTACTTGGTCTCTACAGACTTTTGCTGAGTGTCGACACAGCTCCAAGTGTCGACACTTTCTGGTGTAGACTCAGCTTCACTGGGTGTCGACACAGCTCCTTGTGTCGACACTTTCTGTCTGCACTTTTCTTCACTGAGTGTCGACACAGCTCCTTGTGTCGACACTTTCTGTCTGGTGTCGACTCTGCATCCTAGGTGTCGACACAATGACTCCAAGTGTCGACACTGCTTGTCTGGGTGTCGACACAAGCTTTCTTGAGTGTCGAGACTTACCCTCTGGGTGTCGACACATGGACTTAGAAACTTTTGCTTCAGTCCAGTGATTACTTAACCTGCACAAGTAAACTCAACATACATCAAATACATTATGATGTATATCATTGAGTTGGGTGAGGCTTCTTCAAATCAGGTACATTTGACCAATGTACCCAACAACCACAAAAGTGTAGACCTTCCTACCTAGGCTCTGAACTGGCATTGGACCAAATAAATCCATATGCAAGAGGTACAAGCACCTCACTGAATCCTTGGTTTCAAGGCTATGAAAGGAGGATCTAGTTTGCTTGCCTTTTTAACAAGTAGAACATATTCCATCCTTATAACACTTAACTGAGGATCATTCCTCACAAACTCTTTACTAAAGAGTTGGCCAATTATCTTGTAGTTAAGATGGGCTAGCCTCTTGTGACATTGACACAATGAGAGACTTTCTCATCAGCCACAAGACAGATAGGAGAATTCTTATTCTAACACACAAAATCTAGGCAATATACATTTCTTTTTCTATAGCCAGTCAATATGACTTTTTGATCACTTGACCTCTTGATAAGACACCCATTCTTGACAAATGAGATGTCATATCCTAGATCACTCAGCTGGCTTATGCTTATTAGGTTATGTTTCAAACCCTTTACATAGGCCACTTGAGTGATTGTAATTGAGTGGTTAGAAATGTTACCAAAACCTTTGATGATTCCCTTTTCAGAACCACCAAAAATTACTTTAGGCCCATTCAGCATAGGTGAGTAGTCCTTTAGCAATCCCCTTGTTCCAGTCATGTGCCTGGAACATCCACTGTCCAAGTACCATATAGGGGCATGGCAACTTGGACTCACCTGCAACAAAGATTACTTAACCTTAGAACCCAAATAACTTTTGGGTCCTTGGTTCAAGTTAGTCTAAAATCTAACAAATCTGCCTGCAGCACTTCTAACAGGCAGATTGCTATTCTCCTTGACACTGGTATTGTGCCAACAGTCTAAGGCATAATGGCATATCTTGCCACAGCACTAGCACTCAAACTTATTATATCTCTGTTTAGGTACAACCTTAGCTGAATTGTTTGCAGCAGGTCTTTTGTTTTGTCCTGGGGATTTGCCTTTCTTATTGGACTGTGCATCCCATGCAGTGTTCTTAAAGCCTATTCCTGCCTTACCCTTTTGTGATACAAAGTCATCTATTAAGGGTAGGATAGACTTTGGCTTAGAGAAACTAGCCACAATCTCCTTCTCTTTCTGAAGTCTATTTTCCAGACTTTTAATCTGATCATTTTTGAAAGTGATTGTTCCCATTTAAATAACAGTTATGTTCTTCAATTTGGCAATCTCATTCATCTTTTGATCCAGCAGCTTCTCTGAATCAGATGCAGCCAACTTAAGAGCTGCAATTTCCTTAGCCTGATTTTTGGCCAGGTTTTTGCTTCTCTTAAGTGTCTGCAATAAATCTTCATATGCATCTATCAGCTGATGAATACTCCTTCAAAGTCAGACCCATCTTCATCTCTTGATGGAGATGCATCTAATTCTAACCCAGTGAAGTAATCAGAATCTACAGATACACTTTTTACCTTACTAGGGTCACGCTGATCCTGGCACTGGTCTTCTTCAAACACTGCCATCAATCCTTTGCACTGATGGTCTTCCTGCTCATAAATAGAGTCCAGTAATTGCATGAACTCATCCTCTTCTTCTGCAACCAAACCAATATATGCCTTAGCCTCAGATTCAGATTCTTAAGTAGATTGATCTGTCAAACTTTCTCTTTCTCAACAACCAAGGATTTCTCCTTCTTGCTCTTGTGCTGAAACTTCTTTCTATTAGCAGACTCCTTCCTCTTATCTGGACATTCAGCCACAACATGTCCAGCTTTGTTGCAGCAATAGCATATAATCTTGGATGTAGTTGACTTTGCTAGCTTTGTCCCATTCCTATCCTTTCTGGATGATTTCCTCTTCTGATAATAGTCATCGTTGGACTGAGATGTAGATGGCTTTAATTTCCACTATTTTTTCTTTAAGAACCTCTGGAACTGCCTTGTGAATGCTGCAAATTCTTCATCAGAATTACTGCTATCTGTACTGTGATTATCAGAATTTTCTGAAATCACTTCTGCATCTTTCTTAGGAGATGATGAGACATTCTCCTATTCTTCCTTGTGGCTTCTACCTTGAAGGCCACTAACTTTTCTCTGTAGTCAACCTTTGTATTTTTCTCTTCCTCCTTTCTGGCTAACAGCTGCATCTCATAAGACAGCAATTTTCCAAACAGTGTTGGAGGAGAAATCTCACCCAGTCTGGCCACTTCCCTTATGGCACAGATCTTAGTATCCCAATCCTTAGTCAAAGACCTAAGGAATTTTGTCATTCAGTTCATAAGTACTAAATATTCTTCCATAAGACATTAGTTCTGTTAAATTTTCTCAACGTGGTCAGCAAGATAGCCCAAACGCCAAATTAATATCTTCGGAACTACCCGGTTCACACGTTGAACCAGCGGAAACCAAGGACTAGAGGTACAAAGGTAAATCCCAACAAACAATGGAAGCACAAGCAGGTCTATTATTCATTCACTTCTTTACAATGTGAGGCATACATAGCGAGACATGATTTCGCTAGTATAACAGCTGAAAACAGAAAGCACCAAAAAACAAGCCGGGCGGACAGCACCGGAGTACGCCGAGACCGCGAGGTCGCCGAGGTCGCCGAGTCCGCTGAGCTCGCCCAAGCTATGCTGCAATCCGCCGAATAGACACGGAGTCCGCCGAAGCCGCGAGGCCGCGCAAACACACCGTTATTCGCCCCCTGCTGAACTTGAACTGAGGAACACCCCTACCCGCCTGAAGCCGGCGGACAGGTTATTGAAGCTGGCAAAGATGAAACAGAACTGACAAGCCGCAGAGCGACCTCCTGCTGAGTCCGCAGAGACCGCACACTTCCAAGTACTTGACAGAAGTCACAGCCAAACTCCTGGCTCCTTGAAGCTACCCGCGCGACCTGCACACAGCAAACCGTCAGCCTGAAGCAATCCGCGCGGACTGACAAACACAGACGTAGCTCCTTGCACACCCCAACTTACTGTTCACTCTAGTATCTTTAGATGTGCCAGGGGGATCCTATTTATAGGCAAGGTGAGGAGTGTGGTCACCGCCCAAGAGATAGCGACACCACCCCAGCCCGCGCGATAGCAAAAACACCGTCCGCTGAGTCCGCAAGGACTTAGCCGGATACCAAGGCAAACCGCCAGGAGCAAGGAAAACATTGGCGAACCCTCTCCAGTCCGCCCAAGCTATGCGGACAAGGCATAAGCCCGCAAAGCTCCAACCACTGCAAGACAGCAACCCCCTTCAATGGCAGTCCGCACCAACCCGAGGCAGTCCGCAAGACTCATACCTCAATCCGCCACAAGTCCACGACCAAAGGAAGACAGCAACAGTCCGCCCGGTCACAGCGGACTTGGTGGATACCGCGAACACCATGGCCTTGGCACAAAGTGTGACCAAGTCCAAAACCATCAAGGGTTAATGCGAGCATGGCGGACACAAACTCCTGTCCGCCAAACACCCTAGCACAGACCGCCATGATTCCGCGAGCTCCTCGCACTTCTGTCCAAAGCGGCAGCCAACCCCAAACTCCAAAACCAGTCCGCCAAACGACCTCCACAGCAATTCGCCTGCTGTGCCACCAGAGCTCGACAAGGCCTCAGCCCAGCTCCAAGCCCAGTCCGCAACAGCCCACACCGCGGACACTCCAGTCCGCAAGCTTCCCGCGGACATGAGCCAACCCGCCTAACAGCACAAGCTTGCACCCGCGGCCACTGAGCAATGCACCAGTCCGCAAGCCTCCATCCGCTCAGGCCGCTCCTTGGCAAAGCCAATCAGCAAACACCCTATCCGCAGAAATCAGGCCGCATAGTCCGCGGACTCCATGCAACAAGCCGCTCAGAAGACAGCCGGCTTTCCACTAGACCTTCCACCAGGCCGCACATCTCAGTCCGCCCAGTCCGCCTAGTCCGCCAAAGATGTCCGCCCAAGGCCGCCCGGCCTGTCCCGTCACCCACTTCCACTTCACAAATTTCAACACTCCCCCTTGAAGTGGGAAGTGGTGACCAAGCCCAGCAAGCTGCGCAAGCGTTCAAAGGGCCCCTTCGACAGTGGCTTCGTGAAGATGTCAGCAAGATTATCTTCACTCCGAACATGCCCGACCAGCAGAGACCCCTCCAACACCTTCTCCCTGATGAAGTGGTGATCAATCTCTAAATGCTTGGTCCTGGCGTGACACACTGGATTGTTAACCAGTTTGAGAGCACTCTCATTGTCACCCCGGAGTAAAGTAGGCCCTTGCACTTCTTCATGAACATCCTCTATAAGCCTCCTCAACCAAACGGCTTCCCGAGCAGCCAAGGCCGAAGCCTTATACTCCGCCTCCGTGGTTGAAACCGACACCGAGTCCTGCTTCTTGCTACACCATGAGATGCTAGCTGAACTGCAAGTGAACACATAACCTGAAGTAGACCTTCGATCATCCGAATCACCTCCATAGTCAGCATCCGTGTACCCGAGCAACGCAAACTCCGCGTCCCTTCTATAGAGGAGTCCCATGTCAGAAGAAGCCTTGACATACTTCAGAATTCCCTTCGCCGCCACTAGATGAGATTGCCTTGGTTCAGCCATATACCGACTTACTCGGCCAACAGCATAAGCGATATCCGGCCATGTAATCGTCAGATAAATCAAGCTCCCAACAAGAGCCCTTAACACCAAGGGATCATGAAGAACCCTTCCCTCATCTCGTCGAAGCTTTAGCCCAGATTCCAGTGGAGTAGAGCACTTCTTCCCTTCGCCCATACCAAACCGCTTCACAATGCGATCAGCATATCCTTTCTGGTTAATGAGAACCCCGCACTCCTTCCTCTCCACTTCCAGACCAAGAAAGTGATGCAACTCTCCCAAGTCTTTCATCTCGAAGCGTATAGCAAGCTCAGCCCTGAGCCTTGCTACTTCCCCCTTTGAGTTCCCTGTGATGATCATGTCATCCACATACAGCAGGACCAAGACTCGTAGCTCTCCCTTCTTCTTGACGAACAAGCTTGAATCCGAGTTAGAAGCAAGGTATCCACAGAATTGCAAGTACTCTGCAATCTTCCCATACCATGCTCTAGGAGCTTGCTTCAACCCATAGAGAGCCTTCCTGAGTTTGCAGACATAGTCCGGATGCTTCTCAGAGACAAAACCAAGCGGCTGATCCATGAAGATGTCCTTGTCAATCTCTCCGTAAAGAAAGGCATTCTTCACATCGAGTTGCCACAACCTCCATCCCTTGCTAGCAGCCAAGGCGATCGCCACTCTTACAGAAGTCATCTTCGCAACTGGACTGAATGTCTCCTCATAGTCTTCTCCATACTGCTGTGAGAATCCTCTAGCGACCAGGCGAGCCTTGAACCGATCAATGCTCCCATCAGCCTTCTTTTTCAACTTATACACCCACTTGCAAGTAACCGGAGTAACGCCATCAACCTTGGGCACAAGGTCCCAGGTTTCATTCTTCTTCAGAGCATCAATCTCTTCCTTCATGGCATCATCCCACTCCTTTACTCCAGTGGCCTCGTTGAAGTTTGCAGGCTCTCGCTCATCCAGAGGACCTGCAAAGAAGCAGGAGACAAAGCTCACTGCATTCCCATCACAGTACTGAGCCGGTGGCTTAACCACCCTCTTCGATCTCTGAAGAACCGGCTCCTTGCTCACGGCTTTCGTTGCTTCTTCAGGCTCCACTCCTACCATGGGGCAAGCATTGAGCAGTGCTCCCCCTACTTCCTGAGCCAGAAGGCTAAGCCTCGGAGTTCGAAGCAATAAGAGCTGCTGGTGAAACAGCAAGCTCCTCTTCCAAGCCTTCAACAGCCTCCACCGGTGCTTCATCAACCTTGCTACTTCCGGTTAGCTCCACCGAGCCACCTCCATATGACGTCAGCTCGTCAAAGACAACGTCTCTTGACACCACGAACTTCTTCGTCACAGGGTCCATGCATTTTCATCCCTTCTTCCGCTCATCATAGCCAACAAAGACAAGTTTCCTTGCCTTCGCATCCAGCTTTGTCCGTGAAGCATCCGGGACATGCACGTAGCAAGTTGAACCGAACACCCTAAGGTGTCCCATACTCGGCTTCTCCTTCAGCAACAGCTCAATAGGAGTCTTCATGTTGATAGGGCTGAGTGGCATCCGGTTGATAATATAAGCAGCATAAGACATTCCCTCCGCCCAAAAGGACCTTGGGATATCTTTCGCATGAAGCCAGCATTTGCAGGTCTCCGTCAAATGACGGATCTTCCGCTCCGCTACCCCATTTTGTTGTGGAGTGTGAGCACAAGCAAGCTCCCGTTGGATCCCGTGCTTCCTGCAGAAGTTAGAAAACTCGGAGGAGACAAACTCCCCCCCCCGTTATCAGTTCTAAACTTCATAATCTGCAAGCCAAGCCGGCCTTCTACCAACTCCTTGAACTCCATGAACAAACGGAAGGCTTCCGACTTCTCCTTTAAGAAGTACACCCAAGTATACCTTGAGTAGTCATCAACCAAGACAAGCATATATCTGCTTCCACCAAGGCTGGCAGTAACCGTCGGTCCCATCAGGTCGCCATGAATACACTCCAGTGGCTTCTTGCTCCTTGTTTGTGATTTATCAAACAGAAGGCGATGTGCCTTACCGTATTGACAGCCAGCACAAACATGCCCATCACCAAAGGAGGACAATTTCGGCAACCCCCTCACCAAACTTCTACTCGCCATTGCCTTCAGCTTGTCCATGCCAACATGCCCCAGCCTCTCATGCCAGATAGCCGCACTATCATTGGCCCTCATCTTATCAACATAAGCATTGGTGGAAAGAACAAACAAGTTCTTCACCCTCCTCCCAACATGAGCAACATCAGCCTTTACCGCTGATACGTTGCGAAGGAACCTCACGTCTGTTGGCCCAAACAGAATGTGATACCCAGCGTCCACCGCATTGGTCACCGAGAAGAGGTTTTTCTTCATGCCCGCACGTGATACACACTCCTTAACGTGAGTGGCCCCTGATCACTACCCAAAGACACGACCCCCTCTTTCTCTACTGCATAAATAGTATTATCAGCAGTGATAATAGCTTCATTACCTGAGTAAGCCTGCATGGAGGTGAACTTCGATTTGTCTCCGGTGAGGTGATGACCACACCCGGAGTCCACGATCCACTCGCTGTTGAAGTCCTCAGCAAACAAGGCCCGGACACAAGTGCCCGTCATGAAAGCTCCGCCCCATTCTGCTTCTTCACTTCTCGAGCAAGCTTCCTCCTTTTCCGCAGCATGCCCAGGCTGCAGTTTGACCTTGCAGTCCCGCTTGAAGTGCCCTCGCTGATGACACCGGTAGCACTTCAGATTCTTCTTCCAGTCCTTAGGAGCATTGCTCCTCTCCGGCGGATATGAAGTTGAAGTCTCCTTCTCACCAGCGGCCTGCACCTTCTTCTTCTTCTTCCCTTCCCATCCTTTCTTCTTGCCTGAGAAGAGAGCTTCGCTGCCTTCCTGATTCAGGTTCACTCCAGCCATCTGCCTTGCTAAGCTCTCCTGCGAGGCAAGCAGATTCTCCAGCTCCAGCAACGACGGCTGAGTAGCCCACCCTTGAACAGATGTAACAAAGGCCACATACTCCTTCCGCAAGACGCGGATAATGTGTCTTTTCATCTTTGCCTCAGAGATAGGCTCATCAGGATCCAGTGCCGACAGCTCAGCACACATGCTCTTCATCTTTAAGAAGTACTTGGAGATGGAAAGGTCTCCCTGAGTTGCCCTGGCCAACTCATTCTCCAGGAACTGAAGCTGCGCCACATTCTTCCTATTGAACAACTCATCAATGGTTGTCCAAATATCAGCAGCCGACTCACATCCAATGATGTGATCAAACAGTTCCGGAGACACATCTCTCTTCAGAACGAACTCCGCCTTAGCATTTGTTCTTCTCCAGAGCCTCACCTGCTCAGCAGTACCGAATGCAGCAGTGACTTCCTGTCTGTCGTCACCACCGATGACTTCCCACAGCTCCTCACCAAGAAGATAACTCTTCATGCACGACTTCCACTTCTTGAAGTTAGTCGGCGTTTAAGAGTTCAATGCCCAGACCTCTTACAAAGCTCCCTTCCATTGCAACACCTGTTGGCAACCTTTCAGCAGCTCCGAGCAACAACACAGGTTGATCACCACTCAATCACTGAGTAACAACACTGGCTGACTTCCGCTCACGCAGCTGAACCTCAGAAACCTGGCACTGATACCATGTTAAATTTTCTCAACGTGGTCAGCAAGATAGCCCAAACGCCAAATTAATATCTTCGGAACTACCCAGTTTGTACGTTGAACCAGCGGAAACCAAGGACTAGAGGTACAAAGGTAAATCCCAACAAACAATGGAAGCACAAGCAGGTCTATTATTCATTCACTTCTTTACAATGCGAGGCATACATAGCGAGACATGATTTCGCTAGTATAACAGCTGAAAACAGAAAGCACCAAAAAACAAGCCGGGCGGACAGCACCGGAGTCCGCCGAGACCGCGAGGTCGCCGAGGTCGCCGAGTCCGCTGAGCTCGCCCAAGCTATGCTGCAATCCGCCGAATAGACACGGAGTCCGCCGAAGCCGCGAGGCCGCGCGGACACACCGTTATTCGCCTCCTGCTGAACTTGAACTGAGGAACACCCCTACCCGCCTGAAGCCGGCGGACAGGTTATTGAAGCTGGCAAAGATGAAACAGAACTGACAAGCCGCAGAGCGACCTCCTGCTGAGTCCGCAGAGACCGCACACTTCCAAGTACTTGACCGAAGTCACAGCCAAACTCCTGGCTCCTTGAAGCTACCCGCGCGACCTGCACACAGCAAACCGTCAGCCTGAAACAATCCGCGCGGACTGACAAACACAGACCGCAGCTCCTTGCACACCCCAACTTACTATTCACTCTAGTATCTTTAGATGTGCCAGGGGGGTCCTATTTATAGGCAAGGTGAGGAGTGTGGTCACCGCCCAAGAGATAGCCACACCACCCCAGCCTGCGCGATAGCAAAAACACCGTCCGCTGAGTCCGCAAGGACTTAGCCGAATACCAAGGCAAACCACCAGTAGCAAGGCAAACATTGGCAAACCCTCTCCAGTCCGCCCAAGCTATGCGGACAAGGCATCAGCCCGCAAAGCTCCAACCACTGCAAGACAGCAACCCCCTTCAATGGCAGTCCGCACCAACCCGAGGCAGTCCGCAAGACTCACACCTCAATCCGCAACAAGTCCACGACTAAAGGAAGACAGCAACAGTCCGCCCGGTCACAGCGGACTTGGCGGATACCGCGGACACCATGGCCTTGGCACAAAGTGTGACCAAGTCCAAAACCATCAAGGGCTAATGCGAGCATGGCGGACACAAACTCATGTCCGCCAAACACCCTAGCACAGACCGCCATGAGTCAGCGAGCTCCTCGCACTTCTGTCCAAAGCGGCAGCCAACCCCGGACTCCAAAACCAGTCCGCCAAACGACCTCCACAGCAATTCGCCTGCTGTGCCACCAGAAATCGACAAGGCCTCAGCCCAGCTCCAAGCCCAGTCCGCAACAGCCCACACCACGGACACTCCAGTCCGCAAGCTTCCCGCAGACATGAGCCAACCCGCCTAACAGCACAAGCTTGCACCCGCGGCCACTGAGCAATGCACCAGTCCGCAAGCCTCCATCCGCTCAGGCCGCTCCTTGGCAAAGCCAATCAGCAAACACCCTATCCGCAGAAATCAGGCCGCATAGTCCGCGGACTCCATGCAACAAGCCGCTCAGAAGACAGCCGGCTTTCCACTAGACCTTCCACCAGGCCGCACATCTCAGTCCGCCCAGTCCGCCTAGTCCGCCAAAGCTGTCCGCCCAAGGCCGCCCGGCCTGTCCCGTCAACCACTTCCACTTCACAAATTTCAACAAGTTCATTGACAATCCTATAGAACTTCTTATAACATTCAGTTATACTTTCAGACTTGGCTTGTCTGAAACTCTCATATTCTTGATTAAGCATAGATTTTCTATCTTGTCTAACCTCTTCAGAACCCTCCATGTAGACAATCAAAGTGTCCCACATCTCCTTGGAGGTTTTGCAGTGAATTAGATTCTGGAATGTTAAATCATCAATGGCACTTACTATAATGTCCTGGGTTCTTTTGTCCATTGTTGCCAAGATGATCTCATCTTTAGTCATCTCTGAAAAATCCTTTGGAATTCTTTGATTGGCATCAAGAATAGAAATCTTCATTGGAACATATGGCCCTTCCTTAACTGTTATGTAAATTCTAGGAACAGATGCCTCCATGAATAATCTGACCCTTTCTTTCCATATTCCAAATATTTCTTTCCTGCAGATGGGCAATTTCATTGAATCAAGTTCTTTATGGTTTTCTCCTGAACCCATCTTCGTGATCTTAATTCTACCTTACAGATCTCACTCAGACTGTTAAGCCTAACTTTGAGTCAACCTCCCTTTGATACCACTTGAAAGAATTAGTTCCTAAACACTTAGAGGGGGGTGAATAGGTGTAATTCCTTTTTCTTCTAAGACAAAATATCTATTCAGTTAATTAATCAGAAATAGTTAATTCTATAGCTAACACAACACAGAATTCACAGAATCACACAATCACAGATTGCACATAGATTTTATAGTGTTTCCCCAAGGTATGGGTACATCCACTTTCCCCCTTCGCCTATCTAGCAGTGTGTTAGATTCGGTCTAACTTCTTCTCTTCACCTCAGATCCTCAGATCTTATAGCAGCTCAGAACCCAAACAAGGCTCCTACAACTCTGAGTGAGTCCACACTCCTACAGCTCAGGCAATATGCCCCACCTCAGCCTTCAACAAGGCCTACACTCAGAGATCACAATATCCTACAACTCAGGCCCACAGCCCTACCTCAGCCTTCAACAAGGCCTACCACTCAGAGAAAAAAATCGCCTACTACTCAGCCTTTATAAACACAAACTTACAACTCAGATCTTATAAAGATCCTACATAAAATAGATTGAACAATGTATTTTACCACCACCCTGTTAGAGAGAGAAAGGATGGATAGCTTCTTGATTAGTTCTTGGAAGAATCTGATGGCAGAGAACAACCACTCTTAGCTTTCTTCAAAGTTTCTTGAATCTGAACTCAGTAGGGTTGATCTCCTTTAAAGTTGATCTTCAATCAGCTTCTTTCTTGAAATTCAGATCTCAATCTGAATCCTTCTTGGCAGACTGGTTCAGGATCTACACTTGAGGAACTTGTTGATATAAGTCCCTTTCTTCACTTCAATAGATGGAGCTCTCTCTCTCCAACTTCTTCTTAAATCTTCTGACAAAAATCTTCTTCTGTTTTTGTAACTGTATATGTTTTCCTTTTCTGTGTCTTATCTATTATATCTGTTGATGGAGAATGCCTTTATATAGTCTTCCTCCATGATAACCAGCTGATCCGATTTCTAACAAACTTCTGACAGCTCTGACAGTTGCAGTAGGCCGGTTGGTAATGGCAGCTGTCAAGTCATCCAGTCACTTCTTGAAACTTTGTCTCTGTCAGCAAAGTGTCGAGACTGAACTTCATCATGTGTCGACACAATTAGACTAAGTATCAACACAAGCCTTGGTCATGTCGACACAGCTTCATTGGTGTTGACACTACTTCTCGACACAGCTTCTGTAGATTGTGTCGACACTAGTTCTGTGGTGTCGACACAGTCACTTCTTTTCTTCATACAAATTTACTTTGTTGAAATTCTGCCATGTGTCGACACAAGTCCTGTGTGTCGACACAATTGATGTCGACAAGGTCTTCTGTGTGTCGACACTGCCTCTGTGTGTCGACACAATTGATGTCGACTAAGCTTTTGTATGTCGACACTGCCTCTGTGTGTCGACACAGTTGATGTCGACTAAACTTTCTCTGTGTGTCGACACTGCCTCTATGTGTCGACACAGTTGATGTCGACTATGCTTCTCTGTGTGTCGACACAGTTGATGTATGTCGACACAGTTTCTTCTGGTGTCGACGCATGGACTTAGAAACTTTTTCCTGTATTCTTGCATTTTCTTAACCTGCACATATAAACTCAAAACAACATCAAATACACCTTGATGCATATCATTGAGTAAGGTGAGGGTTCTTCAAATCGGGTACACATTTTCCAATGTACCCAACAATCTCCAAAAATCTGGTCTTTCATGAGAGAACAAAACACATAGAAGTCGACTGTCATTTTATTCGGGAAGAGATCTTGAAGAAACAGATTTGTACTTTGTTCGTCACTTCTGACAACGAGTTGGCAGATGTCTTCACCAAGCCAGTGTCTGCTTCCTTTTTCTACATTTGCGACAAGCTGGACATGATTGATATTTATGCTCCAGCTTGAGGGGGAGTGTTGCAGTATGGAGGCCGGGCGGTCTGTTACTGTTCGGAGACCGGGCGGTCTGGCGGTTTATCATAGCCGGCCTGTCTGTCGAGCTATTGTTGTTTGGTATCCTAGAAGTTTGGCGGATTGTCTCAGACGACTTGGAGACCGGGCGGTCTAGCGGTCTCCTGTGGCGACTTATCCTCTGTGGTGCTTGTTCTCTCCTCTTGTTGGTTGTCGTGCGGTTAACCGGCTTGTCTAACCGCACGACCTGTTCGTTTTGCCTATTTGTAAAATCGCATATTCTTGTAAATTTTTAGTCCACATTGCTTAATTGTAATCTCTCTCATCTCCTCCATTCTATAAAAGGGAGGCTATACATGTAACATCCCATATACAATTAGACCCCTCTACTTAGGTTGGGTTAGGACTTGTGGTGGGGGACATGGGTTTAGGTTAGGTTGAACCATGGGGTAAAGATCTAGTCACATGGGGCCCACAATAGGGCCAAAGGTAATCTAAGTCAAGCCAGCTCCAAATTGGGGTCTTAGTCACACCTTGATTCCACCACTGCATCCCTAGCCCTAACACCAACCTAAGGGAACCATAAGCCATATCACAATGTCATCAATTGACTAGAGTTGACCCAAGTCAACACTAATATTAATTTGGTCAAACCCACACCTAAAGGCCCAAATAGTCCAAGTGGGACACCACCATGGCCCAACCCAAATTGGGTGGTGTCATAGGGTCCATGACCTTCAGGTGGGGTCAGCCCACTCACCAAGTTGACCAAGTCAACCCTAAAAGTCAACAAAGTCAACATGAGGCAAAGCCCATTAACCATGGCCCATGACCAGCCCAAGTGGTCAAAGACAGCTCCTACCACTCTGAATTAGGAGAGAGAACACATGCATGGGGTAAAATTGGTATTTTGGGGGAAAAGAGGAGAGAGAAGAGAAGGAGGAAGGGAATGGTGGCCATGTGGCCCTCCTTCTCTCAGCCCAAGAAGCTAGCTGAGCTTCTCAGAGATATTCCTGCAAGGTGGAGGGATTTGGGGACATCTGGTGGCCAGGAGGAGTTTCCAAAGTTTGGTCGGCCACCCCCCATAACTCCAACTCCTCTCACAGCCACTCCCAGCTAAAAGCAAGCCCACCATCACCTCCAGTGAGCTCAGGCGAGTGGAAATCGACATCTAGAACAAGGAATTTGCTGGAGAAACCAGAAAACGAGAAGGAGTCGCCGGAGCAAGCTCGGTCATGGCTGACCGCCGCCAAACTCCCCGCCAAGCCTCAATTCGGGTTCGCTTCACCTCACCTCTCACTGTTGGGTACATTGGAAAATGTGTACCAGATTTGAAGAAGTCTCACCTTACTCAATGATATGCATCAAGGTGTATTTGATGTTTTTTTGAGTTTATATGTGCAGGTTAAGAAAATGCAGGAATGCAGGAAAAGTTTCTAAGTCCATGAGTCGACACCAGAAAACGCTGTGTCGACACTTATGAAGGCTTGTGTCGATACTGGAAGAAAAGCTGTGTCGACACCTGGAGTTAATTGTGTCGACACTTGGAAAGGCTGTGTCGACACCAGAAAAAACTGTGTCGACACATAGAGGCAGAGTCGACACACAGAAAAGCCTAGTCGACATCAACTGTGTCGACACACCGAGGCAGTGTCGACACACAGAAGACTTTGTCGACATCAACTGTGTCGACACACAGGACTTGTGTCGACACATAGCTGAGTTTCAATAAATTTGATTTTTCATGAAGAGAAGAAGTGACTGTGTCGACACACAGAACTAGTGTCGACACATTCTACAGAAGCTATGTCGAGAAGCAATGTCAACACCAAGGGAGCTGTGTTGACACCACCAAGGCTTATGTCAACACTTAGTCTACATGTTTCGACACATGATGAAGTTCAGTCTCGACACTTTGCTGCAGAGACAGAGTTTCAAGAAGTGACTGGAACACTTGACAGCTGTCATAACCAACCGATCTACTGAAGCTGTCAGTGCTGTCAGAAGTTCGTTAGAAACCGGATCAGCCGGTTACCATGGAGAAAGTCTATATAAAGACATTCTCTATCAACAGAAGAAAAAATGATACAGAAGTGACACACATGAGATAAAAAAGTAAACACGAAAAACAGAAGAAGATTTTCAACAGAAGATCTAAGAAGACATTCTCAAGTGGTGATCTACTCAGAGTTTGTCAAGAGAATTCAAAGAAGAATTCAGAAGAATCTTCAGAAGAATTTGGAGAGAGAGAGCTCCATCTATTCAAGTGAAGAAAGAGACTTACATCAACAAGTCTCTCAAGTGCAGATTCTGAACCAGTCTGCCAAGAAGAATTCAGATTGATTTCTGAATTTTAAGAAAGAAGCTGATTGAAGATCAACTTCAAAGGAGATCGACCCTACTGTGTTCAGATTCAAGAAGCTTTGAAGAAAGCTAAGACAGGTTGATCTATAACATCAGATTCTTTCAAGAACTGATCAAGAAACCTTCCATCCTTTCTCTCTCAACCAGGGTGGTGGTAAATTTCAGATTTACATCTATTTTTTGTAGGATCTTTTTAAGATCTGAGTTGTAAGCCTGATTTATAAAGGCTGAGTTATAGGAGATAAGTTCTCTGAGTGGTAGGCCTTGTTGAAGGCTGAGGTAGGGCTGAGAGCCTGAGTTGTAGGAGATTTTCATCTCTGAGTTGTAGGCCTTGTTGAAGGCTGAGGTAGGGTAGTTTGCCTGAGCTGTAGGAGTGTGGACTCACTCTGAGTTGTAGGAGCCTTGTTTGAGTTCTGAGCTGTAAGATCTGCAGATCTGAGGAAAAGGAAAGAAGTTAGGCCGAATCTAGCACACTGCTAGATAGGCGAAGGGGGAAAGTGGATGTACCCAGAACTTGGGGAACCAGAATAAATCAGTGTGCCATCTGTGTTTGGTTGTGGTATTGTTATTTCTGTGTTGTGATAGTTGTAGAACTATATATTTTATTAATTAACTGAATTAATATTCTATCTTTGAAGAAAAAGGAATTGCACATATTCACCCCCCCCCCCCTCTAGGTGTTTAGGAACCAATTCTTTCAAGTGGTATCAGAGCCAGGTTCCTCAAAGAAAGACTTAACAGTCTGAGTAAGATCTGTAAGACAGAAATAAATTATAGAAGATGGGTTCAGGAGAAAACCATAAAGAACTTGGTTCAATGAAGTTGCCTATCTGCAGGAAGGAAATCTTTGGAATATGGAAGGAAAGGGTCAGACTATTTATGGGCGCATCTAATCCTAGAATTTATATAACAGTTCAGGAAGGACCATATATTCCAATGAAGGTTTCTG
Source organism: Platanthera guangdongensis (assembly GCA_039583875.1). NCBI lineage: Eukaryota > Viridiplantae > Streptophyta > Magnoliopsida > Asparagales > Orchidaceae > Platanthera > Platanthera guangdongensis. Next base: position 82,126,389 of record CM077158.1, read on the forward strand.
TTCTTGATGCTAATCAAAGGATTCCTAAGGATTTTTCAGAAATGACTAAGGATGAGATCATCTTGGCTCCAATGGATAAAAGAGCACAGAATATTATAGTGAGTGTCATAGATGATTCAACATTATAGAATCTGATTCACTGCAAAACCTCCAAGGATATGTGGGACACATTAGTTGTCTACATGGAGGGTTCTGAAGAGGTTAGGCAAGATAGAAAGTTTATGCTTAATCAAGAATTTGAGAGTTTCAGACAAGCCAAGTCTGATAGCATAACTGAATGTTATAAGAAGTTCTATAGAATTGTAAATGAATTAATGTCCTATGGAAGAATCTTCAGTACATATGAGTTGAATGACAAATTCCTTAGGTCTTTGACTAAGGATTGGGATACAAAGATTTGTGCCATAAGGGAGGTGGCCAGACTGGCAGAAATTTCACCTCCAACACTGTTTGGCAAACTGCTGTCTTATGAGATGCAGCTGTTGGCCAGAAAGGAGGAAGAGAAAAATACAAAGGTTGACTTTAGAGAAAAGTCAGTGACCTTCAAGGTAGAAGCCACAAGGAAGAATAGGAGGATGTCTCCATCTTCTCCTAAGAAATCTGTAGAAGTGATCTCAAAAAATTCTGATAATCACAGTTCAGACATCAGTAATTCTGATGAAGACTTTGCTGCTTTCATAAGGCAGTTTCAGAGATTCTTAAAGAAGAAGCAGTGGAAATCTAAGCTATCCTCATCTCAGTCCAAGGATGACTATTATCAGAAGAGGAAATCATCCAGTAAGGACAGGAGTGGGACAAAGCCTAGCAAGTCAACTACATCAAAGATTATTTGTTATTATTGCAACAGACCTGAACATGTTGTGGCTAACTGTCTAGACAAAAGGAAGGAGTCTGCTGATAAAAAGAAGTCTCAGCACAAGAGCAAGAAGGAGAAATCCTTGGTAGCTAAGAAAGAGAAAAGTTGGACAGATCAATCAACTTCAGAGTCTGAATCTGAGTCTTAGGCCTATATTGGTTTGTTTACAACAGAAGAAGAGGATGAGTTCTTGAAATTACTGGACTCTATCTATGAGCAAGAAGACCATCAGTGCAAGGGACTGATGGCTATGTCTGAAGAAGACCAGTGTCAGGATCAACCTGGCCCCAGTAAGGTAAAAAGTTTATCTGTAGATTCTGATTACTACACTGGGTCAGAATTAGATGTATCTGCATCAAGAGATGTGGATGGGTCTGAATCTGAAGGAGATATTCATCAGCTTATAGATGAATATGGGGATTTGTTGCAGGCACTCAAGAGAAGCAAAAACCTGGCCAAAAATCAGGCTAAGGAAATTATAGCTCTTAAGTTGGTTGCATCTGATTCAGAGAAGCTGCTGGATCAAAAGATGAATGAGATTGTCAGGCTGAAAAACATAACAGTTATTCAGATGGGAACAATCACATTCAAAAATGATCAGATCAAAAGTCTGGAAGACATACTTTAGAAAGAGAAGGAAATAGTGGCTAGTTTCTCTAATCCAAAATCTGTCCTACCCTTAATTGATGACTTTGTGTCTCAAAAGGGTAAGGCAGGATTAGGCTTTAAGAGAACTACATGGTTTGCACAGTCCAATAAGAAAGGCAAAGCCCCAGCACAAAACAAAAGATATGCTACAGACAATACAGCTAAGATTGTACCTAAAAAGAGGTATAATAAGTATGAGTGCAGGTGTTGTGCCAAGATAGGTCATTATGCCTTAGACTGTTGGCACAGTCTACCTGTTAGAAGAGCTGCAGGCAGATTTGTCAAATTTCAGGCTAACTTGAACCAAGGACCCAAAAGTTATTTGAGTTCTAAGGTTAATTAATCTTTGTTGCAGGTGAGTCCAAGTTGCCATGCCCCTATATGGTACTTGGACAGTGGATGTTCCAGGAACATGACTGGAACAAGAGGATTGCTGAGGGACTACTCACCAATATTGAATGGGTCTAAAGTAATCTTTGGTGGTTCTGAAAAAGGAGTCATCAAAGGGTTTGGTAACATTTCTAACAACTTAATCACAATCACTCAAGTGGCTGATGTGAAGGGTTTTAAACACAACCTAATAAGCATAAGCCAGCTGAGTGATCTTGGATATGGTATTTCATTTATCAAGAATGGGTGTCATATCAAGAGGTCTAGTGATCAAAAAGTCATATTGACTGGCTATAGAAATAGAAATGTGTATTGCCTAAACTTTGTGTGTGAGAATAAAAATTCTCATATCTGTCTTGTGGCTGATGAGAAAGCCTCTCATTGTGTCAAATGGCACTAGAGGCTAGCTCATCTTAACTACAAGAGTATTAGTCAACTCTTTAGTAAAGAGTTAGTGAGGAATGGTCCTCAAGTTAAGTACTTTAAGGATGGGATATGCTCAGCTTGTCAAAAAGGCAAGCAGACCAGATCCTCCTTTCATAGCCTAGAAACCAAAGACTCAGTGAGGTGCTTATACCTCTTGCATATGGATTTATTTGGTCCTATGCCAGTTCATAGTCTAGGTACGAAGGTCTACACTTTTGTGGTTGTAGATGACTATTCTAGATTTTCATGGGTATTCTTTCTGAGGCAGAAATCTGAAACCCCAAATGTCTTCTGCAATTTTGTCAAACAAATTTAGAATGAATTAGATAGTTTAGTGGTCAAAATCAGAAGTGACCATGGACCTAAATTCCAATCTGAACGTATGACAAGGTTGTATGAAGAATTTTGGATTCATCAGGAATTCTCCTCACCTAGAACACCTCAGCAAAATGGCATTGCTGAAAGAAAGAATAGGACATTGATTTAGGCTAGAAGAACACTATTGAGTGACACTTCTCTCCCAGAATATTTCTGGGCTGAGGCAGTAAACACTGCATGCCATGTTTTCAATAGGGCTTCCATCACCAAAAGCCACAAAATGACACCCTATGAGGTTATGAAAGGCAGAAAACCAAACTTATCCTATTTTAGGATCTTTGGTTGCAAGTGTTATGTGCTTAACAATGGCCAGTCTCACCTAACTAAGTTTGCTGCCAAATCCCAAGATGGGATATTTGTTGGGTACAGCAACAATAGTAAGGCTTATAGGGTCTACAATTTGGCTACTCAAGTTGTAGAAGAGTCTATTCATGTCATATTTGATGAATCTAGACTTATTAACCGTGAGTTGCCTAGTAGTTCTTGTAGCTCCACAGGTATACAGCAGAAGATGGACCAGCTTACTATCAGAGAAGATCCAACTACAAAGCAGGATGAGGAAAATGGTAGTTGTTGTCCAAGGGGAGTACAAGATACTCAAGAGGATGATGAAGACCATGAGGTGCAGTATAATGAAGAGATTGAAGAAGGTCAAACTGTTGATAGATTACCTCCAGTAGTTAGACATTTAAAGGATCATCATGCATACCAGATCATTGGTGATCCAAGACATGGAGTACAAACAAGAAGCAGGAACTTAAATCCAGTTCTTTGCTCAAGCTTCTTATCTCAACTGGAACCCAAGAGATTTGAAGAAGTTATTCAAGACCCACAATGGATTGATGTTATGCAGGAGGAGTTAAATCAATTCAGAAGGTGCAAGGTCTGGGAGTTGGTTCCAAAACTAAAGGGCCACAATGTCATAGGGACAAAGTGGATTTATAGAAACAAGCTTGATGAGAGTGGGATCATAGTGAAGAACAAGGAAAGACTAGTTGCTAAAGGATACAGGCAGGAAGAGGGCGTAGACTTTGATCAGACTTTTGCTCTAGTGGCATGGTTGGAAGCAATCAGGCTATTCCTTTCCTATGCAGCATATCAAGACTTCAAAGTGTTCCAAATGGATGTTAAGTCAGCATTCTTAAATAGAGACTTAAAAGACGAGGTCTATGTAAAACATACCTCAGGTTTTGTTGATCCACTCAAACCTAATTATGTTTATAGACTTAGGAAAGTTTTATATGTGTTGAAACAAGCCCCAAGGGCTTGGTATGAAACCCTATCTACTTTTCTCATTGAGAACATATTCTCAAGGGGAAAAATAGACAAAACTCTATTCCGAGAATCCAAAGGAAAGATCATCCTAGTCCAAATATATGTTGATGACATAATATTTGGTTCTACTGAAAATAACCTTTGAAAAAAGTTTGCAAAACTTATGCAAGGGAAATTTGAAATGAGCAGTATGGGAGAACTTAAGTTCTTCTTGGGACTCCAAGTAAGACAGACTGATGATGGATTGTCCATATCTCAGTCTAAGTTCACCCTGGAGTTAATTAAGAAGTATGGTATGGAGTCATCCACTACCATGAGAACTCTAATGGGGACAAGTATGTCTCTAAGCACAGATGATGCAGGGAAACCTGTAGATGAGTCTTTGTATAGAGGAATAGTTGGCTCCCTCCTATATCTGACTGCTAGTAGACCATATATCATGTATGCTATATATGTCTGTGCTACGTACCAATCTTGCCCTAAAGAATCTCATTTTACTGCTGTAAAAAGGATTTTGAGATATCTTAAGGGCACACCTAATCTAGGCCTTTGGTATCCTAGGAATAGAGATTTTCTACTAATAGGCTATTCAGATGCAGACTTTGCAGGTTGCAAAGTAGATAGAAAAAGCACAACAGGCACCTGTCAATTTCTAGGAGGAAGATTGGTGTCATGGAGCTATAAGAAGCAGACTAGTGTGGCAATTTCCACAGCTGAGTCTGAGTATGTTGCTGCAGGAAGTTGCTGTGCACAGCTATTGTGGATACAACATCAGTTAGAAGATTATGGTATTCATGTAAGTAGAACTCCATTATTATGTGATTCTACTAGTGCTATTTCTATTGCTCATAATCCTGTTTCTCATAGTAGAACAAAGCATATAGAAATAAGATACCATTTTCTTAGATATCATGTAGAAAAAGAAGATATTTCTTTAGAATTTGTTAATACAGATTTACAAATTGCTGACATGTTCACTAAGCCATTAGATGAAACTAAATTCAATAATTTCAAAATTGAATTAGGAATGTTGAACATAAATTAGTATAACAAATTTGGCTAAGTAAAATTGTGTCGGCACAAAAAGTTGTCTGTGTCGACACATAGTAGTTGGTGTTGACATTACAGGAAAGTGATGTCGATATATCTAGAAAATAGGTGTTGACTCTTCAAAAACGTTGTGTCGACATATCCAGAAGTTGTGTCGACACTTAGAATCAACACACAGATATCGTCGAGCACAGAATCGACACATATCGTCGAGCACAAATTCAACAATACTTCGTCGACCTCAAATCGTCGACTTCACGGGCTCTTCGTCGAACACGACCAAGACAAATAGAATTGGTGTCGACACATAGAAGTCAACACTTCTGTCGAGACATTAGAAGTCTGTGTCGACACATTTCAACTGTGTCGACACATTAAGAGAATTTTGACGTACCTTCTGAACTTCATTATTTAGAAGGGTATAAATAGGTCAACAACAAACCCTGTCGACACACTCTCCATATTTTCGAGATCAAAACCTTGTGTCGACAAATTCTCTCTTCTCAATCCAAGATTTCTCTCAACCCCAATGGCGCCAAAGCTTGAAGATAACATCAACGAAGGCCATGAGCTGGTTCGCAACGCTTTTGATAATGCGGAACCCGAGATTCAAATAGTAGTTACCCTAATCACTGCAAATGGTTTGGAATTTCTGGTTTCCGAACCTACAAAGATATGGAAGAAAGAAATACTGGAATTCTATGGCGCAGCTAATTTAGATTTGACAGGACTTAAGATCAAATCTACAGTTCAGGGAGCTAAAGTTAAACTTACCTTGAAGAGCTTGAGGAAAACTCTTCAACTCCCAAGAACTCAAGAAGAAGTAGTAGTTACCTCTACCAAGACCAGGGAAGCACTTCAGTGGTGTGGATTGGATCCCACCATGAAGATTGGATCTGCAATGAACAGGAGAGGGATGAATCTGCAAGGAAAATTCCTTTTTGAAGTGGTTGGAAAGGTCATTCGCTGCATACCAGGTGGACATAATAGGGTTTCAGCCTATATGTTCAGCCTGATGACCAGGATTATTTTCAGACTAAACACAGATTGGTCTGCAGTAATCTTTGAAAAGATTAAGGAAGGCATTAAGAAGCCAAATTTGGGAAGAATCATGAGTCTATACTTGGCTAGAAGAATTCCAGAAGTAATGGAACAGACTACTGGTTCTAAGATCAACCATATGAGAAGAATGGACATAAGGATAATCTCCAGATGGGATAGAGTCCTAACAAAGGACATGCCTAATGAAGAGAGGCCAGAGATTGCTGAAAAATCTCCTGCATAAGACATTACATATGGTGCTCAGGTGCAGGGGGAGCCTAATCTTGAGGAAGAGCCAACACACTTAGACAGTGAAATGGCTACACAAACTATTCTTGAGGTAATCCAGGAAGTAAATCAATCAATTTTCAATAATAAGGATGAAATACTAACTATGCCCTTGGTTGATGTTGACCAGATAACTCACCTCAACACTCAAGCACAGGATGTTATCTTGGAGGATACATCTACAGCTGCTGATGCTCCTGAGTTGGTGGCGCCTCAAGTCCCAACTCAACAAGAGTTTACCCTAGAATAGTTGTTCCCTGATATAGACTTACCAAGGATTGAGGGGGAGCAAGCTGAGGCTCAGGGGGAGAAAGAAAGAACTGAGGGGGAGCAAGCTAACATTGAGGGGGAGCAACCTAGGACAGAAAAGGAACAGTCTCCTAGTCCTAAGGAAAGAGTTGATATTGCAAATACTTTAACTTCAGAAGATGAAGCAAAAATTCAAGTCAAGAAGAGAAAGTTGATGGTTTTCAAAAGAAGAAGCCAAAGCTATAAAAGGGCATTGCAAACTGCTCCACAACCTGCCCCAGCCACTGATTATAGCTCTTTGTTGGTATCCTTGCAAGTCAAGTTAGATGAACAAAGAATAGCCATGGAGAAATACATGGATGAGACCCATAAAGATCTGCAATTCTCCTTGGCTCAAGATATCAAATCCATAAGATTTGAAGTCAATCAGAACAAGAAGGAAATGACATATTGCTTCCACAAAGGTGACAATGTTGTAGTCTATCTTGCAAAGGAACAACAAGCAATAAAGACTCAAGTTGATGATATTGCTGTTAAACAAGGTTATGTCCTTGAAAATCAACTAAGGATGAATGACAATCTGACTGAATCACATAATGTGATTGTTACAGAATTAAAGAATATTGTTGCTGCCCAGACTGAGGCAAGGTCTAAAGCCAAGTCAGATTTTGATAAACACTTCTAGGAAGAACTAGCTGCTGTCCAAACAGCTATTAAGAATTCTCAAAAGATCATTTCTGATCAGCTACTGAAAATAAGGTCATTTTATAAAGATGGTGTTAATAATCTAGATGAACAAGTGAGATTTCAGAAAGATGACCTCAAAGATCATATTGCAAGAGAAGTCATAAAGGGGGAGAGAGTGTTAGTCAAAGCAGGTTCAGATCTTGCTAAATGGATACCTAATAGCATCAGAGCCACCCTTGGATATCCACCCCTATGTGATGATGATAATGTAGCTGAGTCAGGTGTGCAACCTGCTTATTTTGAAGGTGATCAACCTGAAGTTGCTCAGGTTATTTACCCTCCAGCAGATTTTGATATGATTCAGGAAGAAGTATAGTCAATGTACAGCCCTCTAGAGGGTACTAAAAATGTTATCATTGAGAAAGTAGAAATGTCAGAGGCAGCTTTGAATAAAGAGCAAGAAACTCATCTTTCAAAGAAAAGATTTAGAGAACAGGCCGAGTTAAAGCCTGATTTTGAGCAGTGGAGCCCAACTTCCAGGAATATTATATTGACTGCCTGGAAAGCTGTAAAGGACAAGACCCATGATAGGGGTAAATGGTACACTGAGCAAGAATGGCAAAATCATGAAGCTAGGCAGGAAGCCATTCTACAATATAGAAGAAAGTCAAAAGCTGGGAAGTTACCTCGTAATGCTCAGGAGCCTAGCAAGTACTTCCCAAATCCTTTTCACTATTTTGAAAGGCAAAGGATAAGGGCTGAAGAACAAAAGAAGAAAGATCTAAAGGGCAAGAAGCCAGCTGAAGATATTGAAGCTCCAGTACAAGCCAAGATCCAGTCAGGCAAAGGCATAGTCCTCAAGGAGCCTGATCAGCTTTAGAAAAGATTAACTAAATTTAACAACATTGTAATCTTTAGTTTTAAAAATCTATATAAACTATTGTTAAGAAACTTTTGAAAGTTTAAACAAAACAATGATTAATGCTCATTATGTTTGCATCATTATTCTGTGATGACATTTTATACATGTTTTGTTTATAAGTTATCCTGTCATGTAATGTTTTTATACATCATAATGTGTGTTTATTATGAATGGTGTATGTCATTGACTAAGGTTTATGACTTCTTCAAATATGGCGAGATTGTTGGGTACATTGAAAAATGTGTACCAGATTTGAAGAAGCCTCACCTTACTCAATGATATGCATCAAGGTGTATTTTATGTTGTTTTGAGTTTATATGTGCAGGTTAAGAAAATGCAGGAATGCAGGAAAAGTTTCTAAGTCCATGAGTCGACACCAGAAAAAGCTGTGTCGACACTTATGAAGGCTTGTGTCGACACTGGAAGAAAAGCTGTGTCGACACCTGGAGTCAATTGTGTCGACACTTGGAAAGGCTGTGTCGACACCAGAAGAAACTGTGTCGACACATAGAGGCAGAGTCAACACACAGAAAAGCTTAGTCGACATCAACTGTATCGACACACAGAGGCAGTGTCGACACACAGAAGACTTTGTCGACATCAACTGTGTCGACACACAGGACTTGTGTTGACACATAGCTGAGTTTCAACAAAGTTGATTTTTCGTGAAGAGAAGAAGTGACTGTGTCGACACACAGAAATAGTGTCGACACATTCTACAGAAACTGTGTCGAGAAGCAGTGTCAACATCAAGGGAGCTGTGTCGACACCACCAAGGCTTGTGTCGACACTTATTCTACATGTTTCGACACATGATGAGGTTCAGTCTCGACACTTTGCTGATAAAGACAGAGTTTTAAGAAGTGACTGGAAGACATGACAGCTGTCATAACCAACCGGTCTACTAAAGCTGTCAGTGCTGTCAGAAGTTCGTTAGAAACCGGATCAGCCAGTTACCATGGAGAAAGTCTATATAAAGACATTCTCTATCAACAGAAGAAAAAATGATATAGAAGTGACACACATGAGGTAAAAAAGTAAACACGGAAAACAGAAGAAGATTTTCAACAGAAGATCTAAGAAGACATTCTCAAGTGGTGATCTACTCAGAGTTTGTCAAGAGAATTAAAAGAAGAATACAGAAGAATCTTCAGAAGAATTTGGAGAGAGAGAAAGAGCTCCATCTATTCAAGTGAAGAAAGAGACTTACATTAACAAGTCTCTCAAGTGCAGATTCTGAACCAGTCTGCCAAGAAGAATTCAAATTGATTTCTGAATTTCAAGAAAGAAGCAGATTGAAGATCAACTTCAAAAGAGATCAACCCTACTGTATTCAGATTCAAGAAGCTTTGATGAAAGCTAAGACAGGTTGATCTCTAACATCAGATTCTTTCAAGAACTGATTAAGAAACCTTCCATCCTTTCTCTCTCAACCAGGGTGGTGGTAAATTTTATATTTACATTTATTTTCTGTAGGATCTTTTTAAGATCTGAGTTGTAAGCCTGATTTATAAAGGCTGAGTTGTAGGAGATAAGTTCTCTGAGTGGTAGGCCTTGTTGAAGGCTGAGGTAGGGCTGAGAGCCTGAGTTGTAGGAGATTTTCATCTCTGAGTTGTAGGCCTTGTTGAAGTCTGAGGTAGGGCAGTTTGCCTGAGCTGTAGGAGTGTGGACTCACTCTGAGTTGTAGGAGACTTGTTTGGGTTCTGATCTTTAAGATCTGCGAATCTGAGGAAAAGAAAAGAAGTTAGGCCAAATCTAGCACACTGCTATATATGCGAAGGGGGAAAGTGTATGTACCCAGACCTTGGGGAACCACTATAAATCAGTGTGTCATCTGTGTTTGGTTGTGGTATTGTTATTTTTGTGTTGTGATAGCTGTAGAACTATATGTTTTTAGTAATTAACTGAATTAATATTCTGCCTTTGAAGAAAAAGGAATTGCACCTATTCACCCCCCCCCCCCTCTAGGTGTTTAGGAACCAATTCTTTCACTCACCGTACTAGATTTCTAGATCGACTAGGAGAGACATTAGGCTCAATTGAGCCCGAAATCATGAGAGTAGAGAGCAAAAATCCGAGTTTTTTTTTCTTGCTCGGGATCGCCGGAGGAGCCTCCTCTGGCAGCCTCACCGCCGGGAAACGCTAGCCTCCACCTCAACGAAGGTGGTGGAAATAATCGCCGGCAGTGGCGCCGGCCCAAGTGGCCGGAAATGTGAAATTTAGTTGATCCAGGTTGGGCTCATCCCAGCCGTTGGCTGGAGGTAGGGGATGAACGGATGCCGTCTGTTTCATTTCATTTAATTGATGAATTAATTGATGATGAACAGTATCCTAAATGTCACATTATTACAGAAATCTTGCATGATTAATTTAGCCTACTTAGATGCATTTTCAGCGAAGGTAGTTAAAATCAAATTGGTATCCCTAGGTCTTATCTTTCAATTGCCACCATAAAAGATTTGGGACAGTTGATCTCCCTATAGGGCCATTCTACTAGGACTGGTCCTAGGCTAGGGCAGAAATTTAATTGAATGCCCATGCCAAACCAACAGTCCACATGACCCAAAATTTTGGGTATGTGCTTGATTGGTCATACTTAGACCCTGTAAAAATATGAGAATTTTTGGAAGAAATTTTCCTATAGTTTTTGTGAAAATACATATAATTGAATTAATTGAATATTTGGAAACAAATACAACTCTAAATGGCCCCAAATTTTGGTGGCATGTACATTGGGTCAATATCTGACCATGATAAACATTTCAGCCTCTTTGGGCCTCTGCATGTTGGGTAAACCCACTTGCATGTGTTTGATGTAAATAGGCTTGGGGTGCCTTTAGCAAAACTTTATATAATGGGGATTTAGCCCATTTGGAACATGAAAAGTCTATAAAATCTTGGTCAGGGGATTATTAGGGTGAAATATACCTTCAACAGAAGTAATGGGATTTTTGGGATCAAAAATCCCATTATTTGGAATTTTTGAGTATTAGGCCATTTAAAGACAAAAATTTGAAAATTGTGTTATTCATGAGTTAAAATTCTCAAATTTGGTTAAGAACTCAAGGGAGTCATATTTAACCCATGGAAAATTGTATGGGTCTGTTAGATGATTATATTTTGGAATTATGTAGAATTTACAATTTTGCCCTTTTATGGTGATTATTTAAAAAATGATGGAAATTTAGCAGGAATACTATGGAAAAATTCCTAGTGTTTTAAATATGTATTTGTGACTTTGTGTAATTTTCATGATATTTTTGGATGCCTCTATAGGTTTAAAATCCAAATAATGACATTTTTGTAATATTTGTCATATGAATGTTGGTAAACTAAATTATTGTTTTGGACCATGAATTTTTATATTTGGTATTATTTCAGCAATTTACATCCGCAATAATTTTCCTAGAATTTGTGGAAGCATATTTAATGTACTTCATTTGTAAATGGTCAATTCATGGATTTAACTCTAAATAAAAATTAAATGGAAAAATTACAATTCTTGGAAACCAGTCATAATTAGCCTAGATGATCATCAAGAAAATTTATTAGACCGGGGGATCATTTAATATAGTACTTCTTGTATAAAGTGACATAGGCCACTTAATTAAAGGATTTAATTTAGGGTCTTTATGACTTAGAAAAATATTGAGAACTCCACATAATCAATATCATATATCATACCATCCACGATAAATGGTTAGGGTCACTTTGGCCAAGAAATTGGTAGTCGTACTCTCCGGGTGGTATTAGGTCATGGGTCGCGTCTAGCTCAGATAGTATATATTACTAGGACCACATGGGAATGAGAATAGATATCGAGATGGTAATTATTTTGGGAGAATAAACCCTAGTTGGTCTACTATAGGTCATTTCTTGGTTACGAGCGATGGAGTGCAAGTCCTAGGATAGAAATTATAACAAGGGTCGGCGGAAGACCGCCGCCCTTCTATTAACATCTTAAGTCATTAGGACCACTCTAGAGTAATAATGAGAGCAGAACACGGATTATGGGTAGATATCAATAAAAGTAATTATCCTTGTGAAAGGGAACTTTGGGATTAAACTCATCGTTGTTCCTAGTTCCCTCGAGAGCCCTTCACCGGGCATGCCTTGGGCAGTCCTGGGATTAACCCTAAACTACTATGTGTAACTAACACTAGACAAAAGTAGTCTAATATGTTAAGGCATTGTGGTTCATTTTCACCCGTGATGGGTTTGAGGGATTTGAATAAACGCACAAATGTGCATTCTCATCCGTGGAGGGTTGGAGGGATTCAGAACTAAGGCACTGATGTGCAATCACCCGTGAGGGGTTGGAGGGTTTCAGGACGGTTTGGTCCTGCGAGCTGGAGGCTCGGGTTGGAATATATTGCATGTGCATAAACTTGTGGCGGGTCATGCGGTATTGGGCCAATCGTCACACCGATGGCAGTACGGTGGCTCTGGCTAGGTGTTATGTTTTGAGGGGCCAGTGGGTTGTTTTACGCTGTGGTTTGGAGGACTATCTCCGAAAATGCACACTCGACCAAAAAGACTGGTGGGTAGCAAGCAAATAGTACGTAGAGACTCTATAGTGCACCTAGGACGTGTACAGAGGCGTATGAGAGGTCTAGGCCTGGTAGTGTGATACCCGCCTAGGAGTGGAGACGCCCGTTCCACTGCTGTCGTAGCCACAATGGTGGTACTAGAGAGTGATGCTAGCTCCAAAAAGTGGGAACTAAAGGTCTGTGATCACAGAGTCGTGTGCGTGAGTTGCACTTGCATGAACCATAATACGCATGCATATCATTCATTCATAACTAGGTCATACGCACTATGGATCCTTATCATATAAATTAGTATGGGCACTTTTATATGATATGTTATATTTCTGGAAACCTTAACTTATAAGTTTATATGGGCATTCATATAAGTTAAGGTACTTCTGTGATGGTAGTAGTAGCTTATTACATTTTCTGTCTTTACTTAGCTTTCCTGCAGTACTTGTTTATTTACTGCACTTTACCTGTTCCTGTTCAGTTCTTTTACTTTCCTGCATTATATCTGTTGAACTGCTAGAATAGAGATATTGATGTATATATACTTGTTCGTATAGTTCCATTGTCACCTGCTCCCTTGTTTTACCCCTTGTTGTCCTCCGCTTCGTCCTCCCGCCCGGTGCCTAGGAGTTGCAGGGTGAGGTGCGGAGGAAATGACTTAGTCTTTTGACTAACGGTCGGTGTGACCAATCATTTTAGGAGCTTGAGGAGATGGAGCACCAGTAGGACGAGGTGGTAGGACGTGAGGAGCTGATACCACCACCACCTACTACTACTACTGCAGCCCAACGTCAGGTGGGACGAGTTCTCTGTGGATAGTGTATCTTCCGCTTGTTGTTATTTATGAGAGAGATATTTGACATCATGTACTGGGCATAAGCCCCTTTTTCTCTGCTTTATATACTCATGCTGGACTGATGTACTCTATTTATTATGGGTTATTACGGTGACTTGTGGACTAGTGGTTGCTTTATATACTGCTTTTACTTCTTACTCTCTTTTGGCCAACAGGTTATATGATCATTCTAGCCGGCAGAATCGGCGTGTTGCGGTGTCGGCTAACCCATGTGTTAGCGCCATCGTAAGATGGCGGTTACGGGCATAAGACCGGGTTACCTCCTTGGTAAGGGGGAGGGGTCTTACAAACTGGTATGACTTGAACAAACGATCATAAGAGAAGAAGTCCACAGCACTAGGCAACGCCGCTCGAGCATTAGTTTGCGGACAAACTATGTAGCGGAAGCAATGGTGTGCTCATGTGTAAAAAGTCACATAAAACAGTCCACATAAGCAATGAGTTAGGCCAATTCTAATATAAACCTTACCTTTGTGTAGCCTCCCACGGTCGTCGTACCGCAGAGTGTGGCTCCTTCCCCTCCGTATCCCACTCCTTTTCTACATATAGAGATGGGCCAGACCTTGACAGTCATCCTTGATGCCTTCAGGGCCCAGCAGATTCCGGCACCATTGCCGAATCCGGGATCAAACTTGCTGAGTGCGTTCAAGAGTTTGTCCCCGACCATATACCACGGGATGGAGAACGCAGTAAAAATGGAGGAATGGCTCGAGGCTATACATGAGATGCTGGCAGGCATCACCTGCCCTGTCAGCGAGGCAGTTCATTTGGCGACTACAGCACTAGATGCCCATGCAAAGAGGTGGTGGAAGTCCATGATGGACTCCACCTATGCAGATAGAGATCTGTCAGAAATATCTTGGGAGGAGTTCGGCGAAGTATTCTTGGACCATTTTGTGTCCACCACGGATCATGATGAGTTAGAAGATAGGTTCTTGAACCTCAAGTAGTGGACCAGGTCGGTGATTGAGTACCAGAGGGAGTTTTCCCACCTTGCCAGGTTTGCGGGGATACTTGATACAAATGACGGGAGGTATGCCAAGAGATTCTACCGGGGCCTTAGAGACAATCTGCGAAAGGCCCTACTGTTCATCTCTCACAGCACATCAGCTCAAATCATCGAGATGGCCAAGAAGCTGGAGGCAGACCAGCTGATGGTGCAGAACAGAGGAAAGAGACCACAGGATGGGTCGTTCTTTGGAGAGAATAGTCGGGGCTCGCAGAGGGGCAGAGTCATTAGACACAAGAGAGGTGGGGGACGTTATCGTCCCAACTACAGGCAGGAGCAGGGACCCCCTGCAGCACTAGCTCCTCCACCACCACAAACACATGGCCAGATGAAACAGGATGATCGTTGCCAGCGACCGATAGTTTGTTTTGAGTGCCATCAGCCGGGCCATATTCGATTTGAGTGCCCGTATTGGTTTCGTCCACTTCCTCCTCCACCTCCTCCACCTCTGATGTCCCCTCCGGTACAGCAGGGCCGAGGTCGAGGATGAGGGCGAGGTCGGGGCCGAGGCCGAGGACATTTTGGTCGGGGCAGAGGACAGGAGCATATGTATGCATTGGACCTCGCTGAGCCGAGAAATCCGAAGGAAGTCATCACGGGTATATAATTTATGTTATGAAATTAAGACATGTTCCTTTAGTAGTACTATTTTACATAATCTTGACCCCAAAAAATGACTAACCATTTGAAACTCAATCAACCTCAGGCATAGTCTTCATCGGCGGCAAACCCGCTCATATACTATTCGATATGGGTGCTTCGCACTCATTTGTATTGGAAGCCTTCGTTGAAGGATTGGACGGCGTCGAACGATTCATGGGCTCGATGATGAGAGTGAGGCTACCTGATGGGTCGGTACTACTATCATCTTGCCAAGTGCAATATGGAGGCAAAAATCGATGGAAAGACTTTTGAAGCACCTGCGACGATTCTGAAGATGCCAGATTTCGACTTGATCTTGGGCATGACGTGGTTACATTGGAACCATGCCCAGATCGATTGCCCATCGAGGAGGATCACCCTGAGACACGGAGACTCCCACGTCATCATTGAAGGTATTAAGATCGCCTCTCATCTCTTATTACCATCTGTACAGGCTGTTAAAGCCCACATGTAAGGAGAGGAGGTGTATATTATCTGCTTTGAGATGACGGGAGCAGATACTCCTATTGTTGATATCCCGGTAGTTTGGGATTTTTCTGACGTGTTTCCGGAGAAATTGCCTGGATTACCACCGGCCAAGGACACGGACTTCTGTATTCAGTTGGTGTCAGGAGCTAGGCCTGTATCTCTGGCGCCGTACAGGATGGCCCCAAAGGAGCTAGCAGAGTTCAGGACTCAGCTACAGGAGCTGGTAGAGTCAGGGTTTGTTCGATCGAGCTCATCATCGTGGGGAGCTCTGGTGTTATTTGTCAAGAATATGGATGGCTCCCTGCGTCTCTGCATCGACTAACGGGAGCTGAACCGGTTGACGGTCTGGAATACATTCCCGGTACCCCTGATCGACAAGCTTTTTGATCAGCTTCAGGGAGCCTTCTGGTTCTCCAAGTTAGATTTGAGATCGGGGTACTATCATGTTAAAAACCGAACAGAAAACAAACTGAAATGGTTTTAACTGAAACTTTATTATCTGAAAAAGGTATCTATTACAATGGTCTAGCCTCCCTTTTATAGAATGGAGGAGATAGAGAGATTACAAATAATCAATGTGGGACTAAAAATTTACAAGTGTATGCGGCTTTACAAAAGACAAACCGGACAAGCCGTGTGGTTAGACAAACCGGCTAATCGCCCGACTACCAACAGGAAGAGAGATCAAACCACCACAGGAGACCGCTAGACCGATCGGTCTCCTAGTTGTCTGAGACAAGCCGCCTGACCGCTGGGATACCAAACAGCAACAGCCTGGCACACAGGCCGGCTAGGAGAAACCGCCAGACCGCCCGGTCTCCTAACAACAACAGACCGCTCGGTCTCCAACTTACAACACTCCCCCTCAAGCTGGAGCATAGATATCAATCATGCCTAGCTTGTCGCAGATGTGGAAAAAGGAAGAGGACACCGGCTTGGTGAAGACATTTGCCAACTCATTGTCGGAAGTGACAAATGGAGTGCAAATCTGTTTCTTCAATATTTCTTACCGAATAAAATGACAGTCGACTTATATGTGTTTTGTTCTCTCATGAAAGACCGTATTTTTGGAAATGTATATCACGGCCTTATTGTCACAGAACATAGGAAGAGGAGAGTTGTAAACCTCTCCTAAGTCAAGCATGAGAGCCCGCAACCACTTCAACTCACATGTAGTCGATGCCATGCTGCGATATTCCGCCTCTGCACTAGACCTGGAAACTACAGACTGTTTCTTGCTCTTCCAACTCACAAGATTGCCTCCAACAAACGTGCAGAAACCTGATGTCGATTTTCGGTCCCCTTTGTCATCTGCATAGCTTGAATCAGAGTAAGCTTCAACCTTTAGGTGACCATTCTTCTGAAATAGGAGTCCTTTCCCTGGAGCAGCTTTAATATACTCTAATATCCTCAGAGCAGATTGTAGATGACACTCCCTCGGAGCTTGCATGAACTGGCTCACCTTGCCAACAGCATAAGAGATGTCGGGTCTGGTTACCGTGAGATATATGAGCTTGCCCACCAGACGCCGGTATCTCGTAAGATCAGAGAGAAGAGGCGAGTCATCTGTCCAAGTTTTGTCTTCTCCAGCAGCCATAGGACAACGTGCAGGTTTAGCACCAATCAGTCATGCCTCCTTTAAAAGATCAAGAGCATACTTCTGTTGGGAAAGGACCATGGAGTTGGGCTTTCTAGAGATTTCAATCCCCAGAAAGTATTTGGGGGAGCCCATGTCCTTTGACACCAGATGTTGACGAAGGTGTTTCTTGGTCATCAATACCCCATCCTGGTCATCTCCAGTAAGAAGAATGTCATCAACATAAACCGCAAGAACAACAAGACCAGAGGCGGTTTTTCGAACAAACAAGGAGTGATCTGCTGAGATTCTTGTAAAACCAATGGCCGCAACAATGCCACTGAACTTGTTAAACCAGGCACGAGGACTCTGCTTGAGGCCATAGATAGCCTTCTTTAGCCGGCATACCCGTGTCTCCCCCTGAGCAACATACCCAGGAGGTTGCTCCATGTAAACATCTTTCTGCAGATCACCATAGAGGAAAGCATTCTTAACATCGAGCTGCGAGATGGGCTAATCCCTGTTGACAGCCACAGAGAGAAGAACCCTAATAGTGCTGAGACGAGCCACTAGAGAGAAAGTGTCAAAGTAATCAACGCCATAAGTTTGGGTAAAACCCTTGGCAACCAGGCGAGCCTTATAACGATCCACACTACCATCCGAGAGAAACTTCACCACGAAGACCCATCGACAACCAACAACATCTGTGCCGAAAGGAGGAGTAACAAGGGTCCAGGTACCCCGTTTAGTGAGAGCAGCAATCTCCTCATCCATGGCAGCTTTCCAATGAGGAATAGTTAGGGCCTCCTGGTAGGAACGGGGAGTGGCAGTGGCCGAGATAGCCAGTGCAAAAGCTCTGCGAGAAGGGGTAAGACGATCGTAGGAAACAACTACAGCAAGCGGGTGTTGGGTACATGCCCGAACCCCTTTACGAAGAGCAATGGGGAGATCCAGGTCATGAGGTGCCTCAGTATCCGGAGTATCCGTGGTGGAGAGAGCTGGCCCGGGAGTAGAGAGAGATGGCAGCGGAGTGGAGGGAGAAAGCGGAGTAGAGGGCGGAGATGATGGGGATAGTGAAGATGGAGGAGAGGGTGGAGATGGTGGACCATCAGTGGGAGCAGAGGGAATGGATGGGTTGGTATGAGAAGTAGGATCAGGAGGAGGAGAGGAGGAAGCGGGAGAGAAGTAAGATGCATTGGCAAAGAAGGTGACATCCACAGAGACAAATTGCTTGCGGGTAATGGGGTCAAATCAACAATAACCTTTCTGAGTGGGAGAGTACCCCAAAAAGACACATTTAGTGGCACGTGGTGAGAGTTTATCACGGGTGGCAGCGGGAGAGTGCACAAAGGCGATGCACCCAAAGATGTGCAGAGGAAGAGGAAAGGGATCCTTGTCCGGATAAAGAATGGAGAATGGGGTAGCACCATGGAGAACTGTGGAGGGAAGGCGATTGATGAGATAGCAGGAGAGGAGGACAGCATAGCCCCAATAGGAGCGAGGAACATGCATTTGAGTCATCATAGTGCGAGCGACATCAAGGAGGTGACGGTTTTTGCGTTCCGCCACCCCATTTTGTTGTGAGGTGTAGACACAGCTTGTTTGACGAATAACACCATGGTGAATACAAAAAGAGGAGAAGTCTTGGCTAAGATACTCCTTAGCATTGTCAGAACGAAGGATTTTAATAGACCTATCAAACTGAGTCTTAACCATAGAATAAAATGAGGTCCAAACAGAGAACAGCTAGGAGCTATCTTTGAGAAGATACACCCGCGTACACCGAGAGAAATCATCAATGAAGGTGACAAAATATGAACTACCCCGACCGATGGTGAGGTTAGGAGCGGGACCCCATATGTCAGAGTGAACGAGGTCGAACGGACGGGAAGAGCCCCGACTTTGCGTTGGTGGGAAGGATGAGCGGTGATGTTTGCCAAGTTGATAGGCATCACAGTTTAGAGGATGATGATGAAGAGGGAGGTGCGGAAGGAGCTGGCGTAGAATTCTGGGAGGAGCATGTCCTAGGCAAAGATGTCATTGGAGAAGATCTGTAGAGGAGGAGGATAAGGCGGATAGAGCAGAAACGTTGTCGAGGAAGTAGAGGCCACCACTCTCAGTCCCGGTAGCAATCGTCCGTTGCGAGTCCGGATCCTGAAAAGCACAAGAGGTAGGGGTGAATATGACAAAACACCGTAGTTGCTTGCATAAAGAAGTAACCGATAATAAATTGCACGGAAAATTGGGCACATAGAGGGTATCAGCCAAGCAGAGAGATGGAGTGACTTGAACCATGCCCGTCCCATGGACCGGTGAGGGAGATCCATCCGCAACAATGACCGGGGACAACTGAGCATGTGTTTCAAGAAGAGAGAAACATTGAGGATTGCCTGTCATATGATTTGTTGCACCATAGTCGATTAGCCATCTTCCGCGAGTAACAACGTGAGCACTACCAGAAGAGGTGACCACCGAGGCGGACAGGCTGGAGGAGGGGAAATCCATGGAAGCAAGAGAGAAGCAAACCGCGACGATAAGAACAAGCCGCGAGAAGAGAAAGAAGCCGAACGGTTAAGCGAAGAAGAGAAAAGAGCACCAAGCCGGGCGAACAGAAAACAGGTCGTGCGGCTAGGAAGGCCTCTACCAAGATGAATTGTGGCTAATATAACAGAAGATGGCATGGAGCAGGTTGGATAGATAGGGAATGCTTGTGGAATGGGTGGTGTTTGAATGTTGGATGGAATGTTGGATGTTGAGATATCAGGGAGGATAGTATCTTCCTGAATAGGAGAACATTGTGGATATGGTTGTGGAGATAGAGATGATAATAGATCAAAATTGAAAGATGATAATAGTGGATCCATATATGGTGTGTCATCAATTTGTGATGGTTGATGTGATGGTAGTGGAGATTGAAGAGGTGGAGATGGTTTTTCCTCAGGAATATTAATTGGTGATTGTGGAGGAGATGGTGGTCTGGATGGTGAGACAGAAGGGATGGAAGTAGAAGGTTATTGAAGTGTAGAAACATCAACAAGGGGAGTTGATGAAGGAAATATTGGATTATGTGGAGATGGAGGAGAGTTGATGAAGAAAATATGAGGAGCAAGAGCTTCTTCAGGGTTGGTGAAGTGGCTATTGCAGCCCTGGTGTCCTCTACCAAAACTCACATCCTTCTTACTAATTTTCTTCTTAATCAAATCAAATACAATTTCTCCCAGGTTCACAGATTTTTGATTAGCCAAGGCACACATCAGAAGGAATTGGTGCCTGGTAATGTAGTCATGGGCTGAGTGTTGGCCCAAGATTACCTTCCCAACTATATCTGCTAGGAACTTATATTCAACAGATAAGTTCTTCTTCTATAATTTGTTAGGGTTTCCCTGGGAGTGACCCATTATAACAAGCATATCATTAAAATCTATGCTAGATAATTCAATATCATCTTCCCCATTTATAAATCCAAAAATTTCAGTCAGAATAGCAGGGGAAAGAGAAACCTGTTGTCCAGAAATTGATCCAGAAATGTAGGTTTGATCTGGAAAGGTTGCTATGAAAACCCATTCTTTAATTTCCTGCAGTGGGAGTTTGATACTCAAAGTCATGAACTGTCTGAATTTTGGGGATTCAAACAACTGAAGTATGTTAATGAATACTTCATCGGAATGGCTGAAGGAATCAATGTTAATATCGAACCCTGCATCAAATTTCATGCTAGAATGGGTCGCCGCTAAAATCGCCTTGCCTACAAAAACAAAAGATCAAGTGCACAAGAACTGGAAAGCGCGGGATGAAGTTTGATGAAAACCCTATTATAAGTTTTCAGAAGATGGAAAGACAAACTCCGTCTGACGAAATATTAAAAACTTCGAACTCAATTCGACAAAAAATCTCATAAAGAAATAAAGGTGTTATTCTAAGTCTGAAGTGGGGGAAAACAGTTCGTCATTCTCCGTTTGACGAAAAAAATCTTTTAAAGCAAATTTCGTCGATCTCCATTTGACGAAAAATTTTCTGAAACAAATTCATCGATCTCCGTTCGAAGAAAAAGTTTTGCCCAGAAAAGTTCGACGATCTACGTTCGACGAACTCTCCACGAATAGTTCGTACTTCGTCAATCTCCGTTCGACGAAACATGAACAGTTCGTCGACCAAAGACAAAAGTTAAATTAAAGCTTCTCCATTAATCTTACCTAACTGATTTAAGAAGAACATATGTTTCTTTTCATCTAAGGGTTTGGTGAAAATATCTGCTCTTTGTAAATAGTAGAGATAAAGATAAGTTTAATTTTATTTTTGTCCACACAATCTCTAATGAAATGAAGTCTAATCTCTATATATTTTGTCCTACTATGATGCACTGGATTTTGTGCAATAGAAATTGCATTGATGTTATCATAATATATAGTTGAATTATTTAAGTGGAAAGTATAATCCAGGAGCTGATTTTGAATCCACAAAATTTGTAAATAACAACTACCTGCTGCTATGTATTTAGATTCAGCAGTTGATGTTGACACAGAAGTCTGTTTATTGCAAAACCAGGACACAAGCCTATCACCAAGGAACCGATAAGTTCCTGATGTGCTTTTCCTATCAACTCTACATCCAGCAAAGTCAGCATCTGAGAATCCAGATAATTAAAATTCTGACTCAGTAGGATACTAGAGTCCTAGATTAGGACAACCTTTTATATATCTTAAAATACTTTTTAATAAAATAAGATGTGATTCTTTAGGATTTACTTGAAATCTAGCACAAATACAAGTAGCAAACATGATATCTGACCAACTAACTGTAAGGTTTAATAAGGACCCAACAATAGCCCTATATGTTTTTTGATCAACTGGTTTGCCCTGTTTATCAGAATCAACTATAGTATTGGATGGCATGGGTGTTTTCTTGGCTGATCCATCAGTCATCCCAAATCTTTTGAGTAGCTCTTTAACATATTTTGACTGGGATATAATGATACCATCAAGGGTTTGCTTCACTTGGAGACCAAGGAAGTAGGATAGTTCACCAATGCTACTCATTTCAAACTTTGAATGCATCAGGTCAGAAAATCTTTTGCAAAGTTTAGAATCAGTGGAGCCAAATATTATATCATCTACATAGATTTGGACTAGCAAAATTTTTAATTTATGATGTCTAATGAATAAGGTCCTATCTACAATGCCTCTAATGAAATTATGCTCTAAAAGAAAGCTAGCTAAGGTCTCATACCAAGCTTTTGGAGCTTGCTTTAAACCATAAAGAGCTTTATGCAGCTCAAAAACATAAGATGGATGAGTTGAGGTGATAAAACCTGGAGGTTGTTAAACATAAGCTTCCGCTTTTAGTTCTCCATTGAGGAATGCACTCTTGACATCCATTTGGTAGACCTTGAACTTCTGATAGGCTGCATATGCAAGAAATATTCTGATGGCTTCAAGTCTTGCAACAAGAGCAAAGGTTTGATCATAGTCAATGTCTTCTTCCTGTGAATACCCTTGGACTACCAGTCTTGTTTTGTTCCTCACAATTGATTCTTGTGCATCCAATTTATTCCTGAAGACCCATTTAGTTCCAATGACTGGGTAGTCTTTGGGTCTTGGAACTAAATCCCAAACTCTACACCTCTCAAATTGATTGAGCTCCTCTTGCATTGCAATAATCCAGTGAGGATCTTGCTCTGCATCTTTTATGGATTGAGGCTCAAATTGAGAAATGAAGCAAGCATGCATCAAATCTTGGTTTAGTTAATGCCTTGTTTGCACACCAGCTGATATGTCTCCAATCATTTGAGATATATGATGATCTCTAAGTGTGACAAGATCAGCAGGAGGAGTTGGTTCATCAACAACTTGTGGAATTAATTCCTCTTGTGGAATAATAGTTGCTATTGTGGGTTCAACTGCTTCAGCACTTTCTTCTTCACTTTCTTCATCAATCTGTGGAGAGGGATGAGATGTAACCTCTTGAGTAAGATTTAAATCATCCAACTTCTCACACAGATAGGGTACCTACAAAGTGCATATGGTAGAAGAATCCTTCTCCTTGTAAAACATATTAGCTTCATCAAAAGATATATTTAAAGATTCTTCTATTTTTAATGTTGATTTATTAAATACCCTATAAGCTTTGCTGATTTGGGAATATCCAAGGAAAATTCCCCCTCTAGCCTTGGCTTCAAACTTTCTAAGGTGTTTCTCGTTATTATTATGAATATAACACTTGCAGCCAAATACCTTAAAATAATCTACTTTAGGTTGCTTCCCTTTAAGCAATTCATAGGGGGTCTTACCCTTTAGTTTATGAATTAAACTTCTGTTAAGAACATAATTTGCTGTGCTTACAGCCTCTGCCCAAAAGGATAGGGGAAAATAAGCATCTGCAAGTAATGTCCCAGCAGATTCAATAAGGGTTCTATTTTTCCTTTCTGCTACCCCATTTTGTTGAGGAGTTTTAGGTGCAGAAAAATAATGCTTGATACCTTCCTTCTTACAGAATTCTTGCATAAGAAGAGATTCAAACTCGGTAGCATGATCACTTCTGATCCATTTATACCTGAGTAGAGTACTCAATCTGTATGCTCTTAAGAAAATCTATAAGAACTTTAAAGTTATCTGACTTATTTCTCAGGAAGAACACCCAAGTGAATCCAGAGAAGTCATCAACAATAAGTAGAGTGTATGACTTTCCTCCCAAACTTTGTACAACAATAGGGCCAAATAGGTCCATATGTAGCCGGTACAAAATTCTAGGTGAATCACTTTTATTTTTGGATTTGAAACTATTTTTCGTTTTTTTGCTTAATTGACAAGCCCTACTGAGTCCTTCCTTCTTGTAAGAACCAGAAGACAGTCCTCTAACAAGGTTGTCCCTAAATAGTTTAGCAATATTTCTAAAGTTAACATGGCCTAGTCTCTTATGTCATAAATAATTAGTAGATCTAATTTGATTAAATAAGCAGATTTCTGAATGAGCTGATTTGAAATTTGTTGGATCCCTAGTTTGATTTGGGCTAGGTTCACTAACTTAGGATGATGTGACCCAATATGTATAGCCAGGGACAAAGTTGTGTCCTAGAGTCTAGGCCAAGTCCTAAGAGTCAACATCACATGGACAAGCCAACATCAGACTGCCAGAGACTCAAGACTTAGAGTTTTTCCAGTGATTCAGAGATTTCTCAAGAAACTAAGTAAAATGAGTTCGACGTTCGTCGAACTAAGATCGATGATAGTCGTTCTCAGCTCGACGATCTTAGAGAAATATTCTTTGAGCTAAGATCGACGAACTTCAGTCACAGGTCGACGATCCTTGGACTCCACCTTCAACAATCTAAGTCCAGACTATTCTCTAGACTCAGGTCGACGAACCTAGTTCTCAGGTCGACGAACTTCATTCTTTGCTCGACGATTTCTGTACTTCCACTTCAAATCTATTGCCAGAGGTTCATCAATTTTTCTCTAAGTACAGAATCATTTTCAACTCGACGAATTCAAGGTTCTCCAGACTTAGCTCGACGAACACCATTCTTTGATCGATGAACCTTTGGACTACTACAGCATTCTGTCGAGACTATGTTCTCTAGTCTCAGGTCGACGAACTCAATTCTCTGCTCGACGAATTCTGGAACCAGAAGACTTGTGTCGACACTTAGAGCACATGTCGACAGCAACTAAGTCGGCACTAGAAGCATTTGTGTCGACATCCAGATTAGCAGACGACATTGTGGAAAGGCTATGTCGACACCACACAGAAGACTTGTGTCGACACACAGGAGTAATTGTGTCGACACAAAATATTTGACAACTCCATAATAATTGCTGAACTCCAGTCGACGAACACATTTACCAGCTCGACGATCATGGGACTCAACTCGATGAATAGAAGCCGTCTGGTCGACGAATACAACATCTCAGCTCGACGAACTGTGGACTCAGTTCGACGAATTCTGCCAACTGTTCGACGATTGCAGACTTAGTTATTTCCGACCTTCTGTCCCCACTCTAATGCGATAATTCCTGAGTAATTAATGCTCTAACATTCTCTGAATGTATCCGTTAGAAGGAGCATTAATTATGGTCTTCTCTAGGATTATTGCTTGCTATTTTTCCACGGGATAGTTGGGGAAATAAATCAATGCCGATTATTCTCAAGGCTATCAGCATTAATTGTAGATGCATTCAAATTTTCAAAACATAGAGAAGAAGATAATAACGCGTACACAGACACACAAACTGACAGAGAGTATCAAGTATCATTGAGAATGCTTCACACAGAGCACAACTTACTGAGAAGCATACATGGATACAGAAAAAAAAAATATTCAGTCTTGATCAATCTGCTCTGTCAACAAGAAGTATTTTCTGATACACAGAAGATCTTGTCCAGAAGCTCATAAGCATCTGAAGAAGAAGAACAATAATACCTATATCAAGAGTCTTCTTTCTTCAAGTACTCCAGGACACTTCAGAAGGACAACTTCAGTTCAATCTGTCACAGAAGTTCTTGAAGAGTTTTGCTGGTCAAGGATTCAGCTTGAAGACCTATCACCCTGAAGCTTAGGTCCTATTTTTCCCTGATCTATTCTACATCTCAGGGGAGCTTTAAAGCTATAATCAAATCCACAGTCTTCACAGTTGTATATTGAGAAAGAGAAGACAAAATCATCTCTCACCCCACCTCTGTAAAGGGTTGTCATCTCCCTTCAAAAGTGATTCCTTGGTTGCAAGTCTCCTGATCAAAAGACTTGGGTTGGTTTTTGAGCACTTGATCAAAAGCTCATTGGTGTCAGGCACCTGATCAAAAACCTGAGTGGATTCCTACCAAGGGTGGTAGAAGAGTGGATGTACCCAGGTTGGGGAACCACTATAAAATTCTTGTGTCGTCTGGTTGTCTCATTTTCTTGTGTTCTTGCTGTGCTTGTGCTTTAGGTTTATTGCTTGGTAGTTTATTAATTCTGCACTTTTAATTTAGAGCAGAAGCTGTAATAGCTCTTAATAATTTTTTAAGCATACTCTATTCACCCCCCTCTAGAGTATTTGAGATCTAACTCTCACTTTCAATTAGTATCAGAGGAGGTTCCTTTGGTTGTACAAGTTAAATCTTGAACCAAAAGATCCTTTGTTAGATCTACACATCACTTTATTCTAACTTAAATTATAAACACAGTCATTGCACAAAACAAGGATTATGCAAGCACTAGACCTCCAGTTTGCAACCTTAATAGGTTTGCCATCTGAAAGGCAAGAATTAGGTTATACATGAATTACATTGATGAAGACATCTACAATTCAATTTTGACAGGTCCCCCACAGGCATCTATATCTACAACATCTTCCAGCAACAATGCAGTCCCACCACCTGAGTGGATTGCAGCCCAGAAGAAAGCAAAGATTGCTGATGCCAAAGCTATGAATATCCTGGCACAAACTATGTCAGATGATATTTTCCAGAAGGTTGCTGAGTGCACCTCAGCAAAAGCCATTTGGGACTCTCTAAACCAAATGGTGGATGGATCAGCAGATGAGAGAAAGGATAGGAGATCAAATCTCATATCCCTATATGAGAACTTTAAGAAGGAGGAAGCTGAGACAGTTTCTGATATGTACAATAAGTTAAGCTCAATTATCAATGAGCTGAAAACCTTGGATAAGAACATCACTCTTATTGAAGTGAATGACAAGATCCTGATGTGCTTCCCAAGCTCATGGGATACAAGAATCTGGCCCATCAAGTAGGCCAGATGCCTGACTGAGATTTCAACTGAATCTCTATTAGGGAAACTGAAGTCATATGAGCAGCTGATAAAGACCAGGGAGGCAGCTGAACAAAGAACACCTCCAGCAGCCAGAAGAGAACAAAGTATTACGTTCAAAGCCACTGAAGAGACAGAGACTACAACATCAAATGAAGAGCTTTTGAGTCTCTTTGCTAAGAGATTCTTCAAGATGGCTAGAAAGGATTTCAGGAGAAAGTCAGCAAGAAAAGATGACAAGCCAAAATATGATAAGACACCAACCAAAGAAGTTGTGTCCTATGGATGCAGAAAGCCTGGGCATTTCCTCTCTGAGTGTCCAGAGAACCAGAAGAAAGAGAAGAGAAGAGAGAAGGAAACAGAAGACAGCACACCAGCAAACCCTCTTCCAGCAAGCATAAGAAGAAGGAAAAGAGCTTTGTGGCTGAGACCTAGAGTGAGACAGAAGATGAGTCAACATATTAAAGCTCCAGTGAAGATGAGGAAGAATAAAGAGCAAAGGAGGTTTGCATCATGGCAATTGATGCCTCCAGAAGTCACTCAGAAGAAGAAGAATCTGAAGATGAAGGAGTGTTTGAATCAGAGGCAGATCAGGTAATTTCCTCTTTTGACTACAGCTCTGAAACATTTAAATCTGATTTCAAATTAATGTGCATATATTTGATTAACTCTGAAAACGAATTAAAATTCTTAGAGAAAAATTATAAAACTTAGAGGATTTTCAATCAGAAAACATTAGGTTAAAAGATAAACTAACCTTAGCAAATGAAAAAAATAATCTCACTAAAAACTGAGCTTTGTGAGGCCAAACAACTTGAGGAAACTCTCAATGGGAGAAGCCTCAAGCTGATGGATATCATAAGTACTGTTAATGCCAGACTTAATGGCAAGCAAGGCTTGGGTGCTCCATCAGGTTTGCCCCCCATTCTCAGGAAGAACATTTTATCAACTCTAATAAAATTTGTATCTGCTAAAGGGAAAGAAAAAGTAAATGACAAACAAACAGTAGAAAATATCTCTAAGACCATAGGACAAAAAACCAAAAACTAGAAAACACCTAATAAAAACAAGGTTCAGCAATTTTCGTCGAACTCAGATCGATGAAATGGGGCCAGTTCGTCGAACCTAGATCGACGAACTCTGAACGCAAACTATAGTTACATTTATTCGTCTAACTGCGATCGACGAACTTTGTATGGTTCGTCGAGCAGAGGTCGACGAACATGGGGCATAGAGAATGAACATGTTCATTCTCTGGGCAGAGATCGACGATCTCAACCCAATTCGTCGAACTCTGGTCTATGAACTTACAGCAATTCGTCGAACCCAGGAAGACTTAATCAAAACTATAATTCCAACAACAACTTAAATACTTCTAAGAAACCATTCAATCCACCAGCTGACTGAATCATACCACCTAGGAGATATCACCCTCTAGGATATAAATCCCAACCTGAATTCTTTGTATTTCCAGCTTCTCTTATCAGCAATACAAAGGACCCAAGGTAACCTGGGTCAAAAACCATTAACTGTTTTATTGCAGGTAAAGAGTTGTCCAGGGGTAAATCAAACTTGGTACCTAGACAGTGGCTGCTCCAAACACATGACTGGAAGCAAGGACATCTTAATCAACTATAAGTCCAAGCTGGGGCCAAAGGTTATCTTTGGTGACTCCAAACGTGGTCAGTCAGAAGGATTTAGATAAGTAAGAATAGGAGCTGTCACATTCAAAAAGGTGACATATGTAAGTGGACTCAAGCATAACCTCATCTCCATAAGTCAGTTATGTGATGATGGTTATCAGGTATACTTTAACCCATCCACTTGTTCTATTATTGATAAAAACAAACAAACAGTTTTAACTGGAAGTAGACAAGACAACATTTACTTAGTAAATTTTCTTTCTGCCAAAACTGATATCTGTTTACTTAACTTAACTTGTAATCATAATGACTTATGACACAAAAGACTAGGTCATGTAAATCTGAAAAACATTACTAGGCTATCTAAGCACAACCTTGTTAGAGGTCTACCTTCTGGTCCCTACAAGAAGGAATGTCTCTACAAGGCTTGTCAATTAGGCAAGTAAACTAAAACTAGTTTTAAATTTGTTAATAAGAGTGATTCACCTAGGATTTCGTACTTACTACATTTGGATCTCTTTGGATCCATTGCTGTACAAAGCCTAGGAGGGAAATCCTACACTTTGGTTATAGTGGATGACTTCTCCAGGTTCAGTTGGGTATTCTTTCTGAAATCAAAGTCAGATACATTCAAGATTCTTACAGATTTTCTCAGGACCATACAGATTGAGTTCTCTACTCATGTTGCATTGATCAGAAGTGATCATGGCACAGAGTTTGAGTCTCTTCTTATGCGTGAGTTTTATGAGAAGGAAGGTATCAGACATTGTTTCTCAGCTCCTAGAACTTCCCAACAAAATGGGGTAGCTGAAAGGAAAAATAGGACACTCATTGAAGCTGCAGGTACATTGCTTGTAGATGCTTACATGCCCCTAACCTTTTGTGCAGAGACTGTAAGCACATCAAATTATGTCCTAAGCAGGAGCTTAATTCACAAACTAAAGAACATGACTCCCTATGAATTTCTCAAAGGTAAGAAACCTAAAATAAACTATTTTAAAGTATTTTGTTGTACCTGTTATATACACAATAACAACAAGAAATACATTAGAAAGTTTGAGGCTAAGGCTAAAGAGGGAGTTTTTCTAGGATACTCACAAGTAAGCAAGGCCTATAGGATTTTTAATAGATCAACATTAAAAATTGAGGAGTCTATTCATGTTTCATTTGATGAGACTAACATGTATTGCAAGGAGAAAGAAGTTTCTACCAATAGCAACTTGCAGGTACCCCACTTGTGTGAGACCTTGGATGGACTAAACCTCACCCAAGAGGTGGCAACTCATCCCTCTCCACAAGCCATTGAAGAAAGTGAAGAAGAAGTTGAAGATAATGAATCTCTACCTACAGCAAATATAATTCCACAGGAGGAATTAATTCCAAATGCTGTTGCACAACCAACTCCACCCACTGATTTTGTCACACTTATGGATCACCCAGATCTCAAGTAATTGGAGACATATCAACAGATGTACAAACAAGACATCAACTCACTCAAGATTTGATGCATGCCTGTTTTCTCTCTCAGGTTGAACCTCTATCTATTCATGATGCTGAGCAGGATCCCCACTGGATCCTTACAATGTAGGAGGAACTAAATCAATTTGAGAGATGTAGAGTTTGGGATTTGGTTCCAAGATCCCAAAACTACCCAGTTATTGGAACCAAATGGGTTTTCAGAAACAAGCTGGATGCCCAAGAAGTCATTGTGAGAAACAAGGCTAGGCTTGTTACTCAGGATATAGACAAGAAGAAGGAATTGATTATGATCAAACCTTTACACCTGTTGCAAGGTTGGAAGCCATAAAAATATCTCTTGCCTATGCAGCATACAAGAGGTTCAAGGTCTTCCAAATGAATGTGAAGAGTGCTTTTCTAAATGGAGTGCTACAAGAAGAGGTTTATGTAGAACAACCTCCAGGTTTTGTCTCTCCAACTTACCCCTCTCATGTTTTTAAACTGCATAAGGCCCTTTATGGTCTAAAGCAAGCTCCAAGAGCTTGGTATGAGACCTTAGCTAGTTTTCTATTAGAGCATAAATTTATAAGAGGAACTGTAGATAAAAATCTTTTCACTAGACATCATAAGGACCAAATCTTATTAGTACAAATCTATCTGGATGATATTATATTTGGCTCTACAGATTCCAAATTATGCAAGAGGTTTTCTGACCTTATGCATTCCAGATTTGAAATGAGTAGCATGGGTGAGCTTTCCTACTTCCTTGGTCTCTAAGTGAAGCAGCTCCCTGATGACATCTTCATCTCTCAAGCAAAATATGCTAAAGAACTTCTAAAGAAGTTTGGTATGGCTTATGCCTCAGCAAAGAAAACTCCCATGGCTACAAATGCTGTTGTGGACTCTGATGTACAGGGAAACCTGTGGATCAGAAACTTTATATGGGCATTGTTGGGTCCCTATTATACCTCACAGCAAGTAGGTAGATATTATGTTTGCCACATGTCTTTGTGCTAAGTTCCAGGTGAACCATAAAGAATCTCATCTAATTTTACTAAAAAGGATTTTGAGATATATAAAGAGTTGTCCTAATCTAGGCCTATGGTATCCTGTTGAATCAGAATTTGAGTTAACTGGATACTCTGATGCTAATTTTGCTGGATGCAGGGTAGATAGAAAAAGTACTTCAGGAACTTGCCAGTTCCTGGGTATGAGATTAGTATCTTGGTTTTGTAAAAAGCAAACATCAGTGTCAACCTCAACTGCTGAAGCAGAATATATTGCAGCAGGCAGCTGTTGTTCACAGATGCTTTGGATACAAAATTAGCTTCTAGATTATGGGTTCAACTTAAATAATTCAACCCTACTCTATGATAATACAAGTGTTATAGCCATAGCCCAGAATCCAGTTCACCATAGTAGGACAAAACATATTGATATAAGACATCATTTCATTAGAGAATGTGTAGACAAAAATAAAATCAAGCTTGTCTATATCTATACTGATTTACAAAGGGCTGATATATTCACCAAACCCCTAGATGAGAGAAATCATATGTTATTTGTAAATTAACTTGGAATGATCAATGGAGAAGACTTTATTTAATTTCTGTCTGCACTCGATGAATTTCCAAAGTTCGTCGAACGGAGTTCGACGAACCGTGGCAAGTTTGAGAGATATTCGTCGAACGGAGTTCGACGAACTCTCTGTGAGTGAAACAATATTCGTCGAACGGAGTTGGACGAACTTGCTTTAGAAGATATTCGCCGAACGGAGTTCGACGAACTGTCTTCAATTCTTATGGATAAGATCGACGAATTATTTCATTCAAAATTATTTCTTCGACCTCAGTTCGAAGAATTATTTTTATTTTTGTGGAACGGAGTCTGTCGATTCATATTCTTGAAAACCCTATATTTAGGTTTTCTTCGACCTCCGTCCCGCGCTTTCTGTTCCTTTGCACTTGATCGCCATTTTTGTGTCTCTCTTGCAGGAGATTCCATGGCGATTCAGGCAAGCATTCTCGCAGGCATGAAGTTCGATACCGGTTTTGATGTGGATTTTGATTCGTTTCAACATTCTGATCCCATCTTCCTTTACATTCTAGAACTCCTTGAAGGACAAGAAATCAAAACCTTGATGACTAGAAGAATCAAACTACACAGCACTGAAATCAGGGAATGGGTCTACACCCTATCGCCAACAGAGGAGAATACAATGACAGGCACAATTGCGGGTAACTCCGTCTCCTTAACTCCCGCAATCTTAACTGAAATTTTTGGATTAAGGAATGGATAAGAGCAACTGGAGATTGAAATAGAGGAATCTGACGTGATGCTGAGCCTCATGGGTTATACTGGAGATAACCCTAACAAACTCTTGAAGAAACACCTCTCTGCCCCTTATAAGTTTTTGGCAGATTTGGTTGGAAAGGTTCTGCTTGGGAAACATACTGCCCAGGATTACATCACTAAACACCAGTTTCTGGTCATGTGTGCAATTATAAATAAGAAACAGTAGATTGGGCACAGATTCTCTTTGATTTGATACAAAAGAAAAACATCAAAAAGGAAGTATGCTTTGGAAGGATCCTAGGGATCTTTTTACAAGAGAAGGCTGCTGAATCACTGGTCTCGCAGACCATATTCATCAATGCCAGTAAAAGTCTCACATGTGCCTTATTTGGCAGGTGGGAGAGAACAATAACCAAGCCAACCAAGGCTTCGACCTCTTCCACCCCAGCTTCTGAAGGCACCAGGGCTGTTAAAGCCACTCCCCCACCTGCTGAAGAGATTCATCCAACACCACCATCTCTTGCAGCCCCTCTTCCAGCAACACAAATCCTCCCTCCTCCATTATCTCTTCAACACCACAATCACAACAACATACTCATGTTCCTACTCCACCTCCATCTCAACCTGCTTCACCAGCTCCATCTCCACCAATTGACATCACTGACATTCCATCTTCCCCTCTTCAAGATAATCAACCACCAACACCTCCTGATTCCCCCCATGACACCTACATTCCTACACCACCACAATCTCCTCTTCCCCCACATCTCTCTTCAATACCATCTTACCATCTACCAACAGACATCATCATGCAAGATGCCACCTATCCATCCCCATCAACATCTACCATCCCTCCAGATATTCACATACATGATGCTCCACTTTCTATCCCTCCCATAGTTCCACTTCTACACCTTCTGCAACACAATCTACCACTCCATCATTGGACCACTCCACCATATCTTCTTTCATTCCATAATCACTCCCCCCTCAAGTCCCTTATAGCATAGGCCATTACACCTCTTTATACCACCATCTCCTCTCTCTCTGACAAAATCTCTGCTCTTTCTGCTGCCCCATCCTCAGCCAGGAGCCTGGACTCAGTTGCCACTGAAACCAGGCAAGGGGAGATGCATGATGATGAAGCAGCAGCTACAGCTCCATAGGCTTCAGCTCCAGCTCCAGCAGCAGATGCTCCAGCTACAGCAACAACAGCAGAGTGTACATAATATATAGATAAAGAATTGATTGACTTTATTGAAACTGATATGGATTTTGATGCATCAGACTCTGAAGAGTCTAATACTATTGGTGATTTCATGCTTAATCCCACAGTTAAATTAGAATATTTGTTGAGAATTTTTGATATTGTACATTTGCATTACCTTCCAGCTGAGATTACTAAGCCATCCTTGGCTATTATACCATACACTTCCCCCATCTCTTCAGAAGTTGTTAAGCAACTTAGGGACAGTTTTACTATTGCACAGCCAGTAGTCACTCCACTTCCAGAAGTAGTGGCTATTCCCTTTTCTTCAATAATGTCTTCAGCACCAACTTTTGTAATGGATGACTCTCTCATGCCAGATCTAGATGAACTGATCTTGGCTGATATTGCAGATGAAAATAAGGCAGTAGCTGAAAGCTCTGTCCAAGTTAGTCCTGATTTTTGTGTAGCTTCTCCTCCAACTCCTGCTGAAACTCCAACTCCTGTTGAAATTCCTGCTCCTGCTCCAGAAAAGGCTGCTATTTTTCTTAAAGCTTTGAAAGCTTTGGATGATCTATATGATAACCCTCAGGGTTCTGACAATGATGATGATGAAGATGAGGATGAGGATTCAGATGAGGAGGATACAAAGAAGAAGAAACAAGTATCAAAGAAAAGAAAAGCTCCTCCTCTTGCTCCTAAGCCTAATCCAAACAATGATACCCCTTACTATATTATTCAAAAGATAACTCCATATAAAGGGATGCCAGCATTGATGTGGCTATCTAAGAATCATCAAAAGGAAAGGAAGAAGAGTGGAAGATACTATCCTCCACCAGTTCAAAGGTATAGAAAAGATCCACCTCCTCCTCCTCCTGCAGCTGGTGCTTCTGGTTCTAGTTCTCAGAGATCTACCCCTATTCAAATATATCAAAGACATCAAGGGAGATACCATCATGAAAGCAGCCAGCACATGCAACAACCCTCAGGAAAACAACATCAGCAACAACAACAACATCAACAAGAACAACAACATAAGCAGCAACAACATCAACAAGATGAAAGTCATAAAAGACCACCCTCTCCTCCTGTTCCTTATGAAGATCCAGAAACAGCCAACACAGCCAAAATGTCCAGGTTCCAGGAACTAATAGGCCTCTCTATGATCAACAAGGCAAAGGCTGAAGGGAAGGATACGTCTGAATACACTACAATGTCAAAATACAGGAGAGAAGAACTGAAAAGGTTTGAAAAGGCTAACAAATTTTTTAATGTTGATGATTATATGAAATAACATCCTGAAGCAGTGGTCCCTAGAGCTACATCTCTGAAGATTATAGGGGCTGCAGACATGACAATGAATATGGAACAAGCTTTAAATCCAAACAGGGAAATAATCTTTACCATGCCAGGAGACAAGGGCAAGGATGCAAAGCATCAGGAGAAGAAGCAGAAGAAGTGAAATATGAACCCTTTTATTTCTATTTTTCTATCTTAAACTGTTTTTATTTTTCTATCTTAAACTGTTTCACATTTCTAGTTGTGTCCTAGAGTCTAGGCCAAGTCTTAAGAGTCAACATCACATGGATAAGCAAACATCAGACTGCCAGAGACTCAAGACTTAGAGTTTTTCCAGTGATTCAGAGATTTCTCAAGAAACTAAGTAAAATGAGTTCGACGTTCGTCGAACTCAGATCGATGATAGTCGTTCTCAGCTCGACGATCTTAGAGAAATATTCTCTAAGCTGAGCTCGACGAACTTCAGTCACAGGTCGACGATCCTTGGACTCCACCTTCAGCAATCTAAGTCGAGACTGTTCTCTAGACTCAGGTCGACGAACCTAGTTCTCAGGTCGACGAACTTCATTCTTTGCTCGACGATTTCTAGACTTCCACTTCAACTTATTGTCAGAGGTTCATCAATTTTTATCTAAGTCCAGAATCATTTTCAGCTCGACGAATTCAAGGTTCTCCAAACTTTGCTCGACGAACACCATTCTTTGATCGACGAACCTTTGGACTACTACAACATTCTGTCGAGACTATGTTCTCTAGTCTCAGGTCGAAGGACTCAGTTCTCTGCTCGACGAATTCTGGAACCAGAAGACTTGTGTCGACACTTAGAGAACTTGTTGACAGCAACTAAGTCGACACTAGAAGCATTTGTGTCGACATCTAGATCAGCAGTCAACATTGTGGAAAGGCTATGTCGACACCACACAGAAGACTTGTGTCGACACACATGAGTAATTGTGTCGACACAGAATATTTGACAACTCCAGAATAATTGCTGAACTCCAGTCGACGAACACATTTACCAGCTCGACGATCATGGAAGTCAGCTCGATGAACAGAAGTCGTCTGGTCGATGAATACAACATCTCAGCTCGACGAATACAACATCTCAGCTCGACGAATTGTGGACTCAGTTTGACGAATTCTGCCAACTGTTTGACGATTCCAGACTTAGTTATTTCCGACCTTCTATCCCCACTCTAATGCGATAATTCCTGAGTAATTAATGCTCTAACATTCTCTGAATGTATCCGTTATAAGGAGCATTAATTATGGTCTTCTCCAGGATTATTGCTTGCTGTTTTTCCATGGGACAGTTGGGGAAATAAATCAATGCCGATTATTCTCAAGGCTGTCAGCATTAATTGCAGATGCATTCAAATTTTCAAAACACAGAGAAGAAGATAATAACGCATACACAGACACACAGACTGACAGAGAGTATCAAACATCATTGAGAAAGCTTCACATAGAGCACAACTTATTGAGAAGCATACAGGGACACAGAAAAAACACATATTCAGTCTTGATCAATCTGCTTTGTCAACAAGAAGTATTTTCTGATACACAGAAGATCTTGACCAGAAGCTCATAAGCATCTGAAGAAGAAGAACAGTAATACCTATATCAAGAGTCTTCTTTCTTCAAGTACTCCAGGACACTTCAAGAGGACAACTTCAGTTTAATCTGTCAAAGAAGTTCCTGAAGATTTTTGCTGGTCAAGGATTCTGCTTGAAGACCTATTACCCTGAAGCTTAGCTCCTATTTTTCCCTGATCCATTCTACATCTCAGGGGGAGCTTTAAAGCTATAATCAAATCCATAGTCTTCTCAGTTGTATATTGAGAAAGAGAAGACAAAATCATCTCTCACCCCCACCTCTGTAAATGGTTGTCATCTCCCTTCAAAAGTAATTCCTTGGTTGCAAGTCTCCTGATCAAAAGACTTGGGTTGGTTTTTGAGCACCTGATCAAAAGCTCATTGGTGTCAGGCACCTGATCAAAAACATGAATGGATTCCTACTAAGAGTGGTAGAAGAGTGTATGTACCCATGTTGGGGAACCACTATGAAATTCTTGTGTCATCTGGTTGCCTCATTTTCTTATGTTCTTGCTGTG
This sequence comes from Platanthera guangdongensis, assembly GCA_039583875.1. Classification (NCBI taxonomy): domain Eukaryota; kingdom Viridiplantae; phylum Streptophyta; class Magnoliopsida; order Asparagales; family Orchidaceae; genus Platanthera; species Platanthera guangdongensis. The sequence goes on from CM077158.1 coordinate 82,163,472, forward strand.
CTTGTGCTTTAGGTTTATTGCTTGGTAGTTTATTAATTCTGCACTTTTAATTTACAACAAAAGCTGTAATAGCTCTTAATAATTTTTAAGCATACTATATTCACCCCCTCTAGAGTATTTCAGATCTAACTCTCACTTTCAAAATTTACTACATTTATATTTCCTTGTCTAATTACTGTTAAAACAGTTTTGTTTTTTATCAGAAGTAATGATACAAGATGACTGAAAGAGATATCAGATATGCTCTGATACCAATGAGGGACAGATCTGCTTAACTCTAGAGGGGGGCGGGGGGGGGGGGGGGGGGGGGGGGGTGAATAGAGTATTTTAAAACTTTAATTAATTTTTATAGCGGATTAAAATATGTGATAAGTATAAGTATAAAGAGAGAAGAAAACAAAAATATCACAGCACACAGAAAATAAAAAATAAAGCATTCCAGACGACACAAGAAATTTATAGCGATTCACCTAAACTTGGGTACATCCACTCTTCTACCACTATAGTAGGAATTCACTATAGGTTTTTGATCAGGTGCCCTGCCACCACAAGTTTTTACTCAGGTGCCCTGTCACCACAAGATCTATTTTTTAAGGGATATCTAACGACCCTTTTGAGCTTTTGATCAGGTGCCCAAAAACCAAACTAAGTCTTTTGATCCGGAGACTTTATAACCAAGGGGTTAACTTTTGAAGGGAGTGATAACCCTATACACAGTGGAAAAAAGAAAATTGATGTTGTCTTCTCTATCAACAGTCTAAGAGAATACTAGTGGATTTGATCTTGTCAAAGCTGCCCCTGAGATGAAAAATAGTTCAGGAAGATGAGAGCTTTGCACAGGGTGCAGACCTTCAAACTTTAGAAGATCTTCAGAAGCCTTTTTGGACTGATATTGAATTTTTGTCCCTTGAAAGGCTCTGAAGAAGATGATGAAGAGCTCTATGAGATTCTCTATTTATGTTTATGTGTCTCAGTGAATTCTCTATATCAATTCTCTGTATGATCTTCTGAAAACCATCCTTTTATATTCCTTCCAGAAAATAGCATTTGAATTTGAATTCTATCCTTAAATGAATGCTGGAATCCTGGGACTTGAACCACTGGAATTTTGTCTTAAATGTTTCCTCAACTGTCTTAGTAAATAAGTCAAGTAATTACTCTGTGAAATCCATAATTAATGCTGCCAAGCAACGACTATATTCTTGAGAATATGAGCATTAATTATCAGAGAAATACTACATTAGAATAATCCAAACTGAAAACAAACTGAGAGAAAATGCCAAAAACTGATACTGAGAGAAATCGTCAAACTCAAAATAGATTTCGTCGACCTGAACTTCAAGTTCATCGAGCTGAGAAATCATTTTCATCGAGCTGAGAAGGAATTTCGTCGACCAGTGAACTTGAGAGAAGAGGTAAGATCGTCGACCTGAGCTTTAAGTTCATCGAGCTCAACTCAGAGTAGGGACTCTGAGTTCGTCGATTAGCGATCGACGATCGTCGAGCTGAGTTTGAAGAATTTCGAACTGATTCTCTGAACTCTTAAATAATGTCATTCTTCTAAGTATGGATCTCTGATTTCTTCTGAGGGATGGATCAAAGTTTTCTAACCTAGTTAGACTGACCTAGACCTAGAACTAACAATTTGACCCTAGGCTATACCTGGAGGGTCAATAACCTAATAGTGAACCTATCCCAAATCCAAACTAGGGATCCAACAATCTCCCCATATTTGGGTGAGGTCACTATGAACAACAGAAAGGAGGAAAATCACAAAGCATAAAAAGATATCTGGAAGAATTTAAAATCATTCAGCAGATATTAACAATAGTGCCTTGTGAAGTACAGAAAACAAATAACAGATAACAGTTCTAATCAAAAATATAGAAGGAAAAATTGTTCAGGCTTTCTTAGAGTCCTTCTTCTGTTCATCTAAGGCAGGTCCGGTGAAGATATTTTCCCTTCTGGGATCTGCAGCTTGCTATTTTATCATTTTCATATCAATAGCACCAAGGATTGTCATAGATGCAGCCCTTGGTACTACTGCTTCTGAATGTAATGACATATAAGCATCAACATTAAAAAGATTATGTACCTGGTACTTGTATAGCTCCTTGTTTCTGTAGGAGGACATGGTAGTATACTGAGATATGTTCTGTCCTTCTTCCTTTGCTTTTCTAATCTGGGAAAGAGCTATTAATTCTTAAAATATGGCCATTCTGGAGTTGGGGTCCATTTTTGGATCACAGACTGGAGAAAGAGGCCTTTCAGGAGATGCTTTATAAGGTTGATAATCTTTAGATATTTTCTGTTGCCTGCTGTGCTTTTGGTATTATTGTTGCTGACTGCTACTGCTGCTAGAATTGTGTTACTATATGCTATAGGAAGGCTTAGACTGATGAGAAGATGTAGATTTCTGAGTTTGACCAACACTTCCAGAAGATCCTGTTGTAGGAGGAGGACCTCTCCTAAATTTAGGAGGTGGAGAGTATCTCCTACTCTTCTTCCTAGCTTTTTGTTCATTTTTGGAATATCTCATACAGTTTGTGGCGTCTGGAGTGAGTGTTATATTATGCAGGATATAATATGGAACATCAATAGAAGGATTTGACTTAGGAACAGCCTTTGGAGGAGCAGTTTTAGCAGGAGCCTTTCTTTTCTCTGAACTTGTATTATTAGAGTCATCTGACTCATTATCAACATAATCATCAGAAGAATGTTCTGGATTGTCATAAAGAGCATCTAGATGCTTTAACAAATCAGCTGAGATTCCATGAATCTGTGTCTATGCTTGGCATGCAGGATCTGCAAAATTATCTGTAGCAGTCTAAACATTTTCTTCTTCTTTCATATCAGCAAACAAGATATCATTCAAATCTGGCATTGGAGATTCACACCAGCCATAAGTTGGTGGAGAGAATGCCTTGTGCTTAGGAGCTGGTTCACTAATTTACTCAACAACAAAACTTTTTGTAATCTCAGAAACTGCAAAACTTGCCTTTAGTTGATCTACAACTTCAGGACTGATTGGAGCAGTATAGCAGACAATAACTTTAGAGTACCGAGCAACAAAACTGGGTAAAATATTTATGTAAGCAGAATTAAAAGAATTCAATAAAGAATCTAAATCAACTGTGAGATTTAAAATGAAATCACTAACAGTGGTTATTTCTGCAACTGTATCACAAATCATGTCTGTATCAGAATCATCAACTATATTTATAACTTCAGTTGGAATATCTTCCTCTGCTGAATCATCAAACATTTCAGAATCTACTGCTGCTGGTGCTGGTGCTGGAGGAGAAATTGGAACTTCTTCATAGAACATCTTCCCCTGACTGGTTTCAGCGGGTCCTGAGGTCAGTCCTCTAGAAGAAGGAACAGAAGAGAGAGCAACAATTCTAGTAGAAAGAGAGATGATGGAGGCAGAGAGAGGAGCAATAGCTTGTTCTATTAATTGCTCAAGAGTGGGAGAAATGAAAGCAAGAAGATCTTTAGCTATGTAAGAGAAATTTAGGTAGAGAGGTTCAGGAGCAGAGGTGGTGTAAGGGGTGTGATGTCCACAGTTGGAACATACAAAAAATGCATGAGAGAAATCTGTATGGGTGTATTCTATAAATATTGAAGTAGGGTTGGATCAGATTTTAGTAGAGGAGGTAGGAACTGTGGTAGTGAGTGTGGAGGTGGGTTCTTGAATAGGAGATGTAACTGGTGAATGATGTGGGGATGGTTGAGGAGGAGACAGCAGATTAAAGGTAGGCTGAGAGGAGGTGGATGGAACATCAGATATATGAGTTGGAGGTGGAGATTGAGGAGGTGGAGATGGAATGTCCTCAGGGATGATGATGGGAGAATATGGAGGTGATGGTTGAGGAAAAGGTGAAAGAGGTTGTTGTTGTTGTAGAGGAGGTGAAGGAATGCTGGTGGAAGGAGGAATTTCTTCTGGAGGTGGTGGAGAGGCTGTCACTGCCCTTGTGTCCTCAGAAGTCCTGGAAGAAGAGTCCTTGGATGGTTTAGGGATGTACCTTTCCCATCTGCCAAATAAAGCAGAGGTTATCCTCTTTGAGGCATTAATGAAGATGGTCTGGGAGACCAATAGTTCTGGTGCCTTGGCCAGGAGGAAAATTCCTAAAATCCTCCCAAAGCACACCTCTTTCTTTGTATTCTTTTTCTTTATCAACTCAAATAATATCTTTTCCCAGTTGACTGCTTTCTTATCTAGCAGAGCACACATCACCAGAAACTGGTGCCTGGTTATATAATCATGGGCTGTATGTTTGCCCAGCAAAACTTTACTAACAATATCTGCCAGAAACTTATACTGAACAAATAAATTCTTTTTCAGAAGTTTATTGGGATTTCCTTCAGAGTGACCCATTCTAGTCAACATATTTTCATACTCAGAATCATCTATTTCAATTTCTTCTTCTCCATTAGCCAAATCAAAAATCTCAGTTAAAATTATAGGAGTTAGGGTAACATTATTTCTGCCGATGGTGACAGCCATGGTGTCTGCATCTGGTGAGGTTGAAGTATAAACCCATTCTCTGATTTCAGTTGCGAGTAGCTTGATCCTTGTAGTCATGAATTTCTTCAGTCTCTGTTCTTCACACAGCTGTAGGATGTCTATGAAGATCTGATCTCTGTGGTTGAAGAAATCAAAATCGATGTCGAATCTGGTGTCATATTTCATGCAGGAGAGGGAGAGCGCCGAAATCGCCATTGTTTTTCCTGCAAAAACAAAAGAGAGATCAAGTGCAAGAGAACAGAAAGTGCGAGATAGAGCACGATGAAAACCTAGTTATAAGGTTTTCAGAATATGAAGCGTCGGGCTCTGTCCTGCTAAAAATAAAAATCTTCATTCTCAGGTTGACGAAAAAATTTCATGAAGAAATAATATCGTCGATCTCATTTGTAAGAGGGGAATACTTTTCGTCATTCTCAGGTCAACGAAATTTTTCTGAAGCAAGATCGTCGATCTCCGCTCGACGAAATAACTTCACGCAGAGAGTTCATCAATCTCAGGTCGACGAATTCTCAGATCGTCGATCTCCGTTTCTACAAAATGTGATCAATTCTTCATCCATGGATAGAAATCAAATTAAACTTCTCCATTAATCATACCTAGCTGATTCAGAAAGAATAGTTGTTTCTTCTCATCTAAAGGTTTAGTGAAGATGTCTGCTCTTTGCCAATCAGTAGAGATAAAGACAAGATTAACTTTCTTTTTGTCCATACAATCTCTAAGGAAATGATGTCTAATTTCTATATGCTTAGTCCTACTGTGAGTACTGGATTTTGTGCAATAGAAATTGCACTGGTATTTTCACAAAGTATAGTTGAATTATTTAAGTTGAGACCATAATCCAGTAGTTGGTTTTGAATCCACAATATTTGTGAACAACAACTGCCTGCTGCAATGTATTCAGCTTCTACAGTTGAAGTTGACACAGATGTCTGCTCCTTACAAAACCAGGACACAAGCCTATCACCAAGGAACGGCATGTTCCTGAAGTGCTTTTTCTATCCACTCTGCATCCAGCATAGTCAGAATCTGAAAATCCAGTTAAGTCAAATTCTGACTCTGTTGGATACCAAAGTCCTAGATTAGGACAACCCTTTATATATCACAAAATTCTTTTAAGGAAAATAAGGTGAGATTCTTTAGGGTTCACCTGGAACCTAGCACAAAGGCATGTAGCAAATATAATATCTGGCCGACTAGCTGTGAGATACAACAAGGACCCAACAATAGCCTTATATATTTTCTGATCAACTGGATTGCACTGTTCATCAAAATTAATCACAGCATTGGAAGCCATGTGTGATTTCATTGCTGAGGCATCAGACATCCCAAATCTTTTAACTAGCTCCTTAGCATATTTTGATTGGGATATGAAAATGTCCATCAGGGGATTACTTCACATGGAGACCAAGGAAGTAAGAAAGCTCACCCATGCCACTCATTTCAAACTTAGAATGCATCAGGTCAGAAAACCTTTTGTATAGTTTGGAATCAGTAGAGCCAAAAATAATGTCATCTACATATATTTGTACTAATAATATTTTATCTTTATGATGCCTAATGAACAAGGTCCTATCTACAATGCCCCTAGTGAACTTATGCTCTAAAAGAAAGCTAGCTAGGGTCTCATACCAAGCTCTTGGAGCTTACTTTAAACCAAAGAGAGCTTTATGCAATTTGAAAATATAAGAGGGATGAGTTAGAGAGATAAAACCTTGTGGTTGTTCCACATATACTTCCTCCTTGAGTTCACCAATGAGAAAGGCACTTTTGACATCCATCTGGTAGTCCTTGAAATTCTTGTAGGTTGCATAAGCATGAAATATCCTGATAGCTTCTAGTCTTACAACAGGTGCAAAGGACTGATCAAAATCAATTCCTTCTTCCTGACTATATCCTTGTGCTACCAGCCTTGCTTTATTCCTTAAAATAGTTCCTTGTGCATCCAATTTATTTATAAAAACCCATTTAGTTCCAATGACTGGGTAGTCTTTGGGTTTTGGAACTAAATCCCAAACTCTGCATCTCTCAAATTGATTGAGCTCCTCTTGCATTGCAATAATCCAGTGTGGATCTTGCTCTGCATCTTTTATGAATTGGGGCTCAAGTTGAGATATGAAGCAAGAATGCATCAAGTCTTAGTTGAGTTGATGCCTTGTTTGCACACCAACTAATATGTCTCCAATCACTTGAGATGTATGGTGATATCTAAGTGTGACAAGATCAGTAGGAGGAGTTGGTTAAGCAACAACATTTGGAATTAATTCCTCTTGTGGAATTATGTTTGCTGTTGGAGGTTCAGCAATCATTTTAACAATATCATCTTCACTGTCTTCTTCAATATGTGGAGAGGGATGTGATGTAACCTCATTAGAAATTTCAGTTAGACTTTGGGCCTCCTTGATTGGCCAAATCCTAGAATCCCATGAGCTAGAGAAGCATATTAGGATTTTGTCATTTATCTCAGTCAATGAGATATTCTTGTCCAGTTTCTTCAGCTCATTGATGATTAGGCTGAGTCTGTTGTACATGTTAGCCACTGACTCAGATTCCTCTTTCTTGAAATTTTCATATTGAGAGATTAGATGAGATCTTTTGTACTTTCTCTCATCAGCTGATCCTGCAACCATTTGCTTTAGAGAGTCCTAAATGTACTTTGCTGATGTTCATTCAGCAATCTTAGAAAAGATGTCATCAAACATGGTCTGAGCTAGAATGTTCATGGCCTTAGCATCAGCCATCTTCAACTTCTTCTGAGCATCTGTCTACTCAGGTGGTGAAACTGCTGAAGTACTTGTTGATGTAGAGACAGAAGGAGTAGGGGGACCTGTCAAAATAGAATTGTATATATCTTCATCAATAGAGTTCATATATAATTTTATTCTTGCCTTCCAGATTTCAATCTTATTCCGATTACAAACTGGAGGTCTGGTGCTTGAATATTCTTTATTCGGTGCCATGATATAAGAAAGACACTAGAGATAATTAGATCTATCAAAGATCTTTTGGTTCAGGTGTTAGCCTATGAAACCAAACAACCTCCCTCTGATACCAATTGAAAGTGATATCAGATATGCTCTGATACCAATGAGGGATAGATCTGCTTAACTCTATAGGGGGGGTGAATAGAGTATTTTAAAACTTTAATTAATTTTTATAGTGGATTAAAATATGTGATAAGTATAAGTATAAAGAGAGAAGAAAACAAAACTATCACAACACATAAAAAATAAACAATAAAGCATTCTAGACGACACAAGAAATCTATAGTGGTTCCCCTAAACTTAGGTACATCCACTCTTCTACCACACTGGTAGGAATCCACTACAGGTTTTTGATCCGGTGCCCTGCCACCACAGGTTTTTGCTCAGGTGCCCTGTCACCACAAGATCTATTTTTTAAGGGAGATCTAACAACCCTTTTAAGCTTTTGATCAGGTGCCCCAAAACCAAACTAAGTCTTTTGATCAGGAGACTTAACAACCAAGGGGTTAACTTTTGAAGAGAGTTATAACCCTGTACATAGTGGGAAAAAGAAAATTGATGGTGTCTTCTCTATCAACAGTCTAAGAGAAGACTAGTGGATTTGATCTTGTCAAAGCTCCCCCTGAGATGAAAAATATTTCAGGAAGATGAGAGCTTTGCACAGGATGTAGGCCTTCAAACTTTAGAAGATCTTCAGAAGCCTTTTTGGACTGATATTGAATAGTTGTCCCTTAAAAAGCTCTGAAGCTGATGATGAAGAACTCTATGAGATTCTCTATATATGTCTACGAGTCTCAGTGAATTCTCTATATCAATTCTCTGTATGATCTTCTGAAAACAGTCCTTTTATATTCCTTCCAGAAAATAGCATTTGAATTTGAATTCTATCCTTGAATTAATGTTGGAATCCTGGGACTTGAACGACTGGAATTTTGTCTTAAATATTTCATCAACTATCTTAGTAAATAAGTCAGGTAATTACTCTGTGAAATCCATAATTAATGCTGCCAAACAACGACTATATTCTTGAGAATATGAGCATTAATTATCAGAGAATTACTGCATTAGAATAATCCAAACTGAAAACAAACTGAGAGAAAATGCCAAAAACTGATACTGAGAGAAATCTTTGAACTCAGAACAGATTTCGTCGACCTGAACTTCAAGTTCGTCGAGCTGAGAAATCGTCTTCGTCGAGCTGAGAAATTGTCTTCGTCGAGCTGAGCTCCAAGTTTGTCGAGTTGAAAAGGAATTTCATCGACCAGAGAACTTGAGAGAAGAGGGAAGATCCTCGACCTGAGCTCTAAGTTCCTCGAGCTCAACTCAGAGTAGGGACTCTGAGTTCGTCGATCAGCGATCAACGATCGTCGAGCTGAGTTCGAAGAATTTTGAACTAATTCCCTGAACTCTTGAAGACTGTCATTCTTCTGAGTCTGGATCTCTGATTTCTTCTAAGGGTTGGATCATAGTTTGTCGAACCAAGTCAGACTGACCTAGACCTAGAACTAACAATTTGACCCTAGGATATACATGGAGGGTCAATAACCTTATAGTGAACCTAGGCTAAATCCAAAATAGGGATCCAACGAAGGCTGATTAAATGATACTTGATAACCTCATCACATAACTAGCTTATGGATATTAGGTTATACTTGAGACCACTTACATATGCTACCTTCCTGAAGGTAACAACTCCAACTTTGACATTTCCATATCCTTCTGTCTGTCCACAATTGGAGTGTCCAAATATCACCTTTGGTCCAAGCTTGGCTTTGAAATCAGTCAGGTTGTCCTTACTTCCTGTCATATGTTTTAAACAGCCACTATCCAGATACCACTGTTGCTCTATGATAGGATAGTTCTTTACCTGTACAAAATAAGATTAGTTGTTCTTGATCCAGGTAACCTTGGGTCCTTGATTTCTTTCAAATTTATAACTGGAAATGTAAGAGAATTCATGTTGGTCCTTATAACCAAGTGGATGATATCTCCTAGGAGGAATAATCCATTGGGTAAAAAGATTAACAAAGGTTTTAGTTTGTTTAACAATTTGAAAAGAATTGAAGTTTCTGTTATGAGAAACTGGGTTCGACGAATTATAATAGGTTTGTCGATCTGCGTTCGACGAATAGGGATGAGTTCATCGAACTCCACTCACAGAATGAAAGTGTTCATTCTCTGAGCCCCTTATTCGTCGATCGCGGTTCGACGAATCATATTGAGTTCGTCGAGTGTGGTTAAATGAATAATTATACCTAAAATCTGCGTTCATAGTCCGTCGATATGAGTTTGATGAACCACATTCATTTCATCGAGCTTGGTTCGACGAAATATGTTGAACATTATTTTTGTTAAAACTTTTCTTTTTCTATGTTGATTCTTCTGTGAAATTTCTGTTTATTTATTTCTAATTTCTACCTTTTCTTTGCCTTTTTCTAAAACAAATTTAATGGGGTTAGACAATATATTTTTTGTAAAGATGGAGGCTGATTAGATGAAGCTCCCAAGCCCAGCTTGCCATTAAGCCTAACATTCACTATGCTTGTGATATCCATCAATTTGATACTTCTCCCATCTAGGGATTCTTCAAATTGTTTAGCCTCTTTTAGTTTATTTTCTAAAGATAGTATTTGTTTATTTGTAGTGTTTAGATATTCTTTAAGTTTTACATTTTCAGAAGAAATATTTTCAAATTCAATTAACTTCTCTCTGAGAAGTTTGATTTCCTTCTCAGATTTAATTAAATCATTACATAATTATTTGAAATCAATTTTAAATTGATCAGAAGAAAAATCAAAGAAAGAGATTATGTTGGAACCCCAGTTATGAAGTGGGCAAGGATCACTATTAGATTTTCTTAGATTGACCCAAAATGTATAGTCATGGGTCATAGGTTCATTTCCAGATTTGCCTTAGAAGAATTCCAAGAAATGCAGTCAGTCAGAAAATCAGTTCGACGATAGTCGAACTCAATTCGATGAACGTCGAACTCAGGTCGATGAATTATGAGTTCCTTCTCTGAACTCAGGTCGACGAACTCTGGTCTCAAGCAAGAAGTTCAGATCGACGAATTCCAGCAGAGCTCGACGAACTCTGAGCTCAGGATCGGTAAACTCAAGATAAACAAAGGAACCAGGTTGTGTCGACACATAGAGGAATTGTGTCAACACATAGAATAACTGCCGACACCAACTGTGTCGACACCTGAAGCCAACTGTGTCGACACACAGGACTTGTGTTGACACACTAAAGACAGCTTGATGAACTCCAAGTTCAGGTCGACGATCCATGCGCAATCAGTTACAGTTGGCAGTATTAATTGAGGATTAATTACAGTCAATAATAATAGTCATTCAAATGGACAGTTATAGTTGGATTAATTATTGATCAATTCCCAATGCAACTTCTACTCTTGGGAGTGTTTCTTTCGCCATCTAGGCCAAGGAATTTGAATGTCTGATATATCCAGAGACAGAGAAGTAAAAACCACAGGACACAGTAAAAACAAAAGGACATAGTAAAAATAAAAGGACACAGTAAAAACAAAAGGACACAGTGACAGGAAAGTGATAACAGTGACAGGCAGTGATCAACAAGTAGAACACTCAGGGCAATATCATCAAAGCAACTAGAAGCCCTAGAACAGAGAAGTGGCATCAATTAGAAGAAGAAGAACATCTATTCAATATCAAGAGTCTTCTTCTTCCTTATACTCTCCAGGATACTTCAAGGACAACAAACAACATATCAGTCAAGAAGTTCCTGAATCTCTGCTAGTCAAGGCTGCAAGCTTGAAGGCCTATCACCCTGAAGCAAACTCCTCATTCCCTGAACCATTCAACATCTCAGATGGAGCCCTTTGCTAACATCAATATCCACTAGTCTTCTCTCTGATTGTTGATAGAGAAGACACCTTCATCTCTTCCCCCCCCCCCCTCGGTATAAAGGGTTGTCATCTCCCTTCAAAAGTGATTCCTGCTTCACAAGTCACCTGATCAAAAGACTTGTGGATTTCGTTTTTGAGCACCTGATCAAAATCTCATTGGTGTCAGGCACCTGATCAAAAACCTAAGTGGATTCCTACCAGGGTGGTAGAAGAGTGGATGTACCCAGGTTGGGGAACCACTATAAATTCTTGTGTCGTCTGTTTGCTTGGTTTTCCTTCTTTATCTTTGTGCTGTGGCTTTTTACATTAACTCTAGTTTAGAAGAATGTTAAGATCTATCCCCCTTCTTCTTTCAGATTACCTGATCTTCTTCTGACATATAATCATCTTCTGAATTTTCTGCTTCTGAATCAGTAGTATCAGAGTTTCTGCATAATGCATTGATAACCATCAAGCATATCTCCCTGGCTTTGTCCTCTTCTTCATCCTCACTGGAGCTGGATGAAGATTCTAACTCAGATTCACTCCAAGTCTCAGAAAATAAATCCGCTTTCTTTCTTCTTGTACTTGTTGGAGGATGGCTTGCTGGAATGCTTCCTGGAGTCCTTCTCCTTTCTCTTGTCTTTCTTCTGTGCTTCTGGACATTCTGGTAGCATGTGTCCAGGTTTCCTGCACCCATAACAAACTATTTCTTTAGTGGGGGTTTTATTATACCTTGTCTTGTCATCTTTTCTATATGATCTTCTTCTGAAATCCTTCCTTGACATCTTATAGAATCTCTTTGCCAAGAGACTCAATAGATCTTCATTATCTGGAGTGGCTTCAGCTTCTTCACATGCTTTGAAAGCAATACTTTGTTCTTTCCTTGCTGAAGATGAGGTAGTCCATTGCTCAGCTTCTCTGGTCTTGATGAGCTGCTCATAAGACTTGAGCTTGCCGAACAAGGATTCAGTAGATATCTCATTCAGGCTTCTGGCTTCCTTGATTGGCCAGATCCTAGAGTACCATGTGCTGGGGAAGCACATAAGAATCTCGTCATTTATCTATATTAAAGAGATGTCCTTGTCAGGAGTTTTCAACTCATTAATTATGAGGCTGAGTCTATTGTACATTTCTACAACTGATTCTGACTCCTCCTTAAAATTCTCATATTGAGAGATCAAGTGTGATCTCCGATCCTCCCTTTCATCAGTAGATCATGCCACCATAACATTTAATAAGTCCCAGATGGCCTTTGCTGAAGTGCATTCTGCAACATTCTGAAATATGTCATCTGACATGGTTTGTGCCAGTATATTCATTGCTTTGGCATCTGCTATCTTTTCCTTCTTTTATGATTCAGTCCACTCAAGTGGTGGAACAACACTTGTGCTTTTAGTTGCTACTAGAAGTAGGGGACCTGTCAAAATAGAATTGTATATGTCTTCATCAATGGAATTCATATATAACCTAAACCTTGCCTTCCAAAGTGCAAACTTATTTAGATTGCACACTGGAGGTCTGATGCTTGAATAGTCCTTATTTTGTGCCATGATATGAAATACAACTAGAGTAGGTAAGAGCAAACAAAGATCTTTTGGTTCAAGTGTTAGCCTGTACAACCAAGTAACCTCCCTCTGATACCAATTGAAATTGATACCTCAGATACTTAGGGATTGATCTAACTAACTCTAGAGGGGGGGGGTGAATAGAGTATTTTAAAAACTTTAAGTTGTTTTTTTACAGCGGATTAAAATAGGCAATACTTATAAGTATAAGAAAAGAAATATCACAGCACAGCAAATAAAAGTAGAGCACAACCAGATGACAGAAGGAAATTTATAGTGGTTCCCCAATAAACTTGGGTACATCCACTCTTCTACCACCCTATTAGGAATCCACTACAAGTTTTTGATCAGGTGCCCTGCGACCACAGGTTTTTGTTCAGGTGTCATGTCACCACAGGTTTTTGATCAGGTGCCCTATCACCACAAGATCTATTTTCTAAGGGAGATCTAGCAACCCTTTGAGCTTTTGATCAGGTGCCCAAAAACCAAACCAAATCTTTTGATCAGGAGACTTGAGAACCAAAGGTTTAACTTTGGAAGGGTGTTATAACACTGTACAAAGTGAAAGAAAATAAAATTGATAGTTCCTTCTTTGTCTCTTTTCTCTGAGAAGACTAGTGGATTAGTTGATGTTGTCAAAGCTCCCCCTGAGTTATAGAAATCTGATCAGGAGAGGAAACTTTGCTTCAGGGTGTAGGCCTTCAAAGATGAACACTTCTTCTTCCAGTAAATGTCTCTGAGATATTGAGCTTTTGGTCTCAGATTTAATATTATGTTGCTGGAAGAAAAAGGCTTGAAGAAAAAAATGATGAACAAGATGTTCTCTGTATCTATTTCTTGTTCTCTGGTTGCAAATGTTCTCTTTCTTCTTCTCTTGATTGAGTAATTCTTATTCTGGACTGTTAGACTGGGCAATCTTCTGAAAATTTCTTTTATATATTGATTGCTGATTTGAATTTCGAATTCCTTGAAGTCCTCTACATATTTTATGGGAATTAGAACAACTTTTTTTATCTTCAATGTATTTCCCCAACTGTCCCAATAAATATGGTAGAGTAATAACTCTGTGAAATCCATAATTAATGCTGCCAAGAAACAACTATATTCTTGAGAGTATTAAGCATTAATTATCAGAGTATTACTGTCTTAATATTTGTAATTAAACTGCCTTAGTCGATCTGAGAAACTGCAGAGAAGTTTAGTCGAGTAGAACCTGGATGGAGTTAGTCAAATTAGTAATGTTTTCGTCGACCGGAGCTCCAAGTTCGTCGAGCTGATAATTCTCCTTCGTCAAGCTGATAATTCTCCTTCATTGAGCTGAGCTCCAAGATCGTCAAGCAGAAAAATATACTTGCCAATCTGAGCTCCAAGTTCGTCGAGCTGAGAAGGCACTTCGTCGAGCTGAGATTCTAATATAAGCTTACAGTTTGTCGATCTCAGCTAAACTTTCGTCGAGCTCAACTCAGAGAAGGAACTCTGAGTTCGTCGATTTAGGATCGACGATCGTCGATCTGAGTTCAGCTATCGTCGAATAACTTTTTTGTAATTTTCAAAACTGCCTTGTCACTTAAGTCTTGTATTCTCTGAAGTCTTCTGAAGGTAGGTTTCAGTAATCTAACCTTATGTGATTGACTTTAACCTTGGAACTAACATATGACCCGAGACTATACATGGTGGGTCATAAATCCTAATAGTGAACCTAGCCCAAATCACAAGTAGGGTTCCAACATGTTTGTTGGAAGAGTTCCAAGCAGGATACAGTTGTTGTTTCTACTACTGAGGCCGAGTATATCGCCGCTGCAAATGCAGCAAAGGAGGATGTATGGATTAGGAAATTCATCGGCGAGTTAGATGTAGTTACTAGCATTGTTCGTCCCGTAGATCTCTACTGTGATAACAACAGTGTAATTGCACTTGCTTCGAAATCTAGATCTCATCAGCGCTCCAAGCACATACTCTGGCGGTTCCATCTAATTCGAGAGATTGTCGATCGAGGAGATGTGAGCATATGCAGAGTGCCGACTGAAGAAAACATTGTGGATCCACTAACAAAGCCTCTCGCACAGAGAAAGCATGACGGTCATGTTTGACCTGTGGGTATACAATACCTAAATGATGAACTCTAGTTTGAGTCTTATGGATTGTATATTTGTTGGTTGTAATATTTCATTTGATGAATAAAAGTACTATATGCATTTCATTTTATATATTTTGACAAGTTATTTTATTATGAAATTGTTTCTATTGTGATAGAGAAGTTCAATTTAATAAATGCCCTTAGTGTTTGCTTCATAGGTCAAGTAGTGACTTGATGTGAGAACCTATGATCTTGTAAGCTTCATTCTTTAAGGTCTCTAGTCGTTGTATCATCTTAAAACCTAAGGGTGATGATAATACCTTTAAGACTAGCATATACGTTGACTGATGACCCGTCCTCATAGTTCATGATATTGTGATATCAAGTCATCACATGGGTACTTGTTATGAACAAGTTGTACTGGACAGACCCACCTTAAGAATACTCTGTGGATAGTTATATGAATGTGTCATAAGTATGGATCAAGTGGCAATGGTGTTTGTGGTCCTTTGACCAGAAGTCACGGCTTTCATCGAGTGAGGAAGAGCGTTCTTTGATGCCATCAAAAGTCCAATCATGAGAAAGTTGGATGATAAAGGTGGTTATTGGGTACGTTATGAATCATTTGGGTGTTTGTGTGTGAGCAGAGATGGGATTTGTCCTCCTATATGACAAGAGTTGCATCCATGGTCCCCTTGATGGAATGAGACTGAGAAATGCATGACCATGCTTGGTTGAGTCAATATATGATATTGGACTCACCAATTTTTGAAAGTCCATTCTAGATCAGGAAACTGGGATTGAACAATTATAAGGGTGACACAGTCTATACCTCTAGTTCTATCCGGATGTAAGGGACGAAGGGACATGACAACACTGTAACATTGATCACAATGGCTTTTGAGTTTTATAAACTCTTACTGTTTGGGGAGCAATGATGTATTGCTAGATGCCGCTCAATGTTTGTGAAGCTTTTGTTTAATACTTTCTAGATCAAGTGGGAGACTGTTGGTGCAACCATAGTGATCTGGAAGTGATCAAGCATGTAGCCTCACAGCCAACTCAGTATGAGCCTATCAGGGTCGCACATAAGATTGTGGAGAAATTAGGAGTTTGGATCTGTATGGTGTAGTTCATATGATGAGCAAAAGGGGACTGCAATTTTCTAAGACAAAAAGCGTTGAAAGCATTGAGTTAAATCAACGCCTTGGCATACTCGTCAAACTCCGTTCGACGAATTCGCCTTTGGCGCAGATTCGTCGAACTCCATTCAACGAATTGGCCTTTGGCGCTGATTCGTCGAACTCCGTTTGATGAATTGGCCTTTGGTGCAAACTCGCCGAACTCCATTCGATGAATTGGCCTTTGGCGCTGATTTGTTGAAATCCGTCCGATGAATTTGGCCTTTGGCGCTGATTCGTCGAACGTCGCGAGAGGCATTGACGACGTTGTGTCCATTCAACGCCTTCATCGATTCAAGTGTTGATTTGGCTGGAGGTTGGCTTCAACACGACCTATACTCAACGAAAAGGTCGTTGGGAGTTTGGATCTGTATGTGCATCGATTCATCGAGTATGACTTCAACACGGCTTTGAGTGGCTAGCTGGTTTGAGCTAAATTTTCTCTAAGTAAATTTCGTCGAATATCACTACTAGTTCGTCGAGTATACTCAGCTATACTCGACGATACTCGATGAAAAGGACTTAGGATATTTTCCATCTACTTTTCAAACAACGGCTCGGGTTGAACGACGACCATGTATAATAATTATGCAAGTCTCGTTTTGAAAATTCCTTCATATTCGTTTTTATTGAGGATGCCTATAAATACCTAGGGTGGATTTTTCATCAACCCTAATCATGCTAATTGTCCAAAAATTCAAAATTGTAAAAGATTCCAAAAAGAGAAACTGTCGGCTCCTATACGTACGCGACTTTCGTTCGGCCGACACAAGCTGTGCACGATTTGATCTCCCTCTTCCGATTTGACTGGATCTTTGTATTCTAATGATCTCTAATCCTTCAGATCTAGTCTTTTTGAGATTCAAGATTCAAAGTCTTTAAGCTTTCCGATTTCATCGTGTTCTCCAAGCTATTCAAGTTCAACCTAAATGAAGAACAATGGATAGAAGACTCCATATATTGTCCAGATTTTTCTTGCAAAAATATTGTGTAAGTTTCTTTTATATTTGTAGGAGATTCATCTCCGAGTTGTAGATCCGTTTGTGGATTGAGTTGTAGATCCGTTTATGGATTGTGTTGTAGATCAGTTTGTGGATCAAGTTATAGATCCGGTTGTGGATCGAGTGGTAGGAGAGTTGTCTCAGAGTTGTAGGAGTTGCGGCTCCGATGTGTAAGATTTGCTGAAATTTGAGAAAGATGAAGTAGCCGAATCTAGCCCTTCGTGGTAGATAGACGAGGTGGGACAGTGGACGTACCTAACTCGGGGAATCACTATACATCTCTGTGTCTGTGTGCTCTTATTTTTAAAGTATTTTTATTCCTCGAAAAGACACATACATCACCTATTCTCCACTCTCTTGGTGATTTAGGTAGACACTAGATACTTTCACGGGGCCAGAGCCCTCCTCTCCCCGATCAACATCAGGTTATGGAGATAGTCTTGGGGAGGAGAAAGAGAGGAGCCTAGTGGATGAGATCGGGAGGCGGAGCGGAGTTGCCCTTTGTGAATTCCACCAGAACGAAGGGCATGCGACGATTACCTTCCTGGAGTTTTTGGAGATGATGGAAGCCAGAGGGCAGGCCCCGCAACAGCAGCACTGCCAGGAGGTGAGGATCGAGGAAGTCCTGCCAGGGACATAGGAGGATAGGTGAGAGGACCGGGTAGATGTAGGAGGCCAAGGAGGGATCTGGGTGATCCATGGGGGGGTGGGGGTGGGGGGGTGGGGGTGGGGGGGTGGTGTACGGTGGGAGTCGAGGCCGCCCGCAAGGCAAACCTACAGACCATATACCAATGGAGCGTTGCCTCCATATCCCTAACCCCACCACCATATGAGAAGATTACATTCTCCCGGAAGGACATGCCGGATTATGAGGATTCATTCTGTGATGCACTGGTCATTCAGGCCGCCATCGAGAACTTTATCGTCTCCCGGATCCTCGTGGATAATGGGAGCTCCGTCAATGTCGTCTTCAAAAAGGCGTTCGACGCGATGAAGGTGGAGGCCAGGAGGGTGTTGGCCTCGGACAGTCCTATATTCAGGTTTTTCGTGGAGAGGAAGGAGGTAGAAGGAGGAGTGGGGCTCCATGTTACCTTGGGGTGCCAGTCCAGGAACTACACGTTCGTCATCGTGGATAATCCCAGCATCTACAACACCATATTCGAACGACAACTCATCAACACCTTTCGTTGTATGCCCTCCTCATTCCACCAGTGCCTCAAGTTCAACGCCGAGGGCTTCTAAGTTCGAATCTGGGGAGACCCCAAGGTAGCAAGGTAGTGCTACGTGACAACAGTCATCTCCATCTCCTAGTAAGGAGGAGCAGAGAAGATGGAGCGGAGGATGGAGGAGCGTCTGGCCAGGAGGCCACAAGAGAAGCTGAGGGGATGGAGGTAGATGAGGAAGAGGTCCATGCTCTTGGGGGAGGGGCAGAGGAAGTTCTGGAGGAGCTGGAAGAGGTGGTGGCCATAGAGGAAGCTGAGTAAGAGGTTTTTGCCCCCGGTGAGGGGGCCGCTGGTAAGTGGGGAGAGCATTCTTGGCTAGAGTCAGCGGAGGAGGTGGTGGAGACGAAGGTTCTAACCCAGGGGGAAAGGGTGGAGAGAGTGCGGGTCAGCGGAGGACTGAGCCGGAACGATCAAAGGAGGATGCTGGAGTGCATCTAGAAGAACATCGCATCTTCGCAAGGAGCGCAACAAATATGCCAGGGATCAATTCGAATGTGGCTTGCCACCGCCTCAGCCTCGATGCCGATTCCTGTCCCATCCGACAAAAGAAGAGGTCCATCGCTGACAAGCTGACCGAGCCCATCTGAGAGGAGGTGAAGAAGCTTTTGAAGGCAAGGTTTGTATCAGAGATCTAGTATCCAGGATGGGTCTCCAATATGGTGATAGTTAAGAAGGGGGATGGTCGCTGGAGAATATGTATCGACTTCTCTCTTTTAAATAAAGCATGTCCAAAATATTATTACCCCTTGCCTCAAATCGACGTACTGGTTGACTCAGCCATCAATTTTTCTCTAATGAGTTTTTTAGATGCATTTTCAAGTTATCAGCAGATCAGGATGCACCCACCTGACATGAAAGATGTCTCCTTCAGCACAGGGGATGGGTACTACTGTTATAAAATGATGCCCTTTGGGCTGAAAAATGTAGGGGCAACATACAAAAAGATGATGGACTGGGGCATCCGGGAAAAAAAGGGAGGAACCTGGAGGTGTACGTAGATGACCTCATGATCAAGAGTCGGGACGTGGACTCTCACCTCCAGGAGCTGGAAGAGACCTTTGACACCCTACGAATATATAAAATGAGTCTGAACCCCTTGAAGTGTGTCTTCGGGGCTAGATTGGTCAAGTTCCTAGGCCATTTCCTTACTCCCGCGAGATTGGAGCCCAACCCTGACAAGGCGAGGGAAATCGTGGAGTTGGGGTTGCCTCAAAATGTCAAGGAAGTGCAGTGCCTGACAAGGAAGCTAGCAGGGCTGAGCAGGTTCCTCTCCCGGGCTGAGAGGGGTCCAGAAGTTTGAGTTGTTCGAAGAGTGTGAGAAGGACTTCCTGGCCTTGAATAAATAGCTTACCCAGGCTCCGCTTCTCCAGGGGCCGAAGGAGGGGGAAGATTTGTCCTTGTACCTTGGGGTTGGGGCCGAGGCCCTGAGCTCCATCTTGGTCTGGGAAGAGGGCACGAAGCAGCTGCCAATCTATTATGTGAGTAGGGTCTTAAGGAAGGCAGAGCTTCGGTACCCTATCTTGGTGAAGCTGACCCTCGCTCTGGTCATCTCGACCCGGAGGCTCCGACTATACTTCTAGGCACAGTCTATTCGGGTGGTGACTGACCACCCCCTTCACAATATATTTGAGGGGGTAGAGCACTCGGGAAGGCTCTCCAAGTGGTCAGTAGAGTTATGCGAGTTCGACATCTCGTTTGTTCCTCACCTCTCAATCAAGGCCTAGGCGATGGCCGACTTCCTAACCGACTATGTAGTTGAGGTGGCGAAGTCCGAGCTCACTCATCCAGTTCCTTAAAGGGTGAAGGTGGATGACGCGTCGGGGAGGTACTCCTTGGGAGTAGGAGTGATCTTGGAGAGTCCACATGGGACAAAGATTGAGCAAACTGTGGTCATCCACTTTCCCATCACCAACAACTAAGCAAAGTATGAGGTGGTGATCGCAGGGCTACAGCTAGCCAAGGACCTAGGAGTGCAAGACGTGGAGGTACTAACGGACTCCATGGTGGTGTCCTCCTAGATTAACGACGAGTTCAAATACATGTAGCCCACTCTTCAGCTATACCTAGAAAAGGTGAAAGGGGTCATCAGCATGTTCCAAACGTTCTCCATCAAACATGTGCCGTGGGAGCAAAATGAGCAAGTGGACCAATTGGCAAAGTTCGGACCCCATGTGGGGGGAACCATGACCGACCTCTTCCACCCTTCCATTGAAGAGGGGGAGCTGATGGAAGTGGATTGGTGTCCCTCCTGTATGGATCCCTTCACGACCTTCTTATCCACATGGGAGTTAGCGTAAGGCCTTTATAAGAAGCACTTCAAGCACAAGTTGGCATACTACCTGGTGCGTGATGGGAAGCTATATTAGAAGACCCTGTCAGGGCTTCTAGCACATTGCGTGGCTGAAGAGGAGGTCCCGAGGATCTTGGAGGAGATTCACTCTAGGGAGTGCGGGAGTCACTCAGGGAGCAAGACCTTGGAGGGAAGGATAGTAAGGAAAGGGTACTTCTGGACGACCAAGGTCCAAGATGCCATCAAGTTTGCAAAGAAGTGTCAGAAGTGCCAGCTATTTGCCGCTCTCCAACTACTACCAGGCCAAAGGCTCAGAAGCATCATTGCCCCCTGTCCCTTTGCTATATGGGGAATGGATCTTTTAGGACCCTTCCCCCAAGCCAGCGGGCAGAGAAGATTCTTTCTAGTGATGATTGATTATTTTTCTAAGTGGTTGAAGGTCAAGGCGCTGGCCAAGGTGACCTCCCAGGGGATCCAGAACTTTGTATGGGGGGAGATTATTTACAGGCACGAGTTGCCTCAGGCCATTATCATAGACAATGGGCCATAGTTCACCAGCGCAGAGTTCATCATCTTCTGTGACCGGCTCGAGATTGATCTCAGGTTCGCGTCGGTCCACCACCCAAGGAGCAATGGGCAGGTGGAGGCGGCGAACAAGATAATTGTAAACTTGTTGAAAAAGAAGGTAGAAAATCTGAAGGGGATCTGGGTGGAGCAGCGTCCTTTAGTTCTTTGGGCCCTGAGGACCACGCCCAACACAACCACAGGAGAGACCCCCTTCAAGCTCTCTCACGGCTGCGAAGCTATACTCTCGATAGAGTTAGAGGTCCGAACACCATAGATAGTGGTGGAAGAGGAAGGCATGGAAGAGTGGAGGGATGAGAATGAAGACGAGTTGTGGCTCTCTGTTGGGTACATTGGAAAATGTGTACCAGATTTGGAGAAGCCTCACCTAACTCAATGATATGCATCAAGTTGTATTTGATGTTGTGTTGAGTTATCATGTGCAGGTTAAGTAAATGGAAGAAAAATTTTCTAAGTACAAGTGTCGACACTTGGGAATGGATGTGTCGACACCAAGGGAAAGATTGTGTCGACACCCAGAATTTGTGTCGACACACAGGAAATCTGTCGACAACGCTGTGTCGACACCAAGGGCCAGATTGTGTCGACACCCAGAATTTTTGTCGACACACAAAAAATCTGTCGACAACGCTGTGTCGACACTAAGGGCCAGATTGTGTCGACATCATCAGGATCTGTATCGACACATTCCAGGATTCTGTCGACAACGACTGTGTCGACACACAGAACTTGTGTCGACACACACCATAATTCTGTCGACACCAACTTTTGAAAGAATTGGTTTCAAGATGTTCTAAACACCTAGGGCGAGTGAATAGGTTCAATTCTTTTTCTGACTTAGGCAGATAATTCAATCTAATTTAGCAATTTACTTAGCAGAAAATACAACACAGCATTCACATACACACAGCATTCACAGATTGCACACCAGTTTTATAGTGGTTCCCCAAATGATGGGTACATCCACTTTCCCCCTTCGCCTATCTAGCAGTGTACTAAATTCGGCCTAACTTCCTTCCGTCTTCTCAGATCCGCAGATCTTACAGCTCAGAACCAAGACTGACTCCTACAACTCAGAGTGAATCCACACTCCTACAACTCAGGCACAAGCCCTACCTCAGCCTCTTCCACAGGCCTACAACTCAGAGTGACACCCCACTCCTACAACTCAGGAAACAGCCCTACCTCAGCCTCTTTCACAGGCCTACAACTCAGGGAACAGATTCCCCTACCTCAGGAACTCAACCCTACCTCAGCCTTTATAATTTAGGCTTACAAATCAGAGATGTAAATCTCCTACACTCAGATATATTACAGATCCTACAAAAATGATTGATGAAAAGATGTTGATATCTTCAACCAGATGGAGAGAGAATTGGTTGAAGGCTTCTTGTCAGTTCTTGATAGAACCGATTTCTTAAAGATCAACATGTCTTAGCTTTCTTCAAAGCTTCTTGAATCTGAATAAAGTAGGGTTGATCTTCTTGATGTTGGAGTTGATCTTCAATCAGCTTCCTTCAGAAATTAATCTGAATTCTTCTTCAGACTTGATCTGAATTCTTCAGGCAGACTGTTCAGAATCTGCCTTCACTGGATGAGAACTTCTCTCCTTCTTGTTTTTCTCTCTCTACAATCTGTTGACTGTTTCTTTCTCTTCTTCTGAATTCTCAATCCTTTAGAGATTATAGTTGATTGGCTTGATTAACTTCTCTCTGTTCAGTATCTGTTGTTCTTGTAGTTGTTACACTGATTGATGAGAGTGCATATCTATATATATGCTTCATCCATGGTAACCGGCTGTTCTGGTTTCAAACAGTCTTCTGATACCTCTGACAGATATGACAGCAATGTCATTAATGACAGCTGTCAAGTCTTCAGTTGTATTACTTCAGCCTTCATTGGAATTTGACTCAGCAGCAGAGAATGTCGACTGAATACTTCATATGTGTTGACACACATAGTCCATGTGTCGACACAAGTCTTGTTGTTGTCGACACAGCTTCTATGTAATGTGTCTACACAAGTCCTGTGTGTCGACACAAACACTCCTTGTCATGACAAAGTTGGTGTCGACAGAATTCTGGTGTGTGTCGACACAAGTTCTGTGTGTCGACACAGTCGTTGTCGACAGAATTCTGGAATGTGTCGACAGCTTCTCTGTGTGTTGACACAACTTCTGATAATGTCGACACAAGTCTGGCCCTTAGTGTCGACACAACGTTGTCGACAGATTTTCTGTGTGTCGACACAAATTCTGGGTGTCGACACAATCTGGCTCTTGGTGTCGACACAGCGTTATCTACAGATTTTCTGTGTGTCGACACAAATTTTGGGTGTCGACACAATCTGTCCCTTGGTGTTGACACAGCCATTCCCAAGTGTCGACACTTGTACTTAGAGAATTTTCCTTTCCATTTACTTAACCTGCATATGATAACTCAATATAACATCAAATACAACTTGATGCATATCATTGAGTTAGGTGAGGCTTCTCCAAATCTAGTACACATTTTCCAGTGTACCCAACAATCTCCCCCTATTTGGAGAAGTCATAACCCTTAGTCAATGATATACATCACTTATAATAAAATTAACAACATGATGTATAAGAACATTCAATGACAGGGAAATATATAAACAAAACAAGTAAATAATATCATCACAGAATATGATACAAACATGACAAGCATGAATCATTGTTTTGTTTAAACTTCACAAAAGTTTATTGACATCAGATTACATGGAGTTTAAAACTGAAGATTACAATGTTATAAAAATTTAGTCAATTTATCCTAAGGCTGATCAGGCTCCTTGATTACTATGCCTTTTCCAGACTGGACCCTTGCTTGTACTGGAGCTTCAGTATCTTCAGCTGTCTTCTTGCCTTTGAGATCCTTCTTCTTAAGTTCTTCAGCCTTAACTCTTTGCCTTTCAAAATAGTGAAAAGGCTTCGGAAAGTATTTACTGGGTTCTACTGCTGTAGCAGGTATTTTTCCAGCCTTGTGATACCTTCTGAACTGCTGAATAACATCTTGTCTTTACATATATTTATTCCACTCAACTTCAGAATACCACTTGCCTCTATCACGCATTTTGTCTTTGACAGCTTGCCAGACAGTGAGTATTATATTTCTGGAGGTTGGACTCCATCTTTTAAAATCAGGCTTCAGTTCAACCTGCTCTCTAAATCTTTTCTTTGAGAGTTGAGCTTCTTGCTCTTTATTCAGTGCTGCTTCTGATATATCCACTTTCTCAAAGATAACATTCTTAGTAGTCTCTAGAGGGCTATACATCTGGTGAACCAGTTGTTGAATTTCCTCAAAGTTTGGAGGGGGATATATGATTTGAGCTACCTCCTCCTGACCTCCTTCAAATCCTGCAGCTTGTATACCTGACTCAGCTGTATTATCATCATCACATAGGGGTGGATATCCCAGAGTTGCTCTAATAGCATTTATTATCCATTTAGCATGCTCTAAACTAGCATTGACTATCAACCTCTCCCCCTTTATGACTTCTCTTTCAATATGATCCCTGAGATCATTCTTTTGGAACCTTATTTGATTAACCAGATAATTGGTTCCCTCTGTATAATAAGCTTTAAACTTCTGTAGCTGAGTAGATATGATCTTCTGAGAGGCTTGAAGTGCAGATTGGAAAGTGGCTAAATCTTCTTGAAGTTTCTTATTAAACTCTGACTTCTCTTTAGCCCTTTCCTCAGTTAATGCAATTGCTTTATTCTTTAATTCAGTAACAATCACATTATGTGACTCAGTAAGATTATCCTTCATCATAAGTTGATTTTTGAGGACATATCCTTGCTTGACCACAATATCATCAATCTGTGTTCTTGCCTCTTTTTGCTGTTTGGCCAGAAAAACTACAGCATTACCTCCTTTATGGAAACAATCTGTCATCTCTATCTTATTCTGGTTAACTTCAAATCTGATTGATTTTATGTCTTGAGCAAGAGTGAATTAAAGGTCCTTATGACTTTCATCCATATATTTCTCCATGGCTGCTCTTTGCTCATCCATTTTAATTTGCAGAGCAACTAACAGTGAACTGAAATCAACTGTTGGTGTTGAGGGTTGTGAGGCTGTCTGTAAAGCTTTCTTATAATTTGAGCTTTTCTTCTTGTAAACCATCAGTTTTCTCTTCTTTTCTCTTAGTGCCTCTCCATCATCAGATTCAGAAGTACTTTCTAGATTCACTGTGTCCTTTGGACTTGAGGTCAGCTCCTTATCAGCTCTTAGCAACTCCCCCTGAGTCCCTGGCTCCTCCCCCTCAATTCTTGGCACTACTTCCTCAGTTATTACTTCTTGTAAGTCAGGAAACAACTCCTCAAGAGTAAATTCTTATTGCAGTTGAACTGGAGGAACATCTGTATCTTGTACATTTAATGGAGTATCATCTAATGCAGATGTATTATCCATTGATACATCCTGTGCAGTAATGTTGTCAAGGTGTGTCTGTTCAACATTAGTTAGAAGCACAGTTAGTGTATCTGGCTCAGTATCTAGTATACTTTGATTAATATCATTTATTACCTCAAGAATTGTTTGAGTGGCTATTTCACTTTCTAAGGTAGCTTGCTCTTTCTCAGGAGCACTTTCCGGAGGCAAGAATTCTTGTTGAACTGGTGAAAGTTCATTGGCTCCCCTTAGAGGAGGCACATCCTGAACTTGATCCAGTGGGATGGTGCTTTCTGAAATATACTCCCCCTGCATTTGACTATCATCTACATTCTTAGGAGCAGATGATTTCCTTATAGATTCTTGTTGGTCTTCATTTGAATTGAAGATTACTTGTTCTTCTGAATCACTAGAAGATTCAGGCTTCCTGGGGATTGTCTTTTTCTTTTGCAGTGGTGGTAGTTTCTGTGGTGTAGAACCATCTTTTGTCAAAACTCTTTCCCACCTGGATAATATTTTCATATCCATCCTTCTCATGTGATTTATTTTAGATCCAGTGGTGTGGTTCAGCACTTCAGGAATATTTATTGCCAGATACAGACTCAGAATTCTACCTAGATTATGTTTCTTCAGGCTTTCCTTGATTTTGTCAAAAATCACTGAAGACTAGTTAGTTTTTATTCTAAAAATAATTCTGGTCATCAAGCTGAACATATAGGCTGAGATCCTATCATGTCCACCTGGTTTGCAGAGAATTACTTTTCCCACAATCTCTGAGAGAAATTTTCCTCGTGAGTTCATTCCTTTCCTTTGCATTGATGATTCAATCTTAGTGGTGGAATCCAGGCCACACCATTGAAGAACTTCTTGAGTCATTGAAGATGTAACTTCATCATCTTCCTGAGTCCTGGGCAATTGGAGTGTTTTCCTCTGACGCTTTTGGGTTAGTTTCACCTTGCTTCCTTGAATTGATGACCTAATCTTCAATCCAGTTGAATCCAAGGTTGCTTTTGTATAGAATTCAAGAATTTTTGTCTTCCAGATCTTGGTAGGTTCGGAAACTAGATATTCTAAACCATTTTCTTGGATTAGGGTTATTATAACTCTAATTTCAGTCGCTGCACTTTCAAAAGCATTGCGAACTAACTCATAGCCTTCGTTGATGTTGGTCTCCAACTTTGGCGCCATTGATGACGAGAAATTTGAGGAGAAGAGAGATGAAGGTTTGTCGACTCAAGGATTTGGTCTCGAAAATGTTGAGAGCTTAGTCGACAAAATTGTTCTGTGACCTATTTATATGTTTGTCAACACAGAATGTCAAAAGGCGGGGTAATAGATACTTAATGTGTCGACACTGTAGAGATTGTGTCGACACAGTCTTCTAATGTCTCGAAAGAGTCAGACAACACTATGTGTCGACACAGTTTGCGATGTGTCAACGCAAACTTTTTAATAGTCGACTCTAATACATGTGTGTCGACATAGACTTCTGTATGTATCGACACAACTATCTAAATGATAGAACTTCTATGTGTCGACACATAACTCTAAGTGTCAACACCACTATCTCAGCACTATTTTGTTGTGTCGACACAACTTACCTGAAGTGTCGACACAAACTACTATATGTCAACATTGAATGACTTAACAAAAATTACTAAGTTACTCTAGATTTAACATGCCTAATTCAATTTTGAAATAATTGAACTTAGATTCATCTAGTGGTTTAGTAAACATGTCAGCAATTTGATTATTTGTGGTGACAAATTCCAAACAAATATCTTCTTTTTCAACATGCTCTCTAATGAAGTGAAATCTAATTTCTATATGCTTTGTTATGCTATGTGATACAGGATTTTTAGCAATAGAAATTGCACATGTAGAATTACAAAATAGTGGAGTTCTACTTACCTTGACACCATAGTCTTCAAGTTGATGTTGAATCCATAAAAGCTGAGCACAGCAGCTGCCTGCAGCAATATACTCAGACTCTGCAGTGGAAATTGCCACACTAGTCTGCTTCTTACTGCTCCATGATACCAATCTACCACCTAGAAACTGACATGTACCAGTGGTGCTCTTTCTATCTTCTTTGCAACCTGCAAAGTCTGCATCTGAAAAACCAGTCAGTAGAAAGTCTCTATTCTTAGGGTACCAAAGACCAAGATTAGGTGTGCCCTTAAGATATCTCAATATTCTTTTAACTGCAGTATAATGAGATTTTTTTTAGGGCTTGCTTGGTACCTAGTACAGACACATGTAACATACATAATGTCTGGTCTACTAGCAGTTAAGTATAGGATGGAGCCAATTATCCCTCTATACAAAGACTCATCTACAGGTTTTCCTGCATCATCTTTGCCTAAAGGCATACTTGTCCCCATTGGAGTTCTCATGGTGGTGGATGAATCCATATCATATTTCTTAATTAACTCCTTGGTGAACTTAGACTGTGATATGGACAAACCATCATCAGTCTGTCTTACTTGGAGTCCCAAGAAGAATTTGAGCTCACCCATACTGCTCATCTCAAACTTCCCTTGCATAAGTTTTGCAAACTTCCTACAAAAGTTATTTTTTGTAGATCCAAAGATTATGTCATCAACATAAATCTATACTAGGATCATCTTGCCCTTTGACTCCCTAAGGAATAGAGTCTTGTCTATTTTCCCCCTTGAAAATTTTTTTTCAATGAGGAAAGTAGACAATGTTTCATACCAAGCTCTAGGGGCTTGTTTCAAACCATATAAGGCTTTCTTAAGTCTATAAACATAATCGGGATGAAGTGCATCAACAAAACCTAAGGGCTGATGAACATATACTTCTTCTTTCAAATTACCATTTAGGAAAGCTGACATGACATCCATTTAGTATACTTTGAAACCTTGGAAAGAAGCAAAGGCAAGGAATAGCCTTATTGCTTCCAACCTTGCCACTGGGGCAAAAGTCTGATCAAAGTTAATGTCCTCTTCCTGTCTATAACCTTTGGCAACCAGTCTTGCTTTGTTCTTCACTATTATGACATTTTCATCCAGTTTGTTCCTATAGATCCACTTTGTCTCAATTATGTTATGATCCTTTAGTTTTGGAACCAGCTCCCATACTTTACACCTTCTGAATTGATTCAGCTCCTCCTGCATTGCATCAATCTAGTTGGAGTCTTGTATGGCTTCTTCAAATCTTTTTGGTTCCAACTGTGACAGGAAACTTGAGCAAAGCACTGTGTTCATGTGTTTGCTTCTGGTTTGCACACCATGTCTGGGATCACCAATGATTTGGTGTGCTGGATGATCCTTTAGATTCCTTATTGCTGGAGGCATTCTATCAGCAATTTGAACTTCTTCAATTTCTCCACCATGTTGAGCTTCATTGTCTTCAATATCAGCTTGTGGATCTTGTACTCCCCCTGGACAGCAACCATCATTTTCCACATCCTGCCTTGCAGTTTGATCTTCATTAATGGTCAGCATGTCCAACCTTTCTTTTAAACCTGTTGAGCTATAAAGATTGCTAGACAACTCACAGTTAATTTGCTCAGATTCATCAAACACTACATGAACTAATTCTTATACAACTTGAGTAGTCAAGTTGTAGACCCTATATGCCTTACTATTGTTGCTGTACCCAATAAATATCCCATCTTGGGATTTGGTAGCAAACTTAGTTAGGTGAGACTTGCCAGTGTTAAGCACATAACACCTGCTACCAAAGATCCTAAAGTAGGATATGTTTGGTTTTCTGCATTTCATAATCTCATAGGGAGTCTTTTTGTGGTTCTTAGTTATAGATGCTCTATTGAGAACATGACAAGCAGTATTTACTACCTCAGCCCAGAAATATTCTGGGAGTGAAGTGTCACTAAGTAGAGTTCTACCAGCCTCAATGAGAGTTTTATTCTTTCTTTCAGCAATTCCATTTTGCTGAGGTGTTCTAGGTGAGGAGAATTCTTGATGAATCTCTAGTTCTTCACAAAACCTTGTCATACACTCAGACTGAAATTCAGTTCCATGGTCACTTCTAATTTTGACCACTGAAATGTTAAATTCATTCTGAATTTGTTTAACAAAGTTATGAAAGACAGTAGGGGTTTCAGATTTTTATCTCAAAAAGAAAACCCATGTAAATCTAGAATAGTCATCTACTATCACAAAAGTATAGACTTTCCTACCTAGACTATGAACTGGCATAGGACCAAATAGATCCATATGCAAGAGGTACAAACACCTCACAGAGTCTTTGGTATCAAGACTATGAAAAGAGGATTTGGTCTGCTTGCCTTTTTGACAAGCTGAACATATACCCTCTTTTATGCACTTAAATTGAGGACCATTTCTCACTAACTCTAAACTATAGAGCTGGCATATAGTCTTATAGTTCAGATGAGCTAGTCTCTTGTGCCATTGGACACATTGAGATGCTTTCTCATCTGCAACTAAATATACATGAGATTTCATGTTTTCATAATTAAAATTTAAAAATAAACATTCCCTTTTCTATAACCAGACAAGATCACCTTCTGGTCACTTGTCCTTTTGATCTGACACCCATTCTTAATAAATGAAATGTCATACCCAAGATCACTCAGCTGACATATGCTTATCAAGTTATATTTCAAACCTTTTACATAAGACACTTGAGTGATTGTTATAGAACTAGAAGAAATATTACCAAACCCTTTTATGACCACTTTTTCTGATCCACCAAAGATCACTTTGGGTCCATTCTCTATGGGAGTATAGTTCTTTAACATTCTTCTTGTTCCAGTCATGTGCCTGGAACATCCACTGTCCAAGTACCATATAGGGGTATGTCAACTTGGACCCACCTGCAGCAAATAAAATTAATTTACCTTAGAACCCCAATGTTTATTGGGTTCTAGGTTCAAGTTAGATTGAAACTTAATATTCTTACCAGCAGCCTTCCTCATAGTTAAGCTGGCATTCTTCCTGACACTGGTGTTGTGCCAGCAATCCATGGCATAATGCCCTATCTTACCACAGCACCAACAATCATATCTATTATACCTCTTTTTAGGTACAGTGCTAACAGCATTGCTATCAGCTGTTCTTAACATTGTTGGTACAGTAGTTCTTTGCTTGAGTGCTGGAGCTACACCCTTGTCATTCAGAATTTCAGGCTTATCATAACCATGTATGATATCATGATCATATCTATTAGTTGGATGCCATACTTTTCTGAAGGAAATGGGGGGTTTAAATGCTAGAGGCTGTACTAGGGCTTTGCCTTTTCTTTTGGAATTGGCAGCCCTTGCATTTCCCTCAAAGCCCAATCATGTCTTACCCTTTTTGGGAATAAAGTCATCAATTAAAGGTAAGAATGATTTTGGCTTAGAGAACTTAGCCATAAGATCCTTTTCCTTCTGAAGTTTGACTTCCAGACTTTTGATTTGATCATTCTTGAATGTAATAGTACCCATCTGAATAACAGTTATATTTTTCAGTTTGGCTACTTCATTCATCTTTAGATCCAGCATTTTCTCTGAATCTAATGCAGCCAGCTTAAGATCAGCAATTTCCTTGGCCTGTGCTTTATTAAGGATTCTGCTTTTCTTAAGTGCTTGCAGCAGGTCACCATATTCATCAATAAGTTGATGAACATCTCCTTTAGATTCAGATTCATCTACATCTCTTGATGCAGATGCTTCTGATTCTGAACCAGTATAGTAATCAGAATCTATTGAAGAATTGTTTACCTTACTAGGTCCAGGCTGATCCTGACATTGATCTTCTTCTTTCAAGGCCATCAGCCCTTTACAACAAGGTTCTTTAATTTCATTTACTGAATCCAGCCACTTCAAGAACTCAGCCTCTTCTACATCCTCTTCAGTTGCCAACAGTCCTATATATACTTCAGCTTCAGCTTCAGCCTCAGAATCTGATGATGAAGAATTTGACTAGCTTTTTTGCTTCTTTGTTACAAAGGATTTCTCCTTCTTGCCCTTGTTTTTTAGTTTCTTCTTATCATTAGATTCTTTCCTTTTGTCTGGACAATCAGCTACCGCATGTCCAGGCCTGTTGCAGCAATAGCAAACAATCTTAGTTAAAGATAATTTACTAGGTTTAGTGCTATACCTGTCCTTCCTAGAGGATTTCTTTTTCTGATAGTAATCATCCTTGGATTGTGAAGAGGATGGCTTGGATCTCCACTGTTTCTTCTTCAAAAACCTTTGAAATTGTTTTGAGAAAGCTGCTAAGTCTTCATTAGAATTTGGACTATTTGATGTGTGACTGTGTGAACTTTCTGAAACTACTCCTGCAGCTTTCCTAGGAGGAGATGGAGACATCCTCCGATCCTTTCTTATGGATTCAGTCTTGAAAGCCACTGAATTATCTCTATAATCAACATTATTACTTTTCTCCTCCTCCTTTCTGACCATCGGCTGCATTTCATATGAAAGCAGTTTGCCAAATAATGTTGGAGGTGAAATTTATGCTAATCTGGCAACTTCCCTAATGGCACATATCTTGGTGTCCCAGTCCTTAGTTAATGATCTCAGAAACTTATCATTTAACTCATATGTACTGAATACTCTTCCATATGACATCAGTTCATTAACTATTCTGAAGAACTTCTTGTAACATTCAGTTATGCTGTCTGTTTTAGATTGTCTAAAACTTTCATACTCCTGATTCAGCATAGACTTTCTGTCTTCTCTCACCTCTTCTGAACCCTCCATGTAGACAATAAGGGTGTCCCACATTTCTTTGAAGGTCTTGCAGTGGATCAAATTTTGGAATGTTGAATCATCTATGACACTGACTATTATATTCTATGCTCTCTTATACATAGTGGCCAAGATGATCTCATCCTTTGTCATTTCAGAATACTCCTTTGGTGTCCTGAGATTTGCATCAAGAACTGAGACTTTCATTGGAATGAATGGCCCTTCTTTGACTGTCATGTAGATTCTTGGATCTGAAGCTTACATAAACAATCTAACTCTTTCTTTCCATATGCCAAAAATCTCTTTCCAGCATATAGGTAACTTCATGGAACCAAACTCCTTATGATTCTCAATAGAACCCATTTTGCTTAATAGATTTCTGTCTTGGAGATCTACTCAGACTGTTAGGTCTATTCTTTGAGAAACCTGGCTATGATACCACTTGAAAGAATTGGTTTCAAGATGTTCTAAACACCTAGAGGGGGGGTGAATATGTTCAATTCTTTTTCTGACTTAGGTAGATAATTCAATCTAATTTAGCAATTTACTTAGCAGAAAATACAACACAGCATTCACATACACACAACATTCACATATTGCACACCAGTTTTATAGTGGTTCCCCAAATGATGGGTACTTCCACTTTCCCCCTTCGCCTATCTAGAAGTGTACTAGATTCGGCCTAACTTCCTTCCTTCTTCTTAGATCCGCAGACCTTACAGCTCAGAACCAAGACTGATTCCTATAACTCAGTGTGAATCCACACTCCTACAACTCAGGCACAAGCCCTACCTTAGCCTCTTCCACAGGCCTACAACTCAGAGTGACACCCCACTCCTACAACTCAGGCAACAGCCCTACCTCAGCCTCTTTTACAGGCCTACAACTCAGGGAACAGATTCCCCTACCTTAGGCACTCAGCCCTACCTCATCCTTTATAATTTAGGCTTACAACTCAGAGATGTAAATCTCCTACACTCAGATCTATTACAGATCCTACAAAAATGATTGATGACTAGATGTTGATATCTTCAACCAGATGGAGAGAGAATTGGTTGAAGGCTTCTTGATCAGTTCTTGATAGAACTGATTTCTTAAGGATCAACCTGTCTTAGCTTTCTTCAAAGATTCTTGAATCTGAACAAAGTAGGGTTGATCTTCTTGATGTTGGAGTTGATCTTCAATCAGCTTCCTTCAGAAATTAATCTGAATTCTTCTTCAGACTTGATCTAAATTCTTCAGGCAGACTGTTCAGAATCTGCCTTCACTGGATGAGAACTTCTCTCCTTCTTGTTTTTCTCTCTCTACAATCTGTTGACTATTTTTTCTCTTCTTCTGGATTCTCAATCCTTCAGAGATTATAATTGATTGGCTTGATTAACTTCTCTATGTTCTGTATCTGTTGTTCTTGTAGTTATTACACTGATTGATGAGAGAGCATATCTATATATAGGCTTCATCCATGGTAACCGGTTGTTCTGGTTTCAAACAGTCTTCTGATACCTCTGACAGATGCGACAGCAATGTCAGTAATGACTGCTGTCATGTCTTCAGTTGTATTACTTCAGCCTTCATTGGACTTTGATTCAACAGCAGAGAATGTCGACTGAATACTTCATATGTGTCGACACATATAGTCCATGCGTCGACATAAGTCTTGTTATTATCGACACAACTTCTATGGAATGTGTCGACACAAGTCCCGTGTGTCGACACAAACACTCCTTGTCTTGACAAAGTTGGTGTCGACAAAATTCTGTTGTGTGTCGACACAAGTTCTGTGTGTCGACATAGTCGTTGTCGACAGAATTCTGCAATATGTCGACAACTTCTCTGTGTGTCGACACAACTTCTGAAAATGTCGACACAAGTCTGGCCCTTAGTGTTGACACAATATTGTCGACAGATTTTCTGTGTGTCGACACAAATTCTGGGTGTCGACACAATCTGGCCCTTGGTGTCGACACAGCGTTGTCGACAGATTTTCTGTGTGTCGACATAAATTCTGGGTGTCGACACAATCCGGCCCTTGGTGTCGACACATCCATTCCCAAGTGTTGACACTTGTACTTAGAGAATTTTCCTTTCTATTTACTTAACCTGCACATGATAACTCAACACAACATCAAATACAACTTGATGCATATCATTGAGTTAGGTGAGGCTTCTCCAAATCTAGTACACATTTTCCAATGTACCCAACAACTTTGTCAAGACAAGGAGAGTTTGTGTCGATACACAGGACTTGTGTCGACACATTCCACAGAAGCTGTGTCGAGAAGTAAAAGTGAAGCATTGTCGAGAAGTAAAAGTGAAGCTGTGTCGACAACATTAAGACTTGTGTCGATACATGGACTATGTGTGTCGACACATGTGAAGTATTCACTCGACATTCTCTGTTGCTGAGTCAAAGTCCAATGAAGGTTGAAGTAATACAATTGAAGACTTGATAGCTGTCATTACTGACATTGCTGTCACATCTGTCAGAGGTGTCAGAAGACCGTTTGAAACCAGAACTGCCGGTAACCATGGATGAAGCCTATATATAGATGTGCTCTCTCAACAATAAAGGATGAATCAAGTTAATCAAACTAATCAATTATAATCTCTAAAGGATTGAGGATCCAGAAGAAGAGAAAGAAGAAATAGTCAACAGATTGTAAAAAGAGAAAAACAAGAAGGAGAGAAGTTCTCATCTAGTGAAGGCAGATCCTGAACAGTCTGCCTGAAGAATTCAGATCAAGTCTGAAAAAGAATTCAGATTAATTTCTGAAGGAAGCTGATTGAAGATCAACTCCAACAGCAAGAAGATCAACCCTACTTTGTTCAGATTCAAGAAGCTTTGAAGAAGCTAAGATAGGTTGATCCTTAAGTAATCAGTTCTATCAAGAACTGATCAAGAAGCCTTCAACAAATTCTCTCTCCATCTGGTTGAAGATATTATTATCTTTTTCATCAAATAACTTTTCTAGGATTTGTAATAGATCTGAGTGTAGGAGATTTTATTCTCTGAGTTGTAAGCCTAAATTATAAAGGCTGAGGTAGGGCTGAGTGCCTAAGGTAGGGGAATCTATTCCAGGTGTTGTAGGCCTATGAAAGAGGCTGAGGTAGGGCTTTTGCCTGAGTTGTAGGAGTGGGGTGTCACTCTGAGTTGTAGGCCTGTGGAAGAGGCTGAGGTAGGGCTTGTGCCTGAGTTGTAGGAGTGTGGATTCACTCTGAGTTATAGGAACCACTCTTGGTTCTGAGCTATAAGATCTGCGGATCTGAGAAGAAGGAAGGAAGTTAGGCCGAATCTAGTATACTCCTAGATAAGCGAAGGGGGAAAGTGGATGTACCCATCATTTGGGGAACCACTATAAATCTGGTGTGCAATCTGTGGAATGTTGTGTGTATGTGAATGCTGTGCTGTGTTTTCTGCTAAATAAATTGCTAAATTGGATAGAATTATCTGCCTAAGTCAGAAAAAGAATTGAACCTATTCACCCCCCTCTAGGTGTTTAGAACATCTTGAAACCAATTCTTTCACTCTCCCTAGACATGGTGGAGGAGGTGCGAGACTTGTCAGTAATTCGGCAAGAGGATTGTGCGAACAAGAAAAAGTAGACCAAAAATTTGGAGTAATGTAAACTTTATTATCCAAAAAAGGTATCAATTACAATGGTATTGTAAGACCCCTCCCCCTTACCAAGCAGGTAACCCAGTTTTATGCCCAAAACTCCCGTCTTACGATGGCGCTAACACACGGGTTAGCCGACACCGCAACACGCCGATTCTGCCTGCTAAAATGACCACATAACCTGTTGGCCAAAAGAGAGTAAGAAGTAAAAGCAGTATATAAAGCAACCACTAGTCCACAAGTCACAGTAATAACCCATAATAAATAAAGTACGTCAGTCCAGCATGAGTATATAAAGTAGAGAAAAAGGGGCTTATGCCCAGTACATGATGTCAAGTATCTCTCTCATAAATAACAACAAGAGGAAGCTACACTATCCTCAGAGAACTCATCCCACCTAACGTCGGGCTGCAGTAGTAGTAGGTGGTGGTGGTATCAGCTCCTCACGTCCTGCCACCACGTCCTGGTGGTGCTCCATCTCCTCGAGCTCCTAAAATGATTGGTCACACCGACCGTTAGTCAAAAGACTAAGTTGTTTCCTCCGCACCTCGCCCTGCAACTCCTAGGCACCGGGCGGGAGGACAAAGCGGAGGACAACAAGGGATAAAATAAGGGAGCAGGTGACAATGAAACTATACTAACAAGTATATATACATCAATATCTATATTCTAGCAGTTCTATATATATAGTGAAGGAAAGTAAAAGAACTGAATAGGAACGGGTAAAGTGCAGTAAATAAACAAGTACTGCAGGAAAGCTAAGTAAAGACAGCAAATGTAATAAGCTACTACTACCATCATAGAAGTACCTTAACTTATATGAATGCTCATACAAACTTATAAGTTAAGGTTTCCAGAAATATAACTTATCATATAAAAGAGCTCATACTAATTTATATGACAAGGATCCATGGTGCGTATGACCTAGTTATGAATGAATGATATACATGTGTATTATGGTTCATGCAAGTGCAACTCACGCACACGACTCTGTGATCACAGACATTTAGTTCCCACTTTTTGGAGCTAGCATCACTCTCTGGTACCACCATTGTGGCTACGGCAACAGTGGAGCGGGCATCTCCACTCCTAGGCGAGTATCACACAACCAGGCCTAGACCTCCCATACGCCTCTGTACACATCCTAGGTGCACTCTAGAGTCTCTGCGTACTATTTTCTGGCTACCTACCAGTATTTTTGTTCGAGTGCGCGTTTTCGGGGATCGTCCTCCAAATCGCAACGTAAAATAACCCACTGGCCCCTCAAAACATCACACCTCGCCAGAGCCACCGTACTGCCATCAGTGTGACGATTGGCCCAGTACCGCATGACCCGCCACAAGTTTATGCACATGCAAGATATTCCAACCCGAGCCTCCAGCTCGCAGGACCAAACCGTCCTGAAACCCTCCAACCCCTCACCTGTGAGATTGCACATCAGTGCCTTAGTTCTGAATCCATCCAACCCTCCACGGGTGAGAATGCACATTTGTGCGTTTATTCAAATCCCACAAACCCATCACAGGTGAAAATGAACCACAATGCCTTAACCTATTAGACTACTCTTGTCTAGTGTTAGTTATACCTAGTAGTTTAGGATTAATCCTAGGACTGCCCAAGACATGTCCGGTGAAGGGCTCTCGAGGGCACTAGGAACTACGATGAGTTTAATCCCAAAGTTCTCTTTCGTAAGGATAATTACTTTTATTGATATCTACCCATAATCCATGTTCTGATCTCATTATTACTCTAGAGTGTTCCTAATGACTTAAGATGTTAATAGAAGGGCGGCGGTCTTCCGCCGGCCCTTGTTATAATTTCTATCCTAGGACTTGCACTCCATCAGTCGTAACTAAGAAATGACCTATAGTAGACCAACCAGGGTTTATTCTCCCAAAATAATTACCATCTCGATGTCTATTCTCATTCCCCTGTGGTCCTAGTAATATATACTATCTGAGCTAGACGCAACCCATGACCTAATACCACCCGGAGAGTACGACTTCCAATTTCTTGTCCAAAGTGACCCTAACCATTTATCATGGATGGTATGATATATGATATTGATTATGTGGAGTTTTCACTATTTTTCTAAGTCATAAAGACCCTAAATTAAATCCTTTAATTAAGTGGCCTATGTCACTTTATTCAAGAAGTACTATATCAAATGATCCCCTTATCTAATAAATTTCCTGATGATCATCTAGGCTAATTATGACTGGTTTCCAAGAATTGTAATTTTTCCATTTACATTTCCATTTAATTTTTATTTAGAGTTAAATCCATGAATTGACCACTTACAAATGAAGTACATTAAATATGCTCCCAAAAATTCTAGGAAAATTAGTGCAGATGTAAATTGCTGAAATAATACCAAATACAAAAATTCATGGTCCAAAACACTAATTTAGTTTACCAACATTCATATGACTAATATTACAGAAATGCCATTATTTGGATTTTAAACCTATCGAGGCATCCAAAAATATCAAGAAAATTACACAAGGTCACAAATACATATTTAAAACACTAGGAAGTTTTCCATAATATTCCTGCTGAATTTCCATCATTCGTTTAAATAATCACCATAAAGGGCAAAATTATAAATTCTACATAATTCCAAAATATAATCATCTAGCAGACCCATAAAATTTTCCAGGGGTTAAATATGACTCCCTTGAGTTCTTAACCAAATTTGAAAATTTTAACGCATCAATAACCCAATTTTCAAATTTTTGTCTTTAAATGACCTAATACTCAAAAATTCCAAATAATGAGATTTTTGATCCCAAAAATCCCATTACTTCTATTGAAGGTATATTTCACCCTAATAATCCACTGACCAAGATTTGATAGACTTTTCATGTTCCAAATGGGTTAAATGCCCATTATATAATTTTTTGCTAAAGGCACCCCAAGCATATATACATCAAACTCATGCAAGTGGGTTTACCCAACATGCAGAGGCCCAAAGAGGCTGAAATGTTTATCATGATCAGATATTGACCCAATGTACATGCCACCAAAATTTGGGGCCATTTGGAGTTGTATTTTTTTCCAAATATTCAATTAATTTAATTATATGTATTTTCACAAAAAGTATAGGAAAATTTCTTCCAAAAATTCTCATATTTTTACAAGGTCTAAGTTTGACCTAATCAAGCATATATCCAAAATTTTGGGTCAGTGGACTGGTGGTTTGGCATGGGCATTCAATTAAATTTCTGCCCTAGCCTAGGACCAGTCCTAGTAGAATGGCCCTACAGGGAGATCAACTGTCCCAAATCTGGGTTTTATGGTGGCAATTGAAAGATAAGACCTAGGGCTACCAATTTGATTTTAACTACCATCTCTGAAAATGCATCTAAGTAGGCTAAATTAATCATGCAAGATTACTGTAATAATGTGACATATAGGATACTGTTCATCATCAATTAATTCATCAATTAAATGAAATGAAACGGACGACATCCGTTCATCCCCTACCTCCAGCCAATGGCTGGGATGAGCCTGACCTGGATCAACTAAATTTCCCATTTTGGGCCACTAGGGCTGGCGCCACCGCCGACGATTATTGCCACCACCTTAATTGAGGTGGTGGCTAGCGTTTCCCGATGGTGAGGCTACCGGAGGCGGCTCCTCCGGCGATCCCGAGCAAGAAGAAAAAGATCGGATTTTTGCTCTCTGCTCTCATGGTATCGGCCTAAATTGAGCCTGATGTCTCTCCTAGTTGATCTAGAAATCTAGTACGGTGAGAGGTGAGGTGAAACGAACCCGAATTGAGGCTTGGCGGGGAGTTTGGCGGCGGTGAGCCATGACCGAGCTTGCTCCGGTGACTCCTTCTCGTTTCCTGGTTTCTTCAGCAAATTCCTTGTTCCAGATGTTGATTTCCACTCGCCTGAGCTCACTGGATGTGATGGTGGGCTTGATTTTAGCTGGGAGTAGCTGTGAGAGGAGTTGGAGTTATGGGGGGTGGCGGCCAAACTTTGGAAACTCCTCCTGGACACCAGATGTCCCCAAATCCCTCCACATTGCAGGAATATCTCTGAGAAGCTCAGCCAGCTGCTTGGGCTGAAAGAAGGAGGGCCACATGGCCACCATTCCCTTCCTCCTTCTCTTCTCTCTCCTCTTTTCCCCAAAATACCAATTTTACCCCCATGCATGTGTTCTCTCTCCTAATTCAGAGGGGTAGGAGCTAGCTTTGACCTCTTGGGCTGGTCATGATCCATGGTTAGTGGGCTTTGCCCATTGGGAGTGGGCTTGGTTCACTCTTTCTTCCTTTAGGCCTCATGTTGACATTGTTGACTTTTATGATTGACTTGGTCAACTTGGTGAGTGGGCTGACCCCACCTGAAGGTCATGGACCCTATGACACCAGCCAACTTGGGTTGGGCCATGGTGGTGTCCCACTTAGACTATTTGGGCCTTTAGGTGTGGGTTTGACCAAATTAATATTAGGGTTGACTTGGGTCAACTCTAGTCAATTGGTGACCTTGTGATATGGCTTATGGTTCCCTTAGGTTGGTGTTAGGGCTAGGGATGCAGTGGTGGAATCAAGGTGTGACTAAGACCCCAATTTGGGGCTGGCTTGACTTAGATTACCTTGGACCCTGTTGTGGGCCCCATGTGACTAGATCTTTACCTCATGGTTCAACCTAACCTAAACCCATGTCCGCCACCACAACTCCTAGCCCAACTAAGTAGAGGGGTCTAATTGTATGTGGGATGTTACAAACTCCAATAAACAAAGAAATAATTTCGTCCCCAAAATTTATGTTCGGGTCTACGGGGATTTCAGGTATAAAAATTTAAGTACTTTAAACATTAATTAAAGTGTTACCTGAGGTAAAAAGCTCCGGGTGCCGCTCTAGCATTAGATTTCTCGGCTCCCAAGTGTGCTCCTCCCATCCATGGTTGGACCACAACACCTTCACCGAGGGAACCTTCTTCTTCCACAACACTCGGACCGCGGTATCATCGATTCGGAGCGGCTCCAAACGAACTGATCCGTCTTACGCTTGCGGGCCTGCTGTAGTGGTGATATGCTGCTCTGGCCGAAGGAGAGCTCTCCGTAGCGAGGAGACATGGAAGACGTCGTGCAAGGTTCCCAGCTCTGGCGGTAGCTCCAGCCTATAGGCCAAGGGGCCGATCCGCTCCAGAATCAAATAGGGCCCCATATATCGGGGGCTGAGCTTCTTGTGCCTCCGCACCCGAGAAATACCATGCACCGGATGTATTTTCAAGAACACTCTGTGCCCCACTTGGAACTCCACCTTCCGATGTCGTGCATCGTAGTACTTCGCCTGCTTACTCTGGGCCTCTAGCATCCGGTCCCTGATCAATCGTATCTGAGCGTCCGTATCTTCAATGTAATCTGATCCAAGTACCCTGGGGTCCTCATCTCGAACCCAAGATAGCGGAGTCCGGCACTTCCTCCCATAGAGAG
This sequence comes from Platanthera guangdongensis, assembly GCA_039583875.1. Classification (NCBI taxonomy): domain Eukaryota; kingdom Viridiplantae; phylum Streptophyta; class Magnoliopsida; order Asparagales; family Orchidaceae; genus Platanthera; species Platanthera guangdongensis. Next base: position 82,204,933 of record CM077158.1, read on the forward strand.
CCTCATAAGGTGCCATCCCAATGCTCGCTTGGTGACTGTTGTTGTAGGAGAACTCGATCAGAGGAAACAGTCTCTCCCAGGGCCTTCCCGTATCCAGTATACACAATCGCAACAGATCCTCCATGGTCCTGATGGTCTGCTCTATCTGACCGTCGGCCTGTGGATGGAATGCAGTGCTAAAAGCAAGCTGAGAATCCAAGTACGCCTGTACCGCTATCCACTCCCTGGAAGTGAATCGACCGTCACGGTCTGAGATAATTGTCATGGGGACCCTGTGGTACCTGACGAACTGCTCCACAAACAACCTCACCAAAACAGTGACTTTGTTGTCCTTCCTGATAGGTATATATCGGGCTACCTTGGTCAGTCTGTCGACTATGACCTAAATATAATCGTGCCCCAGTCGGAGCGAGGCAATCCGTGGACAAAATCCATAACAATATCCTCAAACTTCCACTCAGAGGCCGGCAGCGACTGTAGCAGCCCTCCGGGGCTCTTGCATTCCTCCTTTACTCACTGGCAGGTCTCGCAGTGTGTCACATAAAAGATGATCTCCCTCTTCATCCTAGACCAATACATGCTTTTTCGCAGATCAGCTGTCATCTTGATGATACCGGGGTGCACTGAGTACTGAGAGCTGTGTGCCTCCCTAAGTATATCCTCCCGGATACCACCTCCGTCGGGTATATAAATACGACCGCGGAAGTGAACGAGGTCATCAAGCAAAGAATAATCACCTGGCCGACCCTCTTTCAGGGCCCTGAACACCGGCACCAAAGATGCATCCAACCTCTGCTGTACCCTGATGCGCTCTTGTATATCACATTCCACGATCAAGGAGTTCAAATACTACCGGTAGATCTCCAGCGGGGACTCAGAAATGACCGAAATGTGCATGTTCTCTAACATCCGCAATAGCTCCATAGACATCACTCGAGTCTCCGGTACTGAGGTGCTGGCTCTCCTACTCAAGGCATCTGCCACGTTGTTCGCCTTCCCCGGATGATAATGCATGGTGTACTCATAATCGCATAAGAATTCAAGACACCTCCTCTGGCGCAGGTTCATGTCTTTCTGCGTATCAATATACTTGAGGTTCTTGTGATCTGAGAAGATATCACAATAAACACCATATAGGTAATGTCTCCAGATTTTTAAAGCAAACACCACCGCCCCGAGCTCCAAATCATGTTTGGGGTAATTTTGTTCATGCGTCTTCAACTGCCTCGAAGCTTAAGCGATGACGTGCCCGTGTTGCATCAAGACTGCACCCATCCCCTGATATGAGGCATCAGTATATATATGAAATACTTCCTTCCCAGATGGAAGTGCACGGATGGGGGAAGAGGTGAGCCTGTCCTTTAACTCCTGAAACGCCGCCTCGCACTTCTCCGTCCATATAAAAGCTGCTTCCTTCTTCGTCAAGGACGTGAGTGGGAGTGCTATCCTCGAGAACCCCTCCACGAACTTGCGATAATATCATGCGAGCCCCAGGAAACTGCATATGTCCGATGCAGACTTTGGTCGCGGCCAATCTCTAACTGCCTACACCTTGGCTGGGTCCACAGCCAACACTGCCCCACTGATAATGTGCCCTAAAAATGCCACTTCCTGCAGCCAGAACTGGCACTTGGGAGAACTTTGCATACAATTGGTGCTCTCTTAGCTTCTCTAAAACCAAGGCCAAATACTGAGTATGGTCTTCCTGAGTCTGGGAGTAGATCAATATATCATCGATGAAAATTATAACAATCTGTCCAAGTAAGGCTCGAAGACGCGGTTCATCAAGCTCATGAATGCAGAAGGCGCATTCGTGAGCCCGAATGGCATCACCGTGAACTCATACAATTCGTAGTGGGAACTAAAGGCCATCTTCGGAATGTCTTCCTCCTGGATTCGCAGCTGATATGTTACAAGTTGGAGACCGCGCGGTCTGTTGCTGTTAGGAGACCGGGCGGTCTGGCGGTTTCTCCTAGCCGGCCTGTGTGCCAGGCTGTTGCTGTTTGGTATCCCAGCGGTCAGGCGGCTTGTCTCAGACGAATAGGAGACCGAGCGGTCTAGCGGTCTCCTGTGGTGGTTTGATCTCTCTTCCTGTTGGTAGTCGGGCGGTTAGCCGGTTTGTCTAACCACACGGCTTGTCCGGTTTGTCTTTTGTAAAGCCGCATACACTTGTAAATTTTTAGTCCCACATTGATTATTTGTAATCTCTCTCATCTCCTCCATTCTATAAAAGGGAGGCTATACCATTGTAATAGATACCTTTTTCGGATAATAAAGTTTCAGTTAAAACCATTTCGGTTTGTTTTATGTTCGGTTTTTAACATGGTATCAGAGGACTCGATCTATTCCTCCTGATTGTGTGCGCTCTCTCTGCTTTCGCGGCTTGATTCCCCGTCTGTCCGCGCGACCTGTCCGTGTGGCTTGCTACTTCTTTTTCGCGACCTGTTTTCGCGACCTGTATTCGCCACGCTCCACTTCTTGTAGCCTTCTATCCGCTCCTGCTTGCTAGTCACCCCGGCCTCATCTTTAGCCGTGCGACTTGTTCTCCTCTATTCGCCCGACTTTTTCAAGCCGTATGACTTCTTTCCCATTGCTTTGTCATTACTTTATTCTTTTAACACAATTTCCAACAGCAGTCTTCTAGTTTTTGACACTTATTCTAAAGCTATAGTTTGTTATACAGCACCAATAAGTCCTCTAGTATTGGAACAACTAAGGACAAGTTTTGCAATTAAAGAAAATATTATATAGCAAATAACTACTTCTGAGCCAAAGGCTTTCTCTCCTCCAACATTTGGCTGGGCTGAAACCCTCATGCCTAATCTGGATGATTTCATGTTTGAGGATATAGATATAGAAATTATAGAGCCAGAAGTTCAAGTACAGTCTCAGGCTGAGGAAGAAAATGTAGTTGAACACACATAGGCTGAAATAATGGATATAAACATACAGCCACAGGCTCATCAGTACTTTCTGATGAAATGCTTAAACAAATTAATGGTCTTTATGATAATCATGTTGAAGAATCTGATGATGATGATGTAACAGCCCAATTTTTCAGTAGGCAAAATTTTGGGTGACACGGCCTGGGACACGGGCATGTCCCAGGGCATATCCTGCTCGGGTGTGGAGTCATCGTAAGTTCGATGAAAAATGAGTTCGACGAACTGCGTTCGACGTTCATAGAATGCGGGAACACGCCAGGCTATACGGGCGTGTACCATTCGAGGAGGGTGTGTCCCCCTGTGTTCGACGAACTGTGCTCGATGATCATCGAGTATGGGGTACACGCCTATGACACGGGCGTGTCACAGGGCATGTCCCGCTGTGTCGAGAGGTCGACACTTTTTTCTCGAGTAAGTGGAAAAGTACTCGAGTAAGAGGGCGGTAACACGGGCATGTCATTCGACACGGGCGTGTCCAATCTGAGTACTCGAGTAGTTGATTTTCTCTCGAGTAAGTTTTCTCGAGTAGGTCTCGAGTGGGTGACACAGGCGTGTACCCTGGGCGTGACCTGTTTCGGGATAAGGCGGTTTGTGCACCGCTTAGTGTGACACGGCCTGTAACACGGGCATGTCACAGGGCGTGTCGGACCCGAAACATGATTTTACGGGTTTTTTGTGGCCGTCCATTCTTCTTCAGCTGGGATCTAACAGCTGAGAGCCTTCCCTGCTTCCTTAAGGCCGAAAAGTGAGAAGGAAGACTCATTTTTATGTTAGACTTCATCTTTCTAAACTTCTAGAGAGAGAAATGGAAAGGGAGAAGGAGGAAGAAGAAGAGGGGTTGATCTCTAGTGGAGCTTGAGAGTGTCAAGCTGAGATTCGGGGCTATAGTTGCGGAGGAAAAGCTGTTGTAGTTCTTTCTACCCAGCAAGGAGTTCATGGCACTGAAACGGTCTTCAAGGGTAACAACCTTTATTCATAGCCATGTGAAGGCTCCCTTTTGGCATATGTATATGATTCCCCCACCAAAGGGTGGCTGATGTTGGGAGTCTTTTGGGTTGATTCATGGAATCCCCTTTGTTGGCATATAGATCCGAAAATGGAGTACGGAAGAGGCATGATGTGTGAAGCCCATCTGGACAGGTTGGTCTGGATTGGTGATGTTGCATACAAAACAGAGAATACTCCGTGATAAACGTGTAGTTTAGGAGTCGATGGGTTGGACCTGTGAAAGAAAGTAGCAGGAAGTACTGGAGTGGTAGTCCAGGAAAATACTTGTATAATGCTTGTGCTGCTTGTGCTGTTGGGTTCTACCTGTGAAAGTAAGTAGCAGGAAGCACTGGATTGGAATTCCAGGAAATACCCTTGTCATGATTAATGTTCAAAGGGAGTCCACCTGTGAAGAGAGTAATATGAAGTACTGGCATGGTAGCCAGGAAAGACCCCTAATATTTGTGCTATTTGCGGTGTCCACCTGCGAAGAGAGTAGCAGGAAGTACTGGTGTGCCCAGGAAAGATCCGCTAATGTTGTGATATGAATGGGTGTAAGAGAAATACCCAGGCTTGAATGCCAGAACAGGATTGGTGAGACCGACCCGCGCCTTTTGTATCAGCGAGTACGTCGTACTTGGTGATGGCAAGGCGATTTGAGCAACGGGGGTGGAGGATCCGACATCAATTATGTTCATCCGACGTGAGACCAGAAGGTGCGGTCTATTGGAGTGCATAGCGAGAGTCGTAGGCCTGCGTACCATGAAACAATGGTGGGCTACGGGCCAATCCCGGTGCATTACGACTAGAACTCCGGCTGCACGCCATCGAGTAAATGCTCAAGTGATTTACCGTTGGGCTGCGACCCTGATACGGTGGTGGGCAACTGGTTTGTCGATACACTAGGAATGTGCCCTGAGTGCACGGACCGTCGGGTCGGGTGGCTGACGGTTGTGATGGCATGTGTGCTTGAAAGCACATTATATGAATATATATCCATGCTTGTGATATGTTATGTGTAAGACCCCCCTTTTTTTTCGACACCGGGGTCTTAGGCCCAGAACCGCCGTTTTGCGGTGACTTCCTCACGCCCTGAAGGGTCATCACCACAAAGCGCCGATTCTGCCGGCCAATTCGATCACAGAAAAGTAGCATAATGAAGTAAAATGGAAACTATCTGTCCACAGAGAATCACATGACATAATAAATATAACTCCACGAAGGGAGTGTCCACAGAAAATAACATCAGAGTAGCAAAAACGGGCATATGCCTGGTACATCATAACCTCACTACAAGATCTCTCATGCAGAAACAAAAGTAGAAAACTACTCAAGGTCGAGACTCACGGTCCCGACTGTATGAACTCCGGAGCTAGACTGCCCCACCTCCAAGCGCACCGGTCTCTGGGGCTGCTCCTCCATGCTGGTCTCCACGATCCCCTAAATGATGCGGTTCGAAAACCGTTAGTCTAAAAGACTAAGTCCTATCATCCCCCGCCCCTTCCCCCATGGCTCCTAGGCACCGAGCGGAGAGGATGAAAGGGAGGACTTAATGGTGGAGAATAATCAAAAAGCAGATGACAGCGGACCTATACTAGCAATTCTATAGACATAAGCTGAAATATGAAATGTAACCTTCACTTATGTGAAAAACACATAAGCCAAGGGGTCTTCTGCAAGGCTCCCATCGTATAAAAAGTCACATACCAATTTATACGATGGGGTGTCGGTTATCAAACAGCAGTAAATATATATATTCAAATTTAACCTTAATTTATAAACTTGCCCACACAAGCTTATAGACCAAGGGGTCGTTTTGCAGGTCCTAGAGTATAAGCGTCCCATTCCACTTATACTTTAGGTGTCAAGGTTAAAGGAGACGATTATGCCATGACATGCAAGTGGGTATGATGGACATGCAAGTGCAACACACACACCGACTCTGTGCACACAGACCTTTAGTCCCCCTTTCTGGAGCCGTTACCTCCCAGGATACCTCCGTAGTGGCAGACGGAAGCGGTGGGTTGGGCCTCGCCCACCTCTAAATCGGTAAAGCACTACCGATCAGACCTATCGTACGCCTCAACGCTTGGTGCACTAAGCGGACTCCTACGTACTCTTGCCGGCTGGCGCACCGGACTTCTGTTGGCGAAGTGCTAACCACACTTGCCGAGTCAACGTTATGGCGTCGGTGCATCGACCCTCCGATACCGAAGACCCACCACCTTAATTTCCTTCCTGTTATGCACATGCAAATTAGCGTAATCAAGAACCGAGCCGAAGCTCCCGGACCCAAAGTCCGCATTTTAACCATCGAGCCGAAGCTCCCAGCTAACATCCGTGCCCTCAGTGTTTGTGAAATGTGCAACCCTAATTACTAAGTTACTCTTTTCAGCTTGTTAAACAGTTTACGTTAACCAGGACTGCCCCCGGTATTCCCTGTGAAGGGCTCTCAATGGGCACTAGGAACTGTGTTGGGATTACGCCCAGCGTTCCCTTTCGCAAGGTACTTATTTTATTACTGGTTGATTCCCTTACCCTTTATTTTCTCATATTTCATATGCTAATCCTAGGGTAGTTTGACTACATCTCTCCTTGGTAGGACGATCTTTCGTTGGCCCTAACGCCTATAACCCTAGACAGAACCACACCTTGCTCACTTCTTCCAAAGACGCAGCCCATTCCACTTGTCCTTAAACAAACCATCAGGACTCATCATACTTGCCCTAATTCACATCCAAATGAAATCCTGCAGTTTTGCTATATGCAGACCACTTAAGCTACATAACCCGTAAAAGGGAAGTACATGAAATACTCATCCAGTACCCTTATGATAATTATTGGAGCTCTAAAAGGACATTGAAGCATAAATACAGAAATCCATAATTTTCCTAATTTGTCTGATAATTAATTTATTTATTCTAATGTCCCAAAAGGCCCAGGTTAAACATAAGTACCATAATCAGACAAGGTATTATTCCACTAAATTTATGATAAATACAAAGTGCCTAATAAACTCTAAATCCTAAGTCTCCTAATTTTTCAGCAAGGTTTAGCCTTTAAATTTAATTTCAAATGCCCCATAAAACGTCATATTAAAAGATTATATAGTAATAACACCTCCAAAATTTCAGAGAAATTTCAGGGATGATTGTGATGGACTACAAGTACCCTAGAAAAAGTTTCATAATTTATCATTTGGAAATAAAGCTATATTTGATTTTCTTATGAACTCTCTAATTTAAGGGTTAATGAACAAAGTATGCTAATCAAATCATCAAATAATTCCACAAAAATTTCCATATGATAACATTGAGCTAAAACCCTATGCAGGAAGTTTCATGATTTTTCGGTAAGTAATGGCCTTCTGACAAGAATTATTAATATGTAATCAAAATAAGCACTTGTGAAGTAGATGCCCTAAATAGATATCCAAAAATTCTAACAAACTTCATGCAAGATTATCATAACCTAAAACTAAACTCTGCCCATGTTTCATACCCTCTTGATGGGTAGTGAGACAACAAAAGCCAAAATAATTATTAGGGCATTACCATTGATTAGTAATGAAGTGCTAAAAATATTGTCCAAAATTCCTCAAGTAAATTATCAGAGGCTCAAATACCCTAATCCCTCTCTACCCAAATTTGGTTAAGTTTCAAGATGTTTAGCTAACCTAAACCTACACTACAAGTTTTTAGGACCTAAGCTAGGGTTAGGGTTTTTGGGCCCCTATCCTTTTCAAAAATTAGCTAAATATTTTTAACAGAGGGTTCTATATATCCTAGGAACCTCCTTGAAGATTTGGAGTTCATCCAGGTGTTTAGGACTCATAACCTTCAAAAGCCAAAAGGTCCCTCCTTAGGGTTTGACCTAGGAACTTAGGGCAAATCTATTCCTCCTACCCCATTTCCATGGGGAGTGATAAGTGCTATAACAAACCAGTGGCCCAAATTTCAGCCTCTGTTGAGGTGATTTGGTCACAAAAAAACCAAAAGTGCAACTTTTGACCAAAATGCCCTTTTTAGGGTATAGTTAGGGTTGGGTCAAAAACCTATTCAAAACACATCCAAATTAGATGAAATTTTATACAGGTTCCAAATTGGAACCCAGGGACCACTCACCAAAAAATTGGAGGGTTTGGAGGTGTTTAGGGCACCTATTTAATTTATCTAATATTTATTAAATATTTACAAAACCTATAGAAATATTTTCTCCAAAAATTCCCATTTTGGGCAGGCCCTAGGTATATCTAAGATAGACTCTCTTCCAAAATTTCAGCTAATTTGGGCTAGGGTGAAGAGTGGGCATCAACTTAGTGACTGCCTAGCCCTAAGGGTATGTCCCACCAAAATGGGTGCCCTGGTCAAACCAGAAGCCCAAATGGGTTCAAACCAATTTTAAATAAAGTAGACAGGAACGGGCTACAAATCATGTGTTGATATTTTCTCATACAGAGCCTCTAACTATTTTTAAAAAATATAAAACATTAAATGTCAAAAAGTGTGACAGAATGAAATAAATATCATTAATATCCTATAGTTTAAATCGGGCCCGCACGAATCTTGAAGCAAAAGGACGGAATCCCTTCATCTTCTTCCTTGAGCCGACGGCCAGGATTCATCCCGCCTGGAGCCACTTCCAAACGCCACTGCCGGCGACCCGCCACCTCCCCGGCCGGCCACCGGCTCCACCACCACCTCCGTTGAGGTGGTGGCCATCCCCAGGCGGCGGCTGGCCGCCGGAAACCCCTTTTCCGGAGATCCCAGAGGTGAGTTTTCTTCAGAAAAATCCATGAAAACCGAATTGGATCGGGCTCAATTGAGCCCGAACCTTGGTCCTAACGATTGCTAAGATCTAACCATGGGTTAAGGAGAGGGGGAGGACCTTCCTGAGGCCTGGATGCGAGAGGAGCGGCGGGATGCCATTGACGACGGCGGCGGCGCTCGGCTTCTGCAACTGCACAGTGGAATGGCTCGTCTCCTCCCAGGTAAACGCTCTAAAATGATCTCCTCGGCTCCCTGAAGGTGTTTAAATGGCAAATGGGGGAGAGGAGAGGAGTGGTTCTTCATGGCCATTAACACCATTAAAGGTGTGGCTCGGTTGTGTGGAGGGGGGCTGAACCCACCCCTTGGTGGCCGGGAAACGGCTGGAATCAACTCCTCTCTCCTAGAGGAATTGATTGCAGCCATAATGGGTGGCTGTTAGTCTCCCTTGGCCGGCCTCTCACTTCCCCCTTCTTCTTCCTCATTTTCTCTCTCCTCCATTATCATGGAAGGAGCTCCTTTCTCTCTCCTAGTCACCTCTGGTTGACTAGTCAACCTCACAAACTAAATGCAGCCCACTTGATTATGATGGTCATGGGAATGGGTTTAGCCTAAGGGAGAAGTGGCTTGGGCTTGGGTTAGCCCTTTTGGTTAAGTTTGACTTGACCTAAATGAGGGAGGTTGACTTGGGCAACATGACTAATTGGGTTGACCCCTATGGGTTCTAGGTGACCCATTGGCTTCCCTTAGGGTCTAGGTAGGGTTATGTAGGTTACCCTGTACTTTGGAGGTCACATACCCTTAGTAAGGGTACTTTGACCAGGTTAGGGCTTGAGTTGACTTGGGTCAACCTGGCTTCTAGGGCTGACCCCAATGTTCCTTAGTGACCATTTGACCTCACTTTAGGGTTAGGAGGGCATAGGAGGGGTCCTTTAGGCTAGGAGTGGGTCAGTTGGCCCTAAGTAGGCTAGTTTGACCCATTTAGGGGTAGGGTTACTTGGTCAACTGGGCCTCTTGGGTTGACCCTAATGGGTCCTTTTGGCTCTAATGGGGCTCCCAAAATGTTTGGGAGTGTTGTGGTAGGGTCTTGGGGCCATGGTGAGCCCCATTGTCATTCTAAACCATTGTTCAAAATTCTTATTATTAGCAGACCATGGTGATCCTCACCTTGGCCTCCTATCTCTTGGCCCATTTCTGGCTTTCTAGGGTTTGTCATGACCTAGTCATGGCCAAAACCACTCTTAGGGGTCTAGTTGGAAATGGGATGTTACAAATCCCATAAACAAACAGATTTCGTCCTCGAAATCAAGGTTGGGCCTACGGGTCTTACTACCGAAGAAGAGTCTTGTAACATCCCATTATGACCCTTGTTTGTTAAATTAGATTCTACGGTAAAACTTAGATCTAAGCCCCTTTCGCCCAATTGGCAAACCAAAATCCCAATAAACAAGGATAAGCCCCCAATAAACAAAAGATAAGCCTCTATCTGCCTAGAGCAGCCCTTAGTATACTTTAAGCAGGAAAATAAGTTAACATCTTGAGGGGTCCAGAGAGGTATACCTGACTGAATAGCTCGGGTATTTTTGTCGCATCAGGTCCCTGTGCTCCCAGGTATGCTCCTCCTGGCCGTGGTTCCTCCACAGGACCTTGACTAGTGGGACCTTCTTGCGTCGCAAGACCCGCACTCCTCGGTCGTCGATCCTCACAGGCTCCAAACGAACCGACCGGTCTGAAGCTACCGGCCCTTCGGTGGTCAAAATCTGCTGCTCCGGGCGTAGCAGAGCCCTCCTCAAGGAAGAAATGTGGAAGACGTCGTGCAGCGCTTCCAGCTCTGGGGGTAACTCCAGCCGATAGGCTAGGTCCGATCCGCTCCAGGATGCTGTAAGGGCCCCATGTACCTAGGGCTGAGCTTCTTCCTCCGACCACGCACTCCGCGAGACTCCATGCATGGGCCGGATCTTCAGAAACACCCTGGTCTCCCACCTGGAACTCCACCTGCCGATGCCGGGCGTCATAGTACTTAGCCTGTCTACTCTGTGCCTCGAGCATCCTGTCCCTGATCAGCCTCACCTGTGCCTCGTGTCTTCAACAACTCTGACCCCAACACTTTCGGATCTTCGTTCTGCACCCAAGAAAGCGGGGTCCGGCATCTCCTCCGTTACAGGCTTCGTAAGGCGCCATCTTGATGCTGGACTGGTGGCTGTTGTTATAGGAGAACTCGACAAGGGGTAAGAGTTTTCTCCCACGGTTCCCCCGGTCCAAGATGCACAGCCTCAAGAGGTCCTCCAGCGTCCGGTTGGTGCGTTCTGTCTGCCCGTCTGTCTGGGGGTGAAATGCCAGTGCTGAAGGTCAATCACGTGCCTAAGTAAGCTTGCACGGATCTCCACTCCCTGGAGGTGAAACGGCCATCCCGATCCGACACTATCATCCTGGGCACGCCATGATAATGAATGAACTTTCCACAAACTTCCGCACCAGTACTCCTACTGAATCATCCTTCCTGATCGGTATAATCGAGCCACCTTGGTCAACCGATCAACATTACCCAGATCGAGTCGTTCCCTGTCCGAGACGGGGGAAGCCCATGTATGAAGTCCATGGCTATGTCGTCAAACTTCCACTCCCGGCACCGGGAGTGGCTGCAATAATCCTGCGGGGTTCCTGCACTCCGCCTTCACTAGCTGACATGCTCACAATGGGTCACGAAAGTGTGAGACATCCTTCTTCATGCCCGGCCAGTACATCGTCTTCTTCAATCAGCCGTCATCTTTGTGTCCTCGGGTGTACAGAATACCGGCTGCAGTGCGCCTCCGTCATAATATCTTCCCGGATCTGGCCTCCCTCCGGTATGTACACCCGTCCCTGAAGCACACCAGGTCGTCCCTCAGTGTGTAGTCTCTGGCAGTGCCTGCCTCCAGAGCTTGGAAGATGGGCTCTAACTTGGCATCCTGCCTCTGCCCTTCTCTGACTCGGTCTCTGATGTCATCGGTAACGCCCATCGCGGCCAAGTACTCCTCATAGAGCTCAGGATCATCAGACGACACCAGAGTAATGTGCATGTCTCTAGTCTCTGCAGCAGCTCCATAGACATCAACTGGGGCTCTGCTCCTGCTGTGGCGGCCTCCGACTCAGTGCATCTGCTACCACGTTCGCCTTCCCCGGGTGATAGTGCATCTCATACTGATAGTCAGATAGAAACTCCACCCACCGCCTCTGCCTGATGTTTGTTCCTTCTCGTGTCCACGTACTTAAGGTTCTTATGATCGGAGTATATGTCACAGTGGACTCCATAAAGGTAGTGTCGCCCATATTTTTAGTGCGAATAACAACTGCTCCCATTTCCAGGTCGTGCACTGGGTAGTTCTTCTCATGGGTCTTCAGCTGGCGGGAAGCATAAGCTATGAACGTGTCCGTTCCGCATCAGTAACTGCTCCCATCCCCTGATATGATGCGTCGGTAGACCTGAAATCCCTCCTCCCTCGAGGGGAGAGTAAGAATGGGAGCCGAGGTCAGCCGATCCTTCACTCCTGGAAAGCTGTCTGGCACTGCGGGGTTCCATACGAACGGTGCCTCCTTCTTCGTCAAGGAGGTGAGCGGGAGGGCGATTCGAGAGAATCCCTCCACGAACTTCCGATAGTAACCGGCAAGTCCTAGAAAACTCCGTACGTCAGTGGCTGTTTTCAGCTGCGGCCACTCCGAATAGCTTGAATCTTTGCCGAGTCCACTGTCAGCCCGGCTCCGCTGATAATGTGGCCTAAGAAAGCCACTTCCTTCAGCCAGAACTGACACTTACTGAACTTCGCATAAAGGCGATGCTCCCGCAGTCTCTCCAAGGTCAGTGCCAGATGTCGTGTGTGCTCCCTCCTCCGTCTTAGAATAGATAAGGATGTCGTCTATGAACACTATGACGAACACATCCAAATAAGCCTCGAAGACCCGGTTCATGAGGCTCATAAACGCCGACGGAGCATTCGAGCCCGAAGCCTCGATGGGCAAACGATGAACTAATACAATCCAATAAGGCTGCTAAAGGCCGTCTTCGGAATATCCTCCTCCTGGATCCGCAGCTGGTAATAGCCTGACCTCAAGTCCAGCTTCGAAAAAAAAGGGCTCCCTCCAGCTGATCGAACAACTCGTCTATCCTGGGGAGCGGATAGTATTTCGGACGGTCAGCTTGTTTAGTGCTCGATAGTCGATGCACAGGCGTAAAGTGCCCGCCCTTCTTCTTCACGAATAGACAGGAGCTCTCCCCATGATGAGGAGCTCGGCCTAACAAATCCTGCTCTGCACCAGCTCCTGCAACTGTGTCCGAAACTCCGTCAACTCCTTTGGGGCCATCCGATAAGGGCCTTGGATACACCTTCTTAGCCCCCGGTACCAACTGAATCTGGAAGTCCTTCTCCCTATGCGGAGGTAGTCCTGCAGCTAATCCGGAAAAATATCGGCGTAGTCACGAACCACCGGAATGTTAGCAATCAGGTCCTTCTCCTCAGTCATCTCGAATAATACTTGATATACCTCGTCCCCTTGCATATGAGCCTTAAACGGTCTGAATAGATGTAAGCAGGCGACGAGAGACCGGTGTAGTACCTTCGAATGTCGCATAAGTATCGCCTGCCGTGGCTTAGCACACGACCCTCCTTGCTGGGCAATCGATCTGGGCATGGTTCCAGACAAGCCATGTCAAGCCCAAGACGAGGTCGAAGTCCGGCATCCTCAAGATCGTCGTCGGGGGCCTCGAGTGTCAAACCCGTCTATGGTAACCTCCAGGAGGCACTTTTCTGTGGACTGGATCTCCATCCCATTGGGGAGGCGCACCCTCCACTGGTAGTCCCGTATAACAACGAATCGATCCAGGTCCTTTGACGAAATCCTCCGACACAAAGTTGTGCGATGCCCCCGTGTCGAACATGGTATGGGCAGGCTTGCCGCACACCATCACCATTCCTAAATCAGTTTGAAAGAAACTCTGGTGTAAGGTTTTCTAACCTAGGTCCTTTAGTAGTTCTATTACACTTAATATGAGTAATGAATGAATCCAAAATTAAGAGTTACTCTCATACCTGCAATAACCCTGTCCGGGTTCCGGGGCTGTGCTAAGTCCAAAGTGTAAATCTGCTCCCCATTCTGCCTGCGGTCGCCTCCCTGGTAAACCACGTCCTCGGCCGCGTCTCCGCCGCGTCCTCGCGCTCCCGAAATGCTGGGCCGGTGGGCCACCCCGTGGTGTCTGAGGTGGTGCCCCCCTCATAGGCAGTCTCTCCGGAGGTGTCCCACCTGGTGACAATGGAAGCACTCACCGGCGGGGGATACGCCATATACCCCGGGGTCTCTGCATCTCCTGGATCCGGAGAGGTTAGGGGCCAAAACCCACCTGCTCTCTCTCTCTCGCTCTCCTGCCCAACTCCTGACGAGGCTGCTCCTCTGCCCTCCTTGGCCATCTATGGTGCCTCGCCGCTGATCAATTCGGGCCCCCGGCCCTGGTCCTCCGCTTGCCGTTTCCGGCCTCCGAGTGGTGTGCCAGTCGGCATCAATCCTCTTCGCCATCTCCAAAATCCGGGAGATGGCCCCGTCAGAGACAAAAAGCAAGGCCTCCCTCAACTCCTCTTTTAGGCCCTTATAAAACCTCTTGATGTAACCTGCTTCATCCAGCTGATAGGAGCCCGCATATCGGGCCCAAATGATCGAACTCTCTCGTGGTACTCCACCACTGTCCTGGTGCCCTGCCTCAGCTGCAAGAACCGCTCCTCCAACTCATCCCTGGCCGACTGAGGAACAAAGTGCTCCAGCAGCGTGGCCCTGAATTCTTCCCAAGTGATTTCTTCTGCAATCTCCCTATCAGCAAATGTTTTGTTTCCAACAGCGTCTTCCACCACCCGCTTGGCATGTGACTCCAAGCAAGATACCACTAGGGCCACCCTCTCCTCCCAAGGGCATCGTATCCCGGTCAACATCTCGTACATAACATCCAGCCACTCCTCTGTTCGTACTGCCGACTCTGTCCCTAAGTATGATGGGGATAGAGTCCCTCGAAGGTGCTCATCCAGTTGGCCCCTGGGTTTGCTGCTGGGCTGGGCTTGCTGAGCCCGGAAGGCCTCAAGGATAGCTGTAAGGGTCTGCCCCATGTCTGCTGGAGGAAAGGTGTGGGGACCAGGGAGGTGGTGCAATGTCTAGAGTCTGCTGAGCTCACACCTGTGGGGTGGGCTGAGCTGGGGGCTGCAAAACGAACTACATCAGTAGGTAATCGACTCAATGCCTAATGAAAGTGGACAATTTACTATGTGATTTCCCCATATGGGCACACCACTGCTTCCGCTGCTTAGTTTGTCCCCAAACTAAACCCGCGGGGGGTGACCCAGGGTTGTGGACGGCTACTTTTCGACGAGGTCTGCTCTGATACCACTTGTAAGACCCCCCCCCCCTTTTTTTTTTTTTTTTTGACACCCGGTCTTAGGCCCAGAACCGCCGTTTTGCGGTGACTCCTTCACGCCCTGAAGGGTCATCACCACAAGCGCCGATTCTGCCGACCAATTCGATCACAGAAAAGTAGCATAATGAAGTAAAATGGGAAACTATCTGTC
Source organism: Platanthera guangdongensis (assembly GCA_039583875.1). NCBI lineage: Eukaryota > Viridiplantae > Streptophyta > Magnoliopsida > Asparagales > Orchidaceae > Platanthera > Platanthera guangdongensis. The sequence goes on from CM077158.1 coordinate 82,220,209, forward strand.
CACAGAGAATCACATGATATAATAAATATAACTCCACGAAGGAGTGTCCACAGAAAATAACATCAGATTAGAAAAAAGGGCTTATGCCCGGTACATCATAACCACACTACCAAGATCTCTCATGCAGAAAACAAAAAGTAGAAAACTACTCAAGGTCGAGACACACGGACCCCTCCGGCTGTAATGAACTCCGAAGCTAGACTGCCCCACCACTCCACCAATCGCAACCGTCTCTAGGGCAGCTCCTCCAAGCTGGTCCTCCTCCACGATTCCCCCATCAAATGCAGCGGACGAAAACCGAAAGTCACTAAGACTACCCCAAACAAACCCCCGCCCCAACCCCCA